>CM064909.1:2202044-4602044 GCA_032727855.1 Quercus ilex subsp. ballota
TGGTCCCAATGGTATCAATAAACGAACCCATAGCAGAATCAATACATGTGTAACCCCTACCTAAATTTTTATAAACTCTCCAAGTAAAATCGGTACCACTATTAAAGGACTCAATGACTAAGTGACCGATGGGCTTCAGACCAGACCAACGAAAAGCTAAAGGGAAATCGGATTCAAACCTGCCGCAGAAGTCAGTGATCACTTGCGGACATGATTGGTACTTCTCCTTCACGAAACGAACAGGCCTACATTTCGCCAAGTATTGGGCACTGCGCTCAAACAACAATTGCTACAGGATAGTGTTGTGAACAGAGAAAGTAACAATGTGGCAGGAGCCCGCCTGGCTCTCGTCACTCTGCAGGATGTCCAGTTGAACATACAAATGCCCCAAGAACATGGGGGCTAACTGCAGACTCATTCTGGCAGATATTTTAATAGCCAAATGGAAGAACAAAGGCTTGAGGGCGTAATGGGGGTGCGAACCAAAGACGAACTTGCAAAGCCAAAAAGCAACAAAGGCCGCACGGTGGGTGGCAACAGAAAACTTAGAGAAAGAACTAACCCAGTATGATAACTTAGGGCATTCCCGGTCATTCTCTTTCTCAACTCGGCCTCAATGGCTTCTTCCTCCAAAGAAAGCTCTATGGTGGCAGGATCCGCATCACCAAAGATTGGTAGGAGTAGTTGGTTGGCCACACCCCTCAAGAGTCACGGTCAGTTTGCCGCAGGAGAAGAAGAATGTGTGGGTGGTGGCATACCACCGGTGGACCAAGTGACGGAGGTTATAGAGGTCTAGGAAATTAGAAAGACTCCAGGATAAAACGATGGCCTTCAGAACACCGGCCCCCTGCAACAAACCCATAAAGACCGTATCGGATAACTCTCGGTCAACCCACCCCTTCCAACCCAAGGCCGTTCCTGACCCAAACTTGAAATGAATCGGCACGGGAAGAGAGACCCCCTGACGGATGACCAAATCTGAAATAGAGGAAGACACCGGAGCCCAAGAAATATTGGGGTTCCGTCTGCACATGGAGAGCCACACGCTGCTTGGCGGCGGCGGCACATAATCGTCGAGAACCTAGGGGAAGTAAGGATAGGCATTATACCAAGGATCAATCAGAGGGGCGCACTCACTGTCTGGGTCGCGGGGCACATCTTCCTCATCGGAATGATCGGATTCGGAGTACATGGCCTCCTCACCCATTTCTTGTCCAACGAGAGGATCATAAACTTTCTCTTTCCCTTTGCGGCGGGAAGAACTTTGACTTTTCACCGGCGCCATTGTGCGATGGTTCGATCGGGAGTAAAAGGGGTATGGGTGTTCGAAGAGAAGAAGACTGTAAAGGAAGAGGGACAGATACAATGTTTTGGAAAAGAAGGTATTTGTGTTTGATTTTCGAAGGGACTCTCTTCTTAAATACCTGAGTCATTAATACCGGCCTGAAGGAATGCGACTGATCAGCCATTAAAAGAAGAATGAAATTAATGAAGCGGCAGTTGTGTCTTAGGATAACTGTCGTTCTGAAAAATTCGAAGAGTCACCACTGTTCACGGTAGAAAAAGAAATATATGTATTTATGAAGGGGTCCACAGTTTCAAAAAGCCCGCGAAGGAAAAGAAAGAAGGGAAACATAAAGGACAGAAAGGTCTTTTATTCACATATGGACCGCAAAAACGCTCCATATGTTCAGGGGGCTAAATGTTGAGGGTCATTTTTTGAAATAGACAGAAGGCAGCCCAACCCAGCAATACGGGCAGCAGAGAAGCGGCAGACTAAGTAAAACCATTAGGCCTAAGCGGCAGGAATAATGGATCACAGGCCCATGATATAAACAAATGGGTCTTGAGCAAGTAAGTGGGCCTAAAAGGCCCGGAAAGAGAGAAAATAGCACACATGAGCAGTATATGGTATGGAACAGTGAGAATGGGCCGCGGCAGGCTCAAAGCAATGTAAACAAAGAAAGTAAGGGATAATGGCAAGCCCATGAACCCCAAGGATGAGAATGAGGAAATTGGGCCAGGGAAGCCCAATTAAGTTAGTAAAAGCCCATGGGATGCGGAGTTAGTAAATGGGCCGAGAAAGTCCAAAGGAAGTAAATAGGCTGGAAAAGCCCAAGGGAAAAGAAAGGGACACTGGAGCCCATAAGTGAGAACACCGGTGGCCATATTAAGCCAGTGGGGGAAAGAATGGAACGGCAGGCCTAAAAAAAGGCCCAGCAGGAACAAGTTGCTGCAACAGGAAATGCCAAGTAATGCGGTAGAAAGCCAAGGCAATTAAAGAATTGGGTTGAAAAGAACGCAAAGCCCAGTACTGAGTAAAGCCCAGACCCTAAGGGAGCGGGAAATCAGAGTAGCAGCATATGAAAAGCCAGAAACGAACAGCAGGGAGTACAGGCAAAGTCTCCAGTCCACGGCAGATGCATGAATAGCAGGCATATTTCAGACATATGCACGTGCAAGGCCCAGGCACCACCAGCCTGTACCCAGCCAATACGGGACATAGTGAGGTCATGAGTCAGAGGTAAGAGGGCATGGTTTGGTGGTAGGGAGAGGGAAAAACCTGTTTTGAGGTTCTTGCTCAAACTCTTTTGGGGGATACGTCCTGCTGGGATGACATACCTCCCAAAAAGAGGCAAGATTGAGTTAGAACCACTAGGTGCATGCCATGAGGGATAGAGAGAGAGAAACATCACCGCGGCAGGAAGAGGTGCCACGACAAACTAACAGACAAAATAGTTGTCTTTGTCTGTAATAGGGGGACTCGCAGACAGAACAGTGATGGTCGGCAAGTACACCCAGACCAGACAAAGGTGGTTAAAGGGTAGAATAGTAAAATCTGGTCACGGCAGGCACTATAAGAAGGAAGCATCTGCCGTGTAAAGGGGGACAACAACACAATACAACACAACGTAACAAGGACTCTGAGGCATACTTAGGAAAACAGGGGAAACACAATACTAAAAACCACGATTGTGGAAATCACTAAGGAAAGACTAAGAGAGAAAAAGAAGAGAGAACTCGGGGAAAAGAAAGAGAGAGAAAAAAAGAGAGAGAGAACGATAGAGAGAAAAAGAGCAAGAGTTAGTGGCATGCACCGATAGGTCCCTTCCCTTTTCTCCCTTTTAAACCCCTGCTCTCTTCTATAATCATTCTAGGCATTGTCCATTTAGGTCCGCCTCCCTCAAACCCATTAATTTCCACAGCAAGAATTCTTTTCCTCGGAGGTTAATTGTGTTGAGAAGAGGTGTTCTTCCTCTTTGGCCTTGCTCCTGCGGACCGAATTGAACTTATTTCCTTTATCTGTTGATTAATCTTTATTACCATTTGCCTTTACTACTTCATTTGTGAAAGTTGTTAATATCATTGTGATTATGGATCATTTGGTCATTTCCTATTAAAAGAATTATCTGGTCATTCCAGAATACACGGTTCTGTTTTATCAATTGTATCTGTCTGCAGCAAACTTCTCTGAAACAGTTTTGCCTGCCGCAAGCACTCTCCTGGCAGACGAGGCATAGTTTGTGCACAAGCCGGCCAAGTTGAGTTCCAATTGGACCGGTCTCGACTCCCGCAACTCAGAACACTTGGGTCTACAATCACAAAGAGATAGCCCAGCCCAACACAGTAAAAAAAAAGGCCCCCACACACCCTATAAAAAAACCAAAGATCAACAATGACGGTATGGGACAATAGTATTTATCTTCTTATTATGTGTTTTATACACTGATTAGATTTTGCAATAATTATAAAATGAATTCCTTGTTTGTACAATGCATGTAATTAATTAATTATCCCCAATGTTAATAAGTTCGAAATTTGCAGAAATCATTTTGTTCACCTGGTTCTTATATTAATTAATGAGAGATACTAAGTCTACAACAATTTTACAACAAATCACAGGTGGTTAGTTGTTATTGGTTCAAATTTGAAACTAACACTAAGATTTTTTTTTTACCTCAATAATAACAACTAGTAACAACCTGACACTTAGAATTTGTTGTAAAAATATTGTAAACACATCATTTCTCTTAATTTTATGAACACTTCCAAATGTTAATCTTTGGATTTTAATAAATTTAGAAGGGTCATCAACACAACATTACAACAAAATCTTTTAGGACATCAAGTCACCGTGCGTTTTGAAAATCGCCCAAGTCATTATTATGTATTAAACTAAGAAGTTCGATTTTCTCATTTAATGGATTTACAAGGCTTCTTTATAATTTTAGTCTATACACATATTTTATATTTGTCGTATGTATTTTACACTTTCACTTATAGTCAGTTTGGATAAAGAAATTTAATTTTAAATAGAAGGATTAGATTTCTTTGTTTTTCACTAGAATATATCATGAGATGCCTAATTTGTTTTTATGAAATGTATTGATGCATTTGAGTTTTTATTAATATATAGATTTGAAAATATTAGGTATAAGAAATTATTTTAAATCCATAATTTAAGCAAAATCCCCAAAGCTTAAATTATCAAATGCTCTTAAATTTATATCAAGTAATATATGATAGTAATTGATCCTAAAATTCTTTGGATTTAAATCATCGAATCTAAAAACAACCTTAGTGAATTTATGATTCCAAATTTTTTATTTATTTACATAGTCAATTGCGCGTCAATTTCTACCATGACAGCAATCAATGTAATCTTAATTTCAAGTGGATAGAAAAAGTCTAAAGTAAGAACTATACATCAAATGGAGGTATCAAAGAATTGACGTGCAAATTTTGATCATAAAATTCTAAGGGTCTGTTTGAAAGTAGGAGTAGAAAAGTGAGAGGATGTAAAATTGTGGAAGGATGAAAAAATGAGAAAATGAAAAATATTTAGTTTTCCATCTTATGTGTTTGGTTAGAGTGGTGAAAAAGTGAAAAGATAGAAAACTCTTTTGTTTGGTTGGAAAAGAAAAGTAAAAGGATAGAAAATAAAGTTTGTGTTTTCTTTCCTATACCAAACAAGAGAAAACATCATTTTCTCTCCTGTTTTCCTCCCTTCATTTTCCATCATTCCTATTTTCACTCCAACCAAACGGAGCCTAAAGGATAAACACAACACAACCTTAGTGAATTTATAATTCCAAATTTTATATTTATTTATATAGTCAAAATTTGCACGTCAATTTCTACCATGACAAAAATCAATGTAATCTTTCAAGTGGATAGAAAGAGTCTAAAATAAGGACTATACATCAAATGGAGATATGGTTTTACCATAAAGTTATTCAGGATCACTTGTTTTTTTTTTTTTTTTTTTTTTAAAGGTTTCAGGATCACTTTATTTTCTCTTTACCAAACAACTGGCACAGATTTATTGTCCTCAACATACGCATATATTCAATCCCTTATTCTATTATTTGGATAAGGGCAATACTATTCAATGAATGCCCAAATATGCTTAGTGGCTACTGAGTTTACGGCACATCATTTTCACTCCAAAGAAAATCTATCTAATTCAATGTAAAAAGATGATATATAATTAAAGAGATTAAAATCTATAATTTTGCAAAATTCAAGAATAGAATTTGAATGAAAATATTAATGTGGTGTTAGTTTACTAATTTAATTTATTTTTTAAAGTAAGCACACACATATAGGATCAATGTAAAACAACACACAGGTTGTGGACCTTGTGGTCAATAAACCAACAACGCCAGTTGTTTTTTGTTTTTAATTATACTTTTTGTTTTTTGTTTTTTGTTTTTAAATCAACACACAGGTTGTGGACCTTGTGTTCAATAAACCAACATCGCCTTAATTGTTTTTAATTTTGTTTTTAATTAGACTTTGATATCTCAGTTTAACCCATAGCAAAATTCTTGGCTTTGCCCATGGTTTAATAGAAATCTAGGTTCTACGTAAGTATTTAAAATATTTCCATCAACTTGTGCAAAAATAAATGTATATTTTTGTATAAGAACCTACCTATTTTATGTATTCACTTTTTAAAACACCTCATATTATATTTATTTATTTATTTTACATTACATTTTATTAAAATATCAATTTTTTTTAAAATTTTTATAATTGTTTCTATTTCTTGACACATAACCATTACCATTTAGGGGCGGCGCCAAGTGTATTTGATGACCACCTTCCCTTGAATTTTATTTTTTAACACACCTTAAAAAATTTGAATTTTAAATTAATATGGGTTGTTGACCACCCTAAAAAACAAACAAATAAATAAAACTTGATAATCCAAAAAAACTTAAACACCTTAAATAACAATTTGAGCCCATTAAAAATTAAATTCAACTTCTCCAAAATTTTGGTCCATAGAATGTTGAACCAAAAAATTGCGAGAAATACTTTGTTCACAATATTTTCACAATATTTTTGTAATAAATCCTAAGTAGCAGGTTGTTACTAATAGACAAAAAAATAATTTCAGTGGTATATTCAAATTAGAACTAATAAAGACTCACCATCTAGGCTTGGTTGTGTAAGTGTTGCAAAAATGTTGTGGATACAACACTTTCAAAAATTGCCCAACTACAAATCAGCCTAAAAACCCAAATCAAATGTTTAATTTTGATTTTTTAAATTGTGTTTTCAAAAGGGCATATTTTAAAATCTCTATTTTTTATATATTAAAAAATGCATACTTTTCAAATAGCTAGCCTGTTAGTGCTTGCTTTAGTCTTTAGCCGAATTTGTTTGATTTATGTGATACATTTTTCCAAAAAGGTAATACACTTTTGTTTATATTGTTACCTATTTAGGCAATAAGTTGGTAATTGAAAAGGAGATCAGTAGTTTAATGATTGCTTAATTGTGTATGATAGTTCCAAGGAAATCAGTGGGCTGAAGATCTCTGGGTCTTGATCTTGAAGGGTGTGTCCTGGAAAATAAAACAGAATTAGAGGAGACCGGTGGAGGCCGGCCAAGGGTCCTCCGATGACAAAGTTAGTCTTTCTGTAAATCACTGAAAGAAAGAAATGTTACTGAAAACTATAGAAAATGTTTTCATCCCTCACTCTTCTGCCAATGAGTTCTTTATATAGTGTTCGCCTAAGGCAGTTACCTTATAACTTCTCCTGTCATCGCGGATCTTTGGAGTAACCTCCATAATTGTCATGGAAGTCACAACACTTGGGATTTCATCCTTAATCATTTACTATAGAACGGTTGGTAATGATGAAACATTGCATTTGTTGGGAACAAATGCAATGTTTCATCTTGTCTGCCTTGTCTTTAAAAAGGACGAGACGCTATTATAATGCCTAGTCCGTCCATCCTCAAGGACGGACGAGACATTATTACAATGCCTCGTCTTTATCCTTCAGGATGAAGGAGACTGATTTGAATGAGTGTTGTTTTAATTTTACAATGGTCCCTTTCTTTCTCTTGGACGAGCTAGGAGTTAGCTTCTTTCTCGAGCACCATCAGTTGCCCCCTGTCCACATGGGTCGTTCAACTAATTGGGTGACCTGTCAACACGTCCTTAGATGTTCACAACTGATGTCAAATGAATCAATATGCCATGTGTTGATATTTTATTGGCGATTAGTCTCGTCGATTCAGTTTTTCGAGGTAGGTGCCACGTGTCACTCTCGTATTGGTGGCGTCGTTTTAAATGCTCAGGTCAACATCCTATAAATAGTGGAATCCCTCTTGTGCCCTTTACATTTTCAGAGATTTTCTTCCTGAAATCCCTCGTCTAAAGCCTCGTCTAGAAGTCTCTTCATGTCCATAGTCTACTTTCCTCGTCTTTAGGCTTTTAAGTTTTCTTCAAAATGTCAGCAACCGTTATTTCTTCGTCTAGCAATAGTACCGAAAAAGCCATAGACGAGTATCAGGATTCTACTAGCTATAGTGACTCCAGTAGTAGTAGTTATAGCAGTAGAAGGGGTTCCACAAATGAGGAATATACCTTTGGTGTCCCTGGTTTCCCTATAGAAGCTCTTCAGGAGCAACTTAGGAAAGCTACAGGTTCCCAAGCTGGAACCTCGTCCAATGTTCCCTCGTCCAACCCTATGGACGAAGAGGAGGTTGTCTATAGTTGTGCAGTAGGTGTGCATTCCAAAACGTCTGAGTAAAGGCTCACCAACCTTAGGAGGATGTATCAGATTCCGGACGAGTTTAACCTAAGGTTACCCGTCCGTGGAGAATGGTGCTGCAATCCCCGTGTTGGAATAAGCGTCTATGAGGCCTACTTCAAGGGGTAGGGATTGTAGATTGATTAAGTCCCTAGCCTCATCTGACAGGAATTGAAAGACGGAATTTATTTTCGTCTCTGGTTTTTGGTTCGGAAATCCCGTAGATGTTGGACGGGACCCCTTTGCTCCTTACTCTGGAGATTTAGGGAACCTGCGTCCTGAGTGTACGTCCTTCCACTCTTATTTTTCTTTCCCTCTTTTTAAATACATATATCTCAATGTTTCTAACTCATTATCTGCTTCACAAGTGTTAAACATCCATCCTTGGGCAAATTCCATCGTGACCGCGTCCATAGGGCCTGTCTTCACTCTGAGAGGAATTTTCATTCCTTAGTCACTCTTCGCAATCTTTTCAAGTGGGGACTCGGTCCTGATCCATCAGACGAGGCCATTGCTCACGAGGTTACAGTGCGAAAAAGTAAGTATTTTACATCATACTTTTCCAACTTATATACAATTCAATACAACTCATCATTTACTGTTGTCTTTATTTGCTTTAGGAATGTCAACATTGAAAGAGAATAAGGGGAAAGATACTCTGGTTGAAGGGAGTCGTCCTGAGACTCAGGCTCATCCTCGTCCGTCAGCCAGAGAGAAGAGAAAAACTTTGTCCAAGAATTTGAACTTGGCCAGTCTCCCCAGCCGACAAGGCAAAAAGGGAAAACATGACTCCCAGATTATTAAGCCTAACCTCCCTCCATCTCAGCAGTCTGCTCAAGTTTTTGATGTTGATTCGTCCATTCCAGTTGACATGACTCCGTCCAGGACTCCTCCGCCCAAGACGACTATATCCACCTCGTTTGAACGCTCCCAAAAGGCTCCTTCAAACATAATTGAGAATGAAGATCATGCATTGGAGCGTTTCCAAAACGCCATTCTTGACGAGGATATAAACGCCTATTATGACATGTTCTTAAAGGATTTTGAACACTCTGGTGTTCATGATCTTTTTAAGGCATGCAACCATATTTTTACCTCGTCTTTGTTATTCCAAGATCAATTTCCCACTTTTTATTTTTTCGCCATTATTTATTATTATTTATATATATATATATATATATATATAGGGCATGTCAAAGTTCATAGCAGCGTCCAAGCAGTCTACTGGGTTGGACAAGACGAGAGTCATGCTAGAGACGAGGATCCAAGAAGTGAAGGACAAATCTAAAAAATGGGCTGAAGCAGCTGCCAAAGCTAAGGAAAGATGAGGGAGGCACAGAACCTGGTTGAAGAGTTGAGAGCTGATGCAGTGGAGAAAGATACTCGTCTTGACCATATGCAGAAAAAGACTAACGAGCTGAGTACTCTTCTCTCCAAGGCGAAAGAAGATGCAGTGGCTGAGTTCAAGGCGTCCAAGCAATACACTGATCTTCTAGACGCCAATTACGCAGTAGGTTTCGAGGACTTTAGGATAGAGGCTATGGAAAACTTCCCTGAAGTGGACTTTAGCTCCATCAAACTTAACCTGAATGCTGCTACCAGCTCTCTTCTTCAAACCGTTTCTGAGGATGTCAACATTAAGGATGACGCCACAACCCTTCCTCCTCAGGACGGCTCCAATGAAAATGCTCCCCAGACCTAGAAAATATTTCAATGTCTTGTGCTTTTCCTTCTTTTTATTTGGTCCACTGTTTAGGATCTTTTTATGTAATGCAAGTACATTAGGCTCGTCCATAGTTTAAGGACAAGCTTTTGTAAAACTAGTTTTAATTTTACAAGGGTGTTTGGACGTTGGTTATCCGCCCTTGAAACAATTGGATGAATGGTGTTATTTTTCTTTTATATATGCATGGACGAGAGTTTTTATTTTCATATGCAAGACTTTATGCTTAGCTCGTCTACATTTCATATACTTTCACCATTTTTATTGGAATTTTACTAAGTGTAATTTGTCCATGTGAAATGGTAATTATCAGCATTACTCATCCTTAGACTTGGCTGATTTTCATGTTTAATGATGACAAGATTCCGCATTTTACTCGTCCATGGACTGGAATGTTTTCGTATGTACCTCTTGAAAATACGCGTCCATACATTCCCTCATCCATAATTGAGATGCGCACCTTGTTTTACTGTCCATTATATGGACGAGCAAGCCTTGGTCTTATTGATTTGCCGTGGCATAAGCTTTATCTCGTCCTTTTCTTTAGACGAGCTTGCCTTGTTTTTTCTTTAGGAAAATTTGACGATACATTTCTGCGTCCAGAGAATTTTCTCGTCGTGGGCTTTTCAGCCTTTCAGTGAGTTGATAAAAATAGCATGGAAATCAAGAATTCACACAACATTATGTACATAGCATAAATATTGTTCATAGACGAGGCACATGCTTATGAGCTAGTGCTTATTATGAAAGCAAATACAAGCCAAATTATAACTTCTTATCTTTTACAGTTGATAACCCTATAAGGGCATTCCCAGTTAGGTCCCAACTTCCCATGAGCTGGGTTCTTTGTTGCCAAAGATACCCTTTTCAGGATGAGGTCTCCTATTTTGAACCAACTTGGCTTCACCATCGCATTATATTGCCTAGCCATAATGTTTTTGTACCTTGCCATCATTTGTTCAGCGTTCGTCCTTACCTCGTCTATTAGATCGAGGTTTAAACGGAGTTGCTCCTTGTTATCTTCGTCCTGGTAGGCTGCCACCCTATGATTGGCCATGTGCACTTTTGCTGGTATGACCGCTTCAGTTCCATAGGCTAGTCTGAAAGGAGTTTCTCCTGTAGGAGTTCTCACTGTCGTCCTATACGCCCACAGAACACCTGATAGCTCATCTGGCCATACTCCCTTTGCCCCCTCAAGTCGAGTCTTGATTATTTTTAGCAGGAATCGGTTTGCAACTTCAGCCTGGCCATTAGCTTGTGGGTGGGCTGGCGAGGAGTAATGATTTTGAATTCCAAAGTGTATGCAAAAATTTTTGAAGAGTGCATTGTCAAATTGTCGTCCGTTGTCGGATACCAGCACCCTGGGCACTCCAAATCTGCACATAGTATTCTTCCACACGAAATTCTTTATATTTTGTTGTGTGATATTAGCTAAGGGTTCTGCTTCTACCTACTTGGTAAAATAATCAATACCAACCACGAGAAATTTCATTTGCCTTATACCTAGTGGAAAAGGACCTAGGATGTCTAGTCCTAATTGTGCAAAGGGCCATGGGGCCGTCATTGGGGTTAGGTACTCTGATGGTTGCTTGGGGACGTTACTAAACCGTTGGCATTGATCGCAGACCTTGACATAGGCCTTAGCATCAGCTTGCATATTTGGCCAGTAATATCATTCATGGACGACTTTATGGACGAGTGATCTGGCTCCCGAATGATTGCCATACGCTTCCTCATGAATTTCTCTTAATATATAGTTCGCTTCGTCTGGAGCCAAACACCAAAGATAAGGCTAGGAAAAGCCTCTTTTTTACAGAACCTCGTCCATAAGAACGTACCTGGCTGACCTTACCCTCAGCTTTCTAGCTTCGTTTTTCTCTTCTGGAAGTCGTCCGTCTTTTAAGTATGATACAATTGGAGCCATCCAATTTCCTCTGCTCTCCACCTGTTGTACTTCTGGGATGTCTATACTCGGCATATACTGAATCTCATCAAACTTGTCCACGGCTTCATTCGCTGAGGCTTCTTTCGCTAAGGTATCGGCTTCCACATTCTCCTCCCTTGGGATTTGAACGAAGTTAGCTTCCTCAAATTTTTTCATAAGTCGCATCACCCTGTTAAGATACTTCCTCATTCGTTCTTCCTTAGCCTCATACATCCCATTCACTTAGCCCATGATTGACTGAGAATCTCCCAAGACAAGTATTGACTTCGCTTCCGCAGACTTGGCCAATTCCAGCCCTTTGAGAAGAGCTTTATACTCAACCTCATTATTAGTTGCTTGGTACTGCAAGCGAACTTTGTGTTTCAGTTTATCCCCTTCTAGAGATTGCAAAACCACACCTATTCCTCCTGCGTGCTGTGTAGACGATCCATCCACATGGACGATCTACTTCTGGTTGTCTTCCATCTCACTTACATCGTCATAACTTGGGGTAAACTCTGCAATGAAGTCTGCCAGAGCTTGAGGTTTTATGGCATGCCTTGGTTGGTACTTTATGTTAAACTCACTGAGCTCGACAGCCCTTAAATCAATCGTCCTGTAGCCTCCAATTTGTCCATTGCCTTCTTGAGTGGGTGATCCGTCATGACGTTGATGACATGAGTTTGGAAGTAATGCCTTAGTTTCTTGGAGGCTGTTATAAGTGCGAAAGCCAGCTTTTCCATTAATGGATATCGTCCTTCTGCTCCCCTCAGTACTTTACTTGTATAGTACACTGGCTTTTGTACTTTTCCTTCCTTTCTTATCAATGCTAAGCTCATGGCATGCGGGGTTACTGCCAAGTATAAAAACAGTTCTTCTCCTGTCACGGATGGACTCAGCAACGGAGCCGTAACGAGGTACGTTTTCAAGTCTTGAAAGGCTCTTTGACACTCGTCCGTCTACTCAAATGCTTTCTTTATAACCTTGAAAAATGGTAAACACTTGTCAGTAGCTTTAGAAATAAACCTGTTGAGGGCAACAACTCACCCGATGAGGGACTGGACTTCTTTAACATTGTATGGAAGCTTCATGTCCAATATTACTCGAATTTTATCAAGGTTCGCCTCGATCCCTCTGTGGGAGACCATAAATCAAAGGAATTTTCCTGATGATACTCCTAAAGCACATTTGCTAGGGTTCAACTTCATGTGGTACTGCCTCAGTGTGTCAAACGTCTCCTTCAGGTCATCCAGATGTCCTCCCTCGTCCTGACTTTTCACCAGCATGTCATCAACATAGACTTCCACATTTCGCCTGATCTGTGGATGAAACATGTGGTTAACTAGTCGTTGGTATGTTGCTCCAGCATTTTTCAAACCAAAGGGCTTTACTTCATAACAGAATAATCCCTGACTAGTAACAAAGGATGTCTTCTTTTGGTTTGCTTCATCCATCCTTATTTGGTTGTATCCTGAGAAAGCATCTATAAAACTAACTAATTTGTGGCCTGTAGTAGAATCCACCAGTTAGTCAATGCATGGCAGTGGATAGCTGTCCTTGGGGCAAGCATTGTTGAAATCAGTAAAATCCACACACATCCTCCACTTGCCATTCGCCTTTTTCACCATTACTACATTGGCCAACCATTTTGGGTAGTATACTTCTCGTATAAATTTCACGGCCATCAACTTCTGAACTTCGTCTTTAATAGCATTATCTCTCTCAAGGGCGAACACCCTTTTCTTTTGTTGCACTGGCTTAGAGGAAAGACCTACATTCAAACAGTGGGTAATAACACTGGGATCTATACTCGGCATGTCTTCATTACTCTAAGCAAACACATCAATATTTTTCTTCAAAAAATAGACGAGGTCTTTCTTAACCTCATCTCTCAGGTATGCTCCAACCCTGGTACACCTTTCAGGGTTATACTCATCTAGCGAAACATCTTCCAACGCTTCAATGGGTTTTGTCACAACTATCTTTTCTTCAATATTCATTGCCTGAATTTTCTCGTCCATGGCCAGCATGGCCAAATAACAATCTCTTGCTGCTAATTGGTCTCTTTGTACTTGTCTTACTCCATGTTCTGTTGGGAATTTAACTGACATGTGGTAGGTAGATGTGACAGCCTTCCAACTGTTTAGAGTCGGCCTTCCAATTATGGCATTGTAGGAGGATGAACAATCTACCACGAGGAAATTTACATCTTTAGTTACTTGCTGCGGATATGCCCCCACTACCACTGGCAATGTAACAATGCCTACAGGCTGTACCTTCATTCCTCCGAAACCCATTAGAGGTGAGTGTACTGGACGGAGCTAGTCTCGTCTAACCCTCATTTACTGAAAAGCTGGATAGTACAGAATGTCCACCGAGCTTCCATTGTCTATCAATACTCTTCTAATTGTGTAGTCAGCAATAACTAGGGTGATGACAATGGCATCATCGTGAGGGTGGTGAATTCCCTTTGCATCTTCGTCCGTGAAGATAATTGCTTCTTCGTCCGTGGCTTTTGCTTTTGGTGATTGTCTAGAAAGTTGGACGCTCTGCACTACTTTCAAGTACGCCTTCTTAGACTTAGACAACTGTCCTGTCGAACTTCCCCCTATGATAACCCTTATCTCGCCGAGTGGTGGTCGTGATGACTCTTCTACTTTTCCTTTCAATTTCTCGTCCTTGTGATCTCGTCCAAGGAAATTTCTCAGCTTCCCTTGCCTTATGAGATTTTCAATCTACTACTTTAAATCAAAGTACTCCTCTGTGTCATGCCCATGATCTCTGTGGAAGCGACAGTACTTATTCCTATTGCGCTTGTTGGGATCTCCCTTCATTTTCTCAGGCCACTTCAAGGAAGGATCATCCTTGATTTGCATAAGGACCTGTTCAAGCGGCATATTTAACGGCGTGTACTGTTGATTCCGCGTTGAAGGATCTGCCTTCTTGTCTCGATCTTTCCTATCTTCTATTCGTCCCTTCTTAGGATGAGGACCTTATTCCGAATGACGCATTGGGTTGGCTTCCATTTTCTCAACTCTCTTCCTCTTCTTGGCTATGATAGCATCCTCCGCATTCATAAAGTTTTGGGCTGAATGGACTAGTTCAGCCATGGTTTGAGGTTCCTGTTCATATAACTTGTGGATGAACAAGTCAGAATGAACCCCATTATGAAATGCCGCCAAAAGGAGCTTGTCATCCACTTCGTCCACTGCCAAGGCATCCTTGTTGAACCGCGTGATAAAGGACCGCAAACTTTCATTCTCTCCTTGCTCTATGGTTAGCAAACTGGACGAAGAACGTTTGTGCCTCTGCCCTCCGATAAAATTATTAACAAACAACTGGCTTAACTCTTGGAAGGATGTCACTGTGTTAGGAGGTATTTTGCTAAACCATACTCGTGCAGGTCCTTTTAGGGTAGTAGGGAAAGTTCTGCACATTATTTCATCCGGAACCCCTTGAAGGTGCATGGTAGTTTTGAAAGTGGCAATATGATCAAAAGGATCCCGCGTCCTATCATACGAATCCAACGAAAGCATCTTGAACTTGGGTGGCAAAGGGTGAGCATTGATGGAAGCCACAAAGGGGGAATCAGTCTTGTAAACCAAATCTTCCACAGGGTTCGTTTTCCTCATATTCTCCCTCATCTCCTCCATTACTCTTCTCATTTGGTCCATTTCCCTTTCCAGATAAGGTACCTTCCGTGAAACGGTGCCCTTTGACTGGCTTTCAGGTTCAACATTTCTTTCATCTTCCTGACTTTGTTCACGCTCCTTTCCATGGGTCTCATGTCGTTGCCTCCTGAGATTAATCTCCCTCCGCAAGTCTTGATTTTGGCGAGTTAATTCTGCCATGGTAGCGGCCATGGATTGCATGTGTTGGGCAAAAGATGGCCGCATGGCAAGTGCTCATTGTTGACCACGATTGGGATTATTGGAAGCGTCTTTTCTCTCTTGGGGGCCTAGACTGGTAGCCCTTGATCTTGTCTGGACCATCTTAGCCCTTTTTCAGAGAAAGAAATTGTAGGACTCGACAAATGAAATTCAAATGCAACGAATACAATCTAATTTCAGTTTCCCACAGACGGCACCAACTGATAGTTCCAAGGAAATCAGTGGGCTGAAGATCTTCGGGTCTTGATCTTGAAGGGTGTGTCCTAGAAAATAAAACAGAATTTGAGGAGACCGATGGAGGCCGGCCAAGGGTCCTCCGATGACAAAGTTAGTCTTTCTGTAAATCACTGAAAGAAAGAAATGTTATTGAAAACTATAGAGAATGTTTTCATCCCTCACTCTTCTGCCAATGAGTCCTTTATATAGTGTTCGCCTAAGGCAATTACCTTGTAACTTCTCCTGTCATCGCGGATCTTGAGAGTAACCTCCATAACTGTCATGGAAGTTACAACACTTGGGATTTCATCCTTAATCATTTGCTATAGAACGGTTGGTAATGATGAAACATTGCATCTGTTGGGAACAAATGCAATGTTTCATCTCGTCCACCTTATCTTTAAAAAGGACGAGACACTGTTATAATGCCTAGTCTGTCAATCCTCAGGGATAGACGAGACATTATTACAATGCCTCGTCTTTGTCCTTCAGGACGAAGGAGACTGATTTGAATGAGTGTTGTTTTAATTTTACAATGGTCACTTTCTTTCTCTCGGACAAGGTATGTGGACGAGCTGGGAGTTAGCTTCTTTCTCAAGCACCATCAGTGTATATTGAAGGAAATTTTAAAATTTTAAGTATTTGCTTTTTTTTTTTGGGCAATGTTAATATATTCAAGTTTTATTTTTATTAAAAAAAATTAATTTGAGTTTTTTAATGACCACCCTGAAAAAAATTCATGGGGTTGCCACTGCCACCATCCACTATCTTCTTTTATCTTCATGATACATAAAGAAAGAATAAAAAATTAAGGGACTTTTTTTTATTTTTTGCTCTCGCACAGTGTATCCTCAAGGTTTTCAATCAGAGACTAATTACTGTTCGCGCCAGATGGGCCCATGAAGGGGTAAAGCACTAGCTCAATAAATTCGTTTCAAAGTGCAGGTAGCAGGACTCGAATTGGAGAGCACACCCAGTCAAGCCCAGTACAAGTAAGACTGAGAGCCCAACCAACTCGGCCAATCTCCTGGGTTATAACTAAGGGAGTTGTTAACATATGAAATTAGAGCATTTATTAATAACCATTTCACTAAGAATATAAAAAAAAATATATCAAAAAAATAAATAATTTTTTCTTTTCCCATAAAAAGTTTATAAAAATATTTCTCAAATTAATGCCTTTAGGGCATCCATTAACATTTCCCAAAAATTAAATGCAAAATTAATAGTATTAGTGTAAATATATATAGTTGCTATAATAACTATGTATTTTTAAAATAAAGCAAAGTTACACGTTTACTATAACAGTAGTGATTTTTATACAACTTTACAAAATTACATGGCTTTTAATGTTGGTGAATTTTGAGCTTATAATATTTTTTTTCTATTACATAAGAGTGTTTATGCAATTGCTCTTACATTTTAAAACCAAATAAGAATATGCTTAGAATTCAAAAATGGTGAAGAATAATAAGAACAAAACACCACAATACTATTAGTCTATTACAAGCGAAACAAACCAGAATTTATATAGACCACAATGATTTCTTTCCACAAGTAAATTTGTAACAATAATTAAGGTAGCTCTATTAATGGTTTTGCCTAATGGTTAAGGTCGGTGCAGAAAAAAACAAGACAAACCCCAAATAAAACCGGCAACCGCACGGACTTCTCTCCCTCGACCACTGGACATAAGTCATAACACAAGCTCGTGCTTGTGTAAGAGCGAGTTGAATATCCCTCCATGAATGTTTGAACCCAGAAAAAAAATAATCAGTAAGGACTAGCCACGCGTCCACCTATCACGTGGGGGTGTGGGATTTCACAGTCAATATATTGTACACGTGGTTGGTGAAAATTAAAGTTAGTGGTGACGCGCTAGTTCTGACTGACTCTCAGAGACACTGCATGCAGTTGATATATACGCGTGGCTTTGAATGTGCACGTGGCTCTCTCTGCCTTTAAGCCTTTGCCTCCCATCTCGAGATCCTTCTGATATTGACGACACCTTTTATTTCTTCTTTTTCTCGAAGCCTAATAGAATAAATGAACAAATAATGATCATTCTGCTTTGGATGTATTATTGTATCCCCAAAAGGAGAACCTGTGCTGTGTGGTGCTCGGAGTATAGGCCCGCTCTATCTGAAACGTGGCGGAGTTGTATGGCTTTAGCTTAACTAGTAGTCTAATACTGCACCATACTATACTCGCTAAAATCGTGATACTTGTTATAATCTTGATAAGTTTATGAACGCCAACTTTAATCACATATTTTGTCAAAGTTTTGATGTGATTGGAATATGAGTAATTGAAAAAGGGTCATGTTAACGGCAGGGGTGGCGCCACTGAATTTTTATTTTTTATATATAATAATTTTAAAATGTTTATTTGTCTACCTTTTATAAAAAAAAAAATTTAGGAACGCAATTAGTTTTTTTATACCAATAAAATTAAATTTTACTCTATAATTTGTTCAATATTTAGTGGATGAATGATTGCTTGGTTGTGTGCATTGAAAGAGATGTAGATTGTAGTATTGATAATAAGACTATCATGCATTGATTTCAAAATATAAAAACTAGTAGAAGGCAATTGTAAACTTTATGTATTTGCATATTTTTTTATTGTTGTTGTTGTTGTTGTCAATATATGATTCTCTTTTTATTAGATTGTATAATTTATACTTTTTAAGAAACATTCTGAGAAAATTTTTTGGAGCCGCCATTGATTGACGGGTGCTCTTAAAATAATAGTTAACAATCTATTTTAAGAAAGTTTTTTTCATTTTTCATAAAAATTGTGGTAAAATTTTCTTTAAATAAATTATTAAATATTTTGATATTCATTAACATTTTCTATTATATAAAAGTGATAAACAATTACTCACAATTTGCCGACGTACCAATTTTCCAAAAAGTGTGCCACAAAAGTTATGATTCTTAACAACTCCTGCTGTCTGACATAGTACCCCCCTTCTTCAATCTTCACATGAGGTGCTGGACCCCAATGAAGTGATAGCGCGGCCATTCATATTAGAGATTATCTCACAGAGTGGGGCGCAATTTCTTTTTGAGTCATATTGGGCTTTTTGTTTTTTTGTTTTTTATGAGATAGATTGGGCTTAATTAGCCATTAATTATAGTCTGAGCTAGTGTCCAAAAATTCATTATAAACGCAGATGTCTAATCAGTTATAGACATCCCCATTCATTTGCTAACTCAATTTATATGTACCACTTAATGCAGTGTTTCAATTTCTGATGAGAGATTGTTCCTCCATCGTTTAAGGTGGTGAAACTTCGGCATAGACAATGTGAAGAAAATCATTGCACAGAACTTTTGGCAAAGGAATAGTTATAAGAAATATTTTTATGTTGTATTTGGACTCTCCCACTATTATTGTTAGCCAATTACTGACTAATGCATGAATGTTAGTTATCCTAAACTGTTTTGTAGTTAATCTCTGTTTTAATTCAATTGAAAAAGTGTGTTAAGATAAAATCGAGCATGTGGATTTTGTCAAAGATTGATGTTAATTAACACCACTTGTATTATTGTAATGCTTTAAGAAGTGACATTTACTAATTAATTGAAATGCACAGACTCTCCCACTATTACAGTAAGCTAATGCATGAGTGGGTGTAGGTTAGCCTAATCTATTTTGTACTTAATTCTTGTTTTAATAAAATTGAAAAATTGCGAAAAGATAAAGTCGGGTATGTGGACTATCAAACATTGATGTTAATTAACACCACTAGCATTATTGTAATGCTTTAAGAAGTGACAATTACAAATTGAAATGTAGCTTCGTGAATACGCCTATTCCATCAAAACCTTTTTTTAGTTTAGGTGTTGTTTGTTAGACTCTCTAATTGAATTCAATTATCGTGGTTTTGTTGACTAATAAATTATATGGTTAAATTTTATTTTTTAAAAAAATAATTACACTAATTTTAATGCATTGATCAATAGAACAGTATGACTGAATTCAACTTGAGAACTTAAGTTACGGTGTCTAAGTTTTTTTAAATTATTATTTTTAATTTGATAAGATAAGTTGATACTCGGCTTTGAATATTCTTTTAAAAAATAATCATTTAACTAAACCATTATGTTAGGTTGTCCCAGTTACTAGATTCGTGGAAATTATTGATGCTTAACGTCAGTGCTAAATAATGTAAATATTTGTGTTATTTTATGGAGTTGATCAATTGTAAATCTCATTATACCGGGTCTTATGGCCTTGTGCTTACCGCATGTTACCTAATGTGGGACAGCAACCGGAGATTAACAATTAAAAAAGCAAATTACCGGATTTGACTCAACTAGCAAGGTATATTCTTATCACATGAATGTGGTGGGCCGGGGTGTCCGTGGCATCACCGTGTGGTAAGCCCATCCAATAAAATACTGTCCGTATTTCAATGTGGCTTATTTTTTTTCAGAAGGATACGTGGTTTCTTAGATCATAGCCTTCATGTGTGGTTCTTAATGTGCCATTTGTTACTACTTTAATTTAAAATTAAGTGACTATTTTTTATTTTATTTCAAGTTGGAGTTTTTAATTTTTTTTCTTTTCAAGATACAATCTAGTCGGATTTACGACGAAAAAATATTTTGTATCAAATGACCACATCATTCGTATCAAAATCTAATAATTGAGAGACATATGTGCCAAAATAACTATCTACTAACATATGTCTTTCGATTATTAGTGAATTAAAATTTTTTGTTAACATATCTCACACTTATTAGATTTTGATACTGTTAACATGATATCATTTGATACCAAATACCTTATCGTGGATGAGAATATTTAAATCTTAGATTTGTTTATTGGAAAGATCATAAGGTGCTAATTGAGTTACAAAACACTTAGTATGATGCATATTCCTTTCTATTTTCTTAAAATATGAAATTTTGACTCCTCCAAAAGCAAATGAATTGGGATTTGGGAGGGAATGGAGTGAAGTTAGATAACTTAAAAAAATAAAAAATAATAATATCCCCTCCTCCCTTCCAAAAAAGGGCAAAAAAAAAAAAAATCAAATTGGAGGAATATAATCACTACTGATTACTGACTACCGCTTCACCTTTTCTTTTCTTTGCATTCAAACATACTAGTACTTCACCTCTATTAGTCAAGTGGTTCATTTATACTAATAAAGTTTGCTTTCAATCACCGTCAACAAATAAAAATAAAAATAAAGTTTGCTTTCAATCAATGAAGGCGAAAGATTTGAAAGGCGGAACTGGGGAAGTTTCATTGGCATTTGTCAGTTTTCCAACATTCATAGGTAAAGTTTTGGTCCTTTAATGAAAAGGTTGCTAGGTTGAACGTATTTGGGCTCTCTTGTGCTCAACCAGCTTCAATTACATTAGTATTAATGGTGGGCTTTGAGAGCCCACCATTAATACTAATGTTATTAATAATGGTGGGCTTTGGGTAAATGGAACAAGGCTTAACATACTCAAACATGGGTCATGAGACATGCCTCAGCCTTGTAGTCAAAGGCCCCTCCTGAACTCAGTGGATTCATTATCCATACCTCTTGGAGTAGGAGGTCAGTGCCTTGGAAAATAAATTATTGTCTTTGACAATTAATATAGAGTCCTGTTGCAAAATTTTGTGTGATTTTTTTTTTTATAAACTAATTTGTGTGAATTCACATAAGGGGACTGGTTTCTATACACTAGGGGTGCTTTATGTTAAATTAGAAAAAGATGGGCAAATTATAGATACCATGTGATGATGTATACTCTTAAATCATTGAGCTATTATGTGTTTTGTTTTGTGATACTTATCTTTCATGTGGTTAATTTCGCAAGACATTTTTATGAATTTTAATCAGATTTTCATGATTGTAGAAAGTGCTAACATCACATACTAAGAAAGAATTAACAAAAAAGACTATTATACTTTAATGCAAGTAGAGAACATCAACAATTTAAGATGAGAAACTTATCATAATCCCACAATTACTTGTATATAATAAGGGTAGAACAGTTTCTCTCTCTCTCTCTCTCATTACATTCTCTGAAAATTAATGGAAATGCTTCAAGAGCTAAACACAAGGAAGGAAACTGTTAGAAGATAAAGCATATGGTGGGTTCTTTTGGAGACATTTAGATAGTGAGCTCAATGGACTTGAAAAATGTGCCGTAAACTTAGAGATCTCAAGTTTCATCCACCACACTATGGTCCATATAATTTTAGGAATGTCTTGTGGGCAAGGTGTGGAATACTGGCCAAAAGTTTGGGACAACACTTTTTTTTATCTAATTTTTTTTTATAAAAAAAATGGGGTAAATCTTATTGGACTGGATACGTTGACAAGCTATTTGGACTTTTCGGCTTGGGTGTCTGATTTTCACACTGGGCTTGAATTATTGTAGCCCATAATCATCAAACAGAACTTGTTCTTCTTGTATTAGTTTCTTTTTGACTTTCAGAGATTATCCTGCCCATCAAAAGGTCCAAACGTCCTTGTTCCTCTCTTGTTTTATCTTCTATGCTTTTGGATCTTATAACAGAAAGAATCTTGCAACAAAAATTGTTCATTCAGTGGTACTTTGAAGCCTTACCCTGAGAGAAGGCTGCAAGATTATTTTAACACTCTGAAAGCCTTATCTTGAATAATGTGTAATTTGAACATTCTCTTTGAATTATCTGTCGTCCCAGGAAGACTAATAATAAATTAGGTACTTTGAACATTCTTCTTTAAATTATTTGATTGTATTATTTTTCAAACATTGATAATCCCAATTTGATTTAGAAAATTTGTCATCTTATTGACCTGCACATGCTTGTGAATGGTTATTATATTCCTTTTCTCCAATTTACAGTGTTTTGATTTATTCCAAAGTAATGTTTTGGGAAACGTTTGGCCATTCCAGCACCACATGGCATTTTCTGAGTGGATTTGGACGTTGTGTTTGTTTTGGGATAATGCACATCAAGTGAAGCTGAAAATTTATACTAGGATTGACAAGGATGATAATGAGCCAGTAGCTGTCACTAACAAAATTTAAGTACAGTTGCTTAAATGTTATACCTTAAGTTTTTAATTAAATTCAACCATTTGGTTGCATTAGCCAATAAATCATATAGATAAATTTAATTATCACGAAAAAAAATATTGTTTACCATTGTATTGAGCCATAAAATTGAATTTAATTGCAAAACTTAAAGTATAATATTTTAAAAAAACTGTATGATGCCAATATGCTACCCTATTATGAATGTCAAGGCTGGGGGGCATCAACGATTTATGCAAGAGGATGGATTGTTGGTTGACAATAAAATTCTTGCAAAGTAATCTGGATCATGTAACCTTCTTGAATGTGGTGCTTCACTGATTGAAATTGTTCTTCTAGGTACTCAAGTTTGAATGTATGTAGTAGAAGTGTAGGACCATACCCTCACTAGATCTTTCCAAATAAAAAGTTTCAAGGCCTGGACCAAGATTACTTGTTGTGTCTCGATAAAATATGGATTCTGCGGTCAAACATAGGCCACAACAAATTGAAAGGTCCTGAATATACTAAAAATCTGTTTGGATATTACTTATTGTTGAAAATTGAAAATTAAAAATTGAAAACACTATAACAAAATAATTTTTAAATGTGTGAATAGTATTGTTGGACCCAGTTTTAAAGTTTTTTTTTGCTGAATAAAGTATTTGTAGGTCCTGTGAACAGTGCACGAGACCCACTGAAAACACAAAACGTAATTGAAAATTCAGTTTTAATTCTATCCAAACGTACGCTAAGGATCAACCACAAGAGTAAAGAGTAATCCTAAAACACTGATTACTTCACAATTTTAAAGTGATTAGAACACAATTATTTTTATATAAACTTTTTGCTCATGATGATAGCTATTTATTATCATACTAAAACACCAATTGATTTTTGGTGTAGGGGAAAATCGAATCTTAAATCTCTTATTCAATTATCAAAAACTTTACCAGTTGAGCTAACATTTGATTGTCTTAGCCAAAAAAATTATTACAAAATGTTAAAGCTGTTTTCAATTTTTTATTTTAAAAAGTGATACTAAATATAATTTATGCCATAATAATAATAAATATAATTTTTAATTTTTTTACGGCACATCAATTTTTAACCCACTTTGGCGGTGAAAACTCAATTAGTTCACTTCTCAGGGCAGAATACAAAAAGTCCGAATAGTAATAGGTAATTTAGGTATCAAAAGTATGCTTTGCCAAAACCTTAAATACATACTGAAAAGCCATCTCCACCTAATCCTCAGGAATCTGAAAGACACATTGACTTGTAATCAAAGGCATTCAAAACAAATTACATATCTATTTACATCAACAGAAACAAATTGAACAAGCTTCTATTCCAATTCAAGCATTCCAATCTGCAAGCCAAAGCAAAACTCTTAGAAGTCATTGGAGCCTTAGCCTTAGCCTTAGCCTCATCTTAATCCATTTAATAATTTCTCAAAACATATATGGTATTTTCTTGGGATTAAAGGTGTCGTTTCGTTATTTTAGGTATTACAGTTGTAGATCTTGTTGTTTGGATTAAACCCAGACAAGGGAACAAGACCAAAACCAAAGCCAAAGGATTTTGTATTTTTTTTTTAACAGAAGTGGGCTTCTCTGATTGGTTGGTTTAGATGTGGGGTGGGCCCACACTTTCGTAGACTTCACTTTCACTCGCAGAAGTTGGACACTGCTAAGCCTATATAATGAGAAGGGTCTCTGCTTGCTGCTTCATAAGCCTGTTTTCCAGGACTAATCAAAAGCACAAGGGCAAGGACAAGCTCACTCAGGTACTCTCTTTTTTGTGCCTTTTTATTCTTCTTATTTTGTAATAACAAAAGGAAACTGCTTATGCATGCTGGTACATAATTCTCTAATAAAATCTGGGTTTTGCTTGGTTTTTGTGTTGGCCTAGAGAACTAAAGAAGCTATGGAGAACCCCATGTACAATGCAGGCAACAATGTGGAGGTACGGGTTTGTTAATTTGTTAAGAATTTGTGAAAGGTTTTATTTTGATTGCATTTGCGTTTTCTTAGATTTTTTTTTTTTTTTTTTTAATTTGTCATCATTTTACATTATTTTTATTGTTAACTTAATAGACCATTGTAGTAAAGTTACCAAATTTATGTGTTAGACTTGATGGCATTGCCATTTTTTACTTTTGTGGACCAACTGGGCATATGCGATTTTGTTTCAAGGAATCAATTCTGTGTCTTTTTTTTTTTTTTTCTTTGATGGGATCAATTCTGTGTCTTTGATTATTAATCAAGTGAGAAATTGCCCAAAAACTGGAGAGAGAGATAAAGGGAAGTCAAAGAAGGAAAAGAAAGAAAAGGAAAGAAAAACTGCAAAGTGCAAACAATATAATGGTAAAAGTTAGAGGAGTTATAGCTATTGCAGAAAACCTCTTGAATGGAATCACATTCCCAAGTCTTAGAAAGTATTTTATGTGACATGGTATTTCCCCTCGTTATTGCAAATGATATTTTATCATCAGCTAAGCTTATACCCTAATTTGTTTACTCTTTAGAAAACAAAATTACTTTATATTAATTCAATGAAGCAGTTTCAGGGCTAAAGAAGCTCCCAATTTAACATCCTGACTTCTGCTTTCCCTAACAGATTGCAGTCCGAAAAGCAAATGACTCAAAACATGGTTGTGCTACTAATATCGTACTAAACCATGACTTCTCTGAAGGGCTGCATTTATGGCATCCCAACAATTGTGATGGCTTTGTGGTATCAGCTGAGTCAGCTCACCCAGAAGGAACTTCAGAAAAGTTGGGTGGTAATTATGCAGTTGTTTCAAATCGCAAGGAATGCTGGCAGGGCTTGGAACAAGATATCACAGCCAGGGTTTCCCCAGGTTCCACTTATACAGTTTCTGCCCGTGTTGGAGTATCAGGGCCTCTTCAGGGATCCACTGATGTCCTGGCAACATTGAAACTAGAAAACCGAGGTTCTGGGACTAGCTATTTGTTCATTGGAAGGTAATGGATACTGTAATTCGCAATATTGCCTTTCCACTTTAAGGAAAAGGAAACATTTTAACCGCATTTATGACATACAGAACTTCTGTGTCTAAGGAGAAGTGGGAGAAGTTGGAAGGCACATTCTCATTGCCAGCTATGCCTGACCGGGTTGTATTTTATTTTGAAGGGCCTTCACCTGGAGTTGATATTCTTATAGAATCAGTAGTGATCACCTGTTCCAGTCCAAGTGAGCGTGAGGTAATTATACTTTTTGACCTTTTTAGCTCAGTTTATTTTCAGTCAAAGGACTTTGGTGAAAGCTGAGATACAGAGAACTATAGAAGTATCTATTGATATAAAGAGTATATATGAAGTGTCATTACTTAAACAAGGTTTGCAAGTTACTCCTACTTAGTTTCAATTTTTATGCAATCTGCCTAAGCATTTTCAACCCAAAATTTATTTTTTAAGAAGTTAGTACTAATTATTTTTGTGATTTGGCTTTCTATTTGAATCTGAAAGAGTGTAAGCCAGAGATGCTTTGATGCCGGAGATGAGAATATCATCCTAAACCCCAAATTTGAGGATGGCCTGAACAATTGGTCTGGAAGAGGCTGCAAGATTGTTTTACATGATTCTATGGCAGATGGGAAAATAGTCCCACTGTTTGGAAAGTATTTTGCATCTGCAACAGAGCGCACACAGAACTGGAATGGTATTCAGCAGGAG
Source organism: Quercus ilex subsp. ballota (assembly GCA_032727855.1). NCBI lineage: Eukaryota > Viridiplantae > Streptophyta > Magnoliopsida > Fagales > Fagaceae > Quercus > Quercus ilex. Next base: position 2,228,569 of record CM064909.1, read on the forward strand.
ATCACAGGAAAAGTGCAGCGAAAGCTTGCTTATGATGTTATTGCTGTTGTTCGGATATTTGGTAACAATGTCACTAATTCTGATGTGAGAGTGACTTTGTGGGTGCAAACACCAAACCTTCGTGAACAGTATATAGGCGTTGCCAAGTTAGTTCTTTTTCTCCGTTTTTTATTTCCCTATTGTGAAAACGTCCATGAATCCACATGAAATCTGTGAAAACAGCATTTTCCCATGTTAATTGCCCATGTGTGCATGCGCACATGTTTGAACATATGTATTTATAGCTCCATGACACAATCCTGAAAGTCTTGAGATATCCCATATAGGCACATGTGGTTACATTTCTTCTGTTTGCTTTCTTTTCTTTTTTTTTTCTTCTATTAAAAAATAAATAAAATTTCCTGTTACCCTGAATTGGCAACATACTTAACATGGACATATTCCTTCACTTTGAAAATATTCACAATGGGTGCTGCCTATTTCTGTAGTGCTCAAGCAACAGACAAGGATTGGGTACAGTTGCAGGGGAAGTTCCTTCTAAATGGTTCTCCATCCAAAGTAGTCATATATGTTGAAGGTCCACCTTCGGGCACTGATATCCTTCTCAACAGTTTAATTGTAAAGCATGCAGAGAAAACCCCTCCTTCACCTCCCCCAGTTATTGAGGTTGGTTGACTAACGATTTAGACTTTGAAAATTATCTATATATGCATCTTGAAGTTGAGCCTGGTTTTCTAACTTTTAAGCATTCAATTATTGGTTTTTGTTTCTAGAATCCTGCCTTTGGAGTAAATATAATTCAAAATAGCAGTCTAAGTGATGGCACCAATGGGTGGTTTCCCCTTGGTAATTGCACTTTGAGCGTTGCTACTGGTTCACCTCATATTCTTCCACCAATGGCAAGAGAATCACTTGGACCTCATGAACCTTTAAGTGGTCGCTATATCCTTGTGACCAATCGCACACAGACTTGGATGGGTCCTGCTCAGATGATCACAGATAAACTTAAACTTTTTTTGACATACCAAGTATCTGGTTGGGTTCGAATTGGTTCTGGAGCTAGTGGTCCACAAAATGTGAATGTTGCACTAGGTGTGGACAGTCAGTGGGTTAATGGGGGGCAAGTTGAGGTTAATGGTGATGGATGGCATGAAATTGGTGGTTCCTTCAGAATTGAGAAGCAACCTTCCAAGGTTATGGTTTATGTTCAAGGTCCATCTCCAGGTGTTGACTTAATGGTTGCTGGAGTTCAGATTTTTCCTGTTGATCGACAGGCAAGGTTTAGATATCTACGGAGGCAGACTGATCTGGTAATTTCTAGTTTTGATTTATATGGTATTTGATCAATTTCAGCTTGGCAGAACCGTAAATTGAAAAACGCTGGTAAAGCTTTTGGCCTGACTTACAACTTAAACGGTTAGGTTACTGCTAGGACTGCTAAACAAAAGCAGTAATATTTTAATAAACACGCTCAGTTGATTTTGGCCATCATTGTACATAAAACATCCTATACATTTTCTTAGGTTGCACTTGCTACTCTTGATATATATCGTCACTATAGTATTTGGACTATCAGTAATATGATACAGTTATGATTACCAATCTGACATTTCTCTTAAATTTCACTAAACTTGTTCTGTTAGAATAATAAGTTGTCTTATCTGTTCTGTAAGCATCATCTATTTGCCTCAATGATTGATGATTATCAATATATTATTTGCTCAAGTATATTTAATTTGAGCTAGCTAGCCTAATGAGTTGAGTTTTCTAACTTACTTATATAAGCAGTGAACTGATTTTCTTCCAACATTGAGGGATCCCTTCTCCCAAGATTAATCTGGAATACTTCTCATTTGCTGGAATGCAGAACCGTAAGCGTGATGTCATCCTAAAATTCTCAGGAGTGGATTCAAGCACTTTGCTTGGCACAATGGTGTTAGTCAAACAAACGCAAAACACTTTTCCTTTGGGGTCATGTATGAGCAGAACAAACATTGATAATGAAGATTTTGTTGATTTCTTTACAAAAAATTTCAATTGGGCTGTCTTTGGCAATGAGTTGAAGTGGTACTGGACAGAACCACAGCAGGGAAATTTCAACTACAATGATGCTGATGAGATGTTGGCCTTGTGTAAAAGCCACAACATACAGACTAGAGGTCATTGTATCTTCTGGGAAGTGATCAACACAGTCCAATCATGGATCCAAGCACTGAACAAAAATGACTTGATGACAGCTGTCCAAAATCGCCTAACAGGTCTTCTCACACGCTACAAGGGGAAATTCATGCACTATGATGTTAACAATGAGATGCTGCATGGTTCATTCTATCAAGATAGACTAGGTAAGGATATCCGAGCAAACATGTTCAAGACTGCACACCAACTAGATCCATCTGCCCTCCTGTTTGTGAATGATTATCACGTTGAGGATGGATGTGACACCAGATCATCTCCAGAAAAGTACATTCAACATATTCTTGATTTGCAAGAGCAAGGTGCACCTGTTGGAGGTATTGGAATACAAGGGCACATAGACAGTCCAGTCGGGCCTATTGTTTGCTCAGCTTTGGATAAATTGGGTATTCTTGGTCTTCCAATCTGGTTTACTGAGCTTGATGTGTCTTCCATTAATGAATGTGTTAGAGGGGACGATTTGGAAGTGATGCTTAGGGAAGCTTTTGCCCATCCTGCAGTAGATGGTATAATGCTATGGGGATTCTGGGAGTTGTTTATGAGCCGGAACAATTCACATCTAGTGAATGCAGAGGGTGACATTAATGAAGCTGGTAAAAGATACCTTGCTCTTAGAAAAGCGTGGCTGTCTCATGCACGTGGGCATATTGATGACCAAGGACAGTTCCAGTTTAGAGGCTTCCATGGAACATACACTCTGGAAATTATTAATTCCTCCAAGAAGGTTTCAAAGACATTTGTTGTTGACAATGGTGACTCACCACTGGTGGTTCCCATAGATTTGTAAGTTTGCTGCTTCAACCAATAATAATGTACATATTTCATCATGAGTTACACATTGTAAAAATTCATGTGAAAAAAGAGAGAGGCAAATATGTTTGTGAATTTGTGGGGTTACATTCACATATTGTTTATACATAAAAGAAAAGAAAAAAGTTTTCATATACGTTGGTTTGTGGTTGTAAAATTCTGTAAAAAAGTAAAGGAATAAAGATATCTTGTTGGTTGTGATATTAAACTGTCTCTCTTTTGTTGGACAATAATTTCTTCTCTACTTAAATTATCAGAATGATATATAGGTGTGCCACGACTAGCATCCTATTTTTCATCTTGTCTATATGGATAAACGATGGTATATACGTGGAAAGTGTCCTTTCCTCCTACAAAAATAAGGGTTAAGTTGTATATTTGGCCCTTAACCTTATTTTAAAATCATCATTATACTTTAAAATGTTTCAAAATAGTTCTTACCATCATTTAATTGATAAACAATATTGACATAAACAAACATAATTCTTGAAATTATGATTACTGCAATTATGTGAAGCCTAAAGCGTGACATGAATTCCATTTGTTATGTTAGCATTTTTCATTTATTAGATAACATTACGAATCTTCTTTAAACTATATTGAAAGTATAGGAACTAAAGTGAAGCCTTTTAAAGTATAAAAATGATCTGAAACACAAGTCAAAGGTTGAGGAACAAATTTTCACCAATAAAAGAATGGAAGTGGAATAAACCAAGTTAAGGTGACGCACTAAATTGCAGTGCTACAATTTTCCTCTTGTACTCACAGACTGCTGCTGGGCTTCAAAACCAGATTCAAAATGAATGGGCCTGAACTATTTAGTGGCTTAAGTGGGTCCAACTCATAGATTCATATCTTAGAGGCGAAATAGGTTCTCAAATACAATAATAAAAATCGTCGATGGCTCAAAGCCCATTACTTTCAGTCTCAAACCTCTGATTGGCTGTTCCCATGCCATCATCTGTTCAAACGAATCAAACCTCTAAATCAATTTAGAGGAAAAATTCGTGTGCGCTTTTAATTATGACGTATTTAGGGTTAGTTTGGGATCTACCTATTTTGCTGCAAATTAAATTTTTTTGTTGAAAGTACTGTAAATAAAGGTAAAAGTTAGTTGAAATAGTACAATGAGATCCATAAATAGTAGTAAAAATAAACTAAATAGTAAAATAAGTTGGCAAAAATAATCTTTGCCAAACGGACACTTAGGATCTGTTTGGATACCGTTTATTTTGCTAAAAATACAGTACCAAAATAATTTGTAAACTATGAATAGTGCTGTGAAATCCAGATTTACTGCTTATGCGCGTTTTTCACAAGTTTGGCTGAGTCGTGAACAGTGCTGTGGGACCTAGCCAAAAACGCAAAATGCAAAATAATTTCTATGTAAACGCATGCTTAATAGTCATATGATTATAAAATCAATGATCTTATGAATTCTCACTTAATGGATTGAGAAAGATTCCTTAAATTTGATTTAAAAAAAGAAAAAGAAAAAAAAGACCATTCTAGAATATCATATGATTATAGTATAAGACATCAACCAAGCTAGGTTTGGACTTGCCCCACCCTCCCTTAATGGCTTTTGAGTGGAGTTGTGGTGTGCCTTTGTATTAGAACCCCTTTCCTTCTCCCTTGTGCGTGTGTGTGTTTGTTTGTTTCTAAAAAAAAAAAAAGAATGGGTAATTGTCCCACATTACTTAAAAGAGTGTGTTGTGTGTAGTATAACTTGCCACACCCTTTCTTAAAAGTTATCATGGCTTTTGAGTGGAGTTGTGGTGTGTGCCTTTGTGTTAGAATCCATTTCCCTCTCCCTTATGTGTGTGTGTTTGTTTCTTAAAAAAAAAAAAAAAAAAAAAAAAAAAAAAAAAAGCTAGGTTTGGACCAAAATTAGATATTTTAAATATCTAATCTCGTTAAGAATTTTGTAATTAAGTGATATTATCTAGTTCTCTCATATAGAATTTCGGTTTGAACTTCCTCTCCTATTTTGTAAGAAATGACAGCGATATCACTAGTACATGTCCCAACCAATAAGAATAAAAATTTGTTAAAGCTAAGCTGCTTTGCACCGTCCCACTAATTACTCATGATTATACAACGTACTGTTTGAAGAAATGGAGGACCAGATATTAAAAATAAGACTTAAGAATAAAGCCCTAGTATTAAATTCCGCCTCATACTCGGGCTGAGAAGCTAGTCCTAAATATTGTCTTGGGTTTAATCAATATTTCCGGGATCCTTCTCATCAGTCATGACCTTTCTACTGGTAAAGAAAAGAGCCCAATAGTCCCATTGTAGCATTTTTATGTGGATGGGCTTGACCACTGTTAATACACAGATAGCCCAATCAAGGCTTTGAATGCTAGACCTTTTCTTTATTTGGATTAGAATTTGTCATGCCCTAAAGAGCTTTCCCAACCATGTCAAGAAAATTGAACCTAGTGGATCTGGATCCAGGAGAGGAGAAGAAATAGAAAAGAAAAATGATCTTTCAAATTGATTCATCAACTTTTAAAGAAAATTAAAAAGTAATGAAAAATTATTTATTATATTGTAGATGTAACACAAAGTACATATATTGGTATTTCATTTAGTAATTTTTTTAGTAATAAAATTGGTAAACTTTTAGCATTTCTCAAAAAACAAAATAAGACAAAAAGAAAAGTGTAAATTGCAGCGAAGAATGATATTTTAGAGGGAGGAATGACCCTGGGGGCTGAGCTATAATTGTCATTTGCCAATACTAGACCAAAATATTAAGAAATTTCGTTGGACTGACCTTGAGCCAAGAATTGAAGTGTATTGCAAGGAAGAAGGAATACATAATTATATATAGACCATTCCTACAAATGGATGGTTTTATTGAGACAAAGTTATTATGGGAGTTGAAGTATTCGTTTTGATGTGAAACTTAGTACATTTTTTAAAAAAAAAGGATAAAAATGCATTTTGAAAAAGCATCAACCTCATTACTTTTCTGAGATGTCCTTTTTAGTTTATAAATTTTTGCAAAAAGTGCCCTTAATTCTAGGTTAGATATCAATCACCCATAAATCAGTAACAAACTGTTGTTTGAACTCAAACAGTGTGAAAGTTAATTACATTAAAAAAAAAAAAAAAACAGTGTGAAAGAAAAGAAATGACAAATTAAACGATTAAATCCTTGGAAAAATCAATAATTCACTAGGAAATAGAGAAACTCTGAAAATGTTATCTTATTTTTTGTTTTACAATTAGCTTAAAGACTATAAAACTCAATTTTCCCTAAAAATACTCGTAAAGTAATCATTTTTAATACACTGTTATGACTCTAATTTTACTCTATAGCCAAAAAAACAAACAAAGGAAAAGAAGGAGGAGAAGGGGAAGGAGAGACTATTATTCTCTTTCTAATCAAGTTTTTTTTTTTTTTCTTATATATAAAATAATGAACATGAATGTATAAATAAGTGCGGAATGAAATTATCTTGTCCTATAAACGGTCTACATTAATTAGCTTAGGATGCTACTATCATATCAATTAGAATCTGGAGTATTCAACTTTTCATAGCCTACAACTAACCAAAGAAAAAAAGAACCCAGGTAGCTAGCTAGGTCGTTACGATACATCATGTCAAGATATATATAGTAATAGCCTATATCAAAAATCCCTTCCATTTAAGCCCCAACACACTGAGCTTAAATGTGAGATCAACGTCAAATTTTTGTTATAGGCTAATAGCGATCAAGAGTGAAGACCTTTCCAATATCATAGTAATTATTATATTAGTTTGAATGATATGATCAACTCTACCTACATACAATATTATAAACAAAAAGAGTCCCCACGCATAGCACATCCTTACAACAAACAATAATAAGTCTAGTGATTGAGTTTGAGTTGATGGAAAATTTCAAAAATTACAACAATAATATTTTCTTTTCACACTCAATGTTAAGGTGAAATGCTGTGATTAATACATGATATAGTAAGGTCAATAATTGGTTGGTATAAAATTGATATTGCTAACTAGCTCCTATTAAACTATTTTGTCGTTGAATAAGGGACATGTATTACCAAAACTAATTAGTATCTTAGTAGGATTAAGTAATGTGTTTGAGTTTGGTAAAAGAGTATAATTAAGTGTGTGTGTGTGTGTGTTTAACAATTAGTTTGTTTCTTAAATAAATAAATAAAAAAAGTATCTTGGCCTGTTGATTAAAAAAATAATTATTTTGAAACAAATTCTATAGAGTCAAATCCTTTTGAATCTATCAAAAAGTTTTAAAAAAATTACATCCCTAGTATTACTCTATAATTTAGTGGGTCTTAAGTTAATTCAATTTATAAGATCTCTTGATGTTGAGTATGGGATTTATTTGAATCTTATCTAAAAAAATATATGAAAACCCTTTTAATTTCTATCCTGAACTAATAATAAATGATACTTATTATGAAACATATTCCACAAATTGTAAATTTTATGTGTGTCGTATTCACTTAGTGCACAAAACTCTCCTTTTTGTAGAATTTAAGAGAGGTCATAACATATAGCCTTATGCCTAAATTTTTTGGAAAAATTAATTCTTAAACTTGAGGTTTCTGTCTTTCACTTTTGATGGAAAGGCACTTATTATCACTACATCTATCTACTTACACAATAATGTATATGCTCAATTTTACAACTTGTTGATTTGTGTAGATTGTGAGTTAATGACATAAAATGGTAAGTTACATAAGACAAAATATCCATCACTCTTAACCGCACAAGTCAACAAATTATAAAATAAAGTGTTTATTAGTTGAGTTTTTAGAATTGGGACTTTATTAACTATATCCATAATAAACTATTTTTAAAAAAAAATTTATAAAAAAAATGTAAAAATAATTAACTTTTTTCACAATTTTACTTAAAACAAACCTTAGCACATATATTAACCGCACCTTTAAAATTATCCCACCATGGCACCAAAGTTCACATTTATTTGAAATTCCACCTGTATTAAAAAGAAAAAGAAAAAGAACAATATTCTATTAAAAAATGATTTATAAGTCTAATTTACTATATATCAATGCCCCACATCAATCACATCATTATGAAAGACACCCACCATCTACTTCCCTACTAATCTGAGTTCCTCTTTCTCTCTCTCTCTCTAATCTTTTTTAAATTACTATGATGGATAGGGCCCAAAACAGTCCTATCCCTGTCTCTAAACACCTGGTTCCTTCCACGCCATAGACCCCACTTCCCACATGGGTACACAGTAATCCTTGCCGGACTCCTGGCGCCACATTAGCCCAAACCCACCTTCCCCATTCCATCATCAATTACACAATGACTCACACTCTCTCCCTGTGGCTCACACAAATTAGAGAAAGCAAAGAAAGAAAATAAAGGAGCGAGCGATATGGAGGTCAAAATCAAAGGACTCAACGTTTGACATGATGGGGTGTTTTAGTGGGGTCCAAACGTATCAGAAAAATATATTATATAAAAGAAAGAAAGAGAGAGAGAGAAGATAGAGATAGAAAGAAAGATAGTGATGGGAACTGCTAGTGTGTGTAAGAATGGCAGAGAAAGAGAGAGAGAGAGAGAGAGAGTGAGAGTTATTGATGTCTATTACTGCATCGGGAAACAGCTCCCGCGCTGTTTTCGCGCGTTCTCTTCCTAACGACAGCTCCATTGGGACCCACATGTCCATGTCAGTTGGTCCCACTCACCAGCCAAACTAGCAGGGACAGGAACAGTGGGAGAGAGAGAGAGTCACACCTGGTGTCAGTGAGAGATAAAAAGAATCCAAGTTTATCAAACGAAACAGGGACTCCCACAATCAAAAACAGTCACTTTACCATGTACAAAAACCTACTTTGGTACATGCATTTTCTCGTTTGGTAACTTTCAAGTTCAGTGAGTCATCACTCATCAGAGAGTGTCTCAGACAGTCATCAATTGGTGCATTTTACTTGAATGCTTAAAACTCCTACAAGCATTGGTTTAGAATTTTATATGCTTCAGACTTGAACAAGCACTTAACTAGGACTTAAGCAAGAGACATTCTGTCTTGCTTGTATGTCTAGTCTGTTCTCTACTTTACTTGAGTGGCCCCCTTTTCTCTCTCTCTCTCTCTCTCTCTCTCTCTTCCCCGAATATTAGGTCAAATTTGATGACCTATACAAATTCGAAGAGAATGAATATATCCCTGTAGAATAGGTTTGGTTTGTTTATGTACAGTTTTAAAAGTTTTATTTTTTTTCTAAATATATAAGTATGTTTTTGTTAACTATCATTAAATAACTAATCGAAATGCATATGTTACGATTTCAAAAGTTAGTGATTTTAAGAATTAGTTTTGTTGGGATAATTTTTATGCATTGCCTAGTTATTTATGTTTTCATTTTTACCTTTCAATTCATATAGAATTTCAATAAAATGTACAGAAGTTTTTTCTTAAAATATCCCAAAATGCTAAATGTAACTTTTTTTCTTCTTCTTGTATTTCTTAGATTTATCATCATTGAATATGAAATGGATCTTTTGGTAGAACTACTTGAAGCAGATTTTCATGCAATTATGCTTAAACAAATGCAGTACTAAATTGTTCCAGCTGGAAATTGGGCTTTCTATAAGGTTAAATATGAAAGCTGTATGCATATAATTAATGGTAGCTACCAACTTGGTCTGAACAATGCTTTAAGGGGAAGATAGTTGTTACAGCTAGGATTGTCAATGGCTGTCTGATTTGCTTGAATGAATCATCCACAAGGGACAAAATTAGTTAAGTGGCTATATCATTGAAGTTTGAGTAACTGCAACCCCCTCTTTGTATTTTTCCTATGATATGCATAATCCACCAACATAACAATGATTGATGCATATTCTCATTATTATCAATTACATATATAAACACTCTTCCTTTAATTATTTACTTTCTCTATTGATGTATAAAGAGGTTGTAAAAAGAAGATCTTAAGTACTTATTTTCGCATTTAAAAACAAAGTGTAAATGTAGATATATGCATGTCATCCAACTCAATCAATAAAGTTTGGTGAAAAGTATTCTTCATGCGATGATTAGTGCCCCCTAACCCTTTTTATTTTGATTTATTTTCTTAAATGCTCATATTAGTACATGTCTATTTGCATTGTGAGTCAGCCTTAGAAATCGTGCAATTATATTTATAACCAGCCCCATCCTAGGAAAAAAAAAGATCTTAGTAAATTATTAATTTTACAATCATATGCGTCATTAATTAATCACAAAAAAATTTAAATATTTATTTATTATATTGTTAAAGTAGAATCAATCACTTTAGTTTATAAGTTTTTTTTTGGATAGTAAAATAAATATTAGTTTAGCATTTCTTTTTTAAAACAAAAATTCCCAACCCTCTGAAATGCAAGGGAAAACTTAAAAAAGTAAAGAAAAAGCAAGTTGGGTAGAAAAGCTTTAAGCTAGATTCTTTTGGTTGTGACTGTGGACATCAGAATAGTTGCCTATATTATGTTGATGGACATTCAAAGTATAAAAGGGAAGAATCTACACTATATATATTATCTTTTTCTAATTAAAACTAGGATTTTGTTAATGTGTGCTCTAAACACACACAATAATTTTTATTTTTAGAAAATAATTTCTCGAAAATTGAAAAAGTATTGACAATTTTTTCAATTTTCGAAAAAATATTTTCAAATGACACATATTAATTGGACCCTTAAAACTATACAGTTTATCTATTATTATGCATGAGATTGAGAACATGATTATAATTTTTTTGAAAAGCCCATGCAATTTTAATACTTAAAGTGACCATCACTTTTACGAAAGTCTTTAATTGGGAAAGACTCGTCAAAATCTTTGTCAATTGACACTTCTTGAAATTTTTAACAAAGATATATGCTATAAATCTACATTCTCCTAACTATTAAATTATCCAAAAGGAGAAACCAATCAAAATTAATCCATAAAAAGTTCCAAAAAGAGTGTAAAAGGTAGCATGTTGTTTTGGACAACGCAGTTGTCTTCAATTCAATTACATGCAAATTAGTGAAAGGAACTGTTTCTTTTAAAAATAAAAGAGATAATACACAGAATGTTTGAGTAAAATATGTAATGTGACCATTTTAGTGCTGGCCAGTGACGTTGAATGTGCATATAACAGCTAGCTCATAATTAAGCTGGGTGCTTGAAGCAAATTTTGAATGAGTGAACTATATGGTTGCTTTCAACTTTCAAGCATATATAATTAAGTACATATTTAAATAAAGCTGAAAGAAAATTAAAATAAAAACGTCAAGCTAAGAAGATGAGGACCATATGCCAGATGGTTTTCCTGAGAGCATCCACATTGGTGTGGCAAAAATTTAGCAATTCAACTTCACAAAAAGTTATTTTATCTATTTCACCACCTCACTTTATAAACACCAATATTAGTGATTTTATTTTAGCATTCAACATAATAAAATAATATATAAATATATATATATATATATATTACAATAAACAACAATCACCACCAGTAACACAATAAAATAATATATTTTTTAATAAAGTATATATTTTTTACCTTCTTAGAGCATTTTTTATCAAAGATTCTAAAAAATTTAGTGTAGGGACTAGGTTTGAGCACTTCTACTGTTGAGTAAGTGGACTCAAGCTCGGCTAGCCCAAGACAATGAATTTATAGAGAGCGGGTTCAAGAGCTAGGCACTAGCAAGCGGGCAACGCCCAATGCAGCGTTCGCCACCATTCGACATAGACGAACCAAAGTTATCTTCCAAAGTTTGTCCTCGGCCCAGTCCGAGGCGCTTGGTGATAGTCCTTCTTTTTCTTCTAAGAATCTCCCCTTTTCTTTGATATGCTTCTTCCCCTTATATAGTCCTCCTCCTACGATCACTTTCCTCCACTTGTTGATCATCTATGCTTCCTTCTGACAACTCGTCCCATCAGTCACCTTACCAGAACTCCCAGTGAGTCGCAGCAACTGAGGTAACACTGCTCAAGGGTCACTTCCCCATTAATGCTGCCTGAACGTCAATCGTGCGCATTTAATGTGGAAGTGACAATCCAATCCTGGCTTTGCTCCTTGGCCACCCTTCCATGGCCGATGTGTTGTGCTTGGTCTTTCTCCTTGGATGCCCTGGAGGGCTGCCTATGGTAGACGTTACTTCCCCCTCCCATGGTCCTGCTTTGCCGAGGACATGGCTGTCCTCGGCGAGGGCACTGGGCTTCCTCCTCCTCAGCATGAGCCTTGGGATTGGTGTAAAGTGGGCCACTGGGTTGCCAAATTCTCCGGCCCCACATTTAGCATCTATCATCTCAAAAACCAATTTTATAGCATTTAACACATCGCTTTACAATACACCTAACAACAAAACTTCTATTTTTTTTACCACTTCATTAAAATATTATTTATTTATCATTTTTTATTTTCACCACCCAAGCCACCACAAACCCACACAACCAACAGCCTCCACCACCGACACAATCCATAGCACCAACCACGGCACCACCCAACAGCACAACCAACCCCCAGCCTCCACCCACAGCACCACCCACGACACAACCTTACTTTTTCCTCTCATCCTCTCTCTGCCTCAACCCACGGCACACCAACCACCGGACCCACCACCATTACCTAGCAACCCAACTACCACAAACCCACAACCAATGGCCTCAACCTATGTTCACAACCAACCTCAACCTGCGGCACAAACCCACGGCCTCAACTAACCTTAACCCACGGCACAAACCCATGGCCTCAGCCAACATCAATCCACGGTCTCAACCAACCCCAACCCCAACCACCACAAACCCACTACCAACCTCAATCCACGACACAACTAACCACAACACCACCGAGACCCATCAAGCAACCCAGCAACCCATAGCCGCCGGACCCATTGAGACCCATCAAAGCAAACCTCCACTTGCAGTCGGACCCACGACCCACTTGCAGTCATCAACGACCCCATCAAACCCACGAGAGGGAGAGTTTAAGAAAGAGAGATCAGAGAGAACGAGAATGAGAGGGTGAGAGTGAGAGTGATAGTCTAAGGAGAGAGAATTAAAAATATTAAAAAATGATAACACCTTGTTACAGTGTGCTCTCAAAAATGAGAGCGCATTGTAGCAAGATGTCAAATTTTTTAGGATATAGCATCTTTGATGGAGTAGAGTTTTGTGGTTTCAAATGCTAAAATTTAGCTTTTAGCATTTTTAGCATCGTTAATGGGAATGCTCTTAGATGACTATGCACTGTAGCACAACAGCCAAATGATATGGCCATAGCTCCACCAATGCACTAGCCTTTTGCGCCACTTTTATTATATCTAGTTGCTAAATTTAGCATTTTAACTATATGGCTATATGCTTTCACCAATACAAATGCTAACCTTCCCTCTACTTTTTATTTTTTGTTTCAAGTAATAGCTCAATATCTTCTAAAAAAAAAAGTAATAGCTCAGTAATAAATTCATCGTTAATGATGTTTCCATATTTATGGTTTGAATTTATCTCTTAGTCCCCTAACTTTAAAATAAATAAACAAAAACAACAACAAAATCTTTTCAAATGAGGACATGCATATTACTTACATTTTTCTGTGATGCAGAGGTTCTACAAGTTACATATTTGTGATATCCTAATTAAAAGAATTAATTATAATTAGAAGTCCTACAGTTTGGAATAAAAGAAATTATAATTAGTAGTCTTTGTACCTTATATAATCTAAATCGATCTATTACACATATATATGCCCTGATATAAGGTTTAGTAAACAGTCACATGACTTTCGCCCTGATCCTTTTCCATAACCATGTTCCGCATTTTCTCTACTTTTGACCTAGTAATAGAATGCCTGACAATGGAGTACATGCAAGACACAAAAAAAAAACAACCTTGGTGGCATTGGCCTGGTCTTCAAATTGTACTTGATATTCGATATATACTTAATACAAAGTTTCATATGTCTTGATCCAACGAGCCTTAGTTGAGAGATGATTGAGGGTCAATCAAATTGTACTTGATATTCGATACTTAAAACTCAAAACAAGATACAATGTCATGGATTTGTCAACACTAAAATAACGGACAAAATTGGCCATTGCCCTTTTTGCCCAAATTATATACCCTTTTGCCCCTCTTTCCAAACTAATTAGGGAAATGCCCCTCGTTTAAAACTCGATTTGCTCAAAATCGAGTTAGTCCATATGGTAGCGTTTTTAAGGAGTCTATAATGACGTTTTAAAGACAAATAGTGGCGTTTCGTAACTCGACTTTCATGAACTCGAGTTATAGGTAAAAAAATGTAAAAAAAATTACCTATAACTCGAGTTCATGGAGGTCGAGTTCAAAAATGCCACTATAGGTTCTTAAAACGTCACTATAGGCTCCTTCAAACGCCACTATAGAGCTCTAGAAATTTTTTTTTTTAAAACTCAATTTTGAGCAAATCGAGTTACAAAAGAATGACATTTCTCTAATTAGTTTGGGAAGAGGGGCAGAAGGCTATATAATTTGGGTGAAAAGGGTATAGGCCAATTTTGTCCCTAAAATAACACCATAAATCCAAACACGGAAAAAAAGATATTTCTTTTTTATTTTCTTTTCCTTTCCCTCTTCCTAAACGCCAACAAACTAAACTTATGAATGAACTAAGTTGTTTAAGAATAACTTGAGTTTAGCTTGAAAAAATATTTGTTTATGTTCACTTATTGAGCAAACAAACCAAATTGAAATTGAAATTTAGGCTCAATTATTAAACAAGCTAAGCTTAAACATAATCTACGATATGTTTACTTGCTTTCGATAATGGCTGTTTGGTTTGACGTTTCATGCACCATAGCAACAAAATTAATTGCTTTATAAAAACATATTTATCTTGCCATTGGGATTTTACTTAATTTATATTTATCTCACTTTCTAAAAATTACTAGATTAGTGTATCTCATTGTTAGGTTTTAGATCCTGGTAAACTAGATTGTTTAACCTGAATTAATTAACTAAGTGGATACTTAGGTTTATTATTTAGATCTGGGTTTAAACAAAACAATCATATCATGCAAAGCAGTTGAAAAGTAAATAACATAATGATATGATGACCTAAGAAAACTAAATCTGTAAAAAATCTGGGGAGGATTTAACTTAGCTATCCTCAAGGTAAAAAGCAAATCCACTATAGAGAATCGAAATTTACAATAAGACTTAAACCACTAACATTTTATTGCTATCACATGTAGAACTTACTGATACAACCACGTGCAAGTTTTGAATCCACAGACTCCTTTTCTATTAGGCCTTTGCAACACAAGAACCCACACTTGTGATAAAAAACACAAACTCTCCTGTTTGTGACTCCAAGACCACCCTTGAAGGTTTAGATCCTCAGCACCTTTAATGACTAGAGAAGACAGCAACTTCTACAACACCGGATCTTAAGATTTTTCAAGGAATAACACCGGTAGAAGATATGAGAGAACTTTTTGGGTACAAAACCCTACATACAAAAGAGACACACTTTTCTCTCTCTGAAAAAGCCTTATTAAAAATGTGCATAGGGTTTCCTTTATTTACTAGAAGAAGTAGATCTGAAACCCTAATCATTTTTGGGCTTGAATAGCTCTTTGGGCTTAATTAAAATTCTGCAGATATGACTCTCGATCGGTCAAGCCTATTCTTCGATCGATCGAACTAGGTAAATTTCGAATTCTTCTTTTAGTAGCTTGTATATTTTTGAATCTTGACTTGTATCACCTTGAGCATTGTCTAATAACACCTATAGACCCTAGGATCTATATCTAGACAAGTTTGTGTTCATGATTCCAATTGTTCTAAACTTTTAGAGCCTAACAATCTCCCCATTTGGCAATTCGTAATAAAACTTACATACAATATGAAATGCTTAAATACAAGATCAACCCAATACAATCAAAATGCCCAAAATACAACAAAAATATCAATCAAAGACTCCTAACCTAGAAATTGCAATAAGAGGTAGAAAGTCTTGATCAGAATGTACCTGTCTTTCCTGAAAACACTCAAAAGAACACATCAATGCATGTGTGGAAAGAAAAACATATAAACAATAAATAATCAAACTAAAGCAAATAACAAATATGCAAACTAACTCTCCCCCTAAGTTAGATACATTAAAAAAATTTATTTTCTCCCCATTTCAAAAACAATTTCAACTCCTCCTAAACAAAACAAACATTCCCACATTTCATTCTACTTCTCCTCCTTTTTGTCACGTATTGACAAAGACAACTCAAACAAAAAGTAAATAGAAAACATACGCAATAAAAGTCAAGAGAAAATAGAGAATCAAGGAAACAAATGAATCCAGCTCTATAGAAAATAGAGACAACTCTTCCTATGAAGAGCAACAACTCCCTCTAAGAACAACAAAGGTTAAAAAAAAACTTTTCCCCCCTATAAAAATAGGAAAAAAACAACACAAGTTTTGGGAAAACAGTTTTGGGAAAAATTAGAAGGTTGGGAAAACTAAAAAGACACAAACCAAACTTTAAATAAATAAATAAAAAATAAAAAATAAAAAAAAAACTAAGTTGAGAATTCACTTGAAGAAAAAAATTTTCTCTTTTAATAAAAAAAAACTTGACACTATGTAACACATAAACAGTTGCATGAGTAGAGAAAATATTTGCACATTGATTATCTATCATCTCTTAAAAAAAATATTTTCTAGAGTTCACATATAAAAAATAGCATATACTAAAAAGTACATAACTCAAAAATTAATCAATCAATTTTTAAATCAAGTTGAGTACCCAATTTAGCAAAGTGTATGCACGTTATATGTGAAAACAATGAGAGATCTGCAAAATTGCAAGATGGATATAGAAAATAGTGCAATGTATGTGAATCCTAAATACAAATGATGCATGAAAAAAAATTTGGTAAAAAACTTAGAAACTGAATATTTTTCAGTTTCGATCGGTCGAGCATTGATCGGGTACAAATTGAAGTTGGCAAAAGCCAGACTTGAAAATCTTGAAAAATTTCGACTGATCGAATAATACATTCGATCGATTGAGACTCTGAAAAACAGAATTTTTTTGAAAAACTAGAAATTTTTCTACAGAATAATTTTTCAAAAGATTTTTCATAACATGAAATGCATGTAAATGATTCCAAAAGTTTTTCAAAACACATAATTTAGACCAACCCTAAAGAATTTTGCATCAAACATCACAAAGTGTATAGTCTTGGATGGTCACACTAGTTTACACATAATCTCATGTACAAAGCTTAGCAAAGAATTACTTGTGATGTGTGTGCAACTAGTAAGAGCGGTAGATACATAGAAGGTGATATGTAGATAGTAATCAACCAAAATTTCTACATTATTCATCACATAAATTTGAAAGTGACTGTCACCTAAAAAGCTACATCATATAACTCTCATATTTTCTAGAAAACAAGCTTGTAATCATGTATATTGTAAAGACGCAATTTGGTTCCTAAGCCTAAAAGGTAATAGGATCTAGGCTCAAAAAATCCAATACAATGAATTTGTAGAAAGTGGGTTGGAAAACTGGGCTCTAATGAGTTGGATTAACAATTACAGTGGATCCAGATGACGAGAAAGTAAAGAAATACTAGTTTTACCCAAAGAAAATCATCCTCAGAATATTCCGAGGAGATTAGTTTTTATATATATTTCTTTTGGATTGATTACAAGTCTAGTTCCTATTGTTACAGTGTTTTTCCCTCAATTCTTTGATTCCCCTAATGTGGGGCTTCTTTCTCTATTATATACCCCTCTCTTCTTCATCTCCACCGTCCACGTGTAGGTCAAGTTGTTGGTTTTGGTTCTTGTCCCATCAGCACATTTCTGAAGTCTTTGGGAGTAGCTGTAAGGCTACTTGCCACTGTTCAAGTATTACCTCCACATTAATGCGGTCAGAGGGTTAGTTGCAGAGCATTCAATGCGGTGAAAGCAGCTTTCCTTTAGATTTTTCTTAGCTTCCTTTTGTCCTATGCTTCCCTGATGTTTATTCTTATCAGTAGAACATTTTGAAATGTCTCCCTTAAGGGTGGACCAATTCTTCTAACCTCTGCTTTACTTAGCCAAGGAGGCATTCCTCCTCGGACTACCTTCCCAAACCTTCGTAGTTATAGTTTGCTCGTGGTGCCCTGCTTCTTACGTCTTCCTTATCGTCTAACTGTCCTCGGATCACAAACCGTCCTCGGACAATGCCCACGGCCCAATACATACTCTTGGGCCTTTTATCCCTATATATATATATATATTTGCCTTATACATTTTATGCAAATTTTTCTTTTTCTTTTAAGGCAACACCTTACTTTTTTGTTGTGCATGTGCTACACTTTCTCGATTATTAAATCTTATGATATGCATTAAAGCATTCATGATTGGCTAGTAAACAGTGGTGAGATAGTTATTTATGCATTTCTCTTACAATTTTTTAGTCCTTATAATCAAAAGAATGTGACTTTAAAATCAATTACATTTGAACAACCACTGTAAACACTCACACAAATAGGCACTACATAGCACAAACTAGCAAAGTGCTTAGAAAATAAGCTCATCTAAGCTAAACAAGGTACATAGGGATGAAATGTAAACTTTATAGGCCAACCTTAACTACACATTCATGATGTGTAATACAAAACACACAAAAAAAAAAAAAAAATTCTCTTTTAAATTTTCAAAATTTTTATGACCAAAAATAAAAAGCACACATTATGCTAAATGAACAATGCAAAAGTAATGCATGATAGTGCTAAACTAAGCTATAGAGGGTACACAAACAAGAAATATCAATTTCTTAATTAACCCATGAGTACATGTACAAACTAGTACATACTCATACAAAATCATATTTATCTCAAAATAATCATGCACTTAGTTGAGCAATACATACTATTCAAGTTTCTCCACAATGTTAAGAATGTTCTCAATCAAGAGAGAGATCATAATTCATGTAATTCTCAAGAAAAATAAAACTAAACACAAAATAAAATATTTTTGACTTTTTGAAAATTTTCAATGTTTTTGGATCTTTATTTAATAAAAAAACAACCTAAAAAAAAAAAAACAACGAAAAACAAAAACAAAACATGTCCACAAACAATTGAAAGAATTAAATCAGGGACAAGTAAACAACACTCACCTTAGCAAGTTTTTTCTCACCCATATAGCACGAGTCTTCAGCTTTGTAGGTGAAAATCCATGAGAAGCAGAGTGTATTTGAGGGGATTACACCAATTTTATGAGAAAGACTTAAATCCTACAAATTCATTTCACAAGCCTCAAAAAGATCAACTGAAACAATAGTGTCCTTTTTATTCAAAACATCACAATCAAAAACAGTAAGACACTTAAAATTATCCATGATAATAGAGATCAAGGATCAACTCTAGGTCAAGAAACCTAAAAACAAGAGCTAACCCGCTCAGATACCATTTGTTAGGTTTTAGATCCTTGTAAAATAGATTGTTTAACCTAATTAATTAACCAAATGAATACTTAGGCTTATTATTTAGATCTAAGTTAAAACAAAACAATTATATCATGCAAAACAACGGAAAAGTAAATAACACAACGATATGATGACCCAGGAAAATCAAACTGCTAAAAAACCTGGGGAGGATTTAACCTAACTATTCTCAAGGTAAAAAGCAAATCCACTATAAAGAATCGAATTTTACAATAAGACTTAGACTATTAACATCATATTGCTACCACATGTAGAACTTACTGACACGACCACATGCAAGTTTCGAATCCACAGACTCCTTCTCTATTGGGCCTTTGCAACACAAGCACCCACACTTGTGATTAATAACGCAAACTCTCCTGTTTGTGATTCCAAGACCACCCTTGAAGGTTTAGATCATCAGCACTTTTGATGACTAAAGAATGTAACAACTTTTACAATACCAAATCTTGAGATTCTTCAAGAAATAGTATCGGTAGAAGATATGAGAAAGCTTTTTGGGTACAAAACCCTAGATACAAAAGAGACACATTCTTCTCTCTCTAAAAAGTCTTATTAAAAACGTGTTTAGGGTTTCCTTTATATACTAGAAGAAGTAGATCTGAAACCCTAATCATTTTTAGGCTTGAATTGCTGTTTGGGCTTAATTAAAATTTTGCAAATACGACTCTCGATCGGTCAAGCCTGTTCTTCAATTGATCGATCCAGGCATCGAATTCTTCTTTCAGCAACTTGTATATTCTTGAATCTTGACTTGTATCATCTTGAGCATTGTCTAATAACATCCATAGACTAGATCTATATTTAGATAAGTTTGTGTTCACGATTTGACAATTGTTTAAACTTTTAGAACCTAACAATATTTATTAATTTGAGTTTAATGAATGTGAATCTCATGACAATAGTTGAATTTTTGAAAGTGAGGTAATTTGAAATAAGAGATTTAAACATAAGACCAAGGAATTTTAGATTAATTTTAAAAAAAAAAAAAAAGCTTATCGATCTAAGCAAAGATTGGAGTAAACTATAATTAAGTCAAGCCAAAAAAAAAAATTAAATTAAATTTAAATGAAATTATACTTGCATCAATTGCAAAGCTTACAAAACAAAAGTGAGGTAAACCAAACCATAAAGGAAACGAAATATAAATTATATCATAAATGAAAATGATTAGCTAGTTCTATATGGCACTCAGGGTGTGCACAGGTTAGGTTAGAGGGTTTTTTTTAAATCTAATGTGACCTTATTGGGTTGAAAAATTCCAAATCCATCACATGTGTTGTAGAAACCGACCCAACACAACCCATATAGGTTAGGTCGAGTTGGATTGAGTTGGGTTGATGAGTTGTACATACATGTTTTATGCCTTGTCAAAAATTGGGGGCTTATAAATTATTTAAACCATTTTTTTAATAAATTATTACAATTTATATAATATGCTTAAATTATATTTCAAATTCACCAAAACTAATTCGCAAAATATCATAATAAATCACACTAAAAAAATTAACATAAAGGTAATAAAATAAATTTATACATTTAGTGGGTTGAATTTGGTCAGATGGGTTGAAAAAATTAACAACCAAAACCTGATCCAAAACTCAAAATAAAATTCAACCCAACCCAACCCAACCCACCATCCCGAAAATTGGTTTCATTAAGTTAGTGGGTTTTATGCACACCGATATAAGGCACCAAGGCTGAGTTCTAGGAGTAACTCGTGGAGCTGAGTAACAAAACAAACTTGCCCAGTTGGGTTGGAATTCTTACTGCGATTCTCATCTTTCTGAACACCCCACCTACAATAACACCACTCAAAATAAAATGCTTAAAATGGTAAAATTGATCCTACCTTGACAAAGACTAATTAGGAAAAAGATGATATTTTTATTTAGTGGACTTCATCTTTCTTATTACACTAAATTACTCTACCGCTCACCATCAAATCAAACTCTTAAAGCTTTAATTATATGGTGCTACGATCTCGTCCCAGGCTATGGTCAATACTTTAGTGCTTAATACTGTTTCCCCCTATTAAAGTGATTAAATCATCAGTCTTTTCCTTTATAAAAAAGGAGCCTTTGTTGACTAAGTTGCTTATGACCATTGAATCACTTTCCTTGTTGATTTATAGACACAAAGAGGAATGTTTTACCTAATAAAGCAAATGCCAGTTGTTTTAACTCTGCTTTTGCTACATTAAAAATGCCAAGCAGCTGGAGAGAGCTAGGATCATAATAAATCAATAATCCAAATTGATCTTGCGAACCTAATTAAGTACATGGGTGATCTGATTCCACGTAGCTTGTAACTTACAAGTCACAAATTTGTGAATCACAAGCTCAACATTATCTTCTTGGATACTTATAAATAAAATTGATTGGTTTCCCAAACAAGTAATGTGCATGTATAGTGCATAATACCAATTCATGATTACTAGTGACTTACCCCCCCATGCAACAAAGTTCTAATGTAGCGGATAATGATAGTTTGGTGGAGGTAATTGGTACGGAATTGGCAGAAAGTGATGCTTATGTACTAGTGGAAATACATTTACAAGAATAAAAAATAAAACCAACACGCAATAAAACAAGATTTAATGTAGTTCAATCAATTAATTCTTACATTCATGTACAACACCAAATAAAATTAACTATCAAATATATGAATCACAAACATCCAGCCAATTTTCACAATTCACACTCTTCCTCTCTAACAAATACTGTTTAGACTACTACAATGGTTTACTGCAATTTTTTATAAATTATTCGGTTTGTTTGTTTAGACTCCTTAAAGTAGATTGTTTAACCTAATATATTAACCAAGTGATTACTTAGGTTAATTATTCAGATTTAGGTTAAACAATAATAAATTATATCATGCAAAGCAGCAGAAAGTAAATAACACCACAATATAATGACTCAGGAAAACCAATGAAATAAACCGTCTCAAGGTAAAACCTAGGGAGGATTTGACCTAGCAATCCTTAAGATAAAGTAAATCCACTATAAGAGAATCGAAGATTTTACAATCAGATTTAATCCTAAATCTATTGCTACCTCAAGTAGTAACTTACTGACACGACCACGTGCAAATTTCGAATCCACGGACTCCTTCTCTTTTAGAACTTACTGTTGACAAGCACCCACGCTTGTGACTTTAAGATCCCACTCAAAAGTTTCAGATCACCTTCACTTGTTGATCTTTGTAGTAGCAACTAGGTTTTACCAATGCTTGATTGTAGATCTTACTCCAGTAGACGCTTGTGTAGTTAGAAGGTACAACACCTTTCAGATCTCAAGGAGTAAAACCAAGTCTTTCAACGGTCTTCAAAATGTAACTAGGGTTTCCTTTTTATATGTAGACAAGTTGGATTGAAACCCTAAACGTTTTTGTGAGCTTGGACCTTGTTTTAAAATTCTGTAGATGATTTCTGCGATTCTCGCGGTCGGATCTAATTTTCGATAGATAGAGCTTGACAAATTCTGACTCTTCTTTTCTGTAGTTAGCTCAAACTTGAACATTGAGACATATACCTTTGAGCAATGCCTAACACATACACTAGACAAGTTTTGTTCTCGGTTTGCCAACACATACAAACTAGAGATCTAAACATTTAATCCTAAATCTTTAGAACCTAACATAATCAAGGCCTAAATTATGTATTATTTAGCCAAGATTCAAGTTAAAAGATTTATCCATGGAGTGAATACCCAAAATGGTAAAAACACTATAGGCAACTAAACAAGTTCACTATTGAAAGTTGTTTTGGTACATATGTTACTCATCTGACTTCTTGTACACATGGTCATACAAAATACCCAAGTTTCCTGCTTCTACAAGCAACTGTAGATTCTTACCTTGTGCCTTTAACATTACTTGCTACCACAAGTCATTACGTTAACTGCCAACTAATCTCTTGGTCGCTCCAAGACTGCATAAAGATTTGATGTAGTCTCCATGGATTCATTCTTTTGATCACACGTATGGATACAAACTAGAACGATTTTCTCAAGAAAGCTATCTTATGTGCTCACGAGACAGAGTTAGGAAGAAAGAAAAAAATAATTAAGATCTATCTAAGACTAGTATAGCCTCTTTCTAGCCTTTAAACATCTTGCATAAGCTCCTTTATATATGAGTACAAAATAAGATAAAAACTGCAACCAAACCATTTTTCCAATAGAATCAAATTTTTTCATGTCGCAATTTTGCTTTACTGAAGTTTATTCTTTCTTAAGCCAGATTATCAAATTCAACATAACTATGTCATATTCAAACGGTCATATCTAACTCATTTCAAATCCAAATTGGGTCAAATTTATGTTCATTTTGATTCTTTTGAAGACCTGGACGCCCAGTTTCTTGCATAATGTAGCAAGATTCACTCAAAAATCCATTTTTGATCAACGTATATAGGACAAGAGAGTATCAAGTCCTTATCTAGAGCATAAAAAAAAAACTTTGTAATCTTTGAGCAATTTTTGGCCTGGACTCAACCCACTTTTACAATAAAAAAATTACACCAATAAACTTAAAATTTATTAGAAGTAAATATCATGGAATTAATTAGCCAAACACCAAAAATCCTAACACTTTCAAACCAAATTTACAATCTTTGCATACTCAAAAAAACCTTAGTCCTATCCTATCCATCACACACTTTCAAATTACATTATATGCAATACACAACTAACTTATACATGCAGGCATCTTTCAGTCTCAAGGTCTAGACATTTTTCGTCCATAAAGAACCACCAAATTATTCTCTATATAGGAGGACTCGCTTCATTTAAAGTCCAACTTTGGCTTATCCTTAAATCCTAAATAACAATGCCTATACATATATATATATATATATATATATATATATATTACTCCAACTAAAATTTATCACTATTTTAAGCGATGTGAGATTTACTAGAATATACATTCTATGAAATGATCCTCATTCTCTATCACAATAACGTATTAACGATACATCATACATTTCATATAATCAAACTCTATCCAAACAAGACGAGCATTTCTTTCACAACTAAAGCGAAATTCAACATGTCTATATCGAATCAATTGCAAAAATGTACTAAAAACCATCTTCTCTAAATTATATTAGCATCAAATCTTGGGCTCTGATGCAATTTATTGCAAAAGCGGAAATGCGGATACCAATATTTGAGAATTTAGAAATAGTGGAAGCAACTTCACACAACTTAGAAACTAAACAATTAAGATAGCAAAATGTAACTTAGTCCTAGCAAGTACCAACTCCATATCTACCTTTTCATCAAAAAAAAAAAAAAAACTCCATATCTACCTCAATTTTAACCAAAATCCACTATAAAATATATGTATTAGAAGGCTCAATCAACAAAAGGCTTTGACTCTTTTATTTACTTATGTCTCTATTAATTCTTGTGGAGAACCACTCTGCATCTTCTTTTATCCTATTTAATTTGAACTTGATTTTGAAGGATCCATGAAAATCATTTGTCAAACAGATCAGCGTCAAGGAGAATACTGAATCCTTTCCCTCCATTTCTAATTTTTTCTTTTTTCTCCGTTTCTCTCTTTCTTATAAACTTCTTCTTTTCTTTTATCAACGCTCCTTAAATCTAAAGAATGATAGGATAATTATTATTTTTTATACAAAATAAAAATTAGACTCTAACCTAATCTAATTGTATATGTGTGTGAAACTCCCTTTTTGAGACTTAAATATCGGTCATTGCCTCTCACAATGCAAAAATTTTGTATTTAGGAAGTGATTATCACGCTAAAAGTACACCGTAATATGATGAAATAATTATCAATTATAGTAATTTAGGTCAAAATAGTTAACTCCGTGTGGTTTAAAAAGTTGCGCTTAAGTTAATTCCTTAGTAAAAAGGTAAAAAACAAGAAAAAAAATATTTAAAAAAAAAAAATCACATGTTTAAGTCAAGTTATTTGAAAAGTCAACTCCAAAAAAAAAAAAAAAACCTCATTAAATTCTCTTAAAAAAATGTAATGAACTTTTAGGTGGACAAAGTGTAACTTTTTAAATGTTATATCATCAATTGTATAACTAGGGATTGAATCTTAGATTTGAAAATAAAAAACTTTACTAATTAAGTTAAATATAACCCACTTCACAATTCACGCACACAGATATATATATATATATATATATATATATATATATTTATTTATACAAACCGACTTAAAATATATTACGTTGATACATTCTACTAAAGCTGCATGTGCACACTCCCAATAAAAAGTAAGGCTTAGATCTAAGGTTAAATAGAAAGTGACATAGTGCCAAAGCTATAATACCCTTCGTTATTTATGACATGTCTTATTTGGAAAAAAAAAAATGTACCTAAAATAAATTTTTTAATAAAAAAACTATACTTTATAAAAAAATTTGTAACTCAATTGATAACTTATTATGCTTTCAATAAATACGTTTATGATTTAAATTTTTCATTTTTCAACTACCGAAATTTTTTTTTTTTTAAAAAGAAAACAGTAAAACAACAAAATTTTCACCTAAATTTTCATTAATTGACCCTGATTTTCAAAAAAAAAAAAAAAAAGATAAAAACAAATCCTAATGTTTGCACAAATCCAAATTAAGGACAAGAATGTAGTTTAATGTTTTTGTGTTTTAGATTCATTGCAATATGGACACGTGAAGTGTTTGATCCATGTTCACATTTCAACAATTTCAATGCATAAAACCGATTGAGTTAAAGGTTAAGAAGTAAAAAAAATTAAAAAGTTTAAAAAGTGTAGTGGTAAAAATTGTGTGTCTCAATCCCATAAAACCATTGGACCCAGGTCGGTTCCCAAACCCACAAATTAAGGTTTATGATGTCTTACTTTTACCATTTTTTTATTAAAAAAATTGACAAATCCACAATTATATATTTTTTTTGGGGTAGAATTAGTACAATTTTCAAGTGTACGCACAAATTTCTTTCTCTTTTTCTAGTTTTCAAAGTGACATGACAGGAACAGCTCATTCATATGATGATGATATGAGAAGATCGTGATGTGATTGGCAAAAGGCAAACCCCAATAATAGACAGCTAAACTGTAGAGGAAACTCAACTCAAGCCCCATGGTGTTAGGATGAGAACTTGCCACGGTATTCGGTTCGGTAAGAATGATAACAATCGTGTATTACATGAATGACTCACATGCATTTTTACTTTCATTTTAATACTAGCTAGCAGAGAATGTCGCTGAAGGTCCATGATGATGTGGTCTTGCATTCTCCATTGATAGTAAGCCGAGTTTGTTAATGTTTTTATTTTAAAAAAATTTGGATGTGAAAGTTTCTCCATTGCATATTGCTCTAATGATGAGCATTATCCTTGTTCAGAAAATGATGAGCATTATCCTAGTTAAACCTCACAAACTGTTGTACCCACGTCCAATGTGAATAAGTGAGGTTGAAGGCATGTTCACTACATGTATTTAAACACATATTTTTAATTTTTAAATAATATTTACACATATGTTTATATACTTTTTTATCTATATGTATTTAAAAAAAAATTAAAAACTGTTGTTTAAATACACGTATCAAACGGGCCTTAGCCTTTCTTGCAATACTGATGGAAGTAAATTTTTAGCTTT
Source organism: Quercus ilex subsp. ballota (assembly GCA_032727855.1). Classification (NCBI taxonomy): domain Eukaryota; kingdom Viridiplantae; phylum Streptophyta; class Magnoliopsida; order Fagales; family Fagaceae; genus Quercus; species Quercus ilex. The sequence continues at coordinate 2,255,676 of CM064909.1, forward strand.
TTGATATTATAAAAAATTATTTTATCTATTTTAACTTACCATTTCACAACACACCCAACATTAATAGTTTTATTTTTTTAACTACTTCATTTAAATATTATTTTTTATTCTTTCCCTCTCTCTCTTCCTCTCTCTATTTGAGAACAAACGACACACCTACACCACCGCTGGTCACATCTACCACCACTAAAACCATTGCCACGACAAATCACAACCCACAACCATCACAAATCAAGGCAAACCCAAAAATCAACACCCAATAAAAAACCAAAAACAAACACCCAAAAATCAACACCCAAAAATCTACCACCACAATTTTGATTAAAAAAAAAAAAAACAACAACAACAACAACAATAACAACCACCACCACCACCACCACAAAGCCACCTCAACAACCCACCCACAACCTACCATAACAATCCACCCACAACAGCAATGACCTGATTTCGACCACAACAACAACAACCTAGCCACCGATCCTAGCAACAACCCACACCACTACTAAAACCACCGATCCAAACCACCCAACCACACAAACCTAGACAAACCTAACCCACACCAGCCCACCACCACAAACCCACCCAGCTGACCCACACCATGAACGCACACCTACTCACCACCACGAACCTACATTGAACCACCACCACGAATCCACATTGGCAATCTCAACGAACCTAGGTGGCACCACAAAGAGAAGAAGGGCTTGATTCAGCTAAGAGGGAGATAAGGGGTGGTGCTGGAGAGAAAAAGAGAAGACTGGAGAGAGAAAAAAAGAGAAGACCCAATAAAAAAAATATATATATATATATATATATATATACATATTTTTTTTACATTTGAGCTATAGTGCACAACCAAAAGTAGCTGTGCACTATAGTTGAGAAGCCAAATTATTTGGCTTTGATTCCACCAATGTAGCTTCGGTTTTGTAATTGGTGGTGCTAAAAATAACAATATGGCTTTTTAGCACCACCAATAATAATGCTCTTATTGGATTCCGATTTATGTATGCTCTTATGTATATTTAATTATTTATTTTAAAAAATTAACAATGAGTCTCTTCTCTTCCTTTCCTTTTAATCAAACATAATATTCGAGGACATTTGGTTGTGTATTACTGTGTTAACTTTAAGAGCCATAAATTTTTTTGGGCATAAATTATCTATCTCTTAATAATTTTGATTAAAAAAAAACTTTAAGGTAGCTGTTAGAGTTAAAAACAACTTTAAAACTAAAGTTGAAATTTTGAGCACTTGAGAAAAAACTCATCAATTTGATGTTTGTGCTGGGCCTATTCATAGGTCAAGTTGAGTCGGTTTAAGGCTTAAACCAGAACTTGATTTGATCATCTGGGTATGTGGAGAATAGTAGAAATTGTAGTTGATCTCGACCATTCAATCTTCCATGTGTGACAACTAGATTCATTGATTTGATCAAAGTCAACAATGATGGACAACAAAGGGCGATGGGGCGGAAATTCATGAATTTCAACAAAGTCAACAATTATGTCTTCGTTGGACAGTTAGGCCGGTTTAATTGAATTTCAATTCATGAAAATCGACACTTGAACCAAGTTCATCGGTTCTTGCTGAACTCGGTCCACCGCCACCTACCATTGGTCTCAAATCTAAAATTTGTTATAACATTATTCATAATTTGGATGTACAATCATAATTTTTCTTCATAAATCTAAAATTTTATAACATTATTCATTATAATTTGTTAAACACTTCAAACACTAAAAAAATAATTAAAGAAAAAAAAAAAAAAACAGGTTTTCAATTAACTCTATATAGCAAAACCTCAACTATTAAAACTCTATACTTGAGAGGCTTAAATGAACTCTTTTTTCCCCCAAAAAAAAAAAAATATATATATATATATATATAGTATTTATAAACTGTTAAAGGAGACAGCTCTGTAATCCGTATGAGTGTCCCTACACTTGGGCCAAGCATAAGAGTGTTTTTATCTTGAACTTAGCCTACCCATTCTACTTAATTAGTGATGCTCAAAGTCTCAAACTCAAGTACTTACGGTGAAAAATCAAAGCTCATATATCCCCCAATGATGAACTTCAATTGTCTAATATCGAATCTAGCTTGCAAATAGGGGTGTGACATGTGAAAAACAAGCAAGGAGTGACTGTGAACAGTACCCATTCTCTGCATGGGGAAGAGGCGAAGAGCAAGCACAGATAGATTCACAGTAATATCACTGGACTGTGAGAGGAGAGATGACTGACTAGTGAGTAGTGACTGCATTGAATGACAACTGAAGATGGGGGAGGGGTAGTAGTAAGTACCCTCCATGTGTCTCTGGAACAATAGAAATGTCCAGTCCCTTCAGAAGATTAAAAAGAAAAAGAACATCTAATCTTAAGCTATCTCCCTATATAATTGGCCCCCACTGCTAGTAGCGCGGGACTCTCGGGGGGTGTTACACTAAGTGGGTCTCAGCTTTACACTTTGCCCCCTTTTGCCACTACTACTCTCTCTGTGTTTTTCTGTGTCTCAAGTGTAAAATACTAAAATGTGAGTGACTGTGTGTGCGCGCGTGTGTGTGTGTATGTGAGCGTGTGAGTGAAAGTAATGGTGGTCGTCGCCGCCAGCTATACCTCGTTGCAGTGCCAAAGGAACGAGGAGGCGTGAGGCCACTGTACGTGTCTTTTGTACACACGTGGTTTTCCTACGACTGGTCACCACAAACAGTACAATTTGCTCAGTTTCTTTTTTTTTTTTTTTGTTCAGACTTTCAGATACCCATTTCACAGTTTACCGTTGAATAGTACATTTATTCATTCAATACATACGGACTTTCCTCTCCTAATAAATACAACCTAGTGTTTATCAAAAAAAAATACAACCTAGTGGTACAAACAAGATGTCATACTCTCTCATGACTAGGTAATGTTTCCTTTTCGGCCTTCATTTATTTATTTTTTGGGCACAGGCAATTTAAAATTAAATAAGATTTACAGTTTGATTGGATACTGTTTATTTTGTTAAAAATTAAAAATAATAAAAATCATTTTTAGATTATTGTTCACTCTCCAAATACTGTACATTTACCTTAATGTACTGTCATGAATAGTGTAAGAGGCGTTGGTAAAAAAAAAAAAGAGGCAAAAACATAGATGCGTGAGTTTTCATCCGTATCCAAACAGATACTTAATGAAAAGCTTAAAACTGTTTTTGAGTGTTTTAGAAAATAAAAAATTAGAAACGTTTTCGGCAAAAAATATCAAAATTTTTATTTTATTTTTAGAATAAATTACAAATTACACCCCCTAAAGTTTGAGGTCTTTGAATTTTATACCCTGAAATTTCAGAATTTGGATCTTATCATCTGAAATTTGGGGGGTGTTTGGATTTTATACACTGACGTTTTAGAATTTGGATTTTCTCCGTAAATTTTAAAGTTGTTTGGATTTTACTTCTTAAAGTTGTTTGGATTTTACTTCTTAAAGTTTGAGAATATTTTATTTTTACACTCTAAAATTTGAGAATTTGTAAATGTGAAATCTAAACACTTCCAAAATTTATGGGATAAAATTCAAATTCTGAAATGTCAGAGTGTAAAATTCAAACACTCTAAATTTCGAGAAGTAAAATTCAAATTCTGAAATTTTAGAGTGTAAAATCAAAACACTCCAAAACTTTTGGGGTGAAATTTACAATTTATCCTTATTTTTAATTACTCTTTGCTTTGACCAAACTTTTTCTTTAAGTAGTAGTAAAGCGAATGTGAGCTTTGATGGGGAGGATGCCAAGCTCGCAAAACTAATTACTCTCACCCAAATACAAACATTTCATAAACACATGATGGGCTATAGATTCAAACTTCAATCTCAAATACAAAGCACCTCAACAAAAACTCATTGTAAAAATTCATCACATCACCAATGCTAGCAATTCCTTCATCAAAATGCAATCCAATTAAAATATATGAAATACATATATATATATATATATATATATATATATATATTTTAAAGCAGGAGTTACGCCAAGAACAAGAGTTGGCTTTACCATTATGCAGACCCAATGCTTGCACAAAATCACCCACTACAACCAAACTCACAAGCAAAATCACCTAATGCCGACAGATCCAACCACCACTAAAGTCGGTTAATGAAGATAATAGATATATAATTGGGTATTCGGGTTTGTGGGTATTAGGAGAAAGAAGAGAAAACGAAATGAGGAGGAAAATTATGTCTAGGGAGAATGGGAGGAGGTTGGAGATTTGATCATACAGATGAAGCTTTTGGGCAGTGAGACAAATAAGATGAATAAATGAAAATAAGTTTTGCAATCAAGAATTTGTTACAAGTAGAAAAAAGAATTCTGAAGACACCAAATCAAAAAATTGTGACGCCCATTGATGAAGCCAAATTCGTCAGTTGATAAGTTCGTCCAGATAGGGTCTGGAGAGTTAACTTTAACTTTATATCCTTGCACAAGACTAGTAGTGAGTTTGTCTTCAGAAAGGTTACCGGCATGGTGCTAGCCAATGAGCTTTTGATGACAAAGTCAGATGTATTAGAGAGAAAATGTTGATAAGGACTGAGAATATTATGATGTGTCTATACCTTTGTTTGAGGTTTGATATAGTTTATTTAGGGCTTTGCTTTTCTAGCCGTTGGGGGTCTTCAATGGTGGCTTAAATGCCCCCCTTGTAATGCCTCTGGTGATTAATGGGGTGATATGAAGTGTAGGGAATTCAACCGAAATTCCAACCTGTGAGAAACAAAAATAGAGAAAACACACGTCAAAGAAAAATAATCACACGCACAAGACAGTATTTACGTGGTTTGGCAATTTGCCTACGTCCACGAATTTGCAGGGATTTCACAATTATCAGGGAGACTAAGCCTCTGAAAAATTAAAAAACCACGTAACATTATTCGGGTCGTGTCGTCAACTGGATCAAACATAAATTAGGCTCCACAAAGCCTAACAAATCTCCCACTTGGAGACTAGTTCAATCACCAACATCAGCCGCTATTCTCCAAAAACAATCCCTCATCCCTACAACTCATCCTCCTGTCCTCAAGCTAGAAGGCCAATTAAAGCTGCATACAATTTCAGCTTCTTAATAGTGACACCCTTAGTCAACATGTTTGCCGGGTTCTTAGATCCACATATCTTCTCAAGTAGTACAAGCTTATCTTCAACAAGGTACGAATAAAGTGGTATTTTGTCTGTATATGTTTCGACTTTGAATGAAAAGCTGAATTTTTAGCAAGAAAAATTGCACTCTTATTTTCACTGTGTAGAATGCCCATCTCCTGCTTCTCACCCAATTCATCTAAGAAACCATGTAGCTAAATCATCTCTTTTCAAGTTTCAGTTGCTGCAACATACTCAGCTTCTGTAGTAGAGAAACTAACAATCTTTTGCAGATTTGAAGCCCATGATATAGCTGTACCACCCAGAGTAAATACAAACACAGTAGTACTCTTTCTATTATCAATATCACCAGCAAAATCAGCATCTACATAACCTTGCAGTTTCAAACTTGCACCTGTGAAGCAAACACATGTATTTGATGAACCCTTCAGATATCTCAGAATCCACTTGACTGCCTCCCAATGTTGCTTTCCAGGCCTATTCATGAATCTGCTCACAACTCCCACTGCATGTGCAATGTCTGACCTTGTACATACCATAGCATGCATCAAGCTGCCAATCGCTGAAGCATAGTGCACCTTGTTCATATAGTCTCTTTCTTCTTCTGTTTTCGGTAACTGTTCTTTGCTCAGTTTGAAATGACTACCCAAGGGTGTGCTCACTAGTTTAGCTTCATTCATATTGAATCTGCTGAGAACTTTCTTCATATATTCTGACTGTGAAAGCTTCAATGTACCGTTAGCCTTGTCTCTAATGATTCTCATACCAAGGATTTACTTTGCAGCTTCCAAATCCTTCATTGCAAATTGTTTTGACAATTTCTTCTTCAGATTATTAATCTCCTCAATGCAAGACCCTGCAATAAGCATATCATCCACATACAATAGTAATATAATGTAAGAATTGTCAAAAAACTTAACATAACAATAGTGATCAATTTCACATCTCTTGTACCCAATTCTATGCATAAAACTATCAAATTTCTTGTACCACTGTCTAGGAGCTTGTTTTAGGCCATACAAGCTCTTTCTCAATTTGCAGACTAGATTCTTTTGTCCCTGAACAATGAACACTTCTGGCTGAATCATGTAAAGGTCTTCCTCCAAGTCACCATGAACGAATGTCGTCTTCACATCTAACTGTTTAAGATGTAAGTTTTCTGCAGCCACCATTCCCACCACCAATCTAATTGTTGACATCTTTACAACTGGAGAAAATATCTCTGTGTATTTAATGCCTTCCTTCTGCTGGAACCCTTTAACAACTAATCTGGCCTTGTAACATTTGCTACTATCATGCTCATTCTTTATTCTGTATATCCACTTGTTGTGCAAAGCCTTTTTTTCCTACTAGCAATTCAGTCAGTTCCTATGTCTGATTCCCCAACAAGGAATCCATCTCATCCTTCATGGCTAACTCCCACTTGCTTGAATTCTCATCTTGCAAGGCTTCATCATAACACTCTGGCTCACCACCATCAGTCAACAGGAGATAATTTAAAGTAGGTGAATAACGATGTGAAGGTCTAATGTTCCTGGAAGATATGCAGACTTCAGCTATAGGTGTACTCTGATCTACTTGTGAATCTACATTCTCCTTATCTTTTTCACCCCTTTTCTAGACAGTACTTTCATTCAATTCATCTAAGTTGACAAACTTAGACTTCTTTTGAACTATCTCTGTTATATCTGACACTACAGTTGACCGGTCCTTGTACATAGCCTGTTCATTAAATATCACATTTCTACTTCTGATAATTTTCCTATTTTGTTCATCCCAAAACTTATAGCCAAATTTCTCATCACCATAGCCAATAAAAAAACATATTTTAGACTTTGCATCAAGTTTACTACGAGCATTAGAATTAATATGAACACAAGAAATACAACCAAAAACTTTTAAATGTGAAAACTTTACCTCTTTACTGCTCCAAACCTCCTCAGGAAGTCTAAACTTCATAGGAATTGATATTCCTCGGTTTATCAAGTAAGCTGCAGTGCTAACAGTATCAGCGCAGAAAGTTTTTGGTAGTCCAGCATGCAACCTCATACTCTTAGCACGCTCATTGAGAGTTCTATTCATGCGCTCAGCCACACCATTCTGCTGTGGTGTTCCAGTAATGGTCTTCTCCATCCTAATTCCCTGTGCAGCACAATAATCACTGAACCCTCTATTTATGTACTCTCCTCTATTATCTGACCTCAAACATTTTACTTTCAAACCTGTTTCTGTCTCAATCATGACCTTCTATTTCTTAAAAGTTTCAAATACATCAGATTTATTTTTCAGAAAATAAACTCATACCTTTCTGCTTGAGTCATCAATGAAAGTGATGTAGTACCTTGAACCTCCAAGGGATGCAACCGGAGAAGGCCCTCACAAATCAGTGTGTACTAACTCCAATTTTTCAACCTTCGGTGTCCTACTAGTTTTCAAGAAGCTCACTCTTTCTGTTTTCCTAAGATACAACTTTCACACATGTCAAAATCAACGGATTTCAATTCTAGTAGTTTCCTTTTTGACAGCAGCATCTTCATCCCTTTCTCACTCATGTGACCAAGTTTGCAGTGCCATAGGCTTGTATTAGTACTTGTTTCAGCAACTGCAATTGTGTCTCTTGGACTTGAGGTCATATAGAGAGTGTCAGTCTTTTTTCCACGAGCCAATACTTTAGCTCTCTTTGTAACCTTCTAAGTACCACCAACAAATAGTATTGCATTTCCTTTATCATCAAGTTGTAAAACAGAAATCAGATTCCTTCTCATGTTAGGAATATGTCGAACTTTCTCCAGTAACCAAACAGATTCATTGGGCAACAATATCCAGACGTCTCCTATACCTACAACATCTAAGGCTGAACCATCAGCCAAATACACATTACCAAATCACCTGCAACATAATTCTGTATGATTTCTCGGTGTAGAGTGATATGAAATGAAGCTCCTGAGTCCAAAACCCAATCATCAAGTGGACTGTCTACTGCAAGAAGTAATGCATCCTGTACCTCTTCTGTTATAGCATTAGCAGAATCATCTTCATTCTTCTTCTTAGGACTTTTGCATTGGTTCCTAAAGTAACCTGTTTTTTCACAATTCTAGCATTGTACCTGTTGGCCTGATCTAGATTTACTTCTATTCCGATTAGAATTTCTGGATTTTGATCTGCTCCGATTTGAATTTCTGTTATTACCTTTGCCTCTTGTCTCAAGGTTTAGGACAGAACCAAATCCTGAGGTTTCACTTGCATCTTTTCTACGAATCTCCTCAGCCAAAATTAAATCTCGTATATCATTGTACTTGAGCTTTTCCTTTTCTGTAGAATTGCTTACTGCCATCCTCATTGCCTCCCAATTGTTTGGCAAAGAAGCCAAGACGATCAGAGCACTAATCTGATCATCAAAATCAAATTTATATAGACGAAAATTGATTTGTGATAGTGTTAAATTCATTCAGATGTTGTGCTACTGATGCGTTCTCTGCCATCTTCAAATTGAACAATTTCTTCATCAAATGCACCTTGTTATTTGCTGACGGCTTTTCATACATACCAGACAAAGCCTTCATCAGATCTGCTGTGCTCTTCTTCTTTACAACATTGTGTGCAACAGACCTAGACAGAGTTAACCTGATAACTTCCCGTACCTGTCTGTCAAGAAGAGCCCATTCATCAGCCTTCATAGCCTCAGGTTTTGTCCCCAAAAGAGGCAGGTGCAATTTCCTCCCATAGAGATAATCTTCAATCTGCATCCTCCAATATGCAAAGTCTATGCCATCAAACTTTTCTATTCCAGACACCTTTCCTGCTTCCTTTGCCATTGCTTCCACTCAAATCTAACCCTAGGCTCTGATACCAGTTATAGAGAATTCAACCGAAATTCTAACCTATGAGAAACAAAAAATAGAGAAAACACACGTCAAAGAAAAATAATCACATGCACAATACAGTATTTACGTGGTTCGGCAATTTGCCTACGTCCACGGAGTTGCAGGGATTTCACTATTATCAAGGAAAAATACAAAGTGCGGCTACAGTGTTTTTCTTTCTCTCTAAAACACGACAAGACAAAACCATAATCACCAAAAACGGCTTTTATATCTTGCGCACAGGATTCATAATGGGCTACAAAACGCAACATTATTTGGGGCGGGTCGGGTCGTCAACCGGATAAAACATAAACTAGACTCCACAAAGCCTAACAATAAAGATCCTCCAACGGTCATGTCTCCGAGTTCGTCTACATGTAACGGCTCATACATTAAATGCCCTCTTTATAGCGCTTTGGTCGTCCAATGGCCTATTTGGATGACATGAATTTCTTAGTTCCACCCATTATTTATTGGATATTGTTTGAATGTGTGTTAAGTCCCATATCGTATATATACTAGTTTATTTGAGTTTTATTAACAACTATAAGGAGGTTCATTTGTGATTAGACTAATCTTTTTAGGGGTATAAACCAGTGTAGCTAGCCATTTTCCTTAGGTCATTACGAAATGGTATTAAAGTCGGTCCAAGAATCTCAAGTGGGCTAAAAAATGTTAGGCATATATTAGGTTCGTTGACAACCACCGTGACTCTCCAAACTTGAAGCTCAACAATGGTTGAGCCATTTAATTTTCTTCTTTTAAAATAATAAGCTCTCCCTTTCTAATCCCTTTTCCTTTTCATTCCAACCATTCTCTCAGTCCCTTCCACTCCCATTTCCTCTAAATCTGCCATTCTTTTTCTCGCTGAATGATTGATTAGTGACATGATTTGACGAGATGTATCTTTTGAAGAATCAACTTACAATGTGCGGCAACGTGATATTGATGAGTGACGAATCATGGTATTGATGACAACTTGATTTTCACAATGGCAGAGTTGACAAAGATAAAAAATATATGAACATTTTAGATCTTGTTCTAGATAGACACAAACTCTTAGATCCTTAAGAGAATTCAAAAGACAGAGCTCTAGAATCCAGCATGAAGAAAGAAAACCTTGATTTTTAAAAAATTTTATGTTAGGTTCTAAATATTTAAGATTAAAAGTTTAGGTTCTAATTTTATGTATGTTAGCAAACTGAGTACAAAAACATTTCTAGTATAAAATATTTATGTCTTAAAATAGTTTTAGACATTGCTTAAGTTGATTCAAGTCAAAATTCAAGAACAGTCAAGCTGCTGGAATAAGAATTTAAAATCTACCTTGCTCGATCGATCGAGTGAGACCTTTGACTAATCGAACTGTGTTTTCTATAGATTTTAAATAAAGCCTGAAAGTCCACGAAACGTTTAGGGTTTGAGTCCAATACTATTAGGTATAAAAGCAAAATCCTAATACATGTTTTCTAATACTTGTGAGTTACTCCTGTGAGATCTAAGAGATTCTGTAACCTTCTAATTCAACAAGCATCTACTGGAGATCAGATTGATATTGCATGAACCGATGGAGATAAGTTGCTGCATACAAGATCAACTATTACTGATGATCTAAACCTTTGAGTGAGATCTCAAATTCACAAACTGAAGTGTTTGTGTGTAACAAATTCAAATAGAAGAGTCCATAGATTTGGGGCTGCGTGTTCTCGTGAGTAAGTACTACAAGAGATAGCATTAGATTTAGGAAAAAAAATTTATTGTAAACACTTCCTTTCTATATAGTGAATTTGTTGCCTTGTGGATTGTTTAAGTTAAATCATTCCTAGTTTTTTTACCTTGAAACTTGACGGTTTCATTGGTTTTCCTAGGTCATCATATCACTTATCTTTTTTACTTTTCCATTATTGTGATATGATTGTTATTTGTTTATCCTAGATCTGCATAAAAAAAATTTAAGTAACAACTTGGTTAATAAGTTAGGTTAAACAATCTGAGTGTTCAGGGTTCTAAATAACAAACATTATATATATATATATATATATATAGAAACAAAAGATAAAATTCAACCCCCGTATTTAGTTCTACATTAGACCCCTCCACTTGAATAAAATTCGAACTCAAGCTTTCTTCTAAATATTGAAATCTTCCCCTCCAAATAAAAATACACTTTGAATACTTCAATAACTTGATCCAATTTTGAAACTTGTATCCTTGTTGTGAAGCCCTGAATTAATTGGATATTGATTGAGTGTGTGTTAAGTCCCATATCGGATATATACTAAGGTGGTCTAGGCTTTCTTAACAATTACAAGGAGTCTTACTTTTGACTAGACTAATCATTTTGGGGTATAACGTAGATGAGACTAATGCGCTTCCTTGGGTTATTACAAATGGTATTAGCCCCAATTCAGTAACCCCATGTCAGCTCGGAGACACTGTCTCGTAAAGTGGCTTTAACAAGGACGTCAGAGATTTAAGTGGGAGATATTGTGAAATCCCATATTAATTGGATATTTATTGAGTGTATGTTGTGTGAGTGTGTGTTGAATTCCATATTGGGCTTATACTAGAGTGATTTGGGTTATTGACAACTACAATAAGTTTCAATTGTGACTAAATTAGTCATTTTAGAATATAACACAAGCCTGATTAAAGCTCATTCTTGGGTCATCAAACTTGAGATATTGACACATAAAAACCTTATTAACATTTAACTAATTTGCAACATCAATCATTAAAGGATTGAAGACCCAAAAAAAAAAAAATTCTACTTTTAAAAATCAATAAATTGTGTTGTAGTGGTCTTCAAAATTATATATATATATATATATATATATAGGAGTACTTAATTGATTTGCATTGGTGAACTTAATTATCGTTCAAAGAAAATAATGCCATTTATGTTGAATTGGTTATATAATTATATGGTCAAATATAATTGATAAATTTAAGAAACAAAATTTAAAGAACAACACTTAAGTTCCGCCATAAAAAGAATTCTAATTATGTAGGCTTGTGATGAGTGATCACTATGTCATAATGATGCACAATCTCACATATTTTGTTCTTTCTTTAATAAAGATAACTTTTCATTAGAGGTATTGGCTTTTGAATAGGCACAACCTTTCATAGGGTCACATCTATTTGAAGGGACACAACTCCTTAAAAAAACTTATCCATCCGTGGTGTATATTGTTACAAGGAATCAAGTCTAGCTACTCGTTGCATTTTATTAATTTCCCTCTGAGCATGAATTTTAAAAACGTGAATACACTGGGACTAACAATTAATTCCTCAATAACTCATTATGTACTTTTTGATTTCAAAGCTAATGCCAAAAATGCTATCTCCCTCGGGATTCCAATTTCCAATTCAAGTTATTTTTACATTCATTGAGGAGTAAATTTCAGAGTTAAATGAGTACTTGATGGTCTTATCATATGAATTCAAAAATATCTGCATTCAATATCAGAAATATTAGGGGATTTTAATTATTTTTTTATTGATAGTTTATTTTTTGGAGAGATAATTACAGCATGCTACTAATATCACAGCTCAAACCATTTTTTTTATAAATCTCTAAGCACTTTATGTATAAAGAGATGCCAATTCAGTTTCAAAGCTCTTAGTCTTTTGATAGTTGCGCGATTTATTTAAATAATATACATGTATAGTCTCTTAAATCAACACATAATAGGTTGAAAATAATAGTATCAAATCAGTTTGAAGCCAAACTTTATCAATTTTATAATATCTCCTTTCTATGAGTTTGTGGGAATAATATAGAGATAGGCAATCGGTATATCGACATCCAACAACTCAATATTGAAGTGTGATTACAGAGTAGTACAAATGATAGTTGTGAGTGCCCAATCAAAACCAACTGTATTAATGCATAAGACGTACAATATTGCGTAATGTAAGTGCATGGTTGATTCTATTAGAATACATTTAACCCCCCAAGGAATCAATTGGAACGGATGCAATTGATGAACAATGATGATGGTCCTTGGCATTCTTGATTTTCCTAATCTAAACAGATAATCACAAAGCGTGATATATATGAGACTTTCATTGGAGATACATGAGTTTGTATTTTTGAGACCAAGGAGTGGAGAGGAAAATCTTTACTTGACAAGATGATTATGTGTACTTACAATTTATAGAAGGGTTAGAAAGGTTAAGATCATCTCTACTTTACTTGAAATGAGAAATTGACTTTTATATTTAATAGTATTTATACAGCATCTATTTATGGTTAAATTTTATTTTTATATATATAATAATTTCATTTCAAATGAAGAGCATTACTTTCTAATAATATCAAAGCAAATATAATTTGATATATTAAATTCAAGTTTTGTGAGTCAAGAGGCAACTTTCATTTGACATGATGATATTAAAGCAAGTTTAATTTGAAATTTTAATGGTTCTTCAAAAAAGAAAAAAAAAATTAGAACATTTATAACTTATAATGATTATTACAATGATGATTAATGATTATACTATCAAATGTAAGTGGTTAGTGAGTACCTATGGTTCTAAAGACTAATCTCAATTCAAATAATTTGTGATCTCCTAGCAATCTAAGCATTACTACAAGTCAAGAGTCATAATATGTTTCCCAAATGTCAATGATAAATAATAAATAATTATTGATGTTAATCAATAATTATACAGTGACACAATTTTATTTTATTTAATTTCAAAAATAAAATAAAATGGTGTCACTGTATAATTATTGATTAACATTTATTTAATTGTTCATTTTTTTACTAATAGAATCAAACAATCAATAACAACACTTGTGAACTAATCAATATTTATGAAAATATTAAGGGGGTGTTTGGTGATAATTTTCAAACAACTATTTTTAGTTTTTAAACAACATTTCATACATTGCAACGCACTTTTTCACTCACACGTATTTCTATAAATATTTTTAAACAATAATTTTTAGTTTTTAAACACATATACCAAACGTGCCCTAATTGTGTACCATTAATATACGATTTGATCAGATTATCTGCACTGTTAATTTCCGTAACATTAATTGCTTCGCCAGGAAACTGGTCACCTCCTGTGCTAGAAATAGTTGATTTCCACAATGAAGAACATTAGACAACTTCCCCCTGAAAAAAAAAAAAAAAAAAAAAAAAAAAAACATTAGACAACTTTCTTTTAGTGCTCAACAACCATAAAAGAAGTTAAAAAACTAAAAAAACTAAAAAAATATAAAATATAAAATATAAAAGTACTCCTACTAAACACGTTAATTTAAAAACTATTATTTTTTCGGTCAGTATTAATTAAAAACAATAAAAAGTGAAAGAAAATGATGAAAATCAAAACCTTCCCGTGAAACAAAGGGTAGTAATAGTATATAATAATAAGAAAATATAAAAAAGGATGAGTGAAAGGAAGGAAGAAAAAATCTACAATCTATGATTCTATAGTTGCCTTATCTTTTGGCCCTATAGCTTCTTTGCTTTTTGTAATTTTCAAATATTTCTTTTTCTTTGAAGAAAGATAGTCTTGTCAGCCACCATAGAATCGGAGCCGTAGCCGGTTCCGGCTAAGCAACTCTCTCCCTTTCTTTCACACATCATGTTGTACTCCTTCTGATTTACTCTCTTTAATTTTGCTTCTCTAACATGCTCAAATCTTGGTGCAACTTCACTTCAAGGCCTCCTTGACCAGACACTAGCTGCCTGCTAAGAGGAACAAAGTCATGGTTTGTGTTCCATTTTAAATATACCAAAATAGGAACAAAGTCATGGTTGTGAGCTTTGGCTATCAACTACTAGTTGTCTCAATCATCTAGGGTTTTTGGGTCTTCCTCTACCGAACTATTTCTCCAAAATTCTCGCCTTTTAGGGTTTTAGGATTGTTTTCTTTTGTTCACAAAGGATTTCAGTGGTTTTTTCTCATCTGGGTCTTGTTGAGTATATCTAATGGAGGACTACAATAATCAACTTAATGAGAATTCAGCTCCAAGGGGAAATTTCTTGTATGCTTCACCGGTTCTTGCAGCCAATTCTTCTGGTTATGGAAGAACAAGCGGTGGCTCAAACGTGGGCACCCAGATGCACATCAACACCTTTCCTTTACAATCAGGTGGAGATTGTACTTTTCAATCAGAAACACACCCAATTGTGAAGACTGAAGCTAGCACTTCCCAACATGTTCAGAAATTTCATTACCCTTTGATGAGAGGACACCAAGTTCAACATCAACAACAACAACAACAGCAACAGCAACAACAACAAGGGAATGAGAATTCTAGTGAAGTTGAAGCTATCAAAGCCAAGATCATCGCACACCCTCAATACTCGAACCTTTTGGAAGCTTACATGGATTGCCAAAAGGTATTTTACATAAAGTCTATGAATAGTAGTACATGAAAGTTCAATGAATGATTACAGCACATAGAAAATTGACCATCTTTCTCTTTCTTGGTGTAACATAAATTTATAGGTGGGAGCTCCACCTGAAGTGGTGGCTAGGCTCTCAGCTGCTCGCCAAGAATTTGAGGCAAGGCAACGATCTTCAGGGAGTGCTAGAGAGACTTCAAAGGACCCAGAACTCGATCAGTTCATGGTGATTGATTAATTCCTTTACTCTTCTATGTACTATTACTTTTATTTTATTTTATTTATATATATATATATATATATAAAAATTAGATTTATAATAAAGTCTCTTTATATTATAATAATAATAATCTATTTCTCTCTCTCTCTTGTTCACTTGCTAAATTACTCCAATGTCTGACAAAAAATTTGGGATGGCTATTCAGGAAGCCTATTATGACATGCTGGTGAAATATCGTGAGGAACTAACTAGGCCTATACAAGAAGCAATGGATTTCATGCGTAGGATTGAATCTCAGCTCAACATGCTTGGCAATGGTCCCGTTCGGGTCTTCTCCTCTGGTATCTACCTAATACTATACCTATTCTATTTTAAAATCTATACTATATATATATATATAATACTATTATAAATTTACAAAATTGTTGTTTCAAAGACATTGGTTTGGATTCGATTGCAAAAATTGATGCTCTAGTTTTGTACAGTCAAGTACTTCTTGAGAAGTGTAGAGGTAGAGCTGTCCCTTCACTTATTTCCTATTTTCGATGTATGAAACTTTGACCCAGACAACGCTTTCCAATAGTTGAAGGCTTGAAGGAGAGCAAAGGCCTCGATCACGTTTGGCTTAGCAAACAAAAACCCTAATCACAAAACCCAATTTGTATTGGATATTTCATAATTTTATAATTATATATATGTACTTCTATATAGCTTCCAAAATCCACATAAAGGACCAAAGACAAAGCGCACTTGTAAACAATGATGAATAGCGCACGTTCAATTCTCCAATGGGGTTAGCTTTTTATGGTTTTTGTCTTCTGACAAATCATTCTTATTAGGGTTTCTTATCGAAAATCTCTAGGCTCTATGTTTCTTTCAACTTCTAATTAATTCTTATTCAGATTCTATAGATTTCTGTGATATAAAAGTATAAACATATATACACCTAGAGATGGATGGCATCATTGTTGTTGTCATTTCACTTCCCTCTCGCTATCCAAGACAAAATTGGACGTGTATTTATAATTATTTTTTCTTTACCAGACCCAGAAAAAAAGTGAAGCATAGGATGCTGTTCATTTCAGTGCTAGCTACTAGCCCATGTATATATAGCCTGTTGTCTGGTCTTGTCAGCAATTCATTTCTTTCTTTATTAATGTCTCTGCCCTTATACGGGATTGTTGTTCTCTTTCCAGAATTACCATAAACGAGGAAAAAAAAAAATTACTAGTACGAACATTGTTGGTATTTTCATGTTTCTTTTAATTCTATTTTTGTTATATTGTGGTGGTGTGCTTGGTCTGGTGTAGCTTGAGAGAAATTATCCCAGGTAACTATATCTTCATGCATTCTATCACCACATACATCATTCATGCACCTTAATTTGTTGATTGGTTTTATTGATTTCTCATTTTCGTTTTCTAATGGATAAGCTTCATTTGTGTTGGCAAAGAAGACATGTTTTCTTTTGTTAGATTGAGCGAAATTCACAGTGAACTTGGTTGTTACTTGTTAGATGTTTTTTCAATGAATGAGTTCCCCTCTCTCTAATTTTCAATTGATATTGCTGGATTTTGGAAATTCAATGAGGACGCAGCCAAATTCTTGCTTATTGGCATGATTTTCAGGTTGGTTGATGCCATTGAACACTTGTTGTGGGTCTGTAGCCTGTAGGTCATCTATGGATCTTGCCAAGTTAGTTCTTCACGTTTTTACGTGGATTGTAGGCTTCAATATAGTGGATTTGATTCATGCATTTATATGCAGCAGCTAATTTGGAAATGGTGGGTATCACAATGACAATTTTGAGGTTGCATGTAGATGGCATGATCCTAAGTCAAATTATGAGATACTCCTAAAATACAATGAACAATGACGTATTATTCTTTTCTTTCATTTATGGGGGGTTTTTATTATGAATTTAACTAATGAAAACCAGTTATGAGAAAAATAATCACCATTAAGGCTGACAAAATCTGACACGACCCGCAAACCTGACATGGTTAATCTGTTTATAAACAGGTTATCGGTTGATGTTAAATAGGTTCGAATCATATTCGGATTGAAATAGTTGACTCGTTTAATAAACGGGCCGTGTTCGTGTTCAACATGTGAACCCATCTGACCCGTTTAGATTATAAAAATATTAGTTTTTGTTATTATTGCTTAATTTTTTGTTGTAATTACATGTTTATTACTATATTTATGGTAGTAATTATATTTTAATTTTAGATATATGGGAATTTATAATAGGTTATTTAGGTTAGATATAATCTATTTATCAAACGAGTTATTTGTATTAACTTTTACATAACTTGTTGATTAAATGGGTTAAATGTGTCATGTTAAGTCGACCTGTTTAATAAACAGGTTGGGTTAGAGTTGAGGATTCTTGATACGTTTACTAAACAAGTCAAGTTCGGATTAACCCATATAGCTAAATACTCATGACTCGACATGACACGAACCCAACCCGCAAGCACGAATTGCCACCCCTATCACCATATCATTGTACTTCACAATTACTAAATAATTACTTGATCTTCGATATAAGTGATTTTTATGTTCATGTGTTTTAGGAGTATAAAGAAATCATTCATAACAAATGATTAATGATTTCCTCAATCTTTTTAATGTGGTCCAGGGAATTGAAATGGAAAAATATCCTTAGATCTATTTTACAATTTAAAATATATATTACAAATCTAAAAATATATTGTGTTAGGTCATTTAATTTTTATATGACAAGAAATGACTTTCTTCACCATTAGAACATTCACATCTGAAGATGTAAAAAAATGACCTATTTTACATTATTAAATACTACTTTATCTATTTAATCAACCCATTTAATAATACACCCAACATCTTAGTTCTTATTTTTATATACAACCCAATCAAATAATTTAAATTTTTTTTCTCTCTCATAATATATTTATTTATGTTTACAACCAATGAATAGTAAGTTGTATATTTGAGAATTCACTACTATTCATAGTTGCTAAAAAAAATAGAAATACATATCCAGATAAACTTGATTTTTGGAGTGTTGGTTGATAAAATAGCAATTTGGGGGCCTAGGGGTAGAGGTTTTCACCCTCAATGCTAATGCTCTTAGCAATCTAGATTACAACCACTCTCATAAAACAAACACAAATTAATTTAAATCCACACACAACAAAATTTTACTACCACTTTGTTTATAGGAATTACCACACCTTCATATTTCTTTCTTATCAATGTGGGGCTAAAGCTCCTGTTTTTTTTTTTATAAATTATATATCGGACTAAAATTCTTAATAGGATTAATTTACTACACTAATTCTTCTAATGATGTGGGAGTCCAAAACTAACAACGAAATCTCTAAATTGATGAGATCAATTGGGATTCAACAATGTTTGAAACTTTCCCTCAAACTTGGCTTTAATTTTTAATCATATCATCACAAATTTCACCTCTTTTTTTCTTTTGACTTTCAGCAATGTTTGAACTTTTCACTCAACTTGACTTTAAATTTTAAATAAGAGTTTTACTAACGTGTACCCCTAGAACGTACATTAGTAAACCATTTTACAAAACTTTTTATTAAAAAAATGAAAAAGTTAGCAACTTTTTTGACAGCTTTTTCAATTCTTCATAAAATGTTTTCAAAAATGGATGATTGAACCCTTTTAATAATATCACCATATTTTCCACAAAATTTAACATTTTTTTAACCCATTTGTTTTGTTGCTTTGCAACGTTTTAACAAAAAAAGAAAAAGAAAAAGCCATGCGCTCTATTTTTAACTCTTTTTTTGCCATTCAATTTGTACAAAATTTTAGATTTTTTTTAGACAAAATTTGATTACAAACTTGGTTGTAGTTAGCAATGAAAAGATGACATTTGTCCCTGTCATATGTCACTAAAAATGATGGTATACAATTATTTAAGTTTGGTTTAGTAAAATGAACACGTCATTTGGCTTACATTGTTATTGTCATATACAGTTATAGAGTATATTTGTATATTTCATTTTAATACTTATTTTAGGAGAATCTCCTATTATTGGTTAAGCCTTAGGATATGATCAAGTCAGTAGCCATATTTTGTCACTTTTTTTTTTTCTCTTTTACTGTTAAGTGCTTGTTTGGGAGTATTTTTTTTTTTTTTTTTTAAATTGAACTTTATCAAAATATAGTTTTTTAGAACTCCAATTTTATTTTAAGTATAATTTTTTTTAAATAATCTGTTTAAAAAAAATTGCAAAATAAGATATACCAGATGAGTACTTTTACTAATTTTCATAAATCCACTCATGCAAAATATGAAAATATCCATAACCCAAATAATAGAATCAACCTAAAAGAAATTAGACTTTCCCCAAGTTCAGGTACATGTTTCACATTAGCCAAAGTCTTCAGAATCACATCAAACACCTTAACTTTTACTACACTTATTCCCAAAACTTTACACTCCATATTATTAGCCAACATAATAAAACCTTCACATGAATATATATATATATATATATATATATATATATATATATATATGAAAAGAGCAAGTAGAGTCTCATCAAATCTCATAAAAAAATATTGTACGTGTCAAATCAATCTATATTCCAACACATAGGAAAGGAATAATTGAAATCCAAAACTTGCATTTTTTTAATTTTATTTTTTATTAAAGATGTATTTTGCTAACCATTAGAACATTACCACAATCTTTATCCTCACTATCTACTCTAGTAGTCATTGCATTTGCCAACTTCTAAGTATCACGACTTCTCTTGAAATTTATTAACTTTGCTCTTAAGTTCTTGCATTGGTATTTTCCATCTATTAAGAGAGAGATTTATCCAGCAGAAAATCTTAACAATTACATTTAATCACAAACTATAAGAAAGTTGTCAATTTTTCATGAGAATTTACTTATCACAAAGATGAACAGAGTTACAGAGGGATAGAACTAACTTCATATTTCCCTTTTCCAGTCAACCCATAAACCAGCTAGGACATCATTCCGGTTCATCTCCATTTTCTTGAAACTATTCCTCAAGCAAGGTAGTTGATGAGTCATTGAAGGCATCTTGACTTCTCCCTATGAAAATTCTTCCCATACGACATAAACTTATCTGGACTTGATTTTGACCTTATCACAAATGTATCAACTTTAGTATTACTTGTTGGCTTTCTGAACTTCTTTGCGTCTAGGAGAATTGTTGTCACATTTTGTAGACATCTAGTCACCACAATATCATATAAGGTGGAAGCGAGGTTAGAAATAACATGGTTTGGTCCTCCTCCTCAATATTGGAAAATTGAGGGGCCGTTTGGTAATGTTGTTCTAGTAACGTTATTTGTATTTTTTCGAAATATGTGTGAGTAAAAAAGTATGTGAAAATACGTGTAATATTATTTAAACACTGAAAACTGTTACTCAATACACCCTACCAAACAACCCCTGGACAATTCAACCTATTAAAAGCATTGTGCCTTATTCCATGCATATTTTTATAACACTTTTTTTTTTTTTTTCAAATACCATTGATTTGAAAGGGGCTTCAAGAAACACCACCCTGCCACACACACATTTGTTTATATTTTCAAAACACTTTTGGATTGTATTAAAAGAAATGTAGAAATCAATTGCTTAGTTATTATTATCCGGATTAGAGACTTAGGTTTATTAATAGGTATAATATAGGGTGTCTACAGATATTTAATAGCATGCTAATAGCCTAAAAAATGATTCTAGTGACTAATGGATTTTCTTATTTATTTATTTTTACCTTTTCATTTCTCTTTTGGTTTGGGTGTATTATTTTTTGATATGATTAGTTCTTTTATTCTAATGAGATAAATTAGTGTGCTTTGTAGTATAAATATTAACCTATTCAACTCCGCTCAACTTAATTAAGCTTTAACTGCAATCAAATTGGGATCATATATGGATCTTCATCAACTAATTAGGGTTGGTCCATGAATATATATTTTTTTAATTTTTTAATTCTAACCTATTCAAAGCTTTATAAAAAATGGGTAGAGGGGGGTGACCTGAGTTGGCGTCTTCCACCTGGGTGTAACTATAGTGATATTCTACCAGGTGCTTTCCATTGCGGGATTCGAACCTAGGACCTTCACCTCCCAAACCCTTAGAAGTGAACCCATGACCACTAGACCAACCACCTTCATGGTAAATTCTAACCTATTCAAGCTCATACTCTTTATTGCCTTTTCATTTAATTTATCTTTTTTTCACTACTTCTAACCATGTTATAGTAGGTCTTTCTCTATTATGCTTTTCACTTAATCAACTTCGTTTAAAAACTTGTTCTCATCGATCCATTAATTAGTCTCCAATGAATTAAATCATTTGTTCCTTGTTATAGTTTATGTTTATCCTTTTGAAGGAAAAAAAATTAGAGCTTGTAGTTTCATATCCAGAAAAACTCCTCTTCTGAGGAATATGGTTTTGTTTATTTGTCATATTGGGGTTTGCGGCTGCCATGTCTTTATAGAGCATTAACAATGTTAAACGTGAGGTACTTAAATTAATATAATGTCAAGGCATTATTCTCTAATTCACTTTCCTAAGTTCATAGACAATTACATAATGAAAAACAAGTTGAAAGAGACATTTATTTTTTATATGACAAAATGTCTGTCCATTCCTTTATGGTATATTCGGCCAGGCATTTGATGCAATATTGTAACAAAGTAATTGGTGCTCAAATATGATTGAGACGGAAGAAAAGGGAATTTAATATGACTAAAAAGTGTAAATTTGGCCTTTAAATGAATGGTCTCATAGCATTTGTGATCAAGGCTTAAGTTCTCTGGATAAGGCCATGTAAAAGGTCAATGGCCAGCCACACGAGGCAATATAGGATTCAAGTTTAACAGAGATGTTAAAAGGGTGCATTAGGTGTAGCGCCATGAAACTGAAAATGGATATAGTAGGAAACAAAATCCACAAGGACTTGTGTATCCGTACCTTATTTTTTTCTTACAACGATGTTCAATGAGTCCAAAAGTGGTATGGATAGTTTGCATGGCAATTATCGGTATGATCTTTCATATGTGATTACAACTTGAGGGCATCGGGCAAAGGCTAACAGGCATATGCCATCTGAGCAACATAAGATGTGACACATGGACTATAAACTTTGATGACTTTGCCGTATTTGAATTGGGCTATACATGTCTTTTGCTTACAGTTTTTAGAAATGAAGTTTTCATATTTCGGTTATTTTTTATTTATTTATTTTTTTCTGTTAAAGTATTCTGAGTGTAACTATAGTGGCTGAATATGGATGATTGGATAGCAAACAAATGTTGCCTACCTCTGCATTTTAATTAGAGAACACTAAATGTCATATTTGAGGGATATGTAGTGAGTGAAGAAGATATCTCCAAGATTCATTGTAATCGTTCACAATAGATGTTAAAAATAAGATTATTATTATGAAGATTCTGAGCTAATCTTTAATATTCACTGTAATCCTTCACAAAATATAATTAGCTATTTCTTTTATTTTCACTATCTGGATATTGTAATCTGTACTTAATCAACTGCAGAAACATGATGAAAATTGAATGAATGAGGACTATCCAAAGTAATTGGTCTTGTGCTAAAATGTTATGTTATCAAATTAGTCACAACCATTGGTCATATGCTAAAATGTTATGCTATGAAATTAGTTATAACCATCCAGTTTTTGCATTCCCATTTGAATACAGATGAGAAGTGTGAAGGCGTTGGTTCATCTGAGGAGGATCAAGACAACAGTGCCGGAGAAACAGAACTGCCTGAGATTGATCCACGTGCTGAAGACCGAGAACTGAAGAACCACCTACTAAGGAAGTATAGCGGTTACTTAAGCAGCCTTAAGCAAGAGCTTTCAAAGAAAAAGAAGAAAGGTAAACTACCCAAAGATGCAAGGCAGAAGCTACTTAGTTGGTGGGAGTTGCACTACAAATGGCCCTATCCTTCGGTATGAGTAACCCCTTCGAACCGAATTCCAAACCTCTTTGACATTATAAAGCAACTTTCATGTGTAATGGTAACTTGGATCTCATGCTTATTATAATTCCCTTTTATTTTGTGACAATTACACAGGAGACAGAAAAGGTGGCACTGGCTGAATCAACTGGTTTAGACCAAAAACAAATAAATAATTGGTTCATAAACCAAAGAAAACGTCACTGGAAACCTTCTGAAGATATGCAATTTATGGTGATGGATGGACTACATCCACAGAATGCAACTCTCTACATGGATGGTCACTACATGGCTGATGGTCATTACCGTTTGGGACCATGAGCAACAACTCATTTGCGTGCATGGTCGTTGTTACTTGAAGTTGTACTAGTTTTATGTGTCAGGCATAGCCTGAAGTTGTTTAAGTAGTAATGCTGTGTGAATTCAGTCATGAGTATAATTTAGTGAAAGCTAGTCCGTACCAGAGTTGGGATTAGTCCTGAAAACTGATCGGATTTTTTTTTACAAGAAATGTCATCAGTATAATTTAGTGAAAGCTAGTCCGTATCTGGTGGTGATCATTCAGGATGAACTGTCCTTGTGCCATTTATTTCAATTTGGGATGTTTTGATTTGTTTCCTGTCTTTAGAAGATGCAGAGCTCCTGGTGTGTAACTTTGCTGTGTGGTTTAAATATGTAAGGAGGTACTATTAGGATATTTTTATTTTTGAGCATATGTACTTTAATTCAACTCTTATGCAAATCTGTAAGGGCAACTACTTGCTGGTAAGTGTACATAGTGAGAAGAAACTAATATGTGAACTCAATTAATGAGGGTGTAATATTATTATTTATTAGTCTTTCCACTTTGAGACTATCTTCTTCTTTCTTCATTTTTATTTTTTTATTTTTTGGTCTGCTAACTAAAATATTCAGTAAGATTGTTTGTTCATGGCATCGTATTAGAAGCATAGCTTTCATTTGTCATATCTAGAGTCTAGAACCAGACAAGCTTATGACTTTGGTGGTCAATATTTGTATGGATGGAGTGTTAGCCTAGAAAAAAATATCTTATCTGTCTGCTGCATGTAGCGGAACACTAACAATACTTGAGTACTACATTCCGATAGGTCTCATATGTTGTGAGTGTTTATTAGGAACCCATGAGTAGAACTCAACCTTGTAAACCGGCTTGCAAGGAGAGAGTGCCCAAGAGCTTGTAAACGCATAGTTAAGTTTATACTTAATCTATGTGGAACACTAAAATTATAACATACTACCATGTTTCGTAGCCGATGTTTACGACGGCTCATTTTAGCGACATTGGCCTAATGGTAGCCCTTTTTCTTTTGGTGGCTCCACTCACCTGTCAGTTATTTTAATCTAGCCTCTAGATTGCCCCCCACCCCGCGGGGATTTGACCACAAAGCCGCAACTCATTTAATCACATACTCAATGAGCTACACTTGATTACTTGGGGTGGTGGTTGACTTTGATACCAAATATTATGAATACATGCGTAGAACTCAACCTTGAAGACCGGCTTGCAAGGGAAGGGTGTCTAAGAGCTTATAAACACATGGTTAAACTTATACTTAATCCATATGGGACATTAGGATTATAATATTGTTCCATTGCATGCAATAGATACATGAGATACCTCGTTAGCCTAAGGATGTCCTTGCTAGGAACAATTCAACACATGTTCCCTATGTCATTTGCTTAAGCATTTTGCTGTGGGAGAAGTGCTTTAGACTTATAAAATGTAAGCAATTGATAGTTGAAATAAAGAAGAGTTGAAACTAGGGCTAACTTGTTAGGAAAATGTGAAATTTTAAAATTGCTCTAGGTGACAAATTATGTGTTAAAGAGGTTTGTAGTTAATGTATTTAAGTTAGGTTAAAGTCCCTGCAAAAAGTTGTAGGAAGAGTTTGAGGACATGAAGTTTCAATCTAGTGAAAGTTGGATTCGCTCGAGCAATCATTAAAATTTGGCAAAAACTTTGTACGACACTAGCTCGAACGTCTCAACAAGATTATGAAAACCTAGTTTTAAGTTCTATTTGAAGTCCAATTTACCCTAGCTTTTTTCATATCTATATATACCCTCTAAATCACAATTTACAAAAGAAGAAGTAGGTCATACATAGAAAATCTTGAGAGCCTTTACCCTTGATCCTAAATAAAAAATCCTTCGAGTTAATTCCGTTGGAGTTTATGATTTAAAATCCAATTTATTAGCATGTCATCAATAATTAAATTGTTTAATTATATGAGATTATTTATAAATGAACTAATGAGACATAATCATAGTTCTTGAGATGCATTGTATGTGATTTATGTGATCTAGTCATAGAAGATATAAATCACAAGTTCCTTGTAAACTCAAAATATTGTAATCAATGATGAAATTAGGCGTTTCATCTATGAAGATTATAACACATTAACTAAGATGGTTTGTCTTGATCATGGAAGTGGAGACTTCTAGTTGATGTGTTGGTGTGTCTTAAGTGTTAAGACATATTGAACTGGACCGCTGTGAGATTAATTATTCAATCAACAACTGTTACCTGAATGATTAATCTCATGACTTCTAATTTCATAGACTCTCAATCCTGAGAGGATAATGAACCCGATCATGAAATATAGGTTACTTTGATATATCAGGAGTGAGATATAATATTGACGGTCAAAATCTCAGTATGTTGGGTAACCACACGTAGTGTTGAGGGAACACATATTCTCAAGATGGAATTCATAATCTCTTTTTATAGAGACACGAAATATCCCATTGAGATAAATTTAATGGGAACTGGTTATTCAGGGCGCCCATTTTAGTAAGAAGTTACAAAAGTTTATATTTATTGAAGTCGGATTTCAATAAATATGAATAACTAAAAGATTAAAATGGGTACTCAAGGATAAAATAGTTGTTTACAAAGTGACAATTCATTATGACTTTATTCACTATGGATATTTCATGGAGGGATCAAATGATATCATTAGAGTCTTGGGATATAATTTATTAATAAGGCTTAGAGTGCAATTATATTTATATAGTAGTATTAAATATAATTAATGGTAATTTTAGACTTGTCAAGAGTTGACAGATAAGCCCAAGGCCCATTGGAGTTAGAGTCTTATTTGTTTCCTCCCATCTCAAGCCACAAACTAATGCCCAATTGGGCTGGTCCAAAAGGCTAACTCAATTAGATAATCAGTTATTTTTTTTTGATAATCAGTTATTTATTTAATAAAAGTTATTAAATAAAGTAATTGTCAAGATAGTTAAATGTACATATGATGAAAAGAAAAGAAAATAGTTTTTCTCTATAATGAGAAGAAGAAGAACTTTCTTTGAGAATCAACGTACATAAAGACTAATTGAGAGACCACTCTTCTCGAGCATCATGTGGAATTGAAATGTTGATTAGAGGTATTCTCAAGTCTTGGTTTTAAATTTCACTGCATCAAGGTACGTTTTCTATTTTTTGTTTTAGAATTCAAGGTTATATGTTATCTATCATGAATGAAGTGGATCCGTGTATGTTGCTTCCGCTGTGTATTTTGTTCCGCTGTGTATTTTGTTTGAGATGCAAAACCAGATTTTCCAACAAATTCATCCTTAAACTTAAAATGAGATTCATTGAAACCACAGAGTTTGTTACATTTTGGAAAATTCTTTGGAGCACCAAAGTTTCGGTTATGTTGTAGTCAAGTTTGTTCGTGAAGAAAGATTTTGTAGTAAAATTCCAAAGTTCAAGACCATTACAGTAGGAAGGAAAACGAGATGTTTATTAAGGTTGTAAAGTCTAGGACAACAAAGGTTTTATAAGTTTGGACTATTGTAACTATTTCTTTTATTGGTGCATTTCCTACAAGGTTGGATCCACGAGCATGGTTTTTCCTTTAAAGAGATTCTTCATTAATTTTCCACTTTGTCATGTGTTGCTTTTAGAGGCGGACCTAGGATTTTAAGCTAGCAGGGACTAGAGTATAAGGGGGGGGGGGGGGGAAATCTTCAAATAGGCATCCATATAGTATTAAAAAATTATAAATACTCAAAATCGTTGTTTCTAAATATATCAAGATGTAATCATTTACCAACAAAGATAAAAAAACAAAAACAAAATAATGTTTATTTTTTAATACTAGGTTGGCTAAGATTTATTTATTTTTGTTGAAGTAGAGCATTCACAGTGGTGATGCTAAAGATTTTAACTATTAGCACTTCAAAAAACTATTTTATTTATTTTACCACCTCACTCTACAATACATCAAATATCAAATGTTCTATTTTTTTTTTTTATCATTTTATATAAAATAATATAAACAACTCATTAAAATAATAAAGGAAGAAAGAGAATTCGAGTTTTTTAATTGAAAGAAGAGATATAATCTTAATAAAATATTGTATTTTATTTTAACAACTTGTTATAGTCAACTAGTATTTATACCAGTTTACTGTAGTTGCAAAAAATTTAGTTTTAGTTTCTCCAATAACATATGATTTTTTGGTTCTTTGGTGGTAATATAATTTTTTTTGCTAAAATACAATCACTATTGTGAATGTTTTTATTATTTTTGTTAAGTTTTTGGGTTAGATAGTTACTATTTGGATGAGACTAGTTAGACTTATTAAGGAGAATGGGGACCTAAGGTTTTGGAAGGAGGCCCAACTACAAAAATTAAACATATAATAACTATAGAAAAAAATTCTTTTGGACCCGGGGGGCCCAGGCCCCCTTGGGCCTCTACCTGGGTCTGTCCCTTGTTGCTTTTAATGTTTATTATTATTATTATTATTGATTTTAGATTTAGTGAGTTATAATTATGGTTGAGATAATTGTTTGGACTATCAACTATTTGAAATAAAAACATACCTTGACTAATTTCTTCCGTTGCTTAATTACTTTGGGATTTAAACCAAAATTTTTTTTTCAAAGAAGTATTATCTCAATTTGAAATGTATCTATTTTATGGTTAAGATTTATTATTATAAATCCAAAGGTATATAGGATCCACGTGACATCATGTATACTGCTAAATTAAAATAATAATAATAATAATAATTCAACTTGAAATGGGGGATCCTTATTCAAACTTATTCAAGAGGTTATCCTAAAAAAGGAAAAGAAAAGAAAAAAGAAAATGTTAGAAATCAAATGTGAATTAAAACTACATATTGTCATATTCATGAAATAGACATCAAGGATCATGGTATAAATCCTTCCACTTATATGGAAATCAAATGGGAAAAAAGAAAAGATAAAGGTTTCATCTTTCGCATTGAATAATGCACATCAAGTGATTCAAGTTCTAGGGGGTGATAGATATATGCCGGATATATTATATACCCTCTACTACCGTAGGGCTAGAACTCATGTAAGATTTGTTGCAATAAGCTGGGAAAAAATAAATAAATAATGCAACGGACTAGTACTTCATGCAGGAATTAAAGACCAAATGGCAAAGATGGGAAAGTGTTTGGATGATAGTATTATATATATGGCTGCAAGGTATATGGTTATCAAAAAGAACGGATTCAACATCTGATGACAAAGATGGGAAAATGTTTGTATTAATGCATACAGCTTGGCTTTGTAATAATTCGTGTCTGCCTACTAGCTTCAGCAAACATTTTTAGTATTATTTTTTTCTGTCATTTTTCCCAACCCAAATTTTAAGGTGATATATATTTCAATTCATTATAGATGGGTGGAAAACCAAATTTATTGAGAGATCAATGTAAGCTTTATATAATGAATTAATAATATAAGTATTTGTAGAGTTTAGGTTAGGTTTTAGCAAATCCATGCAGATTACAAAAATATTCGACTTGTCCAACTTCTAAAGCTGAAGCATATAGCTATCGTTAGCATTTAAAAAATAAAAAATAAAACTGCAGTAGCATATATATATATATATATATATTGGAATAGTTTGTATTGTATTGGGCCTAGAAAAAGAAAGGGGCTGAGAAGTTTTGGTTGGGCTCATCCTTCTCAAATTCTCAAATCCAAAGTGAAGCAAGTGACAGTTTTTTTTTTTTTGAGGAGGTTGCAAGTGACAGTTATTTTATATATATATATATATATATAAGTATTTTTAGTTATTTTCCAATAAAATGAATGATGTTTTACAACAATAAAAAGTTAAAAAAGAAAAAGGAAAAAGAAGATGATATTGACTGCGCTAGAGGGAGTATTCACTCTAGGAACAACCCGAACAGTGAAGAGCAACATTTTCAAATTTTGCTTTCACATTAGTAGATACTAGATTTGACCCATAGGCCACACCCAAAGTTGGGCCGACCAAGCATTAAAGAGAAAGGGCCCACTTAATTAAATAAATGTTATCTGCAATGCTGTCGTGCGGGGAAATTGTATTCCCTACAAAGTTGCTTTCTACTTTCTATTTTTTTTTTATTTTTAGAAACAAATACACACATAGAGAAGAGAGAAATATATTATAACATAAAAGGCACACTATAACTTCACTCAAAAGTTATGCTAACTTTTAAGAGAGGATGTGACAAATTATACTACACATAACACACCCTTTTAAGCAATGTAGGACAATTACCATTTTTTTTTTTTTTGAGAAACTTCTAGTTTCTACTTAAGTTCATTGGATGATGTACGTTCACACTTCACACCGTATATAGCATATGAGGTAGCTATCTTCTCAATTAAAATATATGAGTTTTAATAAACAATTTAATTAAATTAAAAATTCTAAAGAGGTCGGTTTAATGGTGAATTTCATGTTATTCAAGAGATTAAGGCACCGTTTGGTACACCCACTCAAACACATGTTTTTATTTTTTAAACAACATTACACGTATTTTTACACATTTTTTCACCCACATGTATTTGCACACATATTTTCAAACACATGTTTTTAGTTTTAAGTGCATGTACTAAACACCCCTAAAGTCTCTTAGTTAAGAGAATGGACTACTTAAGAATTTCAATTTCTCATAGTAATTACTTGATGTGTGTGGGATACGACACATCGGAGCCGACACCCAAATTATAAGAAAAAAAAAGTTAATTAAATTTAAAAAACAAAAGAGAGCAAGAATATGCATATTCTAGGGAGTCTAGGTTAGACAGGGTCAAATTGTCACCACTCACTATGCTTTTTAGCATACATTATTTGGAGATGAACATTTGGAAAGTTTTTTTGGATCCTTTTTCTTTGAATTATGCAACAGTACAATCAATAATGTAGTCTTTGTAATGGCCTGAAAACATGCAACTTGGCATAATGGTGGCTATTCTTTCTTAGAGATGCTATTGGAATATAATGTGTTTAATACTTTGTACCTATGGGTTCATATATACTTTAAAGTTGGATTCACGTACTGCAAAGCTTAAGCACCTCTTGAAAAGAATAGTGAGATTCTTGTATTTCTAAACCGACGCCCGGAATCAGGAATTGCATCTTTATAGGAATTGCTGTATTTGCAGGCAATCGAATTTGACAAAGAAAAAATTCTTTCATTTTTCAAACAGTAGCCATCCTCGCTTTCTACTACTTCACTTGTGTTCATCTCTTCAATTTGATTCTTAAAAAAAAGAAAAGAAAAAGAAATCTCTTCAATTTCTTCACGTTTCAAGACATATATACTGCAAATAAAGTAACTTATACTACTTACGATATGACTATACAACTTTACAATTTGACAAATTAGAAATTGATCAAAACTCTGTTTTATTCAAATCTGCACATTTACATTTAAAGTCCGTTTAGATACACTTTACTAATCATTTATTTATTGAAAGTACAACACAAAATTTAAAAAAAAAAAAAAAAAGGGGGGGGCAAAAATGATTTTACGTGGAAACCCACTAAATTAAGATGCCAAAAAATGCATAATTAGCCTAAAAGATTTTCGAAGTTATAGATTTAAGCGGTTCCATAATTTTTTTTATTGCAAAAAGCATGTAATTAAGATCTAGTTTGTGATGGGCCATTGTTAGTGTTCACTAAGAGCATTAGCATTGGGGAATGCTAATGCCAAATCGAAGGAAAATTTAGAATTTTAAGCCCTAAAACCATCTGCATTGGGGAATGCTAAACAGCAGTATTGCAAAATTTTTTGCAATACTGCTACAGTGCAATTCTATGTTTAGAATTGCATTGTAGCAAGTATTGTAAAAAAATAATAATATTTTATTTGGAAGAAAGCTGAAAATGAGAGAGAGGAGAGAGATGGGAGAGAAGATATAATTTTGAGATATATCATTTTATTATGTAAATATATTATTTTAAAAAGTAAAAGAGGAAAATAGAAGTTTGAGATGTGGAAGTATTGTAAAATGGTATGGTATAATGATAAAATAACATTTTAAAATTATAAAATAAAATAGCATTAAAATTTTTCAATGCTAATGCTCTATCTGAAATATTGAAGCATCGCTGAAGCGTGCCTATGATATCCTACCATATTTACGTAACCTTTTCCTCTATTATATTTCATTATTATTTGCTTTGCTTTAATTTTTTTAATGCAAAATTAAGACTTCGACATGCTAACGTGGAAAAGTAACCTAATTCATGTTGTCATATCTACCACGCAAACCCCTTAAGGCTCTGACTTACTTTTGCACCAAATGAGACAAACTCAGAAAAGAAATCTTGGGCGTGCTAAGAAGTAGAGATCTATCTAGGTGTACAAACAACAGTGTGACTTGGATAATGACAAAGACTAATGGTGTGAAATGTGAATTGATGATTATGATCACGACAACAGTGGTGACCTATGAAAACAATTGGTGTGTCAGGAAATAAGCCAAATCTATGGATGCAAATAACAGAAATCAAAGAATAAAAATTAGAAAAAAAAAAAGATCATAGCACAAGCACACACACAAATGCACATATTTACCTGCTTCTACCAAATTAGGGTTACATTCATGAGATTGCTGCGATTTTACTATGACAACCAAGTTTAGAGTTTTATATTTGGACAAAACTATAGTAACTTGTAATCACTTCCAGACTAAAACATCATTTTGATAATGTATAAAGAGCACCAACACATTGCTAATAAAGAAGAAGTGACTCGAACCCAAAACAATTCACATATATAATATAATCTTGTTGGTCAAAGGTCCCAACTACTAGGCCACCAATTACGTTGGTTATTTAGTATATATATACTATTTCATTATTTGGGTTACATACTAGTGAAAAATTATAATAAAAGATAAAAGGCATTTAAACTTTAAAGTGTATTTTGAGAAACAATACAATACACTTTGAAGTGTATTTAAATGCAAAAAAATACCTTCAATAATTGTACTAACAGTACCAATATTGTTATTACGACCCTAGATCTTGGAGAACTGAAATACCCGAACCCCAACATAACCAGCAATAATATAGTAGATCAAAATCATCCAACTCCACATACATATTCCTATCATGGTGCCATCAATTAAGTACTCCCCCAGAAAGTTCGCTAATCATATCTAGTGAATGAGGTGCTAACTTGGGGCAACAATCTTATTATAAAGAACTTTTCAAAAAAAGAAGTCATTATAAAGAGAAAAAGGAAACTCTGTGCAGATTATTTAATAATTAGCAAAACATGTCAAAATTACTCATCAATCACGCTTGATTGTCACTTCCCTAGCTCATTCGCTCGCCACAATATTTATTTCCATTATTTCTTTTCACACTTTCTTTTAAGCATTAAGGTGCCGTGACAAAACTGTATTTCCCTTGCGTTTCAATATAAAAAAGCCCCAGCCCCCACACCCCCCCCCCCCCCCCCTCTTTTTTTTTTTTTTTTTTAACTCTCTACCCGGGCCAACACTACCACGTTATGCATATTAAATAAGGGGTCAAAAGTAGGAAACTATATAATTTCTTTTCTTTTCTATATAAATTTTTTTAAAAAAATTTCCCATAGTAAATGATAAACTAGATGTTCATGTCGATCACTGACATGTGTTTAATTTTATATCCTTTTTACAACTCAATCAGTGGTGTCTTTTGTCACTTTTGTGTTTTCAATTTCTTAGGAGATATGACATTTATATTAAATTAATGGTTAGGAAAATCTCTTGGGATTGTTAAGCACCCTCAACACCCAGCAAAAAAAAAACACCCTGCAGGTGTGAATGGTCTCCGTTTGGGTAGGCACCTGAGCTTATAACTTATAAGAGAATGATATGAAAAGCTTAGAGCACTCGTAGTAGTAGTCTTATATTGATATATTACTGTATTTTAGTTTCTCAAATGTTAAAATCATGCTCTAGTAGTGGAGCTAAACTTATATTTTTTAGCTTTATTACTACAGTGCACATCTATCTATAGATGTGCACTGTCTTAGATGTGCACTATTCATGAGAGCTAAAAAAATATATATTATTTTATTCTACCCGTTAGATTAAAATAATAAAAAGTTCTCTCTCTCAGTCACTCCGTGCATCTCTCTCTCTCTCTCTCTCTCAGTCACTCTCACCTCTTTGTCTCAACGTCTTCGACCCACGCCACCGCCGGCCTCAACGTCACCGGCCCAAGCCGACCCACTCTGTCTCAACATCTCTGACCCACGCCTCCGCTGGCCTCAACATCACCAGCTCAAGTCGACCCACTCTGTCTCAACATCTCCGACCCACACCTCTGCCGACCTCAACGTCATCGGCCCAAGCCGACCTAAGCCCCAAGCCGCCGATCCACACCTCCGCCCAGTCCTCCATCCCAACGCTCACCCAATGCCGATCAGACCCATTCGCCTCAGACCCACTTCTCTTTCGTCGACCAGACTCACGCCGACACTGTCCTCCTCAAGCCGCAAGCCACCGCTGCCGCCCATCTCTCTATTCTCTTTGCTGTGATTGAATTTTTTTTATTTTTTTTATTATGTATTTTCATATGGGTTTGGTGGCTGTGGTGGTGGTGGTGGTGGTTGATTTTGGCTGTGGTAGTGGTGGTGGATGATTTTGACAGTGGGTTTGTGGATTTTGGTTGTGGTGGTGGTGGATGATTTTGGTTTTGGCAGTGGGTTTTGTGTAGTTTGGCTATGAGTTTTGTGGTTTATGGTTGTGGTTGTGGTTGTGGTTGTGGCAGTGGCAGTGGGTTGTAGTTGTGGTTGTAATGGTTGGTTGTCATGGCTGGTGGTTTATGGTGACTGGTGGTGATGGGGTTGTGATTGTGGTTGTGGTTTTGTTTTTGTTTTTTTGTTTTTTTTCTATGTTGTGTTGTGGTTGCCAAAGTAGAGTGGTGGCTGTGGCCATTGGTGGTGGTGGTGGTGGTGGTTGTGGGTGTGGTTGTGGCTATGACTGATGGTAGAGGTGGTTGTGATTGGTGTTGTGGATGTTTTTTGGGCAGTAGGATATATTATTTTATTGTAGGGGATATATTATTTTATTGTGATGTTTATATTATTTTATTGTGTTGAAAGCTAAAATAGATCAACTGCTGCAGCATGTGTGTAAGTAAAATAGATAAAGTAATTTTTGGTGGAGCTAAAAATCTAAATTTTTAACCCTACTACTGTGGATGCTCTTATAATGAAAAATGAAAATTAAAGAAAAAAAAAAAAACAATAAGGAGGGCAAGTTAACGTATGCTACATTAGTTTAGGAATTATTTTTTTTAAATTTTTATCGGAAAAGAAAAAAGTAATTAAATTTTTTTTTAAAACTTTTTATATTTTCCATAAAAATTATATTAATACTTTCTTAAAATTGTTCACTAACAAATACCTTAAGAGCACTTATTAACTGAACCCTAAGAAAAAAGATTAGACAGATTGAAAGAGACACGACATTATGCCCAACTGCCCAAGAGCTAGCTTGCAATGAAGGAATGGATTTATAATGCGAATTGAAAATGAATAGATGGGCATCATGAACCAGCCACATACTCTCTTAATTTATTTCTTTTTATCTTTAAAAAAAAAAAAAGATTTTGTACATAACATTATCCAAAATTTTGATTATTGTTGTTAAGGTCACCAGAATAATATATAAGGCAATGGCCTTGGAGCAATTTCCAGTGAGTTGCGTCCCAGCTGCTGTACAAATTTCTTCTTCACCAAAAGCCAAAAAAGTTTGTGTCTTATAAACCAATTTCGATTACAAAGAACATTCACTATATATTAGTTTATTGCTTTCATGATTGTATTTTTGACTACCAAAAGCTTTCGTATCACGGTAAGATAATATCTAGAGAGATGGTTGGGGTGATCACCTAATCAATTCTCTTTGCCTACTTTCTTTTTTTTTTTTTTAATACAAAAATAAAATAAAATGCACTAACTTATGGTAAGAAGAATCCACTCACAATTTATTTGAGGTAAGAAACCCTTGTCATCATTTTGTTTATCTTTTATTCCTATACAGTAAATTTGAAATTGGATATTTGGATCCAAATTCTCCTTAATTGAAGAATTAGATAATATCACTAAACTATAAGACTTTTGATGAATTATAACTATACTTGATAAGCTTATGGATTTATTATTAAGTGCTTTTAGTGCATTATAAATGCATGCCGTGGGAACTTCCAAAAATTTATCTAATAATACTACTATATTGTACAAAAATGTCTTATTTGCCCCCACCTACACAAAAGGAAAAATAACTTTTCTCTTTTTTTAATTCCCAAGGCAGCTTCTCTTACACATTAATAGACCTACACTCCAACATCTTCTATATTAAAATAATGGTAGAAATGAAAAAGGATGTTTTATATCCATTGTTTTACTTGTTAGTGGCCTTGTCATTGATCTTACTAGTTGCAACAGCTACTGTTGAAAAATTTTTTTAGCAATGAACATAATTAATAATTGATTACACACAGTGGCGGCTCTAGGATTATTTTCTAGAGGGGTCAATAGTGTTGGAACTAGAAATTTGTTGTGGGGAGTAAAAAATAAATTGATTATTTTTTTATGTATATGCAACTTTCATATTATATATAATAATCTAAAATAGTATTTTAAATATTATATACAATACAGTCGAAAAAATTATTAATAGTTTAAAGATTGGTAAGACAACTACCATTGAATGCATAAATAAATATAATTAACTAACTAATCATATATTTTTGTCAAATTAATAATAATTTATTATATTTAATATCAATTATATAAAAATATATGATAAAAAAGAATATTAAAACACCTGGAAGTAGAATTGGGGGTAAACATGAAACTAAGAAAAAATAATAATTGATATAAGTTTTTGCTTTTGAAGTGTATTTATTTATTT
This sequence comes from Quercus ilex subsp. ballota, assembly GCA_032727855.1. Classification (NCBI taxonomy): domain Eukaryota; kingdom Viridiplantae; phylum Streptophyta; class Magnoliopsida; order Fagales; family Fagaceae; genus Quercus; species Quercus ilex. The sequence continues at coordinate 2,292,472 of CM064909.1, forward strand.
TCTAGAGAGAATATTTATTTATTTATTTATTTTTAATGAATGAGCAATTTTAAGAGTAGTATTACTAACACAACAATTTTATAGCAAAATGTAGGTGGCAAGTTGTTAAAAGTATGTAAAATAGTAATGTAAGTTGTTGGTCTAGATAAAAACTAGTTACAACTTGTCATTTAACGTTTATTGTAAATTTATTGTGAAAAATATTGTGAAAGTAGCACTAAGTTGATCATATTCAAGCTCATTCCAGCAGGGTTTAAACAAAATTTAAATTCAGGGTGTTCAAATTTTTATTTTTTGAGGTAAAACGAAAAAAAATTTAATTATATATATATATATATATATATTAAAAAAAAATTGGACTGTTTAGGGGGTTCATTTGAACCCCCTGGGTTGGCTACAGCGCCACCCCTGATTACACAATCGAATGAGATATCAATTGATAAATGATTGCTTAGTCACATATACTGATAAAGATATATTTAAAACTATTGAGTGTGAAAAAATCATGCAGTGGTTTCAAAATATGAAAAAAAATCGTCGACGGCAATTAAGTAAATTAAACTAGATGTGAAAAAATAATTTAAAGTTTACATTTTATGTTAGATTGTGTATAAGAATTACATTAACATATAGTTGGTTATTTACTTTGTTATTAATATTTTTCAGATTAATTTTTTACTTTTAATTTTGTCTTTTAATTTTTAATTTTGTCTTTTAATCTTGTCTCCTTGGCCCAAATTTCTGGCTCCATCACTAGGAAGAACAAGCATTTATTGAATGATCTATTATTATTCGCAATTAGTATTCTTTTGTAAAGCACAACAAACACGGTAGGAAGTAGATTTTGTAATTAATATGAGCATAAATATGATTTGAAACGCCAGAGAAAGTCGTTAAGTTCAACCTAACATGATTTGCAAATTGCAAGGGAATGTGCAAGGACGCGCTAATTTCAATGGTTGTTAACATAGGATTTTCCCTACATACGTAACAATCTCTCTGTTGTCATGACTCATGCTGCGTACAATGTTTTAGTATTTCATATTTCTGTCTAAGATTTCAACAACATTGCTTGAAAGAAACAAAGATATATCCAAGAGAGTTAAAGCATGTTGACGGTTTGAATTAGCTAGTGTATCTACTCTCCTCTAGTTCTTAGGTCTTTTATCCTAATACGAAATGGGGAAATGTTAACGAGTGCCGTTAGGGTATTGGTTTTAAGAAAGTTTTGATATCACTTTTATAGGAAATGAAAAAAGCATTCAAAACATTAATTGTTTTTTTTTCTTTTCCTATAAAATTTTCTTTAATTGGATTATTAACCAATACCTTACGGCACTCGTTAACATGAACGTGTATGTGGATCCCACAACAACAAATGCAGAGTCACAAGTTTTTTTTTTTTTTCACAAGTGTTACGGTGACAAATTTTAAATGATAGACAATAAAAAAAAGGTTAGTAATGAGTTCAAACAAAAATCAATGATGACAACCCAACAATTCAGCCGTCGTGAAAATTTATTATGCAAAATATTATATCTATAGCATTGTTCATCTCACAATTATGTAAGACTTACATATTATGAGAGAAACGATATATATATATATATATATAGATATATATAAAAGATGCATGAAAATACTTTTTCATATAGAACACGGTCACACACCTCCAAACAAACTAACGCATCAACAATTACATCCAAGCAAGGTAGGAACCTTCGGATAATTAAACCCACCTCTAAGAAAGGTGCTTCAACCAACAACTTTTGCCGAAAGGTAGTGCAAACTAGGTTGAGTAAAAGAGTATTTCCCATAAATATCCTCATCATTTATTAATTTTACAGGTGCCTTAATTACCTAACTGATTATGGTATGGTTTGCACTTTCCACGCACAATAGTCCTTGTTTTTCTAACATTGTTTTTCACACTTTTTAACCCTGCTGGATAACAAAAACTGTTCACTAATATAAATGAATCAAAATCATTGACTAATATTTTTCCAGTTAGTATTAAAAAAGAAGAATCACTTCATAGAATTTTTTAAAATAATTATAAACACGTACAGAAAAGAAAGAAAGGGATCGTCTTAGAGACTGAATTAACTAATTCTTACACCACAGAAATATATATATATATATATATACATATGTAGTCTCTACAAATTAATTAATAAGCCAATTCTTCCTATATATGTGTATATATATATATATATATATATGACACAGAACAGAAGCCCCTTTACAAAAACATCGGTGTTCTGGCCTTCTTAACTTGCCTCTAGCAAGCTGCAGATGGATGTGTGAAGGGATTAAAGAAGTGAGGCTTTGATGGTCCAATCGAGAAAGGACTTGTAGAAGAGCCATCACCACCATTGCAAATCCTTTCACAAGAGGGACACATAGTGAGAGTGGCCGCAGGAAGCTGCATATAAAAGGGTGCAGCTAGTTTCAATGACTTAAGCTCTTGGAGCTCTTTCTGTAGCCTCTTGTTCTCATCTGTTAGTCTTGCACAGCATTTCTTCAATAATTCACAATCTATTTCAGTTTGCTTCAGCTTAGTCCTATACATATACAAGGGAATATGAATAAAAACTTATTCATGCAATCATAAAAAATAAATAAATAAAAGAGAAATGAACCGTGTCCATTTGAAATGGATCGATTTCATGGTTTAGGTTAATTACCTGGCTCTCCGATTCTGGAACCACACTTCTACTTGCCGCGGCCGTAGATTCAACTTGTGTGCCAAGTCTTGTTTTTGCTTCTGATAATTCCAAAGCACAAAAATAAATATAAAAAAGAGAAACAAATTTATCAGTCTTAAAAAAGAAATGTATAACTTCAATAAAAACACTGATAATGATTATAATTTAAATAGCACAAGAACATGGATGCTACTATACATAGAGATAGATGGAATACAAAGATAAAGAAAGATGAAATAATTACAGGATTGAGAGTAGCATGTTCTTTAAAGTTGTCTTCTAAGATAGCCGATTGTTCTTTGGTGAGTCTAAGTTTCTTCCTTGGACTAGCTTCCTCATCTTCATCGCTTACCCTTGAAGAGACTCTTTCTACCTCAACCTCTTCTTCACCACCAGATAATTCTCTCTCCCTCTTGATGCTAGATGAATTAGAAAAAGATGATACTGCACTAAGAGAAGATGCCTGTTTATTAGGCAAATAATCCACAGAATCACCACCTAGTACTGCTTTTCCAGCTTCTTTCTTTGTTGTAGCCAATTGGTATGTGTAAGAAGTCTCATCTGATGGGCCTAACGTAAGAGAAGGGAAAAGGTGGTCATACTTTAGAGAAAACTTCTCCTTCTTCCTCTTCTTTTTCTTCTTTTCTTGATGATGATCAGGCTGCAAGTGATCGTGATTTTCTTGCTTGTCACGGGAGCCTAGTGCAAGAGCAAGGCCTGCGTTACAAACATCATCGAGACCCATGTTGTAAGAAAGCCTTATTATTTTTGAAGTAGAAAGAGCACGTATATATGAAGGCAGTGAGGTCTTCTTGTTCCAAAAAAATTAATGGAGGAATATGTGTTAAAAGGTATTCTTGTGAGAAGGGCGTGGGGACTGATTATTAAACAAAGGAAGGAAATGAGTAGGGAAACGAATCCGGTTTGTGGAATTATGAAAGTCCCATATCTCTTTGTCCTTATAGGTTGACCATGACAAAGAAATCTCTCTTCGAGTATACAACATTAAAAAAAAAAGAATTATAACTGTAATAATATTTAAAATTTATGATATCTAATCCATGATAATTGTCTTTATCATTAAATCAAAAAATATATATATATATTTTTTGTAAGTGTGATTTGAACACAAATCATTTATTTAATGATAAAAAACTTGAAAATACATAATACTTTACAAAAATTATTCATTATAATGAGAGGACATTCCTCAAGTACAAGAGCCAATAATTTCTCTGACTCTGCACCAATAAATACAAGTTAATTAATACTGATTAAGTTTTTTCATATTACTTTCTGAGTTTATATCATAATTTAAAAGTAAATGGTTTATATTTGTTGGTGTAGAGTACTATATCATTGTCATATAGAAATATTAAATCATTTTCTCATTAGAACTAACTGTAAACCACTACAAAGTATGCAATGTATGGAATGCACAGAATCAAGACATAAGTGGAACAACATGGAAAGTGGATGTACTATATATAAGAACGCATGATAAAGAGAATATATTTAGGCTCTTTTTACCTTTTCTTTTCGTTTATCTTCTAAGTTTGGCACTTTCCAATATACATTAGTTTATTCTATAGACAGTGTCAATCCCGTGTCTCGCACAGGATTAAACGTTTAAATGTTAATATATCATGTATGTGCTTTAGTAACTAAGCACATAGGTCATGGCTAAAAGTTAAATATATAAACTATTGAATAAATTTACCAAAAAAAAAAAAAAAAAAAACCTATTGTATAATGTGCTAAGGACTATTCGTAACTAACGACATCAGATTACCTATATTAGTTGGAAAGTACACAATTTCTCAAATTATTTTGAGAGTATTAATTTAAGGTATTTAACTTTATATATAGGGTATATAGCGCTAATAATATTGTATACTACGTACTGTACGTTGCATGTATGCATGTGTACGGACGTGTTGATTTGGGCATATATATAATATGGGTATTATGATTTACTTGTCTCTCCAATGAATAACTAAATTAATCTAGCACCAGTGATATTAAAGGCATTATAAATAATGAATAATTAGTACTAATTACTTTTTTGAGAAAATAATTAGTATTAATTATGATTCTGAGCATGCATTTGCCCAGCAATTAAGTTGCGTTTTGCGTTTTTTTTGGGTCCCACGACACTGTTCCTGGACCACCAAACCCATGAAAAATGCAGCAATAACTTATTGTTACAGTGTTTTGTGTTTTAAAAATTATTTTGTTACAGTGTTTTCAACAATAAATTTCCAGTTTACAGCAAAATAAGTGGTATTCAAACAGACCTTGAGTTTAGTGGAACAACTCATTGAAGATTATACCCATGAGGGTCAGATCGTACATGACATGTGTGCCTCATTGTACACCTAGTCGTAGACTACCCAAATGTCCCCCACTACATGCCTTAATCACTTCACTCACAAGATGTGTAGACAATAGTAAGCATGGCTCTTGATCTTAAAGTTAATGTTACATAAAATTTTGATATTTTTACTTGATTTTAACAAGGGAGTCATGATGAGATGGCTTAGCATTCAGTGTGCTATAAAACAATACTACTTTTTTTTTTAGAGATAATTCTAATATGCTGCTAACCCACAGTTCGAACCCAGTTCCCCAAACACTTTGTACATGAGGATGTGTCAATTCAGCTACAAGGCCTTTGACAAAACAATTCTACTTTAGTACATCAAAACATTACTTTATTTATTTTAACACACTACTCCTATATCTCGTACATTATTCTTTTACCACTCTATTTAAATATATATATATATATATATATTTATCTTTATTAATGAGAGGAGAAAGTAAAAGTGAATATTTTTTGTAAATTTTTGTCCAAATGACACACTTGATGGAGAATTTTTTGCAATTAGTGTGCTAAAATCACAAGTAACCCCCTGCCCATTTTTGGGGCTGTTCTTAAGTTACACACACTCGATGCATACTACACATATAACCCTATATCCCATTGACATATTTATATATATATATATATATATATATATAAGTTCATATATGAGCCCATATCCAAAAATAAAAAAATGATTAAAAAGCTAAGCCAAAGCATTAAAAAAAAAGGGTGTTAGAATAAGAAAACGCAATAAACTTACAAGTTACAATACAAATTCCAAATTAACTATATCAAAAGTTGATCTTTTATGAGTTGATTCCCTCCTTAATTTTTTTCTCGTGCACTAGATGATTGCCTCATTTATTGGGGTAGTGTCCGTTACCATCAGCCCTTTTGACTTGAAATTGTCTAGATGCATGGGGCCATTGCTTTATGCCCCTACCTATGACTTTATGATGGAACTGAATAAGTTGGATAGGGCAACATGAGAGTGCCCTTTTGAAGGAAATAAGTTAGAAAGATGTAGCGCAGCGTGGAAAATAACCAACCATGATGGCTGAGAAACATGCTTTCAACTATTTTCCTAATTTATCTTCCAACTCAAAGTTTCAGATTTTGTGCAACTTAGAAATTATTGCCTCATGCTAAGAGTTTTTGTAACTCAACTGGTTAATACTTTATGATTTTTTTTCATAGATATTTAGGGTTAAAATCCCCTCACTCCCAATTATTAATATATCAAAGAAAAAAAAATAGAAGAAATGATTGCATTGTGTGTGTTTGGTATAATTTATTTTAGTGAGATAAATAAGTTAAGTTTTAACAAAATCATACCTTACAAATTTTTTTTAAGATCTGAATTTAAAAGAAATAAATTAAGTTATACCAAAGCTCATATGTGCAAGAGTGTATTCTCTCTCTCTCTCTCTTTTATTTTTATTCTTATTTTAAGCTTGGTTATAACAAATGGGATAAGAGAAATTGAATTGAAGTTTTTCTTTAATAAAAAAAAATAGAGTACTACTAAATTACAAGATTCTTCCCATAAATAACTTTCCTTTTAAATAGGTAATTGAGTGGTTTTTTTTTGTTGATAATTCTATAGTTGGGGAAGAAAAGATTAGAATCCTAACACATTTGTTAGAAATATGAAAAGTGCTAATTATCTATAAGAATGTCGGTAAGCGCTTTGGTTAATGTGGAAAAGAGAAAGGTGTGCACTATTTAAAATTGAATGATCTGGGGCCTTAAAGGTCAATTTCGAACCAATTGTCATGGATGAAACAGAAAGCTATATAAATTTCAAAAAGAAATATAAATGGTTCCAGAATATGATTCATTAGAATTTTTTCTTACCTAAGAAAGTTGATGTTGAAGTTTGAACCAACTAAATGACATTGTTTAGGAAAAAAAATAAATAGTTTTTTTTAGCAAGATAAACTAAATAATGACAATTTTTATACAGTATTTTTTATTTTCTCACTTTCTAAATAATTGTTCAATTGGAAAACGCACAAGTTATAGGGAACTAGTAAATATTAGAGGGTTCTCATCTACCTTAATAGCTGAAATTATCAATGTTAATTTTATTTTTGCAGTGAAAGGTGAAAAAGCAATACCAAATTTAATCAGTAATAGATACACCAATAAAAGCTATCATAGAAAATATTAAAATATATATATATATATATATATCTTTTTAACCATTTTTGGACACTAAGAAATATTTTTGTAGCAGAATGGTGCATTCAAATCACGTGTCCGTGGTGACATCTTGCCAAGAATGAAAGATATATATCACAAGAAAATATTTATTTATTTATTTGTTTTTATAAAAATCATTTTGAAAGATTTATAGAATCACATGATGCCTTTCTTTTATTACCCTTGTTTTGTGCATGCTATTAGAGGGTTGGGTTCTACCCATTTATATATGTAAGCCTTAGGCTATAGACTATGTAATCTTTTATTAATATATTATTCAATTGCATAAAAATCCAAAATCTTACCCGCCATCCAGGGGCGTAGCCAGGAATAAATACTTGGGGGGGCCGGGTTGTAACAGATATATACTAAATATAATTCTTAATTTTATTGAATACAAAATTATCAACTTTCATATATCATCATATACTTGAACATGTTGGAAATTCAACCGAAATTCCAAACCTGTGAGAAACAAAAAAATAGAGAAAACAAAATGCTAAAAGAAAAACAATCACACGCACATTACAGTATTTACGTGGTTTGGTAATATGCCTACGTCCACGGAGTTGCAGAAATTTCACTATCATCAAAGAAAATTACAATGTGCAGCTACAATATGACTCAAAAATTAACCTGAAAATAATTTTAAAAAATAAAATTCTAATTAGAAATTTTTTCCTTAGTTATATGGATATTATTCATACTCAAGAAAAAATAAAATTTTCACTATAATTTAAACAATCAAACCCATCAATCATCATCATTCCTATTATTAAAATTTTCCTGTATTTTAATTTTTTTTAATACAACTTTAATTAATAATAACCCCTTAAAGGCTTAAACAAAAACAAAAATTAAACAAGGATTTGTACACAACATAAACCAAACAATTTAACAACTTCTACCGCCACATGATATCTAACTAATCAAAAATATGTAATATATCAAAATAATTTTACCTGTCTTCACAGAATCACAAAGTGCAAAAATGGGTGGGCCGTGTGGCAATGCTTATTTGCCTACAACTGTAGATATTCTTCCCTTCAAGACTCATCAGTCATCACAAACAAATTGAAACAATCTTCTTATCATTGGTTAGTGACCATCCAAGGCTTGATAGATAGACATTTCTTTCTTGCCTTTCCAAGTTCTTTACTTGAAACAAAGTGCTCACACAATCCAACAAAAACAGCGACAAGTAACTGCAATGAAAGCATCCTTTTCTATTTCATTTTGGTAATTAAAAAAAAAAATAGCAATAACGAAAACAAAAACACCCTCTTTCTCTCTCTCTCTCTTTCTCTAACATTATTTTTATTTTTATTTTCAGAAAGCAGGAAAAAAAAACATTTTCATGTTCGTAGAAAGGCACAATCTTTCTTCTGTGTTCTAAACCAACTGATCAATAAAACCCATTTCTCGTTTTCGTTTCTAGTCGTCAAAAAACATGGAGCTTCGGAGATCAATTATCTCCATCCCAATTCCTTCAATCATATATTTCTCTAAAAATTTATGAAAATATAAAAAGCATGTGAATATTTAGGTGTAGATAGTTGAGAAAATCAAAAAAAGACACTAAAAATAGATGTAGGTCTAGTGCTTAAATAAGAGAAGAAAACTCACCACTTCACCAGGCAGTCACCAAGTTCCAAATCCTAAAATTTGACAATGAAATATACTGAGTGATTTGTTTTAGAAAGCAAGGAAAAAGAAAAAATTGGTCAGGATTTTTTTTTTTTTTTGGGGACTGGAGGACTAATGCTGCTGAGTTTTGGGGGCTGGTAGGCAGTACTGGGAAGTGTATCACAGAAGACAGAAAAGAAAAGAATAAGGGATTTTGTGGGGGACCATGGGGTGGGTTTTTGAGATGGAGAAGTTATGTGTTTGGATTTTAGTATTTAAATGTTTGTGAGTCAATTTTGTGTTTTATTTGGAGTATGAGAGGCTGGAAGCCCAGTAGAATAGAGGCCTAAACTATAATTGGGAGTGGGAGAAATATGGGGGGGGCCGGATGTCCAAGAGTGGGGGGGCCCAAAAAATTTTTATACCTACTCTCTAGGAAATTTTTTTTTTTTTGCAGGGGCCACGGCCCCCCCAGGGGACAATGTGGCTCCACCCCTGCTGCCATCATTTTTCATGTAAGGTTGAAGGTATAATATAATGTAGAGATCATTAGCCATTAACTTCTTGATAATTGAACTTATTAAAGGGTTATGCTAGTATAGAATCTGACACCTAAAACATGTTTCTCATAATCAAAACTCTTGTAATTTAATATATTGCTTGGTCCTCTTTACGAGAGAGTTTAGCCGCTCCACAGTATATGTTTGTCATAGTGTTTGTTTTTAGTCTACTTGGCTTATTTACAATATTCGATTTTTGTTAAGTGCAGTTATACTTTTATCTAAGTTAATTTTTTTTAGCCTGATAAATAAATAAAAATAAACTCTCTCCTTAAACAAGCACTAGCCTGGCATATATTACTACGTGCGTATGCAGAATATTACAATTTAGTGTATAATCCGCTACTGCCTTAGGAATCAAAAAAAGAAGACAACCACATTTTTTGCTAACTAGCTGGGCCGTTGATCTCATTTAGGAATAACCATTTATAAAAGCATCATTTTCTTTTAAAATTACAACTAAGAAATCAAAAAATTATTTAAAATATATATATAAAAAAAGAGGCCAAAAAAAAAAAGAAAAGTGTTGGAAATGATTGCCATGTGGTACGGTTGATCCACCGGCGAATCTACAAGTGCACCCCTTGTGTGAGTCATAATTGAGAATTTCGTATTGATGAGACATCTAACTGTCGGGAAAATGAACTTTTTAACAGTGGTTTTGATTCAATATAATCTAATGATATGACCATAAAGAAAAATAATTAATCAAAGATTCTTAGGTCACGAAAAGTTATTTAAGCGGGCAACAAGGTTGAATTTATATCTCACATGCAGAAGATGGGATTTCTACTTATAGTTTTTAATTAAGTTTAGTAGTACACTTTTATTTTAATGTTTTGTTCATAATCATTAATATGATTTATTATAAAGGTGATGTTACTATAATTAATAACTTATCATTTTAATAAATCACTAAAAATTGTGAAAATTTTATGTCCATAATAATACCTTTTTTTTTTTTGTTTTTCTTTAAAGAAAATCAAATAGCATCCTTCATTGACAAGTTTCTAAGGTGCGTGATTTGATAGGCATTGACTTTGAAACAGTAAGTAAAATAACATAATTTCGTCCAAAGGGATGGTTGAGAAAAGTTTGAATTTAGAATAAAATAATCTTTTTTTTATGCTCTAAATCAAACACTAACCAAAAGGACAAATTAAGGGAAAATGTAAAGCTTAATAGCACTAATGTTGGTTCTCATGTTACCACACCCTATTATATATTATCTCATTTGTACATGCCTTGTTTCTTTGTTTTTTTGTTTTTTTTTTTCAAAATGCAAAATATTTTCACAACAAAATTTAGGGACAAATTATCATTGATAGATTAAAAAAATAAATTTAGTAATAAACCCAAATTAAAATTTATAATAATAATTCACTTTTCACGTAAGATTTATCACAAAAATGTTATGAAAGTAGCATTATTATTTTTTATTTGGGTACGTTTTCTACATGACTAGTTGATTAAAAAAGTAAGTCACCCATTTGCTGATTCCTTTTATCATGGGTTGTCCACTTGTTTACCCTAGGTGGTCGACATGTGGACAGAAAGCATGGAAGCAAGAAAGAATTGAGCTAGGTATAGGGATAATAATAATAGGGTATATAGTATTGGACCCACTAATGATTTGGCATGATGATGGGGCATTCGATTCTAAAGGATGATGATGATGGATTTTGGAGCGTAGAAGTTGGCAATGATGGAGGAAAATGTGGTGTTGGAGATAAGGTTTCAGATGTGTTCCAGGCTATAAGGCCAGCCGACCATTGGGAGTGTGAGAATTATGCTCTTTGTTTGGCTTTTGCCACTCCTTTTTCTTTCATACCAACCGGCCATATCGAGGAAGCCACCACTTTTGTCTGCTTTTCACTACTACACACCAATTGGATTTTAATTGATTGTAACCTACGTTACACTTTAAGCATTATTATTAGCATCTAGTTCAATTCTCTAATTTAGTGAGAGGTAAAGAATGATTGGCCCATGACGCGTGTATATAATTGTACATAACTTTATTTAGCTGTACAAGATTTTAATTAAGTGAAACAATAGATTTTTTGATTTTATGCATGCTTCATCAAATTATAGGAAGGTTCCCTTAGATATTAAACTTGATCCATTTTTAAATATGCATAGCTTGACACGCTTCATAGATGGAACTGAAAATTTATTTGTTAAAAATTGAATGAAGTATAATTGTACTTTAAAAGGTAATGTCTTTAAAACTATATATAAACAAATAAGTTAAATAACGGTTACAAAACAAACACCTAATTATAATCCATATAACTTATACAATAAGAATATAGAGTACTCAAATAGGGACAGAGCCAGGACTTGAAGTTAGGGGGGTGACTCTTCTACTAGCTGTGTGCGGCAAATCCGGCCTTTGAGTCTACTGTTTTATTACTAAGGATTTTTATTTAAAAATTTTTAAATAGCCAAGTTGTTTGTTCCAGGTAAAATAGATTGATTGGGCTAAATTTTTTTTAGTTTTATTATTCGTAATTTTTGTTGTTGGGCTAGTTTTTTTGGGTTTGTATATTTTATTTTAGATCATTTTTTATGTCCTTTAAAAGGTGAAAAACGCTAAAACTATAAAATTTTTACAAATTGCTAATGTGGTGAGTGATTATTGATAAGTAAAAAGTGATGCAAGTGTACAAACTAATAAGAATTTGCTACCCTAATAGTTTGTTACTGTTTGTATAAACGTTGTAAAAATGTTTGTGGCTATAACATTACTCTCAAAAGAATTAATGGCATTATTAAAAAGGACAAAGTGTAATTTTATTGAACAAAATTGCTAAAATTAGTACATATTAATATTGTAATTTTTTTTTTTACAAAAATTTAGTCCAATAACAGCTCCGTCCATGTACTCAAATTTGTCATCAGATTGTTGTACTTCATGAACTATGTACAATTTCTCAAAAAAGTATAATTTAAATGAAGTACATATAATATAAAAAGGAGGGACAACATACAATAATAATAGCATGGAGCTAGCTAGCCTATATAATCTAGATCCACTTCTTTCCCCTGAAGACAAGGGGGGTATTGATCATGAAGTAACAAAAATAAGGGGTGAAAATAACATTTTTCCTAACGATGACTACAATAATAATAATAATTGGACGACCCGTTTTTTATGTGACTTTGAGGGGTGGAATAAGTTCCCAAGTGGGACAACATAGGTCTAGTCAGAGCAACGTATATGATGAAATCCTCTTTGATTTGAATGAGAGATGAGATGAGAGGCATTAGCTACGCACCGACTTTTCCAAAAGCTACGCTTAGCTACCCCACTTATATTGTCGTCAATATCTTCTACTTACTATTGTGGGAGACTAGGTAGACTTTCATATGAGAGAGCATCATGCTTTGCCTCAGAGAGAAAGAGAGAGAGAGCCATGTCACACTCAGCCCCCACCTCACCCTCCTCGAAGGTGACTGGTTACCCTGGCAATTATCATGTTTCCAAAGTCCACAAGGTCTTGAGTGGCCCACATGAAACACACACACACATGAGGAATGTAAATATATAGCTATATATATATATATATATTTGACATGACTACTGGTTGTTGTTTTTGTTCGTTTCTATTGTCTTTGGTTTTGTGCTTTTGTTTTTCGCTTTCTTTAGTACTCTTTTTTCTTTTCCTCTTTTATTCACTTAATGGGCTGGTCACTAAAATAATAATGAATAGGGTGTTGGTACCAGCTTAGCTTCTAATGCCAATTGCCAAACTTATCCCACCAAAGCCCTATTCATCCCTATTGAGGATAGAGTAGAAGTGGAATTGCTGCTTTTTCTTCACTACAATGCCATTATATCTCTCTCTCTTGTACAACCATATTCGGATCTGGTCCTGGAGGAAAGAAGTGGCCACTCAGGATTTAACTCATGGGGATTAAAAAGGAATAGGACTTCTATAGTAAGAATTGAAACAGTAATAAAGTGATTAACCAGATGTTAATTTACCGCAGTTTTCCTTTTTTGAGACATGGGTCCAATTGTAAGTAAAATATGTTACAATAAAGAAATAGTTAATTATAATTTCTAGCCTTTACTAGGGCTTAAAAGCCATGGATTGTCAAGTTTATGTATTACTTCATTAACCGGATTTGAGTTACTTTTATATAAATGATTATTTTATACATCAGACATATGTACTATACTTCTCTCAATATATGGTTCCCTAGCCAATCTGTATAGGAATATTTAAATGTTGTGAGAGGCATGCGGAATGTTTCATGCACTTAGATCCGTTCTTATCCGATACACCCTACACAACTTGGATGAGTCATTATAAGTGCGAGCATGTGCTCACTCAAGATAGTGCATATTGATGCTGCACGCATCCCATAATCCCATATGAGCATTATTCTTGAGCAAAAAACTATGGGTCCGATGTTCAATCCCATACTTCAAATAAATCTAGAGATCAATATGGGCCCTCAACTCATGGAACAGTATTAAAGAATAACAACTATAGCTGGGCCCTAAGGCTTTTGACTAATGTGAACAAATGTGCACACCATAAACCATTCCATTATTAGGGTGTCGATTTGTGAAGTGTCAAGGGCCCAATAATACACAAGCTGGCTAGTCGGCTTAGGATGACGACGGTGCATGCATGGTAGCCAGCTGCATATACAAACATGGCATGTGTGACTCAGGGAACTTGCAATGTCTTGCATGGCATTTAGTGAGAAATAATGGATGGCTGTTTCGCTTTGGGCGGCAATGGATTTTGGTTGTTGAAGTTTTGAACTGTCCTCTTATGTGGTCATGGTCCAATAATATATGTTTCCTTTCAATTGTGTAAGGTTCACGTACTTTATATTATGCAAGGTATTTATGCCTTGGTGGATGTAGGCAATAAATTGTAAGCAACTTATTTTCAATAAAATATGAAAACATTAGAGCATGTTAGGTTTCCAATTAGCTAGCTGTCTATGAAAAACATAATATATGTACGTATATATATTTTTTGAGATGCAAGAATTATCTCTCTCTCTCTCTCATGAATGGGTTTAATCATGGCCGTATATTTATTACAATATTACAATACTTAGACAATTTTCATTTAGATCAATAATTGGTTAAGTCCATTATTTTACACACATTAGCCATATATATATATATATATATATATGATTATCATACATGCATGTATAATTTTGCATAAATCAAATGTCATTCACTAATTCTATTCCATTCAAAAACTTATCTCTTGGTATATTTTAAAATATATATTGATGAAGCGTAAGTTCGTCAGTCAAGGTAGTCAGATGGAAGTACCCTTCAGCCTGCGTGAGTGCAGCTTCAAAGATGGTCACCGGTGTGGTGCCTGCCACAGCGCCTCCGATGCCAAAGTCAGTATATGGATATCTTTGGACAAAAATGCAGTATATCAAGATAAAAAGAATTGCTATCTATTTTCTGTGTGTGTACCTTCTGCTTGGCGACGTGTGGTCTTTATATACATTCTTAGGGCTTCTAGCCGTTGGAGCAGTTATGGGGGTCTAAATACTCCCTTTAGTAACGCTTGGTGCTGTGTAATGGCTCTTAATGAGCTCCAACGGTTCATACAGTTGGCCTTGTAACCGCCCTACATTGAATGGTGGATTTTGTCTTCGTCAGTGATGTAGGAGTCTTTGCTCGTCTAGGAAGTTCGTCAGTATCGTTGACTTCGTTAATGGGACGTGAGTTCGTCAGTCCTGTCAGTTGCCCCTCGATTCTGTGGTCGTCAAGGAATGACGGCCATGGAATGTGAAAGGTTTGTTGAAGGTAAGTGACTCTTGGGTTTTCGTTCCGTATTAAATGCGCCGTGGCGGCGTTTTCTGGGTTACAGTCCACGCGGCATACCTTGATTGGTGAAGTTAATGCACCATTTGTTGGGACTATTGGTCTTCCCGCTGATTTTTTAGTTTCCAAAGCCTTGGTTTTTAAATCTCTTTCCTTCTCATTTTTCCATTTCACTTTTCTCAAAAATTCTCAATCATTTCTCTGAGTGTCTTCTTCGCCATCCTTCCCTTCTGTAATTCTTCTTTCGACGGGTGCGCAAAGTGGTAGTTTTCTTCTTCGAGGAATGCTTCTCTTTCTACTTCTTTTCATTTTGCCTATACGCATTTGTAGTAGATTTCTGATTTTTCTTTTTTTTTTTTTTTTTTTTTGTCTTGGGGTTTCTAGATTTCTTTCTTTTTGCATTTTCTAGTTTTCCCATGGTCAGTAGTTTTGAGGTCAGGATAACTTGCCCCTCAATTTCATTTCTTTTTGCTTGATTAGGGGGGTCGTTAGGAAGTTTCCCACACCTTGAGAATTTTGTTTACGAGGGTAGTTGTTTGACTGCTGTATTGGCTGATTTATTGCCTTTACTGCGTTAGTCAATTGATTGGTTTGATAATTTGGTGAAGGAGGGTAGGACAATATCAGAGATTAGGTCCAGCAAGCTCGAGACTGGGTTATCGTCTAGCGGTAACCAGTGGAGGAGGATACGACCCTTTCTAATCCCCGAGAGGTTAGGGCTTTTTATGCTCTTGAGGAGGAGTGTGGGTTGGACGCCTATATACTAGGTAGATTTAAGGATAGATTCCAGTTCCCAGATCAGGTTAGGGTTCGTCTGCCTGGTGAGGGAGATCGGGCCTGTCACTTCTTTCTCAGGGAGGTTTGTTTCTACGAATCTGCCTTCATCTGTGGATTGAGGTTTCCAGTCCATCATTTTCTTATGGAGCTTTTGGACCGTTTTGGTATTGCTCCCGGGCAGTTTATGCCCAACTCGTGGAGGATTTTGGTGAGTTGTATGGGGATTTGGTTGGCCGCTAATGACGGGGACATGCTCAGGGTTGACGAGCTTGTTTATCTTTACCGTCTAAAAGCATCTAAAGAGCATGGGTACTACGAATTGGTGCCCTGGGAAAGAAGAACTAGGATCGTCAAGGGTTTACAGTCCTCTTTCAGGTACTGGAAGTCCAGATTTTTCATTGTGTCTGGGGATGATTTTGAGACACCCTTTGGCGAGGTTTGGGGTGATCTCCCAAGGTTGCGTCGTCGGTGGGAAACCCCGACTTTAGGTGCGTCAATATTTCTCTTCGTCTCTTGAATTCTATTGCACTTACCATTATGGCTACTGAATTTTTTTTTTTTTTTTTGTACAGTTAGGAGATGACCGAATCTCAAGAGTAGGTACAGAGAGCGGGTGCAGAAGGCCATTGAATACGCTCAGACAATTGAGAGTTGGGACGATCTCGTTGATCCCAGGACTCTTGCCTTTTACTGCCTTGGGCCCGAACCTTTTGCCTTCGTCTTGCGTAACCTTGACATAGAAGGAAAAAAGAGTGAGTGCTAGATTCGTCAGTGTTGACCTTCTTTTTTCTCTCACCTTTCTTTCTTATGTGTCTTTCTTCGGGACTAACGTTCTTCTTTTGACAGAGATGACGTCAAAATTTAATAAGGACATGTATGCGAAGATGAGGACAAAGAAAGACGAGCCCTTGTCGAGCATAGGAAAGAAGACAATGCGTGTGACCGGGAGGGATCCTTTTGTTACTCCAACGGCCTCCGTCACTCCCCTTATCTCCGGCACTGAGACGACGAGGACCGCTTCTCCGTCTACTTCGGTTGAAGAGCTCCCGATGCCCGTCTCTAAGTGGCCACGCCTGTTGGAGAAGGAGAAGGAGAAAGTGGACTCTCGTTCGTCCACTATCTGGGGGGATGAGAGGCTGGCCGTTGAAAGGGCCCACAGCGTCGTGACGGCTGACGAGTTGAGGGTTTTCTTTGGGGTTCCATTTAACACCATCGCTGGTGGCCACGTCCACAAGCTTGTTCAGGTATAGTGTTCCTACTTCTTTCATAAGCAATCCCCCATTTTTCTTTTTCTTCTTTTTTATTTTTATTTTTTATTTTTACTGACGATTCAGTACTTCTTTTTAGGTGCTGGGAGAAAGCTTGCACATTGCTTCTGAGTTTCTCACTCAAGAGGCCAAACTGGCATCTCTTGCATCAAAGGTGCAGGCTCTGGAGGGCGAAAATTCTAAGCTGAAGAAGAACCTCATTGATTCAATGGACGAAGCTACTACCCTGAATGAGAAGGTTAAGGCCCTGGGTGATGATCTTAGAGTCGAGCGCCAGTTGAACCTGGAGAAGGATGAGCAGCTTCAAAGCGCTAAGGAATCGCTTAAGACAATTGCGGCCAGGTCTGTTGAGGCTTTTCAAACCATTGATGAGTACAATACTGTACTCTTTAGCTGGTACTTCAAAGGCTTCGAGTTTCTACGAAGATACCTGGTCAAGCATCCAACTGGTGTTGACATGGAAAGCTTGGACTTGGAAGAGGTGGATAAAGAGATGGCTGTTGACAAAGCTGCTCAATCCGTGGCTCCTGCGAGTGACGCTCCAGAGGATGCCCCTGCTGACAATGCTCCTGCTAGTGACGCCCCTCCAGTGTCTGATGCCTGAACTTGTTACTTGTGTTAAAAGAAATATTTCTTTTTGTCTTTTGGTTATTGCCCGTCGTGGCTTTTTTGTAAATCTTATTTTGAGACACTTTTTCTTTCATCTATTTTGGGAACAATATATTAACCCAGCGTTTATGGGTTTGTAAAAACAATGGTAACTTGCTTGTTTGCTTTTGGTTCTAATTTACTTCTTGCATTTACCTGTCTTTGTGATTTGCATGCTTTAATTGCCCATGTGGTGTGCTTGGTGAAGCTCTTATTTCTCCTTTTCTTCGCCAGTATTTTCTGTTCTTGTGGGATATATCCTTTTAGGGATAACTTCCGTCAATGACTTATATACACGCTTACATCCGTCAGAGCGAAATCTTGCCACTTAGTTATTTTTGGATTTTTATGACTTGCACCTTTTTTCAAGGATCTTGTCATCGTCAGTAGCTTACATCCGTCAGGGCGGATTCTTGCCATTTAGCCATCTTTGGCCTTTTTATGACTTACACCTTTTTTCAAGGTTCATGTCATCGTCAGTAGCTTACATCCGTCAGGGCGGAATCTTGCCACTTAGCCATCTTTGGCCATTTTATGACTTACACCTTTTTTTTCAAGGATCTTGTCATCGTTAGTAGCTTACATCCATCAGGGCAGAATCTTGACACTTAGCCATCTTTGGCCATTTTATGACTTACACCTTTTTTTTTTCAAGGATCTTGTCATCGTTAGTAGATGACATCCGTCAGAGCGGAATCTTGCTATTTAGCCACTTTTGACTTTTTATTGGATAGACCTACTCACAGAGACACGTTAGCTGAATACATTCTTTATTAATCTTCAATAATGAATACATTTAACTGCTACGTCTATTGATGGTATTTCTTCAAGTGCTCAATGTTCCATGGCCTCGGGAGTCTCTGACCGTCTAAGGTTTCCAAGTGATAGCTACCCTGTCTAGAGTAATGGATAACTCTGTAAGGTCCTTCCAAAGTGGGGCTGAACTTTCCCTGAGCAGGATCTTTGGTCGCTAGGGTTAGTTTTCGTAGGACGAGGTCACCAACGTCGAGTCGCCTGAGTTTTACCCTTTTGTTGTAATAGCTAGTCATCTTCTGTTGGTACTTCGCCATTCTGCTGCGGGCTGTGTCCCTTACTTCGTCCAGACAGTCTAGGTTTTGCCGCAAATTGTCGTCGTTGAATTCCTCACTAAAGACTTCTTGTCTAGTGCTGGATACCCCTATCTCGACCAGGATCACTGCTTCTGTGTCATAGGCGAGTCTGAAGGGGGTCTCTCCCGTCGGGGTTCTCGTTGTGGTTCTATATGCTCACAAGACATTAGGCAACTCTTCTGGCTAGGCACCCTTTGCGTCGTCTAACTTGGTTTTTATGATCTTGAGTAAAGTCCGGTTTGTCACCTCCGTCTGTCCATTCGCTTTTGGATGTCCTGGCGACGAGAATTGGTTCTTAATGCCCAGCCCCGAGCAGAAGCTTCTGAAACCTTGGCTGTCGAACTGTCGTCCGTTATCAGATATGATGGTCCTTGGAATCCCAAATCTGCAAATTATATTCTTCCACACAAAACTTTGGATTCTAGCTTCAGTGATGGTCGCCAGTAGCTCTGCTTCAACCCATTTCGTAAAGTAATCAATAGCGACAAGTAGGAATTTTACCTGACCTTTACCTATAGGCATTGGACCAATGATGTCAATTCCCCATTGTGCAAATGGCCATAGGGATGTTATAGTCGTCAGTTTCTCTGCTGGAAGTCGTTGGACATTCCCGAACTGCTGACACTTGTTGCACTTCTTGACGAACTCTGTTGCGTTCACCTGCATAGTAGGCTAGAAATAACCTGTTCGAACGATCTTACTTACCAGGGATCTGGGGCCAGCATGGTCCCCACAAATTCCCTCATGTATCTCTTTCAGGATGTACTTAACCTCTTCTTCGTCAACACACTTCAAGTAAGGAATGGAGAAGCCCCTCTTGTATAGGATGTCGTTGAGGATAGTGAATCTGGCTGCCCTCTTCTTGATCTTCCTGGCTTCGTCAGTATTCGGGGGTAGGTGCCCGTTCCAGAGGAAGGACATGATGGTTGTCATCCAGTTGTTTGTGCTTTGAATTGCGAAAGTTGGAACTTCTTCAATGCTGGGATTTTTCTGGGTTTCTATCATCACGATCATATTGGTCGTCGCTTCTTCTGACGATGCCATCTTTGAAACTTCGTCTGCCCTCATATTCTGGCTTCTGAGTATCTGCTTAAACTCCATTTCATCGAATTCCTGAGCCAGATGTTTCGTCAGCTTGAGGTACTTCTGCATTCTCTCTTCCTTTGCCTTGTACTCTCACTTGATCTGTCCAATTACCAGTTTTGAATCGCTTTGGACTAATAATTTCTTAGCCTCCAACGCCTTTCTGAGTCTTAATCCCGTCAAGATTCCTTTGTATTTAACCTCATTGTTGGTGGCCGAAAATTTCAGCTGAACTCCATACTTTAACATTGCTCCGTCTGGGGTAATTATAACGACCCCTACTCCTCCCCTTTTTTGGGCTGACGAACCATCAGTCTGTATTGTCCATTTCTTAGCCTCGTTGGTGAGATTATCCTCGTCCGGGGCAGTGAACTCGGCAATAAAGTCCACCAAGGCTTGTGCTTTAATAGCTGTTCTTGGGTGGTATTCAATGTCAAATTGGCCAAGTTCAATTGCCCACTGGACCATTCTTCCAGCTGCTTCAGGTTTGCTTATTGACTTTTTGATAGGTTGGTCTGTCATCACCAGGATTGGGCTTGCCTGAAAGTACTGTCTCAGTTTTCGTGAGGCAACTATTAATGCAAATGCAATCTTCTCAATTTTTGGATACTTGGACTCAGCTTCTTGGAAAGCTTGGCTGATGTAGTATACTGGGAGCTGCTTCTTGTCTTCCTCTCGAATCAATGCTGCACTCACGGCTGTGTTTGATACCGCCAGGTACAAGTATAGGTTTTCCCTTTCTTTTGAAGGACTCAAGAGGTGTGGGTTGTTCAGGTAACGTTTTAGTTCCTGAAATGCTGCTTCACATTCGTCTGTCCACTCAAATGCCTGTTTCAGAGTCTTGAAGAAGGGGAGGTATTTTTCTGTTGCTCTAGAGACGAACCTATTAAGAGCTGCAATTCTTCCCATGAGCTTTTGAACTTCCTTGACGGTCCTTGGTGAGGCCATGTCGACTATGGCCTGCACTTTCTCCGGGTTTGCTTTTATTCCCCTTTGAGACACCATGAACCCCATGAATTTTCCTGAGGCTACACCAAAGACACATTTGTTGGGATTCAACTTCATCTGGTACTGTTTAAGGGTGACGAACATCTCCTTCAAGTTATCCAGGTGGGCGAACTTTTCCTTACTCTTGACGAGCATGTCATCCATGTACACTTCCTTATTCCTGCCAATCTGTTTGCTAAACATTTTGTTCACTAATCTCTAGTAAGTGGCTCCTGCATTCTTTAATCTAAAAGGCATTACCTTATAACAATAGAGCCCCTAGCTTATGATGAAAGCAGTCTTCTCTTGATCTTCCTCAGCCATTCTTATCTGGTTGTATCCTGAGAATGCGTCCATGAACGACAAAAGCTTATGTCTAGTGGTGGAATCTATGAACTGGTCTATTCTTGGCAGGGGGACACTATCCTTTGGGGATGCTTTATTCAGGTCCGTGAAGTCCACACACATTCTCCACTTTCCATTTGCTTTCTTCACAAGGACGATGTTGGCAAGCCACTCAGGGTAGTATACTTCTCGAATGAACCCTGCCGTTAACAATTTGGTAGTTTCATCTGTGACCGCCTGATCCCGTTCTGGAGCGAAGACTCTTCGTTTTTGCTTGACGGGCTTCCTTTCTAGATCTACGTTCAACTGGTGCTGAATGACTTCTGAGGATATACCTGGCATGTCCTCGTGATTCCAGGCGAAGACATCTTGATTTTCTTTTAAGAACTGGATGAGCCTTGATTTCATTTCGGGGCTTAACGACGTCCCTATCTTCGCCGTCTTGGTTGCATCTCCTTCATCTAGTGCCACTGTTTCCAAGGCTTCCATTTTGTCTCCCCCTTTTTCTTCAATCATCCAGGTGTGGTTTTCCTTTGCAGCCACGACGGCCTCGTAGCATTTTCTAACTAAGACCTTATCCCCTTTTACCTCTCGGACCCCGTTATCCGTGGGGAACTTCACCTTCAGGCAATAGGTAGACGTGGCTGCCTTCCATTTGTTGAGTGAGGGCCTTCCAATAATCACGTTGTAAGATAAGGGACAATCTAC
The DNA here is from genome assembly GCA_032727855.1 of Quercus ilex subsp. ballota. NCBI lineage: Eukaryota > Viridiplantae > Streptophyta > Magnoliopsida > Fagales > Fagaceae > Quercus > Quercus ilex. The sequence continues at coordinate 2,314,685 of CM064909.1, forward strand.
CACTAAGAAGTCTATCTATCGGATTAAATGCTTTGGGTATGTCCCCACTGTTACCATCAACGTTACTATCCCCTTGGGATATACTCTGTCTCCACTAAAACTGGCGAGAGGAGAGTTAAATGAGCGCAGTCTTTTTGGATCCAACTTCAGCTGTTGGAATGCAGGGAGGTAGATGATATCTGCAGAGCTACTGTTGTCTACGAGGACCCTTTTAGTATTAAATCTTTCAATAGTCAGTGCTATTACCAAAGGGTCATTATGAGGCTGCCTCACCCATCTGGCATCTGCCTCATTGAAAGACATATCTTGGTCCGTTCGTTGTTGCTTGGACGGAGGTATCATGTAGATGTCGTTCACTTGCCTTTGACATGCTTTCTTGAGGGACTTGAATAACCCTCCTAGGAATGGTCCTCCTGCTATGGTGTTAATCTCCCCAATAATATCCTAGGAAGGCTGGGGGGTGTTACCTTTATCTCTAAGTGAGGGCTCCTTCTGAATTTTGTTATCGTCCCTGAATCTGTTAAATTCCCCTTTCTTCACATATTTGCAGTTTTCCTTTCTTTATCAACTCTTCTATTTGCTCTTTAAGGTCTCGACAATCCTCAGTGTAATGACCATGATCCTTATGGAACCGACAGTACTTGTTCTTGTCTTGAATGTTGGGGGAGGAATGCAATGGCCTTGGCCATTTCAGGAAATGCTCGTCCTTAATTTGCATTAAAATTTTGTCAACGAACATAATCAAAGGGGTAAATCTTATTGTGCGGGAATTTTTATCGTCTCTCTTTCTGTTACCGTCAATGGCCCGACGATCTGGATGCTCCCTTTTTTGTCCCCTTCGTTCGTCCTCCTTCCTTCCTTTGTCTCCTAACCTTGCTGTATCCTTTATGGCTGCTAGCGCGTCTTCAGTATTTATGTACTTCTGTGGTTTGAGGAGCATTTCTGCCATCGTTCTTGGGGGATTTTTAGCGAGCGAAGCCACGAGATCTCTGGATTTTAACCCTTCTTTGAAAGTCGTCAGCTGTACCTTATCATCAGCCTCGTCCACCTCTAGGGTCTCCCGAGTGAAACGCTTAACGTATGACCTCAGGGTTTCCTTCTCTCCCTGCCTGATTGTGAGCAAGTAATCTACTGGCCTCTTAGGACGTTGTCCCCCAATGAAGTGCCATAAGAAGGCGTTGCTCAGTTGGTCGAAGTTGTCAATGGATGACGTTGGTAGCTTGGTAAACCATTCTCTTGCAGCTCCTTTTAGAGTGGTAGGGAAGGAACGACATAGTATCTCGTCAGGGGGCTGCTGGAGGCCCAGTGTTGTCTTGAAGGTGTTGAGATGATCCTGAGGGTCTTTGAGCTCGTCAAACGACTCAATTTGAGGAAGGCGAAATTTCGTTTGTACGGGGCATTCTAAGACAGCTGCTGTGAACGGGGAATCCGTGGCTTTGACCATTCTGTCTACGCTCTGGTCCGTTTTCTCCTCGATAGCATTTCTTAACTCGTCCATCTCTTTCCTCATTTCTTGCAGAAGATCTGAATTCTACTCGTCAGGAGTGGTGAGTCTGCGTGGATTGCTCCTTCTATGACTATCTTCCTCATCCTCTAAGTTGCCCTTTGATTGATTCTCTTCCTGTTAGAGTCGCAGCTTCATTTCTTGGTTTTGTCTAGTAAGTTCTTCCACAGAGGCCACAAGGGCTTAGACTTGCTAAGCCAAGGCTGCAGAGTCTAGGTTAGATTCCATCTGAATATAGAGGTTTTGGAAGCAATGTTTTCGTATGTAAACACAAAAATATCATAGAATTCCCCACAGACGGCGCCAAACTGATGAAGCGTAAGTTCGTCAGTTGAGGTAGTCAGATGGAAGTACCCTTCAGCCTGTGTGAGTGCAGCTTCAAAGATGGTCATCGGTGTGATGCCTGCCACAGCGCCTCCGATGCCAAAGTCAGTATATGGATATCTTTGGACAAAAATGCAGTATATCAAGATAAAAAGAATTGCTATATATTTTTTGTGTGTGTACCTTCTGCTTGGCGACGTGTGGTCTTTATATACATTCTTAGGGCTTCTAGCCGTTGGAGCAGTTATGGGGGTCTAAATGCTCCCTTTAGTAATGCTTGGTGCTGTGTAATGGCTCTTAATGAGCTCCAACGGTTCATACAGTTGGCCTTGTAACCGCCTTGCATTGAATGGTGGATTTTGTCTTCGTCAGTGATGTAGGAGTCTTTGCTCGTCTAGGGAAGTTCGTCAGTATCGTTGACTTCGTTAATGGGACGTGAGTTCGTCTGTCCTGTCATATATAACCAAAAATTTGAATATCTTTTAGATGAAATAATTCTTAGTTTCTAATTATCTTAATATTTCATGAGCATCATTGATAAGGGTGACAATATTCGACAGAGTGGTTTTGGTGCCACAACTCTGGGTCACCCCTACACCAACCACAACTCGCCACATGGGCGAGTTGTGCACAAAGTTGTGTCATTAGAATTTTCCTATTCGACATGATCCACAAATATACCATGCTTCTTTCTTTTTTTTTTTCTTTTTTTTTTTCCAGATTATTGTTTAGAATAATTGGATTTGTGTCGAAGTGAGGTTGACTTGATTCGACACAATTGAAAAGTTAGTCAATATCATGTTGACATGCTCGACTTGCAATCAATTTGAAATGATAATTTTTAGCATAATGTACGTAGCCCACCATTCTATGCCTAACCAGCCCAATAAAAGTTTTTTTTGGAGAAACAACCCAGCCCAATAAAAGTAATTAGTTAGGTTGATCTGGCATAATGTTCGCTTGCATTTGCATCTTATCATATAATAAAGTTAGTAATTAGGTAAAATTCTCAACAATAAGTTACTTAGGTTATATGATACAAGTATGTTCGGTAAAATAGTAGTATACTATATATAAGAGATTATTTTTAAGTAATGTGATAATATAAAAAATAATAATAATATATAACACCATGTGTAACTATATATTAACTTTAAGTATAGTTTAGTCCAACATTTCAGGCCTAATAACCTGGCCCAATAAATGTTGGTTAGGTTTTTTTTTTTTTTTAGGAAGAAAATGTTAGTTAGGTTGATCTATTATAATGTTAACATGCGTTTGCACCTTATCATTATAATAATTAGGTAAAATTCTCTAATATTAAAAACTACAAAGAAAATAAAGAGAAGCACATACACCAAACTCCTTTTATTGACCAGCTAAGCATGACGCAAATATGATCTACTAAAACAAATTGACACACCTAAATATTAGTAAATAGGTGAAGGTTATAGGTTTCAAGTATGTTGAGTAAAATAGTAGTGATACGAGATTTTTTTTTTTTTTTAAGGGAAATATAAGAGTTTATTAAATAATGTAATAATATTGAGAAAAAATAATTACCATGTTGTATGTGTATATATATATAATTTTTGTTATAGTTCAGCCCAACATTTTAGGCCTGACCAGGTCCAATAAAAGTTAGTTATTTTTTTTTTTTGAGAATCCAGTAAAAGTTAGTTAAGTTGATCTGGATTTACCTAATGTTAACATGCCTTTGCATCTAATCATATAATTAAGCTAGTAATTAGTTAGTGATAAATTAAAAAAAAAAAAAAAAAAAAGCTAGTAATTAGGTAAATTTGTCAAAAACAATATATTTAAAAACTACAAACAAAAATAAAGGACATTTCCAATACAGGGCAGGCGGGCCTTTACTGACCAGTTGAAGTCAAAACGCGTGGCTTAGGCTTAGCCCACCAACAGGTCAAAGCAATGCAAAACTGGTAATATAGTTGTTGTTTACTTGTTTTTATCCCTGGGTTTGCATATCATTGTTTGGTAGGCGATACCATAGTTGTATTATTAGTTTTTCATTTCAAATTCATTTAAATTCAATTAAGGGAAGGTTTCACATTAAGATCAGCTAGCTAGCTAGGTAAGATTTAACGATCGAGCAAGATGTGCTACCAGACAAAGTGCTCAACGTGTGGCAAGACCACATGGGGCGGGTGTGGAAGACATGTTCTCTCTGTTTATAAGGGCATACCAGAAGGTCAGCACTGTCTTTGCCGAGCATGGCCTGGAGTCAAGTCCAAAGATAATGATCATGCTGCTACCGATGCTTCTCAACCCTCTTCTTCTTTTTGTTCCATTCTCTGATCAAGATCTTTCCCTATGATTTGTTGTTTTTTTTTTTTGTCAATAATTATCTAATGTAATCGGCATATGTAACATTCATTTCATAATATGTGGATGTCAATATGTCATACAGTTATGGGCTCGATATACTATGAGAAGAATATCTCTGAATACCAGAGATATCGGCTCATTTCTACCCATGTGTGCGGATCTATTCATTTGTGTGTGTTTACGAGTAAATGATTGAGCTTTTCATATGCAAATTCGTAGCCGGACTCTTGTATTTGTAGATGTTTTTGCTTAGTGATATTTTATAGTGATCTTGCCTCTAAAGTTCTAAAAAGTACAATAGCGCAAGTTTCTGTGTCGGAGATGATGGAAAAAAAATTGCAAAATATGAACAATTAGACAGACTCAATGCGATTATAGAGTTTTTGCAACCAAGAAAAAAAAAAAGCTGATAAAAGATGGGATTGAATTGATAGGACATTTAATTTTTGCTAAGATGAATTGGTAGGAGTTGGAAGGGTATAATAAATGGACATGGGATAAGATCAAAAAGAAAAGTCGTAGGAGGCTTTCCATGGTATGAGTGAGCCTGGCAACACGATCCAAAAAATGTGTTAAAGTTAGTCCAATTTGAATGAAGTAATTTATTTGAGCTTTGGGCCTACCTTCAAATTTTTTTTTGATGAACTGGGCCTACGTTCATAAACTAGATCTTCCGCACAAACAAATCAACTCGACCATATATAAGTAGTGCTGGTGGGGCCAATCTAGTATGGCTTGGGAATGTAGCAATTAAACAGTATTGGGCTTTCGGACCCGCATGGACTTGGCGGGGATGGCATGCCCATGACTGGAGTTAATGGCACCAACAACCTCTAGCCAGTGCATCTCGCGGAGGATTGGTAGTGGTGATGGTAATGTGTTAAGTTTCTCTTTTGGGAATTAACTAAATAAGTAGATTTGTGGAAGGTTTTGGTTTGTGGAGCACAAAATGAAGTAGAGGGAGTGGGATAAAGGATTTCGATTCTTATTCTAAATATATTTAACTTCATATTTCACATTTTATCCATAGTTACAAAAACTTTCAAAACTCTTTTACATCTAAACAGTTTCTTATTATCAAGGAGCAAGAAATAATGGGATTAATAGTTTAGTGGTAGTGACATACTTTGTGGTGGTGCTTTATATATGATTTAAATTCTAACTCCTCTTCTCCCATTATTTACCCATTCAAAAATAAAGAGTAAAAATACATATGATGTGTCATTGACAATAACGAAAGTAAATTGCCCTTAAAATCAAGAACCCTACGTCATGTATCGTCCATAAGCTATCTAATATGCAATATATCCATCTAAGAAATTGGGCATGAGGGATGGTAAGACTAATAGCATCAACACAAGATGAGATGAGGTAGAGATCTCCAAGTTGAGAGTCCGTTTAACTTGGTTAGCCCTAGGAAAAACTGTATGAGATGTGGGTAAGAAACTAAAAAGGGGAAAGTTGATAGATGTTCTAAGGGCATTAGTTTAGCAAATATTTAGAAACTTTTTATGGGAAAAAAAAAATATTTTTTTGACAATTTTTTTATTTTTATTTTCTATTAAAGTGGTATTAAAAATTTACTAAAATAGTCCATTAACTCAACAAATACAAATTCTTTGTCCCACATTTTGTATTTTACTTTATACTCATTAATCTAAACTTGTTACATATTCTTTTTATTTTTTTTATAAAATAAGTTTTTTATAAATATTTAGAGTTTAAAATTGGAGGAAAAAAAAAACACATTACATTGCATACCATAATTGGTAGAGTATAAATTTTTGATGAGTTGGTAGAGCATAAATGAAACACAATAAAATGGGACAACTAATGTGTATTCCTACCACAACTACTGGATTTACAATAAAATATTTACAATCTTGCCATTGCCCATGTTGGGCAAAGTGGTACCTTCCCTTTGTTTTTATAGCAGAGATCTTATATATTTTCAGCATATACAACTTACCTGACGTGTGGGTTTCATAGCTTCCTTAAATGGCTTTGAGATAAGGTTTAGGGGTTAGGATTTCTAAATTAGCTAAAAAAAAAAAATACCCGATAAAGTGTTTTGCACGGTACACAAATCCATTTGCATTTTGGGTTTTTCAAATAATTGGAGGAAAAAAATTGACAACCCAAGTTCAATTAATAATCAAGTTTCTCAACAAAAAAAAAAAGGTACAATAATTGGGATAACCAGGCCAAAATGGGCAACTTGACATAACATTCCAACTATATAGTTAGTACGCAATGTTTAGAAACTATATTTTTTACTAGTATCTCGAGTCAATAAGACTCAATTTTGGCCTATAAATCGAGTCTTTAAGACTCAATTTTCATGGTCTAATCACGTCTGATGTGGCATATTTTTTCACGTGACGACTACTTGGAAATCGAGTATTTAAAACTTGATTTATAAACCAAAAAAATTTTAAAAATTGCAAGTATCAGAGAGAGAGAGAAAGAATCCAAAGAAAGCAGCTCAGCTCTCAAACTCAAATACCCATCTTCAACCCAAACCCCAAATCTCAAAAACCCAGTCAAGGTCTACCGTGGACGAAGGAGAGGTCTGGGGCTCGCGCGGCCTGGGGTGCGCTCGCGCGGCGCCTTGGTCGCGCTTGCGAGGCCCCTGGGTTGCGCTCTTGCGGCCTAGTTTTTTTTTTTTTTTTTTTTTTTTGTGGCTCTGATTTCTTTGTTTCTTTGTTGGTTCTGATTTCTTTGTTTCTTTGTTGGTGTTGTTTTGTTGGAGTTCTTATATATCTCCTTATAAATCGAGTCTTAAAGACTTGATTTCTAGGTGGACGCCACGCGATCAAAACATGAAAATCGACGCTCAAATACTCGATTTATAGACACTAAATCGAGTCTCTTAAACTCGAGATGTTAATAAAAATTATAATTTATAAATATTGTCTACTAACTATATAGTTGGAATGTTATGTCTAGTTATCCATTTTGGCCGAGCAACCCGCCCAAATAAAAAGGGACTATAATAATTAGAGAGGTCAAAACAAGGAAAAAACTCAGGCGTTATTTTGAAGTTGAATTGAATTTGACGACAAAAATTTCAAGCCCGACTTCGATTAAGACAAATTGCCAAATTGCAAATGGTCGGAGATGCTTTGGTTTGGAAGTCACAGATAGAAATGTTGAACGGCGTCGTTTTCTCAAGAGCAACTTACAGTTACGCCATTCATCATCATCATCAAAACCTCGGCCAGAGTCAAAGCTCCTCGTCATCTCTCAAGGCAACTATTTCTACATCCTCTTCTCTATTCCTAAAATTTCTCAAACTCAAAAACTATGTTAAAAAAAAAAAAAAAAATTTTTTTTTTTGAACATAACTAAACGGAGTTTTCCTGTGCTTGCACGTGCGCCTAATTCCTCAGACTGCTCAGCTCCCAACAAAACATCGCCGTTACGCCACGACGATTAAAGCCACTCAATCCTCGGATGCTCATAGTCATGGGTGATGTACCTTTTCACTTTTAACTTTTTTTCCTTTTTCATTATGCTTGGTGATTTTTCTTGTAGGAACCCAGATTAATTTATTTATTGTTGTTTGCACTTTTGTTAAAATAAAATTTGTTTATTGTTTTTCTATTTTTTTTTTCAGTTTCTTGGACCACACCATTACTTAATGACACATGCAATTAAATTACGATGAAAACAATCCCTTTCACATGAATTTCTTTATTTATTTATTTTACCATTCACCGTTACATATATAGCATTGATACTACTTTTATTATGCACTAATCACAAGATTTACAACTTATTGATTGGCTAGAGTGTGAAATTGGGTTTGTCTCTGGACTTATCTAGACTTATTGATTGGCTAATTCAACATAACCATGTGTCTTTTTATTTGGTTATTGGTCAGTGCACTTCTCTTTTTTATTTTTTATGAAAAGGCAAAGAACTTCATTCAAATAAAAGCAAAGCTTGTTTTAGAAAACAAAGTCTCTCTTCAATCCAAACTGAAAAATTATCAATGCCTAAAGCATGTTGAGCTAAAAAATTTAAAATATGATACTTAAGGATTTGTATTGTAGTTAAAATTTACACTAGTAAAATAAATAAAATCAAACTATACACATTCACCTTTAATTTGTGCGCCTGTGCAAGTGAATTATAGACAAATTTATTTTTCTTAGGAAAAATGTAAGTGCATTATAACTCATAATTGAATATTCTAATACTATTCCTTGATTTGTGTCATTTGGGAAATTTTCTAATAGCTACTGTAACATCGAATATAATTCTGGCATAAAGTTCTAGAATAGTTTTGCATACCTAAAGATATACCTTAATCTGAATCCATTAGAATGCGTATAAAATGCTGAGCTGAGTCTGGAATTTAAGCATAATTTCTTTTTTTCTTTTTCTTTTTTACATCTAGTCTAGATATATAAATAGACAAGTAGCTTTATTCATTCCAAAATAAATTTACAAGACCTTAACGAAAATAGATTTCTTTATTTAGGTTAGTTTCTTAATTTTGTCCTGCAACTTGGGGTTAATGCTAGAAGTTGTGTTTTGTTATTAATGATATTAATGTCATTCTGTTGATGCAAAACTGATATTTACATTAGTCACATTGTAATTGTTTTGTTTATTCATTAATCTGCAAAAGATTTTGAAAATTTTCTGCTCAATAATAACAGGGAAACATCCAGATTGCCTGATATTAGTTGGGAAAACCTTGGATTCAATCCTGTGACAACAGATTATATGTATGTTATGAAGTTTTCAGGAGATGGCGAGTTTTTGTCTGGTGGTTTACAACATTTTGGGAACATTGAATTGAACCCAGCATCCTGTGTTTTGAACTATGGCCAGGTTATTTACTCTAATGATTGCACCTTTTGCCTCTCTTTCACCTGGATTTATTGATCTTTGGATTTTGATGCAAACATGTTTTCTTTTTTAATTTATGATAAAGGGCTGCCATTGGTGCTGTCTGAGATTCATATGATCAACTTCATGTGCTCTTGCTGAGTTACTGTTGTTTTTTGATTTGGACAAACTATAATTCAGTACAATTATCTCCAAAGAAACATGGTGGAAAACAAAAAAAAAAAATATAAAATAAATCTGAGAATCAGCACTAGGGTTACTTGGAGTCAGCACCAAGCAAGGTTAGAAAACCTAGGAATCAATACTAAGCAATTCGAAAAGTTCCAATAGAAATTTTATTCATGAATCATAAACTTCTCCATTGGAGCACAGTAACAAACTTATATAGACTACTAGGACTAAACTCTAACCCTAATTGACTTGGGGTGTCTTGGGCCAAAGCCTAATTATTGAATTATGAAAACACTAATAACCTAATAAGATCTAAAATAAAATCCAATGTATCTGTGGTAAAATACAATTAAATAAAGCTAAATCAAAATTATCTTTGCGCTCCTTGATCAAACTATTTCTTCGAAATTTCAAATGATGGATATTCCCATAGTATTCTTTCTCATGATACTTTTTACTTTTTTGGGTATAGATGACAAGATTTTTATTACTAGAAGATTATGAAATTTGTTTTATGTGAAATGAAAGATAATTGTTTTATATATTCATATTCATATTATTGAATTTTCATTGGGATAGAGTATGACTTTGGGTAGAATAGAATGGCTGAAAAAAATACTTGTGGCCGATGCTGATTATTTTGTTGAGGATTTATAGTCGACCCCAAAATTTTGGGACTAGGACTTGATTGTTATTGTTATAAGTGCATATTCATGGAGACTCTGACCATTTTTCTTGCACTATATGGTAAACTTAAACTAATGGGTAGAGGGTGATCCATCTACTGCAATGCTTTGTAGCCTGATTCCCTACCATATAAGGTCCATTCGTCCTTAATAAATCAAACTTTTAGATTTTGTTTGTAAGTTTTCAAGAATCATAAATCAGCCAAGCGATTATCATGATCTTAACCATTTCAAGGATTGTATGTATTTCGGACAGTATGTAATAGGGAGCCAATTATAGAGCATAAGACTCTTCTGTTTTCTGTCCAGAATCATCATCTCTGATATAATTGGATGCTTCCTCTGAGACGTGCAATTTATTTTCTTGTTGCTTTCATAAGTATGGGCCATGAACTTTGCAGTGTGTGATTTATGATTGCCTAAGTATTGCATTATGTTCTGTTTCACTTTACAATGTGTGCTTTTAGCTATCCTTTATAATTGTCTTTATGTTTCTAGGGAATAATTGAAGGTCTGAAAGCACATAAGAAACATGACAATTCTATTTTACTATTTCGACCTGAGGAAAATGGCTTGCGGATGAAAATTGGAGCAGATCGGATGTGCATGCCTGCACCAACTATTGAACAGTTTGTGGAAGCTGTAAAAGTTACTGTTTTGGCAAATAGACGATGGGTAATGTCACACTATGTAAATTCTTAACAAGATTTGTTTCTTTGGTTACATATTAGGAAAAGTTTTACTTGCAGTATCTGTTGTATTGGTCCAGTAATAGGACTCAATGCCTTACTGCAGGTGCCCCGTCCACATAAAGGATTTTTGTACATTCGACCACTACTTATGGGCACTGGACCTGTTCTCAGTCTTACACCAGCTCCTGAATTCACATTTTTGATTTTTGTTACTCCAGTTGGAAATTATTTTGAGGTATGTGTTATTTGTTTTGGTTGCATACCTTCAAAACAATTGAATGGCTGGCATTATTGTGGAAAGTCCAGGTAATGGTACTAGCATATTTGAAGTTGAATATTAAATGGAAGAAACATGCAAGTGCCACAATCTGGGATTCAACCATGAAGAATCTACTCTATTAAATGAACATAAAACGTACTTATACAGATAAATATAAGAGGAAACCTTATGCAATCTCTGTCCAATGATTCACTTAACTTTCAATATGCAAATAATGGGGTGTTTATGTGTGTGTGAGAAAAACTTCACAATGTTACCCCCTCATGTTTCTTTACAACACCTTAATATTATGACTTTGTCGAATAAATTTTTTTTTTTTTTTTAATAAGATATTTTCCATCCCTGATTTTTACACCCTTTTCATTTTTATTTGTGATTTGATGCCATTAACATGTTTCGACTTCCTGTGATGGTGACAGGGGGGTTTGAAACAACTTAGCTTGGTGGTTAAAGAAGAAATTCATCGTGCAGTCCCTGGTGGAGTTGGAAGTGTAAAAGCTATAGGAAATTATGCTGTGGTAAGCCAGTTTTTATGTGGCACTCGGTGTCTGATTATTTAAATCCGGTCTTTCATTCCAGTTTGCAAATCAACAATGCCTTCTCCTGCCCAGTGTGAAAAAACTGATATCAAATACTAAAAGGTTTCTTGTCACTCGTTGGTCAGATAAAGTGATCATTCTCACTGTGTGTTTTGCCTAGGTTGGTCATATGGTCTACATTAGGACAAATTCAATTTGCTTCTTTTTCCATGGATGAAGAGATTTGATTCAAAAACCATTTGGGTTCAGGTTATTTACTTTTATCATAGATGAGCCCATTGATTAAGGAGTTCCTTTCCTCTGAACTTGTTATCCAAAAGAAAGAAGAAGAGGAAGAAGAATGTTTTTCCTTCTTAGGATATTCTAATTTGCCAAAGCCAAAATAGCTCTTTTTGCAGGTTTTGAAGGCACTGATTGAAGCTAAAGCAGATGGTTTTTCTGAAGTTCTGTACCTTGATTCTGTTTACAACAAATATCTGGAAGAGGTTTCTACTGCTAACATTTTTGTTGTGAAGGTATGGTTCAAATTTTTCCTGGTTTGTTGGCTTATAAAGAGTAATAAAGAATTGGAATTGTCAGTTTCTTGACAATCTCATAAAAGTATTTCTGGCAATATCCTCACATTATATTCTCTAAATCAAACTAACTGAATATCAAGTGCACCAAGGAAGCTTAAACTGCCAAAGATAATAGGATATGAACAATGACATTGTGAATTCTGGCCAGAAAGATTTTTGTGTTTTATGATTTGACAAATTTGTTGTAGTTGTACCAATTTGAAAATACATTTTGGTTGATTGAAGGCCTTTAAAAAAAAGGGAAAGAATTACGTGTTATGACCAATTTCCATGTTTCTTGTTTTACCTTATTCCTTTGGTACATATGACATTTTAGTCTGTTAGGAAATTGATTTGCATACTTGAAGCAGTGCTTCATTGCTTCTATGTGGTGCTATGCTACTTAATGTGGCCTATCAAATTTGTTATAAGCAATGAAGGAAAAAATTGAATTGAACAATTTTTACAGGGTTTAATGTACAATCATGTCAGAAATTAACAATATATTGTTATTCTGTTCTAAAGGTGTTCAGTTAAACTGCTTTAACAACAAATTATCTGTATAGGAAAAATATATTCCTCCGTTCCTAAATAATAGTCTACATTTCTATATTGAGATATCCCAAAATTATTCTCTAAGCTTTTTGTGCTCATTTTCCTTAGTAGACTACACAGTAGTGCTAATTTTTTTTTTTTTTTTTTGATAAATAATAAAGATATGTATTGAAGAACACTACCTTATGCAGAAAAACATAAGGCAGAGAGAAAAATACAAAGGGAAAAGAAAGAGAAAAAGGAAAAAAGAAAGGAAGGATACTAAATACACAGTAGAGAGCTAAGGAACGTAGAGAGAGAATCACTAGAGATGAGTCCCCAAGCCCTAGACAAGTCAAACAAAGAGCCACTGAAAGAAGCCAAAAGCTGGTCATCTGAACTTTCCATGTCCTTAAATGTCCTCCTATTTCACTCCCTCCAAAGACACCACATCAAGCATAAAGGAGCTAAATTCCAAATGCTAGACAAATGCTTTCCAGGCCAATTCCACCAACCAAATAGAGTATCCGCAACCGATCTTGGCAAGACCCAAGAAAACCCAAAAGATCTAAACACCAAACTCCACAACCGATAAGCCTTACCACAATGTACTAACAAATTATCTACCGTCTCCCCATTACTACGGCACATGATACACCAGTCAACAAAATCCATCCCTCTACCCCTCAAATTATCACTTGTAAGGATCCTATCCCATACAACAATCTACACAAAGAAGGAAACATGCGGCGGAGCCTTAACCGTCCGAACACCTTTCCAAGGAAAAATAATGGGCAAGGGGCTTCTCAACTTATTGTAAAACGATCGAACATCAAAATCCCCATTTTTTGTCAACTTCCATCGCATATGATCTCTGTTCTCAGTGGGAGGTAGATTTGAGCCCAAGGTACGGAGCAAATCATCCACACCACCCATTTCCCAATCATTTGGTTTCCGAGTAAAATGAACTTCCCAGCTTCTCTGTTCCTCTATCCCTAACCGTTCAAGAGAATAGGCCACTGATGCCTCTTTATTGGATGTAATCCCATACACACTCAGAAAGGTCAATCTAAGTGGAGAATCCCCACACCATCGATCTGTCCAAAGCTTCACTCTATCTCCCACCCCTACCTCAAAGCGAATATTCTTGCTAAAATCCTCCCATTCCATGTGGATACTTCTCCACAAGCCACTCCCATGTACCCCTCTATCTAGCTTGGAAGTCCATCCCCCCCATTCTTCCCAGCTTGGAAGTCCATTCCCCCCATTCTTCCCCAAACTTGAGAGTTACAACCCTTCTACAAAGCCTTGTCTCCTCAATCCCAAACCGCCATAACCACTTCCCTAGTAAGGCTTTATTAAAAGTAGTTAATTTTCTTACACCTAACCCACCATTTTTCAAAGGTGCACACACCTTGTCCCATCCCACCAAATGAGTTTTGGAGCCCCCCACAAGAAATCCCTTTGTAGCCTCTCAATTTTATTGGCCACATGTGTAGTAATGGTGAAAATGGATAAATAATAAGTGGGAAGACTAGATAATGTGCTTTTAAGCAATGTTAGTCTTTCACCTTTTGACAAATACAACTTCTTCCAACCGGCCAATTTACGCTCAATTTTCTCCAAGATAGGATTCCAAACAGTAGGGGACTTGTGAGACGCCCCCAATGGCATACCAAGATAGGTCATAGGCAAAAACCCGATCAGGCATCCCAAAATCTCAGCCAGGACATGGACATTAGGAACCTCCCCAATGGGAACCATCTCACTCTTCAGCGCATTAACCTTTAAACCTGTCACTTCCTGGAAACAAAGAAGAAGCATTTGAACATGTAGAATCTGCTCCTCATCTGCATCGCTAAACAAAATCGTGTCATTCGCAAACCAAAGATGCGAGACACATACCCCTCCACCCCGTCTACCATCAGCCCTAAAGCCTTGAAGCAAACCAGCCCCTTCAGCTCTTTTCATCATCTTGCTGGGGACCTCCATCATAACCAAAAACAACATGGGGGATAGTGGGTCCCCTTGTCTCAGTCCCCTCGAACTCCAAAAAAAAATCAGCTGGAGACCCATTAAACAAAACAGAGAATTGGACAGTAGATATGCATGTGCGGATCCACCTACACCACCTCACCCCAAATCCCATTCTCCTCAACATATCAAGAAGAGCCTCCCAATTCACATGATCATAGGCTTTTTCAATATCTAATTAACAAATAACCCCCAGAATCTTACTCTTCACCCTACTATTAACACACTCATTAGCCATAAGAACTAAATCAAATTTTTAATCTGTCTACCACTCACAAAATTATTCTGAGACTCAGATATCAGCTAATTCAAAACCTCTTTCAAGCCGTTTGCCAACACCTTAGCCAAAATCTTGTAAACACTCCCCACCAAACTAATAGGTCTAAAATCTTGAATATTGGAGGCACCATTCTTCTTAGGGATTAAGGCTATGAAAGTTGCATTAAGAGATTTTTCAAACTTACTGTGTTGATAAAACTCTTCAAACATGGCTAAGACATCTCTTTCCACAACTCCCCAACAATGGTGAAAGAAAGCCAAAGAGAAACCATCAGGACCTGGAGCTTTATCTCCTTCCAACTCTTTGACAGCTTGAAGAACCTCCTCTTGTTCAAACCTCCGTTCAAGCCAGTCCCTCTCCAACCCCTCAATCTGATCAAACTCCAAACCTTCCACAAAAGGCCTCCACTCCTCTGTCTCCTTGTACAAGTTTTTATAGAACTGTACAGCTTGGTTTGCCATCTCGGATTCGTCCTCATAGATAACCCCATTCACCTCCAAGTTAAATACTAATAATTTATATATTAGTACAGTCTAGGAAAAAATGGGAAGGTGAAAAAGTGAGTATGGATTTAATGCACTCGTCATAAATATTGTGCTCTAATAAGATTTATTTTTAGGACAGAGGGAGTACAAAAAAGCAGCACAGTGCCGAGTATGTTGTTACCTGCTTCTTATCCATCTTCTGTTATAAGGGCCTTTGATGCATGTAATCTCACATTTGGTATCAACCAAAGAAGATTTTCCTGCATAAGAGGTTCTGTTTTTTTTTTTTTTTTTGGCCTGATGTTTCTAACATAAATTAATGTTAACACTAGAACCTTTGTATGTTTCAGCCATAAATCTTCCAATTGGCCATAACTTTCACTTCAATTTTTTTTTTTCCCCCTTTTTTATCATTATTTCTTGTGCTGCGTTGTTATTGATATCTGTTGGAGCAGGAACAAGGTTGATTGTTCGATACTAAAAAATGTATCTTCATATTGAAACATTGATCCTAATTTCTGTTCATTTCTTTTAATTATAATGTGTTTCAGTGATAATGATATTACAGGATAGAATAATCTCTACTCCAGTTTTAGGAGGGACAATTTTGCCTGGCGTTACTCGAAAAAGTATTATTGAAATTGCTTGCAGCCAAGGGTTCCAGGTTTGTGTTATAGGTGAAAATTAATGATGAGTAGGTGATTATTGGATTTTTCAAACCTCTCTAATCTACTTATTATCTCACTTGTTTGTGAAGAATTTGGAGAGTAGTTGTTAAAGTGAATATGGGGAATCTTTTGTTTTGGTCCAACCTTAATATTTTTTGTTTTAGTGAGTGGTTATTGGTATAAAATAGTTCATTGGAGCAATTTTGGTCTTATGATGCAAAAATGAGCTGTTGTCTGATACACCTAGTACACTGGCATTCAACGTTGTTGCCCTCACATGAATAAGTAATTACCCTTTCCCCAGGACGTTGAGTCAATTTCAAGAACATTTTGTGAAATTGTTACCTCTTGTGAAGGTTGGGCAGTGGAGGCTTTAATAGTCTTTCTGTATGAATTCATGTGGTCTATCTGGAAGGCTTGTTGCTTGAGTGCTTTCAAGGACTCCAAATCCTTTCTCATGTAGCTAACAATATAATCATGAAAATCTTAGTGAAAACTCTAGTAAATTGTTGTTGCCTCATGGTGGACACCTTAGTCTGAATGACCTCTCCAATGACAATTGACTGGAACTGTAATATTATCTTGTTTCCGTTTATCATCTTGGATTTATTGTACACAGGTACTTTCTCTCTCTCTTTGCCACACACAATCTTCCATCAATAATGAAGTTACCTTTTAAATTTTGAAGAAATAGTTAGCTTAATAGGGTGCATCAGATTGGGTGGTTACAAGCATATTCTATGTTCTCTTGCCAGTTTCTTATCTTATGGGCCATCCTTCCAATGAGGTTCGGAAGTATCGAACTGGGTCTGAACTCTGAAGTGTGAACTTATCATAAGTATTTTGTACAATATGGAGAACATATTTCTGTGAGTCAAAGTTTGGAAGTATTGAAGAGAGAAATATGGAGACCATATTGCAGAAGATCCATCCATGAATTATGTAATTCTACAAGCAGACTTAACACCTAGTAACTTGTCCCCGCTCATATTTTTAAGTTCCAAAAAAATCTACTTGTTGCTTCTGTACTAATTGGTAGCAGTGACTTTCCTAAATTTCCTTGTTTTACTGTTTGTTGTATCTGCACCCCTTTAATGTTCTTTGAATTTTTTTAAATAGATCTGGTTGGTTACTCGGGTCCTTATATTACATGAACAGGTTGAAGAGCGGCTTGTGTCAGTTGATGAATTGCTTGATGCTGATGAAGTCTTCTGTACTGGAAATGCCATTTGTTTGTTGCCTGTTGGCAGCATAACTTACATGGGTAGAAGGTAGGCTCCACTGTGGTATACCTCGTTATGAAATCTAAATTCCTTTATGCAAAACTTAGGTATAATTCCTTATGTGCTGTACATTCCCCAATTAAATTCAATCATATGGTTGCCCTGTCCAATAAGCCACATGGTTGAATTTAACTATCGTTAAGAGATGATAACAACATTTGTGCCACATGGTTGAATTTAAAGGGAAAACTTAAGATACAACACTTGAGGAGTTGTACCTAAGTATTGTCCAATTCTTTTCATATGCTCGTCCCTAAATATCATAGGTCTTGTCTATGGTTGCAAATCTTCTTTGCTATAATCTCTAATTATTGTTATTGTTCTGGTGGGTGGTGGTCTTCTGCAGGGTGTTGTATGGAGAAACTGGTGTGGTCTCTCAGCAACTTTTTTCGGCCCTTTCAAATGTACAGATGGGTCTTACGGAAGACCAAATGGGCTGGACTGTAGTCTTGGAGTAGAAAGGAAGAACCTTGTCAAATTTAACTAGCCAGTTTTAGGAATAAATTTCTTAAAAAAGAAATTTCAATTTTTTAAAACACCACTTATTTTAAGGTATAATTGTACACAATTACAATTGTGTTGTGAGAGGTAAAATGTATCAAGGCAAAAAAAGTATTAAGGGTAAAAATCTAAAAGGTTAAAAAAGTTTTTGATCCTAGGGTTGATATTCGAAGTGAAATTTTCAAATTCCAATCTTAACCCTTGAAAGTAGTAATGCATGGTGCAATAGCCTGAATCTGAATCCATCTGAAATCTTCTCTCTATGAGGCATATTACTTGCACAATCATGGAGGGTGGAAACTGTAGCTACTATGGCATAATGTTAATGCATATAGAAGATCAGATTTAAACTCAATTATGTAACCAATAATTATAAGGTAGAACAGTGTCCAACTCAGATAGTTGCGAAGCCATGCAATTATGGCTGTATTGTCCCAGTCCCATGACCACGTAAGGAAAGTGCTCATAGTTTTTAGAGTAGACTACTTGATTAAGAATGCACGCTGTGAAATTTGTCCTAAATTATGAACAAGGATGGGAGTTCTGTATTTATGCCAGAATGATACCCTACTTGTGTAAATTAAGCACCTGACATGTGATGAACCAGAAACAGTAACCTGAGAAGATGCCCACTGAATGACTTGTGGCCTTTAGAGATAGGACAAGTCCCAAACTAGAGATGACTGTAATTCTATAAATCATTTTCTATATTTTTATTCAATCAATTTGGATTGCATCATTTTCGTGGAGGTGTATCATCAATCAATTCTTTTACTTCTGACATCTGGATTTATTTGTGATGGTCAGACTCATATGAATAGGGCCCAAAATTAACTTGAAAGAAACCAAAAGCCCAGTTCACTTGTTCCTTCTCGAAAGGAATATTCTCTATCCAGAAATTCAAATCTTGTGGTTGTGGCAGAGCTTTATATATATATATAATTTGATTTTCTATATTATTCGATGCACAAGCTTTTCAGGAGAATTATCTGATTCTACCGGTAGTCTAAAGTTCTTGAAGCATTTGAATATCTGTCATTGCAATTTTATTAGGTTAATTTCAACATCGCTTGGAAGCCTCACTTAAATTGCTAATATGATACTATCAAGTAACAATTTTTTTGGGTTAATTCTAGTATCGCTTGAGAGTTTTACACAAATTACTTATTTAGATTTAGGTGAAAACAAGTTTACTGAGTCAATTTCAACATCGCATGAGAACTTTACACAAATTACTTATTTAAATCTAGGTGAAAAAAAGTTTACTGGATCAATTTCAACATTACTTGAGAACCTACAAAGCTTACTACTTTTTGATCCGTCATATAATAGTAATAGTTTTAGCAGTGAGATTCTATTACCACTTTTAAATTTTAGGTGTTTTTGACATAGGTATAAACTAACAAATTTTAATTATTAGTGAATATTTCAATAGTTTTGTGCCATTGTCACTATTGAACTTGTTGAATCTCTCAATTTTATACCTTCAGATCAATCAACTTGTTGGTCCCCTACCTAATCACGTAAGTGGTTTGAATTTATTATAGACATTTTTCTTCCAATAAGACTACTGGGGCCTATTAATCAACACTCCTTGGGACCATTATTTTTCCTCACTATTGCATCAAATTGGACTACTTTAACTCTTAGAAATTACTCCGTTGCTTGTGTGTGTGCAAGCTTGCGTTGCTTGATGTATCCTGTGTTGAATTTTGCTCCAATTCAATTCTAAATATGGTCTCATCTTGCATTAGATTTGTTGCTTTGTATTTCTCATGTGCTGTATGCCTGTATGTATTTTTTTGCATTTGATTTGTTACCTCAAACAAAAAATGGAGCATTAATAACCTTTGACTACCGAAGACTTTAAATTGATTACGGTACCTATTACCTAACTATTGATAGTAGTCGCACTGATGAGTGTGAATTTGTGATGTCCTCCACCTTTTATCTACGATGGCACTGCAGCTTTAACCTTATCTGATCCAAAAAGCTTTGGATGTGCATTGCCAGCTCCTTCCTATCCATTCAAAACTAATAAACAAATTTAAACCCCACAGCTTAGTTTCTTTTCCCATATGAATTATTAAAGCAAGGATGTTGTTCCGTGTTTAATACAATCTCAATATTTTTTTGGCACTTTCTCAACCCATCCCTTAACAGGCTTAACTCTTTCATTCCATCGATCTTGTCTGTCCCTATTAATATATTTTCACTTCTAGTTCCTTCCTATACTACTCTGCAGAAGAAATCTCATGTAGTGAATGAGAATCAAACACCACTGCTTTTGAAGAGAAAGAATGATTCAAAGAATAAGCGCAGGCTTTGGCAACCTGGTTCAATCGTTTCGAGTTGCTTCTTCTTCCTCTAAGGTTATTTTACATATCATCAATCTTTGACATCTTATTATTTGGTTTTAGCAAGTCTCTTGCATGACTAATCTTTACCAAGTTGTTGCTCAATTTGTATTTCACAAAACTTTTCTCTTTCACTCCTCTTTCTCTTTTGGTGTTCATTACTTGGCGAGAAAATATTTCATGCGTAGGATATATATATATATATATATATATATCTTCCTCTCACAGTATGTAGATTTCACATTGTTGTGACTTGTAAGACGTGTAAGAAGAACAATAAATATATCCAATACATAACAAAATTATCCTCAATGGTCTTATTATAAATTTGGTAGGTTCAGTGTGCTGACTTGGCAGCACATGGCATATATGACTCATTGGTGCTTTACTGGTTTCTTTTCCCACATGTAATGTAAACGGAACATTTTTGAGTATTAACCTAAATCTGTTTGGATACAACTTATTTTGCTAAAAATTGAAAATACTGTAGCAAAATAATTTTTAAATGTGTGAATAGTACCGTAGGACCTATTTTTAATATTTTTTTTTTCTGAATAAAGTGGTTGTGGGTCTCATGAATAGTGCGTGAACAGTACTGCTATAATGTGTGAACAGTGCATGCACTCTTCATGAATAATGCATTTTGTCTCTAAAAGCATAAACAAGTGCAGGAAAAAAAAAAAAAAAGAAAAAGAAATAAAGAAGAGAGAAAACACAAATGGGAAAATGCTGTCGTGGATCCAAACCCATACTAGATTAGTCGTTGTACTCAAGCTGCATGATTCAGAAAAGAAATATATGTAAAAGACAAACTAGAATGTAAGATAACGATGCCCTCTGTTGAGAATTATGCAAAATCTCACACGTTAGTGAGATTGTTAAAAGAATGATTATGTTAACGGGTGCCTTTAGGACAATTGTTAATAAACTAAATTAAGAAAGTTTTAACACCATTTTCATAGAAAATATAAAAGGCTGTCAGTAAAATATTGATATCGAATAAAATGTTTCTAAAAATGATTCATAAATCAATGCTTTTAGAGTATTTGTTAACATTTCTCTTAAAAGAAATAGAATTTGCTCGCGAAAGGATAAAGTTTTCTACCAAACTAGTTTGAAAAAATCTCCCTCAACCTACTATGTTGAGATTTTTAAAATCATCAATATATATTGATTAAACAAGTCACAAAAATTATTAAAAAAATTATATAACTAAAAAGTAGGTAAACTTGGGTTGTCCATCCATGCTTCTGTAGAAAAGGAAATCTCTTTAATATCATCCATTAATTCTGTAGAAAGGAAAATCTTTCTTCTTCTTCTTCTTTATATTTTTGAATAATTAAAAGGGGCAATCTCAGCCCATAACTTTATAGTATATATATTGGATAACATCAAACATACATCAATTATTTTTTAGATAGTAATATTAATCAAATATCTAAATTAACTGTGTCATTTCAACGTATGAAAACATTTAGAATTCAAAGTATCTTTACTTATAAAATATATACATATATATATATATATATATATCTAGACTCTTTGCTCATTGTACCTACCAAATCAATAAGAATATATATATATATATATATATATATATATATATATCTAGAGATTCTAGACTAACTTGTCGAATTGTCAATTTAGGGATAAACCAGTGGTTTCCTGTTTCACGTTTTCAAACAAAACAGCATATACAAATTGATGGAAAATATTTTTATATTCTATACACTAATATATCAGACATGTGCATTATGCACCCCTTATAATATATGTAGAGCTTAGTACTGCCATTGACTCTCTGACTCGTGAGAGGGAAGGGATTTAAGATAGATTGAGTGTAAAAAAAATTATTAATATTAAATTTTTAAGAGTTGTTTGGCAAACCAGGGAGTATTAAGATCCCCTCCCGTTTAAAATCCTCCATTTTTCTCCAATTTTTGTCTAGACGAATGACATGTGGCCAACAACACATCCAAATGTTAAAAAACACCCACGAATTTTCTCTTTGTTTTTTGATCTTTCTTTCTCTATTTCTCTGTCTCTCTCTGCCCCTTTCTCTAAGTTTTTGCCCCTCTCTCTCCAACGTCGTCACAGTCGCATGAGAATCAAAAGCACAAAAATCATAACTTGCCAGAGAAAAAGGGAAAAAGCAGACAATAGATGAGGAAATCCCATCAGGCCATCACCAAGTCCTTTTGCTCTATTCCTTTCAATGACTCTCGTGGCCTTAGAATCAACTTAAAAAGCTCAAGAACCCAAACCCTTTTTGGTACAAGCCATGGCTTCCTCCTTTGGGTCTTGCCTTGAAGAGAGCGTGAAGAAGAAAGAGGCTGAGAACCCAGTTGTTTATTCCAAACTTGGTGCTCGCGGGTTCAGATCTTTCTCATTTGATATTTTGCTATTAGTTTTTCTTTGATTTTGTAGTGTTTGATGTTAATTGTTATGTTTTACTTTGTGGGTTTTGTTTGGTTTTGGGAAATATATAATGGGTATTCATCAAAACAAAAACAAAAACTGAAATGGGTTTGTGGTGAAGGTGCTCTTGAGGTGCAAGCTTTGTTCAAAAGACTAGGTGTGTAGAGAGACGGAAAGAAAGAGAGAAAAAAAGACCCAAAAGCAAAGAGAAAATTCATAGTTGAGGTGGGTGTTTTTTAACCTTTGGATGTGTGGTTTGCCACATGTCACTCATCTAGACAAAAAAGGAGAAAAATGGAGGATTTTAAACGAGAGGGGATCTTACTCTTAAATCTTAATTGTAATCCATCCAAGTTGTCTAGATTGAGGTTAGAAGTAGTTTTTGAAAGGGTCATTCTACGGTAGACATTTTTTATTTTTACCCTTTTGTTTTTGTACCAACTTAACAGTTCATCATTTGTTACATAACATGTATTAAATAAGTTAGTAATTATCTGTTAACAATTAAGATTAAGTATTTATGATACCCAAACAAAAGTGTAATAATTCTCCATATAACCTAACCATGAAAAATCAGTATTTGATGCATAAAAAATAGAAAAATAACCAAAAAAAAAAAAAAAAGATTCTTTGAAGAGCTGAAAATATTAATAATATGATTTTTTTTAGGGATAAAAATACACATACAAAAGTAACAAAAAAGAAAAAATACACATACATACAGGAGATAAGCCAACCACCCCTGGCCCTTGGACTTCATAAAAAAAATGGGTATGAGACATAGGTGGTCCATTTTGTGGTAGATTAGTCTTGTAGGTTATCTAGATTACAATAAGAATACTAATACTTTGAACTTTGAAGAGCTGAAAATATTAATGATATAAGTTAGTAACTACAAAAGTAACAATAAAGAAAAATACACATACGTACATAAAGATGAACCAAGTAACCAACCACCCTTAGGCTTGACCAAAAAAAAAGAGATATATGGTGGTCCGTTTTGTGGTAGATTACTCTAGAAATCCTACATTAGAACCCCTAAATATACGATTTAATAAATGATTTAATTGTTTTTTGATAGTTTCTTGACCCAAACTATACCGACTCTAATCCTATTTCAAGCTTTGTCTAGATTATCAAATTATATACTGATCCAAAATTAACTTAACTGTGTTAGGTGATAGGTAAAGCTAAGTCTCTCCCTCCAATTTTGGTATACAATTAAAAAGAACAAACACGTTTCACACTCTTGCAACTACATTATTGTTTCTGGTCCATCTTTTTTTTTTTCCCTCATAATGCTTCTTGTTCATCTCATTATTCATTTATAACTGGCTACTTGGTTCTTAGACCCTCTCCATTTCTGTATTACCATATCTAAAAACTCTCAATTCTATTGCTGTGGTTACCATGATTTCAAGGAGTGTATGCTTTCGCAATTTGATTCAATCTCTTCGAGCTACTTCTTCCTCATCCAAGGTGTTTTTTTTTTTTTTTTTTTTTTTTTTTTTTTTTAAAGCTTTGACATCTTATAATTGAATCGCTATTGTTATAATTTCTTTGTTTTTGATAGGCAGATATTGTTACAAGTTTTTTTTTTTTTTAAATTATAAACGTTTGCAGAAGGTTTTTCTGGGTGAAAGAGTCTTATGAAATTATTTTCTTTGTACTTTCTTTCATTCTTTCTCGGTTCTTTGATCATATATAAGCTATTCTATCATTCATGTTTTGGTGATTGATTAATTATCTTTTTTAGTACCTCTAGTATTTTTTTTTTTCAAATTTCGGGGAGCATATTGTCTACGTAATTCTAACCATCCATTTCTTCCCTCAAAATAGAAACCCCTCAACTAGTTTGTCTTTGTAAAGATACATAAATGTTTGAGATTATAACAATTAAATTAAATGGCCATGATTATTGGACGTATCATACTCCCCAAAAAAAAAAAAAAAAAAAATCATGGAGATACCATAAAATTATCCTTATCTTGGATATATTACATAGGCTATTCAGTTTTTCTTTTTTTGGCTAATAATAGGTTATTCAATTCGTAGTTCGTACATTAGATAGTCTAGTCAATTATATTTTCTTACATAATATACACGTTTTTTTTTTTTTTTTTTAATACATATAACATGTTATTCTCTCTTTGCTCAATTCAAAGACCGGTCAAAAGTTTCTCCAAAAAAAAAAAAAAACGTTATTCTCTCTTTGCTCAATTCAAATTTCAAAGAACGGTCTAAACGTTTCTTAAAAAGAAGAAGAAGAAGAGAGAATGGTCCAAAATGTGTTCATAGGGGCCAATATGTGGTCTGGGCCGGGATAGGTTCAACTTTCAAGAATAGGCTGGGTGTAGATGAATGTGGTTTGCTTATTGATTGGGTTGGGTGTAGGTTTGTTTTGTTTAATACACCTATGAGATACCAGTACCATTTCCCAATATATATATATTAGTGTTACTATTGAGCCTGAAAAAAAAAATGTCGTGGAAAGGAACTAAAAAAAAATGATATTAATGCCAAGAGAACCATTAATAAGATGATGTGCGATATTCATTAAGAAAAATGCTAATGTAATTTTTTTTTATAGAAATAAACATACAAAATGAGGTCCTAACACAAAAATAAATACTTATTAACAACTAATTTAATTGGTATTACATTGATAACATAATAAAAAAAAATTCTTTGTTAATCTTTTTTTAATTAAAATTTGGTACGTCAATTTGAAACCTCATTTCATATAAAAGTGAGTCTTTTTTTTTTTTTTCTTTCTCTTTTTTGGGGGGAAAGTCTATCCTCCAAATAGATTTGAATTCAAATTTCAAAGTTTAAAGCCAAAACAGGGATAGAAATGTGAAAGAACATACATAAGGAAAACTGATGTGTTAATGTATACATTTTGTAGATTGGATGTTACTATGAATTTTCATCTCAGGCTTCATCTTCTCTGCAACAAATGTGCGAACCATCTATTAATCGGTAATTGCATTAAACTGAATTAGTCCCTTGTGTTACAAGTTACAACATTATGCAAATGCTTTAGTAGGTACATTTATCCTCATTCAAATACGCATACAAATACACACGTCCTGTGGTTTCGTCCGGAATTTTCTACCAAGTGAAAAAAAAAAATGGAACTCTTGTCCTGCTAATGTTTTTGACCCTTTTTTTTTTCTTTTTTCTCTGGTTTCTGCTTTTCTTATTGAGAATTGGCAATTTCAGAGATGATGACTACGCTGATTTGGACTGGGATAATCTTGGATTTGGTATAATGCCAACTGATTACATGTACCTTATGAAATGTTCTAAAGGAGAGGATTTTGAACAAGGTCAGCTTAATCGTTATGGAAACATTGAGTTGGGCCCTGCTGCTGGTGTTCTGAATTATGGGCAAGTAAGCTGAAAGTGATCTCTTTGTTACAATATTCAAATCTTTGCATGTTAGCTACAATACTTTGGATGGAATTCTATTATCTAATACAAATTTTGAGCAACTTGAAGGTTGAATTAACTTGGTTCTAATTGTCTGGGTAGGAAGCTTTGTTCTTACAAGTCTTAATGGGTATCCAGTATCATGTCATTTAAAATTTTAAATGACATAGCACTCTGTATACTGTTAGATTGAGGAATTTAACTTTGTTGCCAAACAAATATGGTGACATGACCACTTTGAAGTAACGAAAGTGACCATGCTTGAGTTTCAAGTCTCGACGATATCACTAAAATATTGGTCCAACCCATTGGTGAAGTTTCATATATGGAAAATTTGAAAAAGTTTGGATCACCTTAATCATGCTTTAAATGCATGAAGTAGTCACTGTTTTTGAAGGAAGACATGTCCAATGAATTGATATGGACTTTTGCTTAGAGCTGGATAGCAAATAAGGGGTGGAAAAGAGGAGAAAATGAAAAGAACAAGTAACTCAAAACAAGGCCATCGCTATAAAATACAGCCTATTTTACTCTTCATTGTGAAGCCTATAAGAAACTTATAATCATGTCAAAAATCTGAACAGGCAGTGTATGAAGGTACAAAAGTGCATAGAAAAGAAGATGGGCGCCTTCTTCTTTTCCGTCCGGAGCAGAATGCCATTCGCTTGAAATTTGGAGCGGAGAGAATGTGCATGCCATCACCCTCCATTGATCAATTTGTAGATGCTGTGAAGCAGACTGTCCTAGCCAACAAGCGTTGGGTAATCCTCTTCTATCTTGAAGAAAATGCTGAACCATTAATTCTCTTTATGAGTTAATTATTTCTTTAAGTTTATACTATCTTTTTAATATAATATATGTGGATGATTATGATGATCAGGTTCCTCCTCCAGGAAAAGGGTCTCTGTACATTAGGCCTCTGCTCATGGGAAGTGGTCAAATATTGGGTTTGGGTGCAGCACCTGAATACACTTTCCTAGTATATGTTTCCCCTGTTGGCAACTACTTCAAGGTGAGGGCATTTTTTGTTTCCCAATTGAAGCTTTACTTTTTTGCTTCGAACGAAAATCTTCTAGACTGTCTAGAATACTAAAAATGGGACAATGATTTTTATTCCATTGGATCCTACCAAGTGTAGAACGATTTATCATTTATGTTATCTTGGTTTATAATCAGGAGGGTTTTGCACCCTTGAACTTGTATGTTGAGAAAGATTTTGATCGTGCCTCTCGTGGTGGAACTGGAGGAATCAAATCAATCACCAACTATGCCCCGGTAAGGAATTTATTCTCTCATGTAACTTAAGTTTTTGCTGCATTAAGCATTATTGTATAACACATCATCGTGTTTGAAATTGTAGGGTTTGAAAGCATTGACTAAAGCAAAGAGCAGAGGATTTTCTGATGTCTTATATCTGGACTCCGTGAATAGGAAAAATATTGAGGAGGTCTCCTCTTGTAACATTTTTATTGTGAAGGTATTTTTCTTTTATAGAATATTTTAAGTTCAATCTAATATGTTAGCAAGTTTTTGTCTTGATGGAATATAAGGAAAGGGAAATTATTCTGTGATGACCACAGAAAGTAACCAAAGGATGCCGAGCATTCTGTATTGTATAAACCTCATCGGATAAGCCTTGAAAGATATTAAAATATAAGGTATAATTTCCAAGGATCACTGATTACTGAGAAACAAATTGATTTGTGAAATTATCTTTAGTGTATGGGGATGAATGAAGACAGTAGGCAAGTAATGAAGCTTGAGATTGGATAAGAAAAGCTATTTGTAATATAATTAACCATATTGACACAAATAAGATGTAAATGACAACTTATCACTTAGACATCATAAATTGAACCATTCAGATTCCTCCATTAGGTTTAAGCAACCTGTAAATTATCCAAATTTTTTTTTAAGCAACCTGTATTTTATACTTGTTTCACATTTACTCCATTGAAATTTTTCTAAACCTCATGCATGCATTTTCCAATTTTCTAGGGCAATGCTATTTCAACTCCTGCAATAAATGGGACCATTCTTCCAGGAGTCACCCGCAGAAGCATCATTGAGATTGCTCGCAATCATGGTTACCAGGTGATATTCATGTACCACTAAATGACAGCTTGAGCCTGATTTTCTTGATTAAGCTTTGAAGTAATACCAACTGAGAAGGCCTTCATTAAAAAATTAAGGCCACTCTTCCCTTTGTACATGTGAGACTTATGCATGATTAGGAACTTGCTGTTTCTGTTTTTGATGTTTCTCTTTGTTGCCAAGACGTGAACTCTTTACTCTGTAGAGTCTTTGTCATGGAATTCATTCTATTTTCTTCTAAAAATAAATAATTACTACTTGTGTCAAATGCTTAAACTGTTAGGAAATAGTTAGTTTAATTATTTAATCATTATTCTAATATCGTCTGTAATTTGATGTCAGGTCGAGGAACGTGTTATTCCTATTGATGAATTGATTGATGCCGATGAAGTTTTTTGCACAGGAACTGCTGTTGGTGTTGCTTCTGTAGGGAGCATTACATATGAAGGAAAAAGGTAATTAACAGTATATGGCTTATTTGTTTATTTGCTGAAAGATGGTTAAAGTATAGTTATAAGTAGAAAAATTGAAGTTCTGAAAAACTTTTAATAAAGAAATAAACTAGAAAGTTGAAAGAAAAAACTATTCGCAAACACACCATAGTGTGATAGAATAAGAAAGAGCCTTTTGAAAACAAATGAGTACCTTCAGGGTGCATCCCTCTGATTATTGATCATATGAAAAGTGCCACTCCTAATTGTTGCAGAATTTATATTAATACTGCCAATATCTAACTTATGTAACTTATTTATATGCAGGATTAAATTTAAAACGGGTGCTCAGACTGTGTCCCAGGAACTATACTCAACCCTTGTAGGAATAAAAACGGGTTTGATTGAGGATAAGATGGGCTGGATAGTAGAGATAGAATAGTGAGCTCTTTTATTCACCACATTGACCATATCAAAATATTGTCAAAATTGTTGTTCTTTGGAACAGAATTTGTAAAAATAAACCAATTTCATAATTCACAATTCTATATATCCAAAATGGAATATGTTTGATGTTTGGCATTGATTTGTTCCATGACAAATTAAAGACCAAAAAGTATTTTGGCAACAAATCTCCCCGTCATATGTGAGCCTTTGCAAATGCATCAAATATACCCCACATGCGAGTCTCTATCACATTGACCTTCCTAGCACGCGAGCCTTCACAAATCCTAGTGTGTCATGCATGCAAGAGTGTTGCACCAAATGCAGAGATCACCAAATGCTCATTCAAGCAAAAGTTGAACCATACCTCCAATACCAATTTGTTAAGAGGAGCACCCGTGAACCCAAAAGTTTAAGCCAACAAGGTTGAATCCAACTACGTATACTAATTACTTGCAATTAAACCAAGATATTTATACTCATCATTTAATTAATAATACCTATAGAAGGGACATGTCCCTTGAAAAATTTCTAAATCTATTACTTTTGGTAATAGATTTTCCACCATCTTCTTTGATGATATATAATGAAAAACACATTTAGACCCCTACCCACATTATTAATATGGACAAAAAGAAAAGCACACCGACCATATATAAACACATGCATGCAGTGACAAGCATATATTCACGGAATGAAAATCCGAATGGTAAAACCATTCTGGGGTAAAGCCCAATTCCAACTCAATAAGTCCACTATTGAAGGTTGTTATAGTACATACAATACTCACATGACTTCCCATACATATAGTTAGGCTTAGTACCTAAGCTCTCATTTTCTACTAGAAATTGCAGATAATGCGTTGTGCCTTCAATGTTACTTGTTGCCACATGTTGACCTACTGATAAAAAAACCGATATCTCAATCACTTTAAGGCTTCTTGAAGATTTGATATCATCTCTTTTGATTTCAAACAACAACTCCAACAATAGTATGGTCATCTATGTGTTTGGAAGTATAAAGCTCTCTAAGGTGTATCGATGAGAGAGAAAGCAAGGAAGAAATAGAAGGCTTTCTCTAGGTTTTTATGAGTTTAGTGTGGTCGTCTTCCTCTCTAAATCATTAAAGTTGTATTTTAGTTTAAAATTAAAATTGGTGTAGGTTTCTAGGGTTGGTTGATTGCAGAAAAGCTATGAAAGCCCGGGTCAATGATTTTCCTTTATAGGTTAGGTAGACTGAAAGTTGCGAAAATGTCTACTGAAACTGTCCAAATTGTCAATTCGGTCGATATATTGATCAAGCAAATTTGCTCCACTGAAAACTAGATTCCAACACCTTCAACAATAATCTTTTTAGCTTTCAACCTTGATTACACCACACAATTACAATTGTACATGTTTAAAAAATTAAAAATAAATTTATCATGGAATTAGCCATCACTAAAAATCCTAATATATAATCTGAAAAAAAATAAAATTGCCTCAGATAGGCTCAGTTAAATTGCACGTAGATGTTATAATTTTGAAGTTTCAACCCTCATCTTCTCTGCTAGATGAGTCAATTGTATGGTCATTCGTATAATCAGGGGCGGAGCCAGGGGGGGTCGAGAGGGGACACTTGCCCCCCCTGGCCCCACCCAAAAAACCTGTTAATATTTACTTAACTTACCTTGATGCATTTGAGCTAAAAAAAAATAGAACTATTACTAATGAAAAGTTATAAAACTGTAAACAAACAATCAACGACTTGCATGAGCTGATTGGGAGCATAGCCCAATTTTGCCATCTTAAAATATAAGCCCATCCTATATTAACATAATCCAATTCTATTATTAAAAAAAAAAAAAAACAGATACCTTGTATGCGTGTCTAACTTATAAACTTATAACCCCATATTGTTTGATTTTTCAACTCTCTTTCTTTGGTAACTTTTTAAATGCATTTCTTGTATTGTAGTATAAATAAATGGTTAACAAATAGGATGGCTTTTCAAAAATAAGTTTGCATGTTAAGCTAAAATAAATAGACCTATAACATATAGCTTTACAAAAATAATAGAAATTTACATAAGTTGAACTTTATGTCTATCTAACAACTATAGATCTTTCAATTTGTAAGTAGAGTTATAACTTTTTTTATAATTAAAATTTTAAAAGGATTATTCATGTAAATAAATTTCTAAATAGATAAATATAATATAATGAATATTTTATTTTATTGGGAATTTTCTTGCATTTAAATATGGCTTAGCATGCACATGAGTGAATTGTTATTTTGCAAATTGATATCAAATACTATATGTATATGTTCACTTGCATGTGTATAAATGTCCTTGTCAAATGTAATTTTTGCCCCCTCTCAAGTTAGATCCTAGCTCCGCCACTGCGTATAATTATTTACTCTTACTCTCTCAGCCAAAAAGAAAAAAAAAAAAAAATACTCTCAGACTCAATGAACTTATGTAACTTTAATTTTAAATAGAGATAATGCATGTTTCATTACTTGTTGGCCAACATATTTTTTGGGAAAGGATCCTCTCCATTTTTCAGTTTATATATTTTATTTTATAGATCCAAGAATATACAAAATGTTATGTAATTAAGATTGGATATACCTTTTGATTTGTAATAGTTAATTTGAATCATGAATTGATTCAATTTAAATTTAATTTGAACCATAATTTTCATTTCCCATTCTCTTCGAGTCAAAATTCACTTGTAAGAAAAAAAAATTAGCAATAAAAAAAACCAACATATATAGAAGACAAATATGGAGCAATTCACTTTATTAATTCTTTTTTTGAGTAACTTTATACTTTTATAAAGTTACAAGTGGACTTAGTTTTAGACATATGTATAGAACAACCAATAACAGTTAATCGTTAATCCTAACCAAAATTGTGCGGTCAAGTATAGAAACTAATCATGATCGGTCACATGTATTTTTTAACCATGTATAATAACTAAAAGTAATACTCCCTCCGTCCCAATTTTTTTGTCCTGTTTGAAAAATCAAACTTTTTAAGGGAATATCATTTATTGTCTTGTCTACCTTTTAAAAATGTAGAAGTTTCCAAAATTACACTTAAAAAAATTTATTAAAAAATTGAATTAATAAATTAAAAGGGGTATAATAAGAACATTAGTAAATTAATGACTTTTATTTTTAGAAACAGGACAATATTTTGGGACATCTCAAAATGGAATAGAGGACAAAAAAAATGGGATGAAGGGAGTATAAATAAAATAAGTTTCTTAATATCAGTTAGTCTTCCTGCAATTGGTTTTGATCTCTCCTTTTGAGCCAGTAAGTGGGCTGAGGTTTCCCATTTTTATCATGGCACTCACAAAATCAGAGAAGAACTTTGCTGAGTTTTGGCTATAGGTGTTCACTTGGGAATCTGTGGAGCCACCATTGAAGAGCTGTTGATCTGAGTGCATAAGGCCCTTTTTGTTCACTATCCTTGAAATAAGTGTTATCAAAAACTCCAGCAGTTTGGTCAAGAGGAGATAAATTAGTATCTCCGCCTGTATTCGGGCAGTTTTTCTTTATTGATGCCGCAAAGTTTGGATCTATATTAGTCTCACCATAGATACGAGGCCGAATTATAATGCATTTTACTTGACCTATGGTGTGCCCTCCTACAAAGAAAAAACACAAAAGAGAAGTTAAAAAAAAGAGTACATTTGTTATAATTTGGTGAAAATTCATACACCCAAAAAAGCAATTGTAATGAGAGAGGTGGGATAAAAAGTTATGTTTTATGTTTTAACTAAGGGACAATGTTAAAAACACAACAATATTACTTTTCCATGGATGGATTGATTGACTATCGACAACACTTTTATTATGAACCAATTATAACAAATCGTATTAACAATTTGAAAAAAAAAATTGTGCGTCTAAATTTGTTGTTACCTGAGAGAGTCACCATTTCCGAAGCAGTAAAACCCTTGTTCCAAAAGTTAGATTTAAGAGCACTAAGATCTGAAGTGGGGGAAGGGAGGTTTTTTAGGGCATCATTAAAACTGGCTGTGGTTGCATCTCTTCTGCCTAATGGAACGGTCCATGTAGTGCCACCCAACTGAAGTAATCATACACAACAAAAGAAAAGATAAGAAAGGTAAATAATTAAGGGGAAAAAATATATATCATAGACCAATTAATCGGTATGGCCTAGTCATTAACAATATTAGAAATTTATTTACACAATTTTTAATACGAAGAATTACAATTTTTTTTTCTTTTTTTGAATGTAAATAAAAGCTGCTTGCCAATCTTTTTATTTATTTTTATTCTTTAAACTTTTTTATTTTATTTTATAAATACGATAAATTTGAACTTATGATGTCCGTTCCATAATAAATATCTTTTAATATATATATATATATAGATAGATATTAATATCCTTATCTTTGCTAGGGTTACATTAAGAGCAGAAATTGCACGGTCCAAACTAAAAGACAATAGAACGGAACTTATAATGAGACAGTTATGGCCAGTTTGGATGGTGGGTGCAGCTTAGAGTAGAGTTGGCCATAAATTATTTTTGGCCAACTCTACTCTACTTGTCCTCCCTCCCTCCCTTTCCATCCAAACTGGTCATTAAAATGAATAATTATTCTTACATTTCTGATAGCTATATCTTAGCTATAATTTACTAGTTTTTACTAATGATAGTTTTTCGTATTTTTGAACGAAAATATATGATAGTAGTAAGAGATTTTGATGATAGCTTACCTTAACAACAGAATCACGAGCTGCAACAGCTAAAATATCAGCACAAGACACAACTCCAGGGCATTGCCTTTCAAGTTGAGATTTAATGGTGTCAATCACCTCATATCCTCTCAATGAGTTGTTATTGGGCGCCGCCGTCTTCTCTCCTTTGCAATTGGCAGTGTCATCCAACAACACAGATGCATAACAACCCTGTTTACAACATCATCATAATATTATTAATATATTAGTACTAGTTTATAAAACATTGGAATGGATTAATGGAAAAATTACCAACGAATGAAATGGAATTTTATATGGGTGTTTAAAGATAAATACTTTCTTTTTAAAAACATTTGGATATATATATATATATATATATGACAATTAGTAATTTATCATGCTATCAAAAATAGGTGGTTTTAAGTTTGAACATGATCTTTACTCTACTTTTTATTTAAAGTTGAAAATCACACGTGTTAGGTTCCATTTAATAAGAAGAAAAAAAAAAAAACCCACATGTGAAGAAATGTATTGGAATTATGATTAAATTTACTCAGTTCTAAATTAAGTTTTTGGAAGAAAAGTAATTTACCATTTTTATTCAAAATAAGTTTTTATTTTTTATTTTTTAGAAAGTTATTCAAAATAAGTTAGTGTCAAAACGTGAAAGATAATTTAAATAGTTATAACTATGTATAAAACATAGGTATGGAGTTATTTTTTTTTTCCCTTTTGAGTTGGATTCTCAAAAGAAAGAATAATTAGTGATTGATGGTATACAATAAGTGAAATTACTACCTTATATATGTGTATGTGTTTAGATTTAAATTAAAATAGAAAATAGTAAAATAATTACAAATTTTATTTAAAAAGACGTATAAATAATGTGACAGTAAATGTAATTAATACAATGAGTTGATTTAGTAGTTTCTAATCCTAGAGCCTCATGATATTCATAAAGTTTTGAATTCAAAACTTTTAGCTAGTATTTTGGGATTATTCTTAAGGAATTTCACCTCATAATAACTTAGGGGTGTGTATGAGATGGGGGAGGGAATTACACATAATCGAGGGAATAGTTAAGTGCTTGAACAATTCCAAAAGAAAATATTTCTAAATTAAGAAAATAATAATAATAGAAGAAGGACAAATTATTATATGTAAATTAAATACATACATATATATATATACACACATTTGTATATATTGTCTTTTGGAACACGTTGTGGTGGGTTAAAGATGAAAGCTAAAAGATAGGAATTAAAAATGAAAATGATGTAAGACTTGCATTGACAAAGCAATCATGGAAATGAAGGCGGAGTAACGAGGCCCCCATACGTTTCTCTTTGGACACTGCAGTGTTTACTGCGCCTCGAATTATAGAGAGAGCCGTAGGGCAAGAACTCGAATAGAAGTTGGATGATAGCTGAGCAGAAGCTATTCCCAACATAAACAAGAATAAAGTAGAAAAGGAGAGAATAGAGGAGGAAAAGAAAGCCATGACTTTACTAAAACAAGAAAACTTTATACCTCATAACTGGTTAAATCCTACTGATATTTATAGCCATTAGTGCTGCAGTAGTGAAACCATTTTTCTTTCTAAAAATAATTAATTTATGTAAATATTGTGGAGTACAGAAGGGCATCCAGTCAACCTCTTTTGCATTTAACGAAAATGGTTTTTGGTAGAGGTTAAAAGAAAGTGCATGAAGTGACAAGGATTTCTCAATATCATAAATAGCGGGAAATGGACAAAAAAATGAGTTTCATTTTATTTAAGTTTTTAATATATATATATATATATATATATATATATATATATATATAAGAGATAAACGAAGAAAAGAAAAAAGAAATATCAATACATACCAGTTTTTTTTTTTTTTTTTTTGAGAAAAAAATACATACCAGTTTATTATGAGTTTTCAAATCAATTATTCTAGACTAAAATAAAGTATAAGATAATCTCTCTCACTCTCATTAGTTCCAATTTAGTAGCATATTATATGATTTCGTAAGAAATTATAAAATATATATAACTTACTTAATATATTTAATATACATTTTTTTTTCAATTTTGGTCGAGTTTTCAAGCAAAATAATCATATGATTGCTATAATAATAATAAAAAAATTTTAACACAGAATTGAAAAAGTGAGTATTCAATTTAGTAACATAATTATAGAATTTTAATGTAATTTCATAAGATATTATATAAAGCTAATACACCTATTTTTTAAATAAATTGTTACAACAAGTGAAGGAGAGATGTAGATTTTAACACTAGTGTAAGTTACAAAAATTGTCGGAACATTTTTTTTTTTTTTTTCCCTTGGGTGAGGAAATTTGAACACTAGTAGTCACTGCTACTTCACATGTAGAGAACTTCACAAAAATACTGAATTAGAAAGCTCAATACAATTCATAAAACAGCTTCAGAGAATGTCAAAGTTTGTGCATCAACATCGACGGACTGTGTACGCAATGGCACGCTGGCTATATACGTCATACTTCCATTACTCCTCTGGCTTGAAATTATTGAAACATTAAAAAGAAATAAGAGAAAGAGAGAAAATGACTGATAATAATTGAATTAGTCGTAAAAAGATGCTGGACACACAGATAATTCAAAGGATAAGGAAAAAAAAAAAAAAAGGCATGGGATTTTTAGAGATTCTTTGAAGGATGCATGGTTCTAGTTCTACACTGGAATTTTCCAAGCTCATAATTAATCAATCTCTAAAACACGTCCAGCCAAAGCAGTTTCAAAAGCAGGGATTTTTGGTATAAGCTGATGTTGAATCTACGATAATATTCCTTCAAATTGGCTTGTAGGAATCTGTTATCGTTCCAAATTGCCAAACCTTACCACCTACTATCAGACAAAACGGTGGCCTAGTGGGTGATTTGTAGTTTCTGAAAGTCTATTCTCATGCCTAGAAATTTCAACTTCATAAGGCTAATGCGTTGAATCTAAGCCAGGCAATTGTCTCTTGCCATTTAATAATTTAAAACAAATTAAAAAAAAAAAATGGTGCAATGTTGGTTATTGAACCCCCACGATATTGAATTTTCTCAAAAAATTATATCAAATTGCCATCGTTTTTGGCATTTATCTCACATATATAGGTCGAAAAGAGAACATGGCAACAACACATGAGTTGTCGAGACATGCACAATGGATTGAGATGAAGAAGTATGGATTGAGGAAGTACACACTTTCTTGCTAAATGTACTAGCAGTAGATAACCCAGTCAAAAATGAATAAAAAGCTCACCTTTTCTCTTAGAAAAATAAAAAGGAAAAGCCCTCGTACGTGTTATTATATTATTTTGAGAAAATTCAGTCAAGCCCACGTGTTATGCAAAAAAACCAACAACAACAACAACAAAAATGTTTTCCATTTGGGGGTTTTAGGTTCTTTTCTTTATCTACCAATACTATCTATAATAGAATTCTTCTCTTTTGACTGAATTTTGATGTGGCTCAGAAATACACTCAGACCCTACGTTTAATAAGGACAAAATTTGAGGACAACCCTATAAAAATATATTTCTAACTCCACGTAAAATGCTTACAAAATAGAATACTTTCCTACTAATCCATTTTTTAAAACAAACTTATCCAAAAATTAAAATTAAAAAAAAAAAAAAACTTTTCAGTCCACTTTGATATTTCCCTCAAGATCACGTTCCATTTTTTTTTTTTTTTAACTTTATAAAGACTCACCAGTTTCTTTTATTTATTATTATTATTTTTTTGAATTTTCAGTTTAATTAATTCCTAATCTCACGTACATTAGATCAAAAAAAAAAAAAAAGTCTCATCGCACACACAAAGCCATGTGATGAGGCTACTATTACATAATGATAAGCAACAAAATCTTTGTAAATGTTTCATTATTTTAGCTTGACTTACAAACAACAAACTTTTCATTTGTGACAGATAGTTAAAGTGGATTGCAATAGTGAACAATTTCAATACCAAATAAGAAACAAATGGCTAATCCCAAATGGGAGAGAAAATGATAATTCTGATTATAGCAAATTTGCTTGAGATATAATGAATTTTTTTTTTTTTTACACCAAAAGTAAAATAAAAAATAATTTTACACATTTGTTAATGTACACTCCGCACATATATATAATATCTATAATTTCACATGTAATATTAACATTTTTAAAGTATATTCATGTTTAACACATGAAATGAATGATGCACATGTATAATAATGTGTGTGCAGTAATAATAAGTGCCAAAAAAATATGTTTATAAATGTGTATATGTCATAATATGATTTCATTGCTATTTAGTTTATTTGTTGGTGGTGTGCTATTTTTTCATTCTTTCTTTTTCTAAAATTTTTCTCAATTTTAGTAGAAAATGGTCTCCTCTCATTCAGCCACACGGGAAAAGAGGGTTATAGGATGGGGCAGTACAAGTACAACTAGACCTGCTGCAAGATTTGTCAAGCATTTTGGCCTCCTAAAAAAAAACATTAAAAAATAGACTAATGAGTACTTAGGAAATGGGGTATCACCAATCCACTGCCAAACAGTAATAGAATTGCAAGCGGATTGGCTAGATCGGTGGGAAATATAAACAATGAAAGTATTTGGCTGGAGGATATGCCTGACTTTTTGGATGCCTTAATAGCGGGTGGTGTAATGTTAAGTTTTTTGTTAAAACAAAAAGAAGAAAATAAAATGAGGATATAATAGTAAATTAGCCAAATTTTCCTAATTATGTAGTTAGTAGTTACGGTTTTGAAACTATATTTTTTACTAGTATCTCGAGTCTAAAAAACTCGATTTTGGCTATAAATCGAGTCTCAGAGACTCGATTTCTATGGTCCGATGTGGCATTTTTTTCTTAGCTAAAAATCGAGTCTCTAAGGCTCGATTTGTAAACAAAAAAAATTAAAAAAATTTGAAGTCTGAAGTCTCTCGTACAAGCCGAAATACACAAAATTTTTTTTAAGAAATCCAGAAACACAACAATCAGATCAGAGGGAGAAAGACCTAGATCTGCCTGGGTCTGGGCACCGTGGCCTGGGCGCCCGGCTTGGGTCTGGGCACCGGATCTCCATTTCTTCTTCTTCTTCTTCTTCTTCTCTCTCCCTCTCTCTTTCTTTTTTTTTTTTTCTTTCCGCGTTTTTTTGCGGTTTCTGTATTTTGGGTTTTTGAGTGTATTTATTTTTGGATTATAAATCGAGTCTCTAAGACTTGATTTTCAGGTAGACGCCATGTGAAAAAAATGCCACATCAGACGTGATCAACCCATAAAAATCGAGTCTCAAAGACTCGATTTATAGGCCCTAAATCGAGTCTCTTAGACTCGAGATGCTAGTAAAAAATATAGTTTGAAAATATTGCCAACTAATTATATTGTTTGAAAATTATGGCTAATTTACTATTTTACCCAATAAAATGATATAGAAAGAAACTTCTTTGAACTTCTAATAATGGCTGATGTAATATGAAGTTATTTTTTAATATAAAAAGAAGAAAATAAAATAATGTAGAGACAAAGCATAAATAAGAGAGTAAAAGTGTTTTGGATTGATGACCAACGTTCATATTAAGAAAAAAAAAACCCAATAGCTAGATTGTAACTATTTTGAATTGTAGCTTACAATAAATTGAATATAAGGTATATATAGAAATACAATAGAGTTAGAATGATAACCCTAAAAACCATGGTAGCTCATAGGATTCTACAAACCTACGGTCTACATAGTTATAATAACATCCTAACATATTCGAATATTCCCTCTCAAATTCGAGATGAAAGTTTGAAGATGTCATGAGTTTGAATTGTAAGTTCTTGAAAGAAATTAACCAATGGCCATAAATGACCAAATCAGATGTAGAATGGGTTGAGCTTGACATGAATTGAATGCCCAAGATCATAGTAAATGACAACTATTAATTAATGATGGTGGAGGCCAAAAGATGACTATTGTCGCTGGAGGACAATGCACCAGTGACTAGAGTATACCAATAGAAGAACGGTGGCTCAAGGATTGCATATGTATGTAAGACAAACATTGACAATAACAATGGACAACGACGAATAGTGGATTGTTGGCAACAACTCCGATGACCATAAGAGAGTGGCATGGTTGGCCGAAGATATCATAAAAAGAAAATGTCACAAGAGACAAGCAAGGGCAGTTTAATGTATTTGGGGGCCTAAGGCAAAAGCTGAAATTGAGGCCTTTCATATATTTAAATATGATTTTTAAAAAAATTAAATATTACTTATACTCTATTATCGTGTTTTAGATGCAAAATTACTTCTAATTAACATAAACCATGTAGATTTTTTTGAAATTCTATAGACAACTTTTCACACTTGTTAATGTGACATATTGATAGTAGTAAGTAAAAAATTGATGTTAGTAGTGAACTTATATAAAAACTAGTAAAAGTTTGTTAACTCAACTTGTGAAAAATAGTGTGAATTTTTTTTTGGCGTAAATGCACTTTTAGTCCCTACATTTTGACGTTTTTCCATTTTAGTCCCTACATTTTATTTTTTCCACTTTTAGTCCCTAAAACCAATTTACGCGTTTCATTTTGGTCCTTTTCGTCAATCAACCGACGGAAATTATTGAGGTGGCAGCCAAAAGAATTAAAATATTATAAAAAATGCCACATCACCATGACACATCAGCATATAAATTTAAAAAATTAATTTATTAATTTTAACTAAATAAAAAATTAAAAACATAATTAAAAACAATAAAATACCAAATCAAAAAAAAAAAAAAACATAAAAATACATTAGATTTGAATAAACACAAAAAAAATCCAGATCAGATTTGAATCAAACCCATTTCTCTCTCTTCATTCTCTCATCTCCACAGATCTCTCTCTCTCTCTCATGTTGCTCTCTCTTCTCTTCAAACCCATTCTCTTCAAGGCTGAAACCCATGGTCATGAACACCATCACTAGAGCCACCCATGGCCGGACCCACTGTCTAGTCCACTGCAAGCCACCACCCACTCCCTTATTATTTCTCTTCCCTCTCTTCCTTCTCTCTCTCATTACAGATTAGCGGCTGGTGTCGAGATTGGTGTTTGGGGTTTGGTTGTTTGAAGATCGGCATTTGGGGAGTGGAGATCGGCCTTTGACGTAGTGGAGATCGGCGTTTGGGGTTTCTATGGGCCGTGCAGATTAGCGTCGGCATGGTGGAGATCGGCGGGTTGTGGAGGTTATGGGCTGTGTGGGTTGTGTGGTGAAAGTTTTGGGATGTGTGGGTCGTGTGGTGGAGGTGGGTTGTGTGGCAGTGGTGGTGGCAGTTTCTGGGTTTGGTTGGATGGTGTCGAGATTGGTGTTTGGGGTTTGGTTGTTTGAAGATCGGCATTTGGGGCGTGGAGATCGGCCTTTGATGCCGGCAATTTTCAAGCTCGGTTGAAAATCAAACCCGAAAATCAAATACCTAAACCCAAAAAATGAAACCAAAAAAAAAAAAAAAAAAAAATCAAAGAGCGGAGTTTGATTCAATGAGCTGAGTTTGGCTGGGTTTTTCTGGGTTTGAGATTTTGAGTTTGAGTTTGAGGTTTGGCTGGGTTTTTTTTTAGGTTTCTGGGTTGATTTTGAGTTTGATTGTTTGAAATAAACTGGGTTTTGTTCTTGGGTTTGATTTTCTGGGTTTGTGTTCTTGTGTTCATAGGCATTTGATTTTTGATTTTATTGTTTTTAATTCTGAATTCGTGTTCTTGGTATGATATTCTGGGTTTGGGTTTGATTTTATTGTTTTTAATTATGTTTTTAATTTTTTTATTTAGTTAAAATTAATAAATTAATTTTTTAAATTTATATGCTGATGTGTCATGGTGATGTGGCATTTTTTATAATATTTTAATTCTTCCGGCTGCCACCTCAGCAATTTTCGTCGGTTGATTGACGGAAAGGACCAAAATGAAACGCGTAAATTGGTTTTAGGGACTAAAAGTGGAAAAAATAAAATGTAGGGACTAAAATGGAAAAACGTCAAAATGTAGGGACTAAAAGTGCATTTACACCTTTTTTTTTTTTAGATGTGCTACATTAATAATATTTTCACAATAAATCATAGGTGTTAATTTGTTATTGGTTATAATTTGAACTCATCACTGAAATTAATTTTTTGTTGTCAATAATACCTTGTAACAATCTACCACTTAGGATTTATTTTGAAAATGTTGTAAAAATGTTGTGAGCGTAACATATATGTATATTTTTTTTCATTTGGTAAAAAAATATTATTTTATTTATTGGCTAATATTTGGACTTAATTAATACTATTATAATATTAAAAAACCCTATTGATTAAAATTTGGGGGCCTTTTTTCTATTTGAGGCCTTAGGCGGCCACATCAGTTGCTTCACGTATAGAGCTGGCACTAGAGACAAAATATTGATGAAGGAAAGTGTTCTGGTTAGTACTAATTAAAGGAATAGAAAATACAAAGTTTATGTTGAGTTGAAAAACCACAACCAGTAAGGCGTATACTATTTTGTATTAATGCTAAAAGATTATAGACAAACTTCCCTAAATTGTAGAGATTATAATTACAACAAATTACAATTACAGAAAAGCTAAAGTCAAGAGATGTGCTAGGGGGAGATAATCACGAGAGTGATATTATTGGCTGATATATGTTTGACAAGTATTAGAATTTGAATTGGACTCTTTTATATCAATATGTTTGGACACATTGCTGGCAATATTTGACTTTGAATTGGACACATCAATCTTCTAATTATCACACCCCCACAAGCTAAGGGGACAAGAGCATACCATAAGCTTGTTTGTCAATAATTTGAAGTGGGCAGAAGAAAGTCATTCGGTGAAACATCTACCACCTGATTTGTAGTACAAATGTAGCTAACGTCAAGCTCCTTGGGAACAACCTTATCACACACATAATGGTAATCTACTTCCAAATGTTTAGTGCAAGCATGAAACACCGGGTTTGAAGCTAAAGAGATAGAGCTAATATTGTCACACCAAATAAGCGATGTTGATAGAGAAACATCCAAATCTTTGAACAATGATCAAAGCCATGAAATCTTAGCTGTGGTATATGCCAATTGACAGTATTCTGCTTCAATGCTTAAGCAAGATACAGTATGGTGTTTCTTGGCACTCCAAGATATGGGATTATATATAAGATAAATACAATAGCCACCAATAGAGAGATGATCATCAGGTTTTTCAACATAATCAGCATCTGAATAGGCTTCTAAACATAGAGAACTAGGTTGATAAAAGAGGCCATGAGCAGGAGTGCTTTTTAAATAACGCAATATTCTTTTGATAGCAATTCGGTGAGTTGTTGTAGGTTGATGCATGAATTGACACACTTTGTTTATTGCAAAAGAGATATTCGGACAAGTGAGTGTCAAATATTGTAACGCCCTGACAACACTTCGATATTCAATAGGATCAGGAAGAGGATCACCATCATAAAGACTCAATTTATGTTTAATGTGAGCAAGAAAGTGTGAGCAGGAGAGCAAATAGGCTTGACATCCTGAAACTTTGCGTGATTTAATAGATCCATGGTATATTTTGTTTGAGTTAGGTACAAACCACTAGAGCTATAGATTGCCTCAAGACCAAGGAAAAAATGCAAAGGACCTAACTCCTTCATAGAAAAAAGTTTCCCAAGATTCTATATAAGCTTGAAAATATGAGATGAACTATTCCCTGTGATCAAAATATCATCAACATAAATAAGCAGAATATGATCAAAGCACCCTTACGAAATGTGAA
This sequence comes from Quercus ilex subsp. ballota, assembly GCA_032727855.1. Lineage (NCBI taxonomy): Eukaryota > Viridiplantae > Streptophyta > Magnoliopsida > Fagales > Fagaceae > Quercus > Quercus ilex. Next base: position 2,358,107 of record CM064909.1, read on the forward strand.
GAAGGAGTAATCAGCCTTAGACTCACAAAAACCGAGCTCCTCTAAATAATCAGAAAATCTTTGAAACCATTGTTGAGGAGCTTGTTTTAAACCATTGAGGGACTTATGAAGCTTGCAGACATGGTGTGGATAATTAGGATCAATGAACCTAGAAGGTTGACGCATATACACCTCCTCAAATAATAGGCCATGGAGAAATGCATTCTAAACATTCAATTGTCGGATAGGCCATTTTTTATGAATGGCTAAAACAAGAACAATGTGAATAGTGGAGTGTTTCACAATCAGACTAAAAGTCTTTGTATTATCAAGACCTTATTGTTGATGAAAACCATTTGCTACAATACAAGCTTTATAGCGCTTAATAATACCATCAGATTTTTTCTTGATTTTAAACACCCACTTATTAGGCAATATGTTCATATTTGAACGAGGAGGGACTAATGCCCAAGTGCCATTCTGTTGCCAGGCATTAAATTCAACCCTTATAGCATGACGCCATTCTGCATGTTTAACCGCTTGGTTGTAACAGGTGGGTTCAATTAAATAACAATAATATACCACATTCATTGCATATTTTGGATTGGGCTTGCAAATTCCATCCTTTCTTCTAGTGACCATGGAGTGGGAGCAATTTTCTAGGAGAGTTTGTGATGTGGGATTAGGTGGTAATGGATTTGGAATGGAAGATGCATTTTGAGTAGAAGTTGTGAGGGATGAAGTAGGTGGTATAGTGGGGCTAGGATGAGAAGCCATAGGAGAAGAACCTACTAGATGGTTGCTAGAAATATGAGGAGGAGAGCTTTGTGTGAAGGAAATAGAATCTAGTAGGGTAGGCATTTGAGGAGTTTGAGGTATAGGAGGGAAAGTAGGTGGAGGTCTAGAACAAGAAGGTGGTGTATGTAGTTGAGGTAGTTGAATCATTTCTAGGGTAGGTACCAAAGATTCCAGGGAGACCTTCTCTACAAAAATAATGTTAATAGTCCCTTCAAATGGGAATGAAGACTCATAAAAAATAACATGATGGGGTAAATAGACACGACCAATGCTTGAATCAAGACATCGATATCCTTGATGATTAAGAGAGTAATCCAAAAACACATATCATTTAGAACGAAATTGCAGCTTATTTGTAAGGTCACAAATAAGGAAAGCATGCACAACCAAAAACTCGAAGACTATTATAAGTGGGAGACTTCTGAAATAGCTTTGCATATGGAGTGAGATAATTTAAGACACAAGTTGGAAGTCTATTAATCAAATACATTACAATGAGGACCAGGTTGCATATGCTGATGTGAAACGAGCCATTGTGGATAGCACTGGTGGGGAGAGAGAATTATTGATCCAATTGAGGATCATTTGGTTCTATTGATGCCAAGTAATATAAGATGGATCCACTTTGGTGGTACCCTTAGCATCTTTGTCACATTTAAATTCTGGAGGACATTGATTTGTACCATCTACAAATCCCATCAAACTCTTGCTCTTCAAAATAGGAACAATCTGATCAAGCCAAAGAGGATAATTGGTTATGTCTAGTTTAATTGACATGAACCTTGAATGACTGGGTACCATGACACCAGTTGAAGAATTAGTGGATTCTATTGAAATTAGCTAAAGCAAAGAAAAGAGAAATGCTGGAAGAAAAATTGTGTTTATTTTTTAAATGTCGTTGGACATATAGCTCTGATACCATAAAGGAATAGAGAATACAAAGTTTATGTTGGGTTGAAAAACCACACCAAGTAAGGTATATATTGTTTTATATTAATACTAAAAGATTATAGACAAATTTCCCTAAATTGTAGAGATTACAATTAAAGCAAATTACTATTACAAAAAAATTAGCTAAAGTCAAGGAATGTGCTATGGAGGAGAGAATCACAGGAGTGATATTGGCTGATTTATGTTTGGCAAGTATTAGAATTTGAATTGGACTCATTTATGGCAATATGTTTGGACTTTTTGTTGGCAATATTTGACTTTGAATTGGACACATCAAGCTTTTAATTATCACTAATTAGCAGGAACCATATATACAAGAAATTATTAGGTCCACTAGGAGGACTACTGACTTGGTCCTCCCTAACCTCCCAACTAATAAAATACTGTTATTTATGCAAATGTGACATCATCTGGTAATTTTTATTTTTTATTCCTTATGCTGATTAGGAAGTTCACACATGCATTTGTACAGATGACATCATCTCATTGGTCAGGGAGGACTGCATCAGCAGTCCTCCTGGTGTAAATAATAATTTCTCCATATATACCTCATAATACATTGGTTATTAATTCGAACTTTCCTTTCCCTAAGACTAGAACTTATTAAAAAAAAAACTTGCCAAAAAGTATCAATTTTACAACTTCTATTACAATTAGTGCATAATTAAAATGGTATAAGTAGTATATCCCAATAAAAGTGATGTTCCAATCAATACAAATTAAATCAATAGCCTTGAAATATATAATCTATATTTGGGTTTCACCATTTTGCATAACAAAATATCTGCACACAAGTTTTAAAACTCTCTCAAATACCCCTATTTTTTAATTAATTAATTTTAAATGAAAAAATACAAACGGGTATATATATATATATATATATATATATAATATGTGGTTTTTTTTTTATAGAAAGATTACTTCTTCTATTTGAATTTCAATACCTCTACACAAGAGTTATAAAAAAATCAAGAGTTTTAGGACCTATTTGGTAGTAAGATTTTTGTTTTTTGTTTTGTTTTTTTTCAAAACGGTATGAAATAATTTTTTAAAAATTGAATATGAAACTAGTATATATTGTTACTATTATTACTCAAAACTCGAACTTCATTTTGGCTGTAATAATAGAATATGCTAAGGTGTTGAGGAAGGGGGGTGTGTGTGAGTCTTGAAAGTTTAAATGGGTAAGCAGGGAGGCCGATGTATTAGCTTAATGGGCCTTAAGGTAAGGTTCCGTTGATTGGTTTGGCCCTGGCATGGCTAAAGCCCTTATGGGATGATGTTTGTTGAAACTTGAAACAGCACATGTCTTGTGATAATAGCCGTTTGATGTGTCGGGGCCCAAGAAAGCAACTCCACTTATGTTATTGATGATTCCTACTTTCCTAGTCCAACTCACAGTCCCACAATAGGAAAAATAATTGTTTGAAACAAAAACAAAATTACTTCCCGTTTTAGAAAACAAAAACAAAAACAAACAGTACTTTACGCACTTCTAGTGGCCAAAATGGCCAAATACCACATTTTTTTTTGAAATTTTTAGCAAAAAACCACTGTTTTAAAAATAAATGGCGATCTACCACTTTTTCTAGTACTCGAGTTTGGTGAACTTGAGTACCTTATTTTATAGTTCCACCGTGGCACTGCTGAGCTAGAAATTGAGTAATTAAAAAAAATAATGTGGTACTCGAGCTTAGTAAACTCGAGTACCATGCAACACAATACTCAAGTATACCAGGCTCGAGTACCTTTTATAACTAAAATGCAGAAAATTTTATTTCTACAGTACTCGAGTGTGTAATTTTTTTTTTTTTTTTGAGGATAATCGACAAATAAACATAAAGATAAAAAGAACTAGCTTTTTTATATTTTTATTTATTTAAATAGAAGCATTATAAAATATAGAGATTTTAATTTCGAAATATGAATTTAATTTCTACATTGATTAAAATTGTTCATTGTTTTCTCATAAAAATTGTTCATTGTTTTCTATATAAACTATTTCTACGATTTTGCATAAAATTATTTTCTGTTCAACATTATTTAAGAAATTGTTCACTCTCTTTTTTGCATAAATTATTTTCTATTCACTATTTAAAAAATTGTTTACTGTTTTCTCATAAAACACCTATTGAAATCGTGTTTTCTAAATTTAAATCCAAATCTAAATGCTTTTCATGTTTGAATTTCATAATAATATAATATATTTTTCTGCATTGATAAAATCTGTTTCTACATTAATGAAATTTTCTCTCTGCACATCATATTTACTGTATATTCAAATCTGATTACTGCATTCATAAAATCTGTTTTTTGTATTAATTAAAACTGTTCACTGATTTGTCATAAAAATTGTTCACTGTTTTCTGCATAAACTATTTCTAGTATTGGCGTAGTTATTGCACTTAAATGGTTTTTGTGTTTTTTTTAAATATGTAACCATATGAATAATGGACAAACTCCATGAAAGAAAAATGAATGATTCGTATAAATCACCTAATGGTAAATGCCTCGAAAAATTTGAATTTGTAAAAATGTTCGAATTAGTTGAATGTAGAAATTCGAGAAAAATCGATGGAAAATCAATGAACGTACCAAATCGTGAAGGTGTACATAAGATGTACAGATACTCTAGACTTGTTGAGAAATTTGATTTCGTTGAAAGTACAAAATAATGAAAATTCAATGGAAAAGTATGTACGTTAGATGTATAAATCGTATGAATTTGTTTCAAAATTTGAATTCGTTGAATGTACAAAACTGTGAAAACTCAAGGAAAAATTGTGTACATTAGATGTACAGATAATACGAATTTGTTGAAAAATTCGAATTCGTTGAGTGTGTAAAATCGTGAAAATTCAAATGAAAATTAAAGAACATACCAAATTAGTAAACTTAATGGAAAATTAATTACATTAGATGTACAGATCATTTATTTTTTTTGCATTGATAAAATCTGTTTCTACATTAATAAAATTTGCTCTCTGCACACCATGTTCATTGTTTTCTGCATAAACTATTTCTAGCATTTTGCATAAAATTATTTTCTGTTCAGCGTTATTATTTAAAAAATTGTTCACTCTCTTTTTTGAGTAAATTATTTTCTGTTCATTATTTAAAAAATTGTTCACTGTTTTCTCGTAAAACACCTAGTGAAATTGTGTTTTCTAAATTTAAACGCCAAATCTGAATGCTTTTTCATGTTTAAATTTCACAATAATTGAATTTGTTTTTCTGTATTGATAAAATTTATTTCTATGTTAATGAAATTTGCTCTCTGCACATCATGCTTACTCTATATTCGAATCTGCTCATTGCATTCATAAAATCTGTTTTTTGCATTAATTAAAATTGTTCATTGTTTTTTAATAAAAATTGTTTACTGTTTTCTGCATAAATTATTTCTACGATTTTGCATAAAATTATTTTATGTTCAGTATTATTTAAAAAATTGTTCACTCTTTTTTCTGCGTAAATTATTTTCTGTTCACTATTTAAAAAATTGTTCGCTGTTTTCTCATAAAACACCTAGTGAAATTGTGTTTTCTAAATTGAAAAGCCAAATCTGTATGTTTTTTCATGTTCGAATTTCACAATAATCGAATATGTTTTTTTGCATTGATAAAATCTATTTTGATACACGCTTTGTCAAAACTATCCAACAATGATAGATTGTGATTGGTTGTTTATCACTTTCTAATAAACTCACTATTTTTTCTACTTCACCTACAGTCTGTCATGTAGAAGTATAGAACAAGTGTGACAAAATGAGTAGAAATTAGAGATGATTTAAATACAATGAATCGTAATGTATTGAAAATTTCCCTTTATTACATTTATTATTATTATTATTATTATTATTATTATTATTACTCCTTATTTAGTTTATCTAAAAAGTTAAACATTTTTGGGTTTATCCAAAAATCTATGCCACGAAATACATGGCGGGAAATCTAGACCAAAGAACTGCCATGTATTTTGTGGCATAGATTTCCCGCCATGTATTTCGTGGCATAGATTTTTGGATAAACCCAAAAATGTTTAACTTTTTAGATAAACTAAATAAGGAGTAATAATAATAATAATAAAATGTAATAAAGGGTAATTTTCAATACATTACGATTCATTGTATTTAAATCATCTCTAATTTCTACTCAACTACAACAAAATGTATTTTTAGTGACGAAAATTAGTGAGGAAATATTTTTCGTCGCTAAAAATACAACTTTAGTGACGAAATATGAATTTCGTCACTAATAATAAAAAAAATTATAACATTTAGTGACGAAAAATAAATTTCATCACTATTGTGGTCTGAAAAATAGGCGCCAGTGGATAGAAACTTTGGCGCGAGTTTAATTAATTTATAGTGACGAAATATTTCGTGACTGTAGATATTACTATGGATAGTATTAGTGACGAAAATCTTTTCGTCACTATAAGAAAGAATTAGTGACGAAAAATATTTGTCACTAAAAATAATAATAGGTTTGCACTTATATGTTTTTAGAGACGAAATTCATATTTCGTCACTAAAAATATGATTTAGTGACGAAATATGAATTTCGTCTCTAAAAATCTTAACAAAGCCAGGTCTTTAGTGACGAAACTGGAATTCGTCACTAGAGACGCCTAATTTCAATACCCAACACACCCAAAAAAAAAAAAATAAAGAGCCACAAAACAAACCTTCACTTTTTCAGTCAAAAAAAAAAAAAAAAAAAACTCAGTTCTTCAGCTCCTTTAGGCGACGACTCCTCCAACCACCGTCGCCGTTGAGCTCAGCCGTCGCCGATTAAACTCAACGGCGACGCTTCAACTCGCGACGGTTGCAAATAAACCGTCGCCGTTAAACATACACCGGCAACCCTTCAGATCGCGACCCTTCGCATTCCTTCAAACCGGTGACCATTCGACTTCCGGCGACCCTTTGCATTCCTTACCATCGCCAAAACCTAGCCTCACCGTCCGACGGTTCGCTTGCTTCAGATCGCGACGGTGAGCTCCCTTCAGATTGCGACAGTGAGCTTCCTTCAAATAACGACAGTGAGCTCGCTTCAGATCGCAACGGTGAGGCTAGCTTCAGATTGCGACGGTTCGATCTATTCACCGTCGCCAAAACCCAGCTTCAGCTCGCGACAGTTGCAAATAAACCGTCGCCGTTAAACATACACCGGCGACGCTTCAGTCCTTCCGGCGACGCTCGCGACGGTATTTTTTTTTTTTTTACCTCAAGTTTGGTAAATTTTGATTTGGATTGTGTGTGCCGGGCTATTTTGAGTGTCATATTTTTTGCTGAGTTCATGAAAATAAGCTATTTCTTGATAATAGGTTTGTTTTTGTAGATTGTAAACCGTTACTTTTAGTGGGTTTCCTTTGCTGAAAAATGAAATATTTCTTGGTTTTGTGGTTTTGGTGTTTTTTTATTTTTTTATTTTTAAATTCTGTTGCATGTAACGATTTTTTGGAGTATAGATTTAGGTTCAATTTTTTGGAGTATAGTTTTTTAAATTTGTGGAATCATACAGATTTTAACCTGGTGTTTGGCATGAAGAAATGAGAAACAATGTTTGATGTTGCTAGTTTTTGGGCAGAGTACACTACTTTGCAAGTGTAGACAACACTGTTTTTAAAATTATGATTTTGGGTTTCTGGGTTTGAAAGGATTTTTATTGATCACGTGTTTTTTTTTTTTTTTTTTGGGGGTGATTCAGTTGGAAGATATATATTGTACACGTGCTTATTGCCGTTTATTTATTTATTATTATAATTGTTATTGTTTTAAATTTAGTTTTCAGATTATGATCGATGATGTTTGGCATTTTGGAAGCACTTGTTTTAGTGCTTTTGAAAGTGAAATTGCTTTTTCTTGGAGCAAAGTAAGTACTTATATAATATGTTTGTTTACAAATATGTAGAATTAAGGTTAATTTAGTTAGTTTGGTTTGTGTATGAGTGTGCCTGGGCCTTTGTTGTTTTAGCTTCTATTTTTGAACGACCATTTGTTGTTTGTTGGAAACTTGGAGTTGGGCTAAGCCCTGACTTCATTGGAAAATCTCCATACTACATTAGCACTATTTTATAGAAAATTGGATTTTGGGTGCAATAATTTGAAATCCTAAACAAGGTCATCCAACTACTTCTTTTCATTTAACAAAAAAAAAAAAAAAAAAAAGTTGATCCAACTATGCGGAGTTTCTTCTCTCTAAAAAAAAAAAAAAACAACACATGGAGTTGGGCTTTTTGCCCAAAATTCCTCAAATCGCGACGGTTCTCTCTTTCAAATGATAGGAAAATATTCTCAAAGTGCAAGCGGATCATTGTCAAGATCCTAATGCAATTCCCCTTACACAAGAGGAGGTCTCAAACTTGGTGTTTAAGAAGAAGTCTGGTATTGTAAAAGGACTTGGCATGAGACCTTCTTCTTCTCTAGTAACCACCGCCTCTTCTAATTCATTGGTGGAGTATATCCAAATGTTAGAAAATGAGATAATTGAACTCAAAGAGGCAAGAGCTAGAGATCAAGAGGAGCGAGCTAAGGACCAAGATGCACAAACTAAGCAAGATGAGGTCCAAAAGAATATTATTAACTTTTTGAGGAGCAAGGGTTATGATGATGCTCTTACTTATGGGGGTGGTTCAACTTCAAGTTAAAACACTTTTTGGTTAGTACTTTATTTGCTTTCTACAATTTATACATTAGGAGTTGTGATTTTAATTTATTGGTGTGATTACTCTTAATGCATTGTTAAAAATGTTTCTTATAACATAGTTAATATTTTTACTTTACGATTTTAACGAAGCATTGTTTTTATATTTGTGCAGATTTCTTATTGGTGGTTTTTAGGGGATCTACTTTTGGCATTACTTGAAGACATACGAGGACATCTTCCATTAGTTCTAAAATAGGGTTTAGGTAGAGTTATCATGTATTGCAAACAATTATTGTATGGAAGAAGTTTGAATTAGATACTTATTTTATTTTTTACTTGTGAAATGTATGGATCTTTTTTATAAATGTGTTGTTGAAATAAATGTGTTATTCAAATGTGAGGTTTTAATAATATAATGACAAGTTACAGGTTAATATTAAAGTCATGAAAAAATAAAAACAGAAAATAAGTTTTAGCGACGAATTTTTTCATCATAAATATAGCAACAAAAAATTGTTTTAGTGACGAAAATTTCGTCACTAAATATAGCAAAATTTTGTAAGAAATGGTTTTAGTGACAAAAATTTTTCGTCACTATATGTGCCTAGATTTTCTTAAAAATAGTTTCAGTGACGAATTTTTTCGTCACTATATGTACCCGAACATAATTTTAGTGACGAAATTATTCGTCACTAAATATGATTTGGTAAACTAAAGTGTTTTTAGTGACGAAATATGTTCGTCACTGAATAGTGTTTTTAGTGAGGAAAACATTTAGTGACGAAACGTTTTCGTCACTAAAAGTTTTTTTTTTTTAAATCAAATCGGACTTTTAGTGACGAAATTTTTCGTCACCAGGACTTTTAGTGACGGGGCTACAGTGACGAAATGAGTTTCGTCACTAGAAGTCTAATTTCGTCACTAAAGGTCCTTAGTGATGAAAAATCAGACTTTTAGTGACGAATTTTTTTGTCACTGAAAATATATTTTGTTGTAGTGTCACTTTGTCACACTTGTTCTATACTTCTACATGGCAGACTGTAGGTGAAGTAGAAAAAATAGTGAGTTTATTAGAAAGTGATAAACAACCAATCACAATCTATCATTGTTGGATAATTTTGACAAAGCGTGTATCAAAATAGATTTTATCAATGCAAAAAAACAGATTCGATTATTGTGAAATTCGAACATGAAAAAACATACAGATTTGGCTTTTCAATGTAGAAAACACAATTTCACTAGGTGTTTATGAGAAAGCAGAACAATTTTTTAAATAGTGAACAGAAAATAATTTACGCAGAAAAAAGAGTGAACAATTTTTTAAATAATGCTGAACAGAAAATAATTTTATGCAAAATTGTAGAAATAGTTTATGCAAAAAACAGTGAACAATTTTTATTAAAAAACAATGAACAATTTTAATTAATGCAGAAAACAAATTTTATGAATGCAGTAAGCAGATTCGAATATAGAGTAAACACGAATTGCAGAGAGCAAATTTTATTAACGTAGAAACATATTTTATCAATGCAGAAAAAAATTCAATTATTGTGAAATTTAAACATGAAAAAGCATTCAGAATTGGCGTTTAAATTTAGAAAACACGATTTCACTAGGTGTTTTACGAGAAAACAGTGAACAATTTTTTAAATAGTGAACAGAAAATAATTTACGCAGAAAAGAGAGTGAACAATTTTTTAAATAATGCTGAACAGAAAATAATTTTATGCAGAATGCTAGAAATAATTTATGCAGAATGCTAGAAATAGTTTATGCAGAAAACAGTGAACAATTTTTATGAGAAAACAGTGAACATGGTGTGCAGAGAACAAATTTTATTAATGTAGAAACAGATTTTATCAATGCAAAAAAATAGATGATCTGTACATCTAATGTAATTAATTTTCCATTAAATTTACTAATTTGGTATGTTCTTCAATTTTCATTTGAATTTTCAAGATTTTACACACTCAACGAATTCGAATTTTTCAACAAATTCGTACTATCTGTATATCTAATGTACACAAATTTTCCTTGAGTTTTCACAGTTTTGTACATTCAACGAATTCAAATTTTTAAAAAAATTCATACAATCTATACATCTAACATACATACTTTTTCATTGAATTTTCATTATTTTGTACTTTCAATGAAATCAAATTTCTCAACAAGTCTGGACTATCTGTACATCTTATGTACACCTTCATGATATGGTATGTTCATTGATTTTCCGTCGATTTTTCTTGAATTTCTACATTCAACTAATTCGAACATTTTTACAAATTCGAATTTTTCGAGACATTTACCATTAGTTGATTTATACGAATCATTCATTTTTCTTTCATGAAGTTTGTCCATTATTCATATGGTTACATATTTTAAAAAACACAAAAACCATTTAAGTACAATAACTGCACCAATGCTAGAAATAGTTTATGCAGAAAACAGTGAACAATTTTTATGACAAAATAGTGAACAGTTTTAATTAATGCAAAAAACAGATTTTATGAATGTAGTAATCAAATTTGAATATACAGTAAATATGATGTGCAGAGAGAAAATTTCATTAATGTAGAAACAAATTTTATCAATGCAGAAAAATATATTCGATTATTGTGAAATTCAAACATGAAAAAACATTCAGATTTGGCATTTAAATTTAGAAAACACGATTTCACTAGGTGTTTTATGAGAAAACAGTGAACAATTCTTTAAATAGTGAACATAAAATAATTTATGCAAAAAAGAGAGTGAACAATTTCTTAAATAATGCTGAACAGAAAATAATTTTATGCAAAATCGTAGAAATAGTTTGTACAGAAAATAGTGAACAATTTTTATGAGAAAACAATGAACAATTTTAATCAATGTTGAAATTAAATTCATATTTCGAAATTAAAATCTCTATATTTTACAATGCTTCTATTTAAATAAATAAAAATATAAAAAAGCTACTTATTTTTATCTTTATGTTTATTTGTCGATTATCCTCAAAAAAAAAAAAAAAAAATTACACGATACTCAAGTTTGGTAAACTCGAATACTGTAGAAATAAAATTTTCTGCATTTTAGTTATAAAAGGTACTCGAGCCTGGTATACTCGAGTATTGTGTTGCATGGTACTTGAGTTTACCAAGCTTGAGTACCACATTATTTTTTTTAATCGCCCAATTTCCAGCTCAGCAGTGCCACGGTGGAACTATAAAATAGGGTACCTGAGTTCACCAAACTCAAGTACTAGAAAAAGTGGTAGATTACCATTTATTTCCAAAACAGTGGTTTTTTGCTAAAAATTTCAAAAAAAATGTGGTATTTGGCCATTTTGGCCCACTTGTAGTTCTAAACTTTGGCTCCAAATATTTTGTCACCCGAATTAACATGGGTGTGGGAGAACAACAACAACAACAACCTCTGTTAACATCAACCTCAGAACAAAACCAAGAAGAAGAATTAAATGCAAGTAGTTTGCTTAAAGAAACATGGTTAGAGTCGAAGAAATTGTGGGCAATTGCTGGACCCTCCATTTTCAGCAGGCTTGCCATGTTCTCTATGACTGTCATAACCCAGTCCTTCTTCGGCCACCTCAGTGACCTCGACCTCGTTGCCATTTCCATCACCTCCACCGTCATCATCACCATCACTTTTGGCTTCTTGGTACTCCCATTTCCCTTCTCTCCCTTTCTAATCTTTCACTTTCATCACGATAACTACTACTTGTCCCAAAAATTAACACTTCCTCTCACTATAATACTTCAGAAAAGCTCAAATTGTCGCGATAAATTTAATCATTTAACCATTATTTTAACGCGTGATGACCATTTTGATGTAGTTGGGTATGGTGAGTGCTCTTGAAACGCTATGTGGCCAAGCATATGGGGCCAGACAGTGATGATTCCTCTCGGATTTCTGGCTGCTGCTGGGTAAGTTGCTGGTTCTAAGTCTTGTTTCTGCTCTTCTTTATAGTAAAACATAATGTGAATGGTAGAATAGGAATATAACATGCAATTAGAACAGTGAAAATGTGGATAATATGTGAGAAGCAAGATTTGAGGTTTAAGAGTTACAGATTAAGAAGTCCTATATGTCACCAGCATCATCATTTCACTTGCCCAATGCTATCCCCATTCCCACTAAAACATAAGTTTGATCATTACGTTAAGCTTTATCTTCCCAAGTGTGGAAATCATACTGTTTCTTGCCCCATGTAATGACGTTTGTAAGCAGTACATTTACAGACTTTTTTTTTTTTTTTGAGTGTGTGAACTAATTAACGCAGTTCTTGTGACCTGCAGTTCCGCAATGATATAATATCGTCTTTTCTTAAAATGCTTCTGGCTTAATTTACCCGCTTGATTTAATTGTTAAAGGCAAACAATATGTTAAGGTTCAAGGTTCTAGAAAGAGAGTTTCAATAGAGAATATCTAATTATTTGACAAGATAAAACCCGATGGTCTTTTCTGTGAGCTAAATGTCAATTATTAGTGTTTTAATTTAATAACATCTTCCCAGCATCATTTAACATCATTAGTGGATGTGATGGGTTCAAATAAATGCCTCATTTTTATATCTTGGATTCTCTTCGTAGCATCTCTGGTAATTACTGAGTAATTTTTGGAGTGGAGGGAGTTCTTTTAAATTTTATCTTTTTTGCTGGTGAGCAAAAGTCACTTTTTCCACCCATCTTTTTAACCATGTTATGTTCTCTTATTTCAGGGTACGTGTAGCAAAAGAGCTTGGTGCAGGCAATGCAAAAGGTGCAAAATTTGCTACTACAATCTCAGTGTTGTCCTCTTTAATGGTTGGACTCCTAATTTGGTCAATAATCATAGCCTTCCCTGAGAATCTTGCAATGATCTTTACAATCTGTCGGGGACGTTTTGCGACAAGGGTAAAAAATGTAAGATTAGCCCAAATCTCTCCTTGGGTTCTTTAGAAATGTTTATTTGTGGAGAATCAAGCTCAAAATTCCAAATGTATAATGAACAAAAGGCTAATGGTGCTTTAACAAGAGAGAAATCAAAATGTCATAATTGAAATACAAGAAAATGCAAAAAAAAGTACACAGGTCCGAAAACTTCGACCCACAGTTAGCGAGAAGAGGAAATTGAGAGGGGTTGTGAGGAAGAGAGGGAAGATTCTCCTATACCCATATTCCAAACCCCCAAGCTTAGACAGCTCGTATTTCAGTTTTTTTTTAATAGTTTGGCCTAATTAATTTACCAACATTTTCCAGTTTCATAGCATTGAATTTATAATGGAAAAAAAAGGCAGCTACAAGCTTTAGCCAAACATATGTTCACAAGTTTGACGCAGTACAGCATAGCAAGTCATTCTGTCAATGTCAGACAGAGAATCAAGGCCTAACATTCATGAGGGTCACCTGGTTTTCTTCATCAACAGTGAGTAGAAAATAGTTTTTACTGATCTGTCTCTAGAGGATATTGCCTGCAAATGAACAATCCAATATTTCAATAGGAAACTCAAACAATTCAAGGACAAATGAATTCACAGAAACATTTGACTACAATCAAGGCCTATTTTTTTGAATTGTACTACAACAGCATACATTAAGTTCGACTAATGTCTATATTAATGAAGCTATACATTTAAGCTATTACACTATAACTAGGGATTTCAGAACGACATGACAAAATCTTGACTTTTATCCAAGAAAAATATATCTATTAAGCAGCATATCCCCACTTATATTTTAAAAAGAAAGTTCGACTAATGTACATATTAATTAAGCTACACATTTAAGCTATTACACTATAAGTAGGGATTATGTAACGACATGACAAAATCTTGACTGTTATCCAAGAAAAATATATCTCTTAAGCAGCATATCCCCATTTATATTTTAAAAAGAAGTCGTATTTGCCATTTCGGTATCATATCATATTAAGGCTTCATACACATACATCTAGACAGGCCTTAGATAGGTGAAGAGGTCACTCACACTACGGATAGAGAAACATCACATGGCCACATAAATTGTGCACTTGTTGAGATGAGATTAGTGTCTGGAAGTTGCCTCCTCTGTTATAAGTATCTGAGCTTGTTGTGCCTGCGAATGATAATTTAACCCCAAAAGCAAATCATATTTTTGAAAAACCAATGCCAAATGAAATGGTTTTCTGAGTATCCCTATTTCGACCATTACCTCTTTTTCCCATTTGCATCTCAGTGTGATTATAGTCAATATCAATGTCTGAACTACAGTTCCACTAATCATTCCAGTCCAAATACCCTGCTCATTCAAATTCAATTATGAACATGTAAAATCAAAAAATCATACTGGAAGAAATGCATCATCCGATAGAAGTGATGAATATTGAATATGCTGTCTCTATAACTTTGGAGTGACTTTTTTCTATTCGTGTCTTTGTGGCACAGTCAATGTTGGCTTCTAAATTTTATATCATGGAAGATTCAAGAAATCAAGGTGTAGTTCTATTTACCATGCCAGAATATGTGTATCCTAACACATTGAAGTATTGGCAACAATGCAACACACATGCCGTAATTCCAAAATGAAGTGACCAACCCAAGAGAACCCCAAGAGGGACCCCAACTAAGTAGTAGCTACCTATGTTTATAAAAGCCACTTTAGCTTTCCAACCAGATCCTTACTAATCTTAATTTCAAATTACTAGTTCTGCATCATACTGGTACATAAAAAATAGTTTGAAGCATGTTACACAGCATATAACTTGTGAAGGTCAAGATCAACGATTGTTGAACCCCAGAAAAATAAAAAATAAATAAAGAGTAGTTAACTGGCTAGACATTTTCACTGATTCTTTGATAACTTTGTCCTTCAGCATTTATAAGTACCATCCTAGATGACTAAATTACTCTGTTTGAAACAATGTATGTCTTTGACTGTTAGGTACAAGACATCATAGCTGTGATAATTGCGTGCAGTAGGTACTTGTACAAAATCAGTTAGAGCAAATCAGTTAGAGCAAGCATCAAAGTATTGTACATTGTTAGTTGGAGTGTGTGCTGTAATAAGGTGTACCAACAGTAAGACAATAACTAGTATAAAGACTGAAATAATTGTAACAGAAGGAGATAATATGAATACATTTACTTAGCTCTCATTGAGACTAACTTGGAGGTTGATTCCCTCGAAGAATCAGTGGAGGACTAGTTCCCTCGAAGAACTACCATATTGAGTGAGTAAGAGAATTAGAGAGTGAATTACTAAGGACTCTAACATTTGGTATCAGAGCTGGTTCAACCATGGTGCAAGAAACCAGATATTCTCTGTTGAGTGACTCTGTTTCGCTGGTACAACAGAGACTGGATGATCATGCCTCTACCATGGAGATTATTTCAAGAAGATTGGAACAATTGGATAGCAATTTCAAAGGAATGCAAGCTATGATGGAAGAGAGGTTACCAGCAGTATAGCAACCAGTTAATCAAGGGGAAAGAACAGATCATCACCAAGAAAATCGATGTCCTAAAGCAGAGGTGCTGCAACAGCCTATGCGCCATCCACGACCTGAGGTTGGTGCTCTAATTCCTAGGCCTATCAGGTTAGAATTTCCCAGATTTAGTGGTGGTGATCCTTCTGCTTGGATCTTTAGGGCTGTGCAATTTTTTCGTTACTATGAAATACCTGAGGAAGAAAAGATCTTGAATGCTTCTTATCATCTTGATGATGAGGCATTGATATGGTTCCAAGATTGTGAAAGATCTTTGGATTCTTGGGAGACCTTTGTCAAGGCCATTCAAGTTAGATTTGGACCTTCATCATATGATGATCCCATGGAAGCTTTAACCAAGTTAAAACAGATTACTACTGTGGCTGCTTACAAGAGCCAATTCGAGATGTTAAGTAACAGAATTAGAAACTTATCTGAATCTCACAATCTTAGTTGTTTTTTGAGTGGTTTAAGAGATGAAGTTAGATTAGCAGTGAGGATGCAAAATCCAAGAACTCTGAATGCTGCCTTTGGGTTAGCTAAAATTCAAGAAGAATATTTGTCCACTTGCAAGAAGGTCTATAGGCCATTTTCTGATTTTAGCAGAAGCAATTGGCAAGCACAACCAATGGAAAAATCTGACAGTAAGAATGAGTCTAAGGCAAGAGTTCCTATACAAAAGATTACTTCAATGCAAATGGAAGAAAGAAGAAAAAAGGGGCTATGTTACTATTGTGATGAGAAATGGCAGCCCAAACACAAGTGTAAAGGTCTGAAGCTATTCATGATAGAAGAAGTGCAAGAGGTTAATGAAGTTGTAGTTGTCGAAGTTAGGGATAATGCAGACTTTCAATTAGATCAAGCTGATATTACTTTATATGCTCTGTTGGGCAGCCCTTCACCAGGAACTATGAGGGTTTTGGGTCAGATTAAAGGGCATTGGGTTGTGATACTTTTGGATACTGGAAGTTCTCATAATTTTCTTGATTTTGTGTTGGTGAAAACCTTGCAATTGGCTATAGATACTACAAGGATTTTGGAGGTTAGGGTGGCTAATGGGGAATTGATCAGAACTAAGGGTGAATGTAAAGATTTGTTGATCAAAATGCAAGGCACAGACTTCTTGGTAGATCTGCATGTTTTAACATTGGGGGGTTGTGATGTGGTTTTAGGCACCCAATGGTTAAGTACACTAGGTCTGATCAGTTGGGATTTTAAACAATTGGAGATGGAGTTCTTGCATCAAGGTTTGAAGGTGTGGCTGCAAGGCATCAAGCCCACAGGTTCAGTCATACAAGATGGAGATCAGTTTATTAAACAATCAAATCAGAAGGGGCTGCTTCTGCAAATTGTGTCACAGCAGCCACTGGAGTCATCTCCACAGCACCTCCTTCCACCAGAGGTGCAGTCCTTGCTGGAGGACTTCGCTGTGGTTTTTGAGGAACCAAAAGGCTTACCACCATGTAGAGGACATGAGCACCAGATTGTTCTCAAGCCAGGCACTCAACCAATATGTCAGAGACCATACAGGTACCCTTTTTATCAGAAATCAAAGATTGAGAATATTGTTACAGACTTACTTAACTCTGGTTCTATTAGAAATAGCCAAAGTCCATTTGCATCTCCTGTTTTATTAGTAAGGAAAGCAGATGGTAGTTGGAGAATGTGTGTGGATTATAGAGCTCTCAATAAAGATACAGTGAAGGATAAGTTTCCTATTCCTGTGGTGGATGAACTATTGGATGAACTAAGTGGTGCTTGGGTATTCTCTAAGTTAGATTTGAGATCGGGCTATCATCAAATTCGAATGAAAGAGGAGGATATTGAGAAAACAGCATTTAGAACTCATGAAGGCCATTATGAATTTTTAGTTATGCCCTTTGGGTTGACTAATGCTCCTTCGACCTTTCAATCTCTCATGAATGATGTATTCAAACCATTTCTTAGGAAGTTTGTGCTAGTGTTTTTTGATGATATACTAGTGTATAGTCCTGATTTGAGTTCTCATGTCTTGCATCTCAAAACTGTTTTACAAGCTTTACTAAACAATAAGCTTTTTGCCAAAAGAAGCAAATGTGCCTTTGCATGTTCTGAAGTTGAGTACTTAGGACATATTATTTCTGGAGAAGGGGTGCAGACAGATTCTAAGAAGACAGCAGCCATGTTAGATTGGCCTATTCCTAAGACTGTGAAGTCCTTGAGGGGTTTCCTTGGTTTAACTGGATATTATAGGAAGTTTATTAGAAATTATGGTCTTATTGCTGCCCCACTTACTGCTTTACTCAAGAAAGATGCATTTGAGTGGACTAAGAAGGCTGATTTGGCATTCCAAAATCTTAAAGAGGCTGTTTCTCATCCTCCAGTCCTTACTTTACTAGATTTTTCTCAGCCGTTCTTGGTAGAATGTGATGCTTCAAGTTATGGTATTGGAGCTGTGTTAATGCAAGCCAGTTGCCCAATTGCTTTCCATAGTCAAGCCTTGAAAGGCAGGAGCATTCATTTATCCACTTATGAGAAGGAGTTACTTGCTTTGGCTACAGTAGTAAAGAAGTGGAGACCATACCTATTGGGTAAACCATTTGTGATTAAAACGGACCATCAAAGTTTGAAACATTTGTTGGAGCAAAGAATTGGAACTCCTATGCAGCAGAAATGGATCACTAAGTTGCTGGGATACTCTTTTGTTATTGCCTATAAGAAAGGGAAGGAAAATGTGGTAGCTGATGCATTATCTAGGAAACCGGGGAGTGAGAACATTGATGAACAACAGAAACTTTCAGAGGCAGTTAGTAGTTTGTTTTGTATTGACTTCCAAGTTGATTCCAATAGCTGTTTGTTTCTCATTTCCTTTCCTACTTCTACTTGGATTGAAGAGCTTAAGGCTAGTTATCATGGAGATGCAGAGGTCCAATAGATTTTGCAGTCCATTGATGGCAGTTCTGAAGCTTCTGGCAGGTTCAGTTTGCAGAATGGTTTGTTGCTCTACAAGGGTAGAATTTTTCTGGGCAGAAACTGCAGTTTGAAGTCTAAAGTGTTGAGCTTGGTGCATGACAGTCCTTTAGGTGGAACTCAGGCTATTTGAAAACGTTTCATAGAGCCAAAAGGGATTGGTTTTGGTGGGGAATGAAACAGGATTTAAAGGACTATATTAAATGTTGTGATATATGCCAGAGAATCAAGCATGAAACCAGTAGGATTGTTGGTCTTTTACAACCCTTGGCTATTCCTCATACTCCTTGGACCTCTATCAGTATGGATTTTGTGGAAGGATTGCCTAAATCTCAAAAACAGGATGTTGTGCTTGTGGTAGTGGATAGACTTACTAAGTTTGTTCATTTCATCCCTTTATCCCATCCCTATACAGCTGCTAAGGTTGCTTCTTTGTTCATGCAACACATATTCAAGTTACATGGGATGCCTAACTCTATAGTTAGTGACAGGGACCCTATCTTTACTTCTAGGTTTTGGGAGGAATTATTTCGATTGCAAGGGGTTGAGTTGGCTATGTCATCTGCCTATCACCCTCAATCTGATGGCCAGACAGAGGTGGTCAACAAAAGCCTTGAGCAGTATCTCAGAGCCTTTGCAGGAGACAAACCTAAGCAATGGGTGGAGTGGTTGCCTCTAGCTGAGTTTGGGTTTAATACCAACTATCATACAGCTACTAAACTTACTCCCTTTGAAGCTCTTTATGGGTTTCAACCACCCACACTTTTGGATTATATTCCTGGACTCACTAAGGCTGCTGTTGTTGAGGAGTATTTGCAGAATAGACAGCAGATTTTGAGTCTTCTCAAGACTAATTTAGTTGCTGCTCAGGACAGAATGAAACTTCAGGTTGACAAGCATAGAGTGGAGAGACACTTTGAGGTGGGGGATTGGGTTTTCCTCAGGTTGCAGCCCTTTAAACAGCAGACCATTCGATTAAAGAAGGTTGGGAAATTGGCACCTAAGTTCTTTGGCCCTTTTCAAGTTCTGCAAAAGATTGGTTCTGTTGCTTATAAGCTGGACTTACCTCCAACTTCATGCATTCACCCTGTTTTTCACGTCTCATGCTTGAAGGCTAAGCTTGGTCAGCACATCTCTCTTCTTCCTACACTACCACCAGTGGATTACCATGGTCACTTATCTCCAGAACCAGTTGCAATCTTGCAGCAGAGATCAGTCCAGTTACGGAGGCAGAGACAGGTTACTGAGGTTCTCGTGCAGTGGGATGGCTCTTCACCAGATGATGCTACTTGGGAGCTCCTTCACAAGCTACAACACCAATTCCCTCACCTTGTGGGCAAGGTTCTTTAAAAGGGGAGGGTAATGTTAGGTACAAGACATCATAGCTGTGATAATTGTGTGCAGTAGGTACTTGTACAAAATCAGTTAGAGCAAATCAGTTAGAGCAAGCATCAAAGTATTGTACATTGTTAGTTGGAGTGTGTGCTGTAATAAGGTGTACCAACAGTAAGACAATAACTAGTATAAAGACTGAAATAATTGTAACAGAAGGAGATAATATGAATACATTTACTTAGCTCTCATTGTGACTAACTTGGAGGTTGATTCCCTCGAAGAATCAGTGGAGGACTAGTTCCCTCGAAGAACTACCATATTGAGTGAGTAAGAGAATTAGAGAGTGAATTACTAAGGACTCTAACATTGACTCTTTGGTAACGGGAACAAGAGGTGGAGAAATTCAATGTTATTAAAGCATTGACTTAACCGAGAATATTTTATAATCTCAAATTGAAAAGCCTCTGCCTTGGAAGGGCTGGAATTCTATAGGAGATTCGATATCAAGGGGATGCTCAACACTTATTTTACTTGTTATAATCTCAAACATTTATATAGGAGATTTGATGTCTAGGGGATGCTCAAAATATGTATGCAACACTATGTTTAAAACGTTTACCTTCTTGATTTCTTGGTATGCTTGAGGCTTCATCTATAATGAAGCCCTGTGGCTTAATGGTCTGACAAAAAAATGGAGTAATTTTAATGACATGACTTTTCTCACAACTATTGACATTACAATTGGATTAACATAACTTTCATTTGTATCTAAGATTGACACTAGTTTTAATTATGCACTAAGACATGTAAACAGTTGTGAAAAATTTTGTGAAAAATGTTGTGTTGACTTAACTGTCGATAGAATTTCGCATAAAAAAATTGGTGTGGAACATCCCTAGTGCTATTATTTGACTAGGGCTGGTTGTATGTTCATTGAGAAGCAAGAAAATGAAAAGATCTAGACCGTTTAAATGCAAGAAAATGCATGTGCATCTTAGACTTTTTGGTAGAAATGGATTCCATTGCATCTAAACCGTGTTTAATTTTCACAATTGAAATTTATCTCAGAAGTTGCTAGTCTGAAATGAGAAGAGAGTGAACAGCATTAATTAATGCAAGAACTACCCGAAATCAATTTCATCGCCTCTTGGAAACAGTGAATTCAATTCATATCTTTTAAAAATTCATCTAAGATGTAAAAATGATGAGATTAAAATTGTTTAAATGCAAGAAAATGCATATGCATCTTAGAGTTCTTCAATTCGTATCTTTTAAAAATTCATCTAAGATGTAAAAATTGATCAACTTTATCATTTTCACGGCTGTCGATTGGTTT
Source organism: Quercus ilex subsp. ballota (assembly GCA_032727855.1). NCBI lineage: Eukaryota > Viridiplantae > Streptophyta > Magnoliopsida > Fagales > Fagaceae > Quercus > Quercus ilex. The sequence continues at coordinate 2,379,545 of CM064909.1, forward strand.
AACTTTCAATGCTAGTCTTATAAAAAATAAAAATAAATAAAAAAAAGAATTTTCAACTCTTCTCCCTCAGTTATATGATTATATATTCTTTACTCTTTAGACTGGGTAGTGGGTAATGAGTACGCATGAGAAACTCCACTCCAAATAATTCTTATTCAGTGACTTTGGTCAGAATGATTTTTTTTTTTTTTTTTAATCTTTATTTTAGTTTATTCAACAGTTTACTATAAGTCTGACATCTTAATAGAACCAATAATATGTTTGATGGTATGATAATTTTTTTTAAATCTTTTCTGCTTTCAAATAAAAAAATACTCTTGTAGGTTATCTAGATTACAATAAAAAATACTTACTTTGAAGAGCTGAAAATATTAATGATATGAGTTAGTAACTTCAAAAGTAACAATAAAGAAAAACACACATACGTACATAAAGATGAACCAAGTAACCAACCACCCCTAGGCTTCACCAAAAAAAAAAAAAAAAAAGACCGTATGAGATATGGTGGTTCATTTTGTGGTAGATTTCTCCAGAAATTCTGCATTGGAACCCCTAAATATACAATTTAATAAATGATTTAATTGTTTTTTGATAGTTTCTCGACCCAATCTATACCGACTCTAATCCTATTTCAAGCTTTGTCTAGATTATCAAATTATATACCGATTCCAATAAAAAAAAATACATAAAAATTATATACCAATCCAAAATTAACTAACGGTGTTAAGTGATAGGTAATGCTAAGTCTCTCCCTCCAATTTTGGTATAAAATTAAAAAAGAGCAAACACGTTTCACACCCTTGCAACTACATTATTGTTTCTAGTCCATCTTTTTTTTTTTTTTTTCCCCTCATAATGCTTCTCGTTCATCTCATTGTTCATTTATAATTGGCTGCTTGGTTCTTAGACCCTCTCCATTTCTGTATTACCATATCTAAAAACTCTCAATTTAATTGCTGGCTCCCGATGTATGTTTCTTAATGGAAACAAGGTTGGATCGAAGTAGTTTTGAGAAGCACTGTGGTGATGTACCTTTTAAAAATAAGTTGATAGTGAAAAAGCCAAATTCGGGTGGAGGTTTGGCCTTGCTATGGGAGGAGGAGGTGAATTTGGATGTGATTAATTTTACTGACAATCATATTTTGGCTAAGGTGGTGGAAAATGATGGTTTTGTGTGGCATCTTACAGGATTTTATGGGTGGCCTAAGGCACATGAAAAGCGGAAGTCATGGGCTCTTTTATCTCATTTAAGGACTCTTGTTAAGGGTCCTTGGTGTTGCATTGGGGATTTCAATGCTATACTTCATGCATCGGAGAAACAGAATGCCCATGCACCTTACTTTAATCAGATGGATGATTTTCGGGTTGCCTTGGAAAATTGTGAGTTGAAAGATTTGGGTTTTATTGGACATAAGTTCACTTGGACAAATAGGCGGCCTGGTTCAGCTCATACAAAACAAAGGTTGGATAGAGCTACGGCTAACAGAGGATGGACTGAAAAGTTTCCTGCCAGCTTGGTGTCCCATTTGTTCAGCCATGCTTCTGATCACATTCCTATTCTTTTAACAACCATGAATGATAGGAGGCTCAAGGTTAGGGGGGCTAGTGGTTTCAAGTTTGAGGAGTGCTGGTTATTATGGGATGATTGTGAGGAGGCTGTGCTTGAGGCATGGACAAAAGGGGAGCAGGGTAGTTCGGGTTTGAGTGGTCTGAGGGACCAAATCCAAATTTGTGGGGCTGATTTGTATGCATGGGGTTCTTCTAAAACTAAACCCGACACTAAGGAGATTAAAAGATTACAAAAGAAGCTGGAACTTTTGAATGCTGGTGAGATGAATGAGGAAAGTAGGAATGAATTCCTTTTACTGAGTAAACAATTGGATGACTTATTGCTTAAGCAAGAGATTTTTTGGCTTCAAAGGTCCCGGGTGTCATGGCCAAAGTATGGAGACAGGAATACTAAATTTTTTCACTCCAAGGCTTCTCAACGAAGGCGTAGGAACTTTATTGAGGGAATCAAGAATGCTAATGGGGATTGGGTGGAGAAGGTGGATGAGATTGCGGATGTAGCTTCTGATTATTTCATGAATATTTTTAAAGTAGGTACTTGTGACAGAATGGAGGAATGCCTTAATGCAGTTCAACGGAGGCTGATTGATGATATGTTGGAGGTGCTGTCCAGGCCATACAGCAGTGAAGAAGTTAGAGCAGCGTTGTTCCAGATGGGACCAACAAAGGCTCCTGGACCTGATGGTATGAATGCCCTCTTCTATAAAAAATTTTGGCATATTGTTGGTAATGGGGTGACTGATGCTGTGTTAGATTTTTTACATACTGGTCATATGGTGCCTGTTATTAATTATACTCATATTGTTTTGATTCCTAAAATAAAGAAACCGAAGAAAATGTCAGATTTCAGACCTATTAGCCTATGCAATGTACTTTATAAAATTATTTCTAAAGTTTTGGCAAACAGGTTGAAACTAATTTTGCCGCAGTTAATTTCCCCTACCCAAAGTGCTTTTGTACCTGGACGCCTTATCACTGATAATGTGTTGGTAGCCTATATGAGACCTTGCATGCCATGCATATTCGAAAGAAGGGAAAGAAGGGGGCTTTAGCCCTAAAATTGGATGTCAGTAAGGCCTATGATAGAATGGAGTGGGGCTTCCTAAAAGGCATGATGATTAAGTTGGGGTTTTCGGAGGTTTGGGTGGATAGGGTCATGAGTTGTGTCTCTACTCCTTCCTTCTCTGTCCAAATCAATGGTAAAGCTTTTGGGAATATAACTCCATCTAGAGGTATTCGCCAAGGTGACCCTCTGTCCCCTTATCTATTTCTGATATGTGCTGAAGGTTTTACTTCGGTCCTTGCTAGAGAAGAGATTGAAGGGAGGCTACATGGAGTGGCTTTATGTAGAAATGCTCCATCTATTACTAATTTGCTATTTGTTGATGATTCTTTGATATTTTGTCAAGCTAATAATGATGAAGTGCAGGTGGTTTCTGATACCTTACAGCTATATGCTGAAGCTTTGGGCCAATGCATAAATCTTGAGAAGTCTTCTGCTTATTTTAGTAGTAATGTGTCTGTGGAGCAGAAAGCATGGATAATTGATAAATTAAAGGTTAAGGAAGTGGAGAAATTTGATACTTATTTGGGATTGCCTACTTTGGTAGGACGAAGAAAATATGAGACTTTTGCTTTCCTAAAGGAAAGGGTTTGGAGAAAGCTGCAAGGTTGAAAGGGGAAGTTGCTTTCTAAGGCTGGCAAGGAGGTTCTTATAAAAGCAGTGGCTCAGTCCATTCCCACATATACAATGGGGGTTTTTCAGTTGCCTGGGAAATTATGTGATGAGTTGGACGCTATGTGTGATAGATTTTGGTGGGACAAGTTGGGGAGGAAAGGAAAATACACTGGAAAAATTGGGGTTTTTTAATGCTACCAAAGAAAGAGGGTGGAATGGGTTTCAAAGATTTAAGATTATTCAATCTAGCCATGTTAGCCAAACAGGGGTGGAGGTTGTTACAGGATAGAAGCTCTCTGTTATACAGCTGTTTTAAAGCCAAATATTTCCCGGGTGTGATTTTCTTGAAGCAACTGATTGCCAAAATAGTTCTTATGTCTGGAAAAGTTTGTTAGCAGCTCAACCAATTTTGAGGAAAGGGTGCTTTTGGAGAGTAGGTAATGGGGCTTCAATTCATGTTCTTAAGGATTGTTGGCTGCCAAACCATCCAACAAAAAAAATACTTTTTTAGCCGGAGGAGGAGATTTGGGAATGGAGAGTCTCTGATTTAGTTGACTGGCAGCATCAGTGGGATAAAGAAAGAATTATGGCCATGTTTCACCCATTTGATGCAAATGCTATATTTCACTTCCCTCTAAGTAGGCGGATTGTACAAGATGTGTTGGTATGGTTATTTGCAAAGAAGGGCAGATATACAGTCCGGTCTGGGTATTTTGTGGCAAAGCAAATAAGGAAGGATGAGTTAAATGATGGGGAGTCGTCTGAGCATAAAGCATTTGGGTCACTTTGGTCTCGGCTATGGACAGCTGCCGTTCCAAACAAGGTTAAAATTTTTTCATGGAGGGCTTGTCTCAATATTTTGCCCACACAGGATAATCTCATTCGAAGAAGAGTGATAGAGAGTGCACGTTGTTGTTTCTGTCAAAAAGAGACCGAATCAGTTCTACATGTTCTTTGGAGTTATGGGGTGGCACAAGATGTTTGGGCCGGGAGTTTAGGTAGAATTCAAAAATCTTGTACTGAACAAAATGATTTTTTATAGCTGTTCACAGGTTTTATGGAGAAGCTTTCACTGGAGGAATGGAATTTGTTCTGGCTTATTTGTTGGCAGATATGGCATCAGAGGAACATGGTCATGCATGGTGGTGTTTTTCAGCATCCTTCAAAGTCGACCCAGCGTGCAGTGGATTATTTGAGGGAGTTTACAGATGCACAAGATCATCTAAATGTGCCAGATCCGAGTCATGTCCCAGCACAGCAGACATGGCGGCCTCCATCGGGGTTGTTATTCAAGCTGAACTTTGATGGTGCGTGTTTTGATGATGATGCTGAATCAGGTTATGGAGCTGTGATCAGAAACGAAAAGGGTGAAGTCATGGCTGCTATAGCTGTGAGGGGAGGTGCTGTGCATGATAGTGAGGAGGTGGCAGTGATGGCTTGTCGTAAAGCACTTGAGTTTGCCATTGATGCGGGCTTTACGGAGATTATTTTGGAGGGTGATAATGCCATGGTGATGAAAACGATTTCTCAGGCTCAACCAGACCTGTCACGACTTGGTTTAATTTACGAAGACATTTGGTGCTTGGCTGTGGGTTTTAGGTCCATTTCATTTAATTGTGTTAGACGCAGTGCAAATAGTGTTGCTCATGCTTTGGCTCGATTTGCTAGATTAATTGATAATGAAATTATTTGGTTGGAGGAGGATCCTCCACCAGTGGTGGATGCATTGTACTTGGATTCTAGTTTGCTGAATTAATGAAATTGATTGGTTTCGGCTTCAAAAAAAAATTGTTGGGGTTACCATGATTTCAAGGAGTGTATGCTTTCACAATTTGCTTCAATCTCTTCGAGCTACTTCTTCCTCATCCAAGGTTTTTTTTTTTTTTTTTAATTTTTTTTTTTAAGCTTTGACATCTTATAATTTAATTGCTATTGCGATTGTTATTGTTATAATTTCTTTGTTTTTGTTAGACAGATATTTTTACAAGTTGTTTTTTTTATTATAAATGTTTGCAGAGGGTTTTTCTGGGTGAAATTATTTTCTTTGTACTTTCTTTCATTCTTTCTCGGTTCTTTGATCATATATAAGCTATCCTATCATTCAATTTTCATGTTTTGGTGATTGATTATTTATCTTCTCTAGTACCTCTAGTATTTTCTATTTTGGGGAGCATATTGTCTACGTAATTCTAAGTATCCAGTTCCTCCATCAGAATAGAAACCCTTCAACTAGTTAAATGTTTGAGATTATAACAATTAAATGACCATGATCATTGGACGTATCATACTCCCAAAAAAAAAAAAAAAAAAACATAGAGATGCCATAAAATTATCCTTATATTGGATATATTAATTAGACCATGATCATTGGACGTATCATACTCCCCAAAAAAAAAAAAAAAAACATAGAGATACCATAAAATTATCCTTATCTTGGATATATTAATTACATAGGTTATCCTTTTTTTTTTTTTTTGGCTAATAATAGGTTATTTAGTTTTTAGTTCGTACATTAGATAGTCTAGTATCAATTATATTTTCTTACATAACATACACGTTTTATTTTTTGGTTTTGATGAAAACATAGCATAGACTCCTTGAAAAGTATCTCAAAGACCGGTCAAAAGTATATCAGAAAAAAAAAAAAAGTTATTTACTCTTTGTTCGATTCAAAGAACGGTCCAAACGTTTCTCCAAAAAGAAAAGGAAAAAAAGAGAGAGAGAGAGAATGGTCCAAAACGTGTTCATAGGGGCCAATATGTAATCTAGGCCGGGATAGGTTCGACTTACAAGAATGGGCCGGGTGTAGATGAATATGGTTTGCTTATCAATTGGGTTGGGTGTAGGTTTGTGTTGTTTAATACTCCTATGAGATACCAGTACCACTTTCCAATATTAACTGATAAAGTCTCTGATTGTTGAATAAGAGATTTGAAATTCAATTTCTACTTACACCAAAAACCAATTGATGTATTGGTCTGATAATAAAGAGTGGACGATATAGGTTGAACTCTCTCTCTCTCTCAAAAAAAAAAAAAAAACTTCCCAATATATATATATATATATATATTAGTGTTACTATTGAGCCTGAAAAAAAAAATGTTGTGGAAAGGAACAAAAACAATGATATTAATAACAAGAGAACCATTAATATGATGATGTGGGATATTCATTAAGAAAAATGCCAATTTAATTTTTTTTTATAGAAATAAACACACACAAAGGAGAGAAAATGAGGTTCTAACACAAAAACAAATACTTACTAACAATTAATTTAAGTGGTGTCACATTAATACTGTAGGGACACAATTTGCGGCCCAAGCCCAAAGATGAATGGGGTGATGGTCCAGTGAGCCCAATACAATATATTTGTACAGAGTGGGTTAAAGAGCTAGGCCCTGATGAATTTAATAACGGCTAGTAATGGATTTAGAAGATGATCAAGCAAGAACATGACATGTAGGATTGGATAAATTCACTGTCCGAGGAGATAATTTTGAGTATAAATCAATATAACTGTTTACAAGTACAACTTTGATTGTTACAGTATTTCTCCCTCCTTTTTTCCGATCCTCATCTCGTGGAAGGTCTCTCACATTATATAGTTCCTCTCAAGCCATCCTAATCCTACACTCGTTAATCATCTAAACTTTCACTTGAGTGCATGTCCCATTAGACGCCCTCTTTGACTTTCTGTGAATTGTGGTAGCTGAGACTGCACTGTTTATGAGTCTTCTCCACATAAATGCGGTCAGAAAGTAGCTGCAATGCATTTAATGTGGTGGTAGTAGCTTTTCCTTTAGATATTTCTGAGTTCTTATCACTCCTATATGTGCATGAAGCTCATCCTTATCGTGGAAATCTCCTGGTAGGTCACCTAGGTTGCTGGAATATAGATTCGAACTGTATTCATTGTGTCCGAGGAGGAGTTACTCCTCAGACCGTTCTCCATCCGTTCCTTCTTAATGAGATTTTCAATTTAGAACCTTTCAAGGTTATTTATCCCTCTTTGGACATTCTCACGTCCTCGGATAAGGCCCAATGCCCAATATACAATTTTGGGCCTTTATCCTACCCAATGACCCTCCTCATGGGTAGGATAACAAGGGACTATCTCCTCAACCATAGGATATGTCTTCATCAATGTGCACTTAACCTTTTTAGGGTCCTAGGGAGTATTGATGCTCTGAACGAGTATTTGGACTTGAGGCTCACCTGGCACGATGTGGTCCACATGTACGAGTGTCACAAACAAAAAGGGGTGGGATTTTACCTCAAATCCCAATCTGATATTGTCAGGCTCATCTCGTGTCTCCCGAGATCTAACAAGGGGATGAAAGACGACTACTTGATTGCTTCGGGGGCGTGGCATGATGGTCTTCATTGCCCAGTCGAAGAGGGAGAGCCAGGTGGGACACCTTAAATTTAGGTCTCCTAACAATAGATTTAGACTCTTTAACCTCGACTCTGTTTCGCTCCTTTTTGTCTTGTTCTTTCATAATAATGGATTTCAACTTTTTAACTGTGCTTTGTTCTTCTTTTGTGTTAACAGATAGAAGGCACGTAGCTCCTCGACTCAGCTTAACTAACGTCGAAGCCCTTAATTACTTGCTGAGATCCGAAATCTTTGTAAGTAAAGACAGGGAGCTTCGGGCTGTCCATCTAATTTTGGACTTCCAACTCATTTCAGAGGCATTCCAAGAGATCGACCATGCCATAAGAGCAGGTGACCAACTGATAGCTCATATCGACGTGTCTCGGCCCAATTTTTTAGCTCTATACAATCTTCCACCAGTAGCACACCCATTCCAACAAAACGTCCCTTTAGTCATCCAACCAATTCAACAAGTTCCTCTTAAAGCAGTAGCAGCAGCTGGAGAAGGGATTGCCTCTTCTAATTCCTCGCTTGAAGAAGAAATCGATAAGTTTCATTTCAGAGAAAAGGAGCCTCAGGGGGTGCAAGTAATATCAATCTTGGACGCCGAGGAAGAACCTGACAGACACTCAAGTGTTCATGCCCTAGTTCCTGTTGTTGCTCTTCTAGATGATACTTTGGAAGAAGAAGAAGAAGAAGATGGGATGGCTCTGATCAAAGGAGGCAAATCTTTAAAAGAACTTATGGCCGCGAGAAATCAAGTGTCAGCCTCAAAAGAGGCCAATAAGTCCCAAGTTCAAGCTAATCTCCCTCCTCCCCTTCCTCAAATTCCCAAAGACCTCGGACTGAAACCAATTCCTGAGTTGAAAAAGAAAAGGCCAAATGAGGCTTTGGAGGAAGGCGAGGTGGGTCCCCAAAAGGGGATTAAACAACAGAAAGTGGCCAAGGACAATCGAGGCAGGAGATCCACTTCCGTTGATAGCCAGGATGATTCTCTTGGGGCCGACGTGCGCCGATTACCGCGCATTTGGTCCCCTAGGTTGGAAGTGGATGGTGGCCCCATCCCTTGGGATGCTACAGTTCGAAGCTTTCAAGGAAGGCACTCAGGTCACATTGCTGAAGCCTTGGAGCAGCCACTTCTTCTGCCAAAAGATATGGACGCTTACAGGCTCTTCAAGCAGCCCAATCTTTTCTTATCCCTTAAGAGGGATCTTGCTATGGTAAGCAGTTTAACCCATTCTTCTAATTGGACTCTTAGTCACCTTTATTCATTCTTTCTCCTTGTCTTACATGAAATCCTTCTGTTCTTTTTATGTAGATTACTCAACAGGTTTTCGTGATTGAGAAATGGGTCAAAAATGCCCGCAATGAAGCTAAGGCAGAGGCCCAATCCCGCGCCGAGATTGAGAAGTCATTTTGTGCTCTTAAGCAGGATCAAGCTACACTGTCCGAAAAGTTGAAAGAGGCGATTCAGGCCAGGGACAGTGCTGATGCAGGCCTTAAGACCGCGGAAAGGCAGGCCGAGGGCCTATGTCAAAAGCTCTATTTAACCGAGATAAACCTGGCCACGAAGAGGTAGATGGTCAAGGACCTCAGGGTAGAGCTGCAAAAGGCCAAAGAGGCGGCCCAACTGGCTAAGGAGGTAGTGGAGGCTAAGAAGTCAGCAGCTTATTTGCTCAGCGTGGAAGAAACACAAATAAGGCTTGTCGAGGAACTCTCAGGGGTATGCCAGGATTACTATAGCGTATCGTGGGGTAAGGCCCTGGATACTGCAGGAGTTCCTGCAAACTCTGACTTGAGGCAACCTGAGAGTATATATTATCACCCAGAAATTTGTGAACTCCCAGGTCCTAATTCCTCTCTCCTTGAGCATGTTCCAGAAGCATCCGAGCAGCCTCTGATTAACTAAGCTACCCCTTCTCTCCCTGAGGCTTCTAAGGAATTTGACCCAGCTGATGACTAGAATCAGGGAGCTGAGGGGGCCCAGGATAAGGGTAAGGGCCAGGGAAAAAGAAACCACCTTCTGAAGCCAAGGATAAATCCAAGGATGCTGCCATCTCCCAGCCAAACCAGGCTGTTAACCTTCCTGCCCCTAAGGCCAAGACTTAGCCACTAGGATTTATTATTATTATTATTATTATTATTATTATTATTATTATTATTATTTACTTATTATTATTATTATTATTTTGAACTGTTGTCATGGAGTATAATGTATTCTCTCTCTTTTTGGATTAATGAATGTGTTTTTCTTTATATCTCTCATGTTTTCATTTCATATACTTTCAGGCTTACCGTTATTGCGAATAATCTTGAACTGTTGCTACTTTAGTTTCAATAAAAACCAACCAACAATAAGACCCCGCTACTAATGCAAGTAATTTAACTAAGTATCAATGAAGGATGTTAGGACATATATGTTTTAACTTGTTTAAGAACATATGTCACTTAGTTATGTAAATTGGCTAATCCTTTGACAAAACGCACTCTGCTTGTAATTGGGTAGTTCTAGGTGTTTTTAATACTTCAAGAAACAATGTTTCAAGGTCAAGTGTTGAAGTTATCAAGTCTGTCCAAGAAAAAGCAAGCTGAAGTGCAAAGTTTTTAAAGCTCGACACCTCTCGACAGCTACCTCGACACCTGCTATCTGTCGAGATTTAAAAAGTCAGATTTCCAATCTGATTTTCTTGGGATCCGTGAATATGTTTTTCGGTCTTCTTTTCTTCTAACCCTAAACATATAAAAGGATTATTTTAAGAGCCGTTTTGGGTGACACAAGTTGCATTATCATTGAGCAATCTCTATTTAAGCAAATTGTGATCAACAGACGAAGTTCTTGACCTAGTTCATCTTCCATCAAGAAGTTGCTGTGTATTTGCACCATAGGGTTTTGTAACCAAGCATCTTCCTGCTATTCATCATGTGGATGAACTGAAGAACTTTGCAGCCAACCATTCTTCCTCAGTTGGTGTTCTGAAGTCGCGTACTTGGATCCGCGCATTGGTTAGTCACGTACTTGGGAGCCGTGCATCAAAGGTGGAGACTGTCACTACAGATCAAGTCCAATTGGGTATTGGGGTAAGGGTTCAACTGTAGGTTGGTAAGGTACTTCGGATTCCTTTACTTGTAACCGCTTGATTTGATAATAGTGGAGTTTCGGGAGTGGTGACCTGAAAATCACCCGGTGGGGTTTTTGCCATTAGGGTTTTCCCCATTCGTAAACAAATCACCGTGTTATTTATTTTCCGCTGCATATTTAGTTGATTGGTGATTTGTTTGTGCTTCCATAAAATTGCATGATTAATTGATTAATTAATTACTTGGCTAAATTAATTAATTAGGGTTAATCACAAGGGGTCATTCAGATTGTGACCTAACAAAGGATAATTCTAATAAAAATAAGTAGTGAACTCGGTAAAGCATGAAAGAGAGAGATACCTTTCACCTTTTTCAATACTTGCATAAATAATTGAGGATTTTACCTTACTCAGGGTTATCAATCTGAGGATTTACTCATAGTCTTAAACGTTTATAAAGATGCCATTAAATGTTAATTTCACCCCAGTAGGTGGTCCGAGAGACCTGACATGATTTAGGGTTTACTTAACACTTATATAAAGATATCGTTGAGTGTTAACTTCTCCATATCATCTGGTCTGAGGACTTCAGGCATGATTGAGTTTCAGTTTAAACACTTATATAAAGATGTCATTGAGTGTTAACTTCCCCATATCATCTGGTCCGAGGACTTTAGGCATGATTGAGTTTCAGTTTAAACACTTATATAAATATGTCATTGAGTGTTAATTTTTCCATATCATCTGGTCCGAGGACTTCAGGCATGATTAGGTTTTAGTTTAAACACTTATATAAAGATGTCATTGAGTGTTAACTTCCCCATATCATCTGGTCCGAGGACTTCAGGCATGATAGGGTTTTAGTTTAAACACTTATAAAAGTTGTCATTGAGTGTTAACTTCCCCATATCATCTAGTGCGAGGACTTCAGGCATGATTGAGTTTTAGTTTAAACACTTATAAAAGTTTTCATTGAGTGTTAACTTCCCCATATCATCTGGTCCGAGGACTTCAGACATGATTGAGTTTTAGTTTAAACACTTATATAAAGATGTCATTGAGTGTTAACTTCCTCATATCATCTGGTCCGAGGATTTCAAGCATGATTGGGTTTTAGTTTAAACACTTATAAATGAAAGAAAAAATAGAAAGTACCAAGCATTTATATGACAAATGAACATATTGGTCAAGGAAACATTTACTAATAATAATACATTTTCAGGTTGTTTACATTCCATGGGCGTGGTATTTCATGCTCATCTAAATCTTCCAGAAAGTATGCCCCAATGCTCGCCCCCAGAGGTAATATGATATGGTCCTTCCCAGTTGGGACCTAGCTTTGCCCACGCTGGGTTCTCTGCAGTGCCCAGAACCTTTCTCAATACTAAATCACCAGGTGCTAATGGTCTTAGTTTCACGTTGGTATCATAACCTTGCTTGAGTTTGTGTTGATAATATGCCAATTGGACCATTGCATTCTCCCTTCTCTCTTCTCTCTTCAATCAAGTTTAAGCTATTTTCTAGTAACCTAGTGTTATTGCTCGAACTGAATGAGTTAGTCCTTAATGTTGAGAAGCCAGTTTCTAAGGGGATAACAGCTTTAGTGCCATAAGTCATTAAAAATGGGGTTTTCCTGGTGGATCTACGAGGCGTGGTCCGATATGTCCAGAGGACATGTGACAGTTCTTCCACTCATTTTCCCTTCGCATCATCTAGCCTCTTTTTGAATCCATTTATTATGATCTTGTTAACAGCCTCTGCTTGTCCATTCCCTTAGGGATAAGCGGGGGTAGAATATCTATTCGTAATTCCCAGCTCACAGCAATATCTCTTGAAAGATTTGCTATCAAACTGAAGGCCGTTGTCCGAGATGAGGGTAAGAGGGACCCCGAACCGGGTGACAATGTTTTTCCAGACAAATTTCTTAGCATCCACATCTCTGATGTTTGCCAGGAGTTCATCTTCGACCCACTTAGTGAAGTAGTCTGTGCCGACCAGCAAGTATCTCTTGTTTCCTGTTGCCTTGGGAAAAGGGCCCATAATGTCTAAGCCCTATTAAGCGAATGGCTAGGGGCTAGACAGAGGATTAAGGACTCCCCCCAGTTGGTGTATGTTTGGTGTGAACCGTTGGCACTAGTTGCATTTTTTCACATATTCTTGGGCTTCCCTTTGCATATTTGGCCACCAATAGCCTTGAGTGATAGCTCTGTGTGCCAGGGATTTGCCTCCAGTGTGGCTTCCGCAAATTCCTTCATGTAACTCCTCGAGGAGTAACTCAGTTGCTTCAATATGTACACATAACAGGTATGGCCCTGAGAAGGAGCATTTATATAATTTCTGGTCCTCAGACAGCCAAAATCGAGGAGCCTTTCTCCATACTTTAGCGGCTTCTGACTTTTTTCAGGCAAGGTATCTTTCTTCAAGAATAGTACCACAAGGTCCACCCAACTAGGCCCTGCTCTGACCTGGTGAACTTAGATTGCCTCTCTCTTCACCTCAGTAGGTTTGTACAAATCCTCTACGAGGATAACCCGAGGCAGGTTCTGCGCTGAGGAGGTCGCAATTGTGGCCAAGGAGTCAGCATGTGTGTTTCCGCTTCTAGGGATGTGCAACAAGTTGAAAGATTCGAACCCTGATTGTAGGTGTCTAACCTGATTCAAGCACCCTTGCATTCTTTCATCTTTCGCTTCAAATTCTCCTTTCACTTGCCCGACGACTAACCTTGAGTCCAAGAACATCTCTACCACATTTTCACCCATTTTTTAAACCATGGCCATTCCCATTAGCAGAATTTCATATTCAGCCTCACTATTTGTAGCTGAAAAGTCCAGCCTTAATGACTTCTCAATAGTGACCTTCTTAAGGGATATCAGCATTAGCCCTACTTCGGAACCCTTCTGATTCGCTGCACCATCAACGTACACTTCCCAAGATAAGGAACCTTGTTGGGAGATCATGCCAACCGATTTTCCATCCATATTCTGTGTTGATGCTACTTCTTCTAATGGGGGTTCAGCGAACTCGGCCACTAGATCCGCGAGGACTTTGCCCTTGATAGAGGTACGAGGCATGTATTTGATGTCAAAAGCCCCTAGTACCATGCCCCATTTAGCGATCCTTCCCATATAATCAGCACTTCATAGTATGGCTTTAAGTGGAAGCTAGGTGAGGATGACAACTGTATGTGCTTGAAAATAATGGGGCAATTTTCGTGTACCATGCACTACGGCCTTTTCCAGTGGTAGATAACGAACCTCGGCCTCATGTAGCGACTTGCTCACATAATAAACTGGCTGTTAGATGCCACGATAAACTCGTATCAACACCAAACTTACAACATAAGGGGCCACAGCTATATAGGCGAACATGACCTCATCCACTTCAGGACTGGACATGATAAGTGGCTGAGTTAGATATTCTTTAAGTTGCTGGAAAGTTAAGGCACACTCCTCAGTCCACTCAAACCCCTTCCACTTGTTAATCAGTAGGAAGAAAGGCCTGCACTTATCTACTGATCGAGAGATAAATCGATTCAAGGCCGCGGCCATTCCGGTCAGTTTCTAGACTTCTTTGGGATTTTGAGGTGGCTGCAAACTGCTAATAGCTTTGATTTGATCGGGATTGACCTCAATCCCCCTGTGGGTTACCATATAGCCCAAGAATTTGCCTAATCCCACATCAAACGAGCACTTGGAAGCGTTTAAGCACAACTTGTGTTTTCTAAGAACTTTAAAAATGTTTTCGAGATCTCCTATATGCTCAAATACCACTTTGCTTTTCACTACCATGTCGTCTATGTAGACTTCAATACTTTTACTCAACTGTGGCTCAAACATCCTCGTCATTGTCCTTTCGTAGGTAGATCCCGCATTTTTCAAACCAAATGGCATCATCTTGTAGTGGAAATTTTCAACAGGGGTGACAAAAGCGGTCTTCTCCTGATCATCCAAGGCTAATGGTATTTGGTGACGCCCTTGAAAGGAGTCCAGGAAGCTCATCCGAGGATGGCCTACAGTTGCATCCACCAGCTGATCTATTTTAGGCATAGGGAATGGATCTTTCGAGCAAGCCTTATTCAGGTCTGTGAAGTCTACACACACTCGCCACTTCCCGTTCTTCTTCTTTACCACCACAATGTTAGCCAACCATTCAAGGTAGAAAACTTCCTTGATTGCCCCTGCCCATTTGAGCTTCATCACCTCATCTTTGACAGCATCTGCATGCTCTTTAGATGGGCGGCGAGCAGTTGCTTTTTGGGAATGATGGTTGGGTTAACATTTAAATGATGGCAAATGAACTCCGAATCCACCCTCGGGGCCTTAATAGCATCCCAAGCAAACACATCAATGTTTCTTCTAAGGAATTGTACCAGCTTTTCCTTTTCTTGAGGGGGCAATTGAGACTCAACTTGAAAGAACTTTTTCAGATCGTTACCAATAACAACCTTTACCAAGTCTTCACATTTTGCCTCATCGGCTGAATCATCGATAGGCAACGCCGGAGGTTTTAACTACTATAACTCCTTTTCAGTATGGGCCGAGGACTTAGCCTCGGGTTTATGTCGGATGGCGGCCACCAAACATTGTCTAGCTACAAACTGATCTCCCAGGATCTCCTTAACTTGGCCTTCAGACAGATATTTAACCTTCTGGTGCAGAGTAGAAGAAATGGCTCCTAGTGTATGAAGCCAGGGTCTGGCTACAATTGCTGTGTAAGGTGAATAAGCATCCACGACGATGAAGTCCACCTTCACCACTTCTGAACCAGTCTACATGGGTAGTCTAATTTGGCCCTTCGGGGTGACAATCTTCCCATCAATACTCACCAGGGATGAATTGTAAGGCGTTAGGTCCTCAGGTTTCAAATTCAACCCCTTATATAAGTCGGGGTACATTATCTCGGCACCACTGCCTTGGTCCACCATCACCCTTTTCACATCATATCTCCCAATTCTAAGGGTAACCACCAAAGCATCATCGTAAGGCTAGATGGTTCCGATTTTATCCTCATTCGAGAAGCCCAATATTGGTTGAATTTCCATTCTAGCCTTCTTCAACTATTGATTAGCATCCTCGGTGGATAGCCAAGCCACGGACATTACTCTGGACGGACAGGACCCAGTTCTCCCTAGTGCAACGAAGATGACATTTATCGTTCCCAATGGGGGTCTAGAAAAATCATCTTTCCAAGATTCTGAGTTTGCCTGGCCCCGTTGACCACTGGAGTGATGTAAGAGTTGTTTTAACTTACCTTTACGGGCGAGTTGGTCCAGGTGGTCCCACAAACTTCTACAATCTGCTGTGGTATGTCCATGATCTTGATGGTATTGGCAATAGAGGTTGTGGTTGCGCCTTACGGGGTTTCCCACCATTTTACTTGGCTGTTTAAAGAATGACTCATTCTTAATCTTCTCCAGAACTTGATGCACCGGCTCTCAAAATACGGTGTTGACTGCCTGAAGATTCGCCGATCCTAATTGTCTAACAAAATCTCTCCGTGGTCCGTTGTTACTATACTGATCCGACTTGAAATCCCTCATCTCTTGAGGGATAACCTTATCCTTTCCTTTCCCTTGTTGCTGATCTTCCTCAACTCTTTTATATTTATCAATCTTGTCCATCAGTTGGCACACACTAGTGACAGGTTTGCCAGTCAGAGATTTCCTCAAACCGTGCTCGGCTGAGAGGCTGAGCTTAAAGGTACTAATGGCCACCTCGTAAAAGTCACCCTCCATCTCATTGAATATCTCCCAGTATCTATCTAAATACGTTTTCAGGGTCTTGCCTTCTCGCATGTTTAAGGATAGTAAGGAAGCTAAAGGCCGAGGAACCCTACGACAGGTGACAAAATGGGAACCAAATGCCTGGGTGAGCTATTTGAAGGAACTTATAGAATCTACTTTCAGGCTGTCGAACCATCTCATTGTGACTGGTCCTAGACTGGATGGGAAAACCTTGCACATCAAGGTTTCGTCCTTGGAATGGATAGCCATCCTCTGGTTGAAATGGCTCATATGCTCCATAGGGTCTGTTCAACCATTGTAGATGGTGAACGTTGGCTGATGAAAACATCGAGGAAGTTTTACCTCTTTAATCTTACGCGTGAAAGGTGACTTGGAGATTTTGATCGGGGCCTTACTCATAGCGTCATTTCCCACATCTCTTCGTGACAGACTTCGAAACCGCCGCTCACGATGATGCTCCTCTTCATAAGAGAAGGACTCGCTGGGCGGGGTTTGAGACCTCCACCTATAATTAAAGTCCTTTTCATCATCAGAGGAAACATCAGAGTTTGAAGAAGCTTGCTTCCTTTTTGCATGGCGTAACTCTCTCTTTAACTGGTTGATCTCCAGTTGCATATTCTTGTTGTTCTTTGCATAGGAGATATGGTTCCCCCCTCGAGGTTGATTCCTATCAGTGTGTGTGGTGTGGACACTTCCTTCAAAATCACCTCTCTGCTCAAGGTTGAGAAAAGGGTCACCTTGTTAGGATCCTCTCGACTTTGCTTGTTATGAACCCGGTTCTGCCATGGTTAACCGTTGCATTCACTATCACACAAGCTCTTCCCACAGACGGCGCCAATTGTAGGGACACAATTTGCAGCCCAAGCCCAAAGATGAATGGGGTGATGGCCCAGTGAGCCCAATACAATAAATTTGTAGAGAGTGAGTTAAAGAGCTAGGCCCAAATGAATTTAATAATGGCTAGTATAGATTTAGAAGATGATCAAGCAAGAACAGGACACATAGGACTGGATAAATTCACTGTCCGAGGAGATAATTTTTTAGTATAAATCAATATAACTGTTTACAAGTACAACTTTGATTGCTACAGTATTTCTCCCTCCTTTTTTTTGATCCTCATCTCGTTGAAGGTCTCTCACATTATATAGTTCCTCTTGAGCCATCCTGATACTACACTTGTTAATCATCTAAACCTTCACTTGAGTGCATGTCCCATTAGACGCCCTCTTTGGCTTTTTGTGAATTATGGTAGCTGAAACTACACTGTTTATGGGTCTTCTTCACATAAATGCGGCCAGAAAAGTAGCTGCAATGCATTTAATGTGGTGGTAGCAGCTTTTCCTTTTGGCATTTTTGAGTTCTTATCACTCCTATACGTGCATGAAGCTCATCCTTATCGTAGAAACCTCCTGGTAGGTCACCTAGGTTGCTGGAATATAGATTCAAACTGTATTCATTGTGTCCGATGAGGAGTTACTCCTCAGACCGTTCTCCATCCGTTCCTTCTTTACGAGATTTTCAATTTAGAACCTTTCAAGGTTATTTATCCCTCTTCGGACATTCTCACATCCTCGGACAAGGCCTAAGGCCCAATATACAATTTTGGGCCTTTATCCCTACAGATACCATAATAAAAAAATTTCTTTTGTTACTTTTTTATTTTTATTTAAAATTTGGCACATCAATTTGAAACATCCTCTCACATAAAAGTGAGTCCTATCTAGAGATCCTGCTCATGAAACTCGTTGAGCGGAGATAATACTGTTGCATGACATTATTTTTTAAGATTTAAGTCTTTTTTTTTTCTTTTTTTGAGGGAAAGTCTATCCCTTTTATTATTATTATTTTTATTTTTTTGCGTTTTGAAAAATATATAAATAAACAATTAAGTGAAAAATTAAAAGTGAAAAGCTAATCCAAACAGATTTGAATTCAAAGTTCAAAGCTAAAGTAGGGATAGAAATGTGAAAGAACATACATAAGGAGAACTGACGTGTTAATGTGTACATTTTGTAGATTGGATGTTACTATAGGTTTTCATCTCAGGCTTCATCTTCTCTGCAACAAATGTGTGAACCATCTATTTATCGGTAATTGCATTAAACTGAATGAGTCCCTTGTGTTACAACATTATGCAAATGCTTTAGTAGGTACATTTATCCTCATTCAAATACACACACAGATACTAAAATACACACACATCTTGTGGTTTCTTCCGAAATTTTCTACCAAGTGAAAAAAAAAATGGAACTCTTGCTAATGTTTTTGACCCTTTTTTCTGGTTTCTGCTTTTCTTATTGAGAACTGGCAATTTCAGAGATGATGACTACGCTGATTTGGATTGGGATAATCTTGGATTTGGTATAATGCCAACTGATTACATGTACCTTATGAATTAATGTTCTAAGGGAGAGGATTTTGAACAAGGTCAACTTAATCGTTATAGAAACATTGAGTTGGGCCCTGCTGCTGGAGTTCTGAATTATGGGCAGGTAAGCTGCAAGTGATCTCTTTGTTACAATATTCATATCTTTGCATGCTAGCTACACTACTTTGGATAGAACTCTATCATCTAATACAAATTCTAAGTAACTTGAAGTTGAATCAACTTGGTTCTAATTGTTTGAATAGGAAGTCTTGTACTTACAAGCCTTAATGGGTATTCAGTGTCATGTCATTTAAAATTTTAAATGACATAGCACTCTATATACTGTTAGATTGAGAAAATAAAATTTGTTTCCAACCGAATACGGTGACATGACCACTTTGAAGTAATGAAAGTGACCATGATCAAGTTTCAAGTCTCGCCTATATTATCACTAAAACATTGGTCCAACCCATTGGTGAAGTTTCATATATGGAAAATTTGAATAACTTTGGGTCAATGTCACCTTAATCATGCCTTAAATGCATGAAGCAGTCACTGTTTTTGAAGGAAGACATGTCCAATGAATTGATATGTGGTATGGACTTTTACTTACAGCTGGCTAGCAAATAAGAGGTGGAAAGGAGTAAATGAAAAGAACAAGTAACTCAAAACATGGCCATCCCTAAAAAAATGCAGCCTATTTTATCCTTCATTGTGAAGACTATAAAGAAACTTATAATCATGTCAAAAATTTGAACAGGCAGTGTATGAAGGCACAAAAGTACATAGGAAAGAAGATGGGCGGCTTCTTCTCTTCCGTCCAGAGCAGAATGCGATTCGCATGAAATTTGGAGCAGAGAGAATGTGCATGCCATCACCCTCCATTGATCAATTTGTAGATGATGTGAAGCAGACTGTCCTAGCCAACAAGCGTTGGGTAATCCTCTTCTATCTTGATGAAAATGCTGAACCATTAATTCTTTATGAGTTAATTATTTCTATAAATTTATACTATCTTTTTAATATAATATATGTGGATGATTATGATGATCAGGTTCCTCCTCCAGAAGAAGGGTCTCTGTACATTAGGCCTCTGCTCATGGGAAGTGGTCAAATATTGGGTTTGGGTGCAGCACCTGAATACACTTTCCTAGTATATGTTTCCCCTGTTGGCAACTATTTCAAGGTGAGGGCATTTTTTGTTTTCCAATTGAAGCTTTACTTTTGCTTCGAACGAAAATCTTCTAGATTGTCTAGAATACTAAAAATGGGACAATAATTTTTATTCCATTGGATCCTACCCCAAGTGTAGAATGATTTATCATTTATGTTAACTTGGTTTATAATCAGGAGGGTTTTGCACCCTTGAACTTGTATGTTGAGAAAGATTTGGATCGTGCCTCTCCCCGGTAAGGAATTTATTCTCTCATGTAACTTAAGTTTTTGCTGCATTAAGCATTATTGTATAACACATCATCGTGTTTGAAACTGTAGGGTTTCAAAACATTGACTAAAGCAAAGAGCAGAGGATTTTCTAATGTCTTATATCTGGACTCAGTGAATAGGAAAAATATTGAGGAGGTCTCCTCCTGTAACATTTTTATTGTGAAGGTTTTTTTTTTTTTTAGAATATTTTAAGTTCAATCTAATATGTTAGCAAGTTTTTTTCTTGATGGAATTCAAGGAAAGGGAAACTGTAAAACTCATTGGATAAGCCTTGAAAGTAAATAAAATATATGGCATAATTTCCAAGGATCACTGATTACTGAGAAACAAATTGATTTGTGAAATTATCGTTAGTATATGGAGATGAATGAAAACAGTAGGCAAGTAATGAAGCTTGAGATTGGATAAGAAAAGCTATTTGTAATATAATAAACCATATTGATACAAATAAGATGTTGATGACAACTGATCAGTTATCACTTAGGCATCATAAACTGAACCATTCAATTTCCCCCGTTAAGTTTATGCAACCTGTATTTAATACTTTTTCACATTTACTCCATTGAAATTTTACAGTCCTAAATTATATTATCTCCCTTTGTATTCTTATAATAGGTACACTCTAAACCTCATGCATGCATTTTCCAATTTTCTAGGGCAATGCTATTTCAACTCCTGCAGTAAATGGGACCATTCTTCCAGGAGTCACCCGAAGAAACATCGTTGAGATTGCTCGTGATCATGGTTACCAGGTGATATTCATGTACCACTAAATGACAGCTTGAACCTGATTTTCTTAATTAATTTTTGAAGTAATACCAACTGAGAAGGGCTTCATTAAAAAATTAAGGCCACTCTTCCCATTGTACATGTGAGACTTATGAATGACTAGGAACTTGCTGTTTCTATTTTAGATGTTTCTCTTTGTTGCCAAGATGTAAACTCTTTACTCTGTAGAGTCTTTGTCATGGAATTCATTCTATTTTCTTCTAAAAATAATTAATTACTACTTGTTTCAAATGTTTAAATTGTTAGGAAATGGTTAGTTTAATTATTTAACCATTATTCTAATATCATTTGTAATTTGATGCCAGGTCGAGGAACATGTTATTCCTATTGATGAATTGATTGATGCCGATGAAGTTTTCTGCACAGGAACTGCTGTTGGTGTTGCTTCTATAGGTAGCATTACATATGAAGGAAAAAGGTAATTAACAGTATATGGCTTATTTGTTTATTTGCTGAAAGATGGTTAAAGTATAGTTATAACTAGAAAAAATTGAAGTTCTGAAAACTTTTAATAAAGAAATAAGCTAAAAAGTTAAAAGATAAATCTATTCGCAAACACACCATAGTGTGATAGAATAAGAAAGAGCCTTTTGAAAACATATGAGTACCTTCAGGGTGCATCCCTCAGATTATTGATCATAATTGTTGCAGAATTTATATTAATACTGCCAATATCTAACTTATGTAACTTATTTATATGCAGGATTAAATTTAAAATGGGTGCTTAGACTGTGTCCCAGGAGCTATCCTCAACCCTTGTAGGAATAAAAACGGGTTTGATTGAGGATAAGATGGGCTGGATAGTAGAGATAGAATAGTGAGCTCTTTATTCACCACATTACCATACCAAAATATTGTCAAAATTGTTGCTCTTTGGAACAGAATTTGTAAAAATAAACCAATTTCATAAATCACAATCTATATATCCAAAATTGAATATGTTTGGTGTTTAGCATTGATTCGTTCCATGACAAATTAAGGAGCAAAAAGTATTTTGGCAACAAATCTCCCTGCCATATGTGCTCCTCTATCGCATTGACCTTAACTCCCCCTTGCATGTGAGCCTTTGCAAATGCATCAAATATACCCACATGTGAGTCTCTATCATGTGTGTCATGTATGCAAGAGTTGCACCAAATGCTCATTCAAGCAAAAGTTGAACCATTCCTCCAATACCAATTTGTTAAGAGGAGCACCCGTGAACCCAAAAGTTTAAGCCAACAAGGTTGAATCCAACTACGTATACTAATTACTTGAAATTAAACCAAGATATTTATACTCATAATTTAATAATACCTATAGAAGGGACATGTCCCTTGAAAATTTCTAAATCTATTACTTTTGGTAATGGATTTTCCACCATCTTTTTTGATGATATATAATGAAATATAATGAAAAATACATTTTGATAGGCCAAAAACGTATTGACCCCTTGCGATTAAATCAATTGATTAATTAGCCAAGTTATTAATTAATCAAATGAACATGCAAAGCGCGTGGTAGCGCAAACAAATCACCAATTAAACTAAGTGTGCAGCGGAAAATAAATAACACGGTGATTTGTTTACGAATGGGGAAAACCTACATGGCAAAAACCCCACCAGGTGATTTTCAGGTCACCACTCCCGAAATTCCACTATTATCACAATAAGCGGTTACAATTAAAGGAATCCCAGTACCTTATACCAACCTACAGTTGAACCCTTACCCTAATGCCCAATTAGACTTGTTCTGTAGTGACAATTTCCCTTTTTGATGCATGGCTCCCAAGTACGTGACTAACCAATGCGCAGATCCTAGTACGCGACTTCAATCACCAACTGTAGAAGGTTGTTGGCTGCAAAGTTCTTCAGTTCATCCCAACGATAAAGATCAAGAAAATGCTTGGTCACAAAACCCAAAGATGCACATACACAGCAACTTCTTCAAGAATAATGAACTAGGGCGAAACTTTGTCTCCGGTCACAAATTGCTTGAACAGACTTTTCTCAATGCTTGTGCAACTTGTGTACACTTTGACGGCCCTTAAAACAATCTTTTTATACGTCTAGGGTTAGGAGAAAAGAAGACCTAAACACATAACCACGGATCCTAAGAAAACAGAACAGAAAAATCTGTTTTTCTTAAACCTCGACAGATAGGAGCTGTCGAGCAGGTGTCGAGCACACGGGGCAGGAATAGCTTTCTTAAGCTGAATAGATACAGCTGTCGAGCTTTAATAATCTTGCACTTTCTCAGCTTGATTCTTGGACAGACTTGATGACTTCAACACTTGATCTTGAAACCTTGTTTCTTAAAGTATTAAAAACACCTAGAACTACCCAATTACAAGTGAAGTGCATTTTGTCAAATGATTAGCCAATTACATAAAAGAATGACATATGTTCTTAACAAGTGAACTATATATGTCCTAACAATCTCTCCCTTTGGCAATTCGTGACAAAACCACAACAAACAAATGAACATATGAGAGAAGTCATAAATCACTCAACTTATATTTACTTGTTGAATACAATAAAATCTATCATAACACAAACTCTTGAAAAATTTTGGAAGAAGAGAGTTTATGGCAAGTAGACTTTGACAACCTGTATTTCTGAAACACTTTAAACAAAACTCATCAAGGCATCTTTGTGTGAAATAGAAATAATAGATTGCATACAAGTATAAAAAGTATGTGTATAAAGAGAGAAAAGAAACAACACATGTAAGAGATTGGTGACAGAAAAACATACATCCACATATAGAGAAGATAAGTACAATGTATGTGTAAAAATGGTCACAAGACCCAATGTACAAGAACAATGTATCTATAAAAGAAAGAAAAGAAAAGATACATAATATCCTCACTACATCCCTCATATCAACACTCCCCCTATTAAAATGGTCCTCTACTAACTCTCCCCCTAAGAATGACTACTCTTATATCTCAAAACTACTTCCCTTTTTTATCACGAGTGACAAAGGATAAAGTGTCAATTAGACATCTCATCGGTAGAGCTAGCATCTCCATCATCATCACCATCATCGCCATCATCATCATCATCCTCAACATCAGAATCAGAAGCCACTAGAGGAGGTAGTGGAGGAGAAACCTTAGAAGCAAAGCCACCGATGGTCGCTTGCCGTCTAGCAATACGGCCAACACGAACATTCATCTAATACAACTCAGTAGAGAGTGTATCAAAGTGAGCATCCATGCGCTAAAGTTGCGCCATGATGTCTCCAAGAGTCACATCACCCATGGAAGAGAAGGGGGTGGATATGGATGGAGCAGATCGAGATGAAGAAGCTGAACGGGAGGGAGGTGTTGTTGACTCCTGTTGCGACCGAAACTGCGCCTCACTACATTTTACGGTAGCAGCGTCTATGGCACACATGACAGTGAAAGGGTCGGACACGAGAAGAGGGACGGAAAAATGGCGTAGAATTCTCGTGATAGCAGAAGGAAAGATGAGCTTATCACGGGACGCCGAATCTAGATGAACATCTATAATAGAGAGAATGAAGTGAGAAGGGAAGTCTATAGTAAGATGCTTAAGTAGGGACAACAAAAATCGAGCACGAGGCTCTGTAATGGAGTTGTAGTAAGAGAGAGGATGGAGTACAAAGGTCATCACCATGTTCAAGGGTGTAAACTGACGCTCACCCCACTCAGTAGGGCGCTCATAAAAAGCAGATATGAGCTCGTCCTTGGACACAGTCCTTAGATGCTCACAACGAGGATAGTCAAGAAACTCTATCCTAGGAACCCGAAGCACATCCGCAACAAGTTTCGGTGTGACAAGAATGCGCGTACCTCGAACGCGAGTGAAGAAAAGAGGTACTGAACAATCAATCCCGTGCATGTTGGAGTAAAACTTCTGGATAAGCACAAGAGGATAGGTTACTGGGATGTCACACAGTGACTCCTATCCCCGACTGTGAATGACAATGGGAAGGTCAGTGTCGACAAAGTTCGCCAAAATGACTTGGCGTTCCGAATAAACACCTCGTCTAGGAAAGTTCTCCAAGAAAGCCTTTCGGGCATCCTCATCACGGAACTGAATGTTAGAAGGAGTAGGATCAGAAGAAGATAATGCCTCAGAACGAAGAGGGTTCCGAGACGGAGCAGATTTACGCTTAGGTGTCATAGACACAACTAACGTAAACAGAAAGAGAGGGAGAGAGAGAGAGATAATCAGAAAAGTTCCAAAGCAATTCAAATATAATAAGTATATTGAATAGAGAGTACGTATGCATGGGGAATGCATGAACATGTGACATGCAAACGAAAATTCATCATGGGCTCAGCCCAATCCAATCCTACCAGCACACAAGCATATTTCACACATCTAAATGCATGAAAATACTGTTATAATGCACATGTGATGTAATGTATGAAGTTTTAAGGTCATAAAAATGAAAACCCATCCCAAAATTTCAATAAACACTCATCAATTTTGAAAAACCTCAAAATTTTTCAAAAACCCCAAAACCTAGGTTTCAAAACATGAAATGCATGAAGAATGAGAGATTAGAAGCTTATCAAGAAAATCTTGAGAAAGCTTAAAGAAACCTTGAGGATCAAGATTGGAGTGAGATGAGAGTGTTTGGGAGAGAAAAAGAAAGAGCTATCGAGAGAGAGATCGAGGGAGAAGAGTTTTGGATCACACGAGACCTTTAAATAGAACCTTAGTAAATCTCGACAGATGAAGGTGTCGAGAGGTGTTGAGACATCTGTTGAGGGAGGTGTCGAGAAAGTATCGAGGAACAGAACACCAGATACAAAATAGAAGCTCGATCGATCAACCAGGTGTTGAGAAGCTATCGAGGAGGCAGAAACTTTCTCGATCGATCCACCAGGTGTCGAGAAGTTGTCGAGATTGCGATAAGAAAAAGCTTAAGAAGCTCGATAGATAGCTAGGTATCGAGTAGGTGTCGAGCTAGCTTTTAAAAACAGTTTTTCGAGAAATGAAAAACACAGATATGAATGCAATCCAACATGCAACTCAACCAATGATCTAATCAACATATTAAGCTCTCAAATCATCTCTCAATAATAATTTTAAGCACATGGATCTCAAAAACACACACACACACTAAACAAGTCTAACCAATTTTATATTTCAAAAACAAGTCAAGACAGTTTAGTGAGTATACATTAACACATGTAAAACCTTGTGATGGTCAAATCACATTGTACCTGCACATGTATCAAGAGTAGCAAAGAATATTGTGTGTTGTGTGTGAAGAATATCGCAAGATTACATAAGTGTATACATGTTATGACGATTTGAGATATGAGAAAATCACTTTAACTCACACACAATCATAACTATTTGATGGGGACTATCACCTTTGAGGTACATCCTATAACTTTCACATCTTCTATCATACACGCTTGCAATCATATTTAAAGCATTTTTTTATCTTTTATCTTTTTATTTTTCTTTGCATATTTTTCTTTTATTTAGCATATCATTTATGGGCATATAAGAGAGAGAAAAGAAATACTCAATGATAATTGACATTCCAATTTTTCTATGCCGAAGCACACAAATGTCCTTGACCTCACATTTTTGCTATGTCGAAGCATATAGATGTCTTTCATGATTGGCGGGCTACAGTGGTGATATGGTTATTTATACTTTTCTCTTAAGATTTTCTAGTCCTACCCATCAAAAAGAGTGATATGAGTGTTAAGTACAAGAGATAAATTAATCTTACTCATCACAAACAAGAGCCACAAAGCTCACTTGCTTAGTTGTGCAAAGAGATGCTCATCTAAGCTATAGAAAATACAAAGTTTAGAAAACTTTGTTTCAATGGCCATCCAAGGTAACAAGTACCAATGTACACAAAACACATACTGTTTTTGTATTTTCTAATTTTTCAATTTTTTTTTTATATGAAAAACAAAAATAAGCAAAAATGAAAATAAACAAACAAAAACATGTTAAGCAAAGCAAAGCAAATCATAAAACTAGACTGACTCAAATAGTAAAGCAAAACACACAAGTAATGCAACAAACAAAAACAAGAAGATAGAATCACTTGGAGCCATTTTCCTTCCACACCTTGGAAGAACCTTTCCTTTGATTAAACTCTTGAATCGGCGGTGAGGGGGAAGAATTGAACCCGTTCAAGTTCGAAAGGAACATGAGGGTTTTGAGAAGATCTCCAAGAGGAGCAAGAGAGGATTGAAGCTGATTCTGGCTTCCAGATGCTATCATGCCGTTGTTCTGTTAAGTGGCTAACCACTTATAGCAATTTGGTTGAGTATGACCGGCAGCTCCACAATGATGACAGAGATGTTGCTTCTTCTATTTAGGCTTTTGAGAGTTAGCCTTCTTAGCCCTAGGGTTTTAATATCTTTCTTATCTTGCTTAGGGGGTGCTCTTAAGATAGATTTACCTTTGTCTAAGTTCTCACTAGCTAATTCAATTTTAACATCATTGTTCTCAATTTCAACATTATTAGCAGGAGGAGCAAAAACAATAGCACTAGTAGAAGTAATATTAGAGGAAGAAATACCATACCCTAAACCTATTCGATCTAAAGCAGATTTCTGAATGCTGAGCATTTCATCAAGCTTTGCACTTGAAGTTCTCTCCAATTGAGCTCTAACTTGAAACAGCTCCGCTTCAAGCTTCTTGGACTTCTCAGCCAAGAAATTGTTCTTAAACCTCAGTGCTCCAATAGTCTGATTAGCCTCATCAAACTTTATGGACAACTCTTCACGGTCAAGTTCCATATCACTGAGTTTCTTGGTGGTCAGCCTATAAATTTCTCATGCTTCTCAGAAAGCTTGTATAGTTTTTCATAGGATGTATGGATATCATCTTGATTATCCATCTTCTCATACTTAGAATCCACCAATTCTTCTTCTTCGTCCATATCTTCAACAATCCCTTCAGTAGGATTGACTGTGGCAGTGAAGGAATTTAGGATTCCATCATCCTCATCGTCGGAATCATCCTCAGGCTTAGTGTCACTAAATGTAGCAGCAAGTGCCTTGCTCTTCTCAATGCTCTTGAGATATGTGGGACACTCCTGTTTCATGTGTCCGAAACCATGACACGCAAAGCACTTAGGTCCTGCGGGAACAGTGTACTAACCGCCATCCTTTGCATCCTTCTTCCCTTTGTCTTGGCTCTTGAACTGAGAAGAATTGGATTGCCTACGGTCCTTGTCAAAGCTCTTTCCATTGGCATTCTTCATAAACTTCTTGAACTACCTTGTAATGTAGGACTTCGTCTTAGAATCCTCATCATCTGAAAACTCACCAGTGTCACTGCTCTTGGCCTTCAAAGCCATGCTCTTGCCTTTACCCGACTTGCCAATTCTTGATAGCCCTAGCTCATAGGTTTGCAGATTACTAACCAGCTCTGTCAAAGGAATCTTGTCAATATCCTTTGATTCCTTTATTACTGTGATCTTGGCATGGAATCTCTACGGTAAAGATCTGAGCACCTTCCTCACAATCTTGGGTTCAGGAATGGTTTCCCCAAGATTGAAGGCTGAGTTCACTATGTCCTTTAGCTTGGCATAGAACTCATCGAACAACTCATCTTCCTCCATCTTTATCTCTTCAAAGCTTGTAGTGAGCCTCTGAAATTTTGAATCTTTGACAGCCTTTGTACCCTCATAGGTTGTCTGGAGGATGGTCCATGCTTCCTTAGCAGTTTCAATAGAGGATATCTTTTTGAACTCCTCATTGGTGACCGCACTGAATAAAGCATTCAATGCCCTGCTGTTAAAGTTTGCCGCCTTGATCTTGTCTTCATCCCAATCGGCTAGCGCTTCCTTTGGCTTAGTCCAGCCAATCTCTACAGCTTGCCACACCTTCTTATCTAAAGACTACAAGAAAGCTCTCATGCATACTTTCCAGTATGTATAGTTAGTGCCATCAAATAAATGAGGTATAATTAACGACTGTCCTCTATCCATGACAAACAGGGGTCAATGGATCAACATAGCAAAGATGAAACCTAATCAGAGTGTGCTTGCTCTGATACCACTTGATAGGCCAAAAACATATTGACCTATTGTGATTAAATCAATTGATTAATTAGCCAAGTTATTAATTAATCAAATTAACATGTAAAGCGCATGGTAGCACAAAAAAATCACCAATTAAACTAAGTGTGCAGCATAAAATAAATAATACGGTGATTTGTTTACGAATGGGGAAAACCTATACGGCAAGAACCCCATCGGGTGATTTTCAGGTCACCACTCCCGAAATTTCACTATTATCACAACAAATGGTTACAAGTAAAGGAATCTCAGTATCTTATACCAACCTACAGTTGAACCCTTACCCCAATACCCAATTGGACTTGTTCTATAGTGACAATTTCCCCTTTTGATGCATGGCTCCCAAGTACGTGACTAACTAATGTGCGGATCCCAGTACACGACTTCAATCACCAACTGTAGAAGGTTGGTGGTTGCAAAGTTTTTCAGTTCATCCCAACGATGAAGATTAAGAAGATACTTCGTCATAAAACCCAAAGGTGCACATACACAGCAACTACTTCAAGAATGATGAACTAGGGCGAAACTTTGTCTCCGGTCGCAAATTGCTTGAACAGACTTTTTTCAATACTTGTGCAACTTGTGTACACTTTGACGGCCCTTAAAACAATCCTTTTATATGTCTTTAGGAGAAAAGAAGGCCCAAACACATAAACACGGATCCCAAGAAAACAGAACAGAAAAACTGTTTTTCTTAAACCTCGACAAATAAGTGGTGTCGAGCAGGTGTCAAGCATATGGGGCTGGAACAGCTTTCTTAAACTCGATAGATATAGCTATCGAGTTTTAATGATCTTGCACTTTCTCAGCTTGTTTCTTGGATAGACTTGATGACTTCAACACTTGATCTTGAAACCTTGTTTCTTGAAGTATTAAAAACACCTAGAACTACCCAATTACAAAGTGAAGTGTGTTTTGTCAAAGGATTAGTCAATTACATAAAAGAATGACATATGTTCTTAACAAGTGAACCACATATGTCCTAACACATTTAGACCCCTACCAATATTAAATCACATTATTAATATGGATAAATAGAAAAGCACACTAACCATACATAAACACATGCATGTAGTGACAAGCATATATTCACGGAATGAAAATCCAAATGGTAAAAACATTTTTGGGTAAAACCCAATTCGAACTCAATAAGTCCACTATTGAAGGTTGTTATAGTACATGCAATACTCACATGACTTCCCATACATATAGTTAGGCTTAGTACCTAAGCTCTCCTTTTCTACTAGATAGTGCCTTCAATGTTACTTGTTGCCACATGTTGATCTATTGACAAAAAAACCGATATCTCAATCACTTTAAGGCTTCTTGAAGATTTGATATCATCTCTTTTGATTTCAAACAACAACTCCAACAATAGTATGGTCATCTATGTGTTTGGAAGTATAAAGCTCTCTAAGGTGTATCAATGAGAGTGAAAGCAAGGAAGAACTAGAAGGCTTTCTCTAGGTTTTTATTAGTTTAGTGTGGTCGTCTTCCTCTCTAAATCATTAAAGTTGTATTGTAGTTTAAAATTAAAATTGGTGTAGGTTTCTAGGGTTGGTTGATTACAGAAAGGCTATGAAAGCCCGGGTCAATGATTATCCTTTATAGGTTAGGTAGACTGAAAGTTGCGAAAATGTCTACTGCAACTGTCCAAACTGTCAATTCAGTCAATTGGTCAAGCAAATTTGGTCCACTAAAAAGTAAAAACTAGATTCCTACACCTTCAACAATCATTTTTTTAGCTTTCAACTTTGGCATTCACATTCGGTATTTTTATACTATTTTATTTTACTATCTCAAAAAATTACTTTATTAATTATTTCATATTATTTTATAATATACCTAACATTTTAATTTTTATTTTCCTATTATATTCATTAAAATAATATATTTACATATTAAAATAATATAATATTGCTATAGTACCATCATATATTTAAAAAAAGTAGTTATAGTACTATTAAAATAATAATTTGTGATATAGAAAAGTTGCTACAGTGCTATCCTATATTTGCAATGGCACTGTAGCACTATGCCAAAAAAATTTGGCATATCCCATGTTTACCAGTCTAACTGTGGGCTGCTTTTGGGCTGAATTGTAAATTAGAGCTTACATTTGGCATATCCAAGTGCCTGTGCAAATGCTCTTACACGACACAATTACAATTGCAAATATTTAAAAAATTAAAAATAAATTTATCATTGAATTAGCCATCACTAAAAATCCTATATATAATCTGAAAAAAAAAAAAAAAATTGCCTCAGATAGGCTCAGTTAAATTGCACGTAGATGTTATAATTTTGAATTTTCAACCCTCATCTTCTCTGCTAGATGAGTCAATTGCATGGTCATTATTATAATTATTACTCTCATAGTCTGTTTGTGATCCGCTTATTTTGTTGAAACTGAAAACTTTTTACTAAAAGTACTGTAGATAAAAGTAAATTTTAGTTGAAATAGTACAATGGGACCCATGAATAGTACTAAAAAGTGTAGTGGGACCTATGAATAGTAGCAATAATAAGCTAAATAGTAAAATAAGTTGGCAAAAAATAAGCTAACCAAACAGACACTTATTCTCTTAGCAAAAAAAAAAAATTACTCTCAGACTCAAGTGAACTTATGTAACTTTTATTTTAAATAGAGATAATGCATGTGTCATTACTTGTTGACCAACATATTTTTTGGGAAAGGATCCTCTCCATTTTTTAGTTTATATATTTTATTTTATAGATCCAAAAATATACAAAATGTTATGTAATTAAGATTGAATATAACTTTTGATTTGTAAAAGTTAATTTGAATCATGAATTGATTCAATTTAAATTTAATTTGAACCATAATTTTCATTTCCCATTCTCTTCGAGTCAAAATTCACTTGTAAGAAAAAAAAAATAGTAATAAAAAAACCAACATCTATAGAAGACAAATATGGAGCAATCCACTTTATTAATTCTTTTTTGGGTAACTTTATACTTTTATAAAGTTACAAGTGGACTTAGTTTTAGACACATGTATAGAACAACCAATAATAGTTAATCCTTAATCCCAACCAAAATTGTGCGGTCAGGTATAGAGACTAATCATGATCGGTCACATGTATTTTTTAACCATGTGTAATAACTAAAAGTAATATAAATAAAAAAAGTTTCTTAATATCAATTAGTCTTCCTGCAATTGGTTCTGATCTCTCCTTTTGAGCCAGTAAGTGGGCTGAGGTTTCCCATTTTTATCATGGCACCCCCAAAATCAGAGAAGAACTTTGCTGAGTTCTGGCTATAGGTGTTCACTTGGGAATCTGTGGAGCCACCGTTGAAGAGCTGTTGATCTGAGTGCATAAGGCCCTTTTTGTTCACTAAATCCTTGAAATAAGTGTTATCAAAAACTCCAGCAGTTTGGTCAAGAGGAGATAAATTAGTATCTCCGCCTGTACTCGGGCAGTTTTTCTTTATTGATGCCGCAAAGTTTGAATCTATATTAGTCTCATTATAGATACGAGGCCGAATTATACTGCATTTTACTTGACCTATGGTGTGCCCTCCTAAAAAGAAAAAACACAAAAGAGAAGTTAAAAAAAAGAGTACATTTGTTATAATTTGGTGAAAATTCATACACCCAAAAAAGCAATTGTAATGAGAGAGGTGGGACAAAAAGTTACGTTTTATGTTTTAACTAAGGGACAATTTTAAAAACACAAAAATATTACTTTTGCATGGGCAGATTGACTGACTATCACAACATTTTTATTATGAACCAATTATAACAGATCGTATCAACCGTTGTGAAAAAATTTTGTGTATTTAAATTTGTTGTTACCTGAGAGAGTCACCATTTCTGGCGCAGTAAAACCCTTTTGGCTGAATGCAGATATAAGACCGCTAAGATTTAAGAAGGGGGAAGGGAGGTTACTTTGGGCATCATC
This sequence comes from Quercus ilex subsp. ballota, assembly GCA_032727855.1. Lineage (NCBI taxonomy): Eukaryota > Viridiplantae > Streptophyta > Magnoliopsida > Fagales > Fagaceae > Quercus > Quercus ilex. Next base: position 2,412,538 of record CM064909.1, read on the forward strand.
AAAACTGGCTGTGGTTGCATCTCTTCTGCCTAATTGAACGGTCCATGTTGTGCCACCCAACTGAAGTAATCATACACAACAAAAGAAAAGATAACAATAAGAAAGGTAAATAATTAAGGGGCAAAAATATATGTCGTAGACCAATATGGCCTAATCATTTACAATATTAACAATTTCTTTACTCACAATTTTTAATACGAAGAATTACAATTTTCTTTTTCTTTTTTTGAATGTAAAGCTGCTTGCCAATCTTTTTTTTTTTCTTTAAACATTTTTTTATTTTATTTTATAAACATGATAAATTTGAATTTATGGTGTTTGTTCCATAATAAATATCTTTTGATATAAATATATATATATATATATATATATATTATTTATAGATATTAATATCCATATCTTTACTAGGGTACCTCAAAAACAAAAATTGCAAGGGCCAAACTAAAAGACAACAGAATGGAACTTATAACGGGACAATTATGGCCAGTTTGGATGGAAAGAGTTTAGAGTAGAGTTGGCCATAAATTATTTTCGGCCAACTCTACTCTACTCCTCCTTCTTTCCCCTCCATCCAAAATGTCCATTAAAAGGAATAATTAATCTTAAATCTCTAATTGCTATATCTTAGCTATGATATACTAGTTTTTACTAATGATAGTTTTTCTCATTTTGAAATGAAAATATGTGATAGTAGTAAGAGAATTTGATGATAGCTTACCTTAACAACAGAATCACGAGCTGCAACAGCTAAAATATCAGCACAAGACACAACTCCAGGGCATTGGCTTTCAAGTTGAGATTTAATGGTGTCAATCACCTCATATCCTCTCAATGAGTTGGCATTGGGCCCGGCCGTCTTCTCTCCTTTGAAACTGGTGGTGTCATCCAACAACACAGATGCATCACAGCCCTGTTTACAACATCATAATATTTTTAATATATATGTAGTACTAGTTTATAAAACAATGGAATAGATTTATGGAAAAATTACCAACGAATGAAATGGAATTCTATATATATAATTATATATATATATATATATATTTTTTTTTTTTTATACAAGATAAAAATTCTACTATAACCTAATCTAAGTTTAAACATTTTACAAGTATAAGTGCTTGTGGGGTGTGAAAGGCAAGGGTTGGAGTTCAAGTGTTTAATGATAAATACTTTCTTTTAAAAAACATTATGTTATATAAATGTGACAATTAATAATTTATCATGGTATCAAAAAAAGGTGGTTCTATGTTTTAACACAATCTTTACTCTACTTTTCATTTAAAGTTAAAAATCACACGTGTTAATTAAGCTCTATTTAGGGTCTGTTTGGAAACCGTTTATTTTGTTGAAACTGAAAACTTTTTGCTGAAAGTACTATAGATAAAAATTAAATGTTAGTTGAAATATTACAGTAAAACCCATAAATAATACAAAGTGCAGTGAGACCTATGAATAATAGTAAAAATAAGCAGAATAGTAAAATAAGCTGGCAAAAAAAAGCTATCCAAACAAAGCTTTAATAAGAAAAAAAAAAACTATATGTGAGGAAATGTATTAGAATTATGATTAAATTCCCCCAACCCTAAATTAAGTTTTTGGAAGAATGATAATTTATCATTTTTATTCAAATTAAATAAGTTAGTGCCAACACGTGAAAGAGAATATAAATAGTTATAACTATGTATAAAACATAGGTATGGAGTTATATTTTTTTTTTCTTTTGAGTTGGATTCTCAATAGAAAGAATAATTAGTGATTGATGGTATACAATAAGTGAAATACCACCTTATATATGTGTATGTGTGTAGATTTAAATTAAAATGGAAAATAGTTAAGTAAATAAAAATTTTATTTAAAAAGACGTACAAATGATGTGACAATAAATGTGATTAATATAATGAATTGACTTAGTAGTTTCTATTAATCCTAAGGCTTTATGATATTTATAAAATCTTGAATTCAAAACTTTTAGCTAGACTCTCGCACACTCTTGGTGTGGTGGTTACTTCACAAGTATAAATGCTTGTGGAGTGGGAGGGGGGGTAAGGGTCGGGGTTCAAGTCTCTAGGAGGGAGTTTCACACACATATACACTTAAATTAGGTTAAAGTAAAAATTATATTTTGTAAAAAAAAAAAAAAAAAAAAACTTTTAGCTAGTATTTTGGGACTATTCTCAAGGAGTTTCACCTCGTAATAACTTAGGGCTTGTGGAATAGGGGGAGGGAATTACACATACTTGAGAGAATAGTTAGGTGCTCGAACAATTTTAAATATCCTCATTTCAAAAGAAAATATTTCTAAATTAAGAAAATAATAATAAAAGAAGGACAAATTATTATATGTAAGTTAAATGCATATATTGTCTTTTGGAACACGTTGTGGCGGGTTAAAGATGAAAGCATAAAAGATAGGAATTAAAAATAAAAATGGTATAAGACTTGCATTGACAAAGCAATCATGGAAATGGAGGCGGAGTAACGAGGCCCCCATACGATTCTCTTTGGACACTGCAGTGCTTACTGCGCCTTGAATTATAGAGAGAGCCGTAGGGCAAGAACTCGAATAGAAGTTGGATGATAGCTGAGCAGAAGCTATTCCAAACATAAACAAGAATAAAGTAGAAACTAAGGAGAGAATAGAGGAGGAAAAGAAAGCCATGACTTTACCAAAACAAGAAAACTTTTTTTTTTTTTTTTTTTTTTGAGGAACCCAAAACAAGAAAACTTTACACCTCATATCTCGCTAAATCCTACTGATATTTATAGCCATTAGTGCTGCAGTAGTGAAACCATTTTTCTTTCTAAAAATAATTAATTTATGTAAATATTGTGGAGTACAGAAAGGCATCCAGTCAACTTCTTTTGCATTTAACGAAAATGGTTTTTGGTAGAGGTTAAAAGAAAGTGCATGAAGTGACAAGGATTTCTCAATGTCATAAATAGCGGGAAATGAACAAAATATATTTGAGTTTAATTTCATTTAAGGTTTTAATTTGTAAAAAATAATATATAAAAGACATAAACGAAGAAAAGATAAAAGAAATATAAATTATCGGACCGTGAGCTGTATTATTTTACCTCAAAATCAATTGGTGCTGAGGAAGATACACTCAATTCTTTTATGGCATTTGACATCACACCACGTGGGCTTGTAAGGAGTCAAATTGTGGTCTCTCTGACAATCCCTCCCTCACAGTGACACTTCCATGACTTGAACCCATGACCTTGGCTCTGATACCATTTGTCGAACCATAAGCTGTGTCATTCCACCTTAAAATCAATTGGTGACGAGGAAGATACACTCAAATTTTTTTATAGCCTTCAACATCACACCACGCGAGCCTGTTTTTAGAGTGGTTGTAGGAAGTCAAATTGTGGTCCCTAGCCCCCAACATAAATACATACCAGTTTATTATGAGTTTTCAATCAATTATTCTAGAATAAAATAAAGTATAAGTTAGATACTCTCTCTCTCTCATTAGGTCCAATTTAGTAGCATATTATATAATTTTGTAAGAAACTATAAATATATATAAATTACTTAATATATTTAACATACTTTTTTTTTTCAATTTTGGTTGAGTTTTCAAGCAAAATAAACATATGATTGCTGTAATAATAATAAAATCAAACACAAAATTGAAAAGGTGTGTATTCAATTTAGTGACATAATTATAGAATTTTAATTTAATTTCATAGGATATTATTAAAAAAAAAATCAACTACCTTAGGGACACAAATTAAGTGAGTTGTGTGTGTGTGCGTATATATATATATATATTTTTTCTTTTCAATTTTGGTTGAATTTTCAAGAAAAATAACTTCCATTTGCTATAAATAAAAGCATGGAATTATAAACTATATATATATATATATATATTGTGATAATGGTATTGACACAACTTGGACAATAAATAATTATAATGGGATAAAATTGTAGTTAAATATTGGAGTATTTAATTTTATACAAATATAATACATCAAACATTATATTTTTGTTATAAAAATGTATCTTTTTAGAGTACATGGCAAAACGGGTCAGAATTTTCTAACCCGACCCGAAAAATACCTGACTCAAACTCGATTTTTTTGACCCGAAACAAAAACGAGTTGACCCATGAGTCAACCCGTGTTTTTTGCGAGTCAACCCAACCCGACCCGTGACCTGACCTGAACCCGAACCAATTTTTAAAACTTTTTTTTTTTGGTAAAAAAATAAGATAATATTGGTTTAATTGTTTGTTGTGAGCTTTAAGTAAACAATTGAGACATTTACATAACTATATCCGGCTTGTGACCTGACTCGAACCCGAACCATTTTTTAAAACTTTTTTTTTGGTAAAAAAAAAAATAAAATTAAGACAATATTGGTTTAATTGTTTGTTGTGAGCTTTAAGGAAACAATTGACACATTTACATAACTATATGTAAATTAATTGAAAGATGAATGATTGAGCATTCTGTAATGAGTAAAGATTTTTAGATATCAAATAGTAAAATACATGCCAAGATAATCTAGTTACAGTACAGTTAAAAATATAGATTTAAAATTGTAGACATGTGTGAGAAACATTCACAAGTGTGAAAATAGTGAATCCAAAGTATCAAATTAACATAAATTATGAATGCTTAGACCTATATTTTAACAATTTATGTCTAAAATAAACGACATTTCAAAATAAATCATGATATTTCCTAGAGTGTGTATTGCTTAACAATGATATAATATTCATAAAAAAGACCATGTATAAATAAGTAAACAATCAAACTTTAATATATATTCAAATTGAAATAGAGTGCCAACCACAATTAACAATAGATTATAAAATTAATTTTCAAGATTATCAATTTCTTATATGTTTTTATTCTTTGTCAAATGAATTATCCAATAAGTCATTTGCAATTTTGTTTAATATTTTGGGATGTTGATATTGTGTAGAAATAAAACTTGTGTATTTGTTTTACTTATCTTTGTGTTATTTTGTCTTAGATAGCAATGTTAGGATTTGTATAATTTTAAAATTATTGAATAAGTATTAATAAGTGTAATTTATTCTTGATATAAGTGGTGAATTCAAAGTAATGCATTTTATATCAAGTAATTTGTTGTATGATTTTCTAAATGGTAAATATATGTTGTTTTCTTTAAAAAAAAAAAAATTCATGTGAAAAATACGGGTCAACCCAATCTGATCACCCGAAACCTGATTGACCGGAACATGTTTTTAACCCGCTTAAAATGATCCATTTTGACCCGCAACCCGTTTGACCCGACCCGCCCGTTTTGCCATGTCTTTTATTTATATATATATATATATATATATATATATATATATATATATATATATATATATATATATATATATATATATATATATAAAGCTAATACACCTATTTTTTAAAATAAATTGTTACAACAAGTGAAGGAGAGATGTAGACTTTAACACTAGTGTAAGTTACAAAAATTGTCGGCACAAAATTATTTTTTTTCCTTGGGTGTGGAAATTTGAACACTAGTAGTCACTGCTACTTCACATGAAGAGAACTTCACAAAAATACTGAATTAGAAAGCTCAATACAATTCACAAAACAGCTTCAGAGAATGTCAAAGTTTGTGCATCAACATTGATGGACTGTGTACGCAATGGCACGTTAGCTATATATGTCATACTTCCTTTACTTCTCTGGCTTGAAATTATTGAAACATTAAAAAGAAATAAGAGAAAGAGAGAAAATGACTGATAACAATTGAATTAGTTTTAAAAAGATGCTGGACAGACATAAAATACAAAGGATAAGAAAAAAAAAAAAAGGCATGGGATTTTTAGAGATTCTTAAAAGGATGCATGGTTCTAGTTCTACACTGGAATTTTCCAAGCTCATAATTAATCAATCTCTAAAACACGTACAGCCAAAACAGTCTTTGATAAGGCAAAATATGCCACGAGGCGTCCCATGATTAACTCGTCGGCTCGGAGCTTGTAACTCCTACTGAAGGGCATGAAGAAGGCTGACGACCCTTCATGGCTGAAGGGCACGAAGAAGGCTGACTGGCCCAAGACTGACGGTTCTATCGAAACCATGGTTTGGCCATCACGCATAAACTATAAAAAGATGACTTGTATTCCACGTTCAATATTAGAGTTCTATAAGGAAAGGATTCTGCAATCTACGCTCATAAGGATCCCGATAAGGAAAAGACTTCTACTCCAAGGTAGAAGGGTCAACTCGGTACTACTATAAAAGCCCCAATACCTTCATAAATCAAGGTACGCATAATTCACCCCTCTCTAGCACTCTAGAGTTGAAAAGAAGTTCTAACTTGACCTTCGAAGAGTATTTGGCTGGCACCACACCGGTGCTCTCTGTTAGGTCTTCTCTTTTTTTGTTGTGCAGGTGTCGTTTCGAGCGTACAAGCATTGTACTCAGTTGGCGCCATCCGTGGGAAACTTCGTAATTAAGCCATATTATCGTTTCCCAGACTAAAGGGTTGCATGGTACTCACTCGCTCGATGGCAACTACTAACGACGTTCAAGAGAGGAACCACCCACGACTGCCCTCGAGAGACAAGTTCGGACCCTCGGTGCCGCTGTGGAGCGTCTCACCAAACAAAACCACGACTTGGAAGAACAGCTGCGCCAGAAGAACGCAGCACTGAATGACCAATAAGAAGATCCGGAAGAGACCAGTGCTCCAAAGAAAAATCAGGAGAAACCTGAAGGCAGCCACGCCCCAAGCAAACCGGAGAGGCAGAACTTGAGCATGCCATCCCTCACGGATGCGACTCCACCACATATTATCGCAGAGATACAGGCAATGAGGGAACAAATGGAGATTATGATGAACACGCTTAAGGGGCGAGTTTCTAGTGATTTTGATGATTTAGTCAACCGCACCGACTCGCCCTTCACTGTGGCCTTAAACTCCTTCCCCCTACCCCACAAATTTCGCATGCCGCATATAGACATCTATGACGGAGTGAAGGATCCTCTGGACCATCTAGAAACTTTCAAGACCCTAATGCATCTTCAGGGGGTAGCAGACGAAATCATGTGCAGGGCCTTCCCCACAACACTCAAAGGCCCCGCAAGGGTATGGTTCAGCCGATTGGCGCCCAACTCCATCAGCACCTTCAAGGAACTAAGCGCTCAATTCACCACACATTTCATTGGGGGTCACAGGTATAAGAAGTCCACGGCATGCTTGATGAGTATCAAGCAACGAGAGGACGAGACGTTGAGATCCTACATAACGCGCTTCAATAAGAAAGCGCTATCGATTGACGAAGCCGACGACAAAATACTGGTAGCAGCCTTCACAAATGGGTTGCGAAAGGGTAAGTTTTTGTTCTCCCTATACAAAAACGACCCGAAGACCATGTCAGAAGTACTCTACAAGGCCACTAAGTATATGAATGCTGAGGACGCGCTGCAGGCCCGAGAAGAGAAGCCGAGAAAAAGGGAGAGGCGGGAAGATGCACGACAAGATCAAGGGCGGAAGAGGCCGAGAATAGGAGATCGAAGGGACGAGAGGCGTTCTAAACCTCCAGGAGGAAGGTTCACAAGCTTCACCCCGCTAACCACCCTGATAGATCAAGTCCTAATGCAAATCAAGGACGAAGGGGCTCTAACCTTCCCTGGAAAGCTAAAGGGAGATCCTAGCAGGCGTTCTAGAGACAAATACTGCCGCTTCCACCGAGATCACGGCCATGACACAGCTGATTGTTACGACTTGAAGCAGCAGATTGAGGCCCTCATAAGATAAGGGAAATTGCAAAAGTTTGTAAGCAAGGAAAGAATGGATCTGCCGCCTCAAGAACAGCCCCCCCAACGGGATAATGACCGCCCTAGACCTCCCATTGGCGACATAAGGATGATTGTGGGAGGGACGGCTACCGTGTCATCCAAAAAGGCTCGGAAGACGTACCTCAGGATAGTCCAGAGCGTCCAGCTGACGGGCTCAGTACCAAAAATAGCACGAAAAGAAAGCCCCGTCATCGGGTTCTCCAAAGAAGATGCGCGACGTCTTCACCATCCGCACGACGATGCGCTTGTTATCAGCCTACAAGTAGGGGACTACAACTTACACCGGGTGTTGATCGACAATGGGAGCTCGGCGGACATCCTATACTACCCGGCATTCCAGCAGATAGGAATCAGCAGAGAATGATTGATTCCGACGAATGCCTCACTCGTCGGTTTTGGAGGAACGAGGGTGTTTCCTCTGGGCCCAGTCACATTGTTTGTGACGGCAGGCAATTATCCTCAGCAGATCACAAAGGACGTAACGTTCCTCGTGGTCGACTGTTCGTCCGCCTACAATGCTATCTTAGGGCGACCCACCTTCAATTCATGGAAGGCGGCGACCTCGGCTTATCATTTAATGATCAAATTCCCTACCGAATACGGGGTAGGGGAACTACGCGGGAATCAAGTAGCCGCACGCGAATGCCACGTGGCTATGATGGAAATGGACAATCACCTCCAAGCCATGAGCATAGAAGAACATCGAAGTATGACGGAGCCCGTCGAGAAGCTTGAAGAAATATCCCTTGACGATTCCAGACCAAACCAAACAACAAAGATTGGGACCCTGGCAAGTCCCATGGTCCGACAAACACTTACAGCCTTCCTCAGAGAAAATCGGGACGTATTTGCCTGGAGTCACGAGGACATGCCAGGAATAGGCCCTTCAGTCATGGTGCATAAGCTGAATGTATCACCTTCCTTTCCACTCGTCCAGCAAAAGAAGCGGGTGTTTGCCCCCAAACGAGATCGAGCCATAACTGAAGAAGTCCGCAAACTACAAGAGGCAAACTTTATTAGAGAAGTTTACTACCTCGACTGGCTAGCCAACGTAGTAATGGTTAAGAAAGCTAGCGGGAAGTGGAGGATGTGCGTAGACTTCACCGATCTAAACAGAGCATGCCCCAAAGACAGCTATCCCCTCCCAAGGGTCAACACTCTAGTAGACTCAACAGCTCAATACCAGCTATTAAGTTTTATGGACGCTTTCTCCGATTACAACCAAATTAAGATGCATGAAGCCGATCAAGAGAAAACTTCATTCGTGGCCAGCCAAGGCCTCTTCTGTTACAAGGTAATGCTGTTTGGTCTAAAAAATGCGGGCGCAACATACCAGAGGCTTATGAACAAAATGTTCACACCACAGATCGAGAGAAATGTCCAAGTCTACGCAGATGATATGCTGGTGAAAAGCCGAAGGGTGGAAGATCACTTGGAAGACCTCAGGGAAACATTTGACACTCTTCGCTCTTACAACATGAAGCTGAATCCAGGAAAGTGCGCCTTCGGGGTGACGGCAGGAAAATTCCTAGGATTCGTGGTTTCCCAAAGGGGCATCGAAGCCAATCCGGACAAGATCCGAGCTATAATAGAGATGGCACCACCAAAAAATGTGAAGGAAGTACAAAACCTTAATGGCAAGATAGCAACACTAAATAGGTTCGTCCCAAGGGCAACAGACAAGTGCTTACCCTTCTTTCGCACACTAAAGAGATCTTTCGAGTGGACTGCCGAGTGCCAACAAGCGTTCGAGGAATTGAAAACTTATCTCTCTTCCCTCCCGTTGCTGAGTCCCTCACAACCGGGTGAAGAACTTTTTCTCTATCTTGCCGTCTTTCCAGCCGCCGTCAGCGCCGCCTTGATCAGAGAAGAAGAGAGAGTGTAGAAACCTATGTACTACGCCAGTCGGGAGCTACGCGGAGCCGAAGAAAGATATTCGCCCGTCGAAAAACTCGCATTTGCACTGGTTACAGCAGCACGCAAACTAAAGCCATACTTTCAAGCCCACACGATGATCGTCCTAACTGACAAGCCCTTGCGACGAGCAATGAGCAACCCTGAAGCTGCTGGGAGATTGGCACTATGGGCTATAGAATTAAGCGAATTTGACATCCAGTACCGCCCACGAACTGCTATTAAAGGACAGGTCGTTGCAAATTTCATAGCTGAGTTTACAAATGGCGAGGACATGAGGGCAGAAGAATCTCCCCAATGGAGCATATATGTAGACGGGTCCTCCAACAGGCAGGCTGGGGGAGCCGGCGTCGTACTACACTCACCCGAAGGAGACATGGTCGAATGTATGATCCGCCTTGAGTTCCCTACCACCAACAATAAGGCGGAGTACGAAGCTCTGGTAGCAGGGCTTAACCTCGCCAAAGCTGCAGGAGCCAAAAGAGTGATCATTCACTGCGACTCTCAAGTCGTGGTCAACCAGATAAATGGAGATTATGAATGTAAAGGCGAAAGGATGAAAAAATATTTGGATCAAGTGAGGTGAAGGGTCAACGAACTGAAGGCCGAAATTACACAGATCCCCCGAGGAGAAAACGAGCAAGCTGATCGCCTAGCCAAAGCCGCTTCAGCCGAACATATGGCCACCCTTGGTAACGCACTCTCTTTCATACAGCTCTCTCCACTTATAAATTCTGTCGATGTACAAGAGCTTGGTTCCGAAAGCAATTGGACTGCGCCATTAGTTTCCTACTTGAAGAATGGCGTATTACCAGACGGAAAGGAAGCTGCAAGAAAACTAAAGGTCCAAGCAGCGAGGTTTGTCCTGATAAGAGACGTCTTGCACAAAAGAGGCTTCTCCCACCCTTACCTAAGATGCTTAGGCCCTGAAGAAGCAGACTTCGTCATAAGAGAGATGCACGAGAGAATCTGTGGAAACCACTCAAGGTCGAGGTCATTAGTACACAAGCTAGTACGAACGGGGTACTTTTGGCCAACCATGCAGAAGGATGCCGAGGCCTATGTAAAGAAATGCGACAAGTGCCAAAGGTTCAGCAATGTCGTCAAACAACCACCTGAAGAACTTACCTCAATGACGGCGACATGGCCGCTCGCTCAATGGGGACTGGACATCATGGGACTGTTTCCTACGGCAATACGACAACTGAAGTTTCTAGTAGTAGGCATCGACTACTTTACGAAGTGGGTAGAAGCTGAAGCCATGGCCACCATTATGGAGAAGAACGTACGCAGTTTCGTTTGGCGATGTATCATATGTAGATTTGGCATCCCTAGAGTCTTAGTCTCAGACAACGGGAAACAATTCGACAACGATTCCTTCCGGGACTTCTCTTCGCAATTAGGGATATAGAACCACTACTCCTCCCCCACCCACCTTCAAGCCAACGGACAGGTCGAAGTCACGAACCAATCCTTTCTGAAGATTATCAAGACTCGGCTCGAGGGGGCAAAGGGTATATGGGCTGAAGAGTTATCGAGCACACTTTGGGCCTACAGTACTACGGCAAGGACAACAACAGGGGAAACACCATTCCGACTAACATACGGAAACGAGGCAGTCATCCCAGCCGAAGTCGGCCTCACAAGCTACAAGGTGCATAACCATGACGAAAGGAAAAATGACGAAGCCATATGTTTGCAGCTCGATCTGGTGGAAGAAATCAGAACAGCGGCAGAGCAAAGGCTTGCACGGTACCAGGACCTCATGGCCAAACACTACAACTCCCGGGTCAGGCACAGAGACTTTCAGGTTGGAGACCTCGTTCTAAGAAAAGTCATGGGCACAGCAAGAGACCCAACCCAAGGAAAACTCATTCCGAATTGGGAAGGACCTTACCGAGTCACGGCGTGGCAGAGGAAGGGCACCTACCATCTGGAGACACTAGACGGACGGAAGCTACCGCATCCTTGGAATGCTGAACACTTGCGAAAGTACTACCAGTAGAGGCGATGACGTAAAGAACAACACCCCTCTTTTTTATTCTTAGTTCACTCAGATTTACTGTTTACTTTAAGTATTCACTACAATAAGCCCAGCGGGCATATTTTTTACTTTGGTTTTACTACAATATGCCCAAAAAGGGCAAGTTTTTGTTTTCGAACTATTTTTCATATAGATGCATGGCAATAAGAGGAATTTATTCAGAACTACTGAAGTTTTTACTTACAAATTTAAATTCACAAAAGACCGATGAAATGGCCAAGTCCACAAGTTGGACAAAGCAATAAAGCTAACGATCTAATAAAAGACCGACGAAATGGCCAAGTCCACAAGTTGGACAAAGCAATAAAGTTGATGATCTAATAAAAGACTAACGAAATGGCCAAGTCCACAATAAACTCAGCTATTAAGCTGATGATCTAAATAAAAGACTGATGAATCGGCCAAAGTCCACAAAATGGACGAACCTATAAAGGTAACGGTCTAACAAAAGGCCAATGAATTGGCCAAGTCCACAATAAACTCAGCTATTAAGCTGACGGTCTAAGTAAAAGACTAACGAATTGGCCAAAGTTCACAAAGTGGACAAATCTATAAGGCTGACGGTCTAATAAAAGGCCAACGAATTGGCCAAGTCCGCAAGATGGACGGGGCTATTAAATAGACGGTCTAATAAAAAAGTGGTTAAAGTCCGTAAGTATAGACAAAAGCTACGATGCTAACGGTCTCACATGAGTGACCTCGTCTCAAAACGTATTCAAAACCTGGTAGACGACCTTGTCCCAGGATAATAGGATTTTACTAAAACTCCTACAAGCAACAAATTACAAGCCCACGAAAAGGGCAAGCCTATTTGACCCATAAAACAGACGGAGTCAATAAAGTGACGGCCTCACCAAAATGATCGTCTACCCGTAAAAAGGATCAAATACTGACGGCCTTATTAAGCAAACGATTACACTAGAAAGGATCAAAGTAAAGTCGAAAACCGACGGTTTAATAAAGCTGACGGAGCCACTAAAACTAAACGGGACCATAATTATGATTACATTCTTTCAAGATCACAACCTACAACTAGACAAGCCCAACATCGGATAAAAGAACAAAAATCTCCTAGCGAGAAAGTAACGGGTTTATCAAGTTGACGAAGTCATAAACACATTAGATTACAGTAAGGCTGACGACCTCGGCCTATTAAGAAAATAAATTTAGCTTAACAAACATAAAAATGATGTGCACAGACAAAAGTAACGGCACATAAATAATCGAAGGCGACGTCATTTCAAACAAGTCAAAACCTAAAAGGGCACATGAGGAGTTGCTTAAATAGTTACAAATGAAGGCCCAAGGGACACTTAATAAAACTGTTTGCAAAATAAAAATAAAAAAGAGACGTCAATTACAAGGGGGCGTCATTCTACTTTTTTTGAGTAGGGGTATCTTTCCCTTCAAGCAGCTCCACAGAAGAGTTGGGGGTAGTTGTTTGAGGGTTCGCAGCTGGTTGGGCCAGGACGATGCCACTATCTTCAACCGGAGGGGCGTCTGCAGAATCGTCACTTTCAATGTAGACGACGTCATTAGCAGGTGTCATTGGCGAAGCGTCATTCAACGTGATCCCAGATAGATCCAAGTCTGGGAAAGCCGATGCGACCTGCTTAAGGCAGTCATCAAATCCAGCACCGTAATATCCCCCGCAGGAATCGATGAAGGAATCTGACGCCTTAAACTTTTGGACCGCGTCAGCCCCAGCCGTCTCCACCTGGTCACGTAGAGCCGTCAGTTCTTGTTCCAATTTCTCCTTCTGACGGTTCGCCTCTTCCAGCTTCTCCCTTACTTCTTTCAGCTCAACGTTAAGAGCACGCACTGCCTCCTTATACTGAGCCTGCTGATCTCACATGTTAGCATTATGTTTGCTAACGCGAGTGACGACCCCCTCCTTGGCCACACACCGGTCCTGGAGCGCTTTTACACATACCAGAGCCTAAGAAAGGCACAACCGTTAGTTTAAAAAGAAAAACAAACAAAGGAAAAATAAGAGAAGTGAGGTAAGGAAGACGACTTACTCGTGTGAGGTCAAATAAGGCCGACACCCCCAAATCCTCCGTCCCCAGTAGGGCACAAGGATCAATGTCCATCGGCTTTATGAACGATTCTATCTCCTCGACGGCATAATTCTTGTGTGTCAGAAGGCAACGAGGTCCCTTAAGGACGGGACCAGAAGAAGTCATCACCCCCTTCCCAGACCCATAGGCTAACTTGGGAGGTGACTTCTCTGGGGCCTCGTCCCCAGGGGTGACGACCACCTTCTTGGGTGGACGGACGTCCTTCCCATCAATTTTCCTCTTAAAGGAACCCTTCGTGACGGCCTTGGTAGCTAACGAAGACACCAACTCCCCTTTAGCCCTCTTCTCTTCCTTCTGACGAGCAGCTGCAACTCTTATACATTGCCTTGCTGCCTCCATTTCTGCAAAAAATGAGACACATTAGAAAAACTAACAGTGACAACTGAAAGTAACTGGACAACAGAAATAGCTACTTACGACGGTGGGAAATTTCTTCTAACTTAAAAGCTTCTGGCGACGGTTCCGGACCCCCACAAAATGCGAAAAGAGCGTCAAGAGTGATTAGGTGACGGCACTTTCACTCTTCTAGAGGAATCTCGAGAACCCGACGGATGAAGTCTCTTTGCTCGTCAGTAATAAGAGGACGAACAAAGGCTGAAAAGAAAAATAAAGCTGACGATGTTAAGATAAATAAATAATGTATGCAAAGATAAAGTGAAAATCAACGGGGCTAAAAGCTGTAACCTGAGTCCCTGACGAAGGCCCAGGTATTGTCAAAATAGCCATGAGGGATTGTTTCCCATTCCTCCTGACGGCACACCCAGTCCGTCCCCTTAACAAAAAAGAACCTACTTTTCCAAACTCTATTGGAGTCTGGCATCTCAGACATTAACTTCAACTCCTTCTCCCTAACGGTGAAATGGTACATCCCCTTAGAAGAAGAGAGGTGCTGGGGTCTATAACAATAAAAGAATTCGTCTAGGGTTAGTTAACGGTGTCCTCCGCTTAGACGGCCCCATAGGATCTCAGCACTTATAAAGATTCTCCACGAATTTGGGGCAATCTGGCTAATAGACAAACCCAGAAAGTCAGCCAGCTGACGATGTAAGGCCGCCAGGGGTAGCCCGAGCCCCGCGGCAAACATGGCGTCATACATCCCAACGTCTGCGGTTCTCCCCGTGTAGCACTTTTCATTCTCCCTAGGGAGACGGATTGGGATATGGTCTGGGATTTGGTAACGGACGTGTAACTCCTTAAAAACCTTTTTACTCATTGACGGTAAAAATTTGTTAACGGCACATTCCTCGGGAAGGATGAAGGGACGGTTGCTTCCAGGACTTCCTGAAGTTCTCTCATAAGACTCCTCGTCACCTTCATCCCCGTCACTACTGCTCTCATCCTCCTCCTCAACATTACTCTCCCCCCTTTCTACTCCTTCCTAACCTTCATTACCATGACTCCCTACCTCCTCAACGGGAGATTAGCCAGAAAAGGCACAGAAGACGAAGCGACGCCCTCATCCAGATGCGGAGCCAACCAGGGTACGCCGCGTGTCTAAGCATTTAATGGTTGGCAGCTCGAGGAGTCGCCTAGTAATTGTTTTCTCTCTCCTGACCCAGATGGAAATTAAGAAACAACGCAACTCCATAACTTGTCAGTTTAAACTGATGGAGAAATGGAGTAGGGGGCAACTGATAAGGCAAAATATGCCACGAGGCGTCCCATGATTAACTCGTCGGCTCGGAGCTTGTAACTCCTGCTGAAGGGCATGAAGAAGGCTGACGACCCTTCATGGCTGAAGGGCACGAAGAAGGTTGACAGGTCCAAGACTGACGGTTCTATCAAAACCATGGTTTGGCCATCACGCATAAACTATAAAAAGATGACTTGTATTCCATGTTCAATATTAGAGTCCTATAAGGAAAGGATTCTGCAATCTACGCTCATAAGGATTCCTGTAAGGAAAAGACTTCTACTCCAAGGTAGAAGGGTTAACTCGATACTACTATAAAAGCCCCAATACCTTCATAAATCGAGGTACGCATAATTCACCCCTCTCTAGCACTCTAGAGTTGAAAAGAAGTTCTAACTTAACCTTCGGAGGGTATTTGGTCGGCACCACACCGGTGCTTTCTGTTAGGTCTTCTCTTTTTTTGTTGTGCAGGTGTCGTTTCGAGCGTACAAGCATTGTGTAACTCACTGGTGATATTTTCATCATCATCAGTCTTCAACAACAGGGATTTTTGGTATAAGCTAAAAGCTGATGATGTTGAATCTACGATAATATTCCTTCAAATTGGCTTGTAGGAATCTGTTAACGTTCCAAATTGCCAAACCTTACCACCTACGATCCAAGGACGGACCTTAGGGGGGGGGCCAAGGGGACCCGGGCCCCTCGGTCCAAAGAAAAAAAAAGGAAAAAAAAAATTTGGGCCCCCCTAACCCAAAGAAAAAAACAAACAATTTTTTTTAAAAAAAAAAATAGTTATACATATATATATATATATATATATATTTTTTTTTTTCTAGAGTTGTGTCTCACTCTTTCAAAAACTTAGAGGATGTTTGGTTCATCAATTTTCGTAACTCAATTCTCAGTTTTCATGACTCATAACTCAAAAATGGTGGGACCCATAGCAAAAAGGTTGTTTGGCTGCACAATAACTCTGTTTCCATCACTCAATTGATTTTTGAGTTATGAGTTATGGAAACTGAAAATACATTTTGGCTGTTTTCAGTTTCCATAACTCATAACTTAATGATAATATTGTAATTAAACACACATAGAGGACCCACAAACAGTACTCAGCCGCAAATTTTGACCACCTTTTGACTTTTTTTTTCCTTTCTTCTCCTGGGTTGGCTGTTCTTTTTTTTTTTTTTCTTCTTCTTCTTCTTCTTCTTCTTTCAGTGGTTCGGTCTGTTCTTTCTTTTCTTTTCTTTTTTCAGTGGTTCGGTTTGTTTTGGGTTTCTTCTTCTTCTTTTTTTTTCGCTGGTTCGGTCTTCATGTTCTGGGTTTTTTCTTTTTCTTTTTCTTTTTTTCACTGGATTCAGTGAGTTTGGGTACTGAAAAAAAAAAAAAAAAAAAAAAAAAAAAAAAAAAAAAAAAAAAAAAAAAAAAAAACCGCACCAGGTGACAGGTATGGGGCCCACAAATAGTGTGAAAAATATTGAGTGATGGGAAGTGAGTGATGGTGTCAAACAAACATGGTATTTTAGAGTGATGAGTGACGGAAATTGAGTGACCAAAAAAATTGATCCAAACACCACCTTAGACTCCCTCCCTTTTAATTAGTCTAGTCCAACTAGCAACTACCCAACTCAAAAACTTAACAAAAACAAATTTTTGAAATAAAAAATAAAAATTTCCAGTCAGCCCAGTATTAGAATACTAGCATTAAGTGTTATAAATGGTAAATATTTAGTATTTTAAACACCAAATACCAAAAATACTACCATATGAGACATTTCAAATGCTATATTAAAGTAGTAAAAATAAGTTTTGATTTGTGAAAATAATTTTTTTTTGGCAACAGTTGATGCTCTTAAGAAACAATATTATTTTGTGTTTTTTTATCTTTGTTGGTAAATGATTGCATCTTAATGTATTAAGAAATAATGATTTTATGTATTGATCTTGGATGATATATAGTTTGCTAGTACTATATGGATATCTATTTAGATTTTTTTTTTTTCTTCTTATAGTTCGGCACCCCTAGTTTGAAATCTTAGGTCCGCAATGGTGGCCTAATGGATGAATTGTAGTTTTCTAAAAGACTATTCGATCTCATGCCTAGAAAGTTCAACTTCATAGGCTAATGCATTGAATCTAAACCATGCAATTGTCTCTTGCCATTTAAAAAGTTGGTGCAATGTTGACTATTGAACACCCACAAGATTGAATTTTCTCAATAAATTATATCAAATTGCCCTCGTTTTTGGCATTATCTCACATAGGTCGAAAAGAGAACATGGCAACAATACATGAGTTGGCGAGACATGCACAATGGATTGAGATGAAGAAGTATGGATTGAGGAAGTACACATTTTCTTGCTAAATGTCCTAGCAGTAGATAACTCAGTCAAAAATGAATAAAAAGTTCATCTTTTCTCTTAGAAAAATAAAAAGGAAAAGCCCTCGTACGTGTTATTAAATATTATTTTGGGAAAATTCAGTCAAGCCCTCGTGTTATTTATATGTAGCCCAGCAAAAAAACCAACAACAACAACAAAAATGTTTTCCATTTGGGGGGTTTAGGTTTTTTTCTTTATCTATCTACACTATTTATAACAGGATTCCCCTATTTGGACTGGATTTTTATGTGGTTCAAAAATACTTTTAGACCTTACGTTTAATAGGAACAAAACTTGAGGACAACTCAGTAAAAATATATTTACAACTCTACATAAAATGCCTACAAAATAAAACACTCTCCTATTAATCCATGTTTTCAAAACAAACTTATCCAAAAATTAAAATTAAGAAAAAAAAAAAGAAAAAAAGAACTTTTCAGTCTACTTTGATATTTCCCTCTCAAGACCACGTTCCAACTTTAAAAAAAAAAAAAATTAAAGACTCACCGGTTTCTTTTATTTATTTATTTTTAAATTTTCAATTTGCTTAATTCCTAATCTCACGTACATTAGACCACCCCCCCCCCCCCCCCCACCCCCAAAAAAAAAAGCCTCATTGTCATTGCACATGCAAAACGTATGTGATGAGGCTACTATTACATAATCATAAGCAACAAAATCTTTGTAAAGGTTTCATTATTTCAGCTTGACTTACAAACAACAAACTTTTCATCCGTTACAGATAGATAAAGTGGATTGCAGGAGTGAACAATTTCGATACCAAATAAGAAACATATGGCTAATCCCGAATGGGAAAGAAAATGATATTGCTGATTATAAAAAATTTGCTTGAGTTATAATGAATTTTTTTTTTTTTTACCAAAAGTAAAATGAAAAATATTTTTACACCTTTGTTAATATACACTCCGCACATATATATAATATCTATAATTTTACATGTGATATTCACATTTTTTAAGTATATTCACGTTTAACACATGAAATAAATGATATGCATGATAATGTATAATAATGTGTGTGCAGTAATAATTAGTGCCAAAAAAATATGTTTATAAATGTGTATATGTCATCCATTTAATCTATTTGTTGGTGGTGTGCTATTTATTCATTCTTTCTTTTTCTAAAATTTTTCTCAATTTTAGTAGGAAAATGGTCCCCTCTCATTTAGCCACACAGATAAATAGTATTATAGGATGGGGCGGTACAAGTACAACTAGACCTGCTGCAAGATTTGTCAAGCATTTAGGCCTCCTCAAAAAAAATAAAAATAAATAAATAAATAGACTAATGAATACTTAGGAAATGAGGTATCACCAATCCACTGCCAAACAGTAATAGAATTGCAAGCGGATTGGCTAGATTGGTGGGAAACATACACAATGAAAGTATTTGGCTGGAGGATATGCCTGACTTCTTGGATGCCTTAATAGCGGGTGGTGTAATATTAAGTTTT
The DNA here is from genome assembly GCA_032727855.1 of Quercus ilex subsp. ballota. NCBI lineage: Eukaryota > Viridiplantae > Streptophyta > Magnoliopsida > Fagales > Fagaceae > Quercus > Quercus ilex. Next base: position 2,431,871 of record CM064909.1, read on the forward strand.
TTGTTAAAACAAAAAGAAGAAAATAAAATGATATAGAAAGAAAAGAAACTTCTTTGAACTTCTAATTAATGGCTGAACTTCTAATAATGGCTGATGTAATATGAAGTTATTTTTTAATATAAAAAGAAGAAAATAAAATAATCTAGAGACAAGGCATAACTAAGAGAGTAAAGTGTTTTGGTTTGATGACCGACGTTCATATTAAAAAAAAAAAAAAAAAAAAAAAAAACTCAATAGCTACGTTATAACTATTTTGAATTGTAGCTTACAATAAATTGAATTTAAGGTATATAAACAGAAATACAATAGACTTAGTGTATGTTTGGATAGCGGCCACGTTCAACGTTTTTGCGCGTCCAGCGTTTTTTGTAGGTCCTGTGCACTATTTAGGGGACCTGCAAATATTTTTTTCTAGAAAAATAACTTTAAAACTGAGTCCCACAGTACTATTCACACATTTAAAAATTATTTTGCTACAATATTTTCAATTTTCAATTTTCAGCAATAAGTGGTATCCAAACAAACCCTTAGAATGATAACCCTAAAAACCATGGTAGCTCATAGGATTCTAGAAACCTACTAACTTCATAGTTATAATAACATCCTAATATATTCGAATATCCCTTCTCAAATTCAAGATGAAAGTTTGAAGATGTCATGAGTTTGGAATGTAAGTTCTTGAAAGAAATTAACCAATGGCCATAAATGACCAAATCAGATGTAGAATGGGTTGAGCTTGACATGAATTGAAATGCCCAAGATCATAGTAAATGACTACTTTTAATTAATGATGGTGGAAGCCAAAAGATGACTATTGTGGGTGGAGGACAATGCACCAATGACTAGAGGATACCAACAGAAGAACGGTGGCTCAAGGATTGCATATGCATGTAAGACAAATATTGACAATAACAATGGACAACAATGAATAGTGGATTGTCGGCAACAATTCCAATGACCATAAGAGAGTGGCATGGTTGGCCAAAGACATCATAAAAAGAAAATGTCACAGGAAACAAAAGATATTGATGAAGGAAAGTGTTGTGATTAGTACTAACTAAAGGAATAGAGAATACAAAGTTTATGTTGGGTTCAAAAACCACACCTAGTAAGGCGTATACCATTTTGTATTAATACTAAAACATTATAGACAAACTTCCCTAAATTGTAGAGATTATAATTACAGCAAATTACAATTATATAAAAGCTAAAGTCAAGAGATGTGCTAGGGAGGAGATAATCACGGGAGTGATATTGGCTAATATATGTTTGGCAAGTATTAGAATTTGAATTGGACTCTTTTATATCAATATGTTTGGACTCTTTGCTAGCAATATTTGACTTTGAATTGGACACATTAATCTTCTAATTATCACACCCCCACAAGCTAATGGGACAAGAGTGTACCATAAGCTTATTTGTCAATAATTTGAAGTGGGCAGAAGAAAACCCTTTGGTGAAATGTCTGCCACCTGATTTGTAGTACAAATGTAGCTAACATCAAGCTCCTTGTGAACAACCTTATCACGCACATAATGGTAATCTACTTCCAAATGTTTAGTGCAAGCATGAAACACCAAGTTTGAAGCTAAAGAGATAGAACTAATATTGTCACACCAAATAAGTGGCGTTGATAGAGAGACGCCCAAATCTTTGAACAATGATCAAAACTATGAAATCTCAGCTGTAGTATATGCCAATTGACGATATTCTGTTTCAATGCTTAAGCAAGATACAAAATGGTGTTTCTTGGCACTTCAAGATATGGGATTAAATACAAGATAAATACAATAGCCACCAGTAGAGCAATGATCATCAGGGTTTTCAACATAATCAACATCTAAATAGGCTTCTAAACATAGAGAACCAGGTTGATAAAAGAGACCATGAGCAGGAGTGCTCTTCAAATAACGCAATATTCTTTTCATAGCAATCCAGTGAATTGTTGTAGGTTGATGCATGAATTGACACACTTGGTTTACTGTAAAAGAGATATCCGGACAAGTGAGTGTCAAATATTGTAAAACCTCGACAACACTTCAATATTCAATAGGATTAGGAAGGGGATCACCATCATAAAGACTCAATTATTGTTCAGTGTGAGCAGGAGAAGAAATAGGATTAACATCCTGAAACTTTGTGCGATGTAATAAATCCATGGTATATTTTGTTTGAGTTAGGTACAAACCACCAGAGCTATATATTGCCTCAAGACCAAGAAAAAATGCAAATGACCTAAATCCTTCATACACAATAGTTTCCCAAGGTTCTGTATAAGCTTGAAAATGTGAGATGAACTATTCTCTGTGATCAGAATATCATCAGCATAAATAAGTAAAATACTGATCAAAGCACCCTTACAGAATGTGAAGGAGTAATCAGCCTTAGACTCACAAAAACCAAACTCCTCTAAATTTAGAAAATCTCTGAAACCATTGTTGAGGAGCTTGTTTTAAGCCATAGAGGGACTTATGAAGCTTGTAGACATGGTGTGGATAATTATGATCAATGAACCTATACACCTCCTCATATAATAGCCCATGGAGAAATGCATTCTGAACATCCAATTGTTGGTAGGCCATTCTTTATGAATGGCTAAAACAAGAACAATGTGAATAGTGCAGTGTTTCACAATTAGACTAAAAGTCTCTATATAATCAAGACCTTATTGTTGATGAAAACCATTTGCTACAATATAAGCTTTATAGCGCTCAATAATACCATCAGATTTTTTCTTGATTTTAAACACCCACTTATTAGGCAATATGTTCATATTTGAACGAGGAGGGACTAATGACAAAGTGCCATTCCGTTGCAAGGCATTAAATTCAACCCCCATAGCATGATGCCATTCCGCATGTTTAACTGCTTGGCTATAACAGGTGAGTTCAATCAAATGAGAATCATATACCACATTCATTGCATATTTTGGATTAGGCTTGCAAATTCCATCTTTTCTTCTAGTGTCCATGGAGTGGGAGGAATTTTCTAGGAGAGTTTGCGATGTGGGATTAGGTGGTAATAGATTTGGCATGGAAGATGCATTTGGAGTAGAAGTTGTAAGGGATGAAGTAGGTGGTATAGTGGGGTTGAGATGAGAAGCCATAAAAGAAGAACCTACAAGATGGTTGCTAGAAATATGAGGAGGAGAGCTTTGTGTGAGGGAGACAGAATCTAGTGGGGTAGGCATTTGAAGAGTTTGAGGTATAGGAGGGGAAGTGGGTGGAGTTCTAGAACAAGAAGGTGGTGTATGTAACTAAGTTAGTTGAATCTTTTCTAGTGTAGGTACCAAAGATTCTAGGGAGCCTTTCTCTGCAGAAATAGTGTTAATAGTCTCTTCAAATGGGAATGAAGACTCATAAAAAAATAACATGATGAGATAAATAGACATGACCGGTGCTTGAATCAAGACATCAATATCCTTGATGATTAAGAGAGTAACCCAAATACACATATCGTTTAGAACGAAATTGCAGCTTATTTGTATTATAGGGTCGCAAATAAGGAAAGCATGCACAACCAAAAACTCGAAGACTATCATAAGTGGGAGATTTTTGAAATAGCTTTTCATATGGAATGAGATAATTTAAGACACAAGTTGGAAGTCTATTAATCAAATACACTACAATGAGGACCAAGTTGCATATGCTGATGTGAAACAACCCACTGTGAATAGCATTAGTGGGGAGAGAGAATTATTGATCCAATTGAGGATCATTTGGTTCTGTTGATGCCAAGTAATATAAGATGGATCCACTTCGGTGGTCTCCTTACCATCTTTGTCACATTTAAATTATGGAGGACATTGATTTGTACCATCTACAAATCCCATCAAACTCTTGCTCTTCAAAATAGGAACAATATGATCAAGCCAAAGAGGATAATTGGTTTTGTCTAGTTTAATTGACATGAACCTTGAATGACTGGGTACCACGACACCAGTTGAAGAATTGGTGTATTCCATTGAAATTAGCTAAAGCAAAGAAAATAGAAAAGCTGGAAAAAAATTGTTTTTTTTTTTAAAGGTCATTGGACATATAGCTTTGATACCATAAAGGAATAGAGAATACAAAGTTTATGTTAGGTTGAAAAATCACACCCAGTAAGGCGTTATTGTTTTATATTAATACTAAAAGATTATAGACAAACTTCCCTAAATTGTAGAGATTACAATTACAGCAAATTACAATTACAAAAAATTAGCTGAAGTCAAGGGATGTGCTACGAAGGAGAGAATCATGGGAGTGATATTGGCTGATTTATGTTTGGCAAGTATTAGAATTTGAATTGGACTCTTTTATGGCAATATGTTTGGACTCTTTGTTGGCAATATTTGACTTTAAATTGGACACATCAATCTTCTGATTATCACTAATTAGTTTGGAACCATACATACCTCATAATACATTGGTTATTAATTCGAACTTTCCTTTTCCTAAGACTAGAACTTATTAAAAACAAAAAAACTGGCCAAGAAGTATATAACACAACAATTTTACAACTTCTATTACAATTAGTGTATAATTAAAATGGTATAAGTATTATATCCCAATAAAAGTGATGTTCCAATAGAAAAAAAAAAAATTAAATCAATAGCCTTGAAATATATAATCTATATTTGGGTTTCACCATTTTGCATAACAAAATATCCGCACACAAATTCTAAAACTCTCTCAAATACCCCTATCTTTTAATTAATTAATTTTAAATGAAAAAACACAAATGGGTTTATATATAGGACAAGACTTAGGTACAGTACTAAGGTGCTGTTTCTTAGATTCTCCTCTTAAGATTCTGTTGTGTGGATTTTTTCTCATGTGATGGAAGTGTGTTTTTTAGTTAAGTAGTCACACGACTGAATCTTAAGAAGAAAACTTAAGGAATGGCACTTAAGGTACTGTACCTAAGTATTGTCCTTATATATATATATATATATATATATATATATAATACATGGTATTTTTAGAAAGATTACTTCTCCTATTTGAATTTCAATACCTCTACGTGAGAGTTGTAAAAAAAATAAGAGTTTTAGCACTTGTTTGGTAGTAAGATTTTTGCTTTTTTTTTTTTTTTTTAATTATTATTATTATTTCAAAACGGTATGAAAATAATTTTAAAAAAATTGAATATGAAACTAGTATATAGGGGTGGCAAAATTTGACACAACCTGCAAACACGACACAACTAGACACGAAATTAGTAGATTATGGGTTGAGGCTTAACGAGTTTGTGTCATATTCGAGTTGACATAAACAGGATAGGTTAGTGTCCAACCTATGGAATCTGTTTGACCCGTCTGACTTGTTTAATTAAATGATATTTTACCAATATATCTTTCAAACCCTAAGTATATAAACTTATTAGTTGTTGTAGTTTATTTTCTTTAACATTATATAATTTATTATTTATGATATTGAGATATGTTTTAATTTTAAATGATTATTTGTGATGCATTTATTCATTAGTTCTGAATTTTATATATAATTTTTTTTTTTTTTTGGTTTTTCATAATTTAGTACTAAAATTTGTATATTTTTGTTTCACTTCAATAAAATCATATAAATGAGTCGACGCGACTGACCCATTTAATAAACAAGTTGTGTTAGGGTTGAAGAATATTGACCCGTTTAATAAACGTGTCTGGTTAGTGTTGATCCATATAATCGAATATTCATTAGCTGACACGTCACAAATCCGACAGGTGAACACGAATTGCCACCTCTAGTTATGTAGTATTATATCGTTACTATTATCACTCAAAGCTCAAACTTCATTTTGGCTGTAATAATAGAATACGCTACGGTGTTGAGGAATGGGTGTGTGTGAGTCTTGAAAGTTTAAAGGGGTAAGCAGGGAGGCCTAATAACACAGCCCATGTATTAGCTTAATGGGCCTTAAGGTAAGGTTTCGTTGATTGTATTGACCCTGGCCTCACTAAAGCCCTTATGGGCTGATGTTTGTTGAAACTTGAAACACACACATGTCTTGTGATAATAGCCGTTCGATGTGTCGGGCCCCCAAGAAAGCAACTTCACTGTTATTGCACAGCCCACAATGGGAAAAATAATTGTTTGAAACAAAATTACTTCCCGTTTTAAAAAACAACTTTATGCACTTCTAGTTCTAAACTTTGGCTCCAAATATTTTGTCACCAGAATTAACATGGGTGTAAGAGAACAACAACAACAACAACAACTACCTCTGTTAACATCAACCTCAGAACAAAACAAACAAGAAGAATTAAATGCAAGTTGTTTGCTTAGACAAACATGGTTAGAGTCGAAGAAATTGTGGGCAATTGCTGGACCCTCCATTTTCAGCAGGCTAGCCATGTTCTCTATGACTGTCATAACCCAGTCCTTCTCCGGCCACCTCAGTGACCTCGACCTCGCCGCCATTTCCATCGCCTCCACCGTCATCATCGCCATCACTTTCGGTTTCTTGGTACCCCCATTTCCCTTCTCTTCCTTTCTAATCTTTCACTTTCATCGAAAAGCTCAAATTGTCGCCATGAATTTAATCATTTAACCATTATTTTAACGCGTGATGACCGTTTTGATGTAGTTGGGTATGGCGAGTGCTCTTGAAACGCTATGTGGCCAAGCATACGGGGCCAGACAGTACCACATGTTAGGCATTTACTTGCAACGTTCTTGGATAGTTTTGTTCTCGTGTTCGATTTTATTACTTCCCTTGTTCTTGTTTGCAACGCCAATACTAAAGCTTATGGGCCAAACCGATGCGGTGGCGGAGCAGTCGGGTGTGGTGGCAGTGTGGTTGATTCCGATGCACCTGAGCTTCCCATTTCAGTTCACGTTGCAGAGGTTCTTGCAGAGCCAAGTGAAGACTTGGGTTCTTGCTTATATCTCAGGGGGTGCTCTTGCACTCCATGTGTTTGTTAGTTGGTTTTTTGTGTATAAGTTGAGAGTGGGGATTGTTGGGGCTGCCCTTACGCTTGATTTCTCGTGGTGGGTGACTGTTTTGGGACTTTTTGTGTATGTTGTATGTGGTGGGTGTGCTGATTCGTGGACTGGTTTTTCGGGTCAAGCTTTCGTTGGGCTTTGGGAGTTTTTTAAGCTCTCTGTGGCTTCTGGGGTTATGGTCGCGTATGTGTTCCCTCTCTCTCTCACATTATATGATTGATTAGGCAAAAGTATAGGTGCATTTAATACTCCATGATATTTTTGTATGTGGTTCAAAAAATAGAGTGAAATTATGCACAAATATCAAGAAAAACACACACAAACACAATGAACTTATGTATGCGTGCAAATCAATGAATTATTGACAAGTATATTCTACTTAGTGCAAGCCATTACTTGTGCAGCACTCTTGCTTCTTGGATATCAAAGCCTTATACCTGTACAGTTAAGACCCTTGATTTAATCTTGCATTTGTTGTGTGTGTGTGTATATGTGTGTGAAGGTTGGAGAATTTTTATTACAGAGTATTGATTATAGTGTCAGGGTATTTGCACAGTACTGAGGTTGCAGTTGATGCACTTTCGATCTGGTTAGTTCCAAATTTCTAGACCTTGTGTCATTGGCTTATGTGTCAATGTGTATTTTGTTTGATTGTTTTCTAGTTTCTTACTATCTTCTCAATGTCGCTCTGTTTTGGCAGCATAACTATCTTTGGCTGGGAGTCGATGATTCCTCTCGGATTTTTGGCTGCTGCTGGGTACGTTGCTGGTTCTAAGTCTTGTTTCCGCTCTTCTTTATAGTAAAACATAATGTGTATGGTAGAATAGGAATATAACATGCAATTAGAACAGTGAAAATGTGGATAATATGTGAGAAGCAAGATTTGAGGTTCAAGAGTTACAGATTAAGAAGTCCTATATTTCACCAGCATCATCATTTCACTTGCCCAATGCTATCGCATTCCCACTAAAACATAAGTTTGATCATTATGTTAAGCTTTATCTTCCCAAGTGTGGAAATCATACTGTTTCTTGCTGCATGTAATGATGTCTGTAAGCAGTACATTTACAGACTGTTTTTTTTTTTTTTTGGGAGTGTCTGAACTAATTAAGGCAGTTCTTGTGGCATGCAGTTCCACAATGATATGATATCATCTTTTCTTAAAATGCTTCTGGCTTAATTTACCCGCTTGCTTTAATTGTTAAAGGCAAACAATATGTTAAGGTTCAAGGTTCTTGAAAGAGAGTTTCAATAGAGAAAATCTAATTATTTGACAAGATAAAACCCATTGGTCTTTTCTGTGAGCTAAATGTCAATTATTAGTGTTTTAATTTAATAACATCTTCCCAGCATCATTTAACATCATTAGAGGATGTGATGGGTTCAAATAAATGCCCCATTTTTATATCTTGGATTCTCTTCGTAGCATCTCTAGTAATTACTGAGTAATTTTTGGAGTGGAGGGAGTTCTTTTAAATTTTATCTTTTTTGTGTTGAAAACCAACCAAGAGGTTAAAGCATTTGAATATGAGATTATCAAAATCATTAGCTTCATAAGACCTTAGAAAATTTCCCTACTGATGATTGGTGGAAACCTATCTTTACCTCTTCAATGTAACCATGCAGATGTATATATATTAATGGTTGCCAAAGCAGAACTTTATTAGCTTCCACCCTGGCGGCATTGCTAGTCTAGGAGGGTAGTCTTTGAGTTTGTGTCTTTGCGAGTTCATCCCAAATAAAGTGAACTCATTTTGGGTCTTGGTTGGGAAGATGCAGATAATATCCCAATAGTCTAGTGTTAGCTTCTATGATATAAGCTTTAGGTAGTGTTTTGGTAGGAGGAAGAATAGGAATGTTGGAAAGGGGCAGGATGAAAAAGGGCAGTGAAATGGGAAGATGTAAAAAAGGAGGTAGAGTCCTAATTTCTAACCAGGCACACAAAAATTAACCACCCAACATTGGCAGGAAAGTTGAAGTTTGAAATTTGGTAAAAGTATGGTAGTCAATCTAAAAAGCAATCCATCCCTTCACACTATAGCCATGCTGGTGAACAAAAGTCACTTTTTCCACCCATCTTTTTTAACTATGTTATTTTCTCTTAATTCAGAGTACGTGTAGCAAATGAGCTTGGTGCAGGCAATGCAAAAGGTGCAAAATTTGCTACTACAATCTCAGTGTTGTCCTCCTTAATGGTTGGACTCCTATTTTGGTCAATAATCATAGCCTTCCCTGAGAATCTTGCAATGATCTTTACCTCCAGCACTTCTGTTATTGAAATGGTCAATGATTTAGCAGTCTTGTTGGCGTTCACTATTCTTTTCAATTGCGTTCAACCTGTTCTTTCGGGTAAGATACAGAAATAGCACTCAGTCTTGGAAATTGCAAATGCAAGTATCGTGTAATGATTTGGTGTGATGTGTTGCTTTTCAGGTGTGGCTATTGGATCTGGTTGGCAAGCTAAAGTGGCTTTTATAAACATAGGTAGCTACTACTTAGTTGGGGTCCCTCTTGGGGCTCTCTTGGGTTGGTCGCTTCATTTTGGAATTACGGTACGTGTGTTGCATTGTTGCCAATGTGTTAGGATACACATATTCTGGCATGGTAAATAGAACTACGCCTTGATTTCTTGAATCTTCCATGATATAAAATGTAGAAGCCAACATTGACTGTGCCACAAAGGCACGAATAGAAAAAAAAGTCACTCCAAAGTTATAAAGACAGCATATTCAATATTCATCACTTCTATCGGATGATGCATTTCTTCCAGTATGATTTGTTGATTTTACATGTTCATAATTGAATGAGCAGGGTATCTGGACTGGAATGATTAGTGGAACTGTGATTCAGACATTGATATTAGCTATAATCACACTGAGATGCGAATGGGAAAAAGAGGTAGTGGGCGAAATTGGGATACTCTGAAAACCATTTCATTTGGCCTTTTTTTTTTTTTTCAAAAATGTGATTTGAATGCTTTTGGTGTTAAATTATCATTCACAGGCACAAAAAGCTCAGATACTTATAACAAAGGAGGCAGCTTCCAGACGCTAATCTCATCTCAACAAATGCACAATTTATGTGGCCATGTGATGTTTCTCTATCCGAAGTGTGAGTGACCTCTTCACCTATCTAAGGCATGTCAAGATGTATGAAGCCTCAATATGATATGATACCAAAATGGCAAATATGACTTCTTTTTAAAATATAAGTGGGGATATGCTGCTTAATAGATATATTTTTCTTGGATAAAAGTCAAGATTTTTTCATGTTGTTACGTAATCCCTAGTTATAGTGTAATAGCTTAAATGTGTAGCTTCATTAATATAGACATTAGTCGAACTTTATGTATGCTGTTGTAGTAAAATTCAAAAAAAAGGGCATTGATTGTAGTAAAATGTTTCTGTGAATTCGTTTGTCCTTGAATTGTTTGAGTTTCCTATTGAAATGAGATAATGTCACTCTAGGGTTGTTCATTTGCGGGCAATATTCTCCAAAGACAGATCTGCAAAGCCTATTTTCTACTCACTGTTGATGAAGAAAACCAGGTGAACCTCATGAATGTTAGGCCTTGATTCTCTGTCTGACCTTGACAGAATGACTTGCTATGCTGTACTGCGTCAAACTTGTGAACATATGTTTGGCTAAAGTTTGCAGCTGCATTTTTTTTTCCCTTATAAATTCAATGCTATGAAACTGGAAAATGTTGGTAAATTAATTAGGCCAAACTGTTGAAAAAAACTGAAATACGAGCTGTCCAAAATTTGATTTAAGTTGTAACAACATTCGTCTTAGTAATCTTAACGTCAAAGTTAACAGTTTTGCATCATACTGGTACATAAAAAATAGTTTGAAGCACGTTACACAAAATATTGTTGAGCAAATTCTTAGGTAGTTTTGGAGCAGTGCTCCAGGCTCTCACAAAAGGGGTAGGCCCACATGTGAGTCCCCCTTGGGCTCACACCCATTGTGAGGGTCTGGAGCACTGCTTTAGGACTACCTAAGTTTTTTCCTAACTCAAGATTAACGACTGTTGAACCCCAGAAAAATAAATAAATAAAGAGTATTCAATTGGCTAGACTTTTTCATTGATTCTGTGATGATTTTTCCCTTCAGCATTTATAATTACCATCCTTGATGACTAAATTTTTCTGTTTGAAACAATGTATGTCTTTGAGTCTTTGACTCTTTGGTAACGGGGACAAGAGGTGGGGAAACTTAATGTTATTAAAGAATCGACTTACCAAGAATATTTTATAATCTCAAATTGAAAAGCCTGTGCCTTGGAAGGGTTGGAATTCTATAGGAGATTCGATATCAAGGGGATGCTCAACATATATTTTACTTGTTATAACTTGTAATCTCATACCATTTATATAGGAGATTTAACGTCTAGGGGATGCTCAAAATATGTATACAACACTATGTTTAAAACGTTTACCTTCTTGAGTTATTGGTATGCTTGAGGCTTCATCTATGAAGCCCTGTTGCATAATAGTCGATGAAAAAAATGGTCCATCTCAATAGCCCCACGAGATTTTTCTTTATTTCTTTGTTCACTGGTTTAAAGCAGGAGTAATTTTAACAATGTAACTTTTTTTACATCTATTGATATTACGGTTGGATTAACATAACTTTCATTTGTATCTAACATTGACACTAGTTTTAATCACGCACAAAGACGTGTAAATAGTTGTGGAAAAATTTGTAAAAAATGTTGTGTTGACTTGACTGTCAATAGACTTTTGCATAAAGAATTGGTGTGGAACATCCCTAGTGCTAATATTTGACTAGGGCTGGTTGTTTGTTCATTGAAAAGCAAGAAAATGAATATACATCTTAGACTTCTTTTTGGTAGAAATGGATTCCATTGCATTAAACTAAAATAGAAGAGTTAAGATAGAATCATAGTACATCAATGTAATAATATCTGACGAGGGATTACCAAAAATCCTAAAATCATGCACACTAATTTGCTTCTAAGAAACAGTGTTTAATTTTTACGCTTGGAATTTATCTAAAAAATTGCTAGTCTGAAATGAGAAGAGAGTGAACAGTTTTAATTAATGCAAGAACTACCCCAAATTCCATTCCATCACCTCTTGGAAACGGTGAATTCAATTCATATCTTTTGAAAATTCATCTAAGATGTAAAAATGATGAGATGAAAATCGTTTAAAAAGCAAGAAAATGCATATGCATCTTAGACTTCTTCAATTCATCGTAGACTTCTTCAATGCATATGCATCTTAGACTTCTTAGCAATTCCCTTTTAAAAATTCATCTAAGATGCAAAAATTGATCAACTTTATCATTTTCACGGCTGTCGATTGGTTTAACTTTCAATGCTTGTCTTATAAAAACAAAACAAAAATAAGAATTTTCAACTCTTCTCCCTCAGTTATTTGATTATATATTCTTTACTCTTTAGACTGGGTAGTGGGTAATGAGTACGCATGAGAAACTCCACTCCAAATAATTCTTATTCAGTGACTTTGGTCAGAATGGTTTTTTTTTTTTTTCAATCTTTATTTTAGTTTATTCAACAGTTTACTATAAGTCTGACATCTTAATAGAACCAATAATATGTTTGATGGTATGAGAATTTTTTTTAATCTTTTCTGCTTTCAAATACATTTTTCTTTTGAATATTGGGTGTATACCAAACATTTAGATTATCATTGCTGCAATTTTCAGCTCACGTCGTTTTGTTTATTTTTTAACGGACAAATTATATGTGGTATTTGAGGGTGAAGGAACGAGGCATGAGGTGATTTGATTTCTACAGATGTTAGGTTATATATAACATTCATGCCGTCATCCTTGCATACATCACATGACATATCTGCTGTACATGACGAGCAGAGGAAGATGTGCATTATATTAAAAAAAAAAACTGGCAAATTATTTAATTAATTTCTGCCTTGACTAAGACAAACTGAAAAGAAACTGAAAAGAAAGAAGCCATGGTGGAGGTGGAGCCAAGAAAACTGTTCTTGAGGGACAAAATTGGGAAATGTCCTATTTGGACAAAAATAGCAGCACAATGCCCTTTTCTCCAAACTAAACAGGGAAATGCCCCTGTTTTGTAACTCGACAAACGAGAAATCGAGTTATATTGAAAAACTCGATTATTCAATAGGCGAGTTATGTGTGAACTTTGTGCCACGCGGACAAAACAGAAGTGGCTTCTTCCAATTATGTATACACATAACTCGGTAACTTGTAAATCGAGTTTTCTGAACCTGTTGCCATTTCAAACCCCAACGTCTCAGAAACTGTTCACTCTCATACAGTCACTCCCTCCCTCGCTCTGCCATCACTCTCTCCTCCTGAACTCTGCCTCAACGTCTCCCTCTCCGTTAGTCTCACTACCCCTCTACACTTTCCCTCACCCTCTCACTCTCCCTCTACACTTTCCCTCACCCTCTCACTCTCCGTGGTGCTTCCGTCGAACCCTCACCGCCGTCGTTGTTTACAGGTACGTTGCTCTTCTCTTTCTCTTGTTTTGTGTATCACATTTGACCATAATTAGCCTTGCATGCATCTTGTTGGTTTAGGAAAAGTCATATGGAAATCTCTGTTTCACACATACGAAGCAATTTTTTGTTGTGTGTGGGTATTGTGTGTGGGTATTTTGTGTGGGTATTTTGGGCTTTCAATCAATCTTGTGTGTGTGCAGCCGTGTAGAGACCATATAAATAACTCCAATCAATGGCTACCTACGTCTTCCTGATTCATTTACAATTTCCTGTTTATATGGGTCGTGCTCTTTTGCAGTTTCCTGTGATCTCTGTGTTTCTGGGTTCATGAATTTTAGCTTCAAGTAGAGATATTTGGATGACAATGGTGAAAGATGTTTTTTGTGCGTGTCTCTTGGCAAAGTGCATTCTTTGAAACTTAGTCAAAAGTAGTAATTTTAATAATAAAGATGAGAATTTTGTTGTGTTTTATATGCTGCAATGATGACATTATAAATGTAATGTGATTATTTTGTTTAAATACTTTGCATAGTGTGTGAAAATTAACTTGTAAAAATTGCTTAGGGAACCTAGGTAAACCCTTAAACATCAAAACCCTATTCAAGAACCTTAACTGAATGCTGAGTTTTAAAATTCCTGCATCGAAATTTGTATCAGATCCATTAAGGCTTTTGTCCTGTATCAGATTTATGAAATTAAAGTTGTCACAATTCTTGTTTTGTGTAAGAGTGAAGTTACAGCAGTCTGAAATCATGCATCACCTCTATCTCTATTGTTAGAAGAGGAAGTGTATAATTGTATATTCAATCCCTATTACGAAAATAGTTATCTTTGCTTGTTATTGTCCTTTTGTTTTTTAATTAAGCCTTTCTGAACAGTTGTCGTAGCTTTCATATAATTCACCTCTATGCATTATACGATTTCATATTTCGATGAAGCTGTACAAATTTGACTGCTCCTTTGGTGCTGAATGCATAATGTATGCACTGAATCCTAGTGCCTCAAATTGTTATTGATCTTGGCATCTTGGGTTTAAATAACTGTTGGTCTGATTTGTTAATAAATAAACTATTGAGATGATATGTCAATATAGCTTGAGATGAAATTTGTCATCAAGAGTTGTGTTATGTGACCAATAGATTGATAGTTGGTAACAAAATATTTTAATTAAGTTACGATGGTTAATTCAGCTGAGTCCACAATAGGATAGGTAACTGGCTGCCTAAAATGGCTTAGCTATTGTCCCAACTTTGAACTTAAACTTTGGGTAAGCATGTGTTCAACATGTAGAAGTCTTAAAACATGATAAGAATCACCTACCTACGAAAATATTAATTCATTTTGTTGCTTAACAACCCTTGTAGCCTCAGTGCTGAGATAAAGAAAAGCCTTATATTTCTATTATATGTGTGCTGGCCTTTTATTTGACTTCATTATATACTATGTGGGAACAGCTTCATTATATACTATGTGCTAGTAGCCCATGGTTCATACAATGAAGTGTAATAAAATGAGATATTGAAAAAGATAATTCACAAAGACTCACTGTGTGTGAACAATTGGTTGTCTTTGAAATTATTACCATTTATCATTTTATTGTCAAAAGCAATCGGTTTTTTATAAGGCAGTTTTTTAAGAAGGATGTGCATATATATAGCTTGTAATTTCCATTTTTTTTTGTCTTGAGATGATCTACTTTACCTTGGTACCATGAATATGTCATCAAGGGTTTGTGTTCCGTGACCAATATATTGATACTTGTGTGAGTTGCCTTAAATCAAACCCCCCATCTCTTCTCTTCTTTTCTCTTCAATTGATTGATTTAAAGTGGGAGAGGCAGCAGTTTGGTACAAAGGCTTAAGGTTGAGTTTTGTGATTTGAACTACAAATTCATTATATTGGTCATAGAATGTATAAGACCATCCCCATAGTTGCAGTTTAATAAAAGACAGTGAAGGAAGTCTTTAAAGTAGTGTATAACACTAAAATATGAAAGGTCATCCTTGTCTATCTAAATGTTTTGTTTCCTGATTCATTTTTAATTTCTTTGATTCTTATTTTTATTTTAACTAGTCGGTAACCCTGACCAAAGAAGAGTTTTACTGAATATTACTTTTTCTCTCCTTTAAATTTTGTCCAAATATGAAATTGGATAATTATGATAGTTATTAATATGCATTTATTTGATAGTTGGGGGATAGGGCTTTTGAACTTTGGAATCTGAACTGTAAATTCCAGGAGGTCATCTTTCATTTATGGCAATACTTGATCGTTATATGGTCATCTTTCTTTTTTATGAGTTTTGACCCACAATTTGATTACTATATGATTATGCCGGACTGCATGATTTGCTATTGTAATTACATATTGTCATAGAGTGAATCATGAATAATTGCTAACAATCTACTTGCTGCCATGTCAGATATGCAGGCACTGGATAAATTGCAGCCTGGACCCGACGATGATAGGCAGTTGAACCAGCAGCCGAATCATCGGTCAACTCCGCTTTGGAGGCACCCCGCCAACGAGGTATGTATTTGTATTATTAATACATCTCTGTTTTATAATTACTTCGTGTGTACTACCTAACACAATGCTTGTTTGTGTGCAGGAGGTGCCTGGCATCGTAAAGGTTCGACGCCGCAAATGTGAACTGCCGCAAGGTGGGCTAGACCCACGCATCATGCAGTACATAGATGCAGCAGGCTTCACTGGCTTGTTCAAGGTTCCCGATATGGAAATCGATCACGCCTTGATCACGGCCTTGGTCGAGCGGTGGCGTCCAGAGACGCACACGTTCCACTTACCCCATGAAGAAATGGGCATCACCTTGCAAGATATAGAGGTGATGTTGGGGATTCCGGTGGATGGGTTGCCTGTCACTGGGAGGACAGACATGAACTGGAGTCGGTTGTGCCAAGAGTTGTTGGGCCATGAACCTCCGCCCTCGATACCCAACTCAAACAAGTCTACCCTTACTGGGGCGAGGATAAAATACAAGTGGCTTGATGCACGGTTTCCCGCCCCCCCAGCTGCGGATGCCAGTGATGAAGTAGTGCAGCAACATGCCCACTACCACCTACTTGTTTGGTTGGGGGCCCTGTTGTTCATGGACAAGTCGGCGGACCGGGTCTCACTCCTGCCTCTGCAGCTCCTCAACCCAATCAGCAATGCGAGACAATATAGCTGGGGTAGTGCAGCGTTGGCCTGGCTCTACAGGCACCTTTGTAGAGCATCCATGAAGGATGCGATGCAGATTGGAGGAGCACTGGTGTTGGTGCAGCTGTGGGCCTATTCAAGGTTCCCACGAATATGCCCAATTGTGAGGCCACCTTTACCGCCAGTGCACTCAGGGCCCCTTGCCATTAGGTACGTTCATTGAGTTCTCATTATTTAAGTGTAATAGTATATTATATATAATTTTCCTCTTTGATATAATTAAAAATATGCCAAACTAACAAAGAAACGAAACTTTGCTAATGCTTATATGGATTAAAAATATAAAGCATTGTTATCAGTAATGACATTGTTCACAGTTCATCACATGAAAGTTCACTAATGACCATTCGTCTAAACCCCATGTTTGCTAGGTGGAGCGGGCCAAAGAGCACCGCACAGCATGCCACACACGTCCTTGCTGCGTACCGGATGTCATTGGCTACAGTACGGGCAGAGCAGGTATTCGTATTCGGTTAACTTATGACCTCAATTCGCCACAATTTGAGGTTTTTATTTTTGTTTCCCTCAATCGAGTTGATCTTAGAATTTTGGTTCCTTGCTAGGTTGGTTGTGCTGGACCGAAATATCTAAACTTACTTGAGCATGAACAAATTTTACGACCATGGTCCAGTTATGTTGTACATTCTCAATTAGTTGGGCAGGAGACACACTTGCCATTACACTGCATATTAACAAGTCAACCCTCCAATTTTGGTTGTGATGCATGATTGAATTGTGCCCAACTTTCAAATCTCAATTACATAGATGTTGCAATAAAATCGAGTTTGCTCATGCTACTCAATATATAAATAAACCTCGATGACAGAAAACTTTAATATCTTGTATATTGAGACTTTTGTAGTTTTAAGACATTCATTACTCTCAGTTTCTTCCAAATTCAATCATGCATTGAATCTTGAAATAAAAAGCCAGAACATATAGTAAAATTAATTGGTTCTTTTTGACCGCTAGACTTGGACTCAGATATCAAGTACCATCAGCTGAAACCCATATCCAGCTTACCAAATTTTAAATCATTATGCACACAAAAACAAAGAACAAGTGCAATTAATAGAGCTCCAGATAAGATTGATTTAATACTACCTTGATTTAATAGTGCAATTTATTTTGTCTATTCAATATTTAATTGGGGTTCAAGTATGAAGTCCAATGGAATTGAAAATTGAGTGGTTTAAAGGCCTAGTTATATTTGCCTAAGGTTCAAAAATGAAATTTAATTTGGGTTTGTAGTTGTATTTTAAAAGTTATGGTAAATTTCGTTGATGTTGACAAATTGTAGTTTTTGCAATTCTTGTGGATTAGGGATATTTTAGTAATTTAGTTGAGTCAAGGATTTTCTAGGAGATCATAAGTATCTTAGGTTTTATTTTCTTACGAGTCCTAGTAAGTGTTTTATTAGTTATTACCTTATTAGGCTTTTAGTTTACTAGTGAATGCACCGACTCCCATTACTATTGGTCCTACTACCATTAGTACAATAATGAGTCCTTATATATATTTTTGTGCTCAAAGTACTTGAAAAATAGTTGGAGTTGACAAAAAATACCGAGTGGACAGAATAAATTTTAACCTTTCACGTTTGAGCTTAAACACCCTAAATTTCAGTTAGTTATGTACGGTGTCAACGAAACTAGGGAAAATATTAGTGTGTTAGTGTATGGTTAGAATGTCAATGAAACCCAATTAAAATATTAGTGTGTTTGGCTCTAACCTATTTCCCTATTGTATTTATTTATTTATTTATTTATTTTTAAACTTTTGTGCTTTCTGTCTCAACCTTTTGGTAATAAACTAGATTTTAGTGTTTTGTATCTTGTATATCACATTTACCATTTCCTACTTTTGAGGTCTCCGCAATGAATGGTTTTGCACACCTTCATCTTTGATGTCTCTAGTTGCTATGAAAAGCCTGTATTGAGAGTTATATTTATATGCAACTTGTCTAATTTATATGCATTTTTCTAGTGTTTTTATGGGGAATAAGTCCATGTTGTCATAAACCTGCTTGTGTTTAGATATTTCAAATCTGAAACTGCAGTGTAGTAGTAATCAAATAATGTGCTGATAAATACTCTTTAAGTTCCATGACAAATGTCAACCATCCATCTTGACATAATCACTAAAATAACGATTCATTTATGCAGATTGTGTGGGAGCTGTACATGTTTGCACTAGCCTCCCTGCCTGTGTATTGCTCTGCCGGCCAGCATATTTGGAGGGCTGAGGTGCCACTGATATACTTTTGGATAGTGGAGGGGCATCATCCCGAGCGGGTCCTCCGTCAATTTGGAATGAAGCAACCGGTTCCAATGGTCGTGGATACGTCAATCGACCTTCACAAGATATCCCTCCAGGGTAAATGGGAGAAGGATTGGGTGGCAGAACATGATGCCCATATTCAACAATGGGCCAACCGAGGGCAACTTGTTCGCGCTGCCCCTCTCCTGGACGGTGATACGACGTACCTTGCTGAGTACATGACATGGTACAATGGCAGCACAAGGAGGTACATAACATTAGAGTCTGCGTACTGGGAACTCATGGTGAGGCAACAATTCCTGAACCTTTGTTGAAACCATTGTTTGATTAAATATCTTCAGCATGTTTATCTGGTAATTAAAACTTCACAATAATTGTTGTCGTTAACTGAAAATGAGTTTTATCTTTCATTATATTTTAAAGTGAGAAACATACTATGATTTACGTTCTTCACTAACTTAGTGAATGTATAGTATCCAAATTCCAAACACCATCTTTCTTTATTTGAAAACCTTCGACTCCATTAACTTGGTGGAGGATGGTGATACCAACTGCGTCCGAGTGAGGTGTGACACCTACAACCATCTCTGGTTGTGGGCATGGAGGATAGTATGTCATCCTCACAGATTGCATCCCATCTTCAAACAACTCCTCCATCTCTCCCATTTTCCTCTCTAGGAGCTCTCCCAAATAACCAAAAAGTGGCATAGCAACTCTTTGTGACTCTAATAAGTAAGCGTCCAAAGTTTCTCTAGTGAAAACAGAAAATTAGTTTAGTGACCCACAACTTAAGCTTAAAAAAATAAAGAAGGGGAAAGCTACAAATTTTACTAAAAACAAACTTATATAACAATAAATATAATTGATGCTAGTTTAACAAAATTAAAAATAAATATAACTGTTTTTGTTGTGATTAACGATGTAGGCTTGTTTGTAAAGCTTATGAAAAACAAAACAAATGATAAATGTGAGAGAGATAGAGAGGGAACCTCAAAGATGAAGGGAGCTTTGGAAAGAGGTAAGGCTTTCGTCTATGAACCCTGTTTATTATCATATACATCCTATCACCCCAGTCAAGCCTTTGGTTATCGGATCGGACCACGGTTCCATAGCCTTGAACATCACCTGCCCTTATCTTGTACTTCATTTTTTCTTCCAAAGGAAGCTTGAAGAATCCTTCAATCTCATCATTCAGCTTCTCCAAGAGTGAAGAACTAACTCCATGATTTACCAACTGCGCAACAACAATGTGACAACTATTAGGTTGTTTACTTGAGAAGAAAGTGATAATATCTTTTCCAATGCATGCAGCCAAGAAAATTTACAACAACACATGAATTTCACAAAAAGTGAAATGTAAGCCCAATCTATCATGTTTGTTAATGAATTGAAAACTAATTAAAAATAATAGTTTAGAAAAAAAACCTGAAAGAGACCCCATTATTTGCAACATTCATGCAACTTCCTTAATGGATACTTGTCAGATACAGAATTGTGGGTAAAGTCCGAAAGTCAATAATTATACCCTCATTAATATAATTAATTGCTTTCAAAAAATAAGAGATTTTGAGATTTGAACCAAATTTCTTTAATGGATAGTTCGGATGAGGGGAGAGTAGAGTACAGTTATTTGGCTAACTTTACTTTAATCCTCTTTACTCTCCCTCCATTTAAACTGACCACAATAGAAAGATTTGAACTATAACATCGACAAGACTCTGGTTTCATTAATATAAAATTTTATCTTTTTTACTATTTATCGTAATAAAGGAATTATCCAAAAATAAAAGTAGATTGATAGAAGTTTTATTTGTCTTGTCTTGTAAAAGGTAACTAATTAGTTGATAAAATCCATATGGTGTACTCAATTACGAAGAGAAGGGAGATTAGGAAGAAGAGTAGCATTCATTAGGTGAATGCTATTTGCTATTTTCCTAACTCAATGGACCAGCAAGAGTCATTGTAACACGACACATACAATGACTCTTTGTAAATCTAGGAGCAGGAGTAGCCACCCTATGGATTGAACATGGTTAGATCAATATTTTTTCATGTCTGATTTCTTGGAAAAATAATTGGGCTGCTCCAGCCCAGAGAGAGGATAGATTGGGGCTAAAATTAAATGCACTTTGATCTTTCATGGCCTTGGGTTTAGCCCATATACAAATCATGCACATGCTCAGGCCCAAGCCCATGTCCCACCCAAGTCGAAGTCTTTCTTATCTGTAGGTTGACCAACACTTCAATAAAATGGTATATGCTATACTTAATTAATACAACTATCACCTAGCTTTCTTGGAAGGAGGAGGTATATCATCTGAGGTCCACCACCCCCATATAAGAGGGATGACTCATGTATCAAATAAATGGTGTATTTTTTCCATTAAAATATATTGGATGTTCTACTTAGAGAAACAGAAATTTACATGACACATGAATACTATTCCAAACGAAATACATGAGCAACATGAAATATAATTAATCTTATTGTCCTGAAAATATAAGTGTAGGAAATTAATCCTCTAAATATACCTTTTAGATGAGATAAGGTCTTCTTCACTTTCGTCTCACACCCTATAGACATACGGAGGCACCATCATCTCCACATATTGTGCTTCCACATTCTTGCAAGCTGGTACAATTTGCATGTCAGCCATTATTCAAAACTCCCAAGTTACCATGCAAATACTTGCTATTGTTCTTGATAATATTGTGCAGTTGCTTCCGAACTTTAAGTTCGCATCGTTATATATATATATATCAGATAAAGGTCTAACATAATCCTATATTCCCTAGAAAATAAAGATAGTACCCCCTTTTTTACTTTTCCTTGATTTCCTATACATTTTCCTTGGTCATGTTGCTTATGCTTTAACATCCTTGGCCGTTTGAGGTGGTTGAAGAGGATTGTGTCCTATTTAACAAAGAGTACTTTGATTAGTGATTTGATTAGAGAATTTCCTTTATTGAATGGATATGTGGCCTATTGAGTTGGATGAGTGCAAAGCTATGTCAGCATCTCTGTGCAGTTAACCAAAAGTGCATTGTATTCTATACTTATCATAGGAGTTTACATAGTCTTATATGTTGGCTCCCACATGGGTTGTTTTCCTTACCAAAGAAGATTGGTTCATGTGAATATTGCGATGTTGAAACTTTGGAAACTTAAAGATTAATAGATTCATTAAAATAATTTGAAGTTCTTTTTCTTTGTGAAGAGAGAGAGAGAGAGATTACAGCTTATAAGACTATGATTATGTTCCCATCAATTATAATTGTGAAGCTGTTATTATGAGGAAGTACTCAAAGCATCATCATTTTATGCGCTCTCATTGAGTAGACCACCATGCACATGCATGCATTCTTTCCTTAGATTTGCAATCAGGCCAATGCACCCTTAATCTTATCTTATCCCTAAATTTTATGGTCATTTTTTAATTGATACTTGCTAACAATATATTGATACTTGATATTTGTGTAATATTTGCCTTGCGTTATATTAAAAAGTGGTAAGGATTCATCCTTGCTTGGGATTTGAGGACATTGGAAAGAACTTGGAATTACTTGACTGTTGAGAAAGCATATGAATTGTGCAAGCTAATTACATTTTAAGTTTAAAGTTATTTCAGTTTGGACCGTTTGGACCGTTTAAAACCCTTTAACTGTCATTGTGTTGTAACCAAAATTACTTATAAGTTCATCAAAAGATAATTTCACATGACCCCCTATTATAGTTTTCCATCATACCTGCGTTCCTCATTTTATGATGCCCTTGTTTTGCAGGTTCGGACCATGCTTCGGTCTCTACGGAGATGCAACCGAGGGTCCGACATGTACAATGACCTTAAGTTTACACTAGAGGTTGTGGATGAGCTGGGCCGACTTAAATTGGCGGATGCGCTTGCGGAAGCAATCGACGTTCATACACAGGTCCCGGGTCGCAGTGGGCAAAGTGGTGGGTCTCGAGGGGGTCGACGCCGTGGAGGTGGTCGAGCTGGTCTTGGACGTGCGACTGAGCCGGAACCCATCTACGAGGAAGGGGATGAGTCTGCCGCAGAAGAATCATGGCTTCAGGATGATTGGGTGTTCTCTGATGACGGCGCCAGGCCATCCCACCCCGCCGGTGATGCTGCTGGGCCATCCCGTACTATGTCCTGTGGTGCTAGCCAGGAGTACAAGGCCCCCCGTATGTCGCCCCCAGTGTTTAGTGGATCTGCCCATGATGGTGGATGCATATTTGTCCCCACACCAGGCATGCCCACCCCACCTCTAGTGCATGCGGAGCCCACCATAGGACCTTCACCTCCAACCCCCCAAGAAGAGGCTATACAGATTGAGCAGATACCGGGTGAGGACATTCAGCCAGTGGAGGGTTTGCGGAGATCGCGACGCCCTCCAGCACACGCTCCCGATTGCGGGACCGGGGACGGTATCTTCTTCCTCTACATTGCCCATCATATTCAGCTAATTGTACTGTGCATTATATTGAATATGTTCATTTAATTAAGCTGTTGTGTCTGATGAAATAGGTAAGATGAGACCTGTGAGGGCATATGGGCGGAAACGAAAAGGCCATTAAGCCCGTTGTAATCAGTAATCGAGTTTTTAGACTTCCTGTCTATAGGTGACTGGAAGAAGCATGCAAAGTGTGTGGAAAATGAAATCCAGAAACACAGAAGGCAGCAGAGTATTTGTGGATATTGCAGCTTCAGGAAAATATATCCCTATTGCACTATCTGAGTGCAAAAATTCTACGAATAAAGTAAAAGAGTAAATGGTTTGAGGAAAGTAAAATACAATATTAGTTTAGTACTTGTATTTTGTGATTGACTGCTTAGTAGACTGATTACTTTGTGATGGACTGCTTAGTAAAGTACAATATTAGTTTCTGGATTGCTTACTGTATTTTGTGATGGACTGCAAAAAAACTTAGAAGAAAGAGAAAGACCAACCAGGCATAATATTAGTTTAGTACTTCTATTTTGTGATGGACTGCTTGAAGTTGAAGATGCTGTTTTGAGGTACAAGAATAGCTTTTGGTTCTGTTCTTACTTCTTGTAATAAAGGTAATAACATAAACAGCAATGACAAAAATCTTCTGCTGGATTGGAAAAGTGGGTCCCGAATTTGACCCAACAATTATTTCCCCCTTGTCTTTTCTTTCTTAGCTGTTTGTCTTTCTATTATGTTTCAAGGGTTGTCAAGCTAGATTTGTTTATATGCCGTACTTATGAGAACACCTCATGAGAACGGTTTTTTGGTGTTTGGTGTGCCAAATGCCAAGTATTTGGCATTTGGCACACCTGCTGAGAATGCTCTTAGCTGGTATTATCAGCAAGATTTTGCAGTGTTCTATGCTACATGTATAATTCTATTTATGTGTATGTCAGGGCTATATAAGTATTTCTTACATGTTCTTTCTTTGTTGTTTTGCTATGATACAATTCGTATGCTTTTTAGGAGAATGAACCATTGATGAGAGCACTCTCAAAGCTTATTTCCCTTCACAAGCCAAATCTGGTCTTGTTTGTTGGAGAGGCACTGGTTGGAAATGATGCAGTTGATCAGTTTTCCATGTTCGATTAGGTTTGATTTTTTTATCCAGGATTTCATAAATTGTTTTCCGGCTCTTTTTAAAACATTATCCATTGAATCATTTTTTTATCATAAGTAAGTTATCTGAACTATGCTTCTTGATGTGCCTGCAGAAAGTAGCCGACCTTTCATCTTCACCTAGTGCCAGGTTGATAGATGGGATCCTGCTCACAAAGTTTGATACAATTGATGATAAGGTAGTCACTCTTCAAACTGCAAGGAGTATTTATATTTTCTCTTGCTTTATACTTTTATCCTGTTCATGGTCTACAATTTTTGATTGATGTTATGGTGTGTAACTGTTCATGTTATAGGTTGGAGCTGCAATTTCAATGGTTTACATATCTGGGGCACCAGTCATGTTTGTTGGCTGTGGGCAGTCACATACACACCTCAAGAAACTCAAGGTCAAATCAATTGTCAAGACCCTCCTTAACTGATAATGTGTTGTAGTTTCATCCTTCATTGCTTATTGTGTGTCTGTCAGTTATGGACATTTATGTTGCTGCTGAACTTGTGTGTAATCCCATGTGGTTATGCTAGTAGTTTCACTGGCAGGTTTTCCAACAAGCTACCTTGGAAAGAAACACTTTCTTTTCGCTATTCAGCTCAAACTAACTCATCCGATATTGTCCAAGACTATTTATCCAACACAATGGGTGAAGATTTCAAGCCGTTTGGGTACATACAAATGCTACCTTTTTTGTTATTAGTTTTCAATTTCCATGTCATCTTTCATTTTTTTGTTCATGCAGTTTATACTAATTACAATTTATTTTGGTTGTTGTTGCTGTCATCAGGAGGGTTTACCATGTCAAAAACCGAGCTCATGTGTGTTAAAAATTTTGGAGAGAACGATTCAATAATGAGGCTCAACTACTATCCACCATGTCAAAAACCTGACCTTAGTATAGGTAGAGGGCCTCATTGTGATCCAGCTTCTTTAACCATCCTTCACCAAGACCAAGTTGGTGGACTCCAAGTGTTCGGTGGACTCTATAAATTTCAAAAAATCTCTCTCTTCTCCAACCCATCTCCAAGCTTCACTCTCTCTATCTCTCTCATAACCCTGCCATTGCTGCTGCCACCATGACCCCTCGTGCCTAGCCACCATTATCTCACACTAGTCCATAGACAATTTGACTTTGCTTGGATACTCTCCAAAATTTCAAAAAGCTTTTCATTTTCAATCTTCAATTTTGGAGCTCTCTCTCACTCTCTGTGTTCATCATCACCACCACCGTTTGGCTGCCACTTCCTTCCATCTCAACGTTGGAAACATTTCTGCACTTGTAAGGTACCAATTTTGTTCCTATTTTTGTTGTACAGAAACTGCTTGCTGAACTGCTTCATAGAGATTCATTTTTCCAAACTTCTTGTTGTTGTGGCCTTGCATTCTTATTATTAGGGGCTGTGGGTTCATGTTAGTGTGGTGCTGAAATCTTTTTCTTCCTTTTTTTTCTTTTGGATTTAATTGTTTAGGATTTGATATGGACAACAGTTATATGATATGAGGTGATATGAGGTGATATGAGGTGGACTACAATAAATTTGCTCTAGGCTACCTTTTGGCATATTTTGGTATATCATGTGTCACTATGAAACCTGCTTATTGGAAGGCCAACAGTTCAAATTTTTACTGTGTTTCTATTCTTGCAAAGAAATTAGTTCTTATACAGAAAAATAACAGTGGTTATTTATGTCCTCTATGGCATTAAATTACAAAATTATGTTCCCAATAATGCTTTTGTGTGAACCATTGTTCATTATACAGGAGTGGTAAGTTGGATTTCTTATTCTGCTGTGTTGTTTATTGTTTGCTTGTGTGGGCTGCTATTAAAGTATCTTAACTTCATGCAATTTTTTTTCCCCAGGTTTAGTATTAGTCGGATCAATATTTAGAAAAAAACAGAGAATATGTTGTTGCTGAACAACAAAATTTGTTGAATTCTTTCAATTGTCCGTTTGTAGCAGGCCTTTAACCTCCTTTATTCACTGTGTTCTATGTCTCTTGTTTGAAAGCTAAATTGGGACACGAAGACAGTGCTTCTTTCACTTTTGCCTTCTGTCAATTCTCAAGGCATCCTTGCCTCTGAACCTGTGGTTGTTCTGCAGACTAGATCATGCCAGCTACGCAATAGAACCATTACTCAGGTTTTGATTTAGTGGCAAGGGGGCTCCTCTGATGATGCTACTTGGTAGGACTTGTTTGCTCTTCAGCAGCAATTTTCACATCTTGTGGGCAAAATGTTTTAGTGGAGGGGGTAATGTTAGGAGTCTAGTTTAATGGTGTACTGAAAGATTGGTGGATTGCATTGTATATTAGTATTACTGAATTGCTGGTATGTGTTGGTATGTTAGTTACTGGTATGTTAGTTGAGGTGTTTGGTTAGTTTTTGCGGGAAAATGATTAAGGAATTCTTGTATATAAACAAATAAGCAACATAATGAGAAGCATCTAGAAAATTAACCAAATTGTTCTTATCTCTCTCTCTCAATTCAGGATGTTGGTTACCCTTGAAGTAACTATTTCTTTTTTTCTACTTCTAAAATTCTGATTCACCAAGAGCTTAACTTAACAACTCTTCTCAACTAAGCATATGGACAGGACTTGATGTTAGTGTGGTACAGGCCTTTATGCCTTTACACAAGATGAAGATGGCCAATTGCATGTGGAGTCACAATGTCATATAATACGTATAAGCAGTTAAGCACCATAGCTACATTAGGGGCAATTCATCAAGCAATGGTACATTTGGTGGAACTTTTTTAAAAATTATCCTTCTATTTTTTGTAAACAAAATTGCTATTTAGTTTTGCCATTGTCTGAACAAGACACTTGATAGGCATATCCAAATTCACGCAAAATAGTGTTTTGTTGTTGGCATAGAGTGTTTATTTTCACAAGTAGAATTAAGGCCAATTATCACTTGCATACTAGACTGATCTTGAGAAAATTTATGATACTTAAAAGATGTTGGTTTTGCAGTTGGCTAATTTATGAGAAAATTAGCAACTTTTTGGTATTTTTTGTAGTTGGCTTAGAAGATAATTAAAGATGTTAGTTTTGTCTGTACATGTTTGAGTACTTTTTTAGCTGAACAGTGGTCATATATGTGATATTTTATTAACATTATGAAAATGTCTAATGAATTTTTATTTTCTGTGTAATTTCTTAACATTACGATACATGAAATGCAATCACCTAGAATACCTGACACTTTGACAGTCTTTCCTCTCATGTAATTGATGATTCAAAATAACATAGGAAGTATACCGTTAAAACTTCAAGATGATTAAAGAACTTGAACAACAGAGAAAGAAGATTCACAAAATGATCTAGGAAAATTTCTAGAAACAGAGCTCTGTAAAATGAAAACTGTAACTGATAAAAAATCAGATCGAACATCTGCAAACGACTAAATCAAAAGTTATGATAACTTAACAAATTAGAAGATGAGGCATAATAGAAGGAGAGTTTTTCCTAGTTTATGCATAAACACCGATGATTCTTCCTCCCTTGTCATTATTTTTCATAATAATACAAGGCTAATGGTACTAGGTGCTTAAAAAATCACTCATGCCTTTCTTTTATGTTGTCATTTTCATGTCTTTTTTCTTAACTTATGCAAAGCATATGGAGTATTTTCCAATAATTAATTCTTCACTCATCCTTTATCTTAAACTAGCTTTGCTTCTACCGTTTATTCTCAACAAAAATTATCTTTGCTTATGGTTTTCCATTTTGTGTTTTTTATCCTAGTCTCAAGAAACTTGGGCATGGTATCAAAAATATAACTCATAAATCCCATTGCCTTTTAGAACAAATTCAGATAAAAACAATCCATAACTGTTTTTACACCCACTGATGTGGGTGTTTTTTTACTCAAAATGTGTAAAATTTGCATTGTATATGTATTTTAGAAGACTTTAAATGAGCTGATGTGAATGCTTTTATGTAGATAAATAAAATTCAATCCATCTACTAGTAGAAAAACCCAAAATACCATTCAAATTATTTTACATTACATAGATTAATAAAAAACATTGGGGGAAGGGGGGTGGTTTGTGATAAATATGATATTCTGTTCAATTTCCTCGTTAAATCTTAATCGTGTTAATGCTTTGATGCACGTGCTTTTCCCACACCACCTACATTATATGCTAGGACAACATTTTGAATAACGCCAAATCATAAATAATTACATAACTTTTAGTACAACTCATTATACGTGACTAGTTACGAGTGATGAAGAAGGAGTTATGGGTCTATAACTCCTAACTTTCACGTTCATTTATCTGTACCTTCTCTCGTAGGTGCATCAACTTCATCATCCCTCACAACATGGGCCACCACTTCATTCAACATGTTCGTAGTCAAGGTTGCAATCCTCCTTGCGTGGTCACGCTCCTCAATGGCAACTTCCAACTGATACCTTAACATTGTGTTTGTAATGTCTCCACTGCAGTAGTTGGTTCCTTCGCTTGGAGAAGTGCCCGATGGAGTTGAGGTTGACATGTTCGGAGTTGCCCACGATGCGGATGCACCACGCTGCCCGTCCATACCATTACAATGCAAATACTCCATGTATGCAGCTTCTGCTTCCCTTCGATCTTTATATGATTTGTGATTAGCATTTGGGAACTTATGAACTTGTCTGCTCGCAGCTAGCCAACTGTCGTATATGCCTGGAATACGAACATTAAACACAACATAGGTACGTCCCATCTTTCTCCACAAACACGCAATTGTGGGAAGTTATTGCACCAGAATGGTGGATGCATACCATTCTGGTGTTGAAGACTGGGTTCTTAAAGGAAAAATGGCCACAGAACTTGATTATCAGAAAGACGAGTTACCAAAATAACTCGACTTTTACATGATCGAGTTATAAATAACTCGCTTTATTAATTATCGAGTTACTGGATTGCCATCCCATCAATAGATTCTATCACAGCAGTAACTCGATTATTACTTTGACGAGTTTTACAATAAATCGATTATCTAAATATCGAGTTACGTTGACCCCCTCATTATCAGACCCTATGCACGTGTCTGGCAATTCGTGTGCTTTAAACCATTACATAGTGGGTTCTGAAAAAAGCAAGCCTACGAGCTGAACAAGTTTCAACTGAGCATCTTCTTCCTCCGTCTAGAATTCTCACCAACTGTCACAAATTATTGTTGTGGTCCCCTTGTCATTGTTGTGGCACATCTCTTCTCAAAAGGTATATCTATTCTTACAAAAAACTGTGATTACACTTGGATTCTAGTGTTGGTATAAATGTCATTACCTTCAGCATTATGTATGTGTCACTGTATATATATATATATATATATATATATGTGGATGGATATACACACACACATGTTGCTATATATATCTATATATATGTATATGTACATATATCTATATATAAACATATAGGTATTGTTGTTGTATATAATGTGTGCCATATTAAACCATTTATTTTTGGTTGGATTTTGTTTGAAATTGCAAAACCTGTCAATACTCAATCAATTCATAATGCAAATTTCCCAAAAAAATGAGCTATACCACATTACCTAAATCAATAACACATAAAATTGGTTCAATAAAATGTGTGTGTGTATGTGTATGTGTGACACTGTACACACACACACACACACACACACACATACATATATATATAGTAATGTATGTATAGAAACCTGAGAATATATATTTAAACAAACATTGTATGGCCACCCTATGATGATATATGCATTCATCGATAGGTATCAACTATTATGTAATGTGTGCAATAATTGGTTTAAATTGTATGGCTCTTTTAATTCTAAAAGGCTTCAGTGTGTGGGTTCTAAAAAAAGAAAGCCTACGAGGTGAACAAGTTTTGCTGACTGTATTGGAAGCAATGTTTGTGTACAAACGAATCAATGATTGCACTGAATACTTAGGATATGATTATAGTGCGTATGTAAAAGTTATATTGTCTGTTCATGTGCATACAGATTAATTACTGTTGCGTTCGCATAACCCCCTATCTTCTGCATGATAACCACAATTATATGTCCTTATCCAGGTCTGCCATGGGTCGTCATTGCTTCTACGTTTACTATGATGGGGAGCAGTATTTCCATGACTTGCATAGGTTGTCCTATGGAGGCGAGTCAGTGAAGAAGAAGTTCATTCAGTTGAAATGCAAAACACACTTCAAAAAATGCACCGGAAGATAATGGAAGCGCTAGGGTTGGACAAGGAGTCACATAAGATATCCATCGTGTACCGTGCTCCCCAACTACTTGTGAATACTCAGGTTGTTTACAACTCAAATCCGTTGTGTGGCGACGCCGATGTTGACATGATGTGGGCAGTGATTAAGCGGACCCCCCAGTTCATAGCGTCCGACTTGTATGTAACTATTGAGGCTATTGGGTTCCATGATGGTGGAAATTCGCAACATGCCAGTGGGGTGGAAGAGCCACGCTCAGGATATCTTCACGTGCAACCTTCCTATGCCGATGCCATGCCATTGCCCTACAATACTGAACCATGCAGTGCAGTTGACCATTTGGGCAACACTGAACTGTTGGGTGCCACCCAGACACATGACGTGGGAGGGTCTACTCACGCATATGAACATGTCGAACCATATATGGACAGGGGAATTGATATTGATGCCAGTCGAGATGTGTACGAAGAGTTCATTGATACTGATGGACCGGTGGACGAAGCGCAGGTCTTAGATGGAACACAGCTGAAAGACAACGAGGGGGATTGCCCTATTACAGTGATCCCGGGATGGTTCACATCAAACACATGGGACAATATTAATGACCCATCACCTGCATTGGCTCCAGAAGAGCTTACAAGTTGGCACAAAGGTGACCAGCCGGCAAAGGGGATGCTATTCAATAATAAAGCCTCCGTTCAGTATGTGCTTACCCTTTACTCTGTGGAGCATAATAAGCAATACAAGGTCATCAAGTCTGACACCAATAGGCTAGTTGTGCGGTGCACACATGACGCATGTCCATGGTCAATTCGGGCTATTTTCAGCAAAAAGCACAGGTTGTGGCTAATCAGTAAATGTACAGGTCCCCATAGTTGCACATCCCTCCAGGTAGTGACCGATGGACGGATGATGGATTCAAAGTTCATTTCTATTGCACTTGAGCAATATGTACGGGAAGACATAACCCGATCCATAAAGGACTTGCGTAGTATGCTGCATGCGAAGCACGGGCATGACGTAACTATGTACAAGGTTTGGGAAGCCAAACAGAAGGCAGTTGCGCGTATTTACGGGGATTTTGATGAGTCGTACGCGGAATTGCCACGGTTTCTAGCGGCATTGGATGATGCAGATCCGGACACTGTAACTTTGCTAAAATGTGACCCCCGTGTCCCGGGGACTTGTATATTCAACTCCGTGTTTTGGGCGTTTGGTCCGTGTATTAGAGGGTTCAAGCATTGCAGGCCAGTGATAAGCATAGATGCAACGCACCTGTATGGCAAGTACAAAGGGAAGTTGTTGATAGCAATGGCAACAGATGGTAACAATGAGGTTTTTCCACTTGCGTTTGCCGTTGTTGAAAGTGAGAGCACGGAGACATGGGGATGGTTCTTGGCATGCCTGCTGAGCAGAGTTACGGATCGGACCAATTTGTGTATAATCTCCGATAGGCACCGTGGGATACAATCATGCTTTGATGACACCACTAGGGGCTATTTGCAAGCGCCGTTAGCTCATCACTGGTATTGCATCCGCCATTTAGTAAGCAATGTTAACACTAACTTCAATAGCGTGGTGTTGAAGAACTTGGTATGGAAGGCAGCAACCGCAAACCAAGTTAGGAAGTTTGAAAACACCATGGATTGCATCAAGAATGTCAATCCAGATGCGTACGACTATCTGAACGACATAGGCTTCGAAAAGTGGACACTTGCACATGACCATGGGCACCGATATGGGGCAACGACAACAAACCTGTCAGAATGCTTTAATGGGGTGCTTAAGGGTGCATGTTGCTTGCCCATTACTGCAATGGTGAAGTTCACATTTTACAAAGTGAACTCGTACTTTGATGACCGCCGAAACAAAACCCTAGAGCAGTTGGAAGAGGGGCAAGAGTGGTGCAAATATGCCTACGACAAGTTCGAGGCAAATCAAGAGAAGGTAAAGCGCCATATGGTTAGAAGGATGAGTGCGCAACATCGCTTGTATACAGTGGAGACACAGTCCTCACTACTGAGAACTGGTGGGGGAGCTCACACCCATAGGGTTTCTCTCATGGACAGGACATGCACGTGCGGGAAATGGGAAGCAAACAAGATCCCATGTTCACACTTGATAGCAGTTTGTGCCAAGTACAACCACGATGCAACGGAGTTTATGGATCGTTTCTACCGCGTGTCCGAACGGTATCAGAGTTACGAGCCGATATTCCAACCGTTGAAAGATAGGTTAGAATGGCCGGAGCCGGCAGAAAGGAGAAAAGTGATGCCGAACCCGCGGTTGATTCGAGAGAAAGGGCGCCCTCAGTCGACAAGAATCCGCAATGAGATGGATGACGAGGATAGGGAGTTGCCAACCTCGTTGTGGATTGAGAACAGACCAAAGTCCAAGTGTGGGTTGTGTCGCCAAGAGGGTCATAACCGTCGTAGATGTCCGACTCGAAACGTGGAATCAACAAGCCGGGGTTGTACATAGCAGGTAACAATTACAAGTCCTAGTAAGGAGGGGGGATATTTCATAAGTTATTTTTATTTAGTGTTGTCAATTATTCTTACAAGTCATACGTTATTCTCACAAGTCCTGCTAGTAATGTGTACATTGTAACCATGATAGTATGGTTTTGAAATATGAGTACAACATGCGGTATTGAGGTATTTTTTGTTGTACTTGTGCAGATATGGGATTTGTGGCAAAGGGGCAGTTGCTGTGGCAGTAGTTCAACTCAAATTTCTTCTTGTAAACTAAATATGACAAAACAACCTTTATATGTAAATGGCTGTAAGCCGTACTTACATTGTCAACAACTTGGTTCAATGGTTTTATGGTAGATAATGGCTCCTTATTTCCATTGTAGATTGTATGGATGATTTTCACTTCATGTGATTGGTTAAAGAAGTGATTTGGTTAATGAAGTGATTTGGTTGGAATTGTATGGATGAATTGATTATAAAAGTATTTGGAACAATATGGATGAGTTGTTGACCAATGTGGTTGTGTACAGGTCCACCTTTATCATGACGAAAGTGGAACGAAATTACTATGGCTATGAACAGTGCTGGGTGAGTTGCACGTAACTCGATTATTAAATAGCCAGGTTACGTGCAATATCCTTCTGCCCAGTTGGATTCCACTTGGACTGCATATGGACCAGTCCAAATATATATGGGCTCGGAGTGGCAGCCCAGCGCACGTAACTCGATTACTCAATATCGAGTAATAATGAATAACCCGAGTTCAACATAATCGAGTTACTTGCAATGACCCGCTGCACGTAACTCGATTATTTCATAGCCGGGTTACGTGGAAGATTCCTCTAGACAGTTGGATTCCACTTGGACTGCATATGGATCAGTCCAAGTGGACCCATATCAAATGGACCAAAATTGACTGAATAGACCGAAGTGATAAAAATTGGATCGAAATGAATCTAATTGGACCAAATCAACAAACTTGGACCGAAGTGGTTTGAAGTTTAACTCGATTCCTAAATAATCGAGTTACGTGGAAGATTCTTCTACCCAGTTGGATTCCACTTGGACTGCATATGGACCAGTCCAAATATATATGGGCTGGGTGTGGAAGCCCAGCGCAAGTAACTCGATTACCTCAATATCGAGTAATAATAATAACCCGATTTTCTTATAATCGAGTTACTTGCAATGCACCGCTGCACGTAACTCGATGATTGCATAGCCGGGTTACGTGGAAGATTCTTCTAGACGGTTGGATTCCACTTGGACTGCATGTCGATCAGTCCAAGTGGACCCATATCAAATGGACCAAAAGTGACTGAATAGACCGAAGTGATAAAAATTGGATCGAAATGGATCTAATTGGACCAAATCAACAAACTTGGACCGAAGTGGTTTGAAGCTTAACTCGATTCCTAAATAATCGAGTTACGTGGAAGATTCTTCTGGCCAGTTGGATTCCACTTGGACTGCATCGGGATCAGTCCAAATATCTGGGCTCGGAGTGGCAGGCCAGTGCACATAACTCGGCTAACTAGTTATCGAGTACTGTTACAAAGAACTCGATATTTTAGGAATCGAGTTATGTGGAAGCCAATACCCACATCATGGATTCCTTACAGTTACACCGCACACGACATGGATTCGTTACAGTTACACTGCACTTAACTTGATTAATTGGTAATCGAGTTATGTGGAATATTAACCAGCATCGTTGATACTCTGTTTCAGTACTCCCCAGTGTCTCTCAACAACAGTTACGAATCTCAGCGAAGAAACAGTTTGGAGAACACCAGAACGATGACTTCTCAATGGCGGAGAGACTCTGTGGATGATCCTGCTCATCTTCCCACACACTTTTTCAAGATTATTATGCCTCAAACACTTCAAGAAGGAAAGCTTGTAAGTAAACTTCATTTCATTGCCGAGTTTGATTGTTGAAAATCATATGGGAATTAACGGCATCAGATTTTATGTTTTTTAGTTGTGATTATTGAACAAATGTACATTTCTGGTTGACCAAATTCAAGAAAAATGCTATGTGATAATGTTAATCCATGTTACATGTATAAAATCAATGATTATTATTTCCAGGTCTTTTATTCTCATAGTAGTTGCTTTATATATTATTATAAGGGTCTACAGATCAAATACAAAAATTATAGAAATCAAGTAAATCCAAAATTGAAAAAAAGGGTTGGTTTCTCCACACTGACAACTAGTCCAATAATGTTATAACAAAGAATAAGTTGAGATCAGGTATAGAATGCTCACTATCTTCAAAACACCTATTATTTAGTCATATTTAGTCTATTAAACTAAAATTATAATGCTATAGACAGAAAAGATAGTAAAAATGATTTTCACAAACACTAGCATTGTTACTAACAATAAAATAAAATAAAAAATTTTCCTCCCTACTTACTCCTCAAAGAAGCTCTTACAGAAGGAAAACCTTTGAGCTGCACTTTCACTTTTGATTAGCTGGCACAAACTATGTCTATTTAAGAAAATTCTAAAACTTAAACAACTTTTTGTGTACCTTCAATACTAATCGACATGTCAATGAAATTCTGTTAGTATTTCTATGGATGGTCTTAAATTCTGGAGTTCTCATTTCTTCACTACCTACGTCTGAACCAAATTGTTGTTGATCTTGTACATAATGTTTCAGGGCTTCAATCTCATTGACAGCCTGAACAGCAAAATGTGGAAAAAAACAAAAAACTATAATGGAGATGTAAGTTCATTCAGGAATAATTTCAAGTTGAATAATAAACTTAATTTGAATATTGAACTTATATCCAGTACATATCACTTTTCATTTGACTCAAGTCCAATTCACCCATCTATTAAAGTAATCTTACCCCGTCGTATTCTTGCACTTCACTATCTTTTATTCCATGCAGGTAATCTGGAAACCATAGGCATTATGTTTTCAATTTTTTAATAATTATGGTAATCTTAAATAATATAAAAGGAAAAAGCAGACTAAATACTGACCTGAGTATGCCTCGTGATTGATTGATTGCATGTGTTTAGTTACAAAGCTTGCATTTATGTTGATGTTCGTCTTTTTACAGTGGATTCCAAAGAAGTTTATGAGGGAATATGGCAGTCATCTGTCAGATATGGCCTATCTTACGATTCCAAATGGTACAAAATGGAAAGTGAAGTTGACAAAGTCTGATGGGGAGGTTTGTTTTGGAAATGGCTGGTGTGAATTTGCAAGCTCTCATGCTCTAGCCCTGGGGCACTTCCTGTGTCGTATCTGCTGGTTGGGCTGCATTTGCGAGGGACAATGCATTGCAATTAGGAGATGTGTGTGTATTTGAAGTGATTATGAGGGACAAAGTTGTGTTCAAAGTCCACATTTTCAGATGCCCTCATTAGGTGGTTACTAACTTTGCATTGACAATAAAAGGTTGGATATGTACTGTTCTGGACTATGTTTCAGCAGAACAAATGTCAAGACTTGTGAACTAGTTGGGTTGTTAGTATTTACCAGTATTTATGTATAGACTGGATGGCTGATTTATGTGTTGGTATTTTTGAGTTATGATCTATAGCGGTTGAGTTGTTTTGTGTGATTTGTGTGTTGGTATTTATGATCTATTTACTGTTGAATCTTGTTATGATTTGATATCGGTTGTTCTATATTATGATTTCTTAATACATGCAAATATGCAATTAGTGAAGTTTAATGGCTCTTGCATAAACTGTAAACTTGATTGCAAAGTTTCAAGAAACCAAAATCAATTGGATGAGAACTTGAACTAGACTTGCATTAAAATTAAGAATTAAAGCTGGAATTACAGAGAAACTGGAGAAACAAAGTTTCTGTCCAGGTCTGAAACAAAGTTCAATTCACATCAAAAATTGGTTGTACTCTTACATAGCTATCCTATATTCTTTAATTATTAGGAAATAAAGTAGCCAATAGTTACATAAGTGAAAGCTGTAATCAATAGTTACATAAAGTAGCCAATAGTAGCAAATGGTTTGAATTGGACAGAAGCGGACTGAATTCACCGAAGTGGACCTAATAGAGTGAAGTGGACAAAAGGACCAAATCATTTGGGACCTAAGAGACCAAAGTGGACGAAATGGAGCAAAAGGACCTCATGGACTAAAGTGTACCTAAGGGACGGAAGTGGACCAAAATGGACCATAAAGAGCGAATGTAAGGTGGTGGACTTCTGGACCAAATGGACTAAAGTCGACCTACAGGACTGAAGTGGACCTCACTGGACCAATTCTAGTTGCTGCAAGACCAAAGTGGACTGAATGGACCCATATGAACCAAATGGACCAAACTTGACTGAATGGACCGAAGTGCTGTTAATTGGACCGATGTGGTTTGACGGGACTAAAAGGAAGGAGTGGTATGCTGCACAGAACTCGATTCTGGAATAATCGAGTTATGTGGAAGACCCTTCTGGACAGTTGGAATCCTCTTGGACTGCATCTGGATCAGTCCAAATAAGTGGGCTGGGCTTGGCTGGGGGACAGAACATAACTCGATTTACGTATTATCGAGTATAAAGGTAACTCGACTTTTAGGTAATCGAGATACGTGATTACCCACATTTATTAAGGCTCCCCCTGTTGTGCAGAATGTGCAGCAGTCCGAAATTACATCTGAGCTTGCTCGCAGCTGCATCTGCTAGAATCGACAATTTTTCCGCTGAAAATCTTCGAAGGTTTTACATGGTAAGACTCCTTTAACTGTTATTGTCTTTAAAATTACACATTGGTGATGCGTTAATCATATATTCATTTTTGGATGATGCTTCAAACTTTAATGTCTATGTACATTGGGATGAAATAGGGTGTTTCTCCAGTCAACTGGTTTGTTGTTAGTAAGGTTACTTGCTTATCTCTTAGGTTGTCTTCAACTAGTCTCCTTCCACAAAATGAACTTGCCAGGGGCTCCATATGTGTGTGGTAGTCCTTATGCTGTTTCTATGTCTTAGTTGGTACATTGTGCAATTTAAGGTTGTTTGTACAAGTTGGTGAAACCTACTACACGTAGCTACGAATTTCGAAGCTGTTTCAGGTCTTACATCCACTTGTATGTTTCCTGTACCAATATTATTGCTGTTAGAATGCTTGCTATTGGTGCGTGACATTATTGATCATATTGAAAAAATTCAATATGTTAACAAATTGCATGTTCGCTCTTTGAGTTAAACTGAAGTTTATATACCATAGGTCAGAGATCTTCAAATTATTGAGTCGGTGCGAAATGCATTACAAATATTTCACGAACTAAACAACATGTTGGTAAGAATATTGTTTTTTCAATGTATTGTTGTAAACTACTCTAGTTGGTACATTGTATGGATGATTTTCTACACATGGCAGTACGTAATTCAATGGTTTTTTCTTCTCTGCTTCAAAGAAAAAAAATCTTCATTGTCTATGTAGATTGTGATGAAATGATATGTTTGGCTATGAAAATATGAATGGGTTAGGTAGTAGGAATGTTGTGTTTATATCTTCGGAATGCAGATTTTGGTTATGTTTTATTGATGCCTGATCGTGTTTCCACTACTGACCATCAATTAGTTATGGCTCCGAAGAGGGGTAAGAGAGGAAAATCCAAAGCTGCATCCAAGCCTAAAGTGGTGTTTGATCAATTAAGGTTCAACAAGCCTGAAAATGAGCAAACCTTTGAAACCTTGATTAAGCATAGGCGTATTTGGGGAGAAAGGCAAATCAATCTACATGAATTGCATCCTTCTGTCTATGAGAAGCTACAGTCTAGGCATTGGCTGTCCCTGTGTACAAATATAGAACCCCCTCCAGCTGACTTGATTAGAGAATTCTATTCGAATCTCTCGGTGCATGAGGAGTGCGGTGGTCACACAGTGGCATCGTGGGTACGTGGTGAACCGTTTACAATAACTAGGGCCATCGTAGCGGCAGCTCTTGATGTACCTAGAATTCGCACACCTACTTATCCATACTCTGTGTCTCCTCGTATTGATGATGTTATGAATGTTCTTTGTGGACGATCAGTCACTCGGGTTTCTAACCGAAGTATTAGCTCGAGTGAGTTAACTGAGCTTAATTATATCTTCTTTAGGATAGCTTGTCACAACATTTTTCCTATCTCTCATATCCATACAATCCCTATAGACAGGTGTTTCTTTCTTTACGCCTTCATCACCGATAGTTCCATTTGTTTTCCTTCCCTTTTCATTGAAACCATTGTGGAGGTGCGTAGGAGCAAGTATAAGAGGCATGGTCTATTCTTTCCAGTTCTCATCCATAGGGTCCTCAAATATTTAGGATTACGGAACTTCCCTTCCCAAGAGGTGGTTCACATCCAAGCCCCCATAGGAACCAAATTTCTGAAGCAGCGAAGTGCCCAAAAGAAGTTTGCCGAACCCAGTGTTGGTTCACCCAAGAGACCACGAGTACAGTCTACTACTGGAGATGATGTTCCATATGAGGACATGCATGGAGATCCCACAGCTGCTGTTGTCGAGGATGGTGATGATGAGGTAGATGTTGACACTACCGCTGCAGCGCAAACAAGCCCTCCTCCTCCCTCTCTTCGTGCTATGATGGAGACCATTATGGCGACTCAAGCAACCCATGGGCAGGTTTTATATGGTCTTCTTGGCGACATTGCAGCTCTGCGGGCAGACGTAGCTGACTTGAGACGTCAGGTTCCACCTTCTCCATCAGCTGACTCTTCATGATTGCCATTGGCCATTGTACCCAAGGGGGGACTTCCTTTTTAGTACTTCTTGTAGCATATTTGGAGAATTGTATAGTTTCCAACTATGATGTGGCTTTCAGCCAATTGTATATTTTGTTATTTTAGTGGCAGCTTTGAAGAACATCATATGGTGGAAAGTAATTTTATTTTGTGCACATGATGGTTAGTTTCATGCTCATCGATACTGTTATTGGTATTATTGAAATGGTTGTAACTGTAACAATTGTTTATGTTATTATGCTCCTCTATATAATATAAAGGAGATCCGAATATGTAAATAAGAATTATTTCATAATTCTATACGGCGCTCACGTGTTATTACATTATAGTAATTAGTAATACAAATTGAAGGTTTGTGAAAGCACAATTGGTTTATAGGGTTTGATATTGCCGATGAACCACCTAGGAGATTTTCCTTGGCGCAATCGCTCAACCTATATATTGACTTCAGGCAATTGTTTTTATTGGAGGTTTTGCTTTTCAGTGATGAATTTTAGAGAGGGTAATTAGATATGGTTGTTGCTCATAAATCAGCAGTTATATTATTCTGAATTTGATCCCCGTTTGGACTATACCTCATGCATCATATTTTTATTACAACATTTATTAATGAACCTTGCAGTGCAAACTCATCCAAAAAGAAGTGATTGCATTCAAGCCATGACGTCATGACTTGGACTGCATTAGATCTAACGGTTTTCTTTTTAATCAAATATGGAGAGTATTGATTTCGCGCTACTGCAATGGAGTATACGAACGGTAATTTTATAGAATGTTAATATTCATTGTGTTGTTCAATTGCACGGGTTAGTCACCAGTGATAGTCATAATAAGTACAATAGCAATAATAACTACAACGGGCGCCAAGTCATTCCCAAACAAACAAACAAAAATAGAGTGAGAGTGATGTTGACCAATCACACACACAGTCCTCGCTGTGTCACATTAATTGGCTACGAGTAGAACAGATATTTCAGTGTTTCAGGCTGTGGGGCTGCATAATTTCTAAGAGTGATGCGTTTAACCTCTAAATGTTTAATGACCAAAGATAATAAACATTGTGAAGTTTACATACCGTGATGTGTAAACACCTTCAAAATGACCAAAGATAATAAACGCTGTGATGTTCAGGATACGTTTTGTGAAAGTCCAAACACAAGTAAAGTAATTAATATAGTGTAATTTCAGCGTATGTCACTATACGCAATTAATATAGCAAAGTTTCAAGAAGACCAAGTTCGAACTTTGAGGGCACGTCACCAGCCCGCTACTGTAGCACCAACTCTAGTCATATCAAATTCCTTCAATCGCAGCACATGCGCCAATAGACGCGGTCGTTTATACTGGCAATTCGCAATTATACATGTGCTGCTTAATAGCTCGGCACTGTTTCACACCCACACTCACATGGATACACAATTGTGGAATTGGATGCACAGATGTCCCATTTACATCTAATAATGTTGCAACTATTTCCCATGTTTGATGTGACATTGGAAACCTTTAAAATCCTGTTGATATAATGTTTTTCCAGCCTGTATTGACATGACAAGCCCTAATAACTGACATTGTAATGCTTGGACCATGACATTACATTATAAATGCAACACAATAATGATCTTCTTTCTACCCTGCTAACTTCGTACATTGATTAAGTTATGCGTCGCAACGCCTCAATATCAAATTGTTCAATGCGAAACAAGTTTCAATCTACTTCAACAAATGAATCATCACAAGTTCCAACAGATCAACAACTACAGATATACACAGACCACTATGGAGGGAAATGGTTTGGAAAGAAGAGAGATTTCGTTAATATGCCAATATACACGTATGAGAGTCTTGGAAGCGTCGGACACATCATGGTCGGCAAACCTACAAAACTAAGTACAGATACCACCGCAATAGAGTTCACTGTAGCAGAACCACCATGGTCAACCCTACATGAGAAGAGGTGTGAGTTAGAGGTGTATTGTCGATGGCACGGGATACGAGTTCCTAAGGCACGCTCAGCCGAGTTACCTAGAGATGAACCTGCCAACATACTTGCTCATCTTGAACAAGAGAACAATCAAATGCAAAGGCGACTAGACCGTTTTCATGCAATCCAAAAAGCTAGGAAGCATCTAAAGGGGAAGTCACAAGAGCGAGCCATTAAGTCTATTAATGAAATTACTGCGTTAGATGATGAAAGAGATATTTCAGACTTCTCAGATTCAAGCAATGATGATTTCCAAAAATTTCTACCTATGAACATTAGACGTTGTTGTTAATATCTACACATTATGTGCAATACAAAATGCTGTTGTTAATGTTTGACAAATGATGATTATATACGTTCAACTTTTTCAACTCTACAGATTAATTGTTCATTAGTTTTGGCTAAGTAAAAGTAAAGTTGTTTCTCTTATTTTCCCAACTGTTCTTTGTTGCTGCATATGATTATTGTGATTTGGTTGCACAATGTCCTCTGCGTTCTAATGTATGAAAAACCTTAAGAAATTAAATGCCTCCGGTTAGATATGTTCATGTTTCCAATGTTCTGCCTATGTAACTTGAAATGTTACACACATAACACTCATCACCCAAATTAGATTTATTGCACATTGCTTGTAGGAAAATTTAATAGATTCAATACATACAGACTCATCCAAACCACACAGGCCAACCACACATATGATGAAATAATACGAATAATTCATTTATATGAGTTGATTAAGTCGTTGTATCATATACACGTATTTGTGTATCTTATTTCTACTAGTGTACTACTTTATATAAATACATTACATACAGACTCATCCAAACAAAACTAACCACTCACTCACTAAAAATCCATATGGCTCACACAAGGTCATCATTACGATGATATTTGGCTTACTTAGGAATAGGCCAAATGCCTAAAAGCCTGATTAGCCTCTAAAATGTTTCATTCAAGTTATTGGTTTGTTGTAGCATTGCTCCAAAGCCCCCTAATGTTGCAATTGTGATGATCAAAAGTCATTGATGTAAACCTTGGAAGCATAATTGTACTCATGTAATTTTACATTCATGTTGAGAAAATGTAACTACATCTTGTACTCACAAAGACTCGCTGGAAAGTTTGTAAGGGAATATGGGGATAAAACTCTCCAGTGTTGCTACACTCACTACTCGTAATAGTAGCATTTGGCAAGTGAGGTTGGAGAATGCTAACATACACTGGTTGGAATAGTTCAGCCAATTCATGTTCGCAGTTTGCATGTGCTGCTCAACAGCTCGTCACTGTTGAACCCTGTTAAGTCATATCATCAATGCTCACGTGAAAACACAGATATGCACTGTTTTGCAATGCACTGTTTTCAATGCACTGTTTTCACCGATGCAGGGGATCCCTCAAAAGTGTAGGCAAAATTTTAGGGGTAAGCTATCCACCATTGCTACATTGATGTTTTCAATTCTGCATGTCATGCTCAACAGCTCCGTACTATTGAACCCTGACCACACGTACCCATCCCCACTCACGTGAATACATGGATGTGCAACCCTTTGCAATGCACCGTTTTTAAGGAGGCAGAGCATCCCTAAATTGGTTCATTATAATTTTGGGGGTGAGCTGTCCACCATTGCTACACTGATGTTCGCAGTACTGCATGTGCTGCTCAATAGCTTCGCACTGTTAAACCCTATCTAGTCATATCACGTACACGCATGTCAATACACAGGTATGCATCCATTTGCAATGCACCATTTCCAAGGATGCATAGCATCCCTGAAAAGTTTATGATACATTTAACACAGCTCGGCACTGTCTAGTCAAGTCATGTCAGATGAAGCACAGGAATGCTGAATAGTCTCCAACAAGACATACCAATATAAACATAAACATCAATAGTTTAAAATTTAAACAGGTTATCCTAGTACGAACTCTGATGGTCAACCAGGAATACAATATTGAGACACTAAGCCCAATAGGCTTCCTCTCAATCACCTCGAAGACACAAACATCTCCTTGTTCTAAATTATTGTCTTTCGAAAATGCACCTCATCCCTTCCCGAATCTCGTTGCTGAATAAGTTTTGATGGGGGGTAATAGCACAAGACATTGAAGTGTGACAATTTGCTTCCCAATAATATACTTGGTAAAAAATTCAGCAGGTGCATACTGCACAAGAAGGAGAAACAACTAGGCATTAAGAGAATAATAAGTCCACATTATGTATAAAGCCTCACCACCTTATTATGCGGCCGCGAGATACCCATGAAAGAAGGATTTTTAGGCTTCAACTTTTCAGCTGCTTGGATTGCTAGAAAATATTTTCGTAACAACCATTTTCTCTGACTTCATGTTTTTTGGGCAAATCATCTGAGGGAGATATGCTTGTATGATCTTCATCTAAGTCTATTCTATCTACCTGATGATCTTTCAATTTACAGTTCTTGATGGGTGGATATTGAATCCCAGTGGCAGTCTTATCAAATATAAGAACATGAAAGCTTAAAATTCCTTCTTATTTAAAGACTAAAAAATAACCATAACAGATACAATGATATTCAACGAAATCCTACCAACCAAGTTTCTGGACCAAATGTTGTTATAAGCTTTCTTCAATCTCACTTGCCAAATACCACCATAGGGATCATCAAGTGTTGCATAGGATAGCTCAGCACTGTTGAACCTTAACCACAAGTACCCATCCACACTCATGTGAATACACATAGCATCCCTGAAAAGTTTATGCATCAATTTTGGGAGTGAGATGTCCACCATTGCTACACTAATGTTCGCAGTTCTGCATGTGCTACGCAATAGGTTCGCACTGTTGAACCTTGTACAGTCATATCACCTACACGCACGTCAATACACAGATTTGTATCCTTTT
The DNA here is from genome assembly GCA_032727855.1 of Quercus ilex subsp. ballota. Lineage (NCBI taxonomy): Eukaryota > Viridiplantae > Streptophyta > Magnoliopsida > Fagales > Fagaceae > Quercus > Quercus ilex. The sequence goes on from CM064909.1 coordinate 2,476,658, forward strand.
GCAATGCACCGCTTTCAAGGATGCAGAGCATCCCTGAAAAGGTTATGGTACATTTAACACACCTCAGCACTGTCTCGGTACCCATCCACACTTACGTGAATACACATAGCATCCCTGAAAAGTTTTTGCATCAATTTTGGGAGTGAGCTGTCCACCATTGCTACACTAATGTTCGCAGTTTTGCATGTGCTACGCAACAGGTTCGCACTGTTGAATCTTGTACAATCATATCACCTACACACACGTCAATACACAGATTTGTATCCTTTTGCAATGGACCGCTTTCAAGGATGTAGAGCATCCCTGAAAAGGTTATGGTACATTTAACACAACTCAGCACTGTCTCGGTACCCATCCACACTCACGTGAATACACATAGCATCCCTGAAAAGTTTATGCATCAATTTTGGGAGTGAGCTGTCCACCATTGCTACACTAATGTTCGCAGTTCTACGTGTCCTATGCAACAGGTTCGCACTGTTGAACCTTGTACAGTCATATCACCTACACGCACGTCAATACACAGATATGTATCATTTTGCAATACACCGCTTTCAAGGATGCAGAGCATCTCTGAAAAGGTTATGATACATTTAACACAACTCAGCACTGTCTCGTTAAGTCATGTCAGATCAAGCATAGGAATGTTGACTAGTCTTCACGTGAATAAATACACAACCTCCTTTGCAGTACACATCACCAAACTCACTGTTGTAGCACAAGCTATAGCTATATCAACAGGTGCCACTGTATAGCCAAGTCGAGTCATATCATCTTTATTCACGTGAATACTTACCCTTACATTCACATCAACGTGAATACTTGCCCTTGCAAAACTCCTATATAAAGTCCCATTTACATCTACCCACATCTACACATACCAAAGTCCCATTTACATCTACCCTTTGCAAAACATATACACATACCGATCAGAAGTCACATTTTCCAATGTCAATGCGCAATTGGATGCTACCTCGTTTTCCAGATAACTATAGGAGGGAGAGAGATTCCAACGAGACGGAATACTATGCCGGACTGCGCCGGGAATGGGACTTTCGCGTGAATGAGTCCAACGCTCTACACGATGATCTCGTGTGACTTGGAGCGCCTCTTGTCAACCGTACCTCGCTCACACTGCCACGGAGAAACATGCACCAATATGAGCATGCGGTGACAAAAATAAAAAAAGAGAACAATCTGATGATACTTCGTAGGTCCAGGTATCACATGCTACAACTGGCAGAAGAGTTAGCTGATGCAACGAATAGGCAACTCACTCCGACGGAACGTAACAATGTCCTCAACTACGAGGACTACCTGTCAGAGTGAATGCCTATGTAGTATATGTGTTGTGTCTAGGGTTAAGTTAATAATATTAGTAGTGTTAGTGTTCAATATGCAATGCATGCATATTGGTGACATTGTGTAAGTTATTTTAAGTTTGCTGTGTTATGTTGTAGGTGCTTATTGAAAACCATCATGTGTGAGAATATTTAACTTCTATGCGTTATGTGAGAATAATCTAAATTACGAATAACGTGCACGCTCCTCACAAATCAATAATAAGGTTTACATAGTACAAATTCAACAACAATGATACACATACATTTAAAACATAGTTAACCAAAACCAAAATAGTTCTCTAACAAACTCTGATTACACCATGACACAATTACTCTTCATCTGACATCTCCACATCTGACTGATAAATGGGATCACCAAGAAGTGATTGCATGAATCGTGCGTGCTCGTACCACCCTCCCTCTATTGACTCTCGAATCTCAACTTGGGTACGATATCGATTAAGACGTATTTTCATTCGATTATTTTCTTCTCTTATGCGGTTCAATGCTTTACGAAGTTCGTCGATCGTGTCTCTGGGCATTTGCGATGCAAGTCGCCGAGGCACTGGCAACTTAAAACTAACCAACTCATCATAAAACATTTGTTGTTCACGAAATAACCAAGCCCACTCCTGTCTCATGATATTGTGAACATAAGCACTATTTCGCAGATTTGGATTGATTGGATAGCTGAACTCATCTTCCAATACCCAGCAACGACCCATAGCAGTGAACACATCGTGAGGCCTATAAATTTTTGGGTTGCCAGAACCAGACATTGACGCTGAATACATTAACAGCAAATGATCAAGTTAACAGTGTGCATCAACTTTTAGAAAACAATGATTATGTGCAATATAACATGTTGCTATAGTCAAGATTTCAATCTCTTGTGACCAACATTTACTACAACCAAAATCACACCAATGTACTTATTCAACCAAAAAAATACAATTTCTTCTAACCAACATTTACTACAACAAACAACCAAAATCATACCAATATACTTATTTAACCAAAAAAATACCATTGCCATAAAATTAAAAATTTAACCAAAAAAATAAAAATTCATTACAATATCAAATAACTAAACCATTGCGATAAAATTATGATGTGAGTTTTTTACCTGAGGTGATACAATTTTTACTTGAGTCTGGACGCAACTGTGGAGCAGAGCTGCAGAGTGCAACCAGTTCAGCCGAAATGCAAAACACTCTCAATGGGAAAGGATGGGCAGATAATATACGAGAATAACTCGACTCTACGGAGTTCGAGTATACTTTATAACTCGATTAATAAAATATCGAGTTATGTTCAAGACTTGTACCATACGCCTGACACCAAGACAGGATAGACAGATCTTGTTTAACAAGCGCATAACTCGATAGGTGCATAGTCGGTTATATAACTCGGTTTTCGAATTATCGAGTTTTTCAGAAACACAATGCCACGGTGGTAGTCCAGAGGGGGACAAAGTTCACACATAACTCGCCTATTGAATAATCGAGTTTTTCAATATAACTCGATTTCCCGTTTGTCGAGTTACAAAACAGGGGCATTTCCCTATTTAGTTTGGAGAAAAGGGCATAATGCTGCTATTTTTGCCCAAATAGGGCATTTCCCAATTTTGTCCGTTCTTGAGGGTACACAAAGTAGATAACAAATAATGAATAACTTGCTATTAATATTAGTTCCCCCCCCCCCCCCCCCCCTAAACTGCTATTAATATTAGTTCTAAGGTCGTAACAACAAAACTAGTATTAAAATTTTGGAAATTTATAAATAGGGTAGTGTTAACTTTATGTCAGTAAAGTTATCTTTTTGTCAGATTTTTGATCAATTTTATAGGGTGTAGAGCTAATAAAGTTAACCTTTTGAGTTTCACTTGTTACTTCAGTACTATTTTTAGTCGTTTTATTAATTTATATCAATTTTTATTAAGTGAACTCCACAATAAATCACCCGTAACGAACATCTTACAGTGCCCGTTAATATTTCTCTTAAATTTACACAAAAAATGTTTATACAAATACTTTACATATAATGTATGTCAATTTTGGGAAGATGAATAATTAAAGTTTGTATAAAGTTTTACTAGATTTATACAAATGCTTTTTGTGGGTTTGAAATTTTGTAGCTCAAGCCCAAAAGGTATGGATTATGAGCTCAATGAACCCAAAACAATGAATTTGTAGAGAGTGGGTGAAAGAGCTGGGTCGATCGTGAATTAAACGAGAGTTAATTATGGTATTAAAGGGTGAACTAACATAAAAACACACTCGAAGGTTAAACAAATTGTTGTCCAAAGAGATATATCATTGATTAAAGGGTGATTACAACTCTTAGAGTTACAGTAAAGTTATTATTTCCTTCTTTTTCTCTTTTCTTTTTTCCGCCCCCCATTATCAGAGGCCTCTTCCCTTTATATAGCATCTTTCCCTTTCATCTTCATCGTCTATTTGTTCTTCATCTAAGCATCCACTTGAGTATATGTCATGTCAAATCTCCTTTTTAGCTTTCTGTGAGTGGTGGTAGCTGAGGTTACACTGTTCAAGGATCTTCTCCACATAAATACCGCCAGAAAAGTAGCTGCAACGCATTAAACATAGTTGTAGTAGCTTTTTCCTTTAGATATTTCTTCGTTCTTATCATCTTCCGACATGCTCAGCGCTTATCCTCATCGTTGGAACTGTTAGAAAGATCATTCGGACCTTACAAACATTTGATTGATCAAGACTATTCGTATCCGAGGAGAAAGGCCTCTTCGGACAACTGATGACCTCTTCGGAATGCATTCTTCATTCACGTCCAAGTATGTTTTTTTACATGGACCACTTCCTAGATATTTTCCTCTCTTCAGGCACACAGTAGTCTTCGAATAAGGCCCCAGACCCAATACATGAGGTTGGGCTTTTATCCCCCACACTTTTCATTTTTTCTATAAATACAATAAAATTTGGACCTATAACATTAACTCAATGATAATTGTCCTCTATTATCAAGTGAAAAACACTAAAATGTTAAATTTTAAAAAAAAAAAACACTAAAATGTGAAAAACACTAAAATTGGGTGTAAGTGAAGTTTGAATCTAAAACTTCTATTAGACATAAAAAAAAAATAAAAAAAAAAATTTATTTAGCTAACTAAAAACTATAAATGCTTTATGGAGTTGATTGAATGATTTGGCTCCAACTAGCGGACACTTGTAATAAATGAAGATAAAGCACATTAGGAATTTTGGTCACCAAAAGTTGGGCTGATGGGACACTCTATGTTGCTTGAGTTAAGAAATGATAGCATTTGGATCTAAACATCACAAGGTGGCAGTTTGGATTTTCTTGTGTGGTGAATGACGATACAATCCTTATATATGGAGCCCATGGCAAAATCATAACTTTGAGAAAGAGATTTTCTAAAGGGGCCCTTGGTCTGATTTTCTCATTTCAAAAATTGTATTTTAAGGACATTCATTCACTGTCTCTCCCATTATTGTAGGAGTCCACCGATCAAAGTTGAGTCATTCCTTCAACTGCATCAGAAGGAGAAACTCAATGTAGGTCATACCAATACAGTAAATGGTCTAGTGGCCAGGCCTTAGACCAACAAGACTCTGATCTCGAGTTCAAGTCCCTTTATTTTTCATTATCGAGCACACGTTAGTACCCATATTTTCCCTTTTTTTACTAGCCAAAAACGATGTAGGGTCATGGTAACATGACAATTTCATTCCCTGCCTTTTTTTGAGTGATTCGTAATTTCATTCCCTGCCTTTTTTTTTTTCTTTCTTTATGGGCAATTTCATTCCTCAAGCTCGATGAATAGTCCTCATATATGTTTCACGTTTCTGCGCACGCATGCATACTAGACCATGCTTAGATTATTCATCTTAAAAAGAAGGAGCACGTTTTCCACTCCATTATACTTCGATTTGAACTGTATACAATTATATCCATCCATAATTAAAAGGGTGACAAACAAACGTGACTTCTAGCATAAATTATGCCATGGAATCTTTACTCAGATACATACATGTTCTTGAAGCCAACACGTAATTAATTCTTGCTAACTTGCCTGTTGTCTCTGACTCTCCAATGAATAATCTAGTGGGAAATTGTCCAAATAGAATCTTTGCACACCCTCACAGTGAGAGACAGAGTTCATACCGATCGATTTCTCTAGTCTAGATTTTAGAGAATGTGCGTGTGTCCTACTCCACCTACTCCTACTTGTTTAGTGAAGAGTTTATTAGGCGGCTTTTTTGGCCATTCAAGCTTTAGTTAGTTCAAGAATCAAAAATCATTTTGATGTGTTACTCTTCGCAGGTGGTAATGACATATATATATATATATATATATATTATAGTGTCTCTGATTCGAACTATTCTATCATAGTTTAAAAAAAAATGTCTTAGAATAAGTCACACCCTTCTCACATAGCACTCCCTTTAACATACTATTGACCCTAAAAGGGAAAAACTGAGTGAGGGAGGGTGTGAATTTTTATTAGAAAGTTCAGTGCCTGAAGACATTCCCATGATCTGAACGCTTCTTCTTATTTCACTATCCATCTTGTATATTAAACAAAATTTATTTTATAATATCTATTATCTTAATGTGTGAATTGTTTAAATATGGAAAAATTAATTAAAAATTTTATTTATATGATGAAACCTCAATCGCATTAATTGTTATAAAAAGCATTTAATAATAAATTTGATAATATCTTTAATATTTTTTTATTTATTATATTCTTAGAGTTTGTTTGGAATTCGCTTATTTTGCTAAAATTGAAATTTTTTACTGAAAGTACTATAGATAAAAGTAAAAGTTAGCTGAAATAGTACCGTAAGATTCATAAATAGTACCAAAAAGTTCAGTATAACCCATGAATAGTAGCAAAAATAAACTGGCTATTTAATTTAGAGCCAAACGCACACTTAATGTAAAATCAATTACATAATTATCATCTCAATATTATAGTATTTGAGAGATTCTACCTTTTTCTAGTTAATAAGGATGTCAATTCGCAATTGTATTCATGGTCACGAGAGATTCTACCTTTTTCTACTTCTTATAGTTTGATTGTTGCCCAATTATATATTCAGAAGATACAAATGAGATTTTTTTTTTTTTTTTAATAACAATAATATCTAAACCTTCTCAAATATTTAACATCTCTTGTCTCTCTTCACACATAACCCGAGAACAAATTAGATTTGAACACAAATTTATAATATTTAGTATCATGCTAAGATAGAATTACCAATTGCCACTGACACTGACACTGACTCTGACACTTTTCTTTCCTAAGAATGATTTATTCTCAATAATAAAGCATACTATCGTCCAAAAACATTGCCTTCAAATTTCAATACACTTCCAGATACAAATATTACAAACAAATTTGCTTTCGGACACAAGAAACTTAACTAACATTCGCAGAATAGGACAACCTATCAATAGGTCAACGCTCGGATTCGTAGCCTAACAACATTCATCTCTCTCCAAAGTCCAATCTTCCTACCAACTTGTGCTGTTGTGCACGAGAAAGCATTAAAAACTACTAGCCTAGGCATACTACAAGTTTGAGCTTTATCGACCATGTTATATTAAATAGTGGTTTTTATTTTATACAGAAAATAATTTATTCAACCAAACAAGACGAACAATGTCCACCTCTAGCAATAGATAGTGAATCATTGACTTTAGAAGATGATGATGTCGAAAATACCCCACATCTAGGTTAAGCTTTAGAAGACTTGAAAGACAAAGCACTAGAATACTCAAAATTGACACGTATAGTGCCAACCAAAACTGCTTCGGATGCTTAAGTGAGCACTTACAATAATGTGTGTGTATATATATATATATATATATATATGAGCATAGAACATTTCAACCATGTCCCTTGATTTAAAAAATCCTTCAAAATTGGGGTTGCGAATCATGGCCAAATATAGGAGGCAAAACCATAAAAGTTATGAGAATATTGTGTGCCACGCCCTTTATCACGCTTTTTATCGCATATTTTATAAAATGTGTCTTTTTCATTAAAGTAAATTGTTTGTCTTTTCGTCACCTCGTTACAATAATATTACTTATTGATCCTTCGTGTGAACAATCTTTTTTGTGAGGGATTTCGTGTGAACAATCTATAAGGACAAGTTGACACATTTTTAGACAAGATATTTTAAGTATAGATAAACTATTACTATGGTCCATAAATTATATTTTATAATTTATTTTATTTTCAATTATCCCTAAATTTTTGTAAACGTCGATTCAATATTATTCTTGTTTCCACTTTTCTTTTACAATTGAGAAATTTTAATGATAGGGTTTTACAATTAACTAATTCAAACACGTAGTTCACGTTAATCTTTAATTATGTTAATATATATGAGTCATGAGATCAAAAGTTTGAAAAGAAGTCACCATTTGTATGATTTTGACTTTTTGCTTTAACAGCAACTGAAGCCTTTTTTTTAAGACGTAACAGAAATTAAAGCTAAGAAGTAACATTCAATCATTTAACCTTCAAATATTATAATATTCTTTTAAAAAGTAGTGATTTATCTCATAATATTGACTTAAACTCTCATTCATGTATTACACGTTAAAGATGCGTCTTGGAACAAGTTTCAATATTATTCTTGTTTTTTTATAGGTCAAGTTTGGTGCGATGACAAATGGTTTACACTAAAAGCCACATATATTACGGATCAAGTTTAAGAATCAAAATTTCTAAAAAAATTGAGGGTAAGAATATCTACTATAACTTCTCACAGATTTCATAAAAGTTGAAACTTTGGCATAACATTAAAAAATAAATAAATAAAATAAATAAATCTTTTATTAGAAACTAGAAACTGTCAAACATTTGACAAATTTATCAAAGAGTTTTAATGTTAAAAATAAACTTAAGATAGAAGTTGAAATTTGAAACTTTTAAAATTAAGTTCTTCAATTTACCGTTGTGCACCAGTTATCACTAAAATTTTACTACTAAAACTTAGTTTTATAGTTAAAGTTCTTATTCCTATAAACCTTTCAAACCGACACTAATCTATAGAACGCCATATCAGTTTCACGTTCCAATCCGCGTGGGTCATATTAGAAGAAAAAGAGAGGTCCACAATTTACTACAATTATTGATAAACGAGGCAAACCAACCTTAATCATCTTTGAGTCATTGTATCCAATTTTGTTTTAAACACCCTAAGAGTCTCATCGAAAGGGACAAGGGGACAATTGTGTTCCAATTCATATTTATCCAATTTCATGACTTGTTTAGGATCAGATCAATGGAATTATGGAAGCATAAATATATAAATTTACCCAACTGAATAAAAAAGTCTCATGAACAAAATCTAATTCCTTAATAAATGTAATTTTAATTATAATACAAAAGTAACTGCAGTGTCTTGATATTGACTGGTAAAATTATTTTTAATGCGGTATTATAATTAAAGAAAAAGTTAATAAATGTCTTAAGGGCATTGGTTACTTAGGTATAAAGTATAGACTAGGGTACTAGACATAGGAACAAAAATCATATCAATTGGATATTACAAGTTTTACTACATTAATGAGATTATAAATTAGTGTGTCACAAATCCTAAAGAGGCAATTTAAATATTCACTTATGAGATAGTTGAAATTCATTGATCACATTTATTGTTACTAACATTGGTTTATAAGTTAAAATTTATAATACCTCTAACATTTTATTAAAGTTTTTGGTACTAGAACTATTGGGGAAAGGCAAACTAGATAAATCAAACAACTAAAATTTTTTGGATCCCAATCCTTGATTTATCAACAATATTCACCCTATTTTATATGGATGACAATGTCAACGTATATAAAATATTATTTATTTTGAAAGATTAATAAACATAATTTCATTTTCTATTAAAATTTCTAAATATTATTTAATTTATCTAAAAAAAATGGATACCCTTCTTTACTTCCTTTATTTGAATTTCAATTAAGGGTGATAAATTAAAAAAAAAAGGATAAATTTTTATTTGAAAATTAATACATTCAAATAATTCAATATTGTTTCCTTAAAAAACTTAAAATTTTGTAAGTAATCAATATAATGGACTGAGAGAGTAACAGTTAAAGCCTTAAACGCAATAAATTCAAAGTTTCAAACTTATCAAGCATGTCCAAATATGGTCTACAAAATAAATTTTTGTCCCTATTTATTGATTTTGTTAAGAAAAGCTCTCTATTTAAGGAATATTATGTCAAAAGACAGCCGATAATTTTATAGCTCAATTGGCAACTCTTAGTATTTCCTATGGAGATTTTGAGGGTTCAAATCCCCCACCTCTAGCTATTGAATATTGAAGAAAAAGAATATTAATACAAGGACATGATCCTCATTCCTCACTAATCCACTGGTTTTCTACCACAATTCTTTGGTGTTTGATTCATCTCCTCACACAAGTACATAACCCAATGTCATCCAAAACTGTCTGAAAACGATATAAGATAGAATACATTAAAATTAATTTGGCCGAACTACATTACACTAGTGGAAGGAAACAAATTTATTTTGTCATCAAAGAAAGGAAACAAATTTGTATTCAAAGAAAGGAAACAAATTCATCATCACTGCTCTTCCCTACCATCAATAGAAGAAACCTGACAAAGAAAGAAAGCTTGTCCAATTTTCACATGTTGTTTTACTCATATTTGTCTCTAAAAAAAAGGTTTTAGTTTTACATTTTTTTTTTTAGTCCAAATCTTCTATCACACTCTTCCTGCTCCACTACATATTCCACAAATAAAAACATGCCACATGTCCATATAATTTATTAAATGCTAAATTTATGCCTTTTGTTATTTCAATTTCCTAAAATAAATAAATAAATAACCCATCATATTTAAGTAATTGAAATAACAAAAGACATAAATTTAGCATTTAATAAATTTTTTTTTTGAACAGTAGCATTTAATAAATTAGATAAACATGTGACATGTTTTTATTTGTGGAGTATACAGTGGAGTAAGAAGAGTGGGACAGAAGATTTTGACTACTTTTTATTGGCCACATCATTAGGGAAACTAAAAAGGCAACAACCAACAGATTTCACATGTAAAAACTCATATTAATTACAGCAATGTGCCAATGCCCCTCCACTTATCCTATATGATCATATTAACAAATGAAGATAGAAGAAGGTGGTACTCTTTTTATAAATAGATAGTTGGGGTGGGGGATTTGAAATTCTGAACCCTCCACTAAAAACATTAGGAAGTACAAGTTATGTTATAAGACTCTTGGCGTAAAATGTGATATCTATATATATAATAATAGGTGAAGCAGAGAGAAAATCCAATTAGATTTCAATTAGATTCTCAATTTTGTGCCACTTGTCCTAACCAAAACTTAACAAAAAAAAAATCTAATTAGATTATAAATTTGACTCCAATTTTGTGTCATGTATCTTATCTAAATTTTCTAATTTTTGTGCCCAAATAAATGATGCATTAACATTTAACATGGAAGCCAAGAAAACCACAATGATAATGCTCATTAGCCTAAGTAAGAACATCTTACCTGCACACTTTTATGGAGATTATAAATTGGACTCTAATTTTGTGTCATGTATCTTATCTAAATTTTCTAATTTTTGTACCCAAATAAATGATGCATTAACATTTAACACGGAAGCCAAGAAAACCATAATGATAATACTCATTGGTCGAAGTAAGAACATATCACCTGCACACTTTTATGGGTGATCTCAATAGAGTCTGGAGCACTTCTAATCCCACAACCAGAACTAAAGAGTCTAACGAGAAAGACTATAAAAGTAAAACATCATCTCCTCCTAATTCCATATCGTCATCCCATGTCTCCTCCTCTCTCAACCTCTACCAACTAAATCCACACACTACCCTCTCCTCCTCCTTATCGATTTCTCAGAGCAAGGCCGGGTTCAAACACAATGTTCAATTCCACTCTTCCTTACTTCACACTCTCATACATTAGCACTTCATTGGCGCCTCCAAGAAGATTCCAAGCTCAATTATCAGTTTTTATTTTTTAATGTCCCTTTATATATTTTAAATAATAAAATGCAATATTCTATTTTTTCTTCACTGTAGCATCACTTAAATAATAAAATGCAATATTCTCTTTTTTTTATTCATTATTTTATCTAATACTATCCTATGTATGATAAACCAAAAAAAAAAAAGACCAATAGCATTACTTAAATAATAAAATGTAATATATATTTTTTATTGTTTGATTTAATTCTATCATCCGTGTGATAAACCCAAAAAAACAAAAACAAAACAAAAACAAAAAAATTGGCCAATAACATCATTACAATTAACCAGTCTTGTGCGGTAGCACGATGTTATATACTAATTTAATTATAAGTACACAAGAAACCTATTTGGGTGAGATTTGAGAAAAAAAGTCAAAAAAGAGATTTTAAATTAAACATTCAAGATCCTAGTCTTCTTTCTTCTCAAATTATTGAATTATCAAAAAAATTGTACGAGTGGCTTGACATTTAAAGCATTAGAATCTTGTTTTGCAAAATTTACCCAAATTCTAAAGTAAAAGGAGTTTTTATTTTTCCTCCTCTATTTCAACTCCCAACCTTCTAAATATGCTCTAAATCTCACCCTTCATTTTCTTGTACATCAAATTTAAATATTCAACATAATTTATTTATTTTTTGAAATGAAAGATGGATAGAGAGAGTTTGAATAAAAAAAAAATAAAAAAAAGAAGAAGAATAGTTTTTATTTTTTTATTTTAATTTTATAAAAGGCTCCTGTGGTATATCCAAACTTATTTAGTGCCGTGGTATTTTACAAAAATTTGAATAGTTATAAAGAGCCGGATTTGAGATGTTCTTTTGATAATTTTTTAACTAGAGTGTTCTTTGATCTGGCTAAATAAATATGTTAAAAAGTTGGATACCAATGCTGTTAGGATGGGTGTTGAGTCAGTCCGAATGGATAGTTTAGTAGAGCAATTACCTAATTTGCTGAAAGTCATTCAATTTTTGCATAAAAGCTGATACAGTCTGTTCCAGTGTGTTTAAAAAGCTGATATACTATTAATTTTTTAAAATTTATTACACACAACTTTTTTTTTTTTTTTGGCTTGAATTACACACAACTTTACCTATAAGGCAAAATATTGTTTTGGAGTCAATATAAAACAACTGTATTTGAGGTTGACTGTAATTTTTTATAATTTTGTCTTTCTCTTAAATAATATTGATGCTTATCAAAAAAAGCCTTGATATATATATATATATATATATATATATATCTGCTGTCACAATTCACACCGCAAAAATTAAAGGGTCTTTGATAATAAATTGACAGTCTGTTTAGGAACTGAAGTCCACCTTTTTAATATTGTCCGTGCCCTCCTCTCAAAGTCCACCGCCAAATCCAATATATGAACCTACCTTTCTATCAATCTCTCTTAAATTGAGGCCATTAGGCTGAGACTGTTTCTAAATTCTAATTTCTAAACTCACTCTGATGGGGAGCATTAACGAGCCACTATTACCAGAATCGACAACCACAGAAGTTGGACTCAAAGATGAAGAAAAGAAAGATCTTTCATCAAGGGTGTGGATTGAATCCAAGAAGCTATGGCAAATCGTAGGTCCCGCCATCTTCAGCCGCATCGCTTCTTACACCATGAACGTTGTCACCCAAGCCTTCGCTGGCCACCTTGGCGAAGTTGAACTTGCTGCTATTTCCATTGCCAACACTGTCATCGTTGGCTTCAATTTTGGCCTACTGGTAATTCATCAAAACTCCAAACTTCGGAATAATACTAATTAATTATTTCATATATCAGATATATGATCTTCATGTATCGACTGCCTCACAACTGTGCGAGGCCAGTGAGGGTTACTCGTTGTTAGACAAAGAGACGATGCATATATCTGATGCATCCGAGCAATCATTATTTGATATTAAAAAAAGTACTTATATCCGAAACATGAAATACCTTCTAGTGTGAAGTGCATCTATCTAATATATGAGATAATTAGAGACAATGATTGACTTTGTTTAACATTGGTTTTGGGTATTTTTGTTTTGGGCAAGCAGTTAGGGATGGCAAGTGCGTTAGAGACCTTGTGTGGACAAGCATTTGGTGCCAAGAGGTACCACATGTTGGGAATATACATGCAAAGGTCATGGATTGTGCTAGTCCTATGTTGTTTCTTGCTACTACCCTTCTACGTTTTCGCCTCTCCGCTGCTGAAACTCATAGGACAACCCGATGACGTGGCAGAGGCTTCAGGTGTGGTGGCTTGTTGGTTAATACCACTGCATTTCAGCTTTGCGTTTCAGTTCCCATTGCAAAGGTTCTTGCAGTCCCAACTGAAGAACATAGTGATTGCTTGGGTTTCTTTGGTGGGTCTATCGGTGAATGTGTTGACTAGTTGGCTATTCATTTATGTGTTGGATCTTGGCCTTGTGGGTGCGGCTCTTGCTTTGGATATCTCCTGGTGGGTTTTGGTTTTTGGATTGTACGGCTATACTGCTTTTGGTGGCTGTCCTTTGACTTGGCATGGGTTCTCCACGGAAGCCTTTTCTGGCCTATGGGAATTTCTCAAACTCTCTGCTGCTTCTGGGGTTATGCTATGGTCTCTCTCTCTCTCTCTCTCTCTCTCTCTCAAAGTATAGTCTATGCGGTGTTCTCTTTCTCTCTCTCTTTTTGGGTTGGGTTTGGATACCACTTTTTCTCACTCATTATAGAGTTGCGTTTTCTGCTCCTTCTTTTTTTTTTTTTTTTTTTTAGCCGGACTTGTTGACTCTTTGAAGACAAAAATGACAGTGCGTAGACAGTGCGTGCACTGTTTATATACTGTTTACAATTAAAAAATATTAAAAATAAATCTCACGGTATTATTCATACATTTAAAAATTATTTTGCTACAATGTTTTCAGTAACAATCAATTTTCAGCCACTTTTAGCAACAATAAATTATATCCAAACGGACTCCATAATCTATATCAATTATTCAATATTTGAGAAATTTTTTTTTACATTGTACAGTACAATGTAAGTTTGCATTGCAGGGAAAATTATTGAATAGATCCTCTTACGTAGAGTTGAGCCTCCTGGTGGGTTAGTACTAACCTGTCATTATGTGAGAGGGAGAAAATATATTCTTAGAGTACTCAATAACTATCCACATTGTAAACACATTAAAAATAATATTTATCACTTTTTGTGTGTTATACTATAAATTTACATTACAAGTATAATGTAAATATACAAAGATTCTTTAAAAATAATAACGTGTTCCATTGATTAAATTTTAGTAGAATCTACAGTATATATGAAAGTAGCTAACATTATTCTCTAAGTCCTGAATAATTCATTTCTTTTCTATTTTATACTCCCAATGACCATAATTTGCATATTTTGTTCCAAGAAAAAAATTTGAAAAAAAAAAAGACATTAAATATTATAATTGGTGGATTACAAAAATGAAACATTGTTCAACCCAAGGGGATAGAAGATTTTGGTTGGTGTGTTATTTATTCACTGTTCCCACTCTCAACTGTTTCTTTGATTTCATTATTTATTTATTTATTATTTTTTTATGTGGGTGTTGTTGGTGATTCGTGTAGCTTGGAGAACTGGTATTACAGAATACTAATATTAATGACTGGGTTCCTACAGAATGCCACTTTAGCCGTGGATGCGTTGTCAATCTGGTACGTATTTCTCTTCTCTCCCCATGTTTTATTAGTTATATATTACTGTCATGTGATTGCTAAAAAAAAAAAAAAAAAAAGGTTTTTTTTTTTTTTTTGAAATGAAGCAAAGACTTTCATAAAGAAAAATGAGTTTTTCTAATATTCAGGAAGAAATGGAAATTGCACCTTTTTCCTTTGGTAGTTTGGTATAAAGTTTGAAGTTGTAAGAAATTTTTGTAACACTTTTCGGTTTGTTTGGTGGATTTTCAATTACAATTTTGCAGCATGACTATCAATGGCTGGGAGATGATGATTCCTTTGGCTTTTTTTGCTGGTACCGGGTACAAATTGACAACTCCTTAATCCTTTTCCCAACGTTTGATTGTCTTATCATATACTATTCCTTTCTTTTTTTTTCTTTTTTTTTTTTGAAATGCATATACTATTCCTTTCAATATATAATTATATATGACTATTAATTAAGAGATTAAATTAGATACGGGACTTGACCAACCTCTGCATCACGTGTTCATAAATGCACCTAAAAAAAATCCCCCCCAAAAAAAAAAAACTTACCTAAAAATAGGGAGACCAACCTACTTGCTTAGGTACAGAAATAAAATGAAAAGTAAAACTGACTTTTTTAGTTAAGAAAAGAATTTTAAAACTTAATAAAACAAAGTGAAAGAGGAGATTCAACCAGAACCGGTTTTTAGTGTGTTTTATGGGTGGGAAGTGGATTAATTTGGAACTTAGTGGGCAATTTGGGTGAAAAGATAAAAATGATGGTAGGGAATGATTAGAATTTGTAACTAACTGTATCCCTTTAAAATGCTTTTAGTTTGACTTTTTAACATAGAATGATAGTTAATTGAACTTTTTGTCATGGAATTTACAGAGTTAGGGTAGCCAATGAGCTAGGAGCTGGGAATGGCAAGGCAGCACAATTCGCAACAATCGTCTCCGTGATACAATCGAGTGTGATTGGTATCTTTTTCTGCGTTCTAATCATGATACTCCATGACAAGTATGCTTATTTATTCACATCCACCACTGAAGTGCTTGAAGCAGTTGATAAGCTCACTGTTCTATTAGCTGCTACAATTCTCTTAAACAGTGTTCAACCTATTTTATCAGGTAATTTCCTAAGAAGAACGAACAAAGCAAAATTACTAACCTATGTCGTACACGTATCCAACGTGACACATATTTGACACGGACACAAACGTGTCAAATACGCACTTAAGAAAAAATTATTTTTTAATTCAATTTTTCTATTTTGATGTTGAATGTTGTTTATTTGAATTCTTTTTATGGATGTCTAATTTATTTGAATTCTTTTGTTCGTAATTTAAACAATATTTTATTGTCTTTAAATTATTTTAAATATATTTCCAAGTATTTCATTGTTGTTACATACTTTTTAAATTCAAAATAAACATAATTTATTTCAAATATAAAATTTATATACCTAAAAATAAATTTAGTTAATTAATTTATTCTCGTATCCTCTATGTATCGTATCCTAATTTTTCAAAAAATGTTGTGTCACTGTACTACGTTTCATGTTGTATTATGTATCATGTCCATATCCGTGCTACATAGGTAATTTCTAATAAGATTTTTTATACTTTTGAAAACTACAGTGTCTAGATGTGCTTCTTGAAGAGCACCATGAACATGAGATGTGAAAAATACCATAGAATTGAACAAATAAAAATTCTTTGTTCTAATGTTTGTGTTTCATTCTATGCTGCTAATCATAACTTGACACATGATATATCACATTTGTTAGAATATAAAATGAAACACACTTAGTCAAACATAGTATTTTTGTTTGTTTTGAACCTATATTTGGTGATAATCCCTTTGATTTGAATATTGGCATTAAATTTTGTCAAAACTTAATTAAAGAAGAAAATTTAGGTTATCAAACGATGTCTCTTAGTACTAGTATTTTCCACTTTGAAATCAATTGTAAATATATTTTCTTCACTATGACAGGAGTGGCTGTTGGATCGGGATGGCAGGCATGGGTTGCATATGTAAATCTGGGCTGCTACTATGTCATTGGACTCCCACTTGGACTTCTAATGGGATTGGTCTTCGACCTTGGAGTTATGGTATGCTTAACTTCTTTCATTAGCCTCCGATTTAGTAGAGATTATGATATATACCTAATCCGCCACTGGCTTTGCGGGCATTTATATATGATAGTTGGTTCGGCCTCAACATGGCCCCTAATGAACAGATTGAAGTCTAAAACCAAGTTTAAAACCAAAAAAAATAAAGAAAAGTCAAGAACAAAGCTAAGAGTCATATTTGTAGCGTGAATATAGGTCTACCAACTCAGTCAATCATGAAAATAAATGTGCATCAAAAGTCAAGTACTCTGGGTAACCCATTAGAAAAATTCTAGAGATATTCAATCGCATACTCAATTTTATAATTTGTTAATTTGTGCGATTATGAATGATGGACACACATTTTGCCCATTTAGATCCATCACTTTTCATCAACCACTCACAATCGCATAGATAAACAAGTTATAAAATTTGCTATGAGAATAGAAGTATACACGTGTTGTCCTAAAAATCCTTTGGCACCAGGAAATATCTTATAAGCATGCTAAATTGAACACGTCTCTTACAAGTTAGGGAAGTTAGTAGATTTCACGGAAATTAAACTCACAAATATTTGAGATCGAAAATTATCTTATAGGCCCATATTATAGAGCAAACATAAGAGATACTTTTACCCACTCAATGGAAGAAGGAGATATTTGACACGGCTCTAGTGGCTAATGCCTCAAACCATTTTAAAAAGAAAAGAGAAGAAAAGAGCCATGTAGGTCATCCAACAACTTCTAGCACATACATGGTGAAAGTGCATCAGCTGGTTAAACTTTGTCTTCTTTTGAAGATCTTTTAGGTCAGTTGCCTATTTGCCCAATTGCCCAAACACTGGGTCTATGACTTGACAAATATGCTGAACTTAATGCACCTTTTGAATTGAGCACATCTTACCTACCAAAAATTGAATAACTTCACGTGCGGCTCGCTTAAATTCTCACCTTCTTAAATTTATTTCTAGGACTTGTGGGCTGTCCCTGTCCTAAGCACGAGACTGTCACAGAACCCAAGTTCCCACCAATAAATTGGTTTTAGGTTCTAGGTTGTACAATAGGCTTAAATACGTTCAGTTACATAAGAAGTTTGGAAATAGTTTGCATTCCGGATTGAATGGCTGGTTGTCTTTGTGTTTTAAAAGGGATCATAGAATTAGTTGTTGGGTCCAAATAATATTATTACAAATATTAACAATTTAAAATAGTAATTACACATAAGAACACAAATATTTACTTGAAAAAAAATTTTTTTTTTTAAAAAGTTATGAGATAAATTCTAAATAATTTTATTATTATTAAATTAATTATAATAATTCTTGTGTATGTTTTACGGCTAAAAAAAAATTTCTCTAACTTTTCTTTATTCTCTCCTACAAATTATCTTTATCAAAAGTAGCAAACATTTTTCTCTGCTCTTTTTCTTTTTTACTGTGCGGCAGTACTCAGCGGCACCCTATTTCTTTTTCTTTTTACTGTGCGGCAGTACTCAGCGGCACCCTATTTCTTTTTCTTTTTACTGTGCGGCACCTCCTTTTTCTTCTTGTTTCTTGTGTTCTACTTTTTAGCACACCACACGCATGCCTTTTTCTTCTTGTTTCTTGTGTTCTACTTTTTAGCACACCACACGCATGCCTTTTATATATCAAAGCATGTCCCCGCACTCGTCAATTAGGAATAGGAATCTTGGTACCGACGTACAGTACTTTGCAAGGAATTAGGACTCCTTGCTATTCAAGCCTATCACTTGGTCTTTTATTCTTCATGGGCTGGACTGTGGTGCATGTGCACTCAACAATCTCTCTCTCCAGCCTACCGATGGGAGAAGATCTTCATTCCATCTCTTCAATTCAATTTTATGTCAGTCAAGCCAACACAAGGCTTAATCTTCTTCATTATCTTCACTAATACTGAAAAAACATCATCAACGTCAATCCCTTTCATTCTCAAATAATTAATCTCATCTAGGATTTCTTTAATCCAATCCTTTGGCTCCCCCTCATTAGAAGCCCAATTATTCTTAAAGCTAACAGTATGATGTTTTCCAATAGTCCTTTTCTCATGAGGTTCAACAATCTCTAGTAGAGGATATTGCTCCCCCTGCTCAAGCCCTCTAAGATCTTTCACTTCATCGTCATCCCATGTAGCCTTAGCATCTTCATATTCTTCATCACATACCACTTCCTCTTCTGAAGTACTATTAGGAAATGAGAATTTCACCCTCTTGGTTTCAACATCATTAATCCCAACATTCATCTTTGAAGTCTGCTCAAAATTTTTAATCTCATTGAACTTCTTCTTACAGGTCTTCACATGAGTTCTATACAAACCGCAACATGCATGTCCTCTTGCAACAACCAATGGCTCCTTAGTAAGTTTCCATCTTCCATTACCAAGGTAGTTACAATAACCCGCTCAATCCATGGCCAATATAGAAAAAACATTCATCCTTAAATCTGAGACATTTCGCACATCCTTCAACATCATAGTGCTACCAACATTGGTTTCAATGCACACATCACCAATTCTCACAATTTTTAATTAACTAGAATTACTCATCTTCACTGTACCAAAGTCTCCTGCTTTGCACGTGATAAACAACCCCTTCATAGGGATGATATGGTGGAGGGTCGCAGAATCAACAACCCACTCAACATCATTATTAACAACATGCTCACACTTTTACTCTTCAATAGAGAGCACTACAACATCCTCATCAATCACAACAGCTATAGTATTTTCCTCGCTATCATTCTTTTCATATTTTCCTTTATTTTCTTCCTTATTCCAATGCCAAAAATCTCTTCTTAAATGACCATTTTTCCCACAATGGAGGCATTCTCTAGTTTCCTTGAACTGAGATCTATCTCTCGATTGTGATCTACCATTGAATTTCCAATCATTAGGTCATCTGCTTCTACCTCTACTCTTGTTCTCCGTGACAAAAGCTTGATCTTGTGCATTGTCTATATTTGCATCTCTCCTGCAAACCTCTTCACTTAAAATCAAATCTCAAATATCATCATATTTGAGTTTGCTTTTCCCTATAGAATTACTCATCGTCATTCTCATGGCTGCCCAATTGTTTGGTAAAGAAGCCAAAAGTATCAACGCACGAACCTCATCATCAAATTTAATTCCCACCATGGATAATTGATTTGTGATTGTATTGAACTCATTCAAATGTTGCGCTACAGGAGTGCCTTCTGCCTTCTTCAGATTAAATAACTTCTTCATCAGATACACCTTGTTATTAGCCAATGGTCTTTCATACATGCTAGACAAAACCTTCATCAAATCCACTGTGGTCTTTTTTTTCACAACATTGTGCGCAACTGATCTCGATAGAGTTAATTGAATAACTCCCAATACCTGTCTATCAAAAAGGTTCTAGTCTTCATCTTTCATAGTTTCAGGTTTCGTCCCCAAAAGAGGCAAATTCAATTTCTTCCCATAGAGATAATCTTCAATTTGCATTCTCCAATATGCGAAGTCTGTTTCATCAAATTTCTCAATTCCTGAATCCTTGCCTTCTTCTTCGGCCATCGCTTCCACTCTAACCTTAGCTCTGATACCATTTATTGGGTCCCAAATAATATTATCACAAATATTAGCAATCCAAAATAGTAATCGCACACAAGAACACAAATATTTACGTGGAAAACCCTCTCTCTTGAAGGGAAAAATTACGAGACAAATTCCGAATAATTTCACTATTATGAAATCAATTATAACAATTTTTGTGTATGTCTCACGGCTAAAAAAAAAAAAATTTATTTTTTTTCAAACATACAAATTATCTTTCTCAAAGTTAACAAACTTTTTTCTTTATTCTTTTTCTTTTTCACTATGCGGCACCCTATTTCTTTTTCTTTTCACTGTGCGGCGCCTCCTTTTTCTTCTTGTTTTTTGTGTTCTACTTTTTAGCACACCACACTCATCAATTAGGAATAGGAATCTTGATACCCACGGACAGTACTTTGCAAGGAATTGGACTCTTGGCCTTGCTATTCAAGCCTATCACTTGGGCTTTTATTCTTCATGGGCTGGACTATGGTGCATGTGCACCCAACATTAGTTTGGTTCTGATACAAGTTAAACCAAAACCAAAACTAAAACCAGTCCAATTTTTCATGTGAGTGTTTAACATGCACAAGAAAATTTAAATTTTATAGTGGAAATATGCATGCGCAGCCAAACACCAAAATTTAAAAAACTTGATTTTGGTGAAAATGGATATCTGAAAGAATCAAATTTAAACTAAGGAATTTATATGGTTCTATTAGAATTTAGAACCAGTTTATTAAAAGAAAAGGTTAACGAACTAAAAAATAAATTATAAAAAAAAAAACCAATTATGTTTTTCTTGGTGAATTTACCTCGTATAAGCTCCTCTACAAAGAATTTTCCATTTGGCATGACTAGGATTCCAATGTGTTGAAATGTAATTCAACTAATTGATGTGGCAGGGTATCTGGGGTGGAATGATTTTGGGTGGGACTGCAATCCAAACAGTGATTTTGGCTATCATAACAGCACGATGCGATTGGGAAAAGGAGGTACTATAATTTAAAACAATTTCACTTGTTATAATAACGTTGACATTGTGCTGTGCTTGTGCATGTAAAACCCATAGAATTCATTTCTTGTATTCATGGATTTCAGGCTGAGAAAGCTAGCATTCGCGTAAATAAATGGTCAAGTCCTAACCCACAAGATGAAGAAGAAGATCAATCGGAGGTCCAACAATGACAGCAATTTTGATGGATTTTGGATTTTTTTCACTTTTAGTTGCACCAGCCCGCGGTGTATACTCCCTAATAATGTACAGTTCTTCTGCTAATCCAGTTTTGGGTAATTGATTTTTAGGGGGTTCTTTAGCTTGGAAAAATGGGGTTGCAACATAATCGATGGCGAAATGCTACGTTCACAATATTTTCATAATACTTTTACAACAAATCATAAGTAGTAACTAGTAAGTTATTATTGGTTCTAATTTGAATCTACCACTTCAGTTACTTTTTTGCTCACCAATAACAGCCAGTAACCATCTACTACTTAAGATTTGTTGTGAAAATGTTGTAGATGTAACATTTCTCTAATCGATGAGCATATTCATTATTTGCTGCTTGAAATGCAAATGCCTGTTAAGTATTGAAACTATTATTGTTTTTAATAATTTTGATAATTTGATAGTTTCAGTAAGGGGTCCCTAAAAAAAAGAGAATGGGAGGTTTGATTTGAATTTTAAATGTTTTCGTTAGAAAGATCACAAGATGCCGATTGAGTTACAAGGCTCTTAGCAATTTTTTGATGTAGTTATTAATTTCATTTTTGTTTTGATTTTTCTTTTCAATCTCAAAAATTATTGGTTTAATTATTTGATCATTATTCAAACAATCTCCTTCATCTATTGCCTTGTATTTCCCTTAAATGAAGCCAAACACATGAGATGTTTCATTTTTCCAATACCTCCTCTTGATGCCATGAAAATCTAACACTTAATTAACAAATTTTAAGCTATTAAAAAATGTTGAATTTAGTCATTCAACCATTATTTTACCACAAGAATTTCATATAAATTTGTAATAAAGATTTTTTAAACCAACTAGGTATAGTCTTCGTCTTCATTTTTATATTTTATATTTTTAAATTCCAACCAACTATGTATAATCATCATAACATTGACTTGAAAATGGATATATATATATATATATATATATATTTTTTTTTTTTTAATGTTACCTATCGTCAAAAAAAAAATTACAATACTTATGAGTTAGCTCATTACTTGTAAGTTTGCAAACAGACTTGAATGATTGATTACTGTGGGCCTTGATGCCCCTAATTCGCAGCACTAAATATAGGTTAATTTGTTAGTATAATTCGCAGCACAAATTATATATATATAATTAATTTGTTAGTATATACTAATGCATATAGACATATAGGTACTGAGCCAATACTTTTTATTTATTTTTTGCTTTTTAATTTTTTGTTTTTGTTTTTGTTTTTGTTTGTACCTTCTTTCTTTTTCTTCTCTTTTTTGATGGGATATAAATAGGTACCTTGGTTACTTTGGAATCTCCTTTTAGGAAAAATTTTCTCCCAAGAAAGAGAGTGCTTGACTGGTCGACACATAGCTATATTCGCTGCACTTTGATATTTGTATATTTCGGGTAAATTCGGAAATCTTGACAAGTTTTCCTAGCTAAAAGGAAGGCTAGAAAAAAACACAAAACAAACAAAAAATAATAATAATAAATGGAGGGGAGTCTTTATTAAGTAGAGTCAGTAGACTATATTTCAGCCAAAAAAAAGAGTCAGTAGACTATAGATTAACCCATCATCATAATTAACATATTCTTTTTTCCTTAGACAAGGGATAAAAAATAACAATCATAGATCAACAGATATGAGATTATCAACCAAATCCAAAAAAATGATTGCAAAATACTTTTAATAACAAACTTTATTCAATCCAAAATCCTACCTAAAGAAATAAAATAAGAACTTTTTTTTTTCTTCAGGTTTGTATTTTCTAATTTTTCAATTTTCATAGACTAGGTTAATTTAGAGGATGTAGAAGAACAACGGGTTTTCAGCCCGATCAAAAGAATAGATTGAACAATAAATTAAATTTGAATTTCCTAAGATTATCACCATGAACTTTAGCCTTTTAAAAATATTATAGGTTTTTATGAAATGGCATAATAAAGACCAAATTCTTCTTCTATTTTGGGAATTTTTGGGTTTCCCCCCTTTTTTTTTGTTATGTTTTGATACCTTAAGAGGATTTCACTCACCATATTCATATTCTTGTTAGGCTATATATTAGTTGACCCATGTGACTTCTACCATTGGATCTTTAGACTAACCTTCAAACTAGATATATGCTTCCATTAAAACTTAAAAACATTCTCTCGTCTTAGTTTAAAGGGAAAAAAAAATAGTGAAATACGTATTATCTTTTAGCTGATAGAGCATAAACACCCTAAGAATCTCATTGAAAGGGACAAGGGGACAATTGTATTAATGTCAATTCATATTTATCCAATTTTATGACTTCTTTAGGATCAGATCAATTGAACTATGATTCTCAACAAAAAAAAAAAAAGATCAATTGAATTATGGAAGCATAAAAATATAAATTTACCCAGCTGGAAAAAAAAAGTCTCATCAACAAAATCTAATTCCTTAATGTAATTTTAAAATTTAAATGTCCATTATAATACATAAGTAACTGCAGTGTCTTGATATTGACTAGTAAATTTATTTTTAATGCGGTATTATAATTAAAGGAAATGTTAATGGATATCTTTAGAGCATTAGTTTACTTAGGTATAGATTAGGCAGGGGAACAAAAATTGTATCAATTGGATATTATAAGTTTTACAACATGTTTCTCAAAAAAAAAAAAAAAAAAAAAAATACATTTTACAACATTAATGAGATTACAAATTGATGTGTGATAAATCTTAAAGACACAATTCAAATGTTCATTTATGAGGTAGTTGAAATCCATCAATCACATTCATTGTTATTGACATCAATTTATAAGTTTTTTTTTTAAAATTTATTTTTATGCAAGATAAAATTCTACTTTAGAGTAATTTAAATGTATATGTGTGTGAAACTCCCTCCAGGAGACTTGAACCCTGGCCCTTACCCCCCACACTCCACAAGCACTTATACTTGTGGTTGTGGATTGACCATCGTACCAAGGCATGCGGTGGTATATCAGTTTATAAGTTAAGATTTATAATACCTCTAACATATTATTAAAGGCTTTGATCCTAGAATTATTGGAGAAATGCAAACCAGATAAATCAAACAGCTAACAATTTTTGGATACCAATCCTTGATTAATCAACAATACTCACCCTATTTTATATGGATGACAATGTCAATGTGTATAAAAGATTAATTATTTTGAAAGATTAATAAACATAATTTCGTTTTCAAAAAAAAAAAAAAAAACAATTTTATTAAAAATTCTAAATAATTATTTGAAAATAAATACATTCAAATAATTCAATATTTTTTCCTTAAAAAAATTAAAATTTTATAAGGAATCAATATGATAGGCTGAGAGAGTAACAGCTAAAGGCAATCAATTCGAAGTTTCGATCTTATCTAGCATGTCCAAATATAGTCTCCAAAATACATTTTTGTCCCTATTTATTGATTTTTGTTAAGAAAATCTCTCTATTTAAGGAATATTAAGTCAAGATTGCCGATAGTTTTATAACTCAATTGACAACTCTTGATATTGCCACACACAAGTACATAACCCAATGTCATCCAAAACTGTTTGAAAACGATATAAGATAGGATACATTAAAATTAATTTGGATGAACTACGTCACACTAGTGGAAGGAAACAAATTTATTTTTTCATCAAAGAAAGGAAACAAATTTGTAATCAAAGAAAGGAAACAAATATCGCGTATTCTTGGTGCGGTGGTCACTTCATAAGTATAAATGTTTGTGGGGTGTGGGAGGCAAGGGACGGGTTCAAATCTCAAAAAAAAAAAAAAAAAAAAAAAGGAAACAAATTTATCATCACTGCTCTCCCCTATCATTAATAAAAGAAACCCGACAGAGAAGGAAAGCTTGTCCAATTTTCACATGAATAAAGAACGTTATCCTCTTAATTTCTAGAAGGGGGTTGGGGCCTTGGGGGTGTTAGCAAGAATCAAGAAGTTTACAAATGTTTTTTTACTCCTTTTTGTCTCTCAAAAAAAAAAAAAAAAATAGTCTCTACAAAAAAAAAAAGGGGGTTTTACTCCTTTTTATTTGCCTTATCATTAGGAAATACAAAAAAAGGCAACAACCAGCAGATTTCACACGTAAAAACTCATATTACAGCAATGCGTCGATGCCCCTCCACTTATCCTATGTGACCATTTAAACAAATGAAGATCAAAGATGGTAATTTTTTTTAATTAGATAGTTGGAGTGGGTGATTTAAAATTCTGAACTCTTCATTAAAAATATTAAGAAGTGTCAATTGTGTTACAAGACTTTTGGTGTAAAATGTGATACTTAATTATAAGTACACAAGACACCCATTTGGGTGAGACTTGAGAAAAAAAAAGTCACAAAAAGAGTTTTTAATATAAACATTCAAGGACTTAGTCTTCTCTCTCTTCCTCAACTATTGAATTGTTAAAAAAAATTGCACGGTGGCCTAACATTTAAAGTAA
Source organism: Quercus ilex subsp. ballota (assembly GCA_032727855.1). NCBI lineage: Eukaryota > Viridiplantae > Streptophyta > Magnoliopsida > Fagales > Fagaceae > Quercus > Quercus ilex. Next base: position 2,503,051 of record CM064909.1, read on the forward strand.
AAAGAGTTTTTATTTTTCCTCCTCTACTTTAGCCACCAACCTTCTAAATATACTCTAAATCTTACCCTTCAACTTCTTATACATCCAATTTAAATATTCAACATAATTTTTTTTTTGAAAAGAAAGAGTTTTTTTTTTTTTTTTTTTTGAGAAAAAAAGAGAGGATAGATAGAGTTTGAATAAATAAATAAGAAGATTTTTAAATTTTTTATTTTTAATTTTAAAGAAGGCTACTGTGCTATCCAAACTTATTAAGTGCCGTAGTGATTAACTAAAAATTGAGTAGTTATAAAGAGCCGGATTTGAGATGTTCTTTTGATAATTTTTTAACTATAGTGTTCTTCGACCTGGCTAAAATAATATAAAAAAAAAGTTGGATTTTTTTTTTATAAGATAAAAAGTTGGATACTGATGATGCTGTCAGGATAGGTGTTTTGACTCTTGAGCGTGGAGAATTCAGAATCTGAATAGATAGTATAGTAGTACAATTACCTAATTTGCTAAAAGTAATTCAATTTTTGCAAAGAAAAAATAGATATATTTTGTTTCAGAGATTTTACTACTTAAATTAACTATAACCTATAAGAGCATCTTTATCAGCTGTGCCATATGTGCCAAATGCTAAATATTTGGCACATTTGGCACACCAAACATCATTTAATCCCATTTATTAGATGTGCCATATCTCATTTTTTTTGCAACATGCTACAGTAACATCATAAATTTGCCATGGTACGGAACGGTGTGGCAAATGAATTTATTCTTTTTTTATTCTTCTTTCTCTCTCATTCTTTCATCTTCTCCTTCAGCTCTCACCGTCTCTATCTCCACTCTCTCTTCACCGATTCCATCACCGGTTCCCTTCACCGATTCCCACCGACCCAACAAATCTCAGAAACCCAGTGACCATCGACCACAATCAAAACCCACAAACCCATCAAAACAATGGAATCAGCAAAAACCACAAATCTAGCAAAACAATGGCGTCAACAAAACCCACAAACCCAGAACCAGCAACCACAGACCACATGCATCAAAAAATTCACAAACATTTCAAACCCACAAAATCTTCATCACATCTCCTCTGTGGCTTTCTGACAATCTGCCACCGACCACCCCATAACAGACCCAAACCAACAATCCAAACCAAAACCTACAAAACTCCAACACACCCACAAAAAACCCATATCCTCTATCACCGATCCAAATCAAAACTGACCCACTACAAAACCCACAACCATGGGGCCACCACAAAGGTGAAATCAGTGAACCTACCACCACAATGCCACCGGACAGACGAAGAGAGAATTAGAGGTTATGGACTGAAAGGTCAGAGGAAAAGAGAGAAATTATAGATCAGAGAGAGGCGAAAGGTTCAGAGAAAGAGAGAAAGAGAGGCGAGAGGTTTAGAGAAAGAGAGAGAGCTTCAGAGAAAGAGGGCGAAAGAGGCGAGAGGTTCAGAGAGAGAGAGACAGGCGAGAGAAGTGAAGAAAAAGAAAACATTTGAAGGGTTTAAATTTGTTGTGTTTTTTATTTTATTTTTTTAGTGGGTAATTAATATATTATTTTAATAGGTAGTAAATATTATTTTAATGTATAGAATTGAAGTATAGAACATCTGATAAAAGGTATGTTGTAAAATAATGTGGCAAAATAATAAAGTAAGGTTTTAGTGTGGCAAAATGGCATAATTTTTGCCACATCTGATACGGATGCTCTAATAAACACTATTTTAAATTTTTTAAAAACTATTACCCACAGCTTTACATGGAAGACAAAATGTTGTTTTCGTAACAACTTCTCAGGTAAACAACCTTTATATGTATATATTTATATATATCTCTGCTGTCACAATTCAACACCGCAAAAATTAAGCGGTCTTTGACGATTAAATTGATAGTCTGTTTATGAAATCCACCTTTTATATTGTACGTGCCCTCTCCTCAAAGTCGATCAACTGCCAATATATGAACCTACCCTTCTATCACTCTCTCTTAAATTTAGGCCATTAGGCTTTAATTAGGCAGAGACTGTTTCTAAATTCTAATTTCTAAACTCACACTGATGGGGAGCATTAACGAGCCACTATTACCGGAATCAAAAACCACAGAAGTTGGATTCAAAGACGAAGAAAAGAAAGATCTTTCATCAAGGGTGTGGATTGAATCCAAGAAGCTATGGCGCATTGTGGGTCCCGCCATCTTCAGCCGCATCGCTTCTTACACCATGAACGTTGTCACCCAAGCCTTCGCTGGCCACCTTGGCGAAGTTGAGCTTGCTGCCATTTCCATTGCTAACACTGTCATCGTTGGCTTCAATTTTGGACTATTGGTAATTCTTCAAGACTTCATACGAAATACTAATTAATTATCTCATGTCGAATATATGATCTTTATGTCTCAATTGCCTCATAATTGTGTGTTAGACAAAGAGACGATTCATATATTTGATGCATCCAAGCAATCATTTTTTCATGTTCAAAAATGTACTTTTATCCGAAACACGAAATACCTTCTAGTGTGAAGTAAATGATGTGTATATATATATATATATATATATATATATATATTAATATATATGAGATAATAATAGAGACTGATTGACTTTGTTTAACATTGCATGGGTTTGGGTATTTTTGTTTTGGGCATGCAGTTAGGGATGGCAAGTGCGTTAGAGACATTATGTGGGCAAGCATTTGGTGCGAAGAGGTACCACATGTTGGGAATATACATGCAAAGGTCATGGATTGTGCTAGTCCTATGCTGTTTCTTGCTACTACCCTTCTACGTTTTCGCCACTCCGCTGCTGAAACTCATAGGACAACCCGATGACGTGGCAGAGGCTTCAGGTGTGGTGGCTTGTTGGTTAATACCATTGCATTTCAGCTTTGCGTTTCAGTTCCCATTGCACAGGTTCTTGCAGTCCCAGCTGAAGAACATAGTGATTGCTTGGGTTTCTTTGGTGGGTCTATTGGTGAATGTGTTAACTAGTTGGCTATTCGTTTATGTGTTGGATTTTGGCCTTGTGGGTGCGGCTCTTGCTTTGGATATCTCCTGGTGGGTTTTGGTTTTTGGGTTGTATGGCTATACTGCTTTTGGTGGCTGTCCTTTGACTTGGCATGGGTTCTCCATTGAAGCCTTTTCTGGCCTATGGGAATTTCTCAAACTCTCTGCTGCTTCTGGTGTTATGCTATGGTCTCTCTCTCTCTCTCTCTCAAGTATCGTCTTAAACAGTGGCGGAGCCACACATAAGGGTGGGGGGCCAAGGCCCCCCCACATTTTAAAAAATGATTTTATAGTATTTATATTATTTACATTTTAAAAGATGTAGCATGTAAAAATTGAAGTTGGCCCCACAAATTTTGAGTCATTTCAACGGTGTTATTAAAAGAAATAGAAATTATACTAAAACCATATAATTTAAGAGGTTTAACAAATTAAAATATGTAAAAAATGATAAATTTTTGTACATGTCTAATAGAATAAATACATGACTTTTGTATATACTCATTAAAATTTAGAATATGATAAATTCTCTTAGTAAATTAATTTATATGCATGTGTGCATGTGTAGAGATTTGTCTTAACTAATATATTAAGATCACAACTTGGCCCCCCCAAACCAAAATTTCTAGCTCCGCCCCTGATAGTCTATGCTCTCTCTCTCTCTCTCTCTCTCTCTCTCTGGATGGTCTCTATCAATTATTCAATGTTTCTACAATTAGAAATTCTTCTTTTACATTGTATGGTATAATGTAAGTTTACATTATAAATACATAAAAAGTACAAATGCTATACATTTGTCACAAATTTTTGTGTCTATACTATAAATTTACGTTATAAATACAATGTAGACATATAAAAGATCCTTCAAAAATAATAGTATGTCCTATTAATTAAATTTTAGTAGAATCTACTGTATATATCGTTTTGTTTGATTCAACATTAACATTTTCTAAAAAATATGTCATTTTAAAAAAAAAATATTTTCTGAAAAACTATCTCATTTTTTAGTGTTTGATAAAAACCTTGAAAATGAGTTTGAGATTGTTATTTGTTGTTTGGTATTTGGTATGCACAAAATTTTTATAACATTTCTTATATAATATAAAACATATATATCATGTGTATTGTGTAAATCAATTAATGTACAACAAAATTATATATATATACACACAAGAAAAAGAGGGATGTTACCTTGGTAGTCATAGAGCAAAGCCAACTTCACCATCTGCAGTCTATTCCGTTCAATGGCTAAGCCACTCAAAAATACCTCATCGTCTCGTCTTGTTACCAGAGGTGGTTATTGGCGCTCATCTAAAGCTGAAAAATTCCCTTCTGATTTAATCCCTACAACCTACTTCACTGAACAAATTCACGTCAATAGCCCAAGAAACGGATGTGAAGTGCTTCCTGTCCATTGGAGGAGACATGAAAGCAAGCACAAATTCTTTTTTCAATATGATAAGGACCCTAGATGGCAGTAGAGACTTTATTAGCTCCTCCATTAATGTGGCTCAGCAGTCTGGCTAATGGCTTTCATGGGCTCGACCTTTACTGGAAATTTCATGCCAAACCTCTGGTTGCTCTTTAAGGTGTGGCGTGACAGTCTTATAAAGGAATCTTCTGATTCTGGAACCCCACTTTTTCGAAGTGCAATTGTTTATTTTGCACCCAAATTTTTCCCACCCAGTGATGATAAAGGTTACCCATTCAAAGCCAGCTATGATTACTATGGAAGCGAGGACGTTACAGCCATTGCTGAACAAGCTTTGCTCTATGACCAACCAAGTATGAAATTAATTTTTATTTCCTGCGCACAAAAGAATAGAATTATTTATAGGAGTGATGAAGTGCATAGAAGGTTTTCATCGATACAAACAAAGTGAAAGAAGAGAACATTATTCTCAAAGTTTCGAATAATTCCACTCTTTTCTATTTAATACCCCAATAATCATAATCTGCACATTTTGTTCCTAAAAGAAAAAGAAAAAAGAAATGATAATTATTATAATTGGTGGATTAAAAAAAAAAAAAAAAAAAAATGAAACATTGGTCAACCCAAGGGGATAAAAGATTTTAGTTGGTGTGTTTTACATTCACTGTTCCAACAATCAACTGTTTCTTTGATTTCATTTATTATTTATTTATTTATATATTATTTTTATGTGGGTGTTGTCGGTGATTTGTGTAGCTTGGAGAATTGGTACTACAGAATACTAATATTAATGACTGGATTCCTACAGAATGCCACTTTAGCCGTGGATGCGTTGTCAATCTGGTACGTGGTTTTCTTTTCCACGCATGTTATTAGTTATATATTACTGTGATGTGTTTACTAAAAAATACAGGAAAACGGTAGCAATCGTGTAAAAAAAGACAAAAAAAAAAATGTTAGAAAAAAAGTTAAAAAGACACTCAGCGGAATTTAATATTTATTAAACTGAAAAAAAAAATTTATAAAAAAAAAAGTAAAAAAATTGTAGAAAAATTTCAAACAAGTTGTTAACGGGGACCTCATACAATTGCAGCTTTGGAATTTGGTAGTTTGGTATAAACTAGAAAGTTGTAAGAAATTTTTGTAACATTTTTTCTGTTTGTTTGGTGGATTTTCTTACAATTTTGCAGCATGACTGTCAATGGCTGGGAGTCGATGATTCCTTTGGCTTTTTTTGCTAGTACCGGGTACAAATTGAGAACTCCTTAGTCCTTTTCCCAATATTTGATTGTCTTATCATGTAGTATTTCTTTCAAATATATATATATATATATATATATATTTATAACTATTAATTAAGAGATTATTTGGTAAAAATAAAAAGACTATTAAAAGATTGAGAAAATTACATTTTACCACTCTAAATTATGCAAATGCACAGTTTGCATTTTAAATTATGACTATTGTTATATTTTGCATCTCGGCATTAATTTTATTGTCAAATTAGATGAAAATATGAAACACGTGACTTGCATTTGTATATTACTTAAGTGAGAAATTTTTTTTTTGAGAAACAAGTGAGAGAACTTAAAAGACCAAAACACTTTCTTCATAATAAATTAAAAAAAAAAAAACTTTTTTTTCTAGCTCTCTCTTGTGCTGCGTATTAGTCCCTGCCAACTGCTCCACCAGTGTGTATTAATTGTTTACTTACTTTTTTTTTTTTTTCCTTTCTTTATTTGATTGCCACTAGCGTGGCACACCCCTTAACCCAAGCCCCTTCTCATCACAAAAACTAAAATCGTTATCTATTAGATTCCAACTACTTTGTATCTTAGAGCAGTTCACGATTCTCACGCCCTTTTTTTTACCTCATCAATTCTTTTCCCCAATATCATTCACAACACTTCCACAACAACCATGACCAAGCTATAACAACCTCATAGCAGCATATACACAATAAAAACTTCCAAATATGATTTTGATTTGGGGATTTAGGGTTGCAGGGATTTTGATTTGATGATAGAGGCTGATATGCATGTTTTTTTTTTTTTTTCGTTAAACTCACACGCCATTACCAAAACTGCATGCAACAGTTGGTAACGCGGAGCAAGTTATAAACCCAGACACACACACACCCCACCAATGTGGGACAAGCTCATGATTTTTTCATTAAACTCACACGCCATTACCAAAACTGCATGCAACAGTTGGTAACGCGGAGCAAGTTATAAACCCAGACACACACACACCCCACCAATGTGGGACAAGCTCATGATTTTTTCGTTAAACTCACACGCCATTACCAAAACTACATGCAACAGTTGGTAACGCGGAGCAAGTTATAAACCTAAACACACACACACGATAAAAGTTTTGTTTTTAATTGATTGGAAAGAGGGGGCTTTGATCTTTTAAGTTTGAGCCACTTAAGCAATATGCATGTGCAAGTCACGTGCTTTATATTTCCGTCTAACTTAACAGTAAAACTAATGTTAGGGTGCAAACTATGCATTTGAACAGTTTATAGTACAAAATATAATCTAAGATATAGTTCAAAGTATAATCAGTGTTCATAAATGCACCTTAAAAAAAAAAAAAAACAAAAACAAAAACAAAACTTACCTAAAAATAGGGGGGCCAACCTACTTTTTTAGGTAAAAAAGCAAGTGCAGAAATAAAATGAAAAGTAATACTGACTTTTTGTTAAGAAAAGAATTTTAAAACTTAAATGAAACAAATTGAAAAGAGATGAAAGAGAGAGAGAGAGAGAGAGAGGGGAGAGGGAAAGAATGATTTGAATTAGGAACGAACTTAGTGTGCAATTTGGGTGAAAAAGATAAAAATGATGCTAGGGAATGATTAGAATTTGTAACTTACTGTATCCCTTCAAATGCTTTTAGTTTGATTTTTTAAACATATAATAATAGTTATTTGAACTTTTTGTCATGGAATTTACAGAGTTAGGGTAGCCAATGAGTTAGGAGCTGGGAATGGCAAAGCAGCACAATTTTCAACAATTGTCTCTGTAATACAATCTAGTGTGATTGGTATCTTTTTCTGTGCTCTAATCATGATACTCCATGACAAGTATGCTTATTTATTCACATCCAACACTGGAGTGCTTGAAGCAGTTGATAAGCTCTCTGCTCTATTAGCTGCTACAATTCTCCTAAACAGTGTTCAACCTGTTTTATCAGGTAATTTCCAATAAGATTTTATACTTTTGAAAACCACAGTGTATAGACGTGCTTCTTGAAGAGCGCCATGAATATGAAATGTGAAAAATACCATAGAATTAAACAAATAAAAATCTTTTGTTCTAATGTTTGTCTTTCATTCTATGCTCTGCTAATCATAACCTGGCAAATGATATATTACATTTGATAGAATATAAAATAAAACACTCTTAGTCAAACATAGTATTTTTGTTTGTTTTAAACCTATTTTTGCTAATTATACCTTTGATTTGAAAATTGGCATTAAATTTTGTCAAAACTTAATCAAAGAAGAAAGTATAGGTTATCAACCGATGTCTCTAAGTACTAGTCTTTTCCTCTTTGAAATCAGTTGTAAATATATTTTCTTCACTATAACAGGAGTGGCTGTTGGATCGGGATGGCAGGCATGGTTTGCATATATAAATTTGGGCTGCTACTATGCCGTTGGGCTCCCACTTGGACTTCTAATGGGATTGGTCTTCGACCTTGGAGTTTCGGTTAGTGTTGTAACTTCTTTCATTAGCCTCCAATTTAGTAGAGATTATGATATATACCTAATCCGCCTCTGGCTTTGTGGGCATTTATATATCATAGTTGGTTCAGCCTCAACATGGCCTTTAATGAACAGAGTGAAGTCTAAAACTAAGATTCATATTTGTAGCATGAATATAGGTCTACAAACTCAGTAGATCATGTAAGTCAATGGGCATCAAAAGTCATGTACTCTGGGTATGTTGAATCCATTAGAAGAATTCTAGAGACAGTCAATCGCAGGCCCAATTTAACAACTTGTTGATACGTGAGTTTATGAATATAGTGGACACACATTTTGTCTATATGGATCCATCACTTTTCGTCAACAACTCACAATTGCACAATTGAACAAGTTGTGAAATTGAGTGTGAGAATACATGTCTTCGTAATCCAATTGTGGCACAAGTTGTGCCATTTTATGTAGTGTTAGAATTTTTCATGAATAAGGTGGTACAAAATCCAAATATAGTACTAGTATACGAGGAAGTTTGGACTTAGTTTGCATTCCGGATTGAATGGCTGGTTGTCTTTGTGTTTTATAAGGGTTGTCTGGCTGATCATAGAAGTAGTTTGGTTCTAATACAAGTTAAACAAAAATCAAAATCAGTTCAATTTTTCTTGTGGGTGTTTGACATGCACACGAAAATTTAAATTCTATAGTGGAAATATGCATGTTCAGCCAAAAACCCCTTTTTTTTTTTTAAATAATACTAAGTATTTTTAACACACACAAAGAAAGAAAAAAAAAGTTTTAAAGAAACTACCAATAGTATATATCTAAAATATCTCAACTGTTGGATACACAATATAAAAGAAAGAAACCACAAAAGCTAAAAACCAAAATTTTAAAGACATGAATTTGGTAAGAATGGATACCTGAAAGAATAACATTTAAAACTAAGGAATATATATGGTTCTATTAGAACCAGTTTGTTAAAACAAAAGTTTACCGAACTAAAAAAAAAAAAAAAAGCAATTATGTTTTTCTTGGTGACTTTTACATTGTATAAGCTCCTCTACAAAGAATTTTCCATTTGGCATGACTAGGATTCCAATGTGTTGAAACTGAAATGTAATAAAACTTGACGTGGCAGGGTATCTGGGGTGGAATGATTTTTGGTGGGACTGCAATCCAAACAGTGATTTTGGCTATCATAACAGCACGATGCGATTGGGAAAAGGAGGTACTATAATTTAACACAACTTCACTTGTTATAATAACGTTGACGTTGTGTTGTGCTTGTGCATGTAAAACCCATATGAATTCATTTCTTGTATTCATGGATTTCAGGCTGAGAAAGCTAGCATTCGCGTAAATAAATGGTCAAGTCCTAACCCACAAGATGAAGAAGAAGAAGATCAATCGGAGGTCCAACAGTGACAGCAATTTTGATGGATTTTGGATTTTTTCACTTTTAGGTGCTCCAGCCCACGGTGTACACTCCCTAATAATATACAATTCTTCTGCTAATCCAATTTTGGATAATTGATTTTTAAGGGGTTCTTTAGCTTGGAAAAATGGGGTTGCAATCATAATCAATGGAGAAATGTTATATCCACAATATTTTCATAACATTTTCACAACAAATCAAAAGTGGTAAGTTGTTATTAGTTCTAATTTGAACCCACCACTTGAATTTCTTTTTAACTCACCAATAACAGCCAATAACCACTTGTCACTTAAGAATTGTTGTGAAAATATTGTATACATAACATTTCTCTAATCAATGAGCATGTTCATTAGTTTCCAGTTGAAATGCAAACGCCCATTCGGTATTGAAACTATTATTGTTTTTAATTATTTTGATAATTTGATATAAGGGAAAATATTTTGTCCAAAAAAATATAAAAAATGGGAGGTTTGATTGGAATCCTAAATGTCTTCGTTAGAAAGATCACAAGATGCTCGTTGAGTTATAAGACTCTTAGCAATTTTTTGATGTAGTTATTAATTTTATATTTTATATTTTTCTTGTCATTCTAAAAATTAATTGGTTTCTTATCTATCTTACGACTATTAAAAAAATTGTGTATTTAATTATTTGACCATTATTCTAACAATTTCTTTCACCTATAAGAGAAATTATAAGGTTCTCCTGGTGGACAAGTGACGTAGCCCACCATTCCATTAAAAGACTCCTACCTGTTTAAAATTGCTGAGTCAGAATTTTTTTTTTAAAACAGAAACTAAATACTAATTCAATAATTTTAAAAAAGTAAAAATTTTTTAATAGAATGGTGGACAAATAACATAGTCCACCATGAGTACTGTATAATTTCTCCACCTATTGCCTCATATTTCCCTTAAATGAAGCCAAACACGTGAGATGTTCCATTTTTCCAACACCTCCTCTTAATGCCATGAAAAACTAACACACAGTTATAAAATTCAAGCTGTTAAAAAATGTTGAACCTAGTCATTCAACCATTATTTTACCACAAGGCTTTCTTATAAATTTGTAATAAAGATTTTTTAAACCAACTAGGTATGTTCTTCTTCTTCTTCTTCTTTATAATTTTATTTTTTTTATTTTTTATAATTTTTAATTTTTAATTCCCAACCAACTATGTATTATCATCATAACGTTGACTTAAAGATGGATTTTTTTTTTTTTAATGTTACCTATTGTTAAAAAAAAAAAATTTACGATACTTATGAGTTAGCTCATTAATTATAAGTTTGCAAACATACTTGAATGACTGATTACTGTGAGCCTTGATGCCTCTAATTCGCACCACTAAATATAGGTGCCATTGAATGGGTTTCTGGTGTGGGCCTATACTGGTGCTACGTGGAATTGTGCAAGAATTGATTGCCCATAGTTAAATTGTGCTACCTTTAACCTTTGAGGGTTGTCCAAGCTCAGCAAAAACTTCAAAAGGACACCCATTTTTATTTTGAGGCCTGTGGTTTGGCCCCCTTTCTTTTATGAGCATTGGGCTGAGTCAGGCTTGCTTAAATAACTAAAACACCAAATCACACTATCCAGCACCATCAAGTTCGGCTATTACGATATTTTCCTAAGAAAACAAGGAAATAAAAAGGGTGGGTTCCAAGTAGCTTTCATCATGGGATTCAGGCTCCCTCAGCTCGAAGCAAGAGCTTCTTTTTCTGCTACCATGCACCTGAATTTTGAAGCCACATTATTTTTGTACTTTCTTTTAATATATATAGTTTTTCTTTTTAGTATTTGCAGAGTTTTAACAGGATCGAATCCATTAGTGTTAGTATGATCACATATTTAAAAATAAATAAATTGTTAGTGTATACTAACTATATGTCTTATAAACATATAGTTACTGAGCCAATACTTTTTTCTTTTTCTTTTTTTTTCCTTTTTTTTGAGAATCTAGTCTATACATAGGTACCTAGCTCTAAAAAAAAAATAAATAAATAAACGGAGGGGAGTCTTTATTAAGTAGAGTCAGTAGATTATAGACCCTAAATGGGAAACATGTTTTATCTTAAGGGAGTGGTTAACCCATCACCATAATTAATATATTCTTTTTTCCCTTGTCAAGCAATAAAAAATAATAATCATAGATTAACATATACGAGATTATCAACCAAATCCACAAAGAAGATTGCAATTTTTTTTTTTTTTTGGTTAAAAGGCCATTCATATAAAACCAACAAAAGATTACACAATTACAGCTGCCATACTAGCAGTAACTAGTCTAGCATAATACAAACCATTACTATCCTTAGCAACTAAATTTTCCAGATCAGCAGTAAAAGGAAACTCAAAAACAACAAAATCTTCCTTCATAACACTGCCCCATTTAGCCAACCAATCCGCACACTTGTTGGCTTCGATTGCAAAATAATTTTAATAACTAACTTTATTCTATCCAAAATCATACGTAAAGAAATAAAATAAGTACTTTTTTTTTCTTCAAGTTTGTCTTTTCTAATTTTTCAATTGTCATAGACTAGGTTAATGTATAGAATAAACAATAAAATATGAATTTCCTAAGATTACCACCATTAACCTCAGGCTTTTAAAAATCTAATAGGTTTTTATGAAATGGCATAATAAAGATCAAATAGGTTTTTAGGGATGACAAAATATGCCCGACCCATGGGTACCCAGTCTGACCCGACCTTAATGGGGCAGGTTTTACCCAATCCGTGAAGCAAATGGGGCGGATTTGGGTTTTAATAATAAAATAAAAAACATGAAATGGGTTCGGTTATTATACAAACCCAACCCGAACTCGACCCATATATATATATAATATTAAAAAAAAAATATATTAAAAACCGCAACCCTAAGTGTAAATATCTTACAAACTCTCTCTTCATCTCTCATCTCTCTCACTCACACGGCCGCCTCTCCCTCTTCATCTTTCAGCTCTCACTCACATGGCCACAAGCAGTCAAGCACAACTCTTTGACTCTTTCATCTTCAGTTCTCCCTCGCCGATCTCGCACAACCCTTTCATCTCCCTTGCCCATCTCACACAACCCATATGGCCATATCCCTCACCGATCTCGCACTGATACCCTGCCAGTCAGCCACCCTCTTACGGCCTCACTTAGCCGCCCCCCTCACGGCCTTTCTCGGCTACCCCCTCACGACCTCGCTCCACCTTGTTCTCCATTTTTTTTTTCTTTTCTGGGTTTAGTTCGTCTCAATCATGTGGGTTTGTGTTTGTGTTTATGATTTCTATGTTTGTGTTAGGATTTGGGCTTGTGTTTGTGATTTAGAAATGGAAAATCATAAATCATAAATCTGAAATTTGTGTTTGTGTTTTAAAATTTATGTTTGTGATTTTTGTGTTTATGTTTGTGTTTGTGTTTGTGATTTTGGGTTGGAAAATCATAAATCATAAATTTGTGTGTTTGTAATTTGTGTTTCTGATTTTGGGCCGAGCATGACGAGACTGGGCTTGTGGGGCACGATGGGGCAGGTTTGGGGTGAAAAAAAACCCGTTTATTAAACAGGTTGGATTCGGGTCACGGAGGCGGGCCTGCAGGTCGGGTTTGGGCATAGAAAAACCCGCCCTGAACCTAACCCGTTGCCATTCCTATCTATTTTGGGAATGTTTTTCCCACTCCTTTTTTGTTATGTTTTGATACCCAAAATTCATATTAGGATTTGGTATGAAATGCCATTTCATACCAAACCTTTGATCCAATGGTAGAAGTCACATGGGTCATCTAATAGAGGATTTCACTCACTGTATTTTTATTCCTATTAGGCTATTAGATGATGACCCATGTGACTTCTACCATTGGATCTTAAAACTTAAAAAAACTCTCTCATGTTTGTTTAAAGGGAAAAAAAATAGTAAAATACGTATTATCTTTTAGTTGGTGAAGCATAAAATGAAGCACTCTATGTAAGATAGAGGAATTTGATATAATCAGAAATGGAGGGAGATTTGGACATTGCCCCCCTTAATTTAAAATATATATATATATATATATTAATATATACATAGGTACCAATTTTAGTAATTTTGTTCCATAAAATTACACATTGCCCCCCTTAACAATATTATTGATTCTTTTAAGAGTAATACTATAGCTACAAACTTTTCTACAATATTTTTACAAACTGTTGATGTAGTAAATTCTTATTGGTTTGCATCTGGGTCCATCACTTACATCACATTTTTACTTACTAATAACCGCCTACCACATTAACAATTTGTAAAAAAAATTGTAACGGTAGCATTTTCCTCCTTTTAAAGGCTAGATCTAAAATCTAAAACAAAATAAACAAGCCCAAAAAATTTCCCAGCAAAAAAAATTACTAATAGTAAAGCTAAAAATAATTAAGCCCAATCAACCAGTTTTACCCAAAACAAATAACCTGGTTCTTTAAAAAATTTTAAACAAAATAATTTTGTTCATACCTAGATGCACACTTAAAAAACACAAATAAATAAATAAATAACTATTAGCTATTAAGCAATAGAGCCGGAGGCTAGAGTTGCCGCACGCAACCAACAACAAAGCCGCCCCCTCTAACCTCCCTCTAATATCAAGTCCTGGCTCCGTCCCTGAATATAATAATAATATTATAACCATTTTCCATTTTCTTCCTTCTTTAATACCTCCAAATATATATATATATATATATATATATATATTGATTTTCTTTTCATTTTTTTAATACACTCATTCTATTACATATTATGATTGGTAAAGTAGTGGAATACAAAAAATAAGAAAAAAAAAATTGTATTTCATACAAAGAAGGTAGATAGGAACTCAATACTCATTTTCACTCGTTTTAATTCCTTTATCAACTCTTTAATTGGACAAGTAGTTGCATTGATTGCTTTCAAAAAAAAAAAAGTAGTTGCATTGATCACTGCATGCATCTGATCAAAAATTCATAGCTACCAACTGTGAACAATTGAATGATCACCAGACTTTCAAATTCACGTACGGCTACCAAACAAAGCCTAAAAGTAACAAATCATGCAGACACACACACAAAGGAAAGAAAACATTAAAAACCCTAAGACTACAGAAGAGAAATAATTTACGTGATCCAGGTCACACCTAACACTGTCACTAGAGCAGATTTGGGAAGAGAATAAATATCTGCACGTTTTTAATTTTCTTTAGGCCAAAGTCTCACCATCGCTTTGAAAACTCAAACTACCAATTACTTTATAAATATCTGTCCGAATTAATGTATTGTCACTAATGTTTTAAATGCTTTAAAAATTATAAATAAAAAAAACAAAAAAAAAAAACCATGCGACTATGCAAGCAAAGCACCATATTAAAGATTTTTGAAAAATAAGCTCTCTTGGTAGAAAAGCAAACCAGCATGGGAACCATGTATATGAAATAAATTGTAAATGATAAGTTTATGTAAAAGTGACAAATAATTAATTATAAACTGACATATAAAATAATGGTAGAAAAAATTTGTGACATTTTATGCAATTCTATCGTTAGTAGAATTACTCTCCCCAAAAACCCAGATGATTATCTTACATATATGCTTTACTCTTTTTATCATTGATTTCTGTGAGTGTGTCCTTGCAATTTTTTTTTGACTAATTAAAGTGAACGTGTGATGAGGTGGTTCTAACCAATGAGAGCAAGCCGCTTGGATTTTGTCAAACACTAGAACCAATAAATTTAGAAAATTTATTTTCTTATTACTGTGGGTGGGGGGCCTTAGTGGAAGAAGTAATGATTAGTGAATGGATTTTGACACCACTAATCCCTTTGCCACGAGAATCAAAATAAGGGTTTTGTTTCCACCATTGCCCCTCACATGTACCCTTCTATCCGGGCCTTAATCCATCTTTTGAGCATGCTGCGTGATATGGAAGATGAGATAGCATATCATAATTTGGAAAGAGATTATTGATGTCAAATCTAGTTGATTAGTTCAAGAACTGGAGTAGGAAATTAAAGAGCTCAAAGAAAGAAAGGTCTAACCAAAAGAACCGTTCGAGACTCCAAGTTTTAAGCAGTTGGGCTCATTTGGTAGAGGAGTTTGAGTAATTTTGTTTGTAATTTTTTGAAATACGTGTGGATGAAAATGTGTATAATGTTGTTTAAAAACTGAAAATGAGTTGTTTAACAACTCTATCAAACATGTGTGAAAATGTGTGTAATGTTGTTTAAAAACAAATTATGTTTGATCATTGAGACCCGAGTACTAGATATGAAAAGACTGTTGCTCCCCATTATAGAAATTAATGGCTACATGTGAAGAATTACAAACATAATGAAAACAGTGATGCTTGCCGACTAAGGCCCGCAATAGCCACAACTAATGATGGCATAAAAACAAGGAAATTGCCGACAAAAATGTTGGGATAAATCCCGGTCTATGTGTGAATTAAATTAAATATAACCTAAGCAATAAAGAAAATAGAAACCTACGGAAGCGATAAAAAAAATCAACCAACAAGAACACAAAGAAATTACGTGAAAAACCCTTCAGTGTAAAGGGAAAAACCACGGGGCAAATTCGATCAATCCACTATGTTAGGACATATGTGGTTCACATGTTAAGAACATATGTCATGATTTTATATAATTGGCTAATCATTTGACAAAATGCACTTTACTTGTAATTGGGTAGATCTAGGATGTGTTGAAATACTTCAAGAAACCATGTTTCAAGATCAAGTGTTGAAACCTTCAAGTCTGTCCAAGAAAACAAGCTAAAAGTGCAAAGTTACTAAAGTTCAACAGTTAGCTCAACAACTAGCATGTGTCGAGGTTTAAGGAAGCTGTTCTGGCCATGGCTCGACAGCTATCTTGACAGATGCTCGAGAGCTTCTATCTGTCAAGGTTTACAAAATCAGAATTTCTGATCTGATTTCTTGGGATCCGTGTTTATGTGTTTGAGTCTTCTTTTCTCCTAACCCTAGACATATAAAAGGACATTTTTAAGGGCCGTCAAAGAGTACATAAGTTGCACAAGTATTGAGCAAAGTTTGTTCAAGTAATTTGTGACCAAAGACAAAGTTTTGCCTTAATTCATCTCTTCTGAAGAAGTTGCTGTGTATGTGCACATTTGAGTTTTGTGACCAAGTATCTTCTTGATCTTTATCGTGGATGAACTAAAGACCTTTGCAGCCAACAACTCTTTCTAGTTGGTGATTGAAATCGCGTACTGGGATCCGCGCATTGGTTAGTTACGTATTTGGGAGCTGTGCATCAAAAAGGAAAATTGTCACTACAAAACAAGTCCAATTGGATATTGGGGTAAAAGTTTAACTGTAGGTTGGTATAAGGTACTGAGATTCCTTTACTTGTAACCGCTTGTTGTGATAATAGTGAAATTTCGGGAGTGGTGACCTGAAAATCACCCGGTGGAGTTTTTTCCGTTAACTTTTCCCCATTCGTAAACAAACCACCGTGTTATTTATTTTCCGCTACATAATTAGTTTATTGGTGATTTGTTTATGCTGCCACGCATTTGCATGTTAATTGACTTAATTAATTCACTTGTCTAAATTAATTGGTTAATTTATCATAATGGGTCAATTCATTTTTGGCCTATCAAGTGGTATCAGAGTAAGCACACTCTGATTAGGTTTTAATCTTTGCTGTGTTGATCCATTGACCCCTTTTTGTCATGGATAGAGGACAGTCGTTAATTATACTTCCTTTATTTGATGGCACTAATTATGCATACTGGAAAGTACGCATGAGAGCTTTTTTGCAGTCTTTAGATGAGAAAGTGCGACAAGCTATAGAGATTGACTGGACCAAGCCAAAAGAAGTGCCAGCTGATTGGGATGCAGCTAAGATCAAGGTGGCAATCTTCAACAGTAGAGTGTTGAATGCCTTATTCAGCGCAATTACCAATGAAGAGTTCAAGAAGATATCCTCCACTGAAACTGCTAAGGAAGCATGGACCATCCTTCAGACAACCTATGAGGGTACAAAGGTTGTCAAGGATTCAAAGTTTCAGAGGCTCACTACAAGCTTTGAAGAGATAAAGATGGAGGAAGATGAGTCGTTCAATGAGTTCTATGCCAAGCTCAAGGACATAGTGAACTCAGCCTTCAATCTGAGGGAAACCATTCCTGAACCCAAGATTGTGAGAAAGGTGCTCAGATCTCTACCAGAGAGATTCCATGCTAAGATTACGGCGATAGAGGAATCAAAGGATATTGACAAGATTCTTTTGACAGAGCTGGTTGGTAATCTGCTGACCTACGAGCTAAGATTATCAAGGATTGGTAAGTCGAGTAAAGGCAAAAGCATGACTTTGAAGGCCAAGAGCAATGACATTGATGAGTCTTCAGATGATGAGGACTCTAAGATGAAGTCCTATATTACAAGGCAGTTCAAGAAGTTTATGAAAAATGTCAATGGAAGGAGTTTCGACAAGGACCGTAGGCAATCCAATTCTTCTCAGTTCAAGAGCCAAGACAAAGGGAAGAAGGATGCAAAGGATGGCGGTCAGTACACTATTCCCGCAGGATCTAAGTGCTTTGGATGTCATGGATTCAGTCACATGAAGCAAAAGTGTCCCACATATCTCAAGAGTATTGGGAAAAGTAAGGCACTTTCTGCAACCTTGAGTGACATTGAGCTTGAGGATGATTCCGACAATGAGGATGACGGAATCTTAAATACCTTAACTACCACAATCAATCCTACTGAAGGGATTGTTGAAGACGTGGAAGAAGAAGGAGAATTGGTGGATTCTAAGTGTGAGAAGATGGATGATCAAGATGATATCCATATAGCCTATGAAAAACTATACAAGCTTTCTAAGAAGCATGAGAAACTGTATAGGTTGGCCACCAAGAAACTCAGTGATGTGGAACTTGATCATGAAGAGCTGTCCATAAAATTTGATGAGGCTAATCAGACTATTGGAGCACTGAGGTTTGAGAACAATTTCTTGGCTGAGAAGACCAAGAAGCTTGAAGCGGAGCTGTTTCAAGTAAGAGCTCAATTGTAGAGGACTTCAAGTGCAAAGTTGGATGAGACGCTCAGCATTCAGAAATCTGCTTCAGATCGAACAGGTTTAGGGTATGGTCTTTCTTCCTCTAATATTGCTTCTACTAGTGTTACTATTTTTGTTCCTCCTGCTAATAATGTTGAAATTGAGAACAATGATGTTAAAACTGAATTAGCTAGTGAGAACTTAGATAAGGGTAAATCTATCCTAAGAGTACCCCCTAAACAGGATAAGAAAGATGTTAAAAACCTTAGGGCTAAGAAGGCTAACTCTCAAAAGCCTAAACAAAAGAAGCAACATCTTTGTCATCATTGTGGAGCTGCCGATCATACTTGACCAAATTGCTATAAGTGGTTAGCCACTCAACAGAGCAACGACATGATAGCATCTGGAAGTCAGAATCAACTTCAATCCTCTCTTGCTCCTCTTGGAGATCTTCTCAAAACCCTCATATTCCTTTCGAACTTGAATGGTTTCAATTCTTCCCCCTCACCGCCGGTTCAAAGGTTTAATCAAAGGAAAAGTTCTTCCAAAACGTGGAAGAAAAAGGACTCTAAGTGAATATATCACTTTCTTCTATCTTCTTGTTTTTATTTGTTGCATTACTTATGTGTATTGCCTTTATTTTAAGTCAGTCTAGTTTTATACTTTGCTTTGTTTAACATGTTTTTGTTTGTTTGTTTTCAGTTTTGTTTATTTTCTTTTTGATAAAAAAAAAAATTTGAAAAATCAGAAAAATACAAAAACAGAGTGTGTTTTATGTACATTGGTACTTGTGTACCTTGGATGGCTATTGAAATAAAGTTTTCTAAACTTTGTATCTCTTGTAGCTTGGATGAGCATCTCTATGCACAACTAAGCAAGTGAGCTATGTGACTTTTGTTTGTGATGAGTAAGATTAAGTTATCTCTTGTACTTAACACTCGTATCACTCTTTTTGATGGGTAGGACTAAAAAATCCTAAGAGAAAGGCATAAATAACCATCTCACCACTGTTGCCCGCCAATCATAATATGACACCTGTATGCTTCGACATAGCAAAAGTGTAGTGTCAATGACATTTGTGTGCTTCGGCATAGCAAAATTGGAATGTCAAATATCAAAGTGTATTTCTTTTCTCTCTCTTATATGCCCATGCATGATATGCTGAATAAAAGAAAAAAAATGCAAAGAAAATAAAAAGCAAAAAGATAAAAAATGCTTTATATATGATTGCAAGCATGTATTCTAGGAGATGTGGGAGTTATAGGATGTACCTCGAAGATGATAATCCCCATCAAACAGTTATGATTGTGTGTGAGTTAAAGTGATGTTTTTATATCTCAAATCGTCATAACATGTATACACTTATGCAATCTTGCGATGTTTTTCACACACTACACGCAATATTCTTTGCTACTCTTGATAAATGTGCAGGTACAATGTGATTTGGCCATCACGAGATTTTACATGTGCTAATATATGCTTACTAAACTGTCTTGACTTGTTTTTGAAATATAAAATTGGTTAGACTTGTTTAGTGTGTGCGTGTGTGTGTTTTTGAGGTCCATGTGCTTAAAATTCTTGTTGAGAGATGATTTTGAGAGCTTAATATGTTGATTGGATCATTGGTTGAGTTGCATGTCTGATTGCATTCATGTCTGTGTTTTTCTCTTCTCGAAAAACTGTTTTTAAAAGCTAGCTCGACACCTCCTCGACACCTCCTCGATACCTAGCTATCTGTTGAGCTTCTCAAGCTTTTTTTTATCGCAATCCCGACACCTCCTTGACATCTAATGGATCAATCGAGAAAGTTTCTGCCTCCTCGATAGCTTCTCGACACTTGGTGGATCGATTGAGCTTCTGTCTTTGATTTGGTGTTTTGTTCCTCGACACCTACATCTATCGATGACCATTTTCTTGACACCTTCCTCGACAGATGGCTCAACACCTCTCGACACCTTATCTGTCGAGATTTATTGAAGTTTCTATATATACGTCTGTGCGATCCAGTTTTTCATTTCTCTTTATCTCTCTCTCGATAGTTCTCTCTTTTCTCTCCCAAACACTCTCATCTCACTCCAATCTTGATCCTCAAGGTTTCTTCAAGCTTTTTCAAGTTTTTCATCACTTGGTAAGCTTCTAATCTCTCATCCTTCATGCATTTCCTGTTTTGAAACCTAGGTTTTGGGGTTTTTGAAAAATTTTGGGGTTTTTCAAAATTGATGAGTTATTGTTGAAATTTTGGGATGGGTTTTCAATTATATGAGTTTAAAATCTCATGCACTGCATCACATTGGCATTATAACAGTATTTTCATGCATTTAGATGTGTGCAATATGTTTGTGTGTTGGTAGGATTGGATTGGACTAAGCCCATGATATATTTTCATCATAGTGCTCATATTCATATTCATATTTTCCATTTAATTCAACACAAGACAATCACATCCAATAACCAGTGCTTTGATACCACTTGTTAGGATAAATCCCCGTTTATGTGTGAATTAAGTTAAATATAACCCAAACAATAAAGAAAATAGAAATCTACGGAAGTGATAAAAAAATCAACCAACAAGAATGCTAAGAAATTACGTGGAAAACCTTTTAGTGTAGAGGGAAAAGCCAAAGGGCAAATTTGATCAATCCATTATAGTAAAATAGAGATTACAACACTCAAGTTATACCCAAAACTTGAGTTCACAATAAATTGAGAAAATACAATAATATCTCTAGGAACAAATACAATCTCACCACAAAACCTGGTAGCAAGATCTTCCACTCTGAATATTTTAACTCTCTATAGTTGTAGCACTCAAATAATCGTCCTAAAAAAAATTCCAATTTATCTTTCTTGTGTATCTTGAGCAAAAGAAAAATTATATTTTCTTTTTTCTATGCCACACAAAACACTAACCTTTCTCCTTAAGTCGGTTTCAAAACTATATTTCAGTCCTCAGCGTCTCTATGAATCTCTCTCACTTTGTCTCTATTTCCGTGAAAGCACATTATATGCTTTATATAAAGCTCTGCCGCCTACACTCCTATTCCTAATTGAATAGTAGTTTTATTCGTGGAAGCCAACTATTACTTTTTCTATTACAATTAGGAGTATTGGGCTGGACTCTTGGTGCAGCCGTGCACCCCAACAAAAAAAGCCCTATTTAAGTGGAATTTTGATCAAGAACAAGGAGGAGAGTATTGTCACATTCAGATTATTCATTCTCCTTATATACACAATGATGTATGCAGTTGTTTTCGAAATGTTACATCACTTGCAATAGTACAAGTTTAACTAAGCAAGCTAATCCATTGATTTTATCAGGTCAGAAGATTGATTGGAGCAAATAAAGTAGGGTATGACTTTTCACAATTAAAATCTACACGTGTTAGAATTTTAAGGCAGTATTTTTTCCTATGTTGCCATGAGAGGCCGCACAATTCTCGGTTTCAGGTTTTTACTTACCAGACCGTTTGTGTTTCTTAAAAGTGGTACGTTGTTTAACATTACACGCGAAACGGTGAGTGTGGCACGAATCAACGTTTATTCGCAACCCAACCCATGGTAAACAGTTTCTTAAAGAATTTTGAAAGGAAGTAACGTACGAGTTTTTTCTAGATTGAACTTTTGTATAGTAAGATTTTAGATAGGCTTTTTTTTTACATGTCGCAACCACTTTAATGGCAGGAAAAGACTTCCGCTATTATATATATAGTATATATAGTAGATGATATATATATATATATATATATTGATGATTGATGGATGATTATTGTGCATGTTACGTGTTTAATTTCTTTAGGCCACAATTTCACAAAGTCTCACTGTCGCGTTGAAAACTCAAACTACCTACTCTATAATATTGTCGGAATTGTCTCATTTTACATGCTTTTATATATACCAAGCACTATACCAAAGAATTTTGGAAAACTAGCTGAGACCTCTCAGTCTCTCTCTAGTCTTTACTCCTGGACCAACTACTTTTTGGCAAAGAGACTAATAGTTCTTCCATGGGGAGCATTACTAACGGGGACAATCATCATGAAGATCTTAACCAATCTTTCTTACCAGAATCGTCTACCAAAGATGAAGATCATAATTATAAAGACCTCGCATCAAGGGTGTGGATTGAATCAAAGAAGCTATGGCACATTGTGGGACCCGCCATTTTCAGCCGGGTGGCTTCCTACTCCATGAATGTCATCACTCAAGCCTTCGCCGGTCATCTTGGTGAAGTTGAACTTGCTTCCACCTCCATAGCCATCAATGTCATCCTCGGCTTCTGTTTTGGCCTC
This sequence comes from Quercus ilex subsp. ballota, assembly GCA_032727855.1. Taxonomy (NCBI): domain Eukaryota; kingdom Viridiplantae; phylum Streptophyta; class Magnoliopsida; order Fagales; family Fagaceae; genus Quercus; species Quercus ilex. The sequence continues at coordinate 2,525,929 of CM064909.1, forward strand.
ATGGTAATTCATCTCTCTCTGAGTTTTAACCCTAGAAATTTAGTAAATAAGCTTTTGCGATATAGACCTTCAAAAATTCTTAGCATTTCGTGCGTTTCATGTTTTTTTTTTTTTTTTTTTTCAAATTGCAGTGAATAGAGTACGAATCATTAACTTTTTTATATAGCTTTTTATCCCGAAAGTTTTTATGTGTTGAAAGCTGGCAAAGCAAATAATTTAACAATTGGTATAAGTGGAGATATTATTCGATACTTAAGGCAATTTATTCTAATAGCATGATAAATTATTACATGTTTCAAAAGTTTAAACTTTCAAAAAAAAAAAAAAATGATTTTAATTGTTTAATTATCATTTGTACAATTGTGCTACATTTTATTAGTTAGGAATGGCGAGCGCATTGGAGACACTGTGTGGACAGGCTTTTGGGGCAAAGAGGTACCCTATGTTGGGCATATATCTTCAAAGGTCATGGATTGTGCTGTTCCTATGTTGTGTTTTGCTCTCTCCCTTTTACGTTTTTGCTGGTCCCATTTTGAAACTCATAGGACTGTCCAATGAAGTGGCAGAGCAGACTGGGTTGGTGGCTCGGTGGCTCATACCTTTACACTTCAGCTTTGCATTTTACTTCCCAGTTCAAAGGTTCTTACAGTCCCAGCTCAAGACCTTAGTGATTGCATGGACGGCTTTGGTGGCTCTATTGCTCAATGTGTTGATTAGTTGGCTGTTCGTTATTGTGTGGGATTTTGGACTCGTTGGTGCCATTGTTGCTTTGGATATCTCGTGGTGGACTTTGGGTGTTGGGTTGTATCTGTATGTTGTATGTGGTGGATGTCCTCTAACTTGGACTGGTTTGTCTGTGCAAGCCTTTTCAGGGCTCTGGGAGTTTCTCAAACTCTCTGCTGGTTCGGGAGCCATGCTCTGGTATATAATATATCTGCCTCTTTCTCCAATAATGTACTTCTAGTTCCATATCCGTACAAAAACAAAAACACAACATTTTTATAACATTATTATTAACCGGTTAACATGATATATTATGATTTTTTTTTTTGAGAGATGATATATTATGATTAATACATAATAAAAGTGATATTAGTGATAAATATAGACGGAGCTCCTAAGATCAAAACTTGTTTACTTAAATTTTCCATTTTGCCCCCTCCTCCTAACTTCAGATTTTTTTTTTAATACATTTTTTGTGTGAATTTATTATTATTATTATTATTATTATTATTATATTTGGTCATAAACTTCTTTTACATCATAATTGTAATTAATACACTAGTATCTTTTTTATATGTTAAAATTCATTTGAAAACCAGAAAGAAAACTTTTCCTATTTTATCAAAAGGTAATTAAAGAGAAAAAAAAGAAGAATAAAAATGAGACTTGGTGCACAAATTTTTCTGCAAATAGAGTTTTTTTTATTCCCTCTCTTTATTGAAAATTATTTTTCAGCAATTATTTCGGTTAGTTTATGGTTCATAATTTCTTTTTTGTTGGTGATGTATGCAGCTTGGAGTTCTGGTACTACAAAATACTAACTTTGATGACTGGATACTTAAAGGATGCCACTATAGCCGTGGATGCCTTGTCAATCTGGTTTGAGATTTTCCATGATTTGTTAAAGTTTTGAATATATTTTATTAAAAAGTTAACAACAACAATTACCAAACTTCAGTCCCATATTATTATGTGGGCTATGGATTAATTGCATTTTGAATATGACACTATATGATTAATAATTTCCTTATATCTCCGCTTTTCAGCATGAATATCATTGGGTGGGAGATGATGATCCACTTGGCTTTTCTTGCGGGTGCTGGGTATCATTGCTCATCCCTTTTACACTTTTTAATTAGTTTCACTATCAATCTTTAAATATAATTTGGAATGAACCTACATACATACCGCCATATGAGAATATCGCATGTCCTCATTTATAAGAAAAATTAGAGTTAAAATCTTCTCTCATATCGTTGTGAGTCTTGTGACTATCATTTTAAAATAAATAAATAAGTAATAATAATAACAATAAAAACCTTAAACAATAACACAAAACATTGATATATATTATCCCCAAAGTAAGGTATGCAAAAAATAGTGGACTACATAATGCTCCACTTTTAGCTAACTAGCAAGTAGCAACAATAATTGTAAGTATTTTTTTTTTCCAGATGTAAATGAAATCTTCCTATTAAAATTATAAATAAATAAATATGTAAATCTAATGACACGTAATTTATAATCAAGTATCACATCTTTATATCATGTAATTAAAATTTTAAATAATGGAAACCCATATTGAAAATTTTAAATAATGGATAAAAAAACAGGTGTTTTTGCGACATATTTATTGATATGCATGCATGATCACCCAATATCGATGAAATTGTCAAAATTGCCAATAACTCCAAACGTAGATTCCCATGTGGAACACAGCTGAGGAGCCAAATTTCATGTGGACTCATGGTCTCAAACTCTCTACCTATTAACTTCATTTCAAAAAATTTGCCAATGAAATTCACAGAGTAAGGGTAGCCAATGAATTGGGAGCTGGGAATGGTAAAGCAGCGCAATTTGCGAGTATAGTTTCTGTGGCATATTCCACAATGATTGGACTCCTTTTCTGCATCTTAATCTTGATTTTCCACGACGAGTTTGCAAACATATTTACATCCAACACTGAAGTGGTGCAAGAAGTTGATAAGTTGTTGTACCTCTTAGGTGCCACAATTCTTCTTAACAGTGTTCAACCAGTTTTATCAGGTGAGTTTCTTTAAACCTAGTGTCTGTATGCCACACCTTATTTTTAATTTATTTGATTTAATTGGCTTGTGTCCAATTTTTATTTTTATAATTCAATAATTAAATCTTATTCTTTTTAGATACTAAGTTACTAACTATATTTTTGTTTAATTTTTTTATAAACCCAATAAAAACTAAAGTAAATTAGCTCTCTCAATCGAGCACTTATCACTTAATTAGTCTAATCAACGGACAAAATTAGAGATTGTCTAATTTTGTACCTTTGGGATTGTTTCCCTAGTTATAAAGCATATTTTTGTACCTTTTGGATTTTTGTTAACTGCCAACAAGACGTATACTTTGGTGCATTAATTTGAACATTCATTTCGAAAATTGGCAAATAATAGTGACAATAACGTGCAAAACTTCTTTTTCCTTCGGCCCACTAGAGGCCCATGGAATATGTGTCCTATCATTATTGAGATCCTTTTCTCCACCCTTAGAAGTAGGTGGGATTTCTTCTTCAATTTTTCTTTAACTAATAGTCTAATACTCCACAGGGTCCTCGGTCTCAACTGGTCTGGGTCCAATCGGTCCTGCTCAGTCCAGTCTAGACTTCGGTCTTGAGCCTTCTAAGAGACCGATTGAAATAGGCAAGGTACACTGAGAGAGACTATGGTGTCATGGTTGAGTGAGAGAGAAGTTGAGCCAGTTGAGAGAAAGAGATAATAATAGAAACCTTGCAGTTAAAAAATATATGTAATTTTTGTTCGGTCTCATTCAGTCTTAATCAGTTCTGCTCAGTCTTATTCGGTCCTGTGTTGTCCTATTAGGTCTTATCCGGTCCATTCCGTCCTCTTCACTCTTATTAGTTCCTTTTCAGTCTTATTCGGTCTTTTTCGGTCCTTTTCAATCTTGTTCGGTCCATTCAGTCATCTTCGTTCTTATTTGGTCTTGTTCAGTCCTATTCGGTCCATTTTGTCTTTTTAACAGCCCTATACTAATACTATTGAGTAAAACAGTAGGTGAGGACGTGAGATGAGATTTCTCAACACATTTTAAGAGAGTGAGTGGTACTGAATTCCAATTGTCTTATTTGACAATAGAGTTACTATTTAGTCCGATTGAAACAACAATATAGTGTAAAAATTTGATAACTATTGCCTGTAATTTTTTTCACCCTTACAACTAGTGATTCAAAGTTCAAAACCCAAACTCTTCTTATGAAAAGGATTCAACAATTCCTATGAACTACAATATTCTCTGCATTGGCCTTCATAGATTTATTTTTTGCTTGTTAATAATTGTTACAAATAAGAGAGGAAATTCAAATCTTAATTCTTCGTATAAGAGAGACTAGACAATGGCAATCTCGCTGAAATTAATCTTGCTGAAATTAAAATTAAAAGGCTCTTAGCAATCTTAAGAGAATTATAAATCCGATTTCTTGACTTTGACAGGGGTAGCTATTGGATCGGGATGGCAAGCGTTAGTTGCGTATGTAAATCTTGGGTGTTACTATATCATTGGACTTCCTCTTGGAATCATTATGGGATGGGTTTTTAACCTCAGCCTTATGGTACGTACGTTTACCAACTAGCCTTCTTTAACGTTTCAAAAAAAAAAAAAAAAAACAACTAGTCCTCTTTAATTTCTAGCTTTATGTGTATCGGACCGATTTTTATATCTTGTACCCGGCATATATGCCGGGTACCTCACAGAGGGGTGGGCCCCACAGTGTGTGGGTCCCACCCCCTTGTGAGGTACCCGGCATATATGCCGGGTACAGGGTATACGAGCTCGTGTCGGACAGTTAGATAGCATAATTATGATTGGAATCATTTATAATGTCATATTCATTCATATCAGATTTTTGTTTTTTCTCCTAGGCATTTATAATATCATATGTAGGGCTGTTCACGGGTCGGTTTGGGTCGGGTTTGTGCTCAACCTGGAATCGACCCGCCAGAATCGGGTGGGAAAAAAAGTCACCCGCAGCCGACCTGCCAGAGTAATCGGGTCGGGCGGTTCAGACTATCAGCAGGTGGCGCGCGGGTTGGTCGGATTCAAGACGGCGAGAAAAGGCATGGAAAAAACACAAATCCGATGAAAATCTCATTGGATTCTATGAGATTTCGCTAAATCCGACGAAAATCTCACTGGATTTGATGAGATTTCACCAAATCCGGCTAAAATCTCACCGGATTCGATGAGATTTCGCTAGATCCAGTCAAAATCTCACCAGATTTATGAGAAATAGTGCTGGAATCTGAAAAACTATCACCGGAATCTGGGTTGTTTTTGCCGAAATTTGGAAATTTTGGCAGGAATCTAGAAATCTTTTGGTCGGTTTGGTTTTTTCGGGTTTCAAGGGAGGAAAACCGAAACCCGACCGGCCAAAATCAGTTTCTGGTGATGAAGACTTGCCGCCAACCCGCCGGAATAATCGGGTCGGCCGGTTTCGAGTCAGGTCCAGTCGGTTCTTTAGGTTGGTCGGGTTATCAGATGAATCTAGACTACCCTAATCATATGATTACATTGCAATAGAAAGGATTAATGGACCACATCCACAAGCCAAGTGGCTATTATGATTTGTGACAGATAAAGACTTGGTCACATTAAGTGTATATAACTACCCCCAAGGGTGTACCTAGGTGGTAAACTCGTTGGTCTTAGACATGACGTAATTCCAGAAATCTCAAGGTCAATTTACCACACTATTAATTTATAGAATTTTCAATGTATCTTATAAGCATGAAGTGAAATAGTCTGGCCAAAGTCTAAGACACCACTTTTAGTTATATATATATATATATATATATAATTAAGTATATATAACGTTTATTATTTTTTTGAGGTAATAAGTTATTAATAGTAGACAATAAAATAGTGTTAGTGATAGTTTCAAATTAATTTTAGATGGAAATCACTACAATTTATCACCAAAGTTGTGAAAAAATAAAATGTTGTACATTAATCGATTTAGCTCATAGGCATTGTGCTTGTCCTCAATTAGTCCAACATTTTATCCAAGGTTCAGATAAAATGCTGGTTTGATTCAGCCTAAAAAGAAAATCTTCTCTCTCTCTCACCCTGAATGAATTAGAGGGGTGAACCCCTCCCATTCGGTGTGGAAGAGACGAAAATGGGCCTCAAGTGGAGTACAAATTAAACCGCCAGCCTATGGTCACACTAGCTATGTGGACCTTACACTTGGAGTGGAGAAGATGACAATGGGCCCTGAGGTGTAGTACAAATCAGCCCAAATTGTCAACAAATGGGGGCCTTTTTGGCTTCTCTATTAACAAGAAGATAATTCCCAACAAAGAACTTAATATAATAGTCCATTAAAGATCTTCAGATTTATCACCACGTATGTAGTTTTTTCAAACCAGATGAAGCTTTTCTAAAATGCTTGTTAACATTGTTGTACCAGGGCATTTGGGCTGGAATGATCATCGGTGGGACTGTCATTCAGACTGTTATATTGGCCATCATAACAATACGATGTGATTGGGAAAATGAGGTACATTTCAACATATTTTCACAATATATATTATATAGTATATCATGACATCTACATATAATAAAGCTGATAAAAAAATTCATAATCCAATAAGTTCTTGGATTTGCAGGCTGTGAAAGCCAACATACGTGTATGCAAGTGGTCAAATCCTAAACCAGACGATCAATCTGAAGTTCTACATTAATAACAATATTACTGATGGATTTTACGTACTACTGAGAAGGCTCACCAATGTTGTAGTGTGTGTTCATATTTAAACTTCTTTTTTTTTTTTTTTAAATTTATATAAGTTGTTCATGTTTAAACCTTGATATTTATGTTCCTTTATATAGTATATATTAAGTCAGAGAACATTGGAGAACCTATTTAATTTTCATTTTCTATAAATTTCATGCATGTCATGTAGTTATCATAGATCAAACACACGAACTACCGTTCATAAATAATAATATAAAAAAACACATGAACTACCTTATAGAAATTGAAAAATCCTTTTGATTTTGATGGCGTAGTTATTCTTACATAATAAATCATTTTGTAATTTGTATGGTTGAACCTCAAAAATGGGGATTAGTTCTAGACACGGAAGAAAGCTAATTAATTTGAAAGAGCCATGAGGACTGCTTAAATTTCTTAATTCAATATTTAAATAACATTGGGTCTAGAAAACTAATTTCATACTTTTGTTCTAGTAACTTGGTATATACCCAGCTAATTGTTTGACTGCTTAAAGAGCACGTTTAGCGAAGGTTTCTTGATGAAATTCTTATATTATAGTAGTACTTACAGAAGTGATTACTTGATCTTTTTTTTATAAGATAGATATGATGTACTGCTATCCCACAGTTCTAAGTCTTTTCCCCCAAACCCTCCAAATATTTTGTACATAAAAAAGTGCCAATTAAACTATAAAACTCTTGGCAAAATTGACTTAAAATTGGATTTTTTTAATGTTTACCTATTGTCTAAAAAATAATTACAATGTAGGTGTAGGCCTTGATGCCTCCAATTAATTCGCACCACTAAAAATAGTTGTCTTTGAATGGACTTCAATGTGGGCTTATATTGGTGGTACTGGAATTGTGTAAGAGTTGGTAACCCATTAGATTAATAGCAGCGCAACCTTTGTGGGTTGTCCAAGCTCAGCATGACCCTTTTTAATTTTTACGCCTGTGGCTAGGCCCACCTTCTTTGATGAGCATTAGGTCGATTCAGGCTGGCCTAAATAACCAAATCACACACTATCTAGCACCATCAAGTTCAGCTACAACGATTTCCTAAGAAATCAAGGAAATAAAAAGGGTGGTTCCAGATAGCCCGAAACAAGACCTTATTTTTCTGCTACCATGCATCTGAATTTTGATGCCATATTATTTTTATACTTCTTTTTTATTTATTTATTTTTCTTTTTAGAATTTGCAGAGTTGTGATGAGATTTAGTGTATTAGTATTTGCACAATCTCACCTTACTTTCTTTTTTAATTTGTTAATATAATTGTAGGGATGAAAGGCCCAGAAAAGTTTATTGGGCCGTGGGCCTTGTCCGAGGACATTTAGTAGTCTGAGGACAAATAGACGTTGGCGGAGAAGTACAAATCAGTGAATTATGAAAGGATTCTGGTTATGAGGGTTTGGGAAGATCGTCCAAGAATGAATACCTCCTTGGATTAACAGAGTAGAGGTCAGAGGGGTCGACCTGCTATCAAGAGTAATACTCCAAGCAAGTTTACTGGTAAGTGTAAACATCAGGAAGGAATAGGACAGAGGGAAGCTAAGAAATATCTAAGAGAAAGATGCTATCACCGCATTAAATGCTCTGTAGCTAACTCTCTGACCGCATTAATGTAGAGGTGATACCTGAACAGTGATCTTCAGCTTTACAGCTACCCCCAAAGATTTCAAGAAGGTACTGATGGGACAAGGATTAAGACAGACAACTTGACCTACATGTGGAGGGTGAAGATGAAGCAAAATAGGAGAATATAAGGAAGGAAAACCCCATTACAAAGGGATCATTGGGGAATCTATAGAAAAAACACTGTAGCACTAAGAATTGTAATTGTAATCAAGTCTAAGAGAAATATATACAAGAACTACTCTCTTCAAACTTTGCCGAGGAAGGTTTTGTTTGCGTAAAACTTGTTTATTTTGGTTTTCTAGTCATCTTTAACTCAGTATGAATGTTGTCCAACTCATTGAAGTCTAGTTTCAAGCCCACTCTCTACAAATTCATTGTGTTGGACTCTTTGGGCCTTAATCCTTTCATCTTTCAGGCTTAGGATCCAAACCATGCCCCTACAATTGACGCTGTCTATGGAAAACTTGAGCTTTAGTGAGATCAATGTTCAACTATGGTAGGTTCAGGGCCAAATCAAGAAGAGTTTGTTAGTTCCTAATGCCAAGATCAATTTCTCAATCTTGAATGAAGGAGGGACCGGGAGGTTAGTGTGCATACCACACATACTAATAGGAGCCAATCTCGAGGTGGGAGTCATATCTTTCATGAAGAGAATACTAGAAGTATGCAACTGGAGATTGACCGTTTACGGAGAAGGTTATGCCGCGAGCTACGTAGAGGAACTCCTTCAAGTTCTATCCCTTCTTTTGGCAATGATAAGGATAATAGCTACCGGCCCAGGTCAAGGACCCCTCAAAGCGAATCTTTTTCATGCAATGAGAATCGCCATTATAGGCGGAAAAGGAAGAGTCCATCTCGTAAAGGCCTGGGTAACAATGCTATGAGTAGGGCTTTGAATCAAATTTCTAAGTCACCTTTTACACGTAGGATTAAAGGAGGAAAACCTTCTTGGCAGTTTACTCAGCTAACATTCACCATGTACTATGGCAAAACAGACCCTATGGAGCATGTTAGCCACTTCAACTAGAAAATGGTTGTTCACTTAAAGAATGAGACCTTGATGTGCAAGGTGTTCCCATCCAGTTTGGGATTGGTGGCAATGAGATGGTTCAATAGCCTAGATGAAGGTTCCATTAACTCCTTTAAGGAGCTTACTAGAGCACTTGAGGCTCGTTTTGTAACTTGCAGTAGGGATTTTTGGCCTTTGGACTACTTGTTGTCTATGACCATACGAGAAGGGGAAACCCTGAAAATGTATTTTGACAGATACTGGGAGATGTTTAATGAGATAAATGGAAATTTTGACGATGTGGTTATAAGGACTGTCAAGGTCGACTTGCCTGTTGAGCACGATTTAAGGAAGTCTTTGACAAGGAAACTTGTTAAAAGTGTATGTCAGCTTATGGATCGTATTGATGAGTACAAGCGGATCGAGGAGGACCAACAATAAGGGCAAGGGAAAGCTAAAGTACTCCCTTAGGATCGAAGGGGTTTCAGGTCAGAAAGGTACAATAACAATCGATCTCGAAGAGATTTTGTTGGGCATTCTGGATCTACAGCTGCTCAGGTGGTTAGCACTGTGTTCCGAGAGCCTGTGCATCAAATTTTAGAAAAAATTAAGAATGAGCCATATTTTAAATGGCCAATAAGATGGGGGGAGACCCCACGAAGCGCAACCAAAGTCTTAATTACTAATACCACCAGGAGTAAGGACACACCACAGAAAATTGTAGGACTTTGTGGAGTCATCTAGAGCAACTGGTTTAGACTGAAAAGTTAAAGCAGTTCCTGTATCAGCCCAACAGATAGGGCAACCAGGTTGGGTTAGGGGCTCAGAGGGATGCTTCTTCTAGACCAACTTTAGGCATAATTAGTGTTATTCTTGCTGCTTCGGGAAGAACTGGTTCTCATCCATCCAAGATGATGTCTATAGCTCAGCCATTTGCAGAGGACTTGTTCCCTGAGCCGAAGAGAGGTAGAATGGAGGTCCGGCCAGCATTGAGCTTTTGGGATGAAGATAAAGTTGGAACCTTGCAGCCACATGATGATGCCCTGGTGGTTACCCTCAAGATAGATGGATATGATGTGAAGAGGGTGTTGGTAGATCAGGGCAGCAGTGCAGAGATCATGTACCCTAATTTATATAAAGGGCTCAAATTGAAATTTGAGGATTTGGCCTGTTATGATTCACCTTTGGTAGGTTTTGATGGGAAGATTGTTATCCCAATGGGCCAGATTAGATTACCTGTGCAAGCAGAGTCAAAAGTGGTGGAGGTAGACTTTATTATAGTAGATGCCTACTCCCTTTACACTGCCATTATGGCGAGACCCTGACTTCATGCCATGTGGGCCGTTTCTTCCACCCTACACTTGAAAGTGAAGTATCCATCTAGGGACTAGGTTAAGGAGTTGGTTGGGAGCAAGTCTATGGCTAGGCAATGTTTGGTGGCTGCAATTACACATCAGACTAGAGGTGAGTACTCGACCTCTGCCGAGCAGGGTTTATAGCAATCAAGGATATCAGTATTGTCTACGGATGTGGTAATAGAAAGGGCAAAGTATGAGGAATTAGAAAAGGTTATTATGGGTGACGATGAGGAGAAGTTTTTCCAGATCAGAGTTCAGATGCCTCCCCAGGAGAAGGAAGAGCTGATGATATTTCTCAAGAAAAATGTTAATGTGTTTGCATTGAGTGCTTATGAGGCTCCTGGGGTGGATCCAGATTTTATTGCCATCGTTTAAATGTCAATTCATCTGTTATTCCTAAAAAACAACCACTTCGGTGCTCCTCTAAAGAACATTTTGAGGTTGTAAAGGAGAAAATGGTTAAGCTTAAGCGGGTGGGGCAATAAAAGAAGTATTTTATCCTGAATGGTTGGCCAATACAGTGGTGGTGAAGAAAAAAAATGGGAAATGGTGAGTATGTGTAGACTTCACAGATTTAAATAAAGCTTGCCCAACGGACCACTTCCCCATGCCTCGAATAGATCAATTGATGGATGCAATTGTAAGTCATCCTTGGATGAGCTTTTTAGATGCCTTTTAAGGGTACCATCAAATACCATTAGTTTTGGATGATCAGGAGAAGACATCTTTTGTTACACCTACTATAAATTACCACTACAATGTGATGCCCTTTGAGTTAAAAAATGCAGAATTTACTTATCAGAGGATGATGACCAGGATATTCGAGCCTTAACTAGGCAAAAATATGAAAGTTTATATAGATGACATGGTGGTGAAGAGTAAGATAGAGTTCGAGCACGTGGTTGACCTCCAGAATACTTTTGAAATACTGAGAAAGCACAATCTATGTCTTAATGCTTCTAAGTGTTCTTTTGGTGTTAGTTCAGGAAAATTTATGGGTTATATAGTCACTCACCTTGGAATTGAAGTCAACCCTGACCAGATTAGGGCAATTAATAACTTGCAACCTCTTCAAAATCCCAAAGAAATTTAGAAATTAACGGGAATGTTTGTTGCTCTGAATTGATTCATCTCTCAGTCAGCAGACAGATGTAGGCCTTTCTTCTAGTTGTTGCATAAGTGGAAAGGATTTGAATGGACCGAAGTGTGTGCCTCGGCCTTCCAGCAGTTGAAGGAGTATCTTTCTCGACCACCCATTATGTCCAAAACCCAAAGAGGAGGAGGTTTTATTTACTTACATTGTTGTAGCCTCTCATGCGGTAAGCTTAGTACTAATATGAGTTGATAATGGAATGCAAAGACCAATTTATTATGTGAGAAAATCATTGCATAAAGCAGAAGTTTGTTATCTACCATTGGAGAAGGCCATCTTGGCAGTGATGCATGCTACACGAAAGCTTCCTCATTACTTCCAAACTCACACAGTTGTGGTTCTAACCCAACTTCCTCTTCAATCCCTACAGCGGAAAGCTGATTGCACCGGGAGAATTGCAAAATGGGGAACGATCCTAAAGGCTTTTGATATTAAGTATATGACCCACACCTCTATTAAGGGCCAAGTCTTTGCAGATTTGGTGGCCGAGCTCATTGAGTCTCCACTCGAAGAGGAAAGAGAAAAACAAAACATGAATGGAAAATCAGTTGGGATGGTTTCCTTACAAGATATACGTTAATGGAGCAGTTAATCAAAGTGGATCTGGAGTAGGGCTAGTTGTGATATCTCATGAGCAGATCGTTATTAAGAAATCCTTGAGGTTGGGCTTCTCGGCCATAAATAATGAGGCTGAGTATAAAGCTTTGTTAGTAGGGATGACTATAGTTTAAAAAATGGGAGGAAGAGCATTGGAGGTTTTCTCGGATTCAAGATTGATTATAGGCTAAGTGAAGGAAGAGTTGGAGGCTAGGGATTTGAGAATGCATGAGTATTTGAACCAGGTTAGGCACTTGTAATCAGGATTTGAGTCTTTCACTTTACAGCAAATCCCTAGAAGCAGAAATATGCATGCTGACTCTCTTACCACTCTTGCCACCTCCTCGGCGCAAAGTTTACCTCAGGTTATCCTGGTTGAGGATTTAGGTAAGCCTACTGAGATAAGAAGAGAGAGGGCCTAGATTCATCAAATTAGAGTGAGACTTAGTTGGATGGATCTCATAGTTCTGTTCCTTAAGGATGATGTTTTGCCCGAGGAGAAGGGGGAGGCTGATAAAGTGCGAAGAAAAGCCCCTCGTTTTTGGTTGTCCAAGGATCAAAAGTTATATAAGTGCTTTTTTTGGGTCGTATTTGCTATGTGTCCATCCTGAGGCAGCAGAGCCCTCAATCAGAGATTTTCTCCAAACATTCATCAGTCAGGGGATGTCCTCAATCCTCTATCTAGTCCCTGGCCTTTTGCTCAATGGGGCTTAGATATTGTAAGGCTCCTCCTTAAGGCAGCAGGAAATAAGAGATGGTTGTTGGTCGGTACTGACTACTTCACCAAATGGGTTGAAGCTGAGCCACTAGTAAATATTAGGAATGTGGATACCAAGAGGTTTGTGTGGAAAAATATTGTCACTCGATTTGGGATTCCTCATACCCTTATCTCGGACAATGGGTTTCATTTTGATAGCAAAGCTTTCAGGAGTTACTGTTGTGAATTGGGCATCAGGAATAGGTATTCAACTCCGGCTTATCCACAAGGGAACGAATAAGCCGAGACTGTCAACAAGGTCATAGTGAATGGCCTCAAGAAGAGGTTGGATGATGCAAATGGCAAATGGGTGGAAGAGCTGCCACATGTTCTCTGGACATATCAGACTACCCCTTGTAGGTCAACAGGTGAAACACCATTTTCAATGACTTATGGGGCCGAGGTTGTGATTCTTCTAGAAACTGGATTCCTTACGCTGAGGACAAGTTTGTTCACTTTAAATAGCAATGGCAGCCTATTAGAAAAGAGCTTGGATTTGATTGAAGAGCAGAAAGAAAATGTCATAGTTTAGTTAGTATATTATCAACAGAAGCTCAAATAGTGGTATGACTCAAGTGTGAGGTTCAGATTGTTAGCACCTGTAGACTTGGTATTGAGAAAGGTTGTGGGTACTACAAAAAACCCAGTATGGGGGAAGTTAGGGCTCAATTGGGAAGGACTATACCATATCACCTCGGTAGCTAGTATAGGGGCTTATTTCCTAGATGATTTAGATGAAAATGTCATACCATGCCCTTAGAATGTAAATAACTTGCGAATGTATTATTATTAATGAAAGGCGACTCTGCCATGTTTTTTACTTGTGACATTATGTGTTATGCTTATTACTTATTTGAATATTAAATAGAACCTTAGTCATGCTTGGCTCCTCGGACTATGTACCTTGGGTAAATTAATATTCCTTATTAATTGTTTGAATATTAAACAGAACATTGGTCATGCCTGACTCCTCGGACTACATACCTTGGGTAAATTAATATTCCTTATTACTTATTTGAATATTAAACAGAACATTGGTCATGTCTGGCTCCTCGGACCACATACCTTGGGTAAATTAATATTCCTTATTACTTGTTTGAATATTAAACAAAACCTTGGTCATGTCTGGCTCCTCGGACCATATACCTATTATTTGTTTAAGTATTAAACAGAACCTTAATCATATCTGGCTCCTCGGACCACATACCTATTATTTGTTTTAAGTATTAAACAGAACCTTGATCATGCCTGGCTCCTCGGACCACATACCTTGGGTAAATTAATACTCCTAAAACAAATACTCATGTGTTAAACAAAGCCTTGGTCATACCCAGTTCCTCGGACCTTGTACCTTGGGTAGATTAACACTATTCAATATCTCTCTATGAGTTAAACAGAACCTTAATCATGTTTGGTTCTATGAACCATATACTATGGGCAAATTAACACTTATTACTATCTAGATCTACTGCTGAATGGATATTTTACCATTGTTTGAGATTAAGGAAGAAAGCCTCAGGCACATGTAGTCAAGTGGGCTACTTGTTTCAAATGTATAAGGTATGTATTTGGAGTTGAGAGTACATTTCCTTAAAGGTTATAAGTTTGAAAGACTTATCTTATTGTGTTGAAGATTGCATAGAATATGGTAATTATGTAATCGCCTGTGTAAGCAATTATCAGAATCCAGAATGAAGGTATATCATGAATGGAAAGGAATTACATCTTATACTTAGGTCAATTAAGAGTAGGACAGAATAGAAGTTACATCTAACTTTGCATAAGTATAATGAAACATGAAAGAATTAGAGCTTGTCATTAATTAAAGTCTGGAAGAATATGAAGTAAGTACAATTTTAGAAATGCCAACTACAATTACATAATTAAAAAAAAAAAAAACACTACAAAATGTATCTAAATACTATTTACTCTTCAAAGGAAGGTTGTCTTTTCCTGTGGCCTTGGATTTGGCGATTTCAGCAGCTGTGGAGGCTGGACCTTTATCCTTAGGATCCACATTGGCAAGTATTGGAAGGGTGGCCAGGACAATCTGTAGGCTCTAGGAGGCCTCTTTACCCTTAGAGGAGTCTTTGGGCGCAACTGGAGGATTGGTGGCATTAGGGACCACTCCTTTAGTTATGTCTTTCTCCTTTTCAGTGACCTTAAGTTGTTCTACCTCTTTAGGAAGACTGTCGGAAGAAGGGAGGGCCTTAGCAGGCCTGTCCTTGCTAGCATTTGATGCATAGATAGCCGGGGGGTAGTAGACATTCTCTGCTCTCCTTAGAGCAGACGAGGCTTCAACCCCAGTCTAGTTGAGGGCCTTATTCCACACTTGGAGGCAGTAAATCCTACACACCCACGAGACCTCAGCCCTGAGGGCCTCCTTAATCTCTGTGGCACCCATTTCATAGCCGTCTTGTTCAGCTTTTTCTGCAGCCTTTTCATCCTCTTCTAGTTTTTTCTTTAGGGCTTCAATTTGCTCCTTAGAAACAGCTAGCTAGTCCTTAATCTGGCGGAGCTGCTTACGCTGACTCTTTGCCTGCCTCTCAACTCCTTGCAAGGCAGCCTTAGCGCTCTTTTTGTCTCTATCAGCCTCGTTTAGCTTGGTATTTAACTTGTGGACCCTTTTTTTGGCCACGTTAAAGGTGTCCACGACAGCAATGCGCCACCTTTCCTCCTCCTTCATTTGCCTATGGGAGCAGTTCACCAACTCCTCAATCCTATGTGCAGCTTGAACAGCCTTTTAAGGAAAAAAACATAATGGTTAGAAAAAGCAATCATAACCTTTTAATAAATAAATAAAAACATTTAAAAGGCTTACCAAGGCAAGGTCCCTCTTCAGATTGAGGAACACTTCATGCCTCTTCATAGACCTGAGATTGGCTATGTCCCCGGGCAGCAAAAGGGCTTGCTCCACGGCGTTGGCCACATACCTGGCCTTCCCGTGTTGGAAGTCCCTTATAGAGGCATTGGTTGGAAGAGGAGCTCCGTCCAACACTAAGGCGGGGTTCCAGACTGGTATCTTTCTGGCGGTCATTCCCCCTCTCCACCATGGATCCTTCGCTTGAGGACCTTGTGTGAGTGGTCTTGGCTGCTTTGGCTCCCTTTTGGGGCTCACCTTCCTTGGTAGGAAGGCCCTTCCCTTCCTCCACTACCTCCTTCCCCTTCTAGTCCCTCTTCCTTTTCTTATCGGCAGGGTTAGGTTGGGAAGCCTAAGTAGAGGGAGGGGTGAGAGTCTTGGTCTAGATTGCCTTCTCGGGCACATTACCCCCAGCATGAGGCTCCAACAGATCCAGGAGACTTGATTCGGTTTTACGCTATAGCACCAAAGCGTTAGGGACAGTGGTAGCTTCTTGGGTGTGGCTTAATTGTGCTAAGGGAAGATGGTTGAAGTCACCGGCTGTAACTTCTGGGCATTGGAGTTGGTTGAAGACCTCAAAGTCATCCTCGAAATTTGAGACTTCAACCACTTCTTCTTATTCTTCCTCTTTTTCTTCTTTGATAGCTGCCTTGGAAGGGGTCGCTTCTTCTTCGGTTGTGTATTAGAAGGGTAATTCTACCTGCTGTACGCCTTCTAGAGCATGGCCTAGGTTAAGGAAGCCTGGTACAACGATATTGATCAAGTGAAGGCAGTGGTCTTTCGCTTTGATCACGTACTTGGGCGCTTGGAAGCTGAACGAGATGGGGTCGTAGCCGAGGATGAGGTGGGCTGCTCTGAGTTGTTCGTCTTTATGGACAAAGATCTCGGCCTTGAGTATGTTGGTTAGGTCTGGCTCATTGACAAGGCTGAAGTTTGGGATAGCAGAGTACTTATTTGCAAGTTCATCAGAAGCAAAAATGTTGTTAGAAAATAGCACATATGAAAGAAAAAGTAAATTACAAGTATAAATAGAAAGATTGAGCAAAAAAAATGTTAGTAAGAAAAAAGGGTATTGTTAGAATCATAAACCTAGACCTAAAGACCCCACCTGGTGTCTCTTCTCTAGTCGGATAGTGAAGCCCATCGTACCACTCCGTTGAGACGATTAGATAATCTTATTCATACCCTTGTTAGACTCAGGGAGGCACAATATGAGTCTGACCTCGGGAACCCTAGTTTTTAAGTAGTACCCCTACCTTGTTAATTTGTAACAATTGTAAACCCAATTGACGTAATGGTGGGTAAGGTTCATGCCTATTGAGGGCGTCTACACTACCTAAAATTCTAAACATATTGGGGCTGCACTAGGTGGGAGAAAGCCTATGAGCTATTAGATGATCCCTAGTAACTCTACCCATAGGGATTCTCATCCATCCCTCTATAAAGACAATCATAGGGATTACTGCTTCTCCCTCCTGCCTCATGGTATGCCACTCCCCCTGTTTGCAATAACTAATAGAGACCCCTGGTGGGATTCAATATTGAGCTTTAAAACTCTCTATACCTTCTGGGGTGTCTACTAGGTAAGCAAATCTACCCATAGGAGAGAAAAGATGAGAGTAGTAGGGAGATGAGATGGAATTATAAGGGTTGAGGAAGAAAGGGCTCTAAATAAAAAGAAATAGAAAAGAAGAAGAAAATGCTAAAGATAACTTACAGGAGGGAAGAATGGCTCCTCGAACTAGTTCTTGAGATTTAAGAATGCAAAAAGTGTAATAGTCGAAATCTTTAGGCAATATATATATGAAAGGGAAAAGCAAGCGGGAAAACTCTCGCTCAAGTCCTCGTAAAATCTCCCACCGTAGGATCTCTATCGTACCGTAAAGCGTGGGGAACATGGAGCCGCAGAAAATAAATGTAAGCATGTCCCAGATGCCGAAACGTTAAGAGCATGCTTTCGGGCAGTTGAAAAGACACCTACACAGACAGAAATGACGTAAGAACGGGGCAAAGTAATTGTGGTAATGTCAAAATCCTCTTTTTTTCCGAAGAGCAAAAGAGGGAAATTTTGAAGGGCTATTGTAGGGATGAAAGGCCCAGGAATGTTGATTGGGTCGTGGGCCTTGTTCGAGGACATTTAGTAGTCTGAGGAAAGATAGACGATGGCGGAGAAGTACAAATCAGTGAATTATGAAAGGATTTTGGTTATGAGGGTTTGGGAAGATCGTTCGAGAAGGAATGCCTCCTTGGCTTAATAGAGTAGAGGTCAGAGGAGTCGACTTGCCATCAAGAGTAATACTCGGGGCAAGTCTACTAGTAAGGGTAAACATGAGGAAGGAATAGGACAGAAGGAAGCTAAGAAATATCTAAAAGAAAGCTGCAACCACCGCATTAAATGCTCTGTAACTAACTCTTTGGCCACATTAATGTGAAGGTGATACATGAACAGTGATATTCAGCCTTACAGCTACCCCCAAAGACTTTAAGAATGTGCTGATGGGACAAGGATCAAGACAGGTAACTTGACCTACATGTGGAGGGTGGAGATGAAGCAAAATAGGAGAATATAAGGAAGGAAGACCCCATTACAAAGGGATCATCAGGGAATCTATAGAAAAAACACTGTAGCACTAAGAATTATAATTGTAATCAAGTCTAAGAGAAATATATATATATATATATAAGAACTACTCTCCTTGGACTTTGCCGAGGAAGGTTTTCTTTGCACAAAAATTGTTTATTTTGGTTTTCTTGTCATCTTTAACTCAGTATGAATGTTATCCAACTCATTGAAGTCTAGTTTCAAGCCCATTCTTTAAAAATTTATTATGTTGGGCTATTTGGACCTTTATCCTTTCATCTTTCGAGTTTAGGATCCAAATCATGCCCCAATAATAATTATATATACTTATGCATATAGTTGCATACCACATAGCCTATACTTATGTACCTTGGTTACATTGGAATATCCTTTTAGGAAAAAATCGGTTCCCAAAAAAGAGAGTGATTGACTAGTCTACACTTAGCTAGATTCCCGGGACATTGATGGTTGATTGTAATATATATTTTTTAAATAAGGAAATATTGATAATTTCTCCTATTTTAAAAGGAAGGCCAAAAAACAAAAACAAAAAAACAATAAAAAAGAGACGGAGAAAGAAATAAGTGGAGGAGAGTCTTTATTAAGTGGACTACAGACCCTAGATGGGAAACATGTTTTATCTTAAGGGAGTGGTTAACCCAATATTATAAATTAACATTTTTTTCCCTAGACAAGCAATAAAAAATAAGAATCGTAGCTCAACAGATATGAGATTATCAACCAAATCCACACAAAGATTGCAAAATTAATGCTTTAAATAAACAAACTCTATTCAATCGAAAACCAAACCTAAAGAAATAAAATATGTATTTTTATGGGTAAAATATCATTTTTGTCCCTAAACTATCACAAAAGTTCCTTTTTCGTCCCTAAACTTTCAAAAGTTCTATTTTCATCCCTAAACTATCACAAAAGTTCGTTTTTCGTCCTTAAACTTTCAAAAGTTCTATTTTCGTCCCTAAACTTTCAAAAGTTCTGACGGAGTGCTGACGTGGCTTGACAGAGTGCTGATGTGGGAGGGACGAAAATCAATACTTTTGGAAAAGTTTAGGGACGAAAATAGAACTTTTGAAAGTTTATGGACGAAAAGTGAACTTTTGTGATAGTTTATGGACGAAAATAGAACTTTTAAAAGTTTAGGGACGAAAAACAAACTTTTGTGATAATTTAGGGACGAAAATGATATTTTACCCTATTTTTATTTATTTATTTAAGTTTGTCTTTTTCTATTTTTTCAATTGTCATAGACTAGGTTTAGAGGATGCAGAAGACCCAACTGTTTTTCAGCCTGATCAAAAGAATAGAATTAATGCACAATAAAATTTGAATTTCTTAAAAGATTACCACCATGATCTTCAGCCTTTTATACAAAACAAAATCTTCTAGGGTTTTCATAGTGCTAGACTTTGGGAATTTTGGGGTTTTCAACTTTGCCTTTTTTTGTTTGTTTGTTGTATTTTGAAACCTTTAGGATTTAGATTATTACACTCACGGTATTCGAATTAGGCTAGTAGTTGACCCGTGTGACTTCTACCATTGGATCTTTAGACTATACACCTCAAACTAATGACCATACTTACACTTCAGTTTAAACTTAAAAACATTCTCTTCTTTATTTTAAAGAAAAATAATAATTAAAAGTGAGTTATGTATCATCTTTTAGGAAGCAACACAGTAGTTGCATTATATCGATCACTGTATCTTGCTTCTAGCTAGCTTATCAATTTCACAGCTACTAACTGCGAATTACAATTGAATGATTACCACATTTTCAAATTCACAGCTGCCAAACGAAACAAGCATACGAGCAGAAATATGAAGAACATTAAAAAGTACGGTTAACTGGTGCTATTAGGATATTTGTTATTAAGTTATTTTAAGTAAGTTTTTATATTATTTTTATGAGAAATATGAAAAATTTCAAAAATATTTTTTTTTTACTGTAAAAATAATTTATAACCTAATGCATTTAAGTCATTTGCTAATTTATACTCCCTCTGTTTCATTTTTTTTTTTTTCATCTATTCTATTTTGAGATGTCCCAAGATATTGTCCTGTTTCTAAAAATAAAAGTTACTAATTTACTAATGTTCCTATTATACTTCTATTAATTTACTAATTCAATTTTTTAATAAATTTTTTTAAGGGTAGTTTTGGAAACTTATACATTTTTAAAAGGTAGACAAGACAATAAATGATGTACCCTTAAAAAGTTTGACTTTTCAAACATGACAAAACAATTGAAACGGAGGGAGTATCACATTAAAAACCCTCAGACTATTGAGGAGAAGTACTTTACATTGTCCGGATCCCATGCACCAAACCTTAGGACAGATATGGGAAGGGAATAAATTACACAATAACTCCAAAGACAAAAATAATTTACAACTACTAAAGTAACAAATTATTAATGATAAAAAAAAAGTAATATCAATGATAAATCTAAAATTTAAATAAAAACTAGTGATAAAAATTTGCTAAATCGCTATTACAAATTTTTTTTTTTGACAATTACTGTACATATAGCATTACTCTAAAATATCAGCGCATTTTTTCAATTTCTTTGGGCTAAAGTGACATGTCTCCTTTTTTTTTTTTTTTTTTTTTTGAAAACTTAAACTAGCTACTCTATAATATTGTCTGAATGTCTCACATAGTCACATGTTACAGGCTTTTATACAGCAAGCACTATACACAATTTTGGAAAATAGCTCTCCTTAGTCTGTACTCCTGGGCCAACCAGTTAGGCAAAAAGACTAGCTAATAGTTTCTTCCATGGGGAGCACTACTAACGGGGACAATCAAGAAGATCTTACCCAATCTCTCTTGCCAGAATCGTCTATCCAAGATGACGAAGAGCATAATTTTAAAGACCTCGCATTAAGGGTGTGGATTGAATCAAAGAAGCTATGGCACATTGTTGGACCAGCCATCTTCAACAGACTGGCTTCCTACTCCATGAACGTCATCACTCAAGCTTTTGCTGGTCATCTCGGTGAAGTTGAACTCGCATCCACCTCCATAGCCATGAATGTCATCATCGGCTTCTGTTTTGGCCTCGTGGTAATTCATCTCTCTCTCTCTCTCTGTCTCTCTTCGTTTTGGGGATATACTGTGACTTAGTCTCTCTTCTGTGTTTTTTTGACATTGTTGTAGGAAGTTGAGCAATTTAGCAGTTTCGCTTTTGGATAAACACTACTCTTTAACAATTATGCTACATTTTATTAGTTAGGGATGGCGAGCGCATTGGAGACACTATGTGGTCAGGCTTTTGGGGCAAAGAGGTACCCTATGTTGGGCATATATCTTCAAAGGTCATGGATTGTGCTGTTCCTATGTTGTGTTTTGCTCTTGCCCTTTTACGTTTTTGCTGGTCCCATTTTGAAACTCATAGGACTGTCCAACGAAGTGGCGGAGCAGACAGGGTTGGTGGCTCAGTGGCTCATACCTTTGCACTTCAGCTTTGCATTTTACTTCCCAATGCAAAGGTTCTTACAGTCCCAGCTCAAGACCTTAGTGATTGCATGGATGTCTTTGGTGGCTCTATTGCTGACTGTTTTGCTTAGTTGGTTGTTCGTTTTTGTGTGGGATTTTGGACTCGTTGGTGCCATTGTTGCTTTGGATATCTCGTGGTGGGCTTTGGGTGTTGGCTTGTTGGTGTATATTGTGTGTGGTGGATGTCCTCTAACTTGGACTGGTTTGTCTGTGCAAGCCTTTTCAGGGCTCTGGGAGTTTCTTAAACTCTCTGCTGCTTCAGGAGTCATGCTCTGGTATGTAATATACAGTGATGTACTTCTAGTTCAATACTTAGACAAAAACGGCAACATTTTTTTTTATTTTTTAAATAATGGTTATTATAATATGTTGCAACTGGTACATAATAAAGTAGTATTAGTGATAAACATAGTTTATGGTTCATAATTTCTCTTTTGCTGGTGATATATGCAGTTTGGAATTTTGGTACTACAAAATACTAATGTTGATGACTGGGTACTTAAAGGATGCTACTATAGCCGTGGATGCCTTGTCAATCTGGTTTGAGACTTGCCTTGATTTGTTAAAGTTTAGAATATATTTTATCATAAAAACAATATCAACAATAACGAAACTTAGTCCCATATTTTTAATTAGGCTATGGAGTAATCGCACTTTGAATATGACACTATATGATTAATAATTTCCTAATATCTCTTCTCTTTTCAGCATGAATATCATTGGGTGGGAGATGATGATCCACTTGGCTTTTCTTGCGGGTGTTGGGTATCATTTCTCACATCCCTTCCATACTTTTTTAGTTTCATAGTTAATCTTAGACATAATTTGGAATGAACCTACATACAAACCACCACATGAGGATATCATAATGCCCTCCTTAATA
The DNA here is from genome assembly GCA_032727855.1 of Quercus ilex subsp. ballota. NCBI lineage: Eukaryota > Viridiplantae > Streptophyta > Magnoliopsida > Fagales > Fagaceae > Quercus > Quercus ilex. Next base: position 2,548,775 of record CM064909.1, read on the forward strand.
AGAAAAATTAGGTTTAAAATCCTCTCTACCACATTGTTGTGAGTCTTTGGGGTGAGAGACCCAAAGGATCTAATTAAATGACTCGATATCTCAAACTGTAGACTCATAAAAGCATCCTCGGCATCACGTGGGTCACCAACTTAATTAGAACTCCGATATGAGCCAAATTAAAATAAATACCCAAATAGCCACATTTCAAGATTACTAAATGTTACCATAGTACTTACCCAAGTACCAAGAGGGTGAAAGTTTTTATTTTTATTTTTATAATTCAGTAGTTGAGAGAGAGGAGTTTGAACCTGAATGTCTCTGTTAAAAACACAAATAAATTTTTTTTCCCTATAACTTAATGAATAAGTAAGTTGTATATCAATTTTATATGTGAGCGTTTGGATTTGTGTTTTCTCCTCATGTTCAGCGTTTGTGTTTTATTAACGCTAGGACCCACCCTACAGTAAAATGAAATAAACGTTGAGAAGTGCCAACTGAAACGCGTAAATGAACAGTAATCTGCAATGTTCATGCATGAGGATTACATTGTGCAGGAGACATTGTGCACTGTTCATGCACTGTTCACAGGACCCACAGCCACTTTATTCAAAAAAAAATATTAAAAATGGGTCCCATGGTACTTTTTACACATTTAAAAATGATTTTGCTACAGTGTTTTTATTTTTTATTTTTCAGCAAAATAAGCTATATCCAAACGGACATGTATCCAAAGTTATATATAGTAAGATCAATAAGAATATTCCCCGTTGGTTAATTATTTAATTAGTAATTATTTCATAGTTTAGTAAGAGGCTGTGAAAATTATTGAAAGGTCGTTAATGGTGTAACTTCATTTCAAAATTTTTGCCATGAAATTCACAGAGTAAGGGTAGCCAATGAACTGGGAGCAGGGAATGCTAAAGCAGCGAAATTTGCAAGTATAGTGTCTGTGGTGTATTCCACAATGCTTGGACTCCTTTTCTGCCTATTAATCTTGATTTTCCACGATGAGTTCATAGACATATTTACATCCAGCACTGAAGTGGTTCAAGAAGTTGATAAATTGTTGTACCTCTTAGGTGCCGCAATTCTTCTTAACAGCGTTCAACCAGTTTTATCAGGTGAGTTCCTACTTTCAACCCTAGGGGCCTAGAGAATGTATATCACACACCTTATTTTATGTTTATTCAGTTTAATTGGCTTATTATGTGCGATATTTATTTTACTTTTTTGACAAGGCTCATGTGCAATTTTTAAAGTCTTATTCTTTTTAAATACAACTGTATTTTTTTTTTTAATTTAACTTTTAAACCTAATAAACCAATATAAATTAGCTTTCTCAAACAAACACTTATCCGACAATGTTATTGAATCACAAAATTTTCAGCATTGACAATAAATTTTTTCTATTTTTATTTTATAATTAGGGGAGAGAAATTCCAACCTACCGTTTTTTTTTAATCATGAAGAGACCAAACATTGCTACTAAACCTGCAATACCTTAATTAATACTACAAGAATTATAAATCCGTTTTTTTGATTTTGACAGGAGTAGCTATTGGATCGGGATGGCAAGCTTTAGTTGCGTATGTAAATCTTGGGTGTTACTATATCATTGGACTTCCACTTGGAATTCTAATGGGATGGGCTTTTAATCTAGGCCTTATGGTACGTTTACCAACTATACATCTTCCTTCTTTAATTTCTAGCTTTATATGTCGGATAATTAGCAAGCATCATTATGATTGGAATAATTTATAATGGCATCTTCATTCATATCATATCTTTCTTTCTTTTTCGAGGCATTTATATAATGTCATGATCACATTGCAATAGAAAATGATTTATGGACAACATGCCCAGTGGCCATTATGATTTGTGATAGGTAACTTTGCCATAATAAATTTTTATACAACATTTTTTTTTTTTTTTACAATTTTGACATGATAAGTTGTTTTTTTTTTTTTTTTTGGAGAAACCGACGTGATAAGTTGTTAATAGTAGACAATAAAGTGATGTTAGTGATAATTTCATACGAAAATTACTAATAAATCACCACCTAAATTATGAAAAATATTATACATATAGAATTACTCAATTTGCGTTTCCAAATGGTGCTTGTTGACGTGGCATTGTGGTTGTCTATAATTATCAAAGGTTCAGAGTAAACGCTGGTCTAATTCAGCCTAAAAGGAAAATTGTCTATCTCTTTAGTGAATTAGAGGAGAGGCGGGCACATAAAGGAAGACAATAGTAATTTTTTATTTTTTTGGTGCTGAATAACAAATTTCATTGAGCAAGCGAATGGAAACCGTGGACTTTCAATTAGGACTTGAAGAGGTAGAAATGGGCACCGAAGTAGATTATAAATGAGCCAGCATATCCTCACAGTTCACACCATGCTAACCTTACACTAGGAATGGAAGAGATGAGAATGGGCTCTGAAGTACGAATCAGCCCAATGGGTCAACAAATGGGGGCCTTTATTGGCTTCTCCATTAACAAGAAGATGATTCCCAACAAAGAGCTTAATAAGATAGTTCTATTATAGGTCTTCAGATTTGTCATCTTTTCCAACTTTTCTAAAATGCTTATTAAAATTGGTGCACCTGCAGGGAATTTGGGCTGGGATGATCATCGGTGGGACTGTCATTCAGACTGTTATATTGGGCATCATAACAATTCGAAGTGATTGGGAAAATGAGGTACATTTCCTTATATTTTCACAATATATATGGTATCATCATTTCTGCATATAAGCTGATATAAAATTCATAACCCAATAATTTCTTGGATTTGCAGGCTGCGAAAGCTAGCATACGTGTAAATAAGTGGTCAAATCCTAAGCCAGACGATCAATCAGAGATTCTACATTAGCAATTATATTACTGATGAATTTTGCTGCTGAAAAGACTCACCAATATTGTAGTGTGTGTTCGTATTTAAACTTTTTTTTTAGTTAAGTTGTTTGTCTTCAAACCTTAATAATTATATTTTGTTTAGAATCCACTTATTTTGTTTAGAATCTACTTATTTTGTTGAAATTAAAAACTTTTTGTTGAAAGTACTGTAAATAAAGATAAAAGTTGGCTGAAATAGTATAGTGTGACTTATAAATAGTACTAAAAAATACAGTGAGACTCATGAATAATAACAAAAATAAGTTTTTTTTTTTTTTGAGAATTCAGTAACAAAAATAAGCTGAATAATAAAATAAGTTGACAAAAAATAAGTTATCCAAAATAGCTTATTTAATTTGGAGAACTTTGGAGAATTTATTTATTTTTCATTTTTCATATAAAATTTCTATAATTTTCATGCATATCATGTGGTTGTCATAGATCAAACACATTAATTCCCATAATTTTTAGGAATTGAAAAATCCTTTTGATTTAGATGGCGTAGATTCTTACATAATAAACCATTTTGTAATTAATTAATCTGTATGGTTGAGCGGTTGAGCCTCAAAAGAAAAAAGGGAATTTGTTCTGGACACGGAAGAAAGCTTTAATTAATTAATTAATTTGGAAGAGCCACGAGAACTGCTTAAATTACTTAATTCAATATTTAAATACCATCATTTTTTTAAGAAAGATCTAATTTCTAAGTCCAGCAATAAGATGGACTCATTTTCTGCATCAAATACTAAGGCCTGATAATATCGTACGTCCTACATATTCTACACAAATCAACAAGAACCCATGAATATTATAAGGATAAAAATTATATTAACCCATTTTAATATTAAAATGCATCATCATATTATCTTTGGCCTATAATCCTAAGTCGCCCGCAAGATATTTATATAAGGAAGAATTTTGTGGACTAGTTTTATTTAAAATTGTTAAGATTCTTAAAAAATAAATAAATAAAAAATCAAACAATTTAAATTTAATACTTTAATTTTGGATATAATTTTTGTGGGGCCAAATAATCCCACGGCCCAGCCCACTTCATTCCTGGGCCGAAGGCCCGAGCCGAGGAGACATCCAAGTCCGAGGATGACCTCATCATCGGACGTCCGAGAGTTTGAAGAACATGTGCGCAGCAAGCGGTCATCTCCACACTAAACGCACCTGACAACCGCCCTGGCCGCATTAATGAGGAAAGGACCTTCACCAGTGTCGCCTTGGTTACCGCGACTCCCAAAGAGACTGGGAAGGCGGCTGATGGGACAAGCACCTGAGCAAAGGTCGTGATCACTCAACAAGTGTAGGGTTAGGATTGGTTGGGTAAGGGGTATATAATGTAAGGGAATCCCTCCAGAAAAAGGAGGAGGGGAGAGGGAAGAGAAAAAAAAAAGAGAACTCTAAAGACAGAAAGGAAAAGAGAGAAAACAGGGCAAGAGCCTCCTCGGCCCATGGCCGAGGAGCCCATCCCATTTGTAAACTGTGCTAAGTCTTTTTCTTTAAGTAAAAGAGACCGAAGTTCATGCCACTCGAGCGCCGGCCGGCGCCTAGACCTTCGACCCACTCTCTATAAATTCATTGCGGGGTTCGTTGGGCTTTTGACCAGTGTCCATTGGGCTTGGGCAATCAAAAATCCAGTCCCTACAATTTTCAAAATAGTTCTTCATGTTAGAATTATTACAGTTTAGTCCACTATTTAAATTGATCTTTTTACTATTAAAAATTTAAACGAAAACATACTAAATAAAATGCATTATTTAAAAGATCTTATTGTTTGATTAATATTAATTTTTTAAAAAAATGTTTAAATGATATACAATAAAAAAAAATGTGGAAAAAATAATTAAATTAACTCATTTAGTAATTTACTAATAGATTTTACAATGAGATGGAGCAAAGTAAACTGAAATAGACCGTATAGACCAAACCAGACAAAATTAGACCATTAATAGTTAGTTCATTATTTCAATGTTCCTTTTATTATTAAAGAATTAAGTGAAAACATTCATAAGATGATAAGATGAAATGATGCATTATTTAAAATAATCTTATTATTTGATTAATATTAACTTAAAATGCTTAAATGACTTCATGCACAAATAATAAATTTTGACAAAATAATATAATTAACTCATTTAATTATTTACTAATAGATTTTACAATTAAAATAGACCAAATTGGAATGAATTGGACTGAAATGGAGTGAATGGACCAAATTGGACATTAGTGAACCAAAATGAACCTTTATCAGTTAAGTCCATTAATTATATTTAAATGTTCTTTTTACTAATAAAAATTTAAATGAAAACATTCAAAAGATGCATTATTTAAAAGACAAAATTGTTTGATTAAAATTAATTTTAAAAAAGCTTAGATGACTTCACATACTAATAGATTTGAACAAAATAATTAAATTAACTCATTTAATTATTTACTAATAGATTTTACAGTTGAAATGAACCTGTGGGGCCAAGAAATGGTCAGACGACTCCAGCCCACTCCCAACTGGGCCCAAGGCCTATGTCCAAGGATGCGCCCATGGACCGAAGACTGAAGTGTAGCGCCCATCTACCTTCTAAACAACGCCGAGGATGATAGCATCCTTGGAAGTCCGAGGCCCGAGAAAGTGCAAGCAGTACTCCCTCCAAGCTAGCCTCCCCAAGCATCCAAGGAACAAACAGCGGGTACCAAATACCAGACATGGAAGCATGGTGGAGAAGCAAGTCCCAGACGAACTGTCACCTCCACATTAAATGCTCCCAACTAACGTCCTGGCCGCATTAATGAGGAAGAGACACCTCAACAGTGCCACCTTGGTTGCTGCCACCTACAGAGACCATGGGAAGGTGGCTGATGGGACAGGCACTCAAATGATGCCCTAATCCTTTTACAAATGTAGGGCTAAGATTAATTGGGAGAGGGATATATAATGTAATGGACTCCTCCTAAAAGGAGGAGGACAGAGGAGGGAGAGTAATCTTCATGTACTGAGGGAGAACTTATTATTCAGTCTTAGAGAAAGAAATTATAAGAACTCCAAGTTCTGGAAGATACGCCCGAGGAGCATTATTATTCATCCCATTGCACGTTCAAATTATCTCACTCATGTACTACCATGCATGGTCACTGCATTTCTCACTAACGCCTAGTTCTTGAATCCATCCTCTACAAATTCATCGCGGGGAAACAGGGCTTGGGTCCACTCCCTTAAACTTGGTCCCTACAATTGGCGCCGTCTGTGGGGAGAACTTGTGCGTTGGTAAGGACAACAGTCAAGCATGGTAGGATCGGGCCCTCACCAAACAACTCCCAATCGACCCGAACCGGCGAAGCCATGGCATCATGGTGACTACGGCGACCCCGGAGGCGGTCAGAATGATAATGGACGATTTCGAGAAGGAAGCGTGCATACTTCGACGGCGAGCGAAAACCAAGCCCAGAGGCGCGATGCTGTCCAGGCTACGCAATTGGAGGAGGCCCATAGTCACGCCTCCCAGGCGAAGGACGATAAGGTGGCCATGCAGCGCGAGATAGATGATCTGAAGAAGAAGCTGCGCCGTGCACAGCGAAGACAGCCTGAACCCAGCCCTGACTTGCCCTCTGACGATGAGAGTGACGACGAATACAGACAAAGGTCGAGAACGCCCCCCAGCGAAACTTTCTCCCACGAGGAGGAGCGCTACCAGAGGCGTAGGCGCGCCGACCGAACCTCCCGGGGCGTAGGAAGTGACGCCATGAGCAAGGCGTTGGACCAGCTCTCCCGGTCGCCCTTCACGCGTCGTATAGAGGATGCAGAACTTCCTCGGCGGTTCCAGCCACCAACCTTTATTGCATACAACGGCAAAACGGATCCCGTAGAGCATGTGAGCCAGTTCAATCAGAGGATGGCTGTCCATTCGAAGAACGAGGCGCTGATGTGCAAAGTCTTCCCATCTAGCCTGGGGCCTGTGGCGATGAGGTGGTTCAACGGTCTAAGGACGAATTCCATAGACTCGTACAGACAGCTGACCCAGGCTTTCGGATCACGCTTCGTCACGAACAGCAGGCCTCCTCGGCCCATGAGTGCGCTGCTGTCCCTATCCATGCGTGACGGGGAGACCCTCAAGGCCTATTTGGACAAGTACTGGGAGATCTACAATGAGCTGGACGGCAAGTATGACGCCGTCGCCATCAGCACATTCCAGAATGGGCTACCAATGGGGCACGGCCTGAGGAAGTCCCTGACCGGAAAACCCGCCACCAGCGTGCGGCAACTGATGGATCGGATTGACAAGTACAAGCAGGTGGAGGAAGATATGCTGCAAGGCAAGGGGAAGGATAAAGTCATCCCTCAGGAGAGGAGAGACTTCAGGTCAGACCGGTACAATAACACCCGCCCGAGGAGGGATTTTGGAGGAGAGTCTGGAGCGACCAACGCCCAAACCGTCAACGCCATATTCCGAGAACCCGTGCACAGGGTGCTGGAGAGAATAAAAGACGAACCGTACTTCAGGTGGCCGAATAAGATGGCAGGGGAACCTGAGAGGCGCAATCGGAACCGCTACTGCCAATACCACCAGGACCATGGGCATACCACGGAGGACTGCAGGAACCTCCGGAACTACCTGGACCAACTGGTCCGGGAAGGAAAGCTGAAGCACTTGCTGCTCAACCCTGACAATCGCCAAGGCCAAACGTATCAGGAGCCCCGAAGGGACACCACCATGGGGCAACCCGCCGGCACAATTAACATGATCCTGGCGGCTCCGGGGAGAACGGGCGCGGGCCCCTCGCGAGTGTTGTCCGTGGCCCAACCGGAAGCCGGGGAGTTCCAAGCCGGGCCGAAGAGAGCTAGGAGGAGGTCCTGCCCTCATTTGAGCTTTTCAGAGGAGGACAAGGTCGGGACCATCCAACCCCATGATGATGCCCTGGTGGTCACCCTTAGAATTGGGGGCTACGACGTAAAAAGGGTGATGGTAGATGGTGGCAGCGCAGCAGAGGTCATGTACCCGGACCTCTACAGGGGGCTAGGGTTAAAACCGGAGGACTTGACGCCGTATAACTCCCCCCTGATGAGTTTCGATGGGAAGCTTGTCATCCCGAGGGGCATGATCAGGCTGCCTATACAGACCGGCCCTGAAGTGGTAGAGCTGAACTTCATAGTGGTGGACACATACCCCCCCTACACGGCCATCGTGGGAAGACCCTGGCTCCATGCTCTAGGGGGCGTAGCTTCCTCCTTGCACCAGAAGGTGAAGTTCCCATCAGGGGACCAGGTTCTGGAAATTCAGGGATGCCAGACCACGGCGAGGCAATGCACGGTGGCTGCCATATCATGTCAGCTCGACGCGAAGACCTCGGCCATCACCGACGAAGGTTTATAGCAATCAAAGGCCAAGGCAGCGTGTTCTAATGAAGCTGCCGAGGAAGTCAGGTGCGAAGACTTGGAGAAGGTGGTAATCGGTGACGATCCCGAGAAATTCTTCCGGGTCGGGGCTCGGCTGCCCCCAAACGAACAAGAGGAGTTGGTTAGGTTCCTTAGGAGCAATATCGACGTATTCGCATGGGATCCCTGCGAAGCACCAGGGATTGACCCGTCCTTCATCTGTCACCATCTCAATGTTAGCCCATCTGCGGTGCCCAAGAAACAGCCGCCCCGGCGCCCATCGAGGGAGCATGCTGACGCCATAACGGAAGAGGTAAATAAGCTCAAGCACGCTGGGGCTATCAAAGAGGTTTTCTATCCCGAATGGCTAGCCAATACTGTGGTGGTCAAGAAGAAGAGCGGAAAGTGGAGGGTCTGTGTGGACTTCACCGACCTAAATAGGGCATGCCCAAAAGACCCATTCCCTATGCCTCGGATCGACCAGCTGGTAGATGCGACCACGGGCCATCCTCGGATGAGCTTCCTAGACGCCTTTCAAGGCTATCATCAGATACCGCTGGCCCTGAAGGACCAGGAGAAGACTGCATTTCTGACACCCATCGGGAATTATCACTACAAAGTAATGCCTTTCGGTCTGAAGAACGCAAGATCCACCTATCAGAGGATGATGACGAGGATGCTCGAGCCGATGCTGGGCAAGAGCATGGAGGTCTATGTTGACGACATGGTGGTAAAGAGTAAGATAGTATCCGAGCATCTGGGAGACCTCGGCCGCACATTTGACGTCCTAAGAAAACACCAACTGCGCCTAAACGCCTCAAAATGCTCGTTCGGGGTGGGCTCGGGCAAGTTCCTTGGGTACATGATCACACATAGAGGAATCGAAGTTGACCCTGACCAAATCAAGGCTATTCATGATCTGAAGCCTCCGCAGAACCCCAAGGAGGTCCAGAAGCTTACTGGGATGGTCGCGACCTTGAACAGATTCATTTCCCGATCGGCTGACAGGTGCCGACCCTTCTATCTCTTGATCAACAAGTGGAAAGGATTTGAGTGGTCCGAAGACTGTGTCATAGCTTTCCAACAACTCAAGGAATACCTATCCCAACCGCCTATCATGTCCAATCCTAACACCGATGAGGTCTTGTACGCATACCTTGCTGTGGCGCCCCACGCGGTGAGCCTAGTACTTATACGGGATGACAGTGGTGTACAGAAGCCAGTTTATTATGTCAGCAAGTCGCTGCATGAAGCGGAGGTCAGGTACCTGCCTCTGGAGAAGGCCATACTGGCCGTGGTCCACGCCACGAGAAAGCTCCCCCACTACTTCCAAGCTCACACAGTGGTCGTCCTGACCAAGCTGCCCCTGAAGTCTGTACTTCGGACCGCTGACTACACCGGGAGAATCGCGAAGTGGAACACAATCCTTGGGGCTTTCGACATCAAATATATGCCCCGGACATCCGTAAAAGGACAGGTCCTGGCGGATCTGACGGCCGAATTCACCGAACCCACCGTGAAAGTAGCCCCCGGGGAGGAGAGCTCGGATGAAAAATCAGTTGGGGCAGTCTCCATCCCGGGATCACCACATTGGAAAGTATATGTTGACGGTGCGGCCAACCAGAAGGGGGTCCGGAGTGGGGCTAGTGCTAGTATCCCCTGAGGGTCATGTCATTGAGAAATCCCTGAGGCTCGGATTCTCAGCGACTAATAACGAGGCCGAGTATGAGGCGCTGCTACAAGGCATGGTCATGGTACGGAGGATGGGAGGAAAATCGATAGAGGCGTTCTCAGACTCGAGATTGGTGGTAGGACAGGTGAACGGAGAAATGGAAGCCAGAGATCAGAGAATGCAAGAATACCTAAGCCAGGCCCGGTGCTCGCGGTCGAAGTTCGACCTCTTTAGCCTGTCTCACATCCCCCGGAGCGGGAATAGCCATGCCGACTCATTAGCCACGCTCGCCACGTCCTCGGCGGGGGCCCTGCCTCGGATCATACTTGTGGAGCACCTAGAAAGAGCGAACGAAATGCCAAGGGGGCCAGTTACCGTTAATCAGATTGAAGTGGGTCCCAGCTGGATGGATCCCATAGTGAAATTCCTCAAAGATGATATACTGCCCGAAGATAAGGCTGAAGCTGAGAAAGTTCGGGGAAAGGCTCCTCGGTTCTGGCTATCTGAGGACCTCCGACTCTACAGACGCTCTTATTCTGGGCCATACCTCCTGTGCGTCCACCCCGAGGCAGCAGAGCTACTGCTCGAAGAGCTGCACGAAGGAATTTGTGGAAGTCATACAGGAGGTAGATCCCTGTCACACTGAGCCGTCACGCAAGGATATTGGTGGCCGGGAATGCAGCAAGAGGCCCTGGAATATGTCAAAAAGTGTGACCAATGCCAGAGATTCGCCCCGAACATGCACCAGCCAGGAGGGGTCCTCAATCCCTTGTCCAGTCCCTGGCCGTTCGCCCAATGGGGCTTGGACATTGTAGGTCCCTTCCCGAAAGCGCCAGGGAATAAGAGGTATCTACTGGTAGCCACGGACTACTTCACGAAATGGGTCGAGGCCGAGCCCCTGGCAAACATTAGGGACGTGAAAGTCAAAAGGTTCCTTTGGAGAAACATAGTCGCGCGATTTGGAGTCCCTCATACCCTTGTCTCAGATAATGGGCTCCAATTCGACAGCAAGGCCTTCAGGAAGTACTGCTGTGAACTCGGGATTACTAACAGATATTCGACGCCCGCCTACCCTCAAGGAAATGGACAGGCCGAAGCCGTCAACAAGGTTATCGTCAACGGGCTTAAGAAGAGGCTAGACGACGCCAAAGGAAGATGGGTTGAGGAACTGCCCCACGTCCTATGGACGTACCGGACTACCCCTCGGCGATCAACAGGAGAAACACCTTTCGCCATGACCTATGGCGCCGAAGCGGTGATCCCCCTGGAGACGAATTTTCGGACGCTACGAACGAGCTCTTTCACTCCCAGCAGCAATGATGAACTGCTGGGAAGGAACCTGGACTTGGTGGACGAACGGAGGGAACAAGCAATGATCCAGCTGGCCTATTACCAGCAAAAGCTCAGGCAAGGATATGACGCCAATGTGAAGCTCAGGCCGCTGGCACCAGGGGACCTGGTGCTGAGAAAAGTCGTCGGGGCTGCCAAGAACCCATCCTGGGGAAAGCTGGGACCCAATTGGGAAGGCCCCTACCGAATCACCTCGGTGGTAGGAATAGGTGCATATTATTTAGAAGATCTAGACGAAAAACCTGTACCTCGCCCTTGGAATGTAAATAACCTGAAAATGTATTATTATTAATAAAGCAATTCTTTTTGAATTCCGACTCTTAACCTGTTTCAATTTGGGATCACACGTCCAGACTTCAAAATACTAATTGTTAGACAGAACCAAGGCTCTGCATGGTCCTCGGACTCAGGCCTATGGGGAAACTAACTACTTCAAAATACTAAGTGTTAGACAGAACCAAGGCTCTGCATGGTCCTCGGACTCAGGCCTATGGGGAAACTAATCACTTCAAATACTAAGTGTTAGACAGAACCAAGGCTCTGCATGGTCCTCGGACTCAGGCCTATGGGGAAACTAATCACTTCAAATACTAAGTGTTAGACAGAACCAAGGCTCTGCATGGTCCTCGGACTCAGGCCTATGGAGAAACTAATCACTTTAAATACCAAGTGTTAGACAGAACCAAGGCTCTGCATGGTCCTCGGACTCAGGCCTATGGGAAAACTAATCACTTCAAATACTAAGTGTTAGACAGAACCAAGGCTCTGCATGGTCCTCGGACTCAGGCCTATGGGGAAACTAACTACTTCAAATACTAAGTGTTAGACAAAACCAAGGCTCTGCATGGTCCTCGAACTCAGGCCTATGGGGAAACTAATCACTTCAAATACCAAGTGTTAGACAGAACCAAGGCTCTGCATGGTCCTCGGACTCAGGCCTATGGGGAAACTAACTACTTCAAATACTAAGTGTTAGACAGAACCAAGGCTCTGCATGGTCCTCGAACTCAGGCCTATAGAGAAACTAATCACTTCAAATACCAAGTGTTAGACAGAACCAAGGCTCTGCATGGTCCTCAGACTCAGGCCTATGGGGAAACTAATCATTTCAAATACTAAGTGTTAGACAGAACCAAGGCTCTGCATGGTCCTCGGACTCAGGCCTATGGGGAAACTAATCACTTCAAATACTAAGTGTTAGACAGAACCAAGGCTCTGCATGGTCCTCGGACTCAGGCCTATGGGGAAACTAATCACTTCAAATACTAAGTGTTAGACAGAACCAAGGCTCTGCATGGTCCTCGGACTCAGGCCTATGGGGAAACTAACTACTTCAAATACTAAGTGTTAGACAGAACCAAGGCTCTGCATGGTCCTCGGACTCAGGCCTATGGGGAAACTAACTACTTCAAAAGCCTGAGTGTTAGGCAGAGCCAAGGCGCTGCGTGATCTTCGGACTCAAGCCTATGTGGAAAACAACTACCTCCAGGGGACCTACGTTGTAATAGCTAATGCCGCCATTTGCCGAGGTGCAATTGTAGTTAAAATCGTATGAGTACAGAAAAAGCGGATAGCATACAAGTAGGCAAACAACCACGAAGAACAGAAAAAGAAACAAAACTCGCATTTCATTGAGTCCAATAGGATTTACATGATACGAATTACATTACCAAAGAAAGATAAAAAAAAAAAAAAAAAATGTGTGGAAAGTGAAATAAAGCAAGCAGAGGCGCCAGGGGGCATACTCATTCTGCTCAATCGCTTGCTCCCGTGGGTGGCTGGACCAGGGCACCTCCGGGGTCCTCTGAGCTCTGGCTGAGTGGGATAGCCTGCAGAGGTAAGGCGGAAATAACAACCCCCTCAGCAAAAGAAACCTGAGCATCAGGGGGAGCCCTACAACCTGCTGGGGGGCGTCCTCGTGAGAGCCATCGCTCACTTCAATCACCAGGGAAGGACTATTCCCTTGGTCTGGCTCGCGAGTGGCCCCAGTATCCGGAGCCCCCCCGCCTGGAGTAGCAGCAATATCCACGATAGCCTCCTCGGCCTCAGAGCCGCCTGGACTGTCTGGCGCGGCCTCGCGAATGGCAGAGGGATAGTACACGCTCTCATTTTTTCACAAGGCGGAAGAGGCCTCCACACTAGCTTGCCTGAGGGCTACCATCTAAGTTTCGGAGCAGTAGCGCCTACATAACCCAGGGACTTGGGATTTGTAGGCAGCTGCCGTCTCAGATGCTCCAGTAATATAGGCTGCCTCCTCAGCCTTCTCCTTGATGGCCCAGGCTTCCTCCCTACTCTTCTCCGCCTCGAGCTTGGCCTTCACAGTTGCGTCCCTAGCAAGCTCAGCCACTTTCCTGGCATCCTCGGCAGCAGCCTCCTTCTTCGTCAGGTCTGCAATCAGATCCTTTGCTATCTTCAGCTACTCCTCCGCCTCACCCAGACGTTTCGTCTGAGTCTCGGCCTGCCTCTGTGCACTCTCAAGGCCTGATATTGCACTGTCTCGAGCCTGGGTCGCGGCCTTCAACTCCTTCCTCGCCTCGGCGAGGTCCCCCTCGGAGTTCTTGAGGGCCTGGGTGGCCTCCAAACGCTTCTTGCGCTCTTCTTCCATTGCCCTACCGTGGTCGTGGGCCGTTTCCTCCAGCCTGAAGGTGGCCTGGACAGCCTGCCAAACAAAAAGGATACGTGATACTAAGCCGGGCTAAACAAAAAAAAAAAAAAGAGGCACAAGTGTAGAGGCCTTACCATTCCCAAATAGCGTTTGAGGCTGAGGAAGACCTCCCTACTCTTCATGGTCCCCAGCTGCTCCATATCCGCGGGAAGTAGCAGACATCTCTCCACGGCGTCGGCCACTCGCGCGCCTTCGCCCTCTCTAAAGTCCCTGAGAGAGGAATCATCCCGCAAAGGAGCCCCACGAAGCATTGGGGCAGGCAGCCATGCCTGGGCCTAGGCCGGGGCGTCCACCTGCCTATCCTGAGACCTGGAGCCTATCCTCAGCTGCTTCGAGGGCCGCCGATTGTCATCCCCCTCCCGGGTGGGCCCAGATTTCTCCTCAATGGGCCTCTTGCCCTTGTCCTTCTTCTGCTGGGAACCGGGAGGCTCGTGCCGGGAAGACGGACTAGTCCGAGGTGGAGGGGGAGGAAGCCTAGATTGGGCCGAGGTAGACCTAGTCTGGGGAGGACGATTCTTCGGAGAAGGGGGTGGGAGCTTCGACTTGGGCTTCTCCGGTTGCCCTTCGATCAGCTGGAACAGAGTGGGTTGGTCCTTCTTCTTGTAGCCCATCGCTAGCCGAGAGGGAATCTCTGACGCCGAGGGGACTGCTTCGGCCAGCCGAGGGTCCCCCAAGTCTCCAGAAGGGTCCTCGGACTGATGAATCCGCTCAAAAACGTCAAAGTCGTCCCCTCTAGGGGAAGGATCTGCAACTTCCCTTTCCCCCTCAATGTCCCCTTCCGCGGCCTCTGAGAATGTATGAGAGGCAGAGGGTACTGCTACCGTGTCGCCTTCTGAAGTAGAGGGACCCTCGGGAAGCTCGAACCCGTCCTCGGTCACTGCTATTTTCTGCAGACGAGGATCCTTTGCTCTGATCACGTGCTTCGGGGCCGCAAATGACTTTTGGAGCGGCTTGTACCCCAAGATTTTGTGAGCGGCTCGGACCTGGTGGTCGGCTTCGTTTTCAAAATCCGCCGACCTGAGCACTTTCTGCAAGTCTTCCCTGTTGATTAAGTTGTAGCGGGGAGCGAGGGAGTGCGGATCTGCAAGGAGAAAACGCGTTCGCCATTAGCGACCAAAATAGTACAAAAAGAAGTAACGCATAAAACAAGTCAGAATCTCTAAACCCCTTCCCATTCCTACTACCCCACCTGGTGTCCCCTCTGTCGTCGGGCAATGGATACCATCATGCCATGCTCCGGACACGATGAGAAAGTCCTCATTCATCCCCTTGTTAGACTCAGGGAGGCACTGGATGAGCCGGACCCTGTCGTCCTGCGTCCTCATATAGTAGGACTTGTCTCTCAGGCGTTGAAGATTGTAGCAGTAGTTCACGTCATGATGGGTCAGTCTTAACCCCATCTTCTCGTTCAGAACGTCCACGCTACCCAGAATTCTGAACATATTGGAGGCACACTGAGTGGGGGCTAACCGGAAATATGACAGGTAGCCCCTCGTCACTGGCCCCATAGGGATCCTCATCCCTCCTTCAAGAAAGGCGATAATGGGAATCACCACCTCGCCCTCCTGCCTCTGGAGTTCCCATTCCCCCTCCTCGCAATACCTCAAGCCCACATTGGCCGGTATCTTATAGTCGGTGATGAATTTCTCCATCGCCTCCTCAGTCAAAACATACTTCTTAAGTCTACCCATCCCGAATGACGCCTAAGAATGCTAAAGAAAGAGCAGATAAAAGAAGAGCAAGAGCAAAAGGAAGAAAAGCTCAGAGAGGGATAGAGCGACTTACAGAAACGAGGAGAAGCTCCTCAGACAGGCTTTTTATGCTGGAGATGGTGGTGGAAGTTTGGCTGGACTCTGAGTGGAGGCGCAAGGGCTTGTGATTGTGAAATGGAAAAAGGTGGAAACGGTTCGAATGGGTATTTATACCCTGGATAGAAGAGCCGCGCGAATTCTCCCGCCTATAAATGTTAGGCGCATCACGACCGTTCGATTGCTAACTGCCTTCTGAACGTAGGGAACACAAAGTCGCCCGAAGTTAATGCAGGACACGTTGCGCACACCGAAACGCCAATAACGCACCTTGGGCAGACGAAAAAGCTCCAGCGCTGACAAAGGATAAGACGCGATTGGACGCGGAGCGGGACCGAGGGTATCAAAATCCTCCTTTCTGCCCGAGGATGCGGACAGCAGGATTTTGAGGGGCTATTGTGGGGCCAAGAAATGGTCAGACGACTCCAGCCCACTCCCAACTGGGCCCAAGGCCCATGTCCGAGGACGCGCCCATGGACCGAGGACTGAAGTGTAGCGCCCAGCTACCCTCTAAACAACGCCGAGGATGATAGCATCCTCGGAAGTCCGAGGCCCGAGAAAGTGCAAGCAGTACTCCCTCCAAGCTAGCCTCCCCAAGCATCCAAGGAACAAACAGCGGGTACCAAATACCAGACATGGAAGCATGGTGGAGGAGCAAATCCCAGACGAACTGTCACCTCCACATTAAATGCTCCAAACTAACGTCCTGGCCGCATTAATGAGGAAGGGACGCCTCAACAGTGCCACCTTGGTTGCTGCCACCTACAGAGACCATGGGAAGGTGGCTGATGGGACAGGCACTCAAGTGATGCCCTAATCCTTTTACAAATGTAGGGCTAAGATTAATTGGGAGAGGGATATATAATGTAATGGACTCCTCCTAAAAGGAGGAGGACAGAGGAGGGAGAGTAATCTTCATGTATTGAGGGAGAACTTATTATTCAGTCTTAGAGAAAGAAATTATAAGAACTTCAAGTTCTGGAAGATAAGCCCGAGGAGCATTATTATTCATCCCATTGCACGTTCAAATTATCTCACTCATGTACTACCATGCATGGTCACTGCATTTCTCACTAACGCCTAGTTCTTGAATCCATCATCTACAAATTCATTGCGAGGAAACAGGGCTTGGGTCCACTCCCTCAAACCTGGTCCCTACAGAACCTAATGAATTGAAATGGACTGTAATATTACATTAATGTAGCTCAACAAGAGCGTAACAATGTTACACTTCAATTTTTAGATATTATATATATTAGACATATATATTAGACATATATTAGCCCAATATAATAGGCCCAAGCCCAGTCCTACTTGTATTAGTAGTCTAGAGTTTAGTTGCTTATATATACTCATGTTAGGGTTCATTTTAACACAGGTTATTGTACTACACTCTTATACAATAAAGATGTAACCTTTAAGGGATTCCTCAGTAGATGTAGACCGACAAAGCTGAACCACGTAACCCTCGTGTTCTCAGTGTTCCTATTCTATGATTCATCTTCCACATCCAATCTAGCATATACAACATGGTATAACACATTGCGTTGCTAATAATGTTACATTTAACATGGTATCAAAGCCAAACTTCGTTCTTGGCATCAAATAAAATCTCTAGCAAGCAAAGAAGATTAATACGTGCGTAACACAGATCCACAACAGTGCTCATGCCTTCTTTCAGATCTGGGTCTACAGCATCACGCAGCTCCCACGGAAACTCCGTTGCTGCCTCGCTGCTACATCTCCGATCTCTCAAGCAAGTTGAACCACTCACCTTACAGATCTGTGTAAATCAAGCCTTCGCCTGAAGAAACCAACCCCACAGACGTGTCCCACGACCTCCTGCGACGAAAACCTAGAAATTCGATCACCCGAAGCCTTGCCACGCGCCTCCACGCGCTGCAGGTGTCTCCGAAAAATCTCCCACGCGTCGCCTCAGATTCCTGACTTCCAGATCGTCTTCTCGGCACACGCGCCGCCCTAACGGCCTCCTCGTCCATCGATCTAAAGAACCTGAGATTCCGACCATCATCTGAGATTACACGCGTCTTCACACGCCACTCTAGCTTCTGGCTTCTCCTCCACGCGCCAGTGAAAATCGCATGCTCCAGCCACGCGCGACAACTGCTGCTGATGTCATCTGACGTCACATGATGACGTCATCAATCCACATCAGCAGCCATGCAAGCACGTCCACGTCAGCCCTAGACACGTCATCAGCCACGTCGCTAGCCATGTCAGCAGTGTTGCCTTGTCAGCACCACGTCACCTAGCTGACCGTTGACCCGGACCACCTGAATCTGACCCGTGAGCACTGACCGTTGACTTTGACTTTTGCGTTGACTTTTGACCAAAAGTTAAAATTCCCGAAATGGCCTATCTTGCTCAGTTTTTCGCGTAGATTCCAATTTTGGACTCCGTTTCTTCATTTGAAACTCCAAAATTGGTAAATTGGCACATTCTTCATTTTGGTTTCTTCAAAAGCATTCTTCAAGGCATCTTCAAGTGATCTTCTCATGCTTATCAAACCTCAAATCTTCATCGAGCTTCCACCTTGAGTTTGAGGGAGGGTATTAGAGATATATATTAGACATATATTAGCCCAATATAATAGGCTTAAGCCCAGTCCTACTTGTACTAGTAATCTAGGGTTTAGTCGCCTATATATACTCATGTTAGGGTTCATTGTAACACAGGTTATTATACTACACTCTTATACAATAAAGATGTAACCCTTAAGGGATTTCTCCGTGGATGTAGGCCGACAAAGCTGAACCACGTAACCCTCGTGTTTTCAGTGTTCCTATTCTATACTTCATCTTCCGCATCCACTCTAGCATATACAACATAGTATAACACATTGCGTTGCTAATAATGTTACATTTAACAATATAAATATAGATGAGTCTTACTTTATCACCATTTCATGATGCAGACCTTTCTATTTATAAAAAAAATAATTAGAGCTTTGTGAGGTCACATCATTGATCATTGATAGGCGTTTAAAATTAAAACACATACTTTATGGGAAATATGATTTATTAATTTTTAAACAATGACCATAAAAAAAGCCTTAAACTTGAAATTATTGTAATCCGCTATGGATTCTTAACCACTTATCAAGGTGTAAATGTCACCTTCTTCGAGTTGGTTGGAGGGATTGGGCTCCAAACTGGTTTGGAGTCAAAGCTTGTTCTTCTTTCCAATTATTTCTATCCAATTATATCTATCACATCCTTAAAATTACAAAAATTTTTAATCTTGGTGGCATTTATTTTTAATCTTTGTGGTACTCTTCCGAGTAGAAACAATTAAAGTTAAAAGTATATTAGAAACATTAAAAACCATGACTTAAATTTACAGTTTTCTTAATTTTTGAAGATTATATGTATTATGTGTGCAAATGTGTGTAAAAAAACACTCCAAATAAAAATCATAAAAAACATGGAATCCATGCAGCAGAATTTAGCTCAATTACAAGTATCTCTTTGTATATATGACAATGACATATCTATTTAGAACAAGACATGTCACTGTCCCTCCTACTAAATAACATAAGAAAACGCCATGGACATTGTCTTGTCTCTTGACAATTTCTTCGGCAGGAACCAATAATGCACTCTACAAAAATAATTTTTAAGTACAATATTTTAAGCTATTCAATTAAATTGAGCAAAGATATTATGATAACATTTTACATCATTTTTACCACAACTTTTCACTTGATGAATTATGAGTAGTAGAGATGTGAATTCACCATTTTTTCTCCATTATTCTCATCACGTGACGAGTTGTAGCAAAAATTATATAAAATGTATGGCAATAACATTACTCAATTAAATTCAATTAATTTAAACAACTGGCCTGAGTCAGCGATTTGCTTCCTGAACTGAGTCGACTCGCTAACTGACTCGTCTCTGTGTCCCATCGTCACCACCACCAGCCTCATTTCCTCTCGCTTTTCCTTCACCATCAACACCTTCTTCTTCGTCTGTCTTATCAAATCCCAAAACCCATCATTATCTTCTCGATTCAGCCTCTCTTTGCAATCCTCAAGCCTCTTCAACACGTTAAAAAACTGAGTCGACTCAGTACCGTAGATCATACTTTCCATTCTATTCCCGAGTTCCACAACTCGTACAAATATTTCAGATTGAACCAACATGAAATCTTCACTAACGATTCTCATCACCTCGAAGACCAAACTGTTAACATGTAACGAATCCGGAGCTTCACAAACTCTCTCTGTGAAATCAACAAGAACATTTATTTCCTTTAATAATTCCGAGTTCAACAAGCTCAAAACTTTTTGTTCTTTATCTTTGTTATCTACTATGTGTGAATCACATGAACAAAAGTAATAACCCAAAACCCTAGAAACCATCAAACTTTGTTCCAATAAACCCGCGTACCATCTTACCCAATTCGACAATTCCCACGTTTCCACATCGGAACTGTCTCTAAAATTCGATAGGTTAAGGAAGTTTTTGCCACCACAGCATGGATAGAAAGAGAGCTGGTCTTTTAGAATGAAGGAGCTCCTGTTGATAACGTTATGAATTGTGAGAAGGCATTTTAGGGCAACGGAAGCACTTTGCGTGTCATGCAAGCGATCCATAAGTACTTCTATGCATGCACACGCGGTGAGGCGGGACCCGTTGCCGAAGTTGAGAACGGCGGCAAGACGCTTCTCAGACGGAGGAGACGGGTTGTGCGTGGTGGCGTGGAGGACCGCAGCGTTTACAGAGGCATTGCACTTGGTTATTGATAGGGTTGCTTTGATCAAAGAGGCTTTGTCTTTGAGAATATCTATGAAATTTCTTAGCTTCTTTAGCCTACCCATGGTGAGTCAAAGAAAGAGGATAAGGAGAGCCTGGAGAGGAAGGAGTGGGAAGAGGGAAATATTAAGATGAATTTGAGAAAGCTTTAGAGATTTTTAATTTTATTAATGTGTGTATTAATTAATTAATTAATAATTAATTACTACTATATCTTTGTTAATAGTTAGAAACTTAGAATACAATGTAACTATATACGTAATATAAAGTATAAACTTAAATAATAACTTGTATAGTTGGTGCACTGGTGCATGTATGGACCATAGTCAGCCTCGTGCCTGCCATTTCTTACCGTTTCTTCTGTAAGCCATATTTGACAAATTGTGCTGATGGGAATATAAGAGTATAACATTTGACTTTATGTTAAATGTCCAATTAAGACCAGATAGAGAAAGGAGAAGTTCAAAGGTATCGTTTTTTTTAATGACCATTTGTACAATGTATGAAATTTCTGTCTTGATGCACTATATTATGGATATTCTAATTAAGAAAGTTATTATTAATTTTAATACATAACCTTATAGATTGACATGATGACATGACAATAAAACTCTCATCAACAATTGAAAAAAAAAATCTAATTAAATAATTTTCTTTCTTTGTGCCTTGTGTTTAACACATCAATTATAAGATATATTTAATATTATTTGTAATTTCATTATAATCACTCTTTTATCTAACTTGTATATAGGTGCTAATAACTTGTTGGCCAATTGATAGCTTGTCCTCCCCCTAAAAGGACAATTCAATCGCGAGTTGAGGCAATGAGTAGGGGATATATAATAATTGTATAAGGTACCCAGTCTATGCATGGGTTGAGTTGTAGGGTAAATTATATTTTACCATAAATAAAATATAAAATAAGCCAACTCATCAATTATAAGAGCATTAACATTAGGTATGCTAAAACACTTAAAATACTATTTTGGCACACCAAATAACAAAAAACTTACCGCATTAGGTGTGCTAAATCTAAAAAAGTTTAGCAATGTAGTAATCTACTACTTGTAGTAATAATTGTAGCATATATGCCACTTTGTTTTATTCTTTTTTATTCCCCTCCTCTCGCTCTCATCCCTCTTTTGTTAACATTAGCCACTTAATCTCTCACATAGCCACAGACCAAACAATTTCTACCTCTCTTAACACCAAAATATAAAATTGAAATTAAACTACAATTTTAAAGTAAACTTCTCTTTTTTGAGAAATTTTTTAATTTATTTTCATTAAATTTTATTCTTGAACTATGATATATTTACTTTCGTATAGTTAGTATTTATTTATCAAATTAATCTTAGTTAGGTTAGTATTAAATAAATTTATTCAATTAATATTTAAATGTAAAATATCCCCATTTAAATTTATTGTGTTAGGCCTAGGAACCTCAACAAAGACAATCTATCTCCAATGATCATGACTCTCTGGGAAACATAGTGTTACTATTAACAATTAAAGTACTATATATTTCATCAAAAAAAGAAAAAAAAAAGTACTTTATAAAAGGGAAGTAATGAAAATAACGACCTGCTAGCCTCATTCCAACTTACAACGTTCGGATTCTTGTAACAACTAGAAGAAAGCGTTTCTTGTAATTTCTAGATTTTATATATATTGTGGCATAGCTTATTTCTGTTATTCTATTCACTCTTCTTTGAGAATTGAGATTTCTGAGTAGTGTTTATGTGTCATATCTGGGCCGAATGCTTATATGGAGAAAAGTCTTAAGCCTAGGCCAATAAACTTTGGAGATAGAGAAAGAATAACACTAATTTTTGTTGAGAATGCCCAGCCCAATAATGCTGGACCTGGGAGTTAGGCGTTCACTGCATGCAAGCTCTCCCAATTCCCAATCAGAGACAAAGGGGTATTTCTTGGAGTTTCACTGTGAAAATATTGATTTGATTAAATTGATCTTTAATCATTCTACTTCTACCACACACAAAGAAGAGTACACCATTTTTCACCACAAAACATTGTCATTTGCTTTGCTGGGTGAATTTACGTATCTAATATCTTGGTGGGGCCAAATATCTTGAGAAATAACTTGTGTAATAATTGAGAAACAGTCTATATTGAAAAAATTTAGGACCACATTCTTTTATGCTACAATTTTGTCACATTAACTTTTATACTACAATTTTGTCACAACTTTAATGTGACAAATTATAAATAGTAAGAAAAAGTAATGAGTTTATACAAATGTAAAATAAAGCTAATTACAATTTGTGTTATATAAAATAGTTGTGAAAACGAGTGTAATTCTAAAATTATCGAGTGACAGTATGAAAATTCATGTCCACATGTAGTTAGTTAGTGGAGCCTATCGCATTGTCCCTTTTCAATTTTTCCTACTTTCTGATTGTTTGGTACGACCAAAAAACGCTAGTCAAGATTATGGACCAAGACATAAAAGGCAGTTTCTAGAGTGCCCAACAAGTTCTTCTCATAATTTGAGTAAAACCCTCAGTATGTATTCCTAACATTCTTGGATTCTCTTTATTGTATAATTCATATTCAAACAAACAAACAAACAAAAGGGCATTGATCCAAGCAAATTCTTAATATATCCTCTGACGGGAACCAATTACGAAAGCCAAAAATTCCACATGTCCATTTCAATGGGCGACCAACATGTAGCTTTGTGAATTTAGTCATAAATGACTAACTGCGTATTTTATTTCACACACGCATCTCAGATGGCATTGCCTCAAATTCGGCATAAGTCATTAGTCAGTTTGATAAGGTTGATAGTAATCCAGACCAATTTTGTGTACAGGTTTGGCAAAAATGGACTCTACACTAATGAAGCTTAGCTAGCCCTCTAAATTCAACAATAGATCACTAATAACTTTAACAAAATATATATATATGAAACAGAAATTAAAGACACTGGTTTCATATTTGCAATATTAACAAAATGCATTATGTATTTATTTTTATTTTTTTCTCTCCTCTTTGAACACTCACTTAAACTGCAATTTCATTCCTCAACAATGAAAAATAAAATGGGCAATTAATAAGAGAGAGAGAGAGAGAGAGATATGTACACATTGAAATCTCAAAAAACCCAAAGAGAAAAAAAGAATCTAAACTTCACCATTGGGTCGGAGTGGATCAGATGACTTTTCACCAACGTAGTCCCCCTCGACTTTTGGGGATCGAGCCGAACCAGTTCGAGAAATAAAATTAGGTGTGAATGAGAACCGCCAACGGTCGGACCGAGCAAACCGGTCATAGGAACGCCCCATGCCCCCACTTGCACTCCTAAAACCCCTCCTCGAACTCCTCACCCTAGGAAACGCCACAGCACAACTATTTGTTCGATTCAACGACGTCACCGAAGTCGAACTCATAAGCTGACTCCGTACCTCTTCTGGTAACCTTAGCGTAAACCTCTCTTGATTCTCTCCTGGTTGAACCAACGAGTGACCCATTGAGTATGACCTTGGCAATAACTTGAACCCAGTTGAGCTTGATCTATCTGGCTGATTCTGATTGGTTATTGCATTTGATGCTTCTAATACATTTTGGGTATGTTGGGAGTGGGATAAAGGTTCCTCGATTTCGGGTTGACCCGAATTGGCATCCGGCTCGGGCATTTGGAGCACGATGGGCCGAGGTATTTCCCCGGGTTTGGGAACCAAGTAGGCTCGACAAACCGGGCACGTAGAGTGAGAGGCAAGCCACGCGTCAATACAATCTGTGTGGAACACGTGACTACATTTGGGCAACAAACGCAGCGTTTCATCATCTTCGAACTCGTTCAAGCACACTGCACACTCCAACGCGCCCTTACCGATTTTCAGCCCTTTCACAGAGGAGTAAACGAAAGTCGGGAACGACTCCATGACCTCCGCGTCCAGCCCACGCGCCCTTCTGGAGCGTCTTCCACTTCCTCCCATGGCAATAGCTAAGTCGAGCCGACCGCGAATCCTGCGATCTGCGCACTGGCGCGTGTACACGGACAGAAATCCTAGGAAGAAGAAAATACTTACGAGGATTATCATAATCAAAGCCATGCGCTTATCGAACTTGAGCGCAGACAATGGGTCCGGCGGCAAAGCTCCGTTTGTGTCGTTCTGTGCTGTGACTTGTAATAACACGTGGAACAGAACAACAATCTTGACCAACGAAGCCACTGCCATTCCATGATTGAACTGTGAGAGCTTGAGAATTGAACGGCTGTGATGGGTTCTGCTCTGGACTGTCATCACTCATCAGAAACTGTTTATTTTTGAGTCAGTGAAGGAGAGTGACAAACCGAAAGTGTTTCTGATTTTGATGATTTGGGTGTTGCCGAAAGCACAGGAAAAAAGGAAAGCAAAAGCAAAAAAAAGTTGGGAGAGATTGTGTTTGTGTGTCAGAGCTGGCATAGGAGAAAATCATTAATATAAAAAAGCGTGAGAGAATGTATGTATAGAATAGAAGTATAGAAGTATAGAGAGACAAATAAATAGTATAATTGTTGTAGGAAACAATTTAGATTTGAAAGAGTCAGTGGCTGTGGCAGAGGCTGTGGGTTTTTTTTTTTTTAATTTTTTAATATTATCGGCCGGTTGTGTAAGTTTAAATTGTAATTGTTGGGTATTGGATATTGAGTTTGACTTAAGGGAATAGTGGGGCCCACATGAAGGGACTTTGATATAAACGAACGATGATGCTGTCTGGTTTGATTTGAAGGAAATTAACAAAAGAGAAAAAGATGAAGGTTGTCTGGTCGTGGTAACGAGTAGCTGCCACGTAATAGAGGAGGTCTACGTATTGATTAGTTGTGTGGTTGATATTTTGATAATATTATGTGAAAACAGTGAGAGGTTTCTTTGTTTTCTTTTGGTTCCAACTTCTAAAATCTAATAAACTGTGTGATTCTCTGTGGTCAATTCGATCAGAACAAGAACCAGAGCATTGAGTTTTGCAAATTTATAGAATTATAGTTTTATTATACGTAATTAACATAGTTGGATTTGCTGTCGATCAACCCAAAGATTTTTATGTTTTTTTACTTTAATTCATAATCTGCAGAATTTTCTTTGTAATTAGCCAGAAATCGGGCTTTTGGAATGAATATTCGATTATATATGGGTTCTAATTAGTTCAATTTGTAAAGTTTTCGCATTCTAAAAAAAAAAATTTGTAAAGTTTCTGATATTTGAATAAGAAATCTGAAATTCAATTTTCAACTACACTAAAAATTGATTGGTGTCTTGATTTGATAATAAAAAACACAATCATCAGAAGCAGACGCTATAATTTGAAACTCTATATAAAAAAAAAAAAATATAAATAAAAAAGTTTAGATAGATAATATAGGCGAAAATGGGCAAATGCCCTTTTCGCAAAAAAAGAAAAAGAAAAGTCAGTTGCCCTCTTTCTCAAACTAATTAGAAAAAAGTTTTCAAAAATAAAAAAACTAATTAGGGAAATGACCTTTTTTGTAATTCAATTTTTTCAAAATCGAGTTTCAACGTCACTATAGCTTTCTTAAACGCCACTACAGATATGGGGCGATCAAACTAAAAAAAAAAAAAAAAATTGCATGGAACTTGAGTTCATGGAACTCTTTAAAACGCCACTATAGAGTCCTTAAAACGCTACTATAGGGCTCCTTAAAATGCCATTATAGGGCTCCAGAAATTTTTTTATTATTTTAATTTTCAATTTGTTATAACTCGATTGTCCAAAAATCAAATTTCAAAATAGGGACATTTTTCTAATTAGTTTAAAAAATTGGGCAAAATACTGGATTAAAAAAAAAAAAAAAATGCAAAAGCCCATTTTCTCCTAATAATGTAACAAGTCATATCAATAAATAGGGATTTTTTTTTTGACAGTAATAAATAGGAAGTTTAAAAATACATTATTTTTTAATAATTTTCTTCACTATTATTCTAACAAGTTGGGTTTTATTTTTTTGTTAATTTGATTTTCTATAGGAAGTATAATAATGTAAACCATTTTTTATGGTTGTTTAATGTTTAACGCCTAATCGATCACGAGTGTAGCCATTAAACTTTGGGTACTTTGCGGTAGGTTACAATTGATATCTCGACTCCAGAACAATGCAGCAGAACAAAAATTAGTGCAGTACTAGTAGTTGAATTAATTACAAAGCTTGAATTTTCTAACAGGAACTTGCGTATATATAGAGTTCATACTGGAAAGCTACAAAAGAATAAAATGACATTGTCAATAATCAACTCACTAGCTTAATATTTATATTCCTTTTCTATAACCGCTTGGATATTTTGTCTTCTTTTTTTTCTTTTTTTTTTTGGCTAAATACTGTTAAGATGTTCTAATTGAAATACAAAACTATCTCTTCTTCTTCTTCTTCTAACTTTTTGTTTTTATTTTTTTATAAAAAACTATCTCATTTAGAATATAATTATAATATTAGCATAAATGTATAGTTCTAGTGGATTATTATCTTCTTTAGATGAAAAAAATATTTTTAAAAAATTCATATTTATTGCTTCATAAAAATTTGTTAATAAGCAATAACTATTTTCACTTAAATAAAACTAGTTAATTACTTTTTCCCTGTTAGCAAAACTCATACATAGATAAACATGTGAAAGGCCTTTAATAGATAAACATCAAATAATGAATATGTTATTTGTTTGTGGCTTTTTTTTTTTCCATTAAAATATAGTGAAGTAGTGTTCACATAAATTATGTTATTATTATTTAAATGAATATGAAATACTTTTTAAAAATATATATGTGCATGCACTGATGCACGAGTGCTTGCATATTTATTTATACATGTGCGTGCATGCGTATGAGCGTCTCAATTATAAAATTTACGTTTTGAACTTAAATCCTAACTCTGCCACTCTAAGTATGTTGTCCCACTCTCACTTAATTGTGAAATTTCATATTGTGAGAGGAATACTATATGTTCCAATGTAACATATACAACCTCACAATATGTGATCGTCTCATTTAATTTTATAACTTATATACTGTGAGATGCATGCTATATGCATATTATAATTTATATATGTAACATACACCTTAATCTCGGTTTATCTAGTGTCTATTTAGCAAAAATTATTTTTGTCAAATTATTTTACTATTTAGCTTATTTTTACTACTATTCATGGGTCTTAATTTTATTGCACTTTTTGGTACTATTCATAAATTTCACTGTACTATTTGAACTAATTTTTACTTTTATCTACAATATTTTTAATAAAAAATTTTCAATTTTAACAAAATATGAGATTCTAAGGATTTTCGGCTCAAGGGCATGCTAAGTGGTAACTGGGATTCCTAGTTGAATTCAAAAGTCAACATATCGATCAGTTGTGCTAAAGACAATCTATTGAATTCTAGGCCTCTGATCAAATCAAGATAACTTGAGCCTGGCTTAGGGTCCGTTCGGTTGGAGGAGTAGAAAAGTGGGAGGATAGAAAATTGTGGGAGGATGGAAAAATGGGAGGATGGAAAATATTTAGTTTTCCCTCTTGTGTGTTCGGTTGAAGGGGTGGAAAAGTGGAAGGGTGGAAAACTCTTTTGTTTGGTTGGAGAGAAAAAAGGAAGGATGGAAAATGTAATTTATATAAATTGACTATTATACCCTTGTTACATATCATGTAAAAAATAGATTTATTTGTACCCATTAAATAATATAAAATTTACCACATCATATATATAAATTTATATTATTATAATAATGTAAAAATTAATGTCATATGAAAAAAAAAAAACAAAAAAATCAACAAGGAAAAAAAAAAAAAAGATTAATGAGGAGTACAATGGGGACAATAGATCAAGTCCCGTTGAAAAAAAGAAAAAAGAAAAAGAGAACGTCATGTTGGAAAAAAAAAAATGCACATCACGTTGAAAAAAAAAAAAAGGAAAAAAAACATAAGAGCATGTCACGTTGGAAAAAAAAAAAAAGTAAAACAAAAAAACACACAGAACGTCACGTTGAAAAAAAAAAAAAAAAAAAGAACCTGGGAAGGGCATTTGTGGAAAAGTGCTACACTGGCACTTTTCTCCCCAAGTTTTCCTCCCAATTTGGGAGGAAAAAAAATGTGAGCCCGGAGAAAAAACTTTTTCTCCAGTTTTTCATCCTTCCTATTTTCCTTCCCCAAACGAACAGTGGAAAACAGCATTTTCCACCTTATTTTCCTCTCTCTATTTTCCATCCTCTCTATTTTCACTCCAAACGAACAGGGGCTAAGCTTTTCCTGTAATTCTCACTCAGTCAATTTCAACACCCACCACATCCGAAGAATTCAATTATAAGGAATTCAAGATTATCTTGAACCACATAATTAGTACGGATATGATTGCACAGAACTTGACGCCCGTCAAATTAAGGAGTTTCTTGGTACTTTTTTTTTCCTGGATGGATGAACTCAGTGACTAAAGAAGCAAGGACAAGCCAAGTTTCTAATTTGTGTTACTTAGAATTTTGATACTTCTACAGAAGAAAATTGATTCCAGAGGCAGGCATTATATAGACAATAGGTGTTTCTATCTTGATAGGAATTATTTTTGGGCGAACTTTTTTATTTTTGTTAAGAAAGTGTTTTAAATATATGACATCTGTTTTTAATAATTTTTTTTTTAAAATTTTTGGTGTAGGTAGAGATCAAATCTCAAATTTATTATTTGATGATAAGAAATTTTACTTGTTAAGTTAACTGAAAATCACATATTTTTAGACAAACTTGACAGGCGGCAACACTTCAAAAAAAATTTATAATTGGATTTTGTCTAATATAAGATTAAAATCTAAAAACGAGCTCCTCTTTAAACAGTTTATTTATTTTAAGCAATTCGTTATATATAAAGTCTTGAACGGCTTCTCATCAATGCCAAATCGTAGGTTCAAATTTGTATATGCTACTTAACTCGATTCGAAAGTCAAGGCTCTTATAGCTCTCAGAGGATTTATTTTTATTTTTTTATTTTACTTCAATCTATTTAACATAATATTCATTGTAAATCTATCAGATAATTAATATGCAATTAATTATCTGTCACTATTTGTTTGCTTGTTAAATAGATCAACCTCCTCTTTCCCCCTACTCAAAGGATACAGGCAGATTGTAGATTCCAATTGACTATTTCCGTTGGTTTAATGAGAATGGTATCTATCAAAATAAATGTATAAATACAAGGGAATGGTACACATTAGAATTAATGTGCTTTTTTTTTTTTGCTGCAAGTTGATGACTTTATTTTCAATTGTCAAAAATATTGACCATGTAGGGGGACAGCTCCATGTTGGATTTAGGTGGTCACAGACACCCTGACCTGGAAAAATTATTATTATAATATATAAATTTAAAAAAATTGATAATTTTTTTATTCTTAAAAAAAATTTGTGACCATCCTAAATTTTTTTTTGGCCTAACATAATTACACTTTGGACAAACTTTAGCAACAAACTTGGTTTTAGAATAAGATAACAACTCCACTCAATATTTTTTTATTAGATGTAAATTTTGACAAATCCACTATTAGTACTTTTTGTGATATTCTTATAAGATACCTCCCCTAGCGAATTAATCCTTGTACAAAATTATAATTATACCTAGATAATAGAAAAAAAATGCTATATATATATATATATATATTCTCTTTTTGTAAGTTACACACTCACGGATGGAGTGCTGCCTAAAGAAACCTTCAAAGATGATGTGTATTCTCATTTTGCCACAGTCCTTTCATGATTTATATTATATGTTACATATCAAAATGTATATTCAATGCTACGTGATTAAAATTTTAAATAACTTGATACTTTATATAATATCATATCCAAAAAATAAAATCTTAATTTTATAAGTTACACGTTCACAGATAGAGTGCTGTGTGAATAAACCTTCAAAGATGACGTGTATTCTTGTTTTGCCACCAAATGGAATGAATCCTTTCATGATTTAGATTATATATTACATGTCGAAAGGTATATTTAGTGCTACATAATTTAAAATTTAAAATAACTTGACACTTTTTTACAATATCATATCTAAAAAA
Source organism: Quercus ilex subsp. ballota (assembly GCA_032727855.1). Classification (NCBI taxonomy): domain Eukaryota; kingdom Viridiplantae; phylum Streptophyta; class Magnoliopsida; order Fagales; family Fagaceae; genus Quercus; species Quercus ilex. Next base: position 2,579,372 of record CM064909.1, read on the forward strand.
TAAAATCTTGATTTTATAAGTCACACATTCATGAATGGAGTGTTGTCTAAAAAAACCTTCAAAAATGACGTGTACTCTTGTTTTGCCACCTAATTAATAGAATGAATATTTTCATCATTTAGATTATATATTACATATCGAAAGGTATATTCAGTTTTACGTTATTTAAAATTCTAAATAACTTGACACTTTGTACAATATTATATATATATATATATATATAAAAAAAAAAAAAAATCTTAACTATGAAATAATAAACTCAAAATTTTAAGTGAAATGAAGAGGATTTTTTTTTCCTTTTCTTGAGAATGTCGACACCAAATTTGAGTTTTTTTTTTTTTTTTTTTTTTTTTTTGAGAATCACACCAAATTTGAGTTAATAGAACTTTTCTACACATTTCTTTGCTAGGATACTTATTAGCCTCTGATTTGTGTACATTTTACAGAAACCCGAAGCATAATTTTATATGATTATGTTATTTTCTTTATTGGCCATAAGAGAGTCTATGATTTAGATTGACAAGTGAGAAAATAGTACAATCAGGTTTTTCTAGATTGGAATAGAGACTTTAAAGCCAAGCAGAATAAAAATACGGAGGTCTTAGATCGCACACAGCTGGTCCTGTCAACTACTTTTACTTTATTATTACTTATTAACTCAATAATGAATTGGACAGTCGCAACTCACAACTATTAAGCGTTGCAGTGTGCCTCTCTAGAGTTATTATGGCCTTACTTCATGAGCTAGTGACTTTTTTAATAAAAAATAAATAATAACAAAAATTCAAGCAATAAAAGGTATAAGGAAAAAATCGTTGTTGTTAACTGTCAGCACTGGATCAAGCTCCTCTCTGAGCCCGTTGGGCCATACCAAGTCTCAAAAAGCAGCATTTTTATTTAGAGGAGCCATGAGGTCCAATCTCAATTAAAAAGGGTCAGACTAAGATATTGTCTAAAATGATTAAACGGTCCACCCCAATAGGGTGTTATGCTGTATTGCCAATGAATGTGTGTGTGTATATATATATATTTCATAATTCGATAGGTTGAGAAGAGAAGATTTAACCCTTGATGTCTTTAATTGAAATATCAAAATATGTCAATTAAGTTACATGACTCTTAAAAATTGCAAATGAGTAATGAAAAAAACAATGAAGTAGACACAATTTATGGGCCACACATTCTAAATTGGATGCGCCTCTAACATTCTTTTCTCTTCTTACCTAGGTTCCTTGTCTAGAAGTCTAGAAGTTAGGACGCATGGGCTCTTTCTCTTTTTTGTATTATTATTTTTAATTAAAAATAAATAAAGTAGACGTTGTCTTAATTTTTTTTTTATAAAAAAAACACTCAAATAGATGTTGGTCTCCCCATGTGAATATTTTTGCAAAAATAAATAAATTAAAGAAAGAAACAAAGAAATGAAGTAGACATGTTTAAAGGAAGAATTTCTGTTTATAGTACGTACCCAAAACAATACCAAAAGAAAGGTCTGTTTGCTTACTTTTTTTTTATTTTAATTCTTATCCTTGATCATAGAGTTAGGAAATTATATAATTGTCATTTAATTAGATTGTGATAGAAAGTGTATTAAACATTAAAACAACGTGAACTCTTTCGAATGGATAGAGGAAATAGCTGGATTGGACACATCTGCATCTAGCCCGCCATCATAAAATGTGTCCTCTATATATTTGTAGGCCGGGCTTTTAGTTCAGTCCTAGTTCTTTTACAGATGTGTAGCCCAAAATGTATAGCCAATATTAAATTAGGTCCTACTCCTAAGTTATTAATTTTATCTTTCAAATTATTGAAAATATTTTAATTCATTCTCATTGTTTATCTCCATTATTCATTTTTTTTGAATTATAATAGTGAAGAGGAAAATGAGAAATTGTAGATAAAATTGTGTTTCAGTAGGTAATTAGTTTTTTTTTTTTTTTTTTACAAGATAGAATTCTACTCTAGTCTAATCTAAGTGTATATGTGTGTGAAGCTCCCTCCTGGAGACTTGAACCCCGGCCCTTACCCTCCACACTCCACAAGCACTTATACTTGTAGAGTGACCATCGCACTAAGGGTGTGCAGTGGTTACACTCTCTGTTAAATGGCTTCCAAATTAATTTATAAACAAGTCCTAATGTGAAATGTGGAGTTTAATTAATGGGTTTCCACTTTTCTCTACTCCATACCCAAAATAATGGAAATGTCCTATCAAAAAAAAAAAAAGAAAAGAGGAAATGAATAACAAATAAGGATAGAGACTTTGAATTGAAACGATCATATAAATTTGAGACTTTGTTTGACAAAATAAAAAAACCATAACGTAATTGGTAACATGATACTCTAGGCCTTTTGTAGAACTCCTTAAAAAAAATGAAAGTTGAATTTGTTTTGACAAAAATTGATATTCATAAAATATTTTCACATTTGTGGGTGTTAATTTGAGTTTACTAAACTTATTGGTCAACATAAAATTTAATCAAAAGGTATAAAAAATAGTGTACCTAGTAAAAGCCAATAAACTTTGGGATAAATACTTGTATGATTTATACAAGACTAAAGGTTAAAAAAATAAGATATAATAAAACTTTTATTTTGCTGAATTAAAATATATAACACTTATCCATAATAACATCAATTAAAACATAAAAATTTTCAGCTAAAAAGCACATCATAGAAAGGCCTTCCCTAGATTAAACCTAGTTTTGCGCCAAAGATTCTCAAAGCTATGTGCCCCAAGATTTTCAAAGTTTTGTGTCCATTAAAATTTATATTTACATATATGATGAAAGAATATTCTGTTCAAGGTTTCGTTTTGTTTTGGATGAGTAAATTTGAACCAACAACCTTTGCTTCAAGAAAAGTAATTTCCAACCAGTTTTAATTTTAATTTTTTTTTAGAAGCGCGCACACACACAAAGGAATAGTGTGTGTCCTCGGGTTGGTCGCACATCAAGCTATCGGTATTTCAAGCTATTTCCTCAAGGTTTTGTATTATTCTTCTTTTCTTAAATACGTAAATTTAATTTTAGTGGGAGAGATTGAAAGATTCAAACAAATAACCTCATCAGCATCAATAAATTTAATCTTCAACCAATTTTCCTACCCTTTGAATTATTCTTCCTTAGGGTTGGTCGCACATCAAACATTCTGAAAATACCTATAGCATTTGTCCTTCTTGGTTAAGTTGAACTTAACACCCGTAAGGTACAATATCTCTTTGTCACGATGCCTATGTCCATCACTACATTTTACTTTGCAGAGTTAGGGAATTGATTAGTCACGGGAATAATTTTGTAAAGAATATTCAGATGAATGTCTCAAATTCAATTGTTTTATAAAAATGAGAATAAACAGTAGTCTTAGATCATTTTCCTAGGAAAGACAAAGGCAATATATTTTATCTCGCAGCAGCCAAAAAAATGTACTTTTTCTGTGGCTATTATTGTTGTCATCATTATTTTGTTGGAATTTTATTATAGTTTATGATCTGAGTTTGTTCAAGCCACCCCCCCCCCCCCCCCCCCCCCCACCAAAAACCAAAAAAAAAAAAAAAAACTGATCTTGGTTTGAGATTTGATAGAAAAAAACAAAAATCTTGAATAAGTGATAGGGTTACTATAATTTTATTACATAAATTTTATAAATTGATACAATAATTTTTTTTTAAAATAGAAAATTGTGGAGGGGTGAGCTCCTTTAGAAGGTACTGTCCGTTTTGGGTGAAGACCCTCACGGATTTGTCCACATCAAAGAACTACGCCTCCCACCTTCGATTTATAAGCGCTAGTAAGTGAAGGTGGGAACTATGCTTCCCACCTTTACTTAGGCCCAACTTCACTTAGACCCAGCGCTTATAAGTTGAAGGTGGAAGGCGTAGTTCTCCGATATGGGACAAATCCGTGAGGGTCTTCACCCAAAGCGGACAGTACCTTCTAAGGAAGCTCACCCCTCCACAAAAATAATTAAAATTTTTATTTTCTGATGTTATTTGACAATAATCATATTTATTTTCATTTATGTTTGTAAATTTCTATCAGTAATTAAAGATTAATGTTTCTCAATATTTTTTTTATTGAAACATTTCTCAATATTTATTTTCATATAAATTTATAAATTTTATAATAAAAAATACACCTTTTGCCTTTAAAGTTTGGGGTTGTTTTTATTTAATTTAGTCCTTTATATACTAAAATTTATTTTGGTCCCCTTATGTTGGATTTTATTTTTAGCTCTTTTCATTTCAAATTTTTCATTTTGATTACTCATTTAACCCTTCATAAAAATGAAAATTTTAAAATTTAAAGGGCCAAATAGAAAATTCAAAATTGAATCAAACATAAAGGTTTAATGAAAATTTGAAATGTAAAGAACCAATATCAAAGAAAATCTGAAAATTTTGTGATATAAAAAATTAAGATGAAAACAAACCCGAACTTTAAGAAATGAAGATTTAGTTTGGTTTTTTTTATTTATTTATTATAAATTATAAAATTGATAATAGATTTAAGATTTAATATATATATTAATATAGATCAAAACTCTTATAATTGAACTGATATTTTGAGTATTTTCATTAAAAACATTTAAGATTTAATTCCTAATTATTTGAGCGTGACGATCGAATAATTAAAAACAAAAATTAGCATATATCAATATGGACACAACATGCAAACGAGGCCCACAGACTGGAGGTGGGCCCGCAGGTTCGCTTCGCAGCAGGGTTAAGTTTGGAACCACGTCTACGGCTACTGATAGCCAACTTGTGTTTCTTGTCCATTCGAATCAGACGAATCACAATGCCGAATCTAGAGCACTATACCTGACGATGTTTTCTTTTTTAAATTTTTTTTGGCGTTTGCACTTGTTACTTATTTAATTTGTCTAATTTTGTTTTTGAATTCTGATTCCATGCATATAACATCAACTTCCACATTTCCCCACATTCAACTTGTTGGGCTGAGATTATTAATCATGACAAAACACAACAATTTTTGTGTTTTATTATAATGGATTGAAAATGGTGAATCTACAAATAATTAAAGATGGTAGCTTAAAAAAATAAAGCTAATTCACACTAGGGTATGATCCTACCTTCAATTGCCTTCAAAAATTTTAGGATAGGAACCAACTTGGAGTTACTGTTTAATCTGTCGTGACGTATTAACGAATATGATAGAATTATTATTTTATATCGATCGTATTTTAATTGTTCAAAATGACAAAAAAATTTGGTTATCGTATGATGTGACAAAGCTTGATAGCCTGTTACCTAATTTGACGTAAATATTATCTTATTTAACCTTATCACATAATAATAGTCTAACATGAAATAATAAAATAAAATAACTAGAAAATTATAAAGTTATTGTTCATTATAAAAAGAGTCATTAACAGATGGTATAACAAAATTATTATCATGTGTAACCATGTTCCTAGCAGAGGTACCATACCAACACACACACACACAAAAAGTGCAGGTATGTCTGAGGAGGAGCAAATGATTGGGAAAGGTCCCAAAGATGAAAATCAAGCCAGAAAAGAGCGGAGGGGTATAGTCCGAGGAGAACCTTATTCTCGGATATATCGAATATCGGTCAAGCACATACGTGGGTAATTCAGATAACCTTCCAGATAGCTCCAACGGTCAGGATGAACTTTAAGCACATACAAAGGCGATAAGAACGAAGAAATATTTGAAAGGAAAGCTGTTACCACCGCATTAAATGCACTGCATCAACTTTTCTGGCCGCATTTATGTGGAGAAGACCCCTGAATAGTGCAATCTCAATCACCACTATTCACAGAGAGCCAAAGAAGATGTCTGATAGGACACATACTCAAGTGAAGGCTTAGATGATTAACAAGTACACGATCAAGATGATCTAAGAAGAATCTATATAATGTAAAAGACCTCTCATAAGAGGGGGATCGAAAGAAAAGAGAAAAAGAAGAAAAATGAAAATTTATTAGTAGCTCTAAGAATGGTATTTGCCTTTCAAACAATAATTTATCTCCTCGGACATCAGTTTCTTCAAGTTTCAAGTGTGTTTTTGTACGGGTTCACCTTTTAAAATTTTGATTAACTGTTATTTAGTTCATAAACAGCTCAGTTCTTTTACCCACTCTCTACAAATTCGTTGTATTGGGCTTATTGGGCTCACATCCCATATCTTTTGGGCTTGGTCTACAAATCTTGACCCTACAAGTTTTATTTACATTAGTAAATTCCCAAAAAATTAACTATGCATTTTCAATAGATTTCATAATAACTAATTTCAATAAATTTTTTGATATACATAAAATAAAAATAAAAATAATTTACTAATATTATGTTAAGAAGTAAAATCCAAGTATACAAACTAACTTCTTTCTCCTTTTAAGATGGAGCGATTAATGAGACCAATTTGCATATTATATTGAATGAAGAAAAATATTAGACAATTTTTAAGTACTCAAATTAGTATTTATATTCTTCTAAAAAAAATAGTAGTCATATTAAATTATTTTTTTGAGAAGGTAATTTTTTTCCCCTTAATGACAAAAAAGGAACTGGAGTGTGACTTATTCTTAAATACAATATGCACCCAAACTTTAAAATGTTGCAATGAACACCCTATTTTGACCAAGTTATGTTACTATGATAACCAACATCATGACATTTTAATCAGTGCTAAATTTGAACTATGGTGTTAATTACAGCGTTTTAAAGTTAATTAGCAGTGCACCTTACAAGTACGTACCCTATAGTTAGGGTAGTTATCTTATACAACCCTAAAAATGAAATTATATGGTTTCTGAATTTAATGTCATGAATGCTAGGACTGAGTATGGATAATCATTAAGGTAATAGTACTGACCGAGAAACTTGATCGATCTTCAAAGATATTCTTCTTTACATGATTTTGTTCCCCATATCTAACTTCATTCAGAACTTGAAAACTATATCCTTTGTTCTACTTCTACACCATGAAGATGCTATATTGACTAGAAGAAAGGATGGAAACCCTGTGAAAAAGTAAATTGCACTAGCAGATGAAGTACATTTGAACACTGAAAAGTGACTGCATTGTTTATTTGACACCTATATCGATCAGGGTTTAATTAGGTTCATTGCATTTTATTAGGCTGAGGTGGAGTGTGACTTTTGGCCCTAAAAAAGACAAAATGGGAACCGGAGTGTGACTTCTTCATAGTGGCATGGCTCAAGTACTTTCGCAATGTGACGATATTGATAATAAAGCCATATCTCTTTTTTTTTTTTTTTTTTGGAAAGCATGATAAAGCCATATCTAGGCACCTGTGACTCGACAATAAAAACGCATGTGCTCAAAATTATGCATAAAAATGACTAGTTTGATATGGAATTCCAGGTACTTAAATTAATAGTTGAATAATTCTAAAAAATTAAAAATTAAGAAATTGAAGAATTTCTTTCAAAAATTTGTGGGTGTTATGTATTAGATAAGTGAAAGGAAAACACATAGTACGTATAAATATATTCAATAAATCAGAAGAAACTAAATTTTTAAATTTTTTTGTATAATTACTAATATTAACAATCAAGTCTTTTTAGGAAGGAGTTTTACACACACACATATATACTTAGATTATGCATCATTTCTCTTATAAGATATAACTCATATGCTTTTAAGATTTATATAGTGTGAGATGAAAGATACATATATTTTATATATAAGTATTGTATCCATTTTCCTATATAAAACCGCTATATATGAATCATTAGGGTCTATATGTGAATGGTGATTGCTTTCTCTTTTTTTTTTTTCCTTCCCTATAACCTCTTTTAACAAGTGAACTTGTCTTCTTCTTTTTTTATTTTACAACCAAGATTTCATTCACCCATGTTTTGTAACGATGTAAATGCCACACTACCACATTAAACTCAAAGAACATTGACAGGTAAGCTTATATTAAGTAAAAGTGTGGTAAGTTCTAGTTAGCTTAACTGGTAAAGTCTCTGAAGATTGAATAAGAAATCTGGAGTTCAATTCCTATTCCCTATTTACACCAAAAACCAATTGATGTCTTAATTTGATGATAAAAAAACTATCATCAGGAGCAGACGTCATATGTTAAAACTCTCTAAAAAAAAAGAAAAAAAAGAAAGAAAGAGTAAAAGTGTAAAACATTCTTAATAATATCTTTCTATTCTTCGGACATGAACATGTGGGTCTGTCTGTGCTCGTAAACGTTATATGAAGCTTTTGGCTTAACCTATATACAAAAGGCCAACGGAATATCTAATAGAGAAATCTAGCAACTTAGAGAGGGCCTGAGCTATATATTATTTTCATAGGGTGCAGAAATTGGTAGTGCAGTGACAAGATTGCTCATCGTGTGGAACCCTATAACTATCATGTAAGACTAATAATAAGAATACAAATTTGTTTACAATTTTTAACACAACTCATGAAATTGGCAAGTTAATTATGACTTTAACTGTACAACATTCAGCATCACTTTCATATTATTCTACCATGCATTAACATGTTTTTTATAAAAAGTTTTGAAAAATTTTATATAATTAAACCTACTAATAATATATTATCATGTTAAAAGACAAACGTAGCATCAGCCTTTCTCTAAGCTGCATCCATCATTGAAATTTTAGGGCGATAATTCATTAGTCCAAAATGACTACAGATGTATTTGTCCAATCTAAAACCAAGTGAAGTGACCTAAATTTTCAGTCACTGCAATAATCCATATACTTTGTCCACCTTTTATCTTTTTCTCTTTCTTTTTTTATCCTCTTTTTTTTCCTCTGGTACCTTACAAATTAGCCAACAAAAAATATATAAAAGGAAAAAAAAAAAAAAGGAACCATATTCAACCATTTCGTTCATCAAGTAGCTTTGTTGGTTGGTTACTTAGTTGGTCTCATTTTAATTGTGAAATGAGCTGGATTAGTATTAGTTTGGACACATTTAATAATAGACTTAATTGAACATATAATATTTGTTTGCATCTAGATCTAACACTATCAATTTTTATTTTTTAATTTTCGCCAATCCTTGAAAAAAATCTTATACGAAATACATTTAGAAGGGCTATACAAATTTGTCATTCTTAATTTCTCTAATTTAGATTTTTTTAAAGGTAATTTTTTTTACCTATATCTTGACATCAATTTTGTTATTGTGATAAAATAAATTTATATAATGTGTAAGTTATATATATTGAGTGAATAATAATGATATTAGCTTGAAATGAATAGTCAATTTTTTAGAATATGGTAGAATTTTTAATTTATGTTTATAATACTTGAATAAAAATAAACTTAGGTAAGAAAATATGAATTAGTTTCAAATGGATTGGAAGTAATTTAAATGAACTTCAAATTAATACGGATTAGAAGTAGATGAACTTAAAATAGTGTATATTGGAACAACACTTGACAGAAAATTAGAAAATATTGTGTGGGAATATTTTCTATGTAATTGACAAATCATTTGACAAAACGTGCTTTACTTGTAACTGGATAGATCTAAGTTGGGTTTAATGTATCAAAAAGTATTTTGTTTAAATATATCAAGTGGTATAATTAAAGACATGAAGTTTGATCCAAGAAACATGTGAAGAAAAACTGTTATATTAAAGCTCGACACTAGCTGCTATTGAAGGTTAATGAAGAAGCTCGATACAAGCTTGATCTATCGAGAATTACAATTTTAGATTTCTCAAATTTGAATTTCGGCCCATGATGACTTGAATGATTATGGTTTTTTTCTTTACAACCCTAATTATATATAAGGCTTATTTTAAAAGTTATTAAGTATGGAAACATAGACCAAAAACTCATACACTCTGTATGAAGCTATTACGTTTGTACGCATTAGGGTTTTGTAACCAAGTGATTCCTAATTTTCATTGTTTATAAAGTGAAGAACTTTACAACCAATAACAATCAATCAAATTGATAGAGTTAGTCATGTTTTGGGATCCGTGCAAAGGAGCTAGTTACAAATTGGAGATTTGTGCAAAGTAAAGAAATCTGCTACAAGATCAAGTTCAATTGGGTATTAAAGCAAAAATTCAATTGTAGGTTGGTATTTTGGGATAAGTTAGAAAAGTGGTAAGATTCCTTATACTTGTAACCGCTTAATTATTGAGAATTATAATTTCAGATTTCTCAGATTTAAATTTTGGCCTATGATGACTTGAATGATTAGGGTTTTTCTCTTTACAACCCCAATTATATATAAGACTTATTTTAAAAGTCATTAAGTACGGAAACAGAGACCCATAACTCATACACTCTGTGTGAAGCTACTGCGTTTGTACGACTTATGGTTTTGTAACAAAGTGATTCCTAATTTTCAATGTTTATGAAGTGAAGAATTTTGTAACCAACAACAGTCATCAAATTGCTGGAGTTAGTCATATTTTGGGATTCGAGCAAATGAGCTAGTTACAAATGGGAGATTTGTGCAAAGTAAAGAAATTTGCTACAAGATCAAGTTCAATTGGGTATTGAAGCAAATGTTCAATTGTAAGTTGGTATTTTGGGATAAGCCAGAGTAGTGATAAGATTTCTCATACTTGTAACTGCTTAGTTATTGATTAGTGGATTCTTGGGAGTAGTGACCTTAAATTCACCAGGTGAGGTTTTTGCCTTGCAAGAGATTTTCCTCATTTGTCAACAAATTATTGTGTTAATTTATTTTTCCCCTGCATTTAGTTTATTTGGTGATTTGTTGGTGCCTCCACGATTTGCATGTAATTTGACCTAATTAATTATCTTGAATAATTGAATTAATTAATCGGGGTCAATTTATTTTAACCCAACAAATATAAATTCAATTTAAATAATACTTGGCAAAAAAATGTAAGTGTAAATTAAAATTAAAATTAAAAATTTGATAAGTTTTCACATTATATAAATAAATCCTTTGTGTCATGTGGGAGGGAGATTTGTCTCAGTCCCTAACGAAGGAAATGTTTGCTTTGGGAATAGGCCGAGTAGACCGATGCCACCCTCACGAATTTGTTTAATCCGACATCGGGAAGAGACGCCTCCCACACATGCCTTATAAGCTTGAGCCTAAGACATGAGTGTACCACTACTACACATGTCTTAGACTCAAGTTTATAAGGCATGTGTGGGAGGCGTCTCTCCCCGATGTTGGATTGAACAAATTTGTGAGGGTGACATCGGTCTCCTCGGCCCATTCCCAAAGCGAACAATTTCTTTGTTGGGGTCTGAGACAAATCTCCCTCCCACAATAAAAGGCGCATTTTGGGGTTTAAGGGGAAACCCCCACCTTCCTCGGGATTGGACCGTTGAGGCCGATACCACCCCAGTGCACTACATATAGTATGCGCTAGCAGTTTTTGAGACTTGCTCTAGAACACGTGTAGTAGTGGTACACTCATGTCTTAGGCTCAAGCTTATAAGGTATGTGTGGGATGCGTCTCTCCCCGATGTGGGATTGAACAAATTCGTGAGGGTGGCATCGGTTTCCTCATCCTATTCCCAAAGCGAACAATTCATTTGTTGGGGTCTGAGACAAATCTCCCTCTCACAATAAAAGGCGCCTTTTGGGGTTTAAGGGGAAACTCATGTTTTAGGCCCAAGATTATAAGGCATGTGTGGGAGGCGTCTCTCCCCGATGTGAAATTGAACAAATTCGTGAGGGTGGCATCGGTCTCCTCAGCCCATTCCCAAAGCAAACAATTCCTTTGTTGGGGTCTGAGACAAATCTCCCTCCCACATGTCAGAATTGAGAATGGTTGCATTGGAATATTTTGTATTCTCTTATTTATTAGTTGTATACCATAAAAGTTTTTGTATTTCGCATCTTGCCAATGTAGTGTTACTTTGTAATTGAATAAAAAAAAAATAATGTAACTCAGTTAAGAACAAAGTTGAGATCCCAACTAGTTTGGAGGAATCTCGTTCAACCTATTACTTAGCAATTTATTAGACTATTCATGTATATTATTTAAATAAATTAAATTAGTTATTAAAAAAATTCATGTGACTAAAACCAAATATAGATAATTTTCAATTGTTGTCACATAATGGGTTAGGAAGATAACTTCAAAGTCCTCTTATTAAATTACTTTTTAAGTTCACCAAAGCAATATCTCATAAGATAAAATACACTAATTAATGAAATTTGGTAGAGTAATTCGAAAACTCTCTTTCTCTCTCTTCTTTTTTATTTTATTTTTCCTTCTTCTTTTTCTTTTCTTTTCTTTGGACAATCAATAGAAGAATCTTTAAACTCTCATTCCTGGATTAGAAATTTAGAAGATGATAGGCCAAGAATGTATTGACCCCTTGTGATGAATTAACCAATTATTTAGCTAAGTTAATTAATTAATTCAATTAGCATGCAATAAGCGTGGTAGCACAAACAAATCACCAACTAAGTTAATATGCAGCGGAAAATAAAGTTGACACAGTTATTTGTTTTCAAATGGAGAAAACTTACAAGACAAAAACCCCACCGAGTGATTTTAAGGTCACTACTCCCGAGAACTGACTATTATCACAACAAGCGGTTACAAGTAAAGGAATCTCAGTATCTTATACCAACCTATAGTTGAATCCTTACCCCAATACCCAATTGGACTTGTTGTGTAGTGACAATCTCTCATTTTCAACCAATTCGATGTGCGGATCCCAGTACTTGGCTTACTCACTAACTTAAGAAAGATGTTGACTGCAAAGTTCTTCAGTTTATCACACGATGAAGATCAAGAAGTTCCTTGGTTACAAAACCCTACGGGTTACAAACACAGCAGCTTCTTGAATAGAAAGTTAAACTAGGGCATATGTCTCTGGTTCACAATATACTTGTGAAAAACTTTTGCATTGAGTTGCATCAGGTGTGATAGTCCTTAAAACAATCATTATATATGTTTAGGGTTGTGAGAAAAGAAAACCCAAACATCTATTCATGGATTGGAGTGAAATCAACACTGAAAAACTGATTTTCATAAACCTCGATAGATACCTTATTTGTCGAGCAGTTGTCGAGTTTCGGGTTGAAACAGTTGTTTAAACCTCGATAGATATTAGCTGTCAAGTTTTAAAATCCAGCACTTCTTCACTTGTTTCTTGGATAGACTTGCATGATTTTAACACTTAAACTTGAAATCTTGTTTCTTGAAGCATTAAACACATTCTAAATCTATCCAAATACAAGTAAAATGTGTTTTATCAAAAGATTAGCGAATTCTATATTAACATATGTTCCTAACAATGATTCACATATGTCCTAACAGAAGAGAACTATCCATTAATTGACTTTGAGATTTTTCCATACTTTTTTTACAAAGATGAGCAATAGAAAAAACTTTAACCCCTTAAAAATTTCACACCTGTAGCAGATTGAGTCAATGAACCCCAAATCTCATTCCTGAAAGAAAGGAGAGTCATCACTAAGTTACAAAACCTTTGATTGACTTAGAGACTTTCCCTTACTTATAAGAAAAGGAAACGAACTAATGGCATTAGACCAACTCAATCATTGGCTTTATTTTCAACAAACATAAGCAATAAAAACTAAAATCAAATCAATCTTAACAAATTGGTCCAAGCTTGTGACACTAAATGTACCTAAAATGTTCTATCTTAGACCATCATTAGCCTTATAATTAAGTCTAAATTAGCATGCCGAATCCAGGTTTAGCCCGTGAAGCGACACTATTAAGCCAATAGCAGGATCTAGCTGGTTGGAACTTGAAGCTACCAAGCTAATCTACACTTATCAGATAGCAACAAAATCCCTTTTAGGAGAATAACAAACAACAAGTGGCTGCAGGTTCCCAAATTTGAGGTGCTCCGGTGTGTGATTGATTTCTTGAACGAGTCAACAAAGCCTACATAATAACACGGTTTTAGGAATTTAATAAAAACCCAAATCGCAGCTCATATCAGCATAATACTATTTAACACAATATGGAACTGATTTTATATACAAATCGAGTTGTACCTTGTGCTCACTGCCCACATGAGCAGGTTAATTAGAGTTGCTGTTGGCGTACATTACGCTCTAAGCACATGGAATTAGAATAGACATAATGATAATTTAAATTCATATAAATCTAGATTGGTGTTTTGTTAGCTGATGAGTTGTGCTAATATATTCTACTCTCTCTAGGTTCAATTGGATATATCCATAAAATCCAAATTTAGCCTTTGACATGAAAATATTAGGGGCTTAGGCTGTGTTGCCATCATGCCATGTTCTTAACAAAAGCTCAATTTAATTAGATCCTGAATAATTAACGTCCATTTCAATTCATGCATTGTCTGGATTACGACAAATATGCATGTGTCATATATATAAGGTTCCAATGTAAAAACTCCACCTTGAACCCTCTAAATCTATATAGGGACCTAGATCAATTGATGCGTTGCAATCTTTTAGATTAAATCTTTTTTTTTTTTTTGGGCTTCAATCTCCTGTACTCTCTCAGGGATAGAAGAACAAACTTTGAAATAAGTTTATTTTGAATTAGGAAGGCTAAAGTTACTATTACTTTTATTAAAAGTTATTTCAAATTGACATGATAATTAATGTGATTGGAGCTACATAAAGTAATTAATACATTTTTTAATTACATCTTTGTATTGTGATTAAAAGTTAGCACATTGGTTTGTAAAACCTAGCATCAACTAATAGGGTCTAGGGCAGGGAGCTTCGGAGTTTAAAATTTGTTATTTCTGGGATATGGGTTGCAAAGGGGGAGTTTGTATTAGTTTTTTTTTTCCTTTGACCTTTTTAACTTATTTGTTGATGTACATATTTTTAAAAAGTTTCAATTTTTTAAAGTATATTTGTCTTTTTTACACACTTTCTGCAAATAAACAAATAAGTTTTCAACAAAAAGTTAGTCACAATACATATTTTGTTATGCTTAATTTATTGGTTTTATGTCACAATACATATTTTGTATTGTTAAGTAAGTCACAAAACATATTTTGTTATGCTTAATTTAAGAACAAATAACTCAACCCGACCAGGTATCCACGTGAACGATATACAAATTATTTTTAATGGGGGGGATTGAAGTTAGAGTATTCTGTGATAAACTGGATCCATTCTCATCCGTAAATAAACCATGCTGATGTGCAATATGATACTTGCTACGTACAAGAAACTTTTTGTCCTCCCTCGAAAACATACACCAAGTTTGATCGTGATTCGTGACCCTTTTCTAAAAAGTTTAAGCAAATGTTAATAATATCTTAATGAGTTACTTATTGCTTTCCAATGTGATTTTAAGGAAGAAAATGACTGTATTAAAGAAATAAGAATAGCGAGTAGTGGCATTCTATTGAAGACCAGTCATTCTTCGAATCTCATAAACTACCATTTTGGTGATACATTCAAAGGAATGCCAGTTGGGTATGGATTTTTCCATCTTTCTTTAATCTCTAAATTTGTTAGATCAAAGATTTACAAATAAAATATAATATCTTATAAAGGAATAACTTAAAACAATTCAGAATAATTAAACTATATGTACCATAAGTTATGGTACAACTATGAAAAAAAAAAAATGGTTGGTACAAACAACTAGACAATACTCCATGGAAGAACCCAAGAAAAAAGGGAAGAAACCAAAGAGAATGTCTTCGTGACAAGCGCATAGTTACTTAAAAAACAAGAAATAAAATACAATAAAATAACAACGAGGACAACATTTTTCATAGTTATTGAAAAATTACCTTTAAAAAAAAATCTAAATTAGAGAACATAAAAATAATTTTACCTGATTGGTGCACAGTGAAATTGGTATCAATAATGAACCTAAAAATAATTTCCTTTAATCAAAGAAAATCATGTCAATGATTATGAAAATTTTTATTACCCTAAACATTATAAAAGAAAATTCATTAAGATAATAAATATAAGAAAATTCATTAAAGTGATAAATTGTGATTGATGTTAGATTACTTTGATATGCACTTAGTTGTTACTCACACCAATTTAAGTTTGGGAGAGAGTTATGGAAATTTGTGTATTCTTAGACTTATTGAAAAGAAAAACACAAAAAAAATATGTTTGTAGATTGTAGTCTTCATCGTAGATGCTTAAAGATTGGCTTTACATAAGGTGATCACATGGATTCCTCTGAGCATGTCCGACACCTGAACTAAGCTGGTTTACTTCTCTCTCTCTCTCTCTCTCCGGCATAGATATTCATCAGAATCTCTGGCTATTCACAGCTTTTTTTGTCGCCATTCTCATTTTAACTTCCAAGTGTCCCACCACATCATTACCTAATGAAACCAGTATTAGTCGCATCGTATGGGTTTTCCCGAACACCAAAAATGTTAAATAAACAATTCACCGCCAATAACTTACAAAATGTACTTAGAAGAGGGGAAAAGTAGTGTCTACTAGATCTTACTTTCCTTTTTACATTTTTTTTTTTTAAGTTCTGTGATCTACGTACTATATCTTATTTCTACTATCTTTGTGGTGAATAACAATCCCCGATCTATACCTTATTATCACCACGCCAATATGTTTAAAATTCGACTATTTGTGATATTAAATTTTTGAGAAAAAGGTTTTATTCATCTGTTTTTCTTTTTAAATATAAAAAGAACTTAATTATTACTAATGTAGATATTCTTTCATGATACGAAGAAGGAAATAACATAATAAAATAATTTATAAATATCTCAATTACCTTAAAAGTTTTAACCTGAATTAAAATTGTGTTTAATAGGTCTTATCTGATTTGATAAATGAGAATGGAGAAGAATCATCCCATAAAATAAATGATAAAATTTAGTTATAGTTTCTTCATAACATATATTCTCCAATTAAATTCAATCATATGACTTATTGACTATTACATCACCAATAGTGTTATCTTGCCCTAGCAACAATAAAATAAATTAACATCCAATAAGTCATATGGTTGATATGAAACCACTAATTAATTGTATTTAAGTTTTACGTTTGTTTGTTTATTTAGATCCCTGTAAACTCATATTGTTTAACCTAATTTAAAGCCAAGCAATTACTTAGTTCAATTAAACAGATCTAGGTTAAACAAATATCAATCATATCACATAAAACAAAAAAGTAAAGAACACAAGCGATATGATGACTTAGGAAAACTAATGAAACTGTCTAGTTTCAAAATAAAAAATTTGTAGAGAATTTAACCTCAACAATCCACAAGGCAACAAATTTACTAAATAGAATGGAAGTGTTTACAATAGATTCAACCCTAAATCTAATGTTATCTCTTGTAATACTTACTCACGTAACCACACGCAACTCCGAATCCATTGACTCTTCTATTTTGAATTTGTTGCACACAAATGCTCATGTTTGTGACTTTGAGATCCCACTCAAAGGTTTAGATCATCAGCAGCAGTTGATCTTGTTGCAACAACTTATCTCTACCGGTACTTGTGTTTGGATCTTCTTTCCGTTAAATGCTTGTTGAGTTAGAAGGTTACAGAACCTCTCAGATCTCAAAAGAGTAATTCACAAGTCTTGAAAAACATGTATTAGAGTTTTGCTTTTATACCTAGCAGTGTTGGACTCAAACCCTAAACATTTTGTGGGCTTTCAGGCTTGATTTAAAATTTGCAGAAATCGCAGTTCGATTAGTTGAACTTGTCTCTCGATCAGTCAAGCTTAGCAGTTTCTTAATTATTTTTTCTGTAGCTTGTATGTTCTTGAATCTTGACTTATATCAACTTGAGCAATGTGTAAAACTATTCTAAGATATAAATATCTTATACTAGACATGTTATTGTACTCGATTTGCCAACATACATAAAATTAGAACCTAAATATTTAATCCTAAATATTTAGAACCTAACAACCTTAAAAATCAATTAATGTCCAAATTACAAATTAGATATGTCTATAGATAAAGTATCTCACAAGACCATTTCATTGAGCATCTCTCTCATATTTGGTAGGCATGTGAGATCCCCATGTTGTGAAGGATGCACTCCATGCCAATCTCATAGGATAATTTTTTTCACAAGGTTCTTCAAGAAAGGAAAAAGGGGCTTTCATGTCCTTAATTTTAGGATCATCTAAAGGCAATGTTTTTCACAATTTGTTTAATTTTATTTTGAGTACAAGTTAAATTTACTTACTATCATAGATAATTTTTTTATTGTAAAAAATAAATTATAAAATTTAGGTATAATTCCTTAAATGTTGTAATTTAGGTTTTAAAATTAAATTCAACAATACTATATATTCATATAGTAAAAAGTACCATACAATCTTGTGGTTTATTGGCTAAGGGAATAATCTTGTGGTGTATTAGCCTAAGTATTTTCTATGTATTATTATTGAAAAGGATATTTAGACCCTAAAATTATATTATGAAGCTAATACAATTAGGTCGAATTATGCTAATTAGGTTTTAAACAATCAAGCCAATATAAACAGATGTTGTCACTAATCGCAATGCATTCAAAATAAATAAATAAGAGACATGTTATACGGTGATGAAGTGGAAAACTTCTCCAAGAGATAACCACTAAAGGGATAACTTATTCCAAACAAGCAATCCACTATTAAAAAAAAATAAATAAATAAAACTTTTATGTTTTACCTGATAAATGGGATTAATTAAAGAATTTATATCTTTAGAATTTATGATCTTTACAACTATATGGATATTCCATGGATAACGCACCTGTGCTTTACAATGTATACCTCCAACCTTCTCCCAAAACCTCTTGAAGATTTGATTGACCGCAGCAACACGACTGGGCTCCTGCGATTTTAGCTTGATCACTTGATCACGCCAATTTTGTCTTGAATATTCTTTCGATTTATACTCACTGTTGTATGGAAATAGGCTTGAATGATATCTCTATCTAGGGTTCACGGCAAAGTGCCACCCCAACCTTGTGAATCAAGTTATACAGTACCTTTTTTACTTGATGTAGGTAAGGCACATAATTCTAAGCAAACAACTAACTTTAGCGATTAATGACACAGCAACCCCAATTCTCCATTGATTAAGTCTTGACCGAGGGACAGTCAAGCTTCAATTTTTCGAAAGTCGATTAAGGAGCTGTTGAACTCCACATGAAGTTGCTTTTCTCAGGGTTCTTCTACAAATGGTTTTGAACACGATTAAGAACTGATTACAAGCTCATCTAACAGTTATAGTGTCAAGGAATTCACACTGTAACAGTGACTGGATGATATCGAATCTACTCAAATTTTTCCCCAAAACAAATAGTATAACTATAAAATTTCGTAACAGTACTCCATTTAAGAATTATAGTTGTCTCGTCAGTCTAGCAGGCTGTTTTGTTGTTATCAATTGTACGAACTATATATTTTTTTTAACTGAACTCAAACTATTCATCAATAGTTAGATTTGTTTTAAACTTATGGCTTACTGAACATCTGGTCTAGGTCCATCCATCTATATACGCAACGCGTCAAGTATCTGGAGATATTACAACCGGGACAGCAAATTACCCACCAAACTTTAAGAAAATAAAAAAAAATTGTGTGGTTGAGAAACAAACTGTCTTATAAATTAATAATTATAGTTGTCTAGTTTAGTTTAATATATAGACTGATTTGTTTATATAATTGCCAAAAGAAATAGAATCTCTCTCTCTCTCTCTCTCTCTCTCTCTCTATCACACACACACACATTGTTAATCAATTAGTGAGTATTGACTAGTGACTAGTCTACAATATATGCAATCTCACGTGCAAAACGCTGTAGCTTTTGTTTATATCTTTGATTAGATGTCTTTAAAGCCCTCTGGGCTTCCCTTCTTGGTGGCATATGATAAAAAGGTGAGTTTGTTTGGTCTATTGGGTACGTAGTGCTTTACTTTGGGTTTATACCAATAAGTTTCGTTTCCCTTTTCTCTTAGATTCATTTGGGTTTCTTTGTATTGTACGAAACAGTTCTCTCACTCTCAGCTCACAAACCCTCTCTCTCTCGAAGCCCTGTCTTATCACTTGTTTGTGTGTTAGCTAGTATCAAAAATGGCATTAGAAGCTGTGGTTTACCCACAAGATCCATTTAGTTTTGCTTGCAAAGACTTTTACTCTTGGAGCTATGACCTTGCTTTACAAGAAGAAGATAAAGCCCTTCTTGGAATCCATAGCTTAGAGCAAAGTCTCCATTCAAACTTTGATTATTCCTCATCTCCTTCGGTGATGCAAAATGCTCATAAAGAGTACTATGACCCAAATACCTCTTCTCCTGAGGCTTGCACAGATCATACTATTGATCAATATTCTTTCCCTGGTGAAGTACAACTTTACCCTCTTCCTTCAAAGGAAGCTCTTGCAACAACAACAACGACAGGTCGTAGAAAGCGAAGACGCACCAAGTGTAGCAAAAACAAGGAGGAGATTGAGAATCAAAGGATGACCCACATTGCTGTTGAGCGCAATCGTCGTAAACAGATGAATGAGTACCTCTCTGTGCTCAGGTCTTTGATGCCACCTTCTTATGTTCAAAGGGTCAGTCACTTTTATATTTATTTTTATTTTTTTCTCTTTTGCTTTTTTCCTTTGCCCAACGAAACTCTTTTTAGCAATACTATTTTTTAAACCCTAATTATATTTTTCTCCTTTTTGCTATCGAGATTCCAGGAGTCTACTTGATTACTTTATGATGGCTACAAATGTTTACGAATCCCAAGATTTCAATAATTGTACCACTTATGTTGTAATATATTGACTTTGTTATTGGTTCACTTTATATTTGATTTTTCGGGTTAATACTTAATATATTATACATGCTCAATCGGCCTTGTGCATGTCCATCACATCATTTTTTTTTAGTTTTTTGGTATGAATTAATACTTTCTTTCCTTATATAAATTAGGTATATGGTGAAGGTAAATAGGCCATTCTGATTAGTATATGTTGAGAATTTTTTGAGGATATATACATAGTTATTGAGCTAATCAAACTGATTTTAATGAATTTATCTTATCGGTTATATTTAGTTTTCTGACATTTTTGAATTACAGTGTTTAATCATATAAATATAATACATACTTACAACACTTAATAGATTATTATGTGAGTAAAAATTCATACAAAACATTGTACTTTTACAACATATATAGGTGTGTGTGTGTGTTTCTCAAATATTAAAAAAAAAAAAATTGTACTTTTACAACATAGCGACTCCAAAGCTTTGAAAACTTGATTGTTGTTGTTGTTAGACTTATTAATTGTTGTATTATAGGGTGACCAAGCGTCTATAATAGGAGGAGCAATCAATTTTGTGAAGGAACTAGAGCAGTTGTTGCAGTCCATGGAGGTCCATAAAAGGACAAAGCAAGAACCAGACACTAATGGGTTTTCTTCTTCTTCTTCACCATTCGCTCAGTTCTTCTCCTTCCCTCAGTACTCAACACGTGCAACTCAGTGCAACGACTCACCTGCCACTGCTACAGCAAACGAATCAATGGCCCAGCAGCAGCAACAGAATCAATGGGCTGTGGCAGACATAGAAGTCACTATGGTGGAGAGCCATGCCAACCTCAAGATACTCTCAAAGCAACAGCCTAGACAGCTCTTGAAAATGGTGGCTGGGCTTCAAAGTCTGAGACTCACTATTCTCCACCTTAACGTTACTACTATTGATCAAATGGTCCTCTATTCCGTTAGCGTTAAGGTTGGTACAGTACAATGAAAAGTTAGCCGATCACTATTCTCTCTTTTGTCAATTTTACAAAGTTTTTGTAAAAAATGAGTATCAAAAGAACATAAGTACTTAATGTATATTTAATGCTGCAGATATTTTTATATATAAATATAATTTTTTTTAAAAATTTTAAAATAAAGTTAAACAGTGTTTACCTACTTTCTATAGAGCAAGATTTAGGTACAGTACTTAAGAGTTATTCTTTAAATTCTATTTTTAAGATTCTGTTATTTGAATTTTTTCTCATGAGATGAAAGTATATATTTTAGTTAAATAGCCAAGTGACTAAATCTTAAAAGGGTTAAAGAACAGTACTTAAGATATTGTAGTCTGTACCTAAGTTTTGTCATTTTCTATATAAACTTGATGAAAAAGAACAATTACTATGTAACTAAACACTGTAAGCTATAGTGTTACACAATATTATAATTGAATATTAATTGAAAAGTATGCATTCTGACTTATAATTGAATATTAATTATTATTTTTAATTTGATTAACAAGACCCATTTAGAAATTATATCAATAATGGTTTTGTTAAATTTGTGGGACAGGTTGAGGAAGGGTGTCAGCTGAATACAGTGGATGAAATAGCAACAGCAGTTAATCAAATGCTAAGAAGAATTCAAGAAGAGTCAGCTTTCAGCTAAAATAATATGAAAAAACCCCACTTTTTTTTTAATCGTTTTATTTTGTAATTGGGGTTATATCATATATGCCTATCAGAATGATTGGTTCCATTCTTCTTGTTGTATCTCTTTCCTTATTCTCTGTTATCTATCTAACGAGAGAATACAAAAATTTTCCCGAAGCAATGCATGCATGTTTCCCGCTGATCATAAAATAATATATAAATAAAAATAAAAATATAATATTATAAGTATCATGGGTATCAATATCACGAAACTATAACATCGGTGAATTTTGGTGCCTAAATTATTGAATTAGGGAGTACTCTATAGTATATATCCTATCATATAAATATTCAAAAAAAAAAAAAAACTATCATATTATAAATTAATAAACGTAACATCACCACCACCAAACTTGTAAAAAAGCAAAAACATTAGCTTTTTTCCCAAGTCTTTTTGAATAAGACTTTTTAGTTTTCCCCCCCTGTTAATTACTAAAAAGTACAAATATATTCACTAGAAAGAAAGAAAATCATAACACAAAAAGTTTTTTGTTTCTTTTTTATTTTTTTTTAATTATTTAACTAATCTAACTATACTTCTTTTTACAATTTTATATATTTTTTATTTTACAATTTTATATATATTTTTAAGTACAACTTATTGTTATTTTAAGACATTCCACCTTCGAAAGTGGTGGATGATCTTTGGTTTGACATCGCACTTTATAAAAGTAGAACAAAATTTAAATTCCTTCTTGCAAACATAATTCTTATATGTGTTAGCGAGTTAGGAACA
The DNA here is from genome assembly GCA_032727855.1 of Quercus ilex subsp. ballota. NCBI lineage: Eukaryota > Viridiplantae > Streptophyta > Magnoliopsida > Fagales > Fagaceae > Quercus > Quercus ilex. The sequence continues at coordinate 2,602,483 of CM064909.1, forward strand.
AACAAAGTCGTGGCATTGTGCCCATTTTAATTTGAAGATTAAGATACTATATATACGATTTTATTTTCTTTTCGTTTGCCAAAAAAATGATGAATTTTATTGCCCGAAACAAAAGGAGAGGACTGTTAAGTGTTAACCATCTCCACTACGAAGACAAAATAAGGGTATTGATTTTTCCCGTTTGTTATTTTTTTGGAAATTTTAATGTTTTGCGTAATTTTCTCTGAATTTTAGGAATTAGGGTTTTCTTTAATAAGTTTTATGTGTTTTTAAGACTTTCCTAATCTAATTAGAGTCCTATAATGATACTATATCAGTTAGAGTCCATTTAAGGTCATTTTTAAGTATAAATTAAGTTATTTAATATGCTTGCAAAATGTATTAAAAAAAAATCAGAATATGAACAAATATAACAATTTTCTTTTAATAAAATTGAAATTTTATTTATTTGAATTTTTTTTTTTGAGTAAAATTTTTTATTTATTTTATTGATTCCAGAATTTTTCCTTCTAGATTTAAAGACACTCTTATGGACATTGAGGGCATCAGGAATTATATTATGGCAACCCACCTAGTGAATGCAAAGGCCATGAAGAAACTACAAAAAGGGCAGCCTTAGCTTCTCCCAAATCTTCCCCAAGAGAATTCCCCTGAGAGTTGAACTAACTGCCTCATCAATTTTAAGGCAAAATCATGAATATACAACAAATTTTGTAAGTTGCAAAGGAACTAATGTAGACCTTCGAAATTCACCCGCTCATTTACTTTTCCTTGTTAGGTAAGGCATGAAATTGTATTTAGATTGTCTAAAAACATGAAAATTTTCTTATTCAAACATTTTGTTTAATTGGAACCATTTTTATTTTTTTTTGAGAAAGTAATTAAGGAACCATTGAATGATCGAAATTCTTACTTTTTTTTTTAGTGGTACCAGATCATTCTAATGTCTTTACAATATAGGAGGCTTGCACATATGTGGATTAACTTGTGGTTGGATTAGTATTTTGTTAATTAGTTAAAATTTCATAAAAGTATAATAATACTTGAAGCTAATATAAACTTAGGGTTCGTTTGAGAATAGTTTATTTAACTGAAACTGAAAATTTTTTATTGAAAGTGTTCTAAAGTATGCTTGTACCTTGAAATTTTTTTGAAAATGTGAGAAAATGCGAGAAAAAGTGAGATTCTAAAAAGTTGTACATAAAAGCTAAAAACTAAAAATTGAGCTTATCCCATCAAAAAAAAAAAAAAAAAAAAAATTGAGCTTATAAACTCGTGCCAAACACACTCTTGGTTTCATCTCCTTACCAAAGATCACATCCTACATTTCCATTAATAGAGATATTATGAATCAATGGACTCAAACTTATTGTGAGCCCAATATTGTAGAGCAAGCAGGAAGAAGAAACCAACAAGTTCACTAACGACATATTGTGCTCTTTCCTTGAAGAAGCACAGCTACCACCTTTAACCATTCTATGTATTTACTTTTAGAATCAATGGAGCATAATTTTGCTTTTCAAGTTGCAAATATTCAGTGGGTTCCACACATCGGATATAGTGTAATTCCAAATGGATATCATCCTATTCTTCTTCGTAGGCTCTTTAGAGGACTTCATGATAATACCCCACGGCATATTCCCTTTGATTTGTGACTTCTGAGTTCTTGATTCTCTTCCTCTTTGTCTCCTTGTAATATATATGTATCAGAGGATGATGTCCTTGGAATGGTACAGAATGATGCTCTTCTTCTCCATTACTTACCATACATGCATGTCTTTTGCATCATCATTTGACCCATGCATGTTTGGGCAAGTGTCATTGCTTAAATGGTCAGAAGAGTTGGATATATTCAATGACTTTCAAGTTTTTATTTATGGGAACAAAGTTGCTAGTAAAAAAAAAAAAGTAAAGAACGAACTCAAAGAATTAGTTGTATTGTAAGAAATCTAAATTTAAACCTAAAGGATTAGATTAATGACCTATTTAGTTGTTCCTAAGACCTCATGAGATCAATGAGGTTCTAGAACCTCTAATAACTATTTTGGGGTCACCCTAAAAAATTCCTCCATATAATCAACTAATTAATGTTTGAGATAAGCGTGTATGGGTTACAGAGAAACTACTATGCAATATTTAAAAGGGTAAAATTACTTCCTAGTTAAGTTTTGTCATATATAAAATGATTAGCCTTTTTATTAAGGATGTGCCTTTTTTTGGTGCTACGGATCAAGTCCTAAAGCACACAGATGGGGCATTTCAAGAGTTGAAACTTGAGAATTTGGTTACTAATTAAGCAAGTACTTAGGCATTGACAAATCCTCTCTAAACACGTTGGATCCACATTATCTACTATGATGATAAATGCTAATTTCTTGTGTTGGCGGCCATGATGCGGCGAGTTGATGTACTTCTTTGTTTTTTATTGCAACAATATTCTGTTCCAGGACGTTTACAACAAAACTATCTTTGTGAAAATTAAAAACCGCACATGAATCTTGGGCTTTTTACTTTTAGGTTCATTGAGGTCACATGACTCACGTCCCCTTCAAAATTCAAATTATTATTCTTATTATTTTGAAAAATCCACTTCTCTTTGTAAATTATAACACATATACAATAGGTAACCCACCAAAGTATATATCTTTCCAATTCACTTATCCTATTTAAAATATAAAAGATGGTTTAATTATAATGTTTTCCATACATGTATGAACTGTGACATAGTCTAACAATATGAATTTGTAGATTCGAATTAAGTTAACTATCGAAATCATTTATTATTAAATAACATTTTGAGTTCGGATAACCTTGATGGCTAAGATTAATGATCAATAACAATAGAATAATAATTTAAATAAATAAAATAACAATACAATTAGAATTTAATCCATTTCAATGATTAGAATTTTATTAACTTCTTTTGAACGATTGACGGGAAGTTATGCATGATATACACTAAAACGTTCACATTATAAAAGCATTAATCCGTAGCACAAAGATCCCTTGTGTTCTCTCTTTAGGGAAAAAGGAAATCTAGAAAGGCCGAAAGGGTAGCTAGTGGAAGTGAAAGACTGAAAATCCAAACCTACTTGCCGTAAAAGGCTTTACAAGAGAGCCCATATCTTTATATCCATTCATTCCATGCATTGATTTTGGGACCCTAAATTTAACGTTGAGTAATATTCTATCAACTCAAAAAAATAAAAATAAAAATAAAAATAAATAAATAAATAAAATTTATGGTATTTGTAGCATTATTGCATGAGATTATCAAATTACTATAGAGAAAACAGTGACAGCAGGTTCATGGAACATGGGGTTGTCAAATAAAAAAAGCTAGTAGATTCTTTTTAGTGACAAGTACTTTCACATATATATATATATATATATATATATGTTGGGTAGTATCGAAGAAGTTTCGTGAATGTAATGATAGCAAATTGAAAATCTTTGTTGATTTGAAAACGATAATACATACATATCTCATAAAGGTGTACCATTTCCCAACATTTTATTTTTTGGTTCCATGATTAAAGTAATTTTGTTTGGACGTGTAATTATTAGTATCTTTTTTTTGGTTGAATAGAACTATGAATTTTTTTTTTCCCTTTCTCAAACAACAAAAACATGTATAACAGTTATGAGGATCCTGACCTTCTTCTTCTTCGATGGAAAAGAGTAATGAGGAAGAGAAGAAAAGGATGGAGGTCCATTTCTATTACAAAAAGTAGGCCACTTTGTAAACATGAGCAGACCAATTGTAGTGAAATTTGTTGTGAAAATCATTTGAAAAAGACTGACTCTGAGAGTTGAAATATGAAGAAACACAACTATGATTTTAATCATGAGAAATGCTATGGTTCTAATTATGAGAAATCCTAATTATGAAAAATGTTATGTACAAAATATTTTCACAATAAATTTTATATAGTAGATTGTTATTTATTGTTGTTAATGGGTAAAAAAATAATTTTGATGATAAAATTTGAATTAAAACCAGTAATTATCTATTATTTAAAATTTATTAAAAAATTATTGTAAAAATATTGTACATATATTACTTTTCTATAATTATTCATCCAAACAGAGAGAAACAAAATAATAATAACACGTGCCATTTGAGATAATATCATCTTTTGTTAATGAGTAAATAACACGAGAAGTTGGTGGGACTAACTTTGACAAAGTAGTGTAAAACCAATAAGTTGATGGGACACAAACTTGTTTAACAAATGTTAACTTGGCTTATTCAGCAAAAAAAATGTTAACTGGGCTGCTTGTGCATTATTTATAATAAAAAAGTGATGCTAGGAATCTCGTTTTGAAAATGATATGTAGTAAATTTATAATATATTTAGTATATTCTATAATAAAAATGACATTGATTATAAGTCTAAATAAAAGTGAAACTCACCACTTAAATAAATTAAGAAAATGTTGTTAAAGTAGTTTCTTTTCTACCGGTGCAAAGAAAACTTGCAATTCATTCCAACCGCTCTTCTATTAAATTTTAAATTTAATTTTGCATCTCTATATAATGAAAGGAAGCAATTACATGCATCTTTTTCTTATGTCTTCGCAATATGTTCACCATTTACCAAGGCTCCTCATTAAGCAACATATCAAGTTTGAGAGAGCTCTAAGGAACATGAGCTCTAAGCAACATATCAAGCATTCAAGCTTAGTAATAAACTTGATACAACCTTAACAAATAAACTTATATGTTACTAATAATTTAATAAAAGAGTCTCTTTCTTTTTTTAATATGACTCTTTTTCTTCCATATTAACTCCAATATTATTATATTTATGTTATAATATTTATTAATTTTAATTAAATAATATTAAAATGCTCCAACAGGAAGCATAAATATAGGGAAATTAAACTTCCATAAAAATAATAAAAGACTTTCTCATTTGATAACATGTTTAAATTTAGAACTGCATTTTACATAAAACAATACCAGATAGGAGTTTTCTAATACACTTAAACTAAAAAAAATTAATGGATTTTTTTTTTTTTTTGAGAACAAAAATTAATGGATTTAAGTGTTACACAATTAATGGCTTACACATAAAATAAAGGAATTAAATGTCACACTCAAAATCTTGAGAGAGTTTTACATTTTATGGGGAAACCATAGAAGCAGGCCGATTGTTTAGTGTAACATAGGGGTAACCACAAAGTGATGAAAAGAAGTCAAGATATTGATGGCAAAGGATACTTTTTCTTATTTGCTCCCAAAAAAAAAAAAAAAAAAAATCTTTTATGTGAATTTGTACTATAAAATTATAAATGACATAATTGTGTCTTTGTTCGGCACATTTCATCTTACTTGGTTTTGTATAAAGGGTTCGGATTAGAGCATATATTAATAAGTCATTTTTTAAAAAAAAAATTATCGAAATTGAAAAAATTGTCAGAAAATTTGACAAATTTTTAATTTTTAATAAAAATTTTTTTAAAATAGTTTGACGTAACGCCTTCTTGTATAAAATATAGAAAAGCTTTTGTTGATTTGTACTAGATAAAGTTGAAAGTGTTTATTGTGTAATCAATGGAGTTGTGTGTTTACCAAAAAAAAAAAAATGGAGTTGTGTGTGTGTACAGCACGCGCCGCAAAGGTGGGTTGGATTTGGAGACAAGTAGTGGAATTGGGCTCAACCAATTTTGCGGGCTTTGTCGTCTCTGCTCAATAAAGAGCTAAAACTTAGTCCAATCAATCAAAGTACATGACTGAATCGATTGGGCTTGGAGTGACATTCAGTGTTTTTATCGATAAAGTTCAAATGCATTGGCCCACGTACATCAAGAAAGTGAGCAATCAGAGAAAGAGAGAGGAGAGAATAAGAATAAGAGTTCAAGCTTTCCAAAAAAATAAAAAAAATAAAAAAACTATCTTAAAATTTGTTCATACCGACATAATTCTCTGTCTCATTTTCTTTTTATTTTATGCATAATATTTTTATAATTTAGCAAGCATCTCGGTGTAAAATAACAATTTATCGTTGTAGTTTTTAAAAAAAATAAAAAATAAAAAAAATAAAAATTGGTTTCACACACACTTCACTCATGTTTTTCGAACAACATGATTTGTCATGACTAGTCATAGATTGATGAAGAAACCATGCACACAACTATTTTGCTGAAATAATGATGATACAGCTGTTATTAGGAACTTTCAAATACAAGAAAAATAATTTAAAATTTGGTAAAAGTATTGCTTCTGTATAAAATTTGCTTGAAGTTTGTTTTTTCATCCTTAAATTTTAATTTCTTAAATTATTGAAAACGTTACACTTTTTGCCCCTTTTCATATAGAGATTAACAAATGAATTTCCTGCGAGTTTTAATTTAGAGAATTAACAATATATATATATATATATAAATAAATTTATTTACTATATTATTGACATGATTTCAATTACATTCTTTAGCAAATTAATTTATTAGCATTTTATAATAAATTTACAGTAAATTTAGCATTTTCCTAACTGGAAATATAACCAGATTGTTAAAAAAAAAGTGTTGCTTAGAAATAAAACTCAAAACTTATATAGGGTCAAGACAACATTGAGACAACTCCGGCCTTCAGCAATTATAGTACTGTAATTTGTATTTGAGCTTGGCTTTCATTCGCTGCAAGAACCATAGAGTTAGACCGTTATTGTTGGTTTGCTCAGGATATTGGTAAAATAGAGCACATAGATAGAGCAGGTAGCTAGGCTTACATCAGCTTGAGACTTGAAAGTCAGATAACGTGTTTAAATCAAAAGCCTAAATTGTATGGATTCATTGTTTGGCACTTTAAGCAATCTGGAAAAAGAAGTAACCTCCATTTCAATGGGATTAGGAAGGTGTGGTAGTTGAGAGATAGCTGACTAGCTTAGAATATAGCCTTTTATGTTGTGATTGGGAATCAAGTTAGTGAATTTTGTATGGTTACAAAAAAATGTATGCCTCCGATTGGAAGAAAATTTAATAAGGATAATGACTTCTTGCCTGAAAGTAGTATTGAATAATTATTAATCCCTGTTGAAAAATTTATCTTCCACTATGCGTTCCTTCAATGACTTATTGACATTACCATCAAATTTTACCTAAAGATTCTTGATCATGGGCTCCTGGCGTAGGTTTGGGTTTAATGACTTGACCTAAGCATGTCAGATAAGGGTTGTTATAACTCATTATCAATGGATCGAAAGCAACTATCCACACTTCACCCTCGGATGAGTGGTCGGATTATCATGCTCATCTTATCTATAAAGAAAAAAAAAAAGACAAAGTTCATCCCATACAGATTATTCATCACAATCACTTTTGATTAACTTTTTATAATTATTTCTCAACCCTTAAAAAAATTTTTTTTTTAAAAAGAAAAAGTTGGGGCAAAAACTGAGGGGGGCTTAGAGCAATTAGGTTTGAGGTTTTATCAACTGATTTCGACATGAAAACTTGTCAAAATTGACATGATTCGCTTAGATCAATCGCTTCTTGTACATAAGTTATAAAAATTCAAATGGTTTGCTACATCTAAAAGCTAGATAGGCTAAATTAGTTGATACTGAAGATGATGTTATATATATAATACTCGAGATGACCTTTTGAAGGGAAGTTGGGGCAGTCGATTATTCAATCTGAGCTATTTTTTAAACAAAAAGAATCACATGTTAGGTTTGGTAAGCTACATAATCTTAGTATTCAATATGTAATAGAACATAAAAAGTGGTAAAAAATTTATGTTCCTTAATAATCTCCTTCTATAATTATTCAACTATTTCGTTTTATAAGGAGAATCATGTTTCATATCTTCCCATAATCATTTGCTGTAATAATTGAATTATCAAAAAAAAAAATTCATTTTACCAAGTTCTAGTCATTAGTCAGCATTTACAATGTTCTCTTTCCATTGGTTACTACTTACTACATATGCCATTATGCCAATATTTTGAAATTTTTTTCTCAACAGCTACCTTTCCAGGATGGTGCATGGTTTATCTAGCTGGAACTCTCTAACTTCTGCTTAAGTTAATATATATCCCATTGCAATGGCCCCACACTTTTTTATTGGATAATTTTTTTTGAGAAACAGAAAGAGACATTTGATAATAAGTGTGAAGTCACAACAAATTATTTCCTCTAAGATGTGTGGGTAGAACCGGCAATATCCCTATATTTGATGCTACAAACTAGGGAACGAAAATTGTGGCCAATTTTTCATCCTAGGATGAAGCAATTGTGCTTGTGGGCTCTAGAATTGTTCTCATTGTCAAAGAACATAGATAAAGATGTTCAGTTTCTTGTAAAAGATATTGAGAATGAGACTAATATACTGCTAATGGCACGAACCACAACAATACACCAATAAAACATAACAAAAAAAAGAGTATATATGCATATATTGATAATACCTCTACAAACCCCTTTATCTTTGAATGGATGAAGGGTTCGAAATGCATTCTCAAAAAAGAAAAAATATATATATATATTTGTAGGCACAGCCAAAATCCAATGGTTTATCCCTTTGCAGAAACATAGCCAAGTAAATTGAATGACAAAGTAATTAGTGCTTGCAAGTGGAGGTGATACCTTTGCCTTTTGAGGCATCAATTCTGTCCTGCAATATTCACACTTCGTGATACAAAAAGACTTACTCCAGCTCCACTTCAGAACTTGAAACTGCAGCACAAAAACGAAAACTTATTCGTTTAAAGTGGACAATTCGTCCTGGAACTCATCTATATTTTCTTATAGCTTCGGTAGGAGGAGAAGAATTGGTACACCCCCAACTTATTACAAGAGTAGAATTGAATTCAAGCTCTTGTTATATCTTGAGGACCAAAACCTCCCACCACTGCAAAACGATCTTTTCATAGATACAGGCCTAATATGCAGAAAATTTTCAATTGAAGAATGACCCATCAATCTAGGCATGCTTGAGCACCTACCATCTTGCTTTGCTACCATATCTAACTGTGAACTTTCAGCATCTTCAATTTCAATAACCAAGCTCCCTTCTGAAATAGACCTTATTACTTGTATACCATTATCCATTGAATCATCACCAAGTGCCTGAAAATCATTATTCCCACTACAATTCACAGCCTCTTTTGATGTTCTTTCACCATTAACCTCTAGTAATTCGCTTTCATCAGTCATTCCAGCCGGGTTCTCCGAGATGTCACCATCATTCCCAGAGTTCATCATAGTGGTCTCTTGGTTTCTGTCCAAATTGTTAGCATGCTGATCCACTGAACCCAGATGACTAACAAGGTCTAAACTGACAGTATCACTCACAATTATATTGGCACGGCATAGAGGACAGTTTGTATGAGACCTCAACCAAGTATCAATGCAACGTATATGAAAGGCATGGCTACACTTGGGCAAGAGTCTAAGCGTTTCATCTTCATGAAACTCATTCAAACACACAGAACACTCGGTGCCTTCAATCAAACCCTCATCTTTCTTGTACTTACAAACCGCAATCGAGCTTATAATAGACTGTTGTAAACCAACGGTGGTGATCAACCATATAGGATGATCAACATGATTCTCATCAAGAAAATCTTCATCTGTACCGTCTGATTGAGAGGTTGTACGTCCATTATTTCTTCGGCTACACCAACTTGGACAAGACCTTACTATTAGAACATAGTAACTAATAAGAACAAGAAGGCCGACTAAGACAGAAAGGGAGATAATAAGGAAGGTTGAGAAGTGGTGGCTTAAGAATTTTGAGCTATGAGAGGCTGTGAGAGATGGTGGTGGAGGTGGTGGTGAGAAATAGCTATAGTCTGGGAAAGGTAGTTCACAGTTATAACTATAAGGGCAAGCTGGGTCACAATTATTACCATCACAGTTTGAGGATGGGCTTGTTGCAGGGAGTGTAGGGAAGAGTATTCTATAATTTCTAGCCATTGAAGGAGATTAAAAAAAAAAAAGAGAGTCAAGAGAGGCAGAAAGAGAAGCAAGATACATGAGTGAGTGGCTCTTTGAAGAGAGGTGTTTAGCTTTTGTTTGAATTGGAAGGGACGAAATGGAAGACGTTAAGAAAGTTAACATGTCTCTTTCAGAGGTTTAGTGGGGGATTTTGATTTGTTTTCTGTGTTTGGTGATTGACACCAAGTTAAACCCTCTGCCTCACCATGGTTTCGTATAGGTGTTATAGTGTATTCATTCCTCCAATTAGCTCCATTCGGCATGGACCACACATAAGGTAAGACACAGGTAGGGAAAGTTGAGGGAGTAGAAAGAGACACAAGTATATATGGGCAGGTAATTGTTATCTCACACCTATTTAGGGCGACTTAGGAGAAATTATAAGATTCACACAGTGGATAAGTGATGTGGTCCACCATTCTACTAAAAAATTGCCGCTTTTTCAAATTGTTAGTTATAAAATTTTTTTAAACAAAAATTAATTACTGATTCAGCAATTTTAAACAAGTGGAAGTTTTTTAGTAGAATGGTGGACAAATGACGTGGTCCACCAGAGAACTCTATAATTTCTCCCGACTTAGGATTTCAAGTTAGGAGGCCGAAACGTAAGGGGGGAAAAAAATTCAAATAGATATCCATGTAGTACTAATAAAATATCAACCAAGATAAATACACAAAATCATTATTTCTTAATTCAAAATGTAATAGTTTACCAACAAAGACAAAATAATACAAAATAATATTATTTCTTAAGAGCATCAGTTGTTGCAAAAAAAAAACAAAAAAAAAATCACAAACAAAAACTAACTTTTGCTACTTTAATATAGCATTTAAAATGTTTCGTACAATAATGTTTTTGATATTTGGTGTTCTAAATACTAAATATTTATAATTTAGAACACCTGATGCTAGTATTCTAATATTGTGTTAACTATGATTTTTTATTTTAAAGTTTTGGTTTTGTTAAGTTTTTGAGTTTGATAATTGCTAATTGGGCTAGGCTAATTAAAATGGAGGGGGTCTAAGTTTTTGGAAGAGGGAAGTGCAACTCTATAAAATATATATATATATATGTGGGGCCAAGAAATGGTCAGACGACTCCAGCCCACTCCCAACTGGGCCCAAGGCTCATGTCCGAGGACGCGCCCATGGACCGAGGACTGAAGTGTAGCGCCCAGCTACCCTCTAAACAACGCCGAGGATGATAGCATCCTCGGAAGTCCGAGGCCCGAGAAAGTGCAAGCAGCACTCCCTCAAAGCTAGCCTCCCCAAGCATCCAAGGAGCAAACAGCGGGTACCAAATACCAGACATGGAAGCATGGTGGAGGAGCAAGTCCCAGACGAACTGTCATCTCCACATTAAATGCTCCCAACTAACATCCTGGCCGCATTAATGAGGAAGGGACGCCTCAACAGTGCCACCTTGGTTGCTGCCACCTACAGAGACCATGGGAAGGTGGCTGATGGGACAGGCACTCAAGTGATGCCCTAATCCTTTTACAAATGTAGGGCTAAGATTAATTGGGAGAGGGATATATAATGTAATGGACTCCTCCTAAAGGGGGGGGGACAGAAGAAAGAGAGTAATCTTCATGTACTGAGGGAGAACTGATTATTCAGTCTTAGATAAAGAAATTATAAGAACTCCAAGTCCTGGAAGATACGCCCGAGGAGCATTATTATTCATCCCATTGCACGTTCAAATTATCTCACTCATGTACTACCATGCATGGTCACTGCATTTCCCACTAATGCCTAGTTCTTGAATCCATCCTCTACAAATTCATTGCGGGGAAACTGGGCTTGGGTCTACTCCCTCAAACCTGGTCCCTACAATTGGCGCCGTCTGTGGGAAGAACTTGTGCGTTGGTAAGGACAACAGTCAAGCATGGTAGGATCGAGCCCTCACCAAGCAACTCCCAATCGACCCGAACCGGCGAAGCCACGGCATCATGGTGACTACGGCGACCCCGGAGGCGGTCAGAATGATAACGGACGATTTCGAGAAGGAAGCGTGCATACTTCGACGGCGAGCGAAAACCAAGCCCAGAGGCGCGACGCTGTCCAGGCTACGCAATCGGAGGAGGCCCATAGTCACGCCTCCCAGGCGAAGGACGATAAGGTGGCCATGCAGCGCGAGATAGATGATCTGAAGAAGAAGCTGCGCCGTGCACAGCGAAGATAGCCTGAACCCAGCCCTGACTTGCCCTCTGACGACGAGAGTGACGACGAATACAGGCAAAGGTCGAGAACGCCCCCCAGCGAGACTTTCTCCCACGAGGAGGAGCGCTACCAGAGGCGTAGGCGCGCCGACCGAACCTCCCGGGGCGTAGGAAGTGACGCCATGAGCAAGGCGTTGGACCAGTTCTCCCGGTCGCCCTTCACGCGTCGTATAAAGGATGCAGAACTTCCTCGGCGGTTCCAGCCACCAACCTTCATTGCATACAACGGCAAAACGGATCCCGTAGAGCATGTGAGCCAGTTCAATCAGAGGATGGCTGTCCATTCGAAGAACGAGGCGCTGATGTGCAAAGTCTTCCCATCTAGCCTGGGACCTGTGGCGATGAGGTGGTTCAACGGTCTGAGGACGAATTCCATAGACTCGTACAGACAGCTGACCCAGGCCTTCGGATCCCGCTTCGTCACGAACAGCAGGCCTCCTCGGCCCATGAGTGCGCTGCTGTCCCTATCCATGCGTGACGGGGAGACCCTCAAGGCCTATTCGGATAAGTACTGGGAGATCTACAATGAGCTGGACGGCAAGTATGACGCCGTTGCCATCAGCACATTCCAGAATGGGCTACCAATGGGGCACGGCCTGAGGAAGTCCCTGACCGAAAAACCCGTCACCAGCGTACGGCAACTGATGGATCGGATTGACAGTACAAGCGGGTGGAGGAAGATATGCTGCAAGGCAAGGGGAAGGATAAAGTCATCCCTCAGGAGAGGAGAGACTTCAGGTCAGACCGATACAATAACACCCGCCCGAGGAGGGATTTTGGAGGAGAGTCTGGAGCGACCAACGCCCAAACCGTCAACGCCATATTCCGAGAACCCGTGCACAGGGTGCTGGAGAGAATAAAAGACGAACCGTACTTCAGGTGGCCGAATAAGATGGCAGGGGAACCTGAGAGGCGCAATCGGAACCGCTACTGCCAATACCACCAGGACCATGGGCATACCACGGAGGACTGCAGGAACTTCCGGAACTACCTGGACCAACTGGTCCGGAAAGGAAAGCTGAAGCACTTGCTGCTCAACCCTGACAATCGCCAGGGCCAAACGTATCAGGAGCCCCGAAGGGACACCACCATGGGGCAACCCGCCGGCACAATTAACATGATCCTGGCGGCTCCGGGGAGAACGGGCACAGGCCCCTCGCGAGTGTTGTCCGTGGCCCAACCGGAAGCCGGGGAGTTCCAAGCCGGACCGAAGAGAGCTAGGAGGAGGTCCTGCCCTCATTTGAGCTTCTCAGAGGAGGACAAGGTCGGGACCATCCAACCCCATGATGATGCCCTGGTGGTCACCCTTAGAATTGGGGGCTACGACGTAAAAAGGGTGATGGTAGATGGTGGCAGCGAGGCAGAGGTCATGTACCCGGACCTCTACAGGGGGCTAGGGTTAAAACCGGAGGACTTAACGCCGTATAACTCCCCCCTGATGAGTTTCGATGGGAAGCTTGTCATCCCGAGGGGCATGATCAGGCTGCCTATACAGACCGGCCCTGAAGTGGTAGAGGTGAACTTCATAGTGGTGGACACATACTCCCCCTACACGGCCATCGTGGGAAGACCCTGGCTCCATGCTCTAGGGGGCGTAGCTTCCTCCTTGCACCAGAAGGTGAAGTTCCTATCAGGGGACCACGTTCTGGAAATTCAGGGATGCCAGACCACTGCGAGGCAATGCACGGTGGCTGCCATATCATGTCAGCTCGACGCGCAGACCTCGGCCATCACCGACGAAGGTTTATAGCAATCAAAGGCCAAGGCAGCGTGTTCTAATGAACCTGCCGAGGAAGTCAGGTGCGAAGACTTGGAGAAGGTGGTAATCGGTGACGATCCCGAGAAATTCTTCCGGGTAGGGGCTCGGCTGCCCCCAAACGAACAAGAGGAGTTGGTTGGGTTCCTTAGGAGCAATATCGACGTATTCGCATGGGATCCCTGCGAAGCACCAGGAATTGACCCGTCCTTCATCTGTCACCATCTCAATGTTAGCCCATCTGCGGTGCCCAAGAAACAGCCGCCCCGGCGCCCATCGAGGGAGCATGCTGACGCCATAACGGAAGAGGTAAATAAGCTCAAGCACGCTGGGGCTATCAAAGAGGTTTTCTATCCCGAATGGCTAGCCAATACTGTGGTGGTCAAGAAGAAGAGCGGAAAGTGGAGGGTCTGTGTGGACTTCACCGACCTAAATAGGGCATGCCCAAAAGACCCATTCCCTATGCCTCGGATCGACCAGCTGGTAGATGCGACCACGGGCCATCCTCGGATGAGCTTCCTAGACGCCTTTCAAGGCTATCATCAGATACCGCTGGCCCTGGAGGACCAGGAGAAGACTGCATTTCTGACACCCATCGGGAATTATCACTACAAAGTAATGCCTTTCGGTCTGAAGAACGCAGGATCCACCTATCAGAGGATGATGACGAGGATGCTCGAGCCGATGCTGGGCAAGAGCATGGAGGTCTATGTTGACGACATGGTGGTAAAGAGTAAGATAGTGTCCGAGCATCTGGGAGACCTCGGCCGCACATTTGACGTCCTAAGAAAACACCAACTGCGCTTGAACGCCTCAAAATGCTCGTTCGGGGTGGGCTCGGGCAAGTTCCTCGGGTACATGATCACACATAGAGGAATCGAAGCTGACCCTGACCAAATCAAGGCTATTCATGATCTGAAGCCTCCGCGGAACCCCAAGGAGGTCCAGAAGCTTACTGGGATGGTCGTGGCCTTGAACAGATTCATTTCCCGATCGGCTGACAGGTGCCGACCCTTCTATCTCTTGATCAACAAGTGGAAAGGATTTGAGTGGTCCGAAGACTGTGTCATAGCTTTCCAACAACTTAAGGAATACCTATCCCGACCGCCTATCATGTCCAATCCTAACACCGATGAGGTCTTGTACGCATACCTTGCAGTGGCGCCCCACGCGGTGAGCCTAGTACTTATACGGGATGACAGTGGCGTACAGAAGCCAGTTTATTATGTCAGCAAGTCGCTGCATGAAGCGGAGGTCAGGTACCTGCCTCTGGAGAAGGCCATACTGGCCGTGGTCCACGCCACGAGAAAGCTCCCCCACTACTTTCAAGCTCACACAGTGGTCGTCCTGACCAAGCTGCCCCTGAAGTCTGTACTTCGGACCGCTGACTACACCGGGAGAATCGCGAAATGGAACACAATCCTTGGGGCTTTCGACATTAAATATATGCCCCGGACATCCGTAAAAGGACAGGTCCTGGCGGATCTGACGGCCGAATTCACCGAACCCACCGTGGAAGTAGCCCCCGGGGAGGAGAGCTCGGATGAAAAATTAGTTGGGGCAGTCTCCATCCCGGGATCACCACATTGGAAAGTATATGTTGACGGTGCGGCCAACCAGAAGGGGTCCGGAGTGGGGCTAGTGCTAGTATCCCCTGAGGGTCATGTCATTGAGAAATCCTTGAGGCTCGGATTCTCAGCGACTAATAACAAGGCCGAGTATGAGGCGCTGCTACAAGGCATGGTCATGGTACGGAGGATGGGAGGAAAATCGATAGAGGCGTTCTCAGACTCGAGATTGGTGGTAGGACAGGTGAACGGAGAGATGGAAGCCAGAGATCAGAGAATGCAAGAATACCTGAGCCAGGCCCGGTGCTCGCGGTCGAAGTTCGACCTCTTTAGCCTGTCTCACATCCCCCGGAGCGGGAATAGCCATGCCGACTCATTAGCCACGCTTGCCACGTCCTCGGCGGGGGGCCTGCCTCGGATCATACTTGTGGAGCACCTAGAAAGAGCGAACGAAATGCCAAGGGGGCCGGTTACCGTTAATCAAATTGAAGTGGGTCCCAGCTGGATGGATCCCATAGTGAAATTCCTCAAAGATGATATACTGCCCGAAGATAAGGCTGAAGCTGAGAAAGTTCGGAGAAAGGCTCCTCGGTTCTGGCTATCTGAGGACCTCCGACTCTACAGGCGCTCTTATTCTGGACCATACCTCCTGTGCGTCCACCCCGAGGCAGCAGAGCTACTGCTCGAAGAGCTGCACGAAGGAATTTGTGGAAGTCATACCGGAGGTAGATCCCTGTCACATCGAGCCGTCACGCAAGGATATTGGTGGCCGGGAATGCAGCAGGAGGCCCTGAAATATGTCAAAAAGTGTGACCAATGCCAGAGATTCGCCCCAAACATGCACCAGCTAGGAGGGGTCCTCAATCCCTTGTCCAGTCCCTGGCCGTTCGCCCAATGGGGCTTGGACATTGTAGGTCCCTTCCCGAAAGCGCCAGGGAATAAGAGGTATCTGCTGGTAGCCACGGACTACTTCACGAAATGGGTCGAGGCCGAGCCCCTGGCAAACATTAGGGACGTGGACGTCAAAAGGTTCCTTTGGAGAAACCTAGTCACGCGATTTGGAGTCCCTCATACCCTTGTCTCAGATAATGGGCTCCAATTCGACAGCAAGGCCTTCAGGAAGTACTGCTGTGAACTCGGGATTACTAACAGATATTCGACGCCCGCCTACCCTCAAGGAAATGGACAGGCCGAAGCCGTCAACAAGGTTATCGTCAACGGGCTTAAGAAGAGGCTAGACGACGCCAAAGGAAGATGGGTTGAGGAGCTGCCCCACGTCCTATGGACGTACCGGACTACCCCTCATCGATCAACAGGAGAAACACCTTTCGCCATGACCTATGGCGCCGAAGCGGTGATCCCCCTGGAGACGAATTTCCGGACGCTACGAACGAGCTCTTTCACTCCCAGCAGCAATGATGAACTGCTGGGAAGGAACCTGGACTTGGTGGACGAACGGAGGGAACAAGCAATGATCCAACTGGCCTACTACCAGCAAAAGCTCAGGCAAGGATATGACGCCAATGTGAAGCTCAGGCCGCTGGCACCAGGGGACCTGGTGCTGAGAAAAGTCGTCGGGCTGCCAAGAACCCATCTTGGGGAAAGCTAGGACCCAATTGGGAAGGCCCCTACTGAATCACATCGGTGGCAGGAATAGGTGCATATTATTTAGAAGATCTAGACGAAAAACCTGTACCTCGCCCCTGGAATGTAAATAACCTGAAAAGGTATTATTATTAATGAAGAAGTTCTTTTTGTATTCCGACTCTTAACCTGTTTCAATTTGGGATCACACGTTCGGACTTCAAAATACCAAGTGTTAGACAGAACCAAGGCTCTGCATGGTCCTCGGACTCAGGCCTATGGGGAAACTAACTACTTCAAAATACCAAGTGTTAGACAGAACCAAGGCTCTGCATGGTCCTCGGACTCAGGCCTATGGGGAAACTAACTACTTCAAAATACCAAGTGTTAGACAGAACCAAGGCTCTGCATGGTCCTCGGACTCAGGCCTATGGGGAAACTAACTACTTCAAAATACCAAGTGTTAGACAGAACCAAGGCTCTGCATGGTCCTCGGACTCAGGCCTATGGGGAAACTAATTACTTCAAAATACCAAGTGTTAGACAGAACCAAGGCTTTGCATGGTCCTCGGACTCAGGCCTATGGGGAAACTAACTACTTCAAAATACCAAGTGTTAGACAGAACCAAGGCTCTGCATGGTCCTCGGACTCAGGCCTATGGGGAAACTAACTACTTCAAAATACCAAGTGTTAGACAGAACCAGGGCTCTGCATGGTCCTCGGACTCAGGCCTATGGGGAAACTAACTACTTCAAAATACCAAGTGCTAGACAGAACCAAGGCTCTGCATGGTCCTCGGACTCAGGCCTATGGGGAAACTAACTACTTCAAAATACCAAGTGTTAGACAGAACCAAGGCTCTGCATGGTCCTCGGACTCAGGCCTATGGGGAAACTAACTACTTCAAAATACCAAGTGTTAGACAGAACCAAGGCTCTGCATGGTCCTCGGACTCAGGCCTATGGGGAAACTAACTACTTCAAAATACCAAGCCTATGGGGAAACTAATTACTTCAAAATACCAAGTGTTAGACAGAACCAAGGCTCTGCATGGTCCTCGGACTCAGGCCTATGGGGAAACTAACTACTTCAAAATACCAAGTGTTAGACAGAACCAAGGCTCTGCATGGTCCTCGGACTCAGGCCTATGGGGAAACTAACTACTTCAAAATACCAAGTGTTAGACAGAACCAAGGCTCTGCATGGTCCTCGGACTCAGGCCTATGGGGAAACTAACTACTTCAAAAGCCCGAGTGTTAGGCGGAGCCAAGGCGCTGCGTGATCTTCGGACTCAAGTCCATGTGGAAAACAACTACCTTCAGGGGACCTACGTTGTAGCAGCTAATGCCGCCATTGGCCGAGGTGCAATTGTAGTTAAAATCGTATGAGTACAGAAAAAGCGGGTAGCATACAAGTAGGCAAACAACCACGATGAACAGAAAAAGAAACAAAGCTCGCATTTCATTGAGTCCAATAGGATTTACATGATACGAATTACATTACCAAAGAAAGATAAAAAAAAAAAAAAAAGAATGTGTGAAAAATGAAATAAAGCAAGCAGAGGCGCCAGGGGGCATACTCCTTCTGCTCAATCGCTTGCTCCCGTGGGTGGCTGGACCAGGGCACCTCCGGGGTCCTCTGAGCTCTGGCTGAGTGGGATAGCCTGCAGAGGTAAGGCGGAAATAACAGCCCCCTCAGCAGAAGAAACTTGAGCATCAGAGGGAGGCCCTGCAACCTGCTGGGGGGCGTCCTCGTTAGAGCCATCGCTCACTTCAATCACTAGGGAAGGACTATTCCCTTGGTCTGGCTCGCGAGTGGCCCCAGTATCCGGAGCCCCCCCGCCTGGAGTAGCAGCAATATCCACGGCAGCCTCCTCGGCCTCAGAGCCGCCTGGACTGTCTGGCGCGGCCTCGCGAATGGCAGAGGGATAGTACACGCTCTCATTTTTCCACAGGGCGGAAGAGGCCTCCACACCAGCTTGCCTGAGGGCTTCCATCCAAGTCTCGGAGCAGTAGCGCCTACATAACCCAGGGACTTGGGATTTGTAGGCAGCTGCCGTCTCAGATGCTCCAGTAGCATAGGCTGCCTCCTCCGCCTTCTCCTTGATGGCCCAGGCTTCCTCCCTACTCTCCTCCGCCTCGAGCTTGGCCTTCACAGCTGCGTCCCTAGCAAGCTCAGCCACTTTCCTGGCATCCTCGGCAGCAGCCTCCTTCTTCGTCAGGTCTGCAATCAGATCCTTTGCTATCTTCAACTGCTCCTCCGCCTCACCCAGACGTTTCGTCTGAGTCTCGGCCTGCCTCTGTGCACTCTCAAGGCCTGATATTGCACTGTCCCGAGCCTGGGTCGCGGCCTTCAACTCCTTCCTCGCCTCGGCGAGGTCCCCCTCAGAGTTCTTGAGGGCCTGGGTGGCCTCCAAACGCTTCTTGCGCTCTTCTTCCATTGCCCTGCCGTGGTCGTGGGCCGTTTCCTCCAGCCTGAAGGTGGCTTGGACAGCCTGCCAAACAAAAAGGATACATGATACTAAGCCGGGCTAAAAAAAAAAAAAAAAAAAAAAAGTACAAGTGTAGAGGCCTTACCATTCCCAAATAGCGCTTGAGGCTGAGGAAGACCTCCCTACTCTTCATGGTCCCCAGCTGCTCCATATCCGCGGGAAGTAGCAGACATCTCTCCACGGCGTCGGCCACTCGCGCGCCTTCGCCCTCTCTAAAGTCCCTGAGAGAGGAATCATCCCGCAAAGGAGCCCCACGAAGCATTGGGGCAGGCAGCTATGCCTGGGCCTCAGCCGGGGCGTCCACCTGCCTATCCTGAGACCTGGAGCCTATCCTCAGCTGCTTTGAGGGCCGCCGATTGTCATCCCCCTCCCGGGTGGGCCCAGATTTCTCCTCAATGGGCCTCTTGCCCTTGTCCTTCTTCTGCTGGGAACCGGGAGGCTCATGCCGGGAAGACGGACTCGTCCGAGGTGGAGGGGGAGGAAGCCTAGATTGGGCCGAGGTAGACCTAGTCTGGGGAGGACGATTGTTCGGAGAAGGGGGTGGGAGCTTCGACTTGGGCTTCTCCGGTTGCCCTTCGATCAGCTCGAACAGAGTGGGCTGGTCCTTCTTCTTGTAGCCCATCGCTAGCCGAGAAGGAATCTCTGACGCCGAGGGGACTGCTTCGGTCGGCCGAGGGTCCCCCAAGTCTCCAGAAGGGTCCTCGGACTGATGAATCCGCTCAAAAACGTCAAAGTCGTCCCCTCCAGGGGAAGGATCTGCAACTTCCCTTTCCCCCTCAATGTCCCCTTCCGCGGCCTCTGAGGATGTATGAGAGGCAGAGGGTACTGCTACCGTGACGCCCTCTGAAGTAGAGGGACCCTCGAGAAGCTCGAACCCGTCCTCGATCACTGCTATTTTCTGCAGACGAGGATCCTTTGCTCTGATCACGTGCTTCGGGGCCGCAAATGACTTTTAGAGCGGCTTGTACCCCAAGATTTTGTGAGCGGCTCGGACCTGGTGGTCGGCTTCGTTTTCAAAATCCGCCGACCTGAGCACTTTCTGCAGGTCTTCCCTGTTGATTAAGTTATAGCGGGGCGCGAGGGAGTGCGGATCTGCAAGGAGAAAACGCGTTCGCCATTAGCGACCAAAACAGTACAAAAAGAAGTAACGCATAAAACAAATCAGAATCTCTAAACCCCTTCCCATTCCTACTACCCCACCTGGTGTCCCCTCTGTCGTCGGGCAGTGGATACCATCATGCCATGCTCCGGACACGATGAGAAAGTCCTCATTCATCCCCTTGTTGGACTCAGGGAGGCACTGGATGAGCCGGACCCTGTCGTCCCGCGTCCTCATATAGTAGGACTTGTCTCTCAGACGTTGAAGATTGTAGCAGTAGTTCACGTCATGATGGGTCAGTCTTAACCCCATCTTCTCGTTTAGAACGTCCACGCTACCCAGAATTCTGAACATATTGGAGGCGCACTGAGTGGGGGCTAACCGGAAATATGACAGGTAGCCCCTCATCACTGGCCCCATAGGGATCCTCATGCCTCCTTCAAGAAAGGCGATAATGGGAATCACCACCTCGCCCTCCTCTCTCCGGAGTTCCCATTCCCCTTCCTCGCAATACCTCAAGCCCACATTGGCCGGTATCTTATAGTCGGCGATGAATTTCTCCATCGCCTCCTCGGTAAAGACATAGTTCTTAAGTCTACCCATCCCAGATGACGCCTAAGAATGCTAAAGAAAGAGCAGATAAAAGAAGAGCAAGAGCAAAAGGAAGAAAAGCTCAGAGAGGGATAGAGCGACTTACAGAAACGAGGAGAAGCTCCTCAGACAGGCTTTTTATGCTGGAGGTGGTGGTGGAAGTTTGGCTGGACTCTGAGTGGAGGCGCAAGGGCTTGTGATTGTGAAATGGAAAAAGGTGGAAACGGTTTGAATGGGTATTTATACCCTGGATAGAAGAGCCGCGCAAATTCTCCCGCCCATAAATGTTCGGCGCATCACGACCGTTCGATTGCTAACTGCCTTCTGAACGTGGGGAACACAAAGTCGCCCGAATTTAATGCAGGACACGTTGCGCATACCGAAACGCCAGTAACGGACCTTGGGCAGACGAAAAAGCTCCAGCGCTGACAAAGGATAAGACGCGATTGGACGCGGAGCAGGACCGAGGGTATCAAAATCCTCCTTTCCGCCCGAGGATGCGGACAGCAAGATTTTGAGGGGCTATTGTGGGGCCAAGAAATGGTCAGACGACTCCAGCCCACTCCCAACTGGGCCCAAGGCCCATGTCCGAGGACGCGCCCATGGACCGAGGACTGAAGTGTAGCGCCCAGCTACCCTCTAAACAACGCCGAGGATGATAGCATCCTCGGAAGTCCGAGGCCCGAGAAAGTGCAAGCAGCACTCCCTCAAAGCTAGCCTCCCCAAGCATCCAAGGAGCAAACAGCGGGTACCAAATACCAGACATGGAAGCATGGTGGAGGAGCAAGTCCCAGACGAACTGTCATCTCCACATTAAATGCTCCCAACTAACATCCTGGCCGCATTAATGAGGAAGGGACGCCTCAACAGTGCCACCTTGGTTGCTGCCACCTGCAGAGACCATGGGAAGGTGGCTGATGAGACAGGCACTCAAGTGATGCCCTAATCCTTTTACAAATGTAGGGCTAAGATTAATTGGGAGAGGGATATATAATGTAATGGACTCCTCCTAAAGGGGGAGGACAGAAGAAAGAGAGTAATCTTCATGTACTGAGGGAGAACTGATTATTCAGTCTTAGATAAAGAAATTATAAGAACTCCAAGTCCTGGAAGATACGCCCGAGGAGCATTATTATTCATCCCATTGCACGTTCAAATTATCTCACTCATGTACTACCATGCATGGTCACTGCATTTCCCACTAACGCCTAGTTCTTGAATCCATCCTCTACAAATTCATTGCGGGGAAACTGGGCTTGGGTCTACTCCCTCAAACCTGGTCCCTACAATATATATAACCAATAAAAAAATTTTCTTTTTTTTCTTTGAGACAGGGGGGCCAAATTTTTTTTCCCTGTTTTTTCTTTGGGCCTGTCCCTGCACCTGTTGATGCACGCTCCTTACTTATAATGTTTATAGTTTAACTTGCAATGTTTACAAGATTAATTGATGTCTATGTTTAAAATGTGAAATGGGTGAGGTTTATGGATGATGTACAATAATAAATGTGAGAGAATCAATGATCTATCCGAGTTGGGTTGAAGTTATATATCATATGAGTTGAGTGTTTTTTTTTTTTTTTTAATAGAAACTTATATGAGTTGAGTTAAAGTTATGTCTTGTACATACAATTGAAAATTTGCATAACTCAATATTTTTAAGTGGATTTTTATCAATTTATCATTGGATTATATGCTTTCTCCTTATTCTCCTCACACTTGTGAAATTTAAAGATGATCAAAAATCAAAAATCATCTCATGTATAAAATATTTAAATTTATATATATATATATATATTAATTACAAATAAAACGTGAATTTATTGATCGAATTATAACTAACCTTAGATTATAAAATAATGAATTCATGCAATCTAATAATAAGATATTAAAATAATAATCTAATAAAAAAACTTATTTAATGGTGTGACTTTCATAAAAGGTTACATGGTGTGTTATACACTTTTCTTTTTTTTTTTTTTTTTTTTTTTTTTTTTTTTTTTTTTTTTTTTTGATTTGGTGTGTTAGACTGTTATTGTTAAAGTTACGCTTAGTTTAATTTTAGTAAAACTCACACTACTTAATAATTCAAGTATTCTACACTAAAGAAATATGTCAGTCAATACCGTGAAATCATAGATTTTCTACATGCTCATGTTCAGGGGCGTAGCCAGGAATTTTTGCTTGGGGGGGCCAAGGTAAAACTATCATTTTGATTTGCAATTCAATGAAAAACTCAAAGTACAGTATATTTATAACACAAGATTATTGATAGAATTTTTTTGTCTATGTAATTCTATAGCACCCAAATACCAAAATACTAACAAGTTAATCGACCAATTGAGCATCTTAAATATCTTTTTCTTGAGTTTCTCCTATTATTTTGAAAAATCATAAGTCCATAACATTCATAGAAATCAAATATAAGTATACAACAAAACTGCAAAAGAAGAAGAAAAAGAAGAAGTTGGTATTTCTCAATATTTGCTTAGCTTTAAATAAGAAAACTCTTTGTTAAGGAAGAGGGAGAAACTAATGAAAATGTGATTATGTGAGAGCATCCCATGGAAGAGTTATTGAAGAGTAACTGAAGAGAGAGCACCAAGTGATGAGGAGAGTCTTTTCAATGGTTTTTAAGTGGAAAGGGATATTGCAATAGTTTTGAGAAAGTGCAAAACTTAAGTACAATATCGTAAGTGTAATACATTAGGTTCTTCAATTAAATTCAAGCACATGTTTAACATGACCAATAAAATACAAATAATGTTATTATTTTTAAGGACAATTAAATTCAATACTGTGATTTTAACTAGGTAATCTGATGTACTACACCTCAGTTTTATCCCTTCACAAAAATTGAATAACTAAAAACTAAAAAAATATGGATGTGGCTATCATGCTTTAGAGAAGAATGGAAAAGACAAAATGAGTTAATTTTTATGATTGCACAGTTGGGATTTGGGGTGAGAAGAATTTTATGATTGATGTGTTGGAGGAGGGGGCCAATCTTTTAATCTTGTGGGGGCCAACCCTTAACTCAAAGTGATTCTAGCCTAGTTTTACCTATAATTAGAGAGGTTTTAAAAAAATTTGGAGGGGCCATGGCCCCCAATGCATAAGGTGGCTTCTTCCCTGCTCATGTTGAATTTCATATCAGAATACTATTTACTCTTTTAGTCCATAAAGTCATGCACTTTATTAGTGTATTTGAAAATAATGAAAAATTAAAATTTTGATTGCAATCAAGATCTTTTTGCACCTAAGTTTTGTTCTTACTTTAAAAGCATTGCTTCTATATATTTCACCTCGAATTCTATCAACTATTTGTGTTTACTTCTTCACCCAAAAAGAAATAAATAAATAAATTCTATATATTTGGGTGTACTTTTATGTTAGTTGAGTTCTTTCTCAAAAAAAAAAAAAATGTTAGTTGAGTTGATCAATAAAATAAGTACAAATTTTTTTTTTTTTACAAATATAATTTGGACTCATTACCGATGCATGATTGTTTTTAAATTGAACTGGTCAACTAGACAACCACCAAACTGGTCCACATATCAAAATTGATATACATGTTTTTCTAAAAATAAAATAAGCCTCCTGCAAATCTATGAATATTTAGTTTTACATCTCAGATTAGCAAAGATTTTATAACTTCTACATAACCAATACAAATTAGGGTATAAGGACAATAGATAGATCATAAATGCATATGTCACAGTTTTTCTAACAAAAGTTATAAATTATTTCCATTGTATTTACTATTTTGTTATATTTCCCTTCAAGTATATAACCCGGCATATATAACCAAGGTAAATGATAAATTTTTACTGGCTTTTTATTTCCAAAAAAATTTATTGAATTGTGATTTATGGTTTCCCTTCCTCCACTCTCATCCCTCTTTTCAATGTTTTCATTTTAGTCTCACAATTCTTGGTTCCAAGTCCTAATCATGACGACTACATTCTATCCTGAAGTCGGTATGTACACTTCATGAATAATAAGATTTGCCGAAAGCAGTCACGTACACTTTTGTTTTTTTGAGAAGAAAAAAATCAGTCACACTTTAGGATAAGTAATAATCCAGAGAAGAACCTCATAGCTGCCGTGCAGAAGTTACTCTTATAGATAAAACACAATTGTGGGCCAATGGGGGTGGTGGTGTGACCTAATTTTATTCTTCTAGTTTCATCTTAATGGAAAGTTCCCAAATAAAAAAAAAAAAAAAAATCATCTTAGGAAAGTGCTAGCAAACATAGTACTTTAAATTTCATGTAATTTTCTTCTAAAAAAAATTAAGGGTTGTGTTAATGGGCACCGTCCATAAGGTGCCCGTTAACAACATTTTTTTCGGCAATTTTTTTTACATCTTTTTTGGCAGTTTTTTTCACAATTTTTTCCCTTTTTTTTTTAAGTGAGACCCATATAGAGAAATCTTGACAAGCACCGCATAGTGCTTGTTAACATTTCCCAAAAATTAAAAATTTGTATGTAAATTTTTTAAGAAGAGGTTATTTACTTATTGGTGGGTAGGGAAAGGTCACTTTCTTATGAACTCTAGGCTGGCTTTTATTTTATTTTATATAAATTCAGCGTTTCAAAAAAAAATCACAACTTTTTCTATAATTATTGACTTGGATTGATGTGATTTGTGAATAATAAAGATGGTGTTGAATTTAAGGAATTGTCTAATAGTAATGACATCTTTTATGATACCTCATATTTGTGATTCAAACTTTACCTTACATACTCTCTTTCTCATTATCTACTTATCTAAAAAAGAATTATGTTAATAATGAGCACATATGAAAGTAATGTTAATCACAACTTATCACATAGTAAGTTATGAAAAAGTTGTGTGCTTAGCTATTTTTAATATTTTTTTTGTTCTTTATATATATGCGACTTATATTTTTTTTGGGTCACGCAGTCAAATAAAAGTAAACAATATACGCCCACAAACTAAGTGGCCCAATCTTGAATAATGGGCGAGAAAACAATGTACGAGCACAACCAATTGGCCCAATATTGAATAGTGGGCTTCTAAGAGTAAACACTGTATGCCCACAACCCATTGGCCCAATCTTGAATAGTGGGCTTATAGATCTGGATTGCTAAATAAACTAAATTGTAGTTTTGATTATCTGAAATATAGAGTTGATTGCATTTTGATCCTTAGATTATTAAAGGCTCTAGATTAATCTTTAATTTTTATTTATTTATTTTTATTTTGAACAATTTTCACCATATAAATTAGTAACGTAACTCATCTTAACTTTTATCAAATCATCAATTTAGATGAAAGGATTATATTACTCCAAATTAAAATTTTTTGAATTTTAATCTTCATAATTAAAAGTTGAAATTAAATTTAGTAACCATGGTGGACCTAAGCCATATTTTAAGGACCAAAAATATAGTTTAGTTTAAGACTATCAAATCGTTTGATTTTGAGTAGATCTACTGAAACAAAAAATCTCAACATTCACTTTTATAAGACTGGAAAGAAAAAAAGAGATTAAATTATAAATTACACCTTCTAAATTTGATATACTTTCAATTGAATACTTGTTCAGACTTCAAATTAGCCTTTTCATCTAATTCTATCCAATCTTGGTGTTAGTTTTAGCACATTTCACTTTTCAAGACAATGTTATTTTGGTAGCTAGACTTAAACGGATGGGTTCAACGATGTAAAAGGCTGAATTTGATAGCATTTGATATTTGATAACAATGCCAAGAGCTGAGCTTTGTTTCTGTTTGACTTAGTCTATAGCATTAGGTCCTAGGAAAAGAGTGGATTTGTCCTGAATTCTCCTCTGAATCTGATCATTGATTAATTTACATTACCAATCCAATATACTTTATTTTCAGATAAAAGATTGTTCTATAGAGTGTTTCCACGAATATTGTTTTTCAAGTCAAAACTCAAAAGTGCAAAGATAAGCATGAACCACGTTGGCATATACTATAATTGAGACGATGTTATTTAGATAAGCATGAACCACGTTGGCAGCCAAAAGTGCAAAGATATATATAGCATATGACCTTACTCGGTTTCCTTTTTTTCCTTCTAATTTTCTATGCTGATGCTTCATGACTAAATGAGTGTGAAGGTGATAAGAAAATTCGAAGAAAACTCATGTGAGATACGTTTTCTGACCTTTGTGCACACTTTAGGCCACCAACATTCAAACGTAAATGACATACAACTTTCGTATGGTGCCAAGACTTGAAGTTAGGGGGAGCGGCTCTGCTACTCACTATGTGCGGCAGCTCTAGCCTCTGACTCTATTGCTTTATCACTAAGGATTCTTGTTTAAAACTTTTTAAAAGGTCAAGTTGTTTGTTTTGGGTAAAATAAGTTGATTGGACTTAATTTTTTTGGCTTTATTATTGGTAATTTTTGTTGGTGGGCAAATTTTTTTGGGCTTGTATATTTTGTTTTAGGTTTAATCTATTAGTTTTTTTTATGGTCTTTAAGAGGTGGAAAATGCTAAAACTACAAAATTTTTACAAATTGCTAATGTGGTGAAAGGTTATTGGTTAGTAAAAGAGTGATGCAGGTGTGCGAACCAATAAGAATTTGCTACCTCAATATTTTGTAAAAATGTTATAAAAAAGTTTGTAGCTATAATATTACTCTTAAAAGAATTTATGGAATTAATTTTTTATTACTATAAAATTATTAATATAAAAAATATATAATAAAATAAAAGATTAGATTATAGAAATAATTATTTGTCGATGGGGCAAAGCGTAATTTTATTGAACAAAATTACTAAAATTAGTACCTATTAATATACTAATATTTAAAAAAAAATTGGGGGGGGGGGGGGGTGGTGGTGGTTGCGGCATTGCCCCATAGTCCATATGTAGCACCATCCTTGATGTTAGTGTTTCTTCAATGGACAAAAGGATCATTTACTTATTGGTGGGGAGGGAAAGGTCCACTTTCTTATGAACTCTAGGCTGGCTTTTTTATTTATTTTTTCTATAAAAGTTCATTGTTTCAAAAAAAATTCACAACTTTTTCTATAATTATTGACTTGAATTGATGTGATTTGTGAATGATAAAGATGGTATCGAGATTTAAGGGATTGTCTAATGGTAATGATATCTTTTTGTGATACCTCATATTTGTGATTCGAATCTTACCTCACTTTCTCTTTTTCTCATTATCTACTTATTAAAAAAAGTGATGTCAATAATGGACACATATGAAAGTGATGACCGTTGCAACATATTACTTAGGAAGTTATGAAAAAGTGGTGTGATTTGCAATTTTTAATCTTTTTTGTTCTTTATATGCAACTTGTATTTTTGGGCCATGCAGTCAAATAAAAGTAAACAATGTACTCCCACAACCAAGTGGCCCAATATTTTTGAATAGTGGGCTTATGGGAGTAAACAATGTACGCCCACAACCAAGTGGCCCAATCTTGAACAGTGGGCATGTAGAGAGTAAACAATGTACGCCCACAACCAATTGGCCCAATATTAAATAGTGGGCTTGTAGAGAGTAAACACTGTACCTCCACAACCATTTGGCCCAATATTGAATAGTGGGCTTATAGATCTAGATTTCAAAAATAAACTAAACTGTAGCTTTGATAATCTGAAATATGGAGTTGATTGAATTTTGATACTTGGATTTTCAAAGGTTCTAGATTAATCATTATATTTTTTTAAAAATATTTTGAACAATTTCACCATATAAATTAGTAACGTAACTTATCTTAACATTTATCACATCATCAATTTAGATGAAAGGATTATATTACTCCAAATTTATTTATTTTAATCTTCGTAGGAAAAAGAGAACTTAATAAAATTTAGTAACCATGATTTAGTTTATTTTAAGACTATCAATTCGTTTGATTTTGTGTGGATCCAGTGAAACGAATAGTCCCAGCTTTCATAAGATTGAAAAAATTAAATTAAATTATAAATTACACCTTCTAACTTTGATATATTTTCAATTGAATGGGTGTTCAAATTACTTTTTTCATCAAATTCAATCCAATCTTGCTATTAGTTTTAGTATATTTCACTTTTAAAAAAACATTATCCTGACTTCTTCTCTGATCATTAATTTTACATTACCTATCCAAAATACTTTTCAGATGGCCGATAAAAGATTGTTCTATAGACAGTATTTCCACGAATATACATTTGCGACTTCTTCTTCTTCTTTTTTTCAAGTCAAATCGTTAACCCTTGGTCCCTTGTGACGATGTTATTTGGATAAGCATTGAAGAGGACGGGTTTTGGCTTGAGATGGGCCTGACGGTTTGTCTGCTATGGCCCATCTGAGGACAGGTCCATTAGGGAATTTAATACAAATCATTAGCGAGTTCAAGGCCTATGAAGAAGGTGGAGAAGCCCTTGGTATACTTGCAAAACACTCCATAGAGTCTCGGTAAGGAAGGAGACTTGTCCACCACGTTTGGGGCTTCTTAAGAGAATCTCTATAAGGAAAGACTTCGATTTCAAGTAGGAAAGGTCAACTTTCGACTACTATAAAAGTGCCAATACTCTCACAAATCGAGGTACGGGTAATTTACCCTCTCTAGCACTCTAGAGCTGTGAGAATATTTTCTGACTTAACCTTCGGAGGGTATTTGGCCGACACCACACCGGTGTTCTCTGTTAGGTTTTCCCTCTGTGTGATTGTGCAGGTTCACGTTCGAGCACGTAGGTATCGTGTGGCTCATTGGTGAAATCTTGACTTCATCAGTTGGCGCCGTCTGTGGGAAAACCACGTTAGTAGAGATCCAAAAAACCATACTATCGTTTTTCCAGACTTAAGGGTTGCATGGTACTCACTCGCTCGATGGCAACCACCAACGATGTTCAAGGAGACGAACAACCCACTACTGCCCTCGAAAGACAAGTTCGGACTCTCGCTGCCGCGGTGGAACGTCTCACCAAACAAAATAATGACTTAGAAGAACAGCTGCGTCAGAAGAATGCAGAACAGAACGACCAGCAAGAAGAGGAAGAAGGGACCAGCGCTGCAAAGAGAAACCAGGAGAAACCTGAAGGCAGCCATGCCCCAAGCAGGCCGAAGAGGCAGAACATGAGCATGCCATCCCTCACGAACGTGACACCACCACAGATTGCCGCAGAGATGCAGGCGATGAGGGAACAGATGGAAGTAATGATGAACGCGCTCAAAGGGCGGGTTTCCAGCGATCTGGACGATTTAGTCAACCGTACTGACTCGCCCTTCACTGCGGCCGTGAATGCCTTCCCCCTGCCGCATAAATTCTGCATGCCTCATATAGACAGCTACGACGGAGTAAAGGATCCCCTGGACCATCTGGAGACGTTCAAGACCCTAATGCACCTACAAGGGATAGCTGACGAGATCATGTGCAGGGCCTTCCCCACGACGCTCAAAGGCCCCGCGAGGATATGGTTTAGCCGGCTAACGCCAAACTCCATCAGCACCTTCAAGGAGCTGAGTGCTCAATTTACCACACATTTCATCGGAGGACACAGATACAAGAAGTCTACGGCTTGCCTAATGAGTATTAAGCAACGGGAGGACGAGACGCTGAGGGCCTATATAACGCGCTTTAATAAGGAAGCGCTCTCAATAGACGAAGCAGACGACAAAATACTAGTTGCTGCCTTCACGAACGGGCTTCGGAAGGGCAAATTTCTGTTCTCTTTGTACAAGAACGACCCTAAAACCATGGCGGAAGTACTCTACAGGGCAACCAAGTACATGAACGCAGAAGACGCGTTGCAGGCTCGAGAGGATAAGCCGAGGAAGAGGGAACGACAGGAGGAAAGACAGAGGGATCAAGGGTCGAAGAGGCCAAGAGTAGACGACCAAAGAATTGAGCGACGTTCAAAGCCACCCGGAGGAAGGTTCACGAGCTTCACACCGTTGACGGCTCCGATAGATCAAGTCCTGATGCAAATCAAGGACGAGGGGGCTCTAACCTTCCCCGAGAAATTGAAATCAGATCCCAGCAAAAGGTCAAGAGACAAATACTGCCGTTTTCACCGCGATCACGGCCACGACACAGCAAAGTGCTATGACTTAAAGTAGCAGATAGAAGCCCTTATTAGACAAGGGAAATTACAAAAGTTTGTAAGAAAGGAGAGGACGGACCAGCCACCTCAAGAGCATCAGCCCCGGAGGGATAATGAGCGTCCCAGACCACCAATCGGAGACATAAGGATGATCGTGGGGGGTACATCGACAACTGGGTCGTCCAAAAAAGCCCGAAAAACTTACCTCCGAATGGTTCAGAATGTTCAGCTGGCAGGCTCGGTACCAAAGATAGCACGGAGAGACAGCCCAATCGTCGGGTTCTCAGAGGAAGATGCACGACGACTTCACCATCCGCATGACGACGCATTAGTTGTCACCCTACGAGTGGGAGAATATAACTTACACCGAGTACTGGTTGACAATGGCAGCTCGGCGGACATCCTATACTACCCTGCGTTCCAGCAAATGATGATTGATAGGGAACGGCTAATACCAACGAATGCCCCGCTAGTGGGGTTTGGAGGAACGAGAGTATTCCCATTGGGTGCGGTCACACTGGCAGTAACAGTGGGCGATTATCCTCAGCAGATCACTCGGGATGTAACATTCCTCGTAGTCAACTGCTCATCAGCATACAATGCTATCCTCGGACGGCCAACTCTCAACAGTTGGAAGGCTGCTACCTCGACATACCACCTGATGATTAAATTCCCCACGGAGTATGGGGTAGGCGAGTTGCGAGGGAATCAGGTGGCCGCCCGCGAATGATACATAGCCACGTTGGAAATGGATGACCACCAGCACACCATGTGCATAGAAGAGCAGCGGGTCGCAGTAGAACCAGTAGAAGAACTAGAAGAAATAACTCTGGACGAGACAAAACCCGGACGGATCACTAGAGTAGGGACATTGGCCAGTCAACCCACACGACAGGCCCTAACCGCGTTCCTAAGGAGCAATCAGGATGTTTTCACTTGGAGCCATTAGGACATGCCGGGTATTGACCGCTCGGTTATAGTTCACAAGTTGAATGTGAACCCCGCGTTTTCGCTCGTGAGACAGAAAAAACGAGTATTCGCTGAAGAGCGAAACAAAGCAATAGCCGAGGAAGTTAGGAAGCTTCTTGAAGCGGATTTCATTCGGGAGGTATATTACCCTGATTGGTTGTCAAACGTAGTAATGGTCAAGAAAGCTACTGGGAAATGGCGAATGTGTGTCGACTTCACAGACCTCAACAAGGCATGCCCGAAGGACAGCTTCCCATTGCCTCGAATCGATACACTTGTAGATTCAACGGCGAGGCACCAACTCTTGAGCTTCATGGATGCTTTCTCTGGCTACAATCAGATCAAAATGGACGAGGTGGATCAGGAGAAGATCTCATTCGTCACAAGTCAGGGACTTTTTTGCTACAAAGTGATGCCATTTGGGCTAAAGAATGCGGGAGCAACCTACCAGAGACTAATGAACAAAATGTTCGCGCACCAGATTGGGAGGAACGTGCAAGTGTATGTTGACGACATGCTTGTAAAAAGCATCCGGGAACATGACCACCTGAAAGACCTACAAGAGACTTTCGACACACTCCGGTCGTATAACATGAAGTTAAATCCGAACAAGTGCGCATTCGAAGTAACGGCAGGAAAGTTCTTGGGGTTCATGGTCTCCCATAGAGGTATAGAGGTTAATCCAGAGAAGGTTCGGGCCATTATGGAGTTAGAACCGCCGAAAACGATCAAGGATGTACAGAGACTGAACGGAAAAATTGCAGCCCTGAATAGGTTAGTCTCAAAGGCGACGGACAAGTGTCTTCC
Organism: Quercus ilex subsp. ballota; assembly: GCA_032727855.1. Lineage (NCBI taxonomy): Eukaryota > Viridiplantae > Streptophyta > Magnoliopsida > Fagales > Fagaceae > Quercus > Quercus ilex. Next base: position 2,635,565 of record CM064909.1, read on the forward strand.
ATTCTTCCGAACGTTAAGAAAGTCGTTCGTATGGACGGACGAATGCCAGAAAGCGTTTGAGGACTTGAAGAAGTACCCGTCATCCCCACCGTTGCTCAGCCCATCTAACCCTAGGGAGGTACTCTACCTCTATTTGGCAGTCTCGCAAGCGGCAGTCAGCGCGGCCCTAATTAGGGAGGAGGATGGATCACAAAAACCCGTCTACTTTATAAGTAAGGCGTTCCGGGGAGCGGAAGAAAGGTATCCTCAACTGGAGAAGTTGGCCTTCGCACTAGTAACTGCGGCAAGAAAGCTCAAACCATACTTCCAGGCGCACACGATAGTGGTCCTAACGGACCAACCCTTACGGAGAGCCATGAGCAGCCCGGATACGGCGGGACGCATGGCCCTCTGGGCAGTGGAACTGAGCGAATTTGATATACAGTATCGTCTACGAAATGCAGTTAAGGGACAAGCCGTCGCCGACTTCATTGCAGAATTTTCCAGGGCAGAAGGCGTGGGGACAGACACAAAGAGTCAATGGAGCATCCACAAGGACGGATCCTCCAACAGGCACATAGGAGGTGCCGGTATAGTAATCAATACTCCTGACGGAGATAAAATCCAATGCATGGTTCGGCTGGACTTCCTCACAACCAACAATGAGGCCGAGTACGAAGCTTTGGTAGCAGGACTAGACCTCGCGAAGACAGCAGGTGCGGAATCCATGATCGTACATTGCGATTCCCAGGTAATAACAAGTCAAATCAATGGCATCTACGAATGCAAGAGTGAGAGGATGAGAAAGTACCTGAACGAAGTAAAGAAACAGATCGGTAATCTCATAGTAAGATTCGTTCAAATCCCAAGGGAAGAGAACGAATGTGCCGACCGTCTAGCGAAGGCAGCCTCGGCAGAGCCCATGATCGTTCCCGAACAGGTATTGTCATTTGTTCAACTCTCCTCACTCATTGATGACGGAATAAAAGTGTAGGAGTTGAATTCTGAAGATTGTTGGACTACGCCGCTGATATCATACCTGAAGATGGGTACACTACCCGAGGGAAAAAACGATGCCAGGAAGCTGAAAGTCCATGCCTTGCGATTTGTACTAATCAACAATATCTTATACAAAAGAGGGTTCTCACGCCCGTACCTGAGGTGCCTGGGTCAAGAGGAAGCCGATTACGTAATGAGGGAAGTGCATGAGGGCATCTGTGGAAACCATTCAGGGGCACGATCTTTAGTGAACAAACTGATCAGAGCAGGGTACTATTGGCCAACAATGCAAAAAGACGCACAAGCATACGTCAAAACATGCGACAAATGTCAGAGGTTCAGTAACCTGATCAGGCAACCGACCGAGGAGCTGACGCCTATGACGGCCCCTTGGCCGTTCGCCCAATGGGGACTAGATATCATGGGCCCCTTCCCGATAGCCGTGAAACAGCTAAAGTTTCTGGTAGTTGGAATCGACTACTTCACCAAATGGGTAGAAGCAGAGGCCCTGACCACTATCACGGAGAAGAGCATCCGGAGTTTCGTCTAGAGAAATATAATTTGCAGGTACGAGATACCCAGAGTGCTCGTCTCCGACAACGGAAAGCAATTCGACAACGGAGCGTTCAGAAGTTTCTGTTCAGAACTGGGGATCAAAAATCACTATTCGTCGCCCGCACATCCTCAAGCCAATGGACAAGTAGAAGTCACGAACCGGTCCTTGCTAAAGATCATCAAGACGCGGCTCGAGGGGGCAAAGGGCATCTGGCCTGACGAACTGCCGAGCGTCTTGTGGGCATACCGTACTACGACAAGAACCCCAACTGGAGAAACACCGTTCAGATTGACGTACAGAAGTGACGCCGTCATTCCAGCAGAGGTCGGGCTCACGAGCTATCGAGTAGAGAACTACGACAAGAATCACAACGAAGAGGCCTTGCGTCTCCAGATGGATCTGATAGACGAGGTCCGGGCTACAGAAGAACAGAGGTTGGCTAGGTACCAGAACCTCATGGCGAAATACTACAACTCCAATGTCAAACACATGGACTTCCAGATCGGAGATCTTGTGCTACGGAGGGTAATGGGAGCTGCCAGAGATCCGACACAAGGGAAGCTAGGCCCCAACTGGGAAGGACCATACAGGATCTCGTCTTGGCAAAGGAAAGGAACCTACCACCAGGAAACTATGGACGGACAGAAGCTTCAACATCCATGGAACACAGAGCACCTACGGAGGTACTACCAGTAGGCGCGCCGTGAAGATCATCGACTCTCCCACAGTTTCCAGTTCATTATTATGATTTACTATGTTTTTTATAAGTTCTTGCCTCAGACAATTTTTTGACTATTTAAGTTTAGCTCTCTACTTTGAACAATTTCTCTACAAGTACCCTTTTAAGCCCATGGGGGCAGGTACATTTTACTCAGCATTATTTTCTTTCAATAAAGAAGATGTATTCAGACTCTACTGTGTTCTTTTTTTTTTTCTACGTAAATAAGCAGGATGGACGAATCATCCCAAGGGATAAATATCTAAAGTCCCATAGAGGACGGATTAAGTCCACAAGATGGACGGATCATCCTAAGGGATGAATATCTAAAGTCCCATAGAGGACAGATAAAACTAAGTCCACAAGATGGACAAATCATCCCAAGGGATGAATATCTAAAGTCTCCACAAGATGGACGAATCATCCCAAGGGATGAATATCTAAAGTCCCATTGAGGACGGATTAAGTCCACAAGATGGACGGATCATCCTAGGGGATGAATATCTAAAGTCCCATAGAGGACGGATAAAACTAAGTCCACAAGATGGATGAATCATCCCAAGGGATGAATATCTAAAGTCCCATAGAGGACGGATTAAGTCCACAAGATGGATGGATCATCCTAAGGGATGAATATCTAAAGTCCCATAGAGGACGGATAAAACTAAGTCCACAAGATGGACGAATCATCCCAAGGGATGAATATCTAAAGTCCCATAGAGGACGGATAAACCTAAGTCCACAAGATGGACGGATATAATATAAAGTCCACAATATGGACGGATATAATATAAAGTCCACAAAGTGGACGGATCATCCCAAGGGGATGAAAATCCTAATGGACGGACATAATATAAAGTCCACAAAATGGACGGATCATCCCTAGAGGATGAAAATCCGAAGTCCTGTGGAGGCCAGACCACATTTAATCCAAAAGATGGACGGATGGGACTCTAATGTTAAAAATTAATAGAAGGACGAAACAGTCCTTAGCATAGACGATCCCATCCCCAGAGTAAACGGATTATAATTGGTCAACAAGTGGACGGATAATTACTAGTTGGTATAAAGTATTAAGTAGACGGACTCTCCTACAGTAGGGTAACCTACCAAAGTCTACAACATAAACAACTAGATGTGCGTAAGCAAGATGAACAAATACAACACTACAAAAGGCAAACAAGATAACAGACGGGTCACATAACATAATATAAAAAACCAAATGTTAAATAACTACATAACATCCATGACGGATGGAAAATTGTTCTCAAGTTATCTTTACAAGCAAAAACTACATAAAAAGTAAAATTGTTTCAGCTATTGGCCGGGGCGTCCGTTCCCTCCTGACGGGCCTCCTCGTCGTTTCTCTCAATCTCGACTGCCTGTCGGCTTGATTCCCGTCAGCATGAGCCTCGTCACCAAAAAGCTGTTCAGTATCGTCAGATCTGGCAGGCTGAACGGAGGTGTTCTCCGGGACACTTATGTTAACGGAGGATAGATCAAGGTCTGGATATAAATTCTTCACCTGACGAAGAGCATCGTCAAAACCGTCATTAAAGGAAGACCCTAGCTCCAGCAGAAGGTCGTCGGAGTCGCGATACTCACGAACGACATCTACCTTCGCTTGACGGATTTCCTTCTCCTTGTCCTCCAAGACCTTAGACAGTTCCTCCGTCTTCTTAAGGTACTCGTCCCTCGCCCCTTCCGCCATTTTCAATTTCTTCTCGTGGACGACCCTCCACGCCTTTAGCTGAGTTAACTCATCATCCGTCGCCTTAGCCTTCTCCCTCAGACGGTCCAGCGTGGTCTCATGGCTAAGGCACCGTCCCATGAGCCCCTTCATCATCAGCATTGCCTGAAAGTGAAAAAAGGGTTAGCCAATTACTATGGTCAAAAATCATAAGTATAGTAGACGGATCAATTACCTGTGCTATGTTGAATAGGCCCGTCTCCCCCATAGCCTCCGTGGAATGGTTGCCTAGATCTTCATAATCGTCAGGAGAGATGACGGACGAGAGCTTCTCCAAAGCGTACTTAGGGTCTTCTCGTAGGAGGACGGGTGCCTTCTCCTTTTGAGTAGATGGGCCCGTCATAAGGCTTTTCCCTGCCCCATGCTTCAGAGTAGGGGTTTTGTTGTCAGCCAGAAGACCCAGGACGGGCTCCAGTGGAACCTTGGGTTTTTTAGGTAGACGGTCTCCCCTAGATGGCACCTTCCTTTTCTGGGGAATGCTGGAACCTGTCCCCATAGGATCCGTCCCAACGGACTCTTTCTTCTTGGCTGCGTTAGCTCTGATCAGTGCTCTTCTCTTCGCATCTTCCATTTCTGCCAAAGTAAACGGAGCAAGTTACAAAAAGAAAGTAACAGACGGTCTGAATTGTTTGAATGAAGGAAGAAGCTTACGTTGACGAATTTTCTTGTCGTAATTTCTCACTGCAGTAGATGGTTTAGGACCGTCACAGTACCAATGAATAGTTCGAGGGTGACGAGCTTCGCCCAGGTCCTTTCCTCCGATGAGGTCTTTTTAAAAATCTTTTCCAAAAAGCTGAATTCTTCTAGCTCTATCTGGGGGCGCTGACGGACTGAAAAAAGAGAGGAGACGAACGTTAAATTTTAATGAAAACTAGATCAAGTAAAATAAATATAAGTTATTTTTGTATGACGGGTATACCAGACTCAGCTAAAATACCCCACGTAGTGTCTACTGGCATGTTATCCATCTCCCATGGACGGCCCATCCAACCGTCTCCTTCTAAGAAGAAATAGCGGCTCTTCCAGTCTCTATTTGAGTCTGGAGTTTCGAAAATAACCTTCAAGACGGAGCTCCGGGGGACGAAGCTTTACATTCCCCTTGACCTATCTATCTCGTCTGGACGGTAGCAGTGAAGGAATTCCCTCACCGTCAGCCTACGTCTACCGCTTGACATAGCTCCGTACAAAACCTCCATTGCAATGAAGACTCTCCATGCGTTTGGGGATATTTGGCTGACGGACAATCCCAAATACCGAAGGAGTTCATGATGGAGAGAACTCAACGGGAACCTAAGTCCAGCCTTAAGCACCTGCTCATATATTCCAACACCGTCCGCCCCTTGTAATAACATTTCTCTGACTTAAAGGGCAGACGGATGGGAATATGGTCAGGAATTTGGTAGTTCTCTCTAATGGTGTTGAAATGAGGCTTCTTGATGGTTGAGGTAAAAGCGTTCACCGTCCATTCTGGTAACATGACGAACTCCCTAAGTCCGTCTGCTCCCACGACGGACCTAATTTCCTCTACTTGTTCTTCCACTATTTCTACTATCTCCATATCCTCATTTGTTGAGGAAGGGGAAGATGCAGACGGACTCCTATCCTCGCTCAGATCCTCTCGGTCTTTTTGACCTGATGGATACACCTCTTCATAACCCGCTCCGTCACGAACGACAGACTGGTTACTTGACGCACTAGACATTTCCTACAGGTAACGACAAAACCTAAGGCTATGACGGATGTTGGAAAATATGACGGAAAAGAAAGTGGTTTGTTTTTCATAGAAATGTTAAAACACGGAATAGAATACCAGACGGGTAAGAATGGCTTACCAGTTAAAGCAGACGAATAAGAGTGCTTCTGATGGTTGCAGTATGTGGATGGGTTGATCCCTGACTGGTTCGACGGTCTCTCTCTGACAGGTGCGACGGTCTCTCTCTGACAATGAAATTCTTCTAAAAGTGAAAAATGAGAGGATGAGGAGGCAGTATTTATAAGAGAAGTGCACGGAAGACGAAGCGACGCTTCGATCCTATACAATCACCAATAGGAGTGCGACACGTGTCATACATTAATGATCCCAGGTCTTGTCTTCAGTACTGACGCCTGACGGAGTATCTTGGATCCGTCGTCCTTGAAAACAGTTTTGAATCTATGACCCATAGGCATCTCAAACTGTCATCTTTGCCAAGGATTACCGTCACCCCATGATTTCGTCCACTATAATACGACGGACTCATAGGGTGAAGGGGGCAACTGAAGAGGACGGGTTTTGGCTTGAGATGGGCCTGACGGTTTGTTTGCTATGGCCCATCTGAGGACAGGTCCATTAGGGAATTTAATACAAATCATTAGCGAGTTCAAGGCCTATGAAGAAGGTGGAGAAGCCCTTGGTATACTTGCAAAACACTCCATAGAGTCTCGGTAAGGAAGGAGACTTGTCCACCACGTTTGGGGCTTCTTAAGAGAATCTCTATAAGGAAAGACTTCGATTCCAAGTAGGAGAGGTCAACTTTCGACTACTATAAAAGTGCCAATACTCTCACAAATCGAGGTACGGGTAATTTACCCTCTCTAGCACTCTAGAGCTGTGAGAATATTTTTTGACTTAACCTTCAGAGGGTATTTGGCCGACACCACACCGATGTTCTCTGTTAGGTTTTCCCTCTGTGTGATTGTGCAGGTTCACGTTCGAGCGCGTAGGTATCGTGTGGCTCATTGGTGAAATCTTGACTTCATCAAGCATGTACCACGGTGGCAGATAAAAAGTGCAAAGATATTTATTACATTACTCGGTTCCTTTTTCTTTTCTTTTTTTAATTTCTATGCTGATGCTTCATGACTGAATGCGTGTGAAGGTGACTAGCAAATTCGAAGAAAATTACATGTGAGATATGCTTTCTGACCTTTGTGCACACTTCAGGCCTACGTATATAATTTAACATTCAATGTAAATGACATACAACTTTCATATGGTGCTTCTATGATTCCAATGATGCATGCTGGTGTTTCTTCCATGGACAAAAGGATTGTCAGACCATAATAAGAAAATGTTGTAAAGAGAGAATGACATTTATTGACTTTTTTTTTTTTTTAGTATTAACTAATGGAATCTGCTTTGATGATTGGTTTTGGATGTAGACGAAGATTGAACTCCTAATCTTTTATTGAATTTTTTTTATCAATTGAGCTAATTAAAATCCACAAATGTAATGCTGATTATAAACCTTCATTTCTTTGGTTTCTTGCCATTTATTCAAGGTGTTTTGTTGCTTTTAAGACTTGCTAAGCCAATTTAAAATTCAACGCTATGATAAAAACCCAATGTCTCTTTCACCATTGTTTTCTTTCTTTCCTTTTTTTTATTTTTTTTCTTTTTTATTTATTTATTGTCTCTTTCACGATTGTTAAGAGTTCAAATGTTTGTCTACTTATTTGGAGAGTATTTAGCTATTTAGTTGGAATTGGTTGTCCTTTTTGCTGCATGGAATTGGTTGTATAATTGTAAACAACAAAAAGAAACACAAAAGTGCTTAGAGCTAGCTAGAGGGCCAATATTCACGTAAATCCGCCCTGCAATCTTGTTAATATCTAAAAGTTGATTTTTTTCCCCAAGTTATTTTCTATAAAAATTTTGTCTTGTTTTCTTTACTAGAGGGATAAAAAAGGGGCTTGTTTATGAGAATGAAAATTCGTATATTTCACTCTATGCTATGATTTTTTTACTTTTCCATTTTAAACTTTTATTACTTTATAGGAGAGAGGGAAAGACGTACAGTACAGTGTGTTTGATGAAGCATAAAGCAAAAGAATACACAATATAGGACAAAGGGTTATTATTCAAATGTCAAACTATTTAAGACTTTTTTTTTTCCCTGATAAATAAAACTAGACAAAATTTATATAGCAATGAACTTGGTTGAAAATTTTTTTTTACCTTAGATATTAACAAGATTGCAGAGTGGATTATTGAGAGGAAAAAACAAAAATTGCGGAGTGGATTTGCGCCAACCTGGTCAAAAATTTCACCTTTAGATATGCCTGAGATTCTTTTTATAAACGTGCAAGTAATTAACCTTGCTGGTGCAGAGTTTGGGGCTGGTAGGATTTGATATTATCTCTAAGTCTATCATTTTGTAAGAAAAAAAATGGAGGTTACCTAAGACTTAGTGGTATGATTAATGAAATTAACTCCATGTTTAAGGATCAAGAAGCATCTTTATCTGTTTATCAAAAACATAAACAAACAAAAAAAGCATTATTTTGTAATGGGGACCCATCGCTTATAGAATGAAACCTTGTAATTACACAAATCTCAGGCTCTCAGCCATCTAAAAATATATGAATCTACGTAAAATTTATGTGGGATTCATGTTATCCTTACGTATGGACAATTCATATTTTTATTTTGAGAGTTGTAAGAATTAAGCTATAATAGCCAAATAGCCTTTGAGTAGCAGGCACATATGGATCCTTATGAAACAAAAGAAAGCAACAGCCTAACTAATCTAACTCGTTAATTTCTAAACTACTATAAATTTAAAGAAGTAAACCAAGTTTGACATTTGTAGTTGTAGATAAGGTTGCCACTTGCCAGTGTGACTTAATTAGGAGGTGTCTGATACGTTAGTCTTTTTTTTTTTTTTTTTTTTTTTTTTTGCTGAATCTGATACAGTAGTTATTGAGAATGGGATGCTCGTAGTCATGGACTCATGGATACGGCTACATATTTTATGCGAGACGTGTTTCTAGTGAAGCAATTTATGGCAATTACTAATTAGCAAAGAACATCATTTATTAGTCTGAACTCTGAAATCTCAACAGCACCAGGTACAAAAAAAGGCTTGTATGTCAAATAAAGTTCACTTAATTTTAACAGAAGTGGTAGTTTGAAGCAATGAAAATTATAATTTTTACAAGAAAACGCATTCAAGAGGATGACTATTTTAGGTAACTTACCAGGGATCTCTTGCATGCCCATGACTCTCCATATTTGCATTTTCTATAAGTTTAAGGACATTAACACTTTTCACAACTTTTTCTTAAAAATATATATATATATATATATTTATCACAAAGGTTGATATGATCTTTTGTTATTAGAGTATAATAAAGATGTAGTTAATGATTAGAGTATAATAAAGATGTTGTTAATGATAAATTCATGTAAAAATGATATTATTCGAATCACAATTTATTACCTTAGTAAATTAAGAAAAAAGTTTGTAATGAAATCTCTCTCAAGCATGGCATGCAACCCACAACGAGCCAATCCCTTTGTCTAAGGTTCAACTTAACTACAACAAGCCAATTTCTATGCATCAAGACAGAACTTTTGTGCTACAATTTTCATCATAACTATGATGTGGTTGAATGTAAGTAGTGAAAAAAAAAAAATAGTGAATTTATATGAAAGTTCTCTACTGTACAAGTTGACAATTTCAGTAAATTGTGACCAATAATGTGATCATAGAAGAATTGAAGAAATAAAGAGCCTGGTGTAGTAGGACCATTGCTAAAATATAAAAGTATTAAAATAGTAAGAGTGTGTTTTTAAGACCAAATTTGTGTAGAAGTGTATTAAACTTGCGTGAATGCTGGAGTTTAAATAATTTTTTGGCTTCATAGGGACCCACACTCTCAATAAGAGGATGGTAGACTGCAATTGATATATAATAAAAATGATTATTGACTAGTAGTAGTCTTAATGAAAATGATGTTTCACTAATTACGACCTGTCATTTCAGTAAGTTGTGAAATTTATTGTGTTTATAGCATTATTATAAGATTATAATTAAGTCAAATAAGTTTCAAGAGTGCTTATTTAATTAGTCCAATATTTCCACCCTGTTTTGCAGAGCTAGTGTCTTTAAAAATAAAAATAAAAAGGTTTTTTTAAACAAACATATGAAGCAAGTCCATCAGTTTGAATTAGTTAGAAATTTAGAATTGTTATCAATGTTGCAAGTCCAAGAGGAAAATGCTAAAGCAACAAACTATTTTACAAATTATTGATGTGGCAAGTGGTTATTGAAAAGTAAAAAAGTGATGTCTGTAATGAGTTCAATCGAGAACGAGTAACAATTCTTATTTGCCCCCCTACACCAAGGACAAGTAATTTTTCTATTTATTGTACTAGCTTGTCATACTTTTGTCGGATTAGGATCCAGTGCATTGCTAAATGTGATTGCATTGTGCAATTCCCTCACAACTTTTTTTTACTTTTATTATTTTTTATATTTAATGGTTGAGATTAAATTCTACTTTTGATCTCAATCCTACTTTTGTCATACTTTTTTTTCAATTCTCACAGGTCACGTCAGCTTTTCTTACCCCCTAATACTGATAGAGTTATACTCCTGTTCTCTTGGATGACCAACTTGAGACATACATCTATGACATGCGGTCCACTGAAGAGTTTTCAACTCTTAAAGGAATTGGACAGCTCGCTAAAAAGATGATAGAAATGAAAATTGATGTTTTGTATCCATTGGTTTACTCATTAGTGACATTGGCATTGATTTTACCAGTTGCAACAGCTATTTTTGAAAGAGTTTTTTCAGCAATGAACATAATTAAAAGTCGATTACAAAATCGAATAAGAGATCAATGAATGAATGATTGCTTAGTCACGTATATTGAGAAATGTATATATATATATATATATATTCAAGACAATTGAGTGTGAAGAAGTCATGCAGTGGTTTCAAAATATGAAAAATCGTCGAGGACAATTAGTGTAAATTAAGCTAGGTGTGAAAAACTAAATTAAAGTTTATATTTTATGTTAGATTATGTATGACAATTACATTAGCATATAGTTGTTTATTTATTTTGTTATTAATATTGATTAATAATTTTTAGATTAATTTTTTACTTTCAATCTTGTCTTTTAATCTTGACATTCCTGAGTTTGCCACTGGATTGAAGAGACGGCCCAAAAAGGATTCTTATTATTTATTTGCTGGGAAATTTCTATAGGAGAATATCCGAACAGAAATGTATAATAGATGCATTATTGATTTAGGATGACATTACTAAAAGTTGACAAAATCTTAGGACTAGCAGAGATTTTAAGTATGCCACCAGCCCAACATTAACAAAGGTTAATCTATAATTACAAAGCCCAGTCATAATCTCACTGCTGGATTGTGCATGCCCAATGTTGACTTAAACGTGGGCAAATACTTGTCCTACAGTACAATGCCCAAGTATGAGGGCGATGGATTCTGGAATTGGCTTTTTCTTTCTTCTCATGAATAATTCTTCATGCCCATGTGTGAAACGGAGGTTATAGCGAGAAGATTCCATCAAATAGTCTTGGTCAAACAAGCTAAATTTTAGTCATGGTTTCATACCTAGGAAAATAATAAGTTAATCAGTAAGCTCGTGAACCTGAAACGGAGCTAGGACTTAGAGTTAGGGCGGATTGCTTTGCTATTGGCTATATGTTGCAGTTTGAGCCTCCAACTCTGTTGCTTAACAATTAAAAGATTTATTATTTATTATTTTTTTTGTGATTTTGATGTGTGCGTCGTTGATGCTGGCTAAGGAAAAAATTATTTTATTTAATTTTTTTAAAGGATTGGGTTGTTTGTTTTGGGTAAAATTGGTCGATTGAGCTTAATTGTTTTTAGCTTTATTATTGGTAATTTTTGTTGTTGAGTTATTTTTCTTTTTGGGCTTGTATTTTTCTTTTAGAGCTATACTTTTTTTTTTTTTTACAAATTACTGATGTGTGGTATTGGTAAGTAAAAAAGTTATGTAAGTAGTGGGTCTAAATACAAGTCAATAAAAATTTACTACCTCAATAGTTTGTAAAAATATTGTAGAAAAATTTGTGATTATAGTATTACTTTTAAAAGAATCAATAATATTATTGAGGGGGGAAAGTGTAATTTTATAGACCAAAATTACTAAAATTAGTAGCTATATATGTACTAATATTTTTTATAAAAAAAATTAGGGGGCGTCATTGCCCCATAATGTCCAAATCTAACTCCGTCCATGTTGTGAACAAGCTCAAGCTTGCTTGACTAGAAAATGAGTCAGACTTAAACATAAAATCTTATTTAACAATAAACTCGAGCTCAACTCGAGTTCAAATAAAATTAAATGAACAAACTTGAATATTTAATACTCGGCTCGGATCGTTTTCTACCCGAGCCTCCATCATTCTTCCAAGTCACATTAATTAGCCTCAACCATCCCTCATCACATTAATTAGTCTCAACCATCCCTCCAAGTCACATTAATTAGTTTTTCCAATTCTTATTTTAACAGGCACGTTCTTGCCAATCTGTATTTCATAGTTCAAAGATCAAACCTCTTACCTCTTTCAAGTGTTCGTCTTGATTGAAAACCTGTCAGTTATTAACACAAACTTGTAAGATTAGATTGATTATCAAAGCAGCTAGCACTTGTTGAGAAGAGTTATACAAAGCAGGTTCTTTATGTCTGCATCAAAGCAGCTAGCACTTATTGGTACCTCTCACAGGTTCCAATCTTTAATCCCAAATCCTTGTCGTCTTCTGCTTATCTCAAAACGCAACGAAAAAAGGTCTTTTCTTGGTACTGATCAGAGGTTACACTTTCTCAAAATTGGGCTGAGCCTGAGAGAGCTAGTTGTCAGCAAAAGAAAGATGTACTAGTTTTTACTTTTTATTCTTTGATTTTGCCTAACAATTTCTGGGTGATTTTTTTTTTTTTTTTTCTTGAGAAAATTTTCTGGGTGATTTTCATAAAAGTATTTTTCAGCTTAAGTAATTTTATTTGGATGTATTGGTGCAGGGATGTGGCTGTCCAAAGCGGTGTCCCGCCAGTACCTCCAATTCCATCTAATCCAGCTTCTCCTGGTCCACAGTAAGAAAAATCATAGGTGTATAATCTTTTTGATTTGTAATATTCTTTCTTCTCTTTTTTTCCTCATCTTATGAGACAATAAAAGTTTATGGCAATATTAGGAGCAGGAAAGTTTGGATTGTTGGACTGATAGCATCAGCAATTCTACCCTTCTTTGGGATCAAATTTGGGCCATTACTCAAGCTAAAACGTAAGGAAACTTAACCTGTTCTTCTCCATTTTGTCAATTATAATGCATATCTGCATCACTTATGCATCTTATAGCAGTCTGTTCTAGCCGACCCCAAATTTTTTTGGGACTAGAGTTTACATCGTCATTGTTAACGGAGGTTTAATTTGGTGCTTGGATTTGACATATACAGAGGAAGTTGATACTGTGGTGGACACAGCAGAAGATGTGGCGGAGGTCGTAGAAAAGGTGGCGGAGGAAGTGGAGATAGTAGCTGAAGAAATTGCAGAGCACCTTCCAGCCGGAGGAAAACTTAAAGTTGTTGCAACATTTATTGAAAATGTAGCAGAAACAACAGCCAAGGATGCCCGGCTGATAGAAGATGTCATTGACAAGGTCATACCTAATAAATACCCTTTTTTAAGCTTTAGTGCATAAGTCACCTTAAAAAAAATATCTCATTTTATCATCTTAAAAATTAATTTATTTATTATGTCATATCACTTTACAATATACTTAATATTCAAACTTTTATTTTATCATACAATATATTATTTTAATATATTTACCTAATAAAATTGTAGGGATGTTAGGCCCAAAAGTTTAATATAAATTTATTATAATGGACCCATAGCCCAAGCCGAGGATAGGGATTGTTCTGAATAAGAATAGTTTCTATCACAGAGGACTGTGTTAGCAAGAAAAAAGTTTAGTTTTGGTTATTAAGGCTCAAGGTGGGATTGGCCGAGGATAATATCTCCTCAGCAGATTGGAGTCGAGGTCAGAAGAAATGGCTTACTAATGCAGAAGAACCTCCCAAGAAGTTTTGTCGGTATGAGCAACCATGGAAGGGACGTTGGACCGAAGGAAGTCCTAAGATATCTTAAGAACAAAACTGTCACCACTGCATTTAATGTTCTATAGCTAATTTCCTGGCGGCATTAATGTGGAGCAGACTCTTGAACAGTGTAAAATTGGTTACCCCAAGACGTATAAGACCAAAGAGGGTATCTGATGGGACAGACACTCAAGTAATGACTCAAGAGCTTAACAAATGTAGGATCAAGATGCTTTAGAAGTAACTATATAAGGGAGGAGACCCTTCACAAAAGAGGGGAAAAAAAGAAAGAAAAGGAGAGAGAAAAACACTAGGAATCTAGAATCAAACTTGTAACTCTACTTAAATCAATATACAAGAACCAGTCTCCTCGAATATTGCCGAAGACATTTATTACACACTCTATAAATGTCCAAATTTAGTCCTTCACTAGCAACCTACTCAATTTGTTGTCTGATTAACTAAAGCCTAGTTTTTCCAACCCATTTCTCTACAAATTCATTGTTTTCGAGCTTTTTGGGCTTAAGTTACTCCACATAATAGGCTTCGAACTCAAAACTGGTCCTTACAAAAATAATAATATAACTTTATTTTTTTTTTTGAGAAGGAATAATAATATAACCTAAAACTAAATAAAACCCAAAACCATCATGAGAGAGAGAGAGCCTCCACCATGAGCCACATATTGTGACAAGCCACTCATCGTTTTAGAATAGCCTCCACGTTTACCCAGCTTCCCACGCACAAGCACATCAGAGAAAAGAAAGCCATAGACGAAGACCAAGAAACAGAGACTTAGCAGAGAGAGAGAGATCTTTGATCGAATATTCCCTTGAAAGAAACCATCTTTCCTTATCTGATATCTTTCTTCATCACCCAAATCCCATTCTCGCTAAATCAACAACCAACTAGACCCCAAATCTAATTTCTCTCTGTTCCATTTTTCCCTTCAATTTCATCAAGATCACGCTTCTTTTAGATCCAACTTTCCCATTTCACACACAAACAAACAAAACTAAACCACATCCATTTTCTATTTTTGTGAAACTTCATGTTTATACACGCATATAAACACCAGAACCACGCCATCGCCACCACCCCGATATGCTAGCAACCTAGCCACGTACACGCTGGACCCACCACCCACACCAGAAAAATTCAGCCACTATTGCAATAAAGTCCCATCAATAAACTAAAGGAGAAGCTAGCTTCAGTCATGGAGTCTCGGTGAAAAGAAACCAGAGGATTTGAGAGAGAATGAGAGAAAGAGTGATGACACATATGAGAGAGAAGAAAGAGAGAGTATTGAGTCAGAGGAAAGAGAGAATAAAATAAGAATTTTTTAGGTTTACAATTGAGACAATAGTTTCTAAATTTAAGATGCTACTGTAGTAAAGTTATAAATTTTTTTAAGTTTATAAGTGCTAAGAGCATTAACATTTTAATTTACACCTTAAAAATCTACTTTATTTATTTTGCCATCTCATTTTACAACTCTCCTAACATTCCAATTTTTATTTTTAGATACATCATAATAAAATAATATAAACTTCCTAATAAAAAAATATATAAAACCACCCTCTCTCACTCCTCTCCTCAGTCTCTTTTCTCTTCCCTGTCTCTTTTTCATCTTCCCCAACCACCGAAACTCAACCGCCACCCCCGCCACCAACAACCACCACAATCACCCACACTACCAACCACAATAACTACAAATCACCACCAAAAACCCAAAACAAAAAACCATCACAGCCTTCTCTGCCACCACAACCTCACCACAGACTAACGCCACCATAAACCCACCACAGTAAAACCCGCCCCAACCACCACAGCAAACCCCTGCCACCATGAACCTACAACCCACGGCAACAACCCAACCCGCCCCACCACCACAATAACAACCCACCTCACCACCACAGCAACACCCCAACACCATATGCACAGAAATGCACAAAAAAATCAAAGAAAAATCCACACAAAACCCACAAGCACCGAGCAAGTATTTCTAAAAGCACAAAAAAAGGGAGTTTCGAATAAATAAATAAAAAATAAATAGAGAGGGAAAGAACCCACGGCGACAAACTCCGACGATTAAAAGCCACGACCCACGGCAAGTGAACCCTAGCAAGTGAAAGCCATGACCTACGACAACAAACCTAGGCGAGTAAAACGTCGCCTTCAAGCAAAGCATCGCCTTCAAACACCGCCGCTGCCTTCAAGCTCCGTCCAGCACCACCTCCACCAGTTTAATTGCAAGCCCAACCACGGAAACCAAAGCCCAAACATCGCTGAAACAACCCAACACCACTGAAACAATCCAACCCACATCGATACAAACAAGCTTCAGCCACCACCAATTCAAACCCAGCCCGCACAAATTCAACAACCCACCACCACATAAACCCACTGCATAAATCACCAAATCGGTGGGTAGAAATGCTGATTCTCTATCTTTTATGTTTTAGCCTTTATAATAATGCTAATTCGAAGAAGGAGAAAAGGAATCTGAAGAGGGAGAAAAGGAAGAAGAGAGTCTGAGAGAGGAAGAGAAGAGAGAGAGAGAGAAGAGTGACTGAGATAGCGCAGAGTCACTGAATGAAGAGAGAGAAGATCATATTTTTTTTAATTAAAACAATATTATTTTATTTACATCCAAGTGAACAGTTGGTTCTATATATAAGAACCAACTGTTCACAGGTTCTTAAATTTTTAAAGAACCTATACCCAAATTAAGCAACATTTTTTAGGATTGGGTTGTAAAATAGCAACTAGGGGTGTTTACACCCCCCCAATGCTAGTGCTCTAGAGCATTAACATTAGGGAATACTAATGCAATATGTAGGGTGTATTTAGCATTTCAAGCCTTAAAATCTACTGCATCAGAGAATTGCAAACCCAAGAATTGCAAATTTTTTTGCAATACTGCTACAGTGCAATTCTACTTGTAGAATTGCACTGTAGCAGTATTGTAAAAATAAAAAAAATTATTTTATTCCTGCTCTGACTCTCCCACTCTCTCAACTCTGTCCTCCTCGTCTCTCTCTCTCTTTCTCCCTTTCCTTTTCCTCTTTCTCAATGCTATTTGCTCTAATGGGTTTGATGTGGGTTCGATGGGTTTGCTCCGATGTGGGTGTGGTTTGCTTCAATTGGTGTATCATGGGTCAAGTGGTGGATCGGCATGGTGGACTGTGGGTTATGGGTTATGGGTTATGGATTTGGGTTGATCTGGGCGTGACAGAGCTGGGTTTTGGATTTGGGTGTTGATTTTGGATTTGGGATCGGCGTGACGGAGTTGGGTGTTGATTTTGGGTGTGGGATCGGCGTGGATTGGCGGAGATCGGAGATCGTGGTGGCAGTGTGGGTCTGGGTCGATGATCGGGTCATGGAAGAGGAAGATCTCGGTGGTGGTGGGAAAGGCTTGTTGTTGTAGTTGGAGTTTTGGGTTGAAGTGACTGATCCGAGGATGAAGAAGAAGAAGGATTTTGTTGGTAACGGGTTTTGGTGTCATGGTGGTTGCTGTGTGGTGTTGACTGGGTTGCTGTGTGGAGGTGGTGTGGTTAAGAGGGTGGTTGCCGTGTAGATGGTTGCTTTTGGTATATATTATTTTATTATGTAGATATATTTTTTTAATGAGTAGAAGATGAAAATAAAAGTTTGGGATGCTGGAGGTATTGCAAAATGGTATGGTATAATGATAAAGTGGCTTTTTGGAATGCTAAAATAGAGTAGAATTGGAATTTCCCAATGCTAATAATGCATTTTTTTTAGTGGTTGGATGCTAAAATTTAGCATATCCGGAGTTTTACAACTCTGGATACTGATGCTCTAAAAGTATTCTCATTAAGGGTGTTAAAAATTCTAAATGCTATTTTTTAGCATTTTTAACACCTCAAATCATAAAACCCCATCTTTATCAAAGCTTTCAAATCTTAAAAATTTTAGCAACTTGCTACAGTGAGGTTTTATTTCTAACACCTCACTGTAGCAAGCTGCTGCTATTTTTTATTATTTTTCATTCTTTCCTTTTCACTGTCTCTCTCGTACTCTCTATCCCTTCTTTCTTTCATTTTCTCTCCACTTCTTTGTTTCCCTTTCTCTCTACATCTCGAGTTCGTGGGTCTTGGGTGTGGACGGGATGCGATGCTGGGTGTGGTTGGGCTGCAGTGGTTTTTCGTGGATCATGGGTCTCTACGATGGTTCATGGTGGGTCTCTACAGTGGTTCGGTGAGTGGGTTTTGCGATTTGATATCGGTGAGTTTTAATTTCAATGGTTTTGATTGATTTTGGTGGGTTCTTGATTTTGGTGGCTAGGTTCGTGAGTTGATCAGGGTGGTATAGAGATGGGTGTGAGTTGATCGGGTGGTTCAGAGATGGGTGTGGGTTGATCGGGTGGGTTTGGATCTTTGTTGTGATTTTGCAATTATTTGATTTGGATGATTCTTTGATTTCATGATTCTTTGATAGGGGTGATTCTTTGATGGTGGCCGATGGCGCTGGGTTGAGAAAGAAAGACACAGAGGAGAGAGACAGAGAGAGGAAGAATAAAAATGAATAAAAAAATGATAAAGAAAGAATATTTAAATGAAGTTTTAAAAAAAATAGAAGTTTTGATGTAAGCAATGTTGTAAAGTGATGTGTTATATGTTATAAAGTTGGTTTTTGAAATGATAAATGCTAAATTTTTGAGAATCTTTGATGGGAATGCTCTAAGTCACCAATAGTGTCAATTGCATAGTTAGGCTTTTATTATATCCTATTTCATTATCTCTAAGTTTCATTAATCACTTCTCCTAGGTTATGCAAAAAAGGACTGCTAAAGTGTTTGAAACAGATAAGGTTAGGTTCAGCATTAACTGGGTCTAGATCCAGTTTGCTTGCTTCTAATCTCATAGTTCATTATTACGATTTACAATCCTATAGTTTGACTAAGTCTTGTAGTTAGGTTAAGTTAGAGGTGTCAAATTGGTGGTTTAGGTTGGGGTGGGAATAATTGGGTTAGGGACATAAAACTCATTTACCCATTATTACCCATTTAACTAATTCGTTCTAACCCAAACCCAATTACTACGAGTATATCTCAACCCACCCAATTACCCAATAATCAAAATTACCAAAATGCCTCTAAAACTTGAAAATGAAAAAACTCCTAAAACCCTCTAAAATTGTCGAATACTCTCAAACTATAAAATGACCAAAATACCCCCAAACCTAAAATGACAAAAACACTCCTAAAACTTTAAAATGAAAAAAAAAAAAAAAAAAAAACCCTAAAAAATGACCAAAAATAGTTAACCGTTAACTATTACTCTCATTTGTTTTTTTAGAAACAAACAAACACACACAAGGGAGAAAAAAACGAAGTTCTAATACAAAAACACACCACAAACTCTTCTCAAAAGTAGAGGTAGAAGCAAAGAACTTAATGATTGGGTTAAGTTCAATAATATGTCATAATCAAGAAATAAATCTTTGTTTAAGAAAACTAGAGAATGCTTCTACTGTGGGAAAAAAGGTCACATAAGAAAAAATTGTTGGCATTGGAATAAAGAACAGATTGAAAGCAAAGATGAAAAGAATGATAATGATAAAAGTACTACAGTTGCTATGATTGCTTAGGATGTTGTGGTGCTTTTTGTTGAAGAGCAAAAGTGTGAGCATGTTGCTAATAGTGATATTGAATGCGTTGTTAATTCGATTGCCTCCCACCATGTTATCTAAGAAAAGGGTTGTTCACCACGTACAAAGCAGAGACTTTGGTACTGTGAAGATGGGTAATTCTAGTTACTAAAAAATTGTGGGAATTGGCAATGTGTGCATTGAAACCAATGTTGGTAGCACTGTGATGTTGAAGAATGTGTGACATGTTACAAATTTAAGGATAAATGTGTTTTCTACATTGGCTATGGATTGAGCAAGTTATTGTAATTACCTTGGCAATGGAAGATGGAAACTTACTAAAAGATCATTGGTTGTTGCAAGAGGACATGCATGTCGCAACATGTACAAGACTCATGTGAAGACCCGCATAAGAAAGTGGGTGATAGCAACAACAAGGTGTGTTGTAGAAGAGAAGAACACATAGAGGATAGTTGCATAGAGAGAAAGACAGGCAAGAGTGAGAGAGAGAGAGTTGTGCGTGGAGAAAAAAATAGAGAAGAGAGAGCAAAGTGTTGCCGTTTTTTAGAAAAATAATTTGTGTGTGTGTGAGAGCAAAGAAAACAAGAAGTTTTTCTTTAGTCCTAAGACAGACACTAGAAGATTTATTATTGTATTTGGTGAATCTCAAGTTAGGCATAAACTTGAGAATTATTGTAATTGATTTGATAATAGTAAATTGATTCGGAGTTTGTCCTGTGGTTTTTCTCTTCAAAGAGAAAGATTTTTCCACATAAATATTTGTGTTTTTGTATGTGATTGTTATTTTGGATTGCTAATATTGGTGATAATATTATTTGAAACCCAGCAAGTGGTATCAGAATCCATGGTAGTGTGGGGCAAAAATGGTAAGGTTATTGAGGTTCCTTTTCCAGTTGGAGTGGGAACGGGGTATGTATACTTTGAGCCATTTCGCAAATGGAGCAGTGACGGGTCCCCTTCGCAATTGGTGTAGGTATAGTGCACCAAACAAGCCCATAAAGCCCACACAAATGATCTTGGAAAAGGACTAACAAAGGAGTATTATTGCCAATGATGCTACACAATGGTAAGGTGTGAGGTTTATATAGAGGATAAAAGACTTGCAGGGTTGACACGTGAAAGCCCATGGATGATGCATTAGTGAAGGAAAAAGCCCATAAGGCAAGGGAGAGCGAGTAGGAATTGTCAATGGCCCATAGAGAGGTCTTGAAACTTATAGAGAGGCAGAGACTCACATGTGAGGGGGAGATTGTTGGATGTATACGTGTAAGTGAAGTCCCGCATTGAATAATGATAAGAAAAATGAGTGGTTAATATAATATAATTGAGCATATACCCATTAGGTTTAGGCCTTTTAGATTAAAGTGCCTCTATATGTTATATTAATCACTCAAGGAGTCTCTCCAAGGTGTTTATCTCCCTAACATGATAAGTATGAAGAGATTATGTGATCTAAACAATAAAATTGACAAAGAAATAATTTAATACAAAGTTTTTTTTTTTTTTTTTTTTTTACAAGATAGAAATTATACTCTAACCTAATTTTAGTGTATATGTGTATAAAACTCCCTTCTGGAAACTTGAACCCCAGCCATTCCCCCTCCCCCCTCCAACACTCCACAAACACTTATACTTATGGAGTGACCATCGCGCTAAGAGTGCGCAGTGGTAATTTAATACAAAGTTATTGAGTCTTGAATGGTCTAATTTGAACTCAAGCCCATATTCCCATTTTATGATTTGAATCTAAAAGTAACGGTGCCAATTCCTAAGAACTAAGTCCATATTTCCCCTTATCAGTAGAAGTAAAAGTTGTTTGTTTTACAATTTGTTTAGGGAAAGTTAATTAATTAAATACAATTTGCAGGTTCGAGCAATGGAGAAGGATGCGGAATCATTCATTGCTGTCATTGATCAAGCCAAGAAGACATCTAAAGAATAAAATAACCTAAATTAGACGTGGTGAAATACAGTTCTAGGGCAGGCCATGTGGACCTTGACTTGTGTCTTGTAATTTGTTGAACAGAGACTAAAATTAAATGAGACAATATTATTAGTTCTTTTTTCTATTTGTAACTTCAATTCAATTTGAAAAACTAGAAATTAGAAAAAGCAAACTATTATGCGACCCTTGAAATTTGAGGCATCAAAATTGTGAATGATAAAGATGCGAAAGATAAATAGGCATAAAATCTGAGGCATAATAAACACTTTCAATTTTCAGCTACTTATAGAAAGCACATAAATGTGAACATTGATGGATTGTCATATTTTCCTATGTATTGGATGAATAATTGTAACTTTTTTTTAAATCTTTTTTTTTTTAGAGTTTCAACCTATGGCATCCGCTCTTGATAATAACTCTTTATTATTAGACCAAGACACCAATCAATTTTTGGTGTAGGCAAAGATTGAACCCCAGATCTCTTATTAAACTATCAAAAACTTTATCAGTTGAGTTAATTAGAACTCACTTTTTTTTTTCTTAGTACATGAAATGAAGTGTTTTTATTTAACTATAAT
Organism: Quercus ilex subsp. ballota; assembly: GCA_032727855.1. NCBI lineage: Eukaryota > Viridiplantae > Streptophyta > Magnoliopsida > Fagales > Fagaceae > Quercus > Quercus ilex. Next base: position 2,657,596 of record CM064909.1, read on the forward strand.
ATCTTTGGTCAAAAAAGATATTTAATTATAATATTTTTCGGCAAAAAGTCTTGTAACTTAATTTGTTGACACCTCTTGGTATGTCCATTATATCTAGAGTTCAAATCCTTTTTCTCCTTCATAAATATCAAATTATTAGAAAACTATAATATTTTTGAAAATATTATGTGGCCCATGAAATTAATGTAAAGTTTTCTCTTTGTCGGGTGATAAATTTTTTTGGGAGTTTGTTATCATGCTTTATATGACTTTTAATCTTGATTTTAAAAACCGGTATGGTCAAAGAACCGGTTTGAACCCTGGTTCTCAGTTTAACCCGATTTTTGATCGATTTTAGGGCATTTAACTGGACCAGACTAGTGTCCAGTTTCCAGTTGAACTGATCGGTCCAGTCTAGTTTTTAAAACAGTGCTTGTAATATAAGCTACTAAAAAAATCCAATCAATGAGACATGAGTGGTTTGAATCTAATCTCATCAAATCAATGACTTTATTTTCTTTTTACTAATAACTGAAACATGGGAGAAATTATTTAGTACATCCAATCTATAATATGACCACATGACTAAATTAATTCAAATCCTAATCACACGATTTTTAGCATCAATGAAACCCAATCAATATTGGAATTCAATAAACTCGATCCATCGAAATTCGAAAGTGATTCACCCAATACCTACTTCCCTAGTCATTGCCATGCCTTGTTTCTATTTCACGTGTCATCGTCCCTCGCTTTCCCCTCTACGACTTAATTTTTACATCAGCTTCAATAGATTTCTTGAGGTCTCAATAAGATCTAGCTAGTAGGGATATCTAGATTTTCACCATATTCTCTAGCTATTTAGATCTTCATCAACTTACCTATTGTAACACCAACCAAATTGCCAGATTTGACGAGAGGCTCGCGAGTTCAATTGATTCAACTGTCTCTTATAGAATTGATCAACAACCCACATGCCCACGATCGATAATAGTTGGAAGATTTTCAAACTGATGTAATCAGGTCAATCAACATGAGCTTGACCAACCTCTATTTCATCATTGGCAATTTGAGTGCACTATGTGACCATTGTTATAAACACTTTTTTTAGTTAATAAATTTATTAATCACACACGTAATGCTAGGAGAATTCTCCAATAGGCAGGTATGACACAGTCACATATCATAAAAAGTGTGCAACAAAGAATGACCCATAATTCTAAATTTCGATAGAATATCAAGACGAGCTTATCCTCACCTTTCCAAGTGATGTTAGAAATTTTATAAATGTTACTTTATAGATTTACAAATTAATGTATGAACTTTTAAAAAAAAACTCAAAAAATTATATAAAAATCTTATTTATTATATTTTACTATATATTTTTTTCATCTCTTACGTTCATTATCCTGTCAATTCTACTATATCCAGTCAATTCTACTATAGTAGTTATTGAGAATGGGATGCTCATAGTCATGGATACTACAGCTAAATATATTATGCTAGACTTGTTTCTAGTGAAGCAATTTACAATAAGGACAAAGTTTAGTTACAAAATTAGTTATAGGCTTAGGCTACAACCTTACTTAATAAAATAAAAATTATTTTATATTTTGAAAATCTAACCGTTGAATTACATGTTCTTTACACTCTTAATACACATGTCAAATTTTATGTCAATCGGATATTATTTATTATATGATTTATAAGCTTATATTTTATGCATAATTTTAAATTACAAAAACTTGTAATTTAAATAATTTATTGATGACATAGCTATTGATTTTTAATTTTCTAGAAATTTTGCAAATATGAAATGTAGGGTCTCGGTTTTTGGTGCCCAAGCCCAAAGGATGTGGGTCAAAGGCCCATCGTACCCTGAACAATGAATTTGTAGAGAGTGGATCGAAGGTCTAGGCGCTGGCCGGCGTTCACGAGGCGTGAACTCCATTATCTTTTATTTAAAGAAACACTTAGAACAATTTACAACTGGGGGATGCTCCTCGGCCCATGCCGAGGAGGCTTTTCTTCCCTTTTTGCCTCTTTCTCTTTCCTTTTTCTCTTTTCTTTTCTCCCCTTCCTCTTCTCCCCTTTTTTTTTCTTTTTTTTTTCAGGAGGGATTCCCTTTACATTATATACCCTTTACCCAACCAATCCTAGCCCTACACTTTGTTGAGCGATCAGGACATTTACTCAGGTGCTTGTCCCATCAGCCGCCTTCTCAGTCTCTTTGGGAGTCGCGGCAATCAAGGCGACGCTGGTGCGGGGTCCTTTCCTCATTAATGCGGCCAGGGCGGTAGTCAGGTACATTTAATGTGGAGGTGACTGCTTGTCATGAGCTTGTCCCTCAAGTTCTCGGACGTCCGATGATGGGGTCGTCCTCGGATTTAGGGGGCCTTCTCGGCTCGGGCCTTCGGCCCAGGAAGAAGTGGGCTAGGCCGTAGGATTCTTTGGCCCCACATAAAAGATATAAGAAGAAAATGTAATTCAATGTTGAATTTGTCAAAATTTACCTCCAATAAAAAGATATTAAATAAGGTTGTAACCTAAAGCTACAACTAATTTTGAAGTTAAATTTTGTCCTTATAGCAATTAGCAAAGAACATCATTTATTAGTCCGAACTCTTAAATCTCAACAAAAAGGCTTGAATATGAAATAAAGTTCACTTAATTTTCACAGAAGTGGTAGTTTGAAGCAATGAAAATTATAATTTTTACAAGAAATCGCATTCAAGAGCATGACAATTAGGTAAGTTATCAGGAATCTCTTGTATATCCGTGACTCACTGTATTTGCATTTTCAACAAGTTTAAGGACACTAACACTTTTCACAACTTTTTTTCTTTTTTCTTTTTAGTATGACTTTTTGTGATTAGAGTATAAGTTTAAGGACACTAACACTTTTCACAACTTTTTTTTTCCTTTTTAGTATGACTTTTTGTGATTAGAATTTAATAAAGATGTCGTTAATGGTAGGGTTCATATATAAATGATATTGCTTAAATCACAACTTATTGCCTAAGTAAATTAAGAAAAAAGGCTGTAAAGATATCTTTCTCATGGTATGCAACCCTCAACGAGCCAATCCCTTGATTCCCTTCTTCTTAGGTTCAATAACGAGCCAAACCCTTTGCTTAGGGAAACAACTTTTGTGTTACAACTTTCATCATAATTATAATGTGGTTGATTGTAAATAGTGGAAAAAAAAGTATAGGTTTATGTGAAAGTAATTATCTATCATTCAAGTTGACAATTTCAATAGTGTGGTCATAGAAGAATTGAAGTAATAAAGAGCCAAATGTAGTAGCCCTTGTGGTCTAGTTGATAAAATATAAAAATCGTTGAAAGTGTGTTTTTAAGACCAAATTTGTGTAGAAGCGTATTAAACTTAGCGTGAATGCTCAAGTTTAATCAACTTTCTGGCTCCATAGGATAAGGACCCACACTCTCTGTGAGAGGATGGAAGACTCCTCTAGCAATGTAACCATGTATACCCTCGGAAGCCATTGGCCCATTGAGTAAGGAAGCTCATAAATAATTGACCATATACACCAAAATGGCAAAAAGAGACAAGGAAAAGAAAGGTGCAATACCTAATTTTGGCTATCATTGCGTCTGATATAAGTATAATATTGTCAATAACTACTGCGACACAACAATTTTTTTTTTTTAATTTTTTTCTATCTTTTATCTAAAAAAAATTATAATATTTAAAATAGTAGACTGCAATTGATATATAATAAAAGTGATTACTGATTAGTAGTTGTCTTAATGAAGATGATTTTTCACTAATTATAACTTGTCATTTTAACAAGTTGTGAAGTTTATTATGTTTATAGCATTATTATAAGATTATAATTAAGGCAAATAAGTTTCAAGAGTGATTATTTAATTAATCCAATTTTTCCACCTTGTTTTGCAGAGCTAGTGTCTCAAAAAAAAAAAAAAATTTAAGATAAAAATATGAAGCAAGTCCATCAGTTTGAATTAGTTAGAAATTTAGCACTGTTATCCATATTGCAAGCGCAAAATAATAGTTTCTCCATTTCCAATTTCCATTACCAAATTTTGAGCTTTCTATAGATTGAAGAGACTGTCCAAAAAGGATCTTTATTTTATATTTGCTGGGAAATCTTTATAGGAGAATATCCGAACAGAAATGTATAATAAATGCATGTGGTTCATACCAAACTCATTTTAGCAAAGCTCAATATTGATTTAGGATGGCATTACTAAATGTTGACAAAATCTTAGGACTAGCAGAGATTTAAAGTATGTCACTAGCCCAACATTAACAAAGGTTAATCTATAATTACAAAGCCCAGTCATAATCTCATTACTGTATTGTGCATGCCCAATGTGACTTAAACGTGGGCAAATACTTGTACTACAGTACATTGCCCAAGTACGAGACAGATGGAATCTAGAATTGGCCTTACTTTCTTCTCATGAATAATTCTTCATGCACGTGAAAAGGAAGAAAATTATACCCAGAAGATTCCATCAAATAGTCCTTAGTCAAACAAGCTAAATTTTAACATTGTGCAAGTTGATTAACTTGTGCGAAGATTGGTGGATATATAATATATTGGTGGGCATGGTTTATTATTATCGAGAACCAAAATGGACTAGGTCTATTAGAATATACAACCTTCGAGCAGTGGCAACGCCACGTCTAAGTCAGGGTGTTCCCAGGAACACCCTGACTTGAAAAAAATCAAAAAAAAAAAAAATTTATACTTAATCTTAATTAGGAACACCCTGATCACAAAATTAGGAACACCCTCATTAACAAAATTAGAAACACCCTCAAATTAAAAAAAAAAAAAAAAATTATGTTCTACTTCCAAGCAAAAAAAAAAAAAAGCCCAAAAAAAATTAGAAACACCCTCAAATTAACAAAAAAAATAAAAAAAAATTCTGTTCTACTTCCAAGCAAAAAAAAAAAAAAAAGCCCAAAAAAAATTTGAACTAAAATTTGAAAAAAAAAAAAAAAAAAAAGTAATAGAGCAAGCCCACGGCAAGCCAAGCCCACGGCGAGCCCAATAGATTACACAGGTAGCCCGTAGCCCACGGATTCTCCAAAAAAAAAAAGAAAAAAAAGAAAAGAAAAAAAACAAACAAACAGAGGACAGAAATCAACCCACGCCATGGTCACTTCGCTGCTAGAGAAATTAGAAACCAAACCCCAAACCCCAATACAAGCAGTCCATCAGCAAAGCAAAACAAACCCCAACTAAGTTAGTGTTTATCTCAAAAAAAAAAAAGCTCCCAATACAGAGAAAACAAAAACAAACCCCACCATACATTGATACACTGCCCACCGCCCACGGACCGTCGCCGTCGTCGCAGATACACTGCCCATAAACCCCAGCATACACTGAATCACTGATACAAACCCCAGCAGAGAAAACCGCTCGGCGTCGCCGTCGCAGTCTCGCAGATCGGTGCTTGCCGCTCGCCGCTCGCCGCCTCGCCCTCATCGCAGTCTCGCAGTGGTCGCCGTCACAGATCGCAGTCGTCGCCGTCGCAGATCGCAGATGGCAGTCTCGCCGCTCGGACCTCGGTGCTCGCCGCTCGGATCTCGGTGCTCGCCGCTCGGACCTCGTGCTGGGTATTTCTCTCTCTTTACTCTTTTTCTCTCTTTTTCTCTAAGTCTCTCAGTTTCTCTCTTCTCTTTGCAAAACTGAAATGAACTCTCTCTCTCTTTACACATGGAAGAAACAAAGGGGGGCCAGCTTCTGAAAGAGAGCCATCTGGAGGATAAGGATCAGCTACTGATAAGGATGTAGTTTACAGAAGAGGGAGGCCCTGGTGGGTTGAGCAACACCTGTCAAAGTAGGCAGAAGTCTGGTAACATGCCATAATGAGTCTGCCATTCATCAGGATAAACTCTTGAAGAGAGGAACAAGTGTCATACTATGTAGGGGCCTGTGTGCATAAGTGGATTGTTCTGGATATGTTTTTGACAGATAGATAGTGAACAGTAAAAATTAAAGTTTAACGTCTGAAGACGTTTCTAGGACCCTTTTTTTTTTTTTTTTGCTAGAGTTGTTTAATCCCATCCATCTCTTCTTTGGAACCATTCTTTATCAACATCATCTGGATCATGATTATGGTATTGAGGGTCATCATATCCTACAAGAGGATTAGGCATTTCCCAATGATCTTCCTGTGGCCATTGTTGTCTGCAGACATCTAGGTCAATTGGCACTATTTCAGGGAGTATTCCTTTATTAAGAGATTCAGCCATTGTGAGTGCATGATAACAGGATACCCAATGCACGTCAGAATGCATATGGAGAGTGCCATCTGGATTAACAATCCAATGCATCTCTGAAGGGTGAAGAATTCCGTCTGCTCGGATGTCATTTTTAGAATTGAGCTTGGCTACTAGGCATGCTGAATTGACTTTATGCCCAAATCTAGGGTGTTCTATCTTTGGATACTTTGTCCATTCACCATCATGAGCATCATTTTTTAAAATCTCAAACCAGAATTTGTGAAAATATTTATTGCCATGTGGAAAGAGATACCTGTAGAATTCTGGTTCAAAGTGAAGACATAGGTAATACTCATTGAGTAAATACCACATGTAGAGATAATGCGCCACATTCCAATTAGTTATCCAGAAGGCAAAAGGGGTTTTCCAAGGCTGGTCTATATCAGGGAAAACGGCTAGGAAGTGAGACTGGTGTTTTTTGAGGTACTCATGGAGGGTTCTGATGATTCTTTTGGATCTAGCTTGAAGGGTCAAAGTTTTTATCTGGGTTTTTAGTTCTGGAGGGAGAGTGTCTATCATGGTAAAGATATCATCAGGATCCGCCAGGGGAGGGTTTGAGGATGAGGATGGATCAGTAATAGGATATACACACAGGGGTGGAGGAATAATAGTGGTGTTGAGGATTGGAGGCTTTCTGGAAAGATAATCAGTGATGAGGTTATCTTTGCCTTTAATATGTTTTACTTGGAATGACCATTGTGAAAACCAATTTGACCATCTGAGTAACTGAGGGTGTGGAAGCATTTTTCTTTTGAACTGAAGCATTTTGGGAAAGGAAGACATATCCATTTCTACTAGGAAATTATGCCCAAGGAGATGGAACTGAAATTTTTCAATCCCATGTTTGACTGCTAGAATCTCTTTGAAAGTGGAGTGATAATGAAGTTCTGAAAGCTTGAATGCACCACTTTTGTATCCGCAAATACTTCTTTTGCCATTAATCTCTTCAAAAAGAGCTGCTGCCCAGTATTCATCACTAGCATCTGTCTGCAATATTCGTTTGCCTGGTCCTGGAATCTGCAAAGGGGGGAGCTTTTCTGCCAATTTCTTCAGTTGTTGGACTGCTTCTGTATGAACAGAATTCCATTTTGGAGGTGATTTCTTCAGTAATTGAGCCAAACAATTTCTATACTTGGATATCTTTGGAATAAAATCTGACATGTAATTGACAATTCCAAGGAACTGTTGTATTTGCTTGGCACTCGTGAGCTTGTCTGGAAATTCACCAAGAGAGACAGCTATGTGAGGCTGCAATATATACTTTCCATCTGAAATGTTTACTCCCAGGAAGTCTATGGAAGACTGTCCGATAACCATTTTCTTTTCTGAAAGCATTATCCCTTGAGATCTTACCAACTGGTAGAATTCAGTGAGTAACTTTTCATGGGATTCTTCGTCTTTTGAGAACAAGAGGATATCATCCACATAAATTAATGCATTCGTCAAGAGTGGCTGGAACAGTGTTACCATTGCTTTTTGAAACTGGGATGGAGCATTTTTAAGACCAAAAGGCATGACAGTCCATTGGTAATGATGGTCTGGAATGCAGAATGCCGTCTTGTATCTTTCTTCTGGGTGGATTCCAAGTTGCCAAAAACCTGCTTTGAGATCAAACTTTGAGAATATTCTGGCATTTGAAAGATGCTAGAAAAGAGCACTTTTATTTGGCAGGGGAAATTTGTTATCTGCGAGGAAATGGTTAAGATCTTGGTAATTGATTACCAATATGAGTTTTCCTCGTACTTGCTCAGCATGTTTGTTGACATAAAAAGCTTCACATGCCCATGGCGAGGTTGTAGGTTCAATGAGTCTTTCAAAAAGGAGGGTGGATAGCTCTTGCTTGGCTAAAGTTAGGTGTTCTAGATTCATCCCTTTATGACTGGCTTTTGTGGGATTAACGTCTTCATTCTTCTTGAAGGGTAGATGGATGAAGAAACTTGGATTTTGCCACAAAGGGTTTGGATTTTTAAGGAGGAATTCAGAGTGGCTGTTTGCACAACAATCATTGATAATTTGGAATTTTAGGGACTCAAAATGATCTACCGAGAATAAATGAGGAACTTGGGTCCAGGTAAGAAGGTGTTGTTTATGCATGAGTCCTTTTGAAGACCATCTAAGACTGGGTATTTGATGAAGGAGGTCAAATCCTATAAGAAGGTCTCTACCTGTGAGGGGGGAGCCAAGGACTTGATGTTTAATGGTAAGTGTTGGGAATATTCTGATGAGAATGGGTTTGCTTTTGAGGGTGATCAAAAATGTTTCTCCATTTGCTGCTCTGAACATCTGGTGATGAAGTAACCAACATTCTTTGGGTAATATTTTAGGATGAAGGATTGTTGCTACTGCTCCTGTATCAAATAAAGCTATTACTGAGATGGGTTTGGCATAAGTATCAAGGAGGATGCTTACCTGGGCTATAGGGGTAGGACTGGTTAGGGGGGCTATAATGGGCTGTGATGTAAAGATAGTTTGGATTTCTGGATCTGAATCTTCTTCATTGTCTGGATCTGAGTCTTCTTCCGAAGTAGAATAAGCCATGACTGCTAGAGCTTGAGGCGAGTACTCATCATCCAATGAAAAGAGAGACTCTATATCTGAAAAAGGAGTATCATCCGCATGAATTTGTGCTTGCTCCAGAAGTTTTGCTGCTTTTCCCCTTTTTGGACAATTTTTTGCAAAATGTCCCGGCCTTCTGCATACAAAACAAACTTTTGAAGTTTTTCCTCTGAACTGCTTTCTTTTAAGAAATCTCCATTTCTTCCTACAGAAGGATTGCTTCTTTTGACTCGCATAGTGCTGTTTCTTCCAGGAATATTTTTTGAAATGATCTTTTCTTTTTGTTGAGCAGGTACAACTCTTGTCATAGCACTTGATCTGCAAATCTTTCTTTTTACAATTATCCTTGAGTTTGCCATGGATCTTATTGATTTCTGAAATAAATTTTCTCTAGTTGCAGAGTTTTTCTAGGGCAATAAGCACATGCTGATAAATTTCTCCCAAAGAGGCTTGCTGCAAAGTTATCCTTTGGAGATTCATCATGCGAAGAGTTTCGTCTCCTAATGGTTGTGGAAGGGAATTGAGGAAAGTATGCTTCGAATTGACATCATTCATGCCATTAAAAGAGTAGTATCTGATAAGTTCTATGAAATCAGTGGGCTGAAAAGTCTTCGAATGCTGCTGATCTTGAAGTCCAAGTCCTGAAAACACCAAATTCAATCAGAGAAAGACTGGTGGAGGCCGGTCTAGGGTCCTCCGATGGTAAAGTCAGTGATTTAGAGTAGGAAGAAGAAACTTCAAAAGACTTCAACAACTTCTTTCTGGAATTCTAAAAGAGAGAAAAAAGTCCCCCATACCTCTGCGTAGAAGGGTCTTTATATAGTGCTGGGAATCGGTTATTTCTCTAATCGTCGCAGAGCTTGGAGGATTCAGAGGGTAACTTCCATAACTGCCATGGGAGTCACCTCATCGGGATTTGTGTTGAGATCCAAACAGTATGACTCTTCAGCGTGATTTTTGGTTGAAGTGTTGAACCTTGTTCGTCCTTCTTTAAGGACGGACGAGGTTCATTGCTTCCTCGTCCTCCCCTGGACGAGTGAATGGCAGATGAAGTAGACGGTCAAGGACGAGTGTAACAAACACTCGTCCATCGCTTTGTACATTCTATGGACGGCACTATGGACGAGTAATTGGCTTGGTGTTTTTCTTGCACCATCAGTTGCCCCCTTGTCCATGTGTCGTCCAAGGGAAATACAGTAATTTTCTCCTCAGGATGGACGAGATTTCTTAAGAGTAAAGATGCCACGCGTCAGTATCTCATTGGCGACAAGTCTCGTCGATTCAGTTTTTCGAGGTAGGTGCCACGTGTCAGCCTCTGGTTGGTTCTGTCGGTTCAGATGCTGAAGTTTATTCCTTATAAATAGTGGAATACCTCCGTTACCCTCCCTCATTTTCGAAATTTCTTTCCTTGTCCCTCCTCGTCCTAGAACTTCGTCTAGAAGCTTCTCGCGTCCATAGCTGTCATTCGTCCTAGATCCAGGTATTCTTCTTCCTTTCGTCCTTAGTTTTTCTATTAAGATGGCTGATGTTGTACTTTCCTCGTCTAGTGATAGTGTAGATAAGGCCATAGACGAGTATAATGACGAGACTAGCTACAGTTCTAGTAGTAGTGATAGTAGTGGGGGGAACACCACGGACGAGGAGTATATTTCTGGCGTCCCTGGGCTTCCTATAGAGGTTGTACAGGAGCAGCTTAGGAAGGCCTCAGGGTCTCAAGCTGGTACCTCGTCCACTGCCCCTCCTTCTGGTCCTTTGGACGAGGAGGAGGTGACTGTTTATAGTTGTGCCATAGATATCCCTTCTAGGACGGACGAGCAAAGACTTAAAAATCTTAGGGAGTGGTACCAAATTCCAGACGAGTTTAACCCTAGGTTGCCCGTCCGAGGAGAATGGTGTTGCAACCCTCACTTTGGGATAGGTGTCTATGAGGCTTACCTTTTAGGGGGTTTAAGGTTTCCTTTAAACGCCTTCACTAGAGAGTTGTTGATTAGATTAGGTTTGGGAATATGTCAATTCAACCCAAATGCATGGAGATTAATCATCTCGATGCAAATTTTGTGGGGTGAAGTATTTGGAAGGGACCGTCCTCTCACTGTGGACGAGTTCCTCTATTGTTACAAGCCTTCAGAGATACACCAGTCCCCTGGCTTTCATCAATTCACAGCCAGGGGTAGAGATTGTAGATTAATCAAGTCCCTGGCCTCGTCTGACAGAAGATGGAAGACGGAATTCTTCTTCGTCTCCGGCTTCTGGGCTGGAAATCCTGTAGACGTTGGCCGGGACACGTTTGGTCGTTATACCGGGGACCTAGGAAACCTTCGTCCTGAGGGTAAGTTGCTCCCCTTTTTCTTTTGATTTCCCTTTCTTTTTCAGCATTAATGATTAATTAACTAAAAATTTGTTAACTTGTCTTGCTTCAGCTGTTAAAAAACCGTCCTTAAGCAAATTCCACCGTGACCGCGTCCACAGGGCTCGTCTACACGCGGATAGGGACTTCCATTCTTTGGTTTCGCTTAGACGACTTTCTAAGTGGAATTTGGGCCCCGACCCATCTGACGTAGCAATTGCACACGAAGTCACAGTGAGAAGAAGTAAGTCCTAAGTTTTAATCGTCCATGCACATCGTTTACCTTATTTCAACTTAAAGTATTCTTACATAGTTTTTTTTTTTTTTTTTTTTTAGGAATGGCAACAATGAAAGGGAACAAGGGGAAGGACGTGGCTGCTGAGGGGGATCGTCCTGAGCATGAGACTCAATCTCGTCCTGTGACTGGGGAGAAAAGGAAGGCGCTGTCAAAGGGCCTAGATTTGGGAAATCTCCCTAGTCGAAGAGGCAAAAAGTCCAAGTCCAGCTCGTCCCAGGTAGTTAAGCCTACCCTTCCCTCGTCCCAGCAGTCTGTGCCAGTGTTTGACGTGGACTCGTCTGTCCCAACTGAGAGCACTCCGTCCCAGTCCACTCCGTGTAAGTCTACTCCGTCCAAGACTGTATCAACCCCGTCTCAGCCTTCCAAAACGGTCCCTTCGAACATTATTGAAAACGAGGACCTAGCTTGGGAACGCTTCAAGAAGGTTATCACCGACGAGGATATAAACGTTTGCTATGATATGTCCCTTAAGGAATTTGAACACTCTGGTGTTCACGACCTTTTCAAGGTAATACCTATACCTCGTCTTGAGCAAATATTTCCATCTTCTTTCTTTGTATCTCTTTTTGATTTTTATTCGTGGCTGTGTTTTTCCTCTTTTTTTTGTAGGGCATGTCAAAGTTTATAGCAGCGTCAAGGCAGGCTACGGGGTTGGACAAGACGAGGATCCAGTTGGAGACGAAGAACCTAGAGTTGAAAGCTGAAGCGAAACAATGGGCTGAAGTGGCTGTCAAGACCACGGACGAGGTGAAGGAGTTGAAGGCTTTGGTTGAGGAGCTGAAGACCAGCGCTGCGGAGAAGGACGCTCGTCTTGAGGTCCTGAAGAAAAAGATTGACGAATATGGGACTCTTCTCTCCAAAGCAAAGGAAGATGCAGTGGTTGAGTTTAAAGCGTCTAAGCAATACACAGACGCTTTGGATACCAACTATGCAGCAGGGTTTGAAGACTTCAGGATGGATGCTGCCGAGAAGTTCCCTGATGTGGACTTCAGCTCCATCGTCCTCAACTTGAACCCTGCCACCACTAGCTCTCTCCTTGGTCTAGACTCTGAGGACGCCAACATAGAGGACGATGCCACGACCCAGCCTCAGGACGCTCCCAACGTTGCCCCTCCTACTTAAGAATTTTTTCTTCTTGTATTTTTGTTTGGTCTATTTTGAGACCTTTTTTATGTAAATTCAGTACATTTATTTCGTCCAAGGTTTTAGGACGAGATTTCAAACATCATCAGTTTAATTAGCAAGGGTTTTTGGATGTAGGATATCCAACCTTGGCTTAATGAATGTCACTTTATTTTTGTACATGTATGGACGAGTTTTATTTTATTTTTCTGTTGACTTCATCCATATTCTTCATATATTTGTTTACCATTTCTATTGAAACTTGAGTGTAATTCGTTTGTGAAACGGTAACAATCATTATTACTCGTCCAAGGACCTGTTGAGAAATGGTTGAGTGTTTCTCGTCCATGGGCTTGATTTTTATGCTTATGCTGATGAAGTCAAGGCCTTATATTTTACTCGTCCATGGACTGGATTGTTTTAATAAAGGCCTTAACAAGATTGAAAAATATAGCTGTATTTTTCTTCGTCCATGGCTTAACATGCACTCGTCTATGCACCTTCTCGTCCATGGTACAATTAAGTATCATGCCTTACCATGCTCATCCTATGGACGAGAATGCCTTGGACTTTCACAACTTACTCTTTATAAGCATTAGCCTTACCTCGTCCTTCAATTTGGACGACTATGGCTTCGCTTTCTAGGAAAGCTTGAGATGACATCTCCGCGTCCAGAGAATTTTCTCATCTTGAGCTTTTAAGCTCTTTTTCCAGGAGTCAATATGAACAGAAATCGATGGAAAACATAAATTTACACAACATTATGTACATTCCACAAACATAGTTCATAACATAGATATTGTTCATAGACGAGGCATGCACTTTAGAGGCTAATGCCTTTATTAGAACAAATACAAACCAAACCATAATTTCGTCCAAGCGTTTAACATAACAAAACCACACTGAAAACATATAAATAAACAAGTTTTTATGTCATCCCTGGCTCATCCAGAGTCATGCTCCTCTAAGCTGGCAATTTATTGATAGTATCTCCTCAAGTGCTCCACATTCCAAGGATGCTCCAGCCTCCTTCCATCAAGGGCTTCCAAATAATAGGATCCCTGTCTTTTGAAGTTTATGACTCTGTAGGGGCCTTCCCAGTTAGGTCCCAACTTCCCATGAGCTGGGTTCTTTGTTGCTAAGGAAACCCGTTTCAGGACGAGGTCCCCTACGTTGAATCGCCTTGGCTTTACCATTGCGTCATACTGCCTGGCCATCAGGTTTTTATACCTCGCCATCCTTTGTTCAGCGTCCGTCCTCACCTCGTCTATTAAATCGAGGTTCACACGGAGTTGCTCCTCATTAGCTTCATCCTGATAGGTTGCGACCCTGTGACTGGCCATGTGCACTTCCGCGGGTATGACTGCTTCAGTTCCATAGGCTAGTTTAAAAGGAGTCTCCCCTGTGGGGGTTCTGGCTGTGGTCCTATACGCCCATAAGACACCTGGTAGCTCATCTGGCCATACTCCCTTCGCCCCCTCAAGCCGAGTCTTGATTATCTTTAACAAGGATCGGTTTGCGACTTCCGCCTGTCCGTTAGCTTGTGGGTGGGCTGGCGAGGAGTAATGATTTTGAATTCCAAAGTGTAGGCAAAAATCTTTGAACAATGCATTGTCAAATTGTCGTCCATTGTCAGATATTAGCACCTTGGGCACCCCAAACCTACACACAATGTTCTTCCATACGAAGTTTTTGACATTTTGTTGTGTGATGTTAGCCAAGGGTTCTGCTTCTACCCACTTGGTAAAATAGTCAATTCCAACAACGAGAAACTTCATTTGCCGTATACCCAGTGGAAAAGGACCCAGAATGTCAAGTCCCCACTGTGCAAAAGGCCAGGGTGCCGTCATTGGAGTCAAGTACTCTGAAGGCTGCCTGGGGACGTTGCTAAATCTTTGGCATTGGTCGCACACCTTGACGTAGGCCTTAGCGTCAGCTTGCATGCTTGGCCAATAATATCCTGCACGGACGATTTTATGGACGAGCGACCTTGCTCCTGAGTGATTGCCACACGCTCCCTCATGAATTTCCCTTATTATGTAGTTCGCTTCGTCCGGGGCCAAACACCTGAGATAAGGCTGGGAAAAGCCTCTTTTATAAAGAATCTCGTTCATAAGAACGTACCTGGCCGCTCTTACCCTTAACTTTCTTGCTTCGTCCTTCTCCTCTGGGAGTCGTCCGTCTTTTAGGTACGACACAATTGGAGTCATCCAATTTGCTCTATTCTCCACCTGTTGTACTTCCGGGATGTCTATACTCGGCATATACTGAATTTCATCAAGTCCATCTACGGCTTCACTCGTCGAGGCTTCTTTTGCCAAGGCATCAGCTTCTATGTTCTCCTCCCGTGGGATTTGAACGAAATTAACTTCCTCAAACTTTTTTATAAGGCGCATCGCTCTGGCTAGATACTTTCTCATTCGCTCTTCCTTGGCTTCAAACATGCCACTCACTTGGCCTACGATTAACTGAGAATCTCTCAGGACGAGGAGCGACTTCGCTTCTACAGACTTGGCCAATTCCATGCCTTTGAGGAGAGCTTCATACTCAGCTTCATTATTAGTTGTTTGGTACTGCAGACGGACTCTGTGTTTTAGCTTATCCCCCTCTGGAGATTGTAAAACCACACCTACTCCTCCTGTGTGCTGTGTGGACGAACCATCCACATAGACAACCCACTTAGTATTTTCCTTTTCGCCCCCTTCGTCACCGACTGAGGTAAATTCCGCGATGAAATCTGCTAGAGCTTGAGCTTTTATGGCGTGCCTAGGCTGATATTTTATATCAAATTCACTGAGCTCGACGGCCCATTGGATCAGACGTCCAGCAGCCTCCAATTTGTTCATTGCCTTCTTAAGTGGGTGGTCTGTCATGACATTGATGACATGAGCTTGAAAATAGTGCCTTAATTTCCTGGAGGCTGTTATCAATGCAAAAGCTAATTTCTCCATTAGGGGATATCGTCCTTCCGCTCCCCTCAGTGCCTTGCTGGTATAATACACAGGTCTTTGTACCTTGTCTTCTTCCCTCACTAATGCTGAACTCACTGCGTGTGGAGTAACTGCCAAGTATAAATACAACTCTTCTCCTTGCACAGACGGGCTCAACAAGGGAGCCTTTACGAGATATGTTTTCAAATCTTCAAAAGCTCTCTGACATTCGTCGGTCCATTCAAATGCTTTTTTAAGAACCTTGAAAAATGGTAAGCATTTATCAGTCGCCTTAGAGACAAACCTGTTGAGGGCGGCGACTCGTCCGTTGAGGGACTGGACTTCCTTAACATTGCTTGGGGGCTTCATATTCAGAATTGCTTGAATTTTGTCAGGGTTTGCTTCGATTCCCCTGTGGGAGACCATAAATCCTAGGAATTTCCCCAATGACACTCCAAAAGCACATTTGCTAGGGTTCAATTTCATGTGATACTGCCTCAGTGTGTCGAACGTTTCCCTCAAGTCGTCCAGGTGCCTATTCTCGTCCTGAGTTTTTACCAACATATCGTCTATATAGACTTCCATATTCCGCCCGATCTGTGGACGAAACATATGATTGACTAGCCGTTGGTACGTTGCACCAGCATTTTTCAAACCGAAAGGCATTACTTCATAACAAAATAATCCCTGACTGGTGACAAAGGAGGTCTTCTCTTGGTCCGCTTCATCCATCCTGATCTGATTATATCCAGAGAATGCATCCAGGAAACTGAGCAACTTACGGCCCGCAGTAGAATCTACCAGCTGATCAATGCGTGGTAACGGGTAACTATCCTTGGGACAAGCTTTGTTCAGGTCGGTGAAATCAACGCACATTCTCCACTTGCCGTTCGCCTTCTTGACCATGACCACGTTGGCCAACCATTCAGGATAGTATACCTCACGAATGAACTTCGCGGTAATCAGCTTCTGAACCTCCTCCTTAACAGCATTGTCTCTCTCTGGGGCAAATACCCTCTTCTTTTGTCGGACTGGTTTGAAGGAAGGGCATACACTCAGACGGTGGGTAATGACATTAGGATCTATACCCGGCATGTCTTCGTGACTCCATGCAAACACGTCTCTGTTTTTCTTTAGAAAGCAAATGAGATTTTTCTTGATCTTTGCTTCCAAATCTGCCCCAACCCTGGTACACCTCTCAGGGTTTTCATCGTCTAAAGGAATATCTTCCAACGCTTCAATGGGTTCCGCCACAACTTTCTTCTCTTCGATATTCATTGTCTGAAATTGCTCGTCCGCAGCCAACATGGCTAGATAACATTCTCTTGCTAGTTGGTCCCCCTGTACTTGGCCTACCCCATGTTCGGTCGGGAACTTGACTGACAAGTGGTAAGTAGATGTAACTGCCTTCCACCTATTTAAGGTTGGCCTCCCAATTATTGCATTATAAGAGGACGCACAATCAACTACGAGGAAGTTCACCTCCTTGGTAACTTGCTGCGGATATGCCCCCACTGTCACTGGTAGTGAAATATTACCCACAGGTTGCACCTTCATTCCACCGAAACCGACTAGGGGGGAGTTTACTGGCCGAAGCAAATCTCGTCCTAACCTCATCTGCTGAAAAGCTGGATAGTACAAGATATCAGCAGAACTCCCATTGTCTATCAGCACCCTTCTAGTCTTGTAGTCCGCGATAAGGAGGGTGATGACAATAGCATCGTCATGAGGGTGATGGACTCTCCCCGCATCCTCATCCGTGAAGGTGATCGCTTGTTCGTCCGTAGTCCCTGCATTCGATGATCGTCCAGAGAGCTGAACGCTCTGCACCGCTTTCAAGTATGCTTTTTTTGATTTAGACGACTGTCCGGCTGAATTTCCCCCCAGAATGATTCTTATTTCTCCGAGCGGCGGCCGTGACGATTCTTCTACCTTGGCTTTCAATTTTTCGTCCTTATGGTCTCGTCCAACGAAATTTCTCAGCTTCCCTTGCCTAATAAGATTCTCTATCTGCTGCTTCAAATCAAAGCACTCGTCCGTATCATGGCCATGGTCTCTATGGAAGCGACAATACTTATTCCTGTTGCGCTTGTTGGGATCTCCCTTCAGCTTCTCCGGCCACTTCAAGGAAGGCTCGTCCTTGATTTGCATAAGGACTTGCTCGAGCGGCACATTCAAAGGGGTGTATTGTTGATTCCGCGCTGAAGGACCGGCCTTCCTCTCTCGGTCTTTCCTATCTTCTGTTCGACCCTTCTTAGGACGAGGACCTTGTTCTGACTGACGCATTGGGTTGGCTTCCACTCGTTCAAGTCTTTTCCTCTTCTTGGCTATGATAGCGTCCTCCGCATTCATAAAGTTCTGGGCTGAATGGACTAATTCAGCCATGGTTTGAGGCGCCTGTTCATATAACTTGTGGATAAACAAATCAGAGTGAACCCCATTATGGAATGCTGCGAGGAGGAGCTTATCATCCACCTCGTCCACTGCCAAGGCGTCCCTGTTGAACCGCGTGATGAATGACCGCAGACTTTCATTCTCTCCTTGCTCTATGGTCAGCAAGCTAGATGAAGAACGTTTGTGCCTCTGCCCTCCAATAAAATTGTTAACGAACAACTTGCTTAGCTCCTCGAAGGACGTCACCGAGTTGGGGGGTATTTTGCTGAACCATACCCGCGCGGGTCCTTTGAGGGTAGTGGGGAAGGCTCTACACATTATCTCATCAGGAACCCCCTGAAGGTGCATGGTAGTCTTGAAAGTGGCGATATGGTCAAAAGGGTCTCGCGTTCCATCATACGAATCCAAGGAAGGCATTTTGAATTTCGGAGGCAAGGGATGACCATTGATAGAGGCTGTGAAGGGTGAGTCAGTTCGGTGAACCAGGTCTTCTACAGGATTGGTTCTCCTCATGTTCTCCCTCATCTCGTCCATGACTTTCCTCATTTGATCCATCTCCTTTTCCAAATGTGGTACCCTTGTAGGAATGGTACCCCTAGATTGGCTCTCCGGATCTGCACGTCTTCCATCCCCTTGACTTTGTCCAAGGTCTTCTCCATAGGCCTCATATTGTTGCCTTTTAAAGGTAATCTCTCTCCTCAATTCCTGGTTCTGGCGAGTCAGCTCTGCCATAGCGGTGGCCATTGCTTGGACGTGTTGGGTAGAAGGGGGTTGCATGGCTGGTGCAGATTGTTGAGGGCGATGAGGATTGCTGGAAGCGTCTCTACTCTCTTGAGGGCCCGGACTGGTAGCCCTTGATCTGGTCCGAACCATTCCAGCCCTTTGTCGGAGAAAGAAAACACGAAATTCAATAAATGGAGTCCAAACGTGAAATAATTCTTTCCCACAGACGGCGCCAACTGATAAGTTCTATGAAATCAGTGGGCTGAAAAGTCTTCGAATGCTGCTGATCTTGAAGGCCAAGTCCTGAAAACACCAAATTCAATCAGAGAAAGACCGGTGGAGGCCGGTCTAGGGTCCTCCGATGGTAAAGTCAGTGATTTAGAGTAGGAAGAAGAAACTTCAAAAGACTTCAACAACTTCTTTCTGGAATTCTAAAAGAGAGAAAAAAGTCCCCCATACCTCTGCGTAGAAGGGTCTTTATATAGTGCTGGGAATCGGTTATTTCTCTAATCGTCGCAGAGCTTGGAGGATTCAGAGGGTAACTTCCATAACTGCCATGGGAGTCACCTCATCGGGATTTGTGTTGAGATCCAAACAGTATGACTCTTCAGCGTGATTTTTGGTTGAAGTGTTGAACCTTGTTCGTCCTTCTTTAAGGACGGACGAGGTTCATTGCTTCCTCGTCCTCCCCTGGACGAGTGAATGGCAGATGAAGTAGACGGTCAAGGACGAGTGTAACAAACACTCGTCCATCGCTTTGTACATTCTATGGACGGCACTATGGACGAGTAATTGGCTTGGTGTTTTTCTTGCACCATCAGTATCTTCTTGACATTCTGTCAAAATGTTTCTCCAAATCTCTTCTTTCAAATGAGCAGCATTTCATCAGTAGAAATTCTTCTCGTGCTACTTCAGTGTAGTGAGTTACAGATCCAATACCATTACACCAACACACAGACCAATAGGATTAGGACAAATTCAAAAAGACAAAAAAAAAAAAAAAAAAGCAAAAACAAGCAATTGGTCAGATTGGCTGACCGAATTGCTTGCATTTGCCTCTCTTTTTTTTTTTTTTTTTCTTTTTGTTTTTTGGAATTTGGCCTTATCTTTCCTGTTGCTTGTTGGTGTTGGTTTTTGTGTAACGTGTGTTGCAATGTTGGTGTTGCCGTGTCGGTCAATGTGTTAGTAATATATTAATTGTCTTTTAGTGTGAAGTAAATTGTTTATTGTGATTGTGAAATTTTCTGATTGGCAGGTTATTGTTTGTGATTATTGATTAGCAGTGTAATGTGCTACACATTATACTGTTTTAATTATTGTGATGCACATAAAATGTGTAACGTGCATAAGACAAATAAAAGACAAACAAATATAATAAATTAAAGTAGTATAATTAATGACAAACAAATTAAAGCAATATAGTTTATTGTTATGCTAAATAACAATAATTAAAGCTATATAATTAAATTAACTAATACATTACAAAAGAGAAATAAATTAAATTATGTTAAGCTAAATAACAATTAATAATTTTATAATTAATGCAAGAATAATAATTTCAAATAAACTTATAGTTTATTGTTTATTCTTTTACTAGAATTATGGACAAATATTTGATAAGAAAACCACGTACCCAAGATTCATCTCCTGTGCAAGATTGTGTAATTTATGCTTGTTGAGAAACACCCTGAAAATTTTTTCTGGAGTCGCCACTGCCTCCGAGGAAACCAAGAAATTTCTAAACAGTGTTAAATCTATGTATAATTTAAAAGCAACAAGTAACGTGAAGCAAACAATTAGAGTATTTTCAGCAACAAAATACAAAAAATAAAAACGAGGATTATACAGTACTTGACATTGAAAAAGTTATAATATTGACTCGGTGACAAATCCATGATGAAAGCGTGTTTGGGAAACTATTAGTTCTCCAAGTCACATTAATTAATTTTTCCAATTCTTAATTTAACAGGCACGTTCTTGCCAATCTGTATTTCAAAGTTCAAACCTCTTGATTTAAACCCTTTCAGTTTTTAACACAAACTTGTAAGATTAGATTGATTATCACAGCAGCAAGCACTTGTTGTAAAGAGTTATACAAAGTAGGTTCTATATGTCTGCATCAAAATCAATTCTTTCTTGCACCAGCACTCTTATTGGTGCCTCTCACAGAGACCAATTAATTCCAAATCCTTATCGGCTTCTGCTTATCTCAAAACGCAACGAGAAAAGGTCTTTTCTTGGTACTGATCAGAGGTTCAGTTTCTCAAAACTGGGCCGAGAGAGCTAGTTGTCAGCAAAAGAAAGATGTACTAGTTTTTACTTTTTATTCTTTGGTTTTGCCTAACAATTTCTGGGTTATTTTCATACAAGTGTTTTTCAGCTTAAGTAATTCTATATGAATGTATTGGTGCAGGGATGTGACTGTCCATAGCAGTATACCACCAGCACCTCCAATTCCATCTAATCCAGCTTCTCCTGGTCCATGGTAAGAAAAATCATATAATCTTTTTGATTTGTAATTCTGTCTTTTTTTTTCCCCCTCCCTTGTGAGACAATAAAAGTTCATGCCAATATCTTAGCAGGAAACATTGGATTGTTGGACTGATAGTGTCAGCAATTCTACCCTTCTTTGGGATCAAACTTGGGCCACTACTCAAGCTAAAACGTAATGAAACTTAACCTGTTCTTCTTCATTTTGTCAATTATAATGCATATCTGCATCACTTATGCATCTTGTAGTAGTCTGTTGAGGATCCATAATTTACTCCAAAATTTTTTGGGACTAAGGTTTACATCGTCATTGTTATTTTTTTTGGGAGGGGGGTTTAATTTGGTGCTTGGATTTGACATACGGAGGAAGTTGATACTGTGGTGGAGGCTGCAGAAGAGGTGGCGGAGGTCGTAGAAAAGGTGGCAGAGGAAATGGATAAAGTAGAAGAAGAAATTTCAGAGCACCTTCCAGAAGGAGGAAAACTTAGAGTCGCTACAAAAATTATTGAAAAAGTAGTAGAAAAAACAGCCAAGGATGCCCAGCTAGTAGAAGATGTCATTGATTGGATCAGAAAAATTAATCCATTAATTGGATCAGAAAAGAAATCAACCAAGGCTCATTCATTGGATCAGAAAAATTAATCCATTAATTATATTACTAGATTTGAAAGTAATTTCTATATCCACTCCAATCTTCCATCCGACCACTAGTCCTCCTTTTTTCCCTCTCGGATCAACACACTCTATTCAAGATTGGGCCAATCGGTTGGGGGCATTCAGTGTTTACTCTTAGAAGCCCACTATTCAAGATTGGGCTAATTGGTTGTGCTCGTACATTGTTTACTCTTTATAAGCGCGTTATTCAAGATTGGGCCACTTTGTTTGTGGGCGTATATTGTTTGCTTTTGTTTGACTGCGTGACCCAAAAATATAAGTTGCATATATATAAAGAACCAAAAAAAAAGATTAAAAATTGCTAAGCACAAAACTTTTCATAACTTACTACGTGTAAGTTGTGATTAACATCACTTTTATATGTGTCAATCATTAATATAATTCTTTTTAGATAAGTAGATAATGAGAAAGAGGGGATGTGAAATAAGTTCTTAATCACAAACATAAGGTATCATAAAAGATATCATTACTACTAGAAAATTCTTTAAGTCCCGACGCCATTTTTATTGTTCATAAATCACAGCAATCCAAGCCAATAATTATAGAAAAGTTGTGAATTTTTTTGAATCGATGAACCTATATAAAATAAAATAAAAGCCAGCCTAGAGTTCATAAGAAAGTGACATTCCCATCCCCACCAGTAAGTAAATAACCCTTTCTTAAAAAAATTTACATACAAATTTTTAATTTTTTTAGAAGGAAATTACAGGAAATTTAAAGTACTATGTTTGCTAGCACTTTCCTAAGATGATTCTTTAAAAAAAAAAAAACTTTCCATTAAGATGAAACTAGAAGAGTAAAATTTGGTCACACCACCACCCCCATTGGTCCACAATTGTGTTTTTCTCTATAAGAGTGACTTCTGCACTGCAGCTATGAGGTCTTTCTCTAGATTATTACTTATTCTAAAGTATGACCAAGGGAGTCGATTCCATACCGTACCGGCAAGCACACCGGTACATGTAACCCCCCTGTTTCGTACTGGAAAAAATACCGGCCAATTTCGGGCAATATCGGCCGGTACAGAAAAAAGTTTTTTTTTTTTTTTAAAAGTTTTGCAATTTTTGAATTTTTATTAGGGCAGAATGGTAACTTATTTGCATTAACTTATTAGTATTATTTGTTTTCTTAGCATGCAATGGTAACTTTTAAGCTTTTTTTTTTTTATATTGTGTTTTTTTTTTTTTTTCTTTTAATTGATACTAAAGTCTAAAACCATGAATAATTAGTTCTAAATTGAGGAAATGTTTTATGGTAAACTTTTATATTTCTTATAATATATATATACACACACACACACACACACATACATACATAAATATATATATATATATATATATATTTATTTATTTATTTATTTATAAATATAAAAAAATAGCAGTAAACTCGAAACGGTACACTGGTATTGACCGGTATCCGAAATATATCGTACTGCTGGCCAAATCGGTACAGCCACCGGTACGGTATTGACTCCCTTACTTATTTTTTTCTTCTCAAAAAAACAAAAGTGTACGTGATTGCCTTTGGCAAGTCTTATTATTCATGAGGTGAACACACCGACTTCAGGATAGAATGTAGTCATCATGATTAGGACTTGAAACCAAGATTTGTGAAATTAAGAGTCTGTTTGGATACTACTTATTACTGAAAATTGAAAACTGAAAATACTGTAACAAAATTATTTTTAAATGTGTGAATAGTACTGTTGGATTTTTTTTTTAATAAAGTACTTGTGAGTCTCATGAACAGTGCATAGATCCACTGGAAAAGCATAATCCCACATCTTAAAACGTGAAATGCTCTTCTCAAAAAACAAAAAAAAAAAAAGTAAAACACAGACACAAGTGCTTTTCAGCACTATCCAAACATACACTAAGCCTCCGTTTGGATTGTTTTAGCACGTTTGCATCTCTAAGAGTAGGTCCCGTGTACTGTTCACGAGACCCACAAGTTGTCTAATTTAGAAAATTATTGTTGAAAATTGAAAACTGAAAATATTGTAGTAAAATAATTTTTAAATATGTGAATAGTATTGTGAAATCTTTTTTTTTGTAAATAAAGTACTTGCGAGTCCTGTGAACAGTGCACAGATCCACTCGAAAAGCATAATCCCACATCTTAAAACGTGAAACGCTCTTCTCAAAAAAAAAAAAAAAAAGTGGAACGCAAACGCAAGTGCTTTTCAGCACTATCCAAACATACACTAAGCCTCCGTTTGAATTGCGCTGAAATTTCTTTTCAGCATGTTTGCGTCTCTAAGAGTGGGCCCTGTGTACTGTTCACAGGACCCACAAGTTGTCTAATTTAGTAAATTTTATTTCAAAATTGGATCTCACGATACTACTCACACATTTAAAAATTATTACTACAGTATTTTCAATTTTCAGTTTTCAATTTTTAACAATAAATGATATCTAAATATATCCAAAAGCACTACTATCAAATGTACCAAATGACAAATATTTGGCAATTGGGGTACCAAACACCAAAAAAAACCTCCTCGTCAAGTATTTCAAATTTTAAAAATTTTGGCATGGGTACTGTTCACAAATTGTAAAATTTTTATCATTTTTTATTATTATTCTCTCTCCTCTCTAACTTTAATTTCTCTCTCTTCCCTATTGCTTTTCTTTATCATAGCCTCTCCTCTCACCTCTCTTCCTCTCTAAGAGCATTCATATCAGTCTGTGTATAAGTGCGTATAATAGAAAAAATGCTTAAATTTACACATTTTTGTTCAAAAACAGCCCACATCAATCCATTTAAAATCTTGCAAAATCTTCAAAAATTTTCCACATGCTACAGTACTCATGTAAATTTACACGGGTACTGTAGCATGTGTATATGAATTTTTAATAGTTTTTTTTCTCTCTCCCCGGTACTGTAGCATGACTTTGCCTGGCACTGTAGCACTGTAGCATTGGGTTAAAAAAATGAATATTTTATTTGAATAAATGTGTATAATAGACAAACTGATGTGGGTGTTTTGTAAAAATAGGTGTGTAAAATAGAAAAAGTAAGTTTTAGACTTGTAAAATAGAAAAAATTTCCACGGACTGATGTGGATGCTCTAACCCGGCCGCCTCTCCTCCCTTCATCACTCACTCTCACTCTCACTCTAGCCTCTCTTCCTCTCTCTAGAATACGCCGTTAAACCATCAAACCACCGGCCTCTCCTCCACCTTGCCGCCACCTCATCGAGTTGTAGATCACACAAACAAAACCCAGAAATCACCGGCCTCTCCTCCACATGCGCTACCACTTGATCAGCCTTATCCTCACTCTCCGTCGTCACCAACAATGGTGGGATTGATTGGTTTTCTGGATTTTTGGTTCTATTTTTCTGGTTTTATGGGTTTCATTTTTCTGGGTTTTCTGGGTTTTAATTTTTTGGTTTTCTGGGCTTCATTTCTCTGGATTTTCTGGGTTTTATTTTGTGGGATTGATTGTGATGGTGGTTGGGTTGTGGTAGTCCGGTGGGGGTTGGGTTGTGTTGTTTTAGCTACTCACAGTGGTAGGTCTTGGGTAATTTTTCAAATTTTTAAGGGCATTTTTGTTCTTTTAATTTAAGTGAGCTAGTATCTGACCTGTGTGTCAAGTTTTAATTGGCCATGCTGAAGTCTAGAATCAACGAATTATGCTACCAAAGGTTGTGACCTAGTCGTGACAAAGGTTGTCTCCTAGTGTAATTCGGAAACTACATGTTTATTTTGCTGTGGGCTAATTTTGAGACCAAGGAACCTAATCCTTTTTTCCTTTACCTTATTTTTCTTTCTTTCTCAGTGCTCTCAATTTGAATCAGTCCAGTAGATGAATTCGTGTGGTCGTTGGCTAGTTGAGAATGAAGAACAGGACAAGAAGGTGAAGTCGATTGTAGTCGAGGAAAAAGAAGAAATAGAGGGAAGTGAAAGTGAAAGTGAAACTGGGTTTGTGGATTTGGACCAGGATACGCTTCACAACGTGTTGAAGCGCGTGGATGAGGTTGCGTTAGGACGAGCGGCGTGTGTGAGCAAGGTGTGGCGCAGGGCGGCTCAGGACGAGCGGCTCTGGGAGCCCATCGTTACAAGGCACTTTCTTCGCTCGGGCGGGTATGGGCGCTTCGATGTGTTCAGAAAAGAGGTCCCCAAGTTTGGTGGCTTCTGTCGATTCCACAGTTTGCGCCTCTGGCCTCTATCAAAGCCCCCACCATTGGATTTTTTTTCGATCGATCCGACGGACTTCAAAATCCAGCCCTTTTCAGACATTGCTTCAACGAGCTCAAAGATGGGTAAGGGGACCATCGGTAATATAACACGGTATCAGGGCAGGAGGTCCTGAGTTAACTCCTGAGTTCGAGCACTGTATTACTTATTATTATCCCATAAATGTTTTTAATTTTGCTTTTTCAGCATTGGATTTCCCTTTCTTTTTTTCTTTTCTTTGGGTTTGCGGGTTTTGTTTGGGTTATTGATTGTTATTGCCATTTTGGTTTCAGTTAATGAAATGGTTTGTGGCTCTCCTTGGGAGAATGCTGCAGATGCTATCCTCTGCCATATTATTACTATTATTCTAATTCTCTGGGCCAGCCCAGCTCAATATCAACTATTTGGAATATAGGAATGTTGATTGCTAATTTATTTGTTTGCTGTGCTTTTTTATTTTAGTGTACAGTCACAATGTAATCAAGAGAGAATGCATTACAAATAATGAATGAGAGTCTGAGGTATCAGACCGGAAGTGTGGTACCACCTATTGTTATATTCTTTAATCAATGTTTCGTTAATATACCTTGTTTAGATTTTTTTTTTTTTTTTGGTGACCCTAGATCAACTTCAAGAATATAAAGTTATAGGTGATGAATTGGATCTGAAACTTCCTAATTTACAAATGTCTTTATTCTTTACCCAATTGACGTTGGGTTTTACCATATATCCACACTCACCTGCACGCAGAAGTGGTATAGCTCTTAATGCCACATCTTGTTCAAGAACAAGAAGATCGATCCGCAGGTCTTCTCGGAAAAGATAAGACCCTGGGTTTAGAATAAAGACAAAATCTCTTTTTCATTCCCCATACCGAGGAAGTGACGAATGGCAGCACAATGCCTTAGAAGCATATTATGGATCATGACCTCATTTATGAACTTTGTATCACAAATCAAATTATAAAAGCATGGTATATATTATGGATCATGACCTCATTTATGAACTTTGTATCACAAATCAAATTATAAAAGCATGGTATCATGAATAACTGTGGCTGATGATTTCGGGGAGGTTTGTAGGTTTTGATGATTAGATCTGTTCTCAGCTTGTTGTATTGTGGATATTTCCAATTACTATGTTTTAGTTAATGAAATGGTTTGTGAATTGTGGATATATATATATATATATATATATATCAACTATTAGCTTGTTTGCGTTTCTTATTTTGTGTATGATATAGCAGCACAATGCCTTAAAAGCATATTATGGATCATGACCTCATTTATGAACTTTGTATCACAAATCAAATTATAAAAGCATGGTATTTTTGCTATCTATTTTGCCAAAGTATCGCCACTTTTTTGGTTTCCTATGTCCAGTATCGATCATCTTGTTAACACCTGAGTGAATAGCAGAACATTTTCAATTAGGCACCAAAAAATGCACAGAAGAGCTTACAACTTTAACTTAAAACTACCAACAAAAGGTAGGTTTGATATTCTTTTTTAGTTTTTACCATTACTCAATAAGATAAACTGTAGATTGGGCCTGTTGATGCAAAATTATGTGCCAATGTTTAGCAGCTTGTGAATCCATGCCTTGACAGTTGGAAGATGGAACATTCTCAACTGCAACTCTTTTAAGACTGTGCTTCTTGCGGATTATCAGTTCTTTTGTGCTGCAAATTAAGCTTTCTTTCTTTAATCTTAATATAAAGCTTTGCTTTTACGATTGTTGGCTGCATACTGAGTTTTTATTATGTATCTTTATTCCCTGTGGTTGATTGTTATTCTTGTCATTTGTGCAAGAAATTAGGCTATACATTGAGATCCTTGCCAATATATCTTGGACATGTGCTTGTATTACTCTTAACTCCCTAAACTTTATGCCCTATATGAGCTTTACAACAAAAGGTCATAGATGGAATTGATGGCTACTTCAGTGCAGTTGAAACTGTTGTTTGCAAATAGATAGATTATAAATACCATCTATTGTGGATTTTGTTGTTCTTCCCAGAGATTGCGTATTTTAGCCATGAACTGGGAGAATGCTGTTGATGCTATCCTCGGCAATATTATTACTATTATTCTAATTCTCTGGGACAGCCCTGCTCAATATCAATTATTTGGAATATAGGAATGTTGATTGGAAATTTATTTGTTTGTTGTGCTTTTTTATTTTAGTTTACAATCACAATGTAATCAAGAGAGAATGCATTACGAATAATGAATGAGAGTCTGAGGTATCAGACTGGAAGTGTAGGTACCACCTATTGTTATATTCTTTAATCAATGTTTCATTAATATACCTTGTTTAGATTTTTCTTTTCTTTTTTTTGGTGACCCTAGATCCAATTCAAGAATATGAAGTTATAGATGATGAATTGGATCTGAAACTTCCTAATTTACAACTGTCTTAATTCTTTACCCAATTGACGTTGGGTTTGACTATATATCCACACTCACCTACACACAAAAGTGGTATAGCTCTTAATGCCACATCTTGTTCAAGACCTAGGCACATTATCATGAACAGCTTGTTGCATACCCTAATCCACTACTGTCCCTCTCTTCGTAGCGTTAAATCGTCCACAGGTACCAATGGAGGACCAAGAAATTGCCCTACCTGATACATCTGTAACATTCACTATGATGTTGTTGAAACTTGCCAGAACCTGAATCACTCCTTTTGGTATTCTACATGCACTCTTATGTAAACCAATACGCCCATTCATATCTGAACCAATTCTTGGTACAGGTTTGGCCATATTATATCGTCTCAATAAGTTAGAATATCTATATAGTGTACTCAAGATACGTGTAAGAAAAAAAAAAATTTGGTTGCTGATGCTTCCCTTTCTACCAGTGTGTGCTGCCCCATTGATGCATGTGTTTAGTTTCTCATCTTTCAAGTGAGATGACTTTATTTTTCAACTTCTGTGCCGAGGACAAGCAGATTGATGTATCATGTAGTATGGCATATTTCTGTTTACTGTATGCATGGCATTGACTGGTTTTAACAAACCACCCCCCCCCCCCCCCCCCCCCCCAACCCCAAACACCACAAGACTATAATTTGATTCAATCATTTCCCAATAACCTGTACTGTTTATTATTTCTAAGCTAATCTTCATGAGTTTCTCATGTCAGTTTCAACTTTAAGAATTATCTTGCTTTTTTGGTTTCCATTATACTTGCTACTGTTTACATTTATCCGTAATTTGGTGATTTAATTGCAGAAGTTCTTTTGCACTGTTGGGGCAATAGGATTACACATGGGCTTTTTACTGCTCTTGAGTTGAAATATTGTTCAGACATTGTTTTTCTACTTTTGTTTTGTCTTTAAATGAGCAAATATCAATGCACACATTAGATCTCTTTAAATCAAAATTAGGATGTTATAAATTTGTCCAAAGAAACTGTGTGTGTACTACTGCGTACTTATTCTGCTTGGCCCTTAATTATGATTGTTTATATTGTTTTTGCTTAAACAATATCTGTATTTGTACTAGAAAACAATGATAGCATATGCTTGCTTGTGATCTTGCTTTTGTGTGTGTTTGTGTGGTGTGTGCACTTATTCCTCCTGGCCCTTAATTACATTTATCTATTTTGCTTGCCAAGGGCCTTGTAGTTCAGTGCCATTGCTTGGTCCCCTTTATGAGGAGAAATAGGATTTGAAACCCCTCCCCACTTGTTACATTGAATTATCAACCCAAAAAAAATCCTTTTTGCTTGTCCGTATACCTTGTCTATATGTGTATTAGGAAAACAAGGAAGCATATACTTGTATGTGATCTTGCTTTGGGTGTCATTCCATTGCAATATGTGGCATATATTTAGTCCTCTTAATTGAATGAGATTTCATTGGAGTCAATCATTCTTTTCACTGTGATCAGTATGATTCCTTCCTCATAAATTTTATGAAATATGGTAATGAGACTGAGACACTTACTAAAAAGAAAGAAATCTTGCAATGAAAGGTTACTGTATTGAAGGTTATGCTTTTGAAGCTCTTATATTTCTGATAATCTAGTTGATGATCCTTACAAGAAAAAAAGAACCTTTTCCTTTATGCTACTACATCACTCTTTTATGAGGCTGAAATTTTCTTTTCTGGGTTATATTTAAGAGATATTCTTATCAAATGTTCCTTTTTGCCAAATTGAGCATGATATCACAATGGAATTAGCTAATCTTGCACAGATCTTTCTTGTCAAGATATGATAGCAGTACAAGCATTTTATAATTTATATTACATTTGGAAGTTATAAAAGAGTAGAATGGAATGGATTGAGCAGATCTTAAAAGAATTTAGTGGAATTGAAAGGAATATGGTTTATTATTCTACTGTGCTTAAGAAGAAAGCATTTAGCACAGATCTTACTGACCTTTGTGTTAGTTACAAGATGCAATTTGATGCAAAATCTTGCTTCATGTTTGTGCTGAAAGCCTGAAAGGATCTTGTTGAGCTTTTGTCAGGTTGGTATTCACGGTTCATCATATCTCTAGGGGCTATGATGTCTTATCATGTAAATCATGTCTTACCTTAGACCTCACCTTTTTCAAATATGTTTAGTTTGTAGCTTTCTTTCCTTTGGTATTTTGATGATAGATTATAATTATGGACAAATATGGGTCTGTTCTCAACTTGTTGTCTTACCTGTGCCCCTCCTTGTCTTGGCATGGAGTTGCACACCATCTGCTGTCTGCATATTTTACCTCCTTGTTGCTTGTTGGTATTCCAGTACAGATCTATCATCTATGTGGATGTTACCGTATCTCTTAATTAGTGAAATGATTTGTGTAATTCCCTGTTATCCAAGTGGTATATGCCTCAATGGTTAGCTTGTTTGCATTTTTTACTTTGTAAAACTTGGTCTCTCTCTAACATGAGTCCACACTTCTTGAACATCCATTTGTCTGAGTATAACTGGATGTGGCATTTTATTCAGAAAACATGGGCTTTACTTTTTGCATTGGATACAATTCTCATCACATGCTACTGAAATGGCGTATTATTGCTGTGTGTTTCCCCTTAGTATTGCTACTTGTTATTTTCCTGTGTCTAGTATCGATCACACTGTTAACCTGTGTGAATAATAGAACACTTTCAATTAGGCACCAGAATACACAGCCTACATCTTTAAGTTAAAACCATCTCCAAAGGTAGCCCACATCTTTAAGTAAAAACCACCACCAAAGGTGAGGTTTGATATTCTAAAGATTGCAGACGAGGCTCCTGATTTTCCAAGCTCCTCAAGTGAAGTTGACCCACTGCCATTGGGAAACCAACACCTGTGCTGATGCTCTCACTAGAATAGGAACCAAGCAAACTGCATTTTTTTTTTTTCTTTTTTATAACAAACACAGGCGCCACCGCCCCCCCCCCCCCCCCCCACAAAAAAAAAACACACAACCAAGCAAACTGCTTCTTTTTTTCTTTTCTTTTTTTTATAACAAACACAGGCGCCACCCCCCACCCAAAAACACACACACACACGTCTTTGGAACTCCTTTCTTTCAGACCTCTATGGCCTTTATGATTTCAGGCTTTGTCCTGCTCCTGATGGAGCTCCCTTTGTTTCTTAGTTGAATGTATTTTCCAGTTTACCCAAAAAAATAAAACATATACTCCAGATTGGGCTTGTTCATTCAAAATTATGTGGATATGTTTAGCAGCTTGTGAATATGGGCCTAGGAAGTTGGAGCATTGCCAACTGCCACTGTTTAACAGAGTGTCCTTGCGGGTTATCTTCTTTGAGGATTGTTGGTTCTTTTTAGCTGGAAATTAAGCTTTCTTTTTCTTATTTTAACCTAAGCTTTTCTTTTATGATATTTGGCAACATACTAAGGTTTTTATGTATATCTTTATTCCTCATGGTTGATCCTCATGCTTATAATTCGTGCAAGAAACAACGCCAAGAGCCGAGCTTTGTTTCTGTTTGACTTATTCTATAGCATTAGGTCCTAGGAAAAGAGTGGATTTGTCCTGAATTCTTCTCTGAAATCCGATCATTAATTAATTTACATTACCAATCCAATATACCTTATTTTCAGATAAAAGATTGTTCTATAGAGTGTTTCCACGGATATACATTTGCGACTTCTTCTTCTGTTTTTCAAAGTCAAGTCGTTAATTGTGACGATGTTATTTAGATAAGCATGATCGAACCACGTTGGCAGCCAAAAGTGTAAAGATATATATGACCTTACTCGGTTTCGTTTTTTCCCTTTAATTTTCTATGCTGATGCTTCATGATAAATGAGTGTAAAGGTGGTAAGCGAATTCGAAGAAAACTACATGTGAGATATGCTTTCTGACCTTTGTGCACACTTTAGGCCTCCGTATATAATTTAACATTCAATGTAAATGACATACAACTTTCATATGGTACTTCAATGATTCCAAATTTTCAATGATGCATGCCAGTGTTTCTTCCATGAACAAAAGGAGATCATCAGATTATTATAGGAGAAGGTTGTAAAGAGAGAAGACGACATTTATTTTGAGTTTTAACTAATAGTGTCTACTCTTGATGATTATTCTTTATTATCAGGTTAAGACATTAATCAGTTTTGAATATAGGCAGAAATTGAATTTCAAAATCTTTTATTCAACTATAAAAAATTTTACCAATTGAATTAATTGGAACACACAAATGTAACGTTAATTATAGCTTTTCACTTCTTTGGCTCCTTAGCCATTTATTTAGGTGTTTTGGGGAGAAAATGGGCAAATGCCATTTTCACGCAAATTATGTAGCGATTTTCCTATTTTTCCAAACTAATTAAGAAAATACATCTCTTTTGAATCTCGATTTGAGATAAATCGAGTTAGACCCTGTGGCATTTTTAAGGAGTCTATAGTGACGTTTTAAGGACCTATAATGACGTTTTGTAACTCGACCTCTATGAACTCGAATTATAAGTAAAAAAAATTAAAAAAATTGCCTATAACTTGAGTTTATAGAGGTCGAGTTACAAAACGTCACTATAGGTCTTTAAAACGTTACTGTAGGCTTCTTAAAATGCCACTATAGGGCTTCATAATTTTTTTTTTTAAACTCGATTTATCTCAAATTAAGTTACAAAATAGGTATTTCCCTAATTAGTTTGGGAAATGAGGCAAAAAGCTACGATTTTTGCTAAAAAATGGCATTTGCCAATTTTTTTCCTATGTTTTGGTGCTTATAAGACTTGCTAAGCCAATTTAAAATTTAACGCTATGATAAAAACCCAATGTCTCTTTCACCACCGCTTGTTTTTTTTTTTTTTTTTTTTTTTTTCCCGATAGTCGCTTTCACAATTGTTAAGAGTTTAAATGTTCGTCTACTTATTTGGAGGGTAATAATAACAATTAATGCTAGCTATTTAAGTTGGAATTGGTTGTCCCTTTTGCCGCATGGAATTGGTTGTAATTGTAAACAACATAAAGAAACACAAAAGTGCTTTGAGTTAGAGGTCCAATATTCACGTAAATCCGCTCTGCAATCTTGTTAATATCTAAAAAGTTGAATTTTCTTTTCCCAAGTGCTTTTCTATAAAAATTGTCTTGTTTTCTTTACTAGATGGGGGGAAAAAAAAAAAGGCCTTGTTTATACGAATGAAAATTCGTATATTACACTCTATGCTATGATTTTTTTCCCCTTTTCCCATTAGATATTAACAAGATTGCAGAGTGGCTACTTGCGCCAACCCTTTTTAGATATGCCTGAGATTCTTTTTACAATTCGTCACGTAGTTATAACAAAAATTATGAAACTTTTTATGGCACTATTATTTTTCATTATCTCTAAATCTATCATTTTGTAAGAAAAAATAAAAATAATATCTCGCCTAAGACTTTGCGGTATGATTAATGAAATTCATTCCATGTTTAAGGATCAAGAAGCATCATTCTCTGTTTACCAAAAAAAAAAAAAAAACCCATAATCTGTTGCAAGTGACATATTTTGTAATAGGAATCCATCACTTAGAATGAAACCTTGTAATAATACAAATCTCAGGCTCTCAGCCATCTAAAAATTTATGTGGGATTCATGTAAACCTTATGCATGGACAATTCTTTTTTTTTTTTTTTTTTTTGAGAGCTGTAAGAATTAAGCTAATAGCCAAATATCCTTGGAGTAGCAGGCGCATATGGATCCTTATGAAACAAAAGAAAGCAACAGCCTAACTAATTAACCTAACTCGTTAATTTCTAAACTAATATAAATTTAAGAATTAAACCAAGTTTAACATTTGTAATTTTAGATAAGGTTGCCACTTGCCAGTGTGCCTTAATTAGAAGGTGTCTGCTACAGTAGCTCATAGTCATGGACACAGCTATATATTTTATGCGAGAAGTGTTTCTAGCGAAGCAATTTGTAGCAATAAGCAAAGAACATCATTTTTTAGTCTGGACTCTGAAATCTCAAAAGCACCAGGTACAAAAAGGCTTGAATGTCAAATAAAGTTAACTTACTTTTCACAGAAGTGGTTGTTTGAAGCAATGAAATTATACTTTTTACAAGAAAAAGCATTCAAGAGAATGACTATTAGGTAACTTATCAGGAATCTCGTGTATCCTTGACTCACCATATTTGCATTTTAAATAAGTTTAAGGACATTAACACTTTCACATTTAAAAAAAAAAAAAAATTTATTACAATATGATCTTTTGTGATTAAAGTATAATAAAAATGTTGTTAATGGTAAGTCCATATAAAAATGATATTATTTGAATCACAATTTATTACCTTAACAAATTAAGAAAAAAGGTAACGATGAAATCTCTCTCTGGCATGGCATGCAACCCACAATGAGCCAATCCATTTGTCTAAGGTTCAATTTAACCCATAACGAGCCAATTCCTTTGCATAAGGACAACTTTTTTGCCACAACTTTCATTATAACTATGATGAGATTAGCTGTAAGTAATATAGAAAAAATTGTAAATTTATGTGAAAGTGATTATTTATCATTCAAATTGACAATTTCAGTAAATTGTAACAAATAGTTTTATCATAGAAATATTGAAGAAATAAAGGGCTTGATGTAGTAGGACCATGGGTCCATGTGGTCTAGTTACTAAAATATAAAAATAGTAGAAGTGTGTTTTTAGGACCAAATTTGTTTAGAAGTGTATTAAACTTGGCGTGAATGCTCAAGTTTAATTAATTTTCTGGCTCCATTTGGACCCGCACTCTCTGTGAGGGGATGGAACTTGGAAGACTTCTTTAGCAATGTATAATTTTTATAATTGTAGCCTTGTATGTCCTCGGAAGCCACTGGCCCATTGGAAAAGGAAGTTCATAAATAAATGACCATATATACCAAAAAGGCAAAAGAGAAAAGGAAAAGAAAGGTACAATACCTAATTTTGGCTATCATTGCGTCTGATATAAGTATAATAGTATTATCAATAAGTATTGTGACACAATAAATTAAATTAAAAAAAAAATCATTTTCTATCATTTATCTCCACACACACAAAAAAAAAAAAAAAAAAAAAAAAAACAGAACGGTCAAAATGGTTGATTGCAGGTTAATATATAATAAAAGTGATTAGCAAGAGTCTTAATGAAAATGATGTTACACTAATCACAACCTGTCATTTTAACAAGTTGTGAAATTTATTGTGTTTATAGCACTATTATAAGACTATAATTAAGGCAAATAGGTTTCCACCCTGCTAGTGTCTAAAAAATAATAATAAATTATGTATTTGGTTCCTATCTTTTATATTATATTTCAATTTGGTCATTAATTTTTTAAGTGTCATGTCAATTTAGTCTCTATGGTTATTTCTTGGATAGAAAATGCTCATATGGAAGATGACCAAAATAAAAAACTAGTTTATTGCCACATCAACAGAAATTAATTTTTTTATTTTGGTCTTTTGCTATATTAGTCATTTCCATCCAAAAGACAAAGGCAGAGACTAAATTGACACAAATCTAAAAGGTTAGGGATCAAATTGAAATATAGTGTAAAAGATAAAGATCAAATACGCAGTTTAACAACAAATAAAATGGTTTTCTAAACTAAAATATGAAGCAAGTCCAGCAGTTTGAATTAGTTAGAAATTTAGAACTGTTATCCATATTGCGAGTGCAAAATAATAGTTCCTCCATTTTCATTACCAAATTTTGAGCTATCTATAGATTGAAGAGAGCCCAAAAAGTACCTTTTTTTTTTTTTTTTTTTTTTAAAAAAAAAAAAAAAATTTGCCGGGAAGTCTTTATAGGAGAATATCCGAACAGAAATGTATATCTAATAAATGCATGTGGTTCATACCAAACATATTTTAGCAAAGCTCAATATTGGTTTAGGCCCTTTAGGGGTCACATTACTTAATGCTGACAAAATCTTAGGACTAGCAAAGATTTTAAGTATGTCACTAGCCCAACATTAACAAAGGTTAACCTATAATTACAAAGCCCAGTCATAATCTCACTACCGTATTGTGCATGCCCAATGTGACTTAAACGTGGGCAAATACTTGTACTACGGTACAATGCCCAAGTAGGAGACCGATGGAATCTGGAATTGGCTTTTTCTTCCTTCTCATGAATAATTCTTCATGCACATGTGAAAAGGAAGAAAATTATACACAAGATTCCATCAAATAGTCCTCAGTCAAACAAGCTAAATTTTAACGTTGTGCAAGTTGATTAACTTGTGCGAAGATTGGTCGATAGGTGGGCATGGTTTATTATTATCTAGAACCAAAATGGACTAGGTCTATTAGAATATACAACCTCCGAGGAAACCAAGAAATTTCTAAACACTGTTAAATCTATGTATAATTTAAAAGCAACAAGTAACGTGAAGCAAACTATTAGAGTATTTTCAGCAACAAAATACAAAAAAGAAAAACGAGGATTATACAGTACTTGACCTTGGAAAAGTTATAATATTGACTCGGTGACAAATCCACGATAAAAGCGCGTACGGGAAACTATTATATATTTGCCTTAACCATTCCTCCAAGTCACATTAATTAATTTTTCCAATTCTTGTTTTAACAGGCACGTTCTTGCCAATCTGTATTTCAAAGTTCAAAGTTCAAACCTCTTTCAAGTCATCTTCTTGATTGAAACCCTTTCAGTTTTTAACACAAACTTGTAAGATTAGATTGATTATCACAGCAGCAAGCACTTGTTGTAAAGAGTTATACAAAGTAGGTTCTATATGTCTGCATCAAAATCAATTCTTTCTTGCACCAGCACTCTTATTGGTGCCTCTCGCAGAGACCAATTAATTCTAAATCCTTATCGGCTTCTGCTTATCTCAAAACGCAACGAGAAAAGGTCTTTTCTTGGTACTGATCAGAGGTTACAGTTTCTCAAAACTGGGCCGAGAGAGCTAGTTGTCAGCAAGAGAAAGATGTACTAGCTTTTACTTTTTATTCTTTGGTTTTGCCTAACAATTTCTGGGTTATTTTCATACGAGTGTTTTTCAGCTTAAGTAATTCTATATGATATGTATTGGTGCAGGGATGTGGCTGTCCATAGCAGTATACCACCAGTACCTCCAATTCCATCTAATCCAGCTTCTCCTGGTCCATGGTAAGAAAAATCATATAATCTTTTTGATTTGTAATTCTATCTTTTTTTTTTCCTCTCCCTTGTTAGACAATAAAAGTTTATGCCAATATCTTAGCAGGAAGCTTTGGATTGTAGGACTGATAGCGTCAGCAATTCTACCCTTCTTTGGGATCAAATTTGGGCCACTACTCAAGCTAAAACGTAAGGAAACTTAACCTGTTCTTCTCCATTTTGTCAATTATAATGCATATTGGCATTACTTATGCATCTTGTAGTAGTCTGTTGAGGATTTATAATCGACCCCAAAATTTTTTGGGACTAAGGTTTACATCGTCATTGTTAATGGGGGGTTTAATTTGGTGCTTGAATTTGACATACAGAGGAAGTTGATACTGTGGTGGAGGCTGCAGAAGAGGTGGCGGAGGTTGTAGAAAAGGTGGCGGACGAAGTGGATAAAGTAGCAGAAGAAATTTCAGAGCACCTTCCAGAAGGAGGAAAACTTAGAGTTGCTGCAAAAATTATTGAAAAAGTAGCAGAAAAAACAGCCGAGGATGCCCAGCTAGTAGAAGATGTCATTGACAAGGTCCTACCTAATACCCTTTCCTTTTTTAAAGTCATAGTGAATAAGGCACCAATAGTATCAAACTATCAATTGCATAATCTTTATTATATTTATGTTTCATTATCTCTAAGTTTCATTAATCACTTTACCTAGGCTATGCAAAAAATGGACCGCTATAGTATTTGAATTGAAACAGATAGGGTTAGGATCAGCATTAACTGGGTCCATGTGATCTCATAGATGCTAGCTTCTTATTATTGTAGTTTATGGAGAATTCATTCATTATTGCAAATTGCAATCCTGTAATTTGACTAAGTCTTGTGGTTAGGTTAACTATTAGTCAAATGGTTATCAATAAGAAGAATATTATATAGCCTGCCACTTGTTTATTTGTTTATTTTTCTAATTTTGTTTTCTAATGACAAAGCCTGGTAATTTCATTTGTTGTTGCCACGCAGTTTCGTAGAACCAAAACATTTCTCAACAATGTTAATTTAGGTTATACATTGTATAACTTTTTGTTAATATCACAACATCAAATAGATTATATAACCTTCTCGAAAAATATATTATATAAAAATACATTAAATGCATACAGATTAGATAAAAATAATAATATTAGATTATAGGAAATTTGGTATTCATGATAAGTATGAAGAGATTACGTGATCTAAACAAAAAGATTGACAAAAAAATAATTTAATACAATATTATTGAACGGCCCATATTCCCATTTTATGATTTGAATCTAAAAGTAACGGTGCAAATCCTTCCTAACACTTATATGTCCATATTTCCCCCAATTTATCAGTAGAAGTAAAAGGTATTTGTTTTACAATTTGTTTATGGGAAGTTAATTAATCAAATACAATTTGCAGGTTGAAGCAGTGGAGAAAGATATGGAATCATTAATTGACCCTGTCGTTGATCAAGCCAAGAAGACATCTAAAGAAGAAAATAGCCAAAGTTAGACTTGGTGAGATACAGTTCTAGGGCAGGCCATGTGGGCCTTGACTTGTGATTTGTTGAACAGAAACTCAAATTAAATGAGACAATATTATTTATTCTTTCTCTATTTGTAACTTCAATTCAATTTGAAAAACTAGAAATTCGAAAACTAAACTATTATGCGACTCTTGAAATTGAGGCATCAAAATTGTGAATGAATAAGATGTGAAAGATATATAGGCATAAAATCTGAGGAATAATAGACACTTCCTGCTACTTATAGAATACACATAAATGTGAACATTTGGTGATGGAATATCATATTTCCCTATGTATTGGATGAATAACTGTAATTATTTTATTAAAAAAATAATTGGTGTAGGTATAGTGCACCAAGCAAGCCCATAAAGCCCACACAAATGATCTTGGAAAAGGACTAACAAAGGAGTATTATTGCCAATGATGCTAAACAATGGTAAGGTGTGAGGTTCATATAGAGGATAAAAGACGTGCGGGGCTGACACGTGGAAGCCCATGAATGATGCATTAGTGAAGGAAAAAGCCCATAAGGCAAGGGAGAGCGAGTAGGAATTGTCAATGGCCCATAGAAAGGTCTTGAAACTTACAGAGATGCAGAGACTCACACGTGAGGGGGAGATTGTTGGATGTATAGGTGTAAGTGAAGTCCCGCATTGAATAATGATAAGAAGAATGAGTGGTTAATATAATATAATTAATAATTGAGCACATACCCATTAGGTTTAGGCCTTTTAGGTTAAAGTACCTATATATGTTATATTAATCACTCAAGGAGTCTCTCCAAGGTGTTTATCTCCCTAACATGATAAGTATGAAGAGATTATGTGATCTAAACAATAAAATTGACAAAGAAATAATTTAATACAAAGTTTTTTATTTTTTATTTTTATTTTTTTATACAAGATAGAAATTATACTCTAACCTAATTTAAGTGTATATGTGTATGAAACTCTCTTCTGGAAACTTGAACCCCAGCCATTTCCCCCACCCCCCCCCCCCCAACACTCCACAAGCACTTATACTTATGGAGTGATCATCGCGCTAAGGGTGCGCAGTGGTAATTTAATACAAAGTTATTGAGTCTTGAATGGTCTAATTTGAACTCAAGCCCATATTCCCATTTTATGATTTGAATCTAAAAGTAACGGTGCCAATTCCTAAGAACTAAGTCCATATTTCCCCTTATCAGTAGAAGTAAAAGTTGTTTGTTTTACAATTTGTTTAGGGAAAGTTAATTAATTAAATACAATTTGCAGGTTCGACCAATGGAGAAGGATGCGGAATCATTCATTGCTGTCATTGATCAAGCCAAGAAGACATCTAAAGAATAAAATAACCTAAATTAGACGTGGTGAAATACAGTTCTAGGGCAGGCCATGTGGACCTTGACTTGTGTCTTGTAATTTGTTGAACAGAGACTAAAATTAAATGAGACAATATTATTAGTTCTTTTTTCTATTTGTAACTTCAATTCAATTTGAAAAACTAGAAATTAGAAAAAGCAAGCTATTATGCGACCCTTGAAATTTGAGGCATCAAAATTGTGAA
Source organism: Quercus ilex subsp. ballota (assembly GCA_032727855.1). NCBI lineage: Eukaryota > Viridiplantae > Streptophyta > Magnoliopsida > Fagales > Fagaceae > Quercus > Quercus ilex. Next base: position 2,698,207 of record CM064909.1, read on the forward strand.
TGATAAAGATGCGAAAGATAAATAGGCATAAAATCTGAGGCATAATAAACACTTTCAAGTTTCAGCTACTTATAGAAAGCACATAAATGTGAACATTGATGGATTGTCATATTTTCCTATGTATTGGATGAATAATTGTAACTTTTTTTTTTTAGAGTTTCAACCTATGACGTCCGCTTTTGATGATAACTCTTTATCATTAGACCAAGACACCAATCAATTTTTGGTGTAGGCAAGGATTGAACCCCAGATCTCTCATTCAACTATCAAAGACTTTACCAGTTGAGTAAACTAGAACCCACTTTTTTTTTCTTAGTACATGAAATGAAGTGTTTTTATTTAACTATAATATCTTTGGTCAAAAAAGATATTTAATTATAATATTTTTCAGCAAAAAGTCTTGTAACTTAATTTGTTGACACCTCTTGGTATGCCCATTATATCTAGAGTTTAAATCCTTTTTCTCCTTCATAAATATCAAATTATTAGAAAACTATAATATTTTTGAAAATATTATGTGGCCCATGAAATTAATGTAAAGTTTTCTCTTTGTCGGGTGAGAAATTTTTTTGGGAGTTTGTCATCATGCTTTATATGACTTTTAATCTTGATTTTAAAAACCGGTATGGTCAAAGAACCGGTTTGAACCCTGGTTCTCAGTTTAACCCGATTTTTGATCGATTTTAGGGCATTTAACTGGACCAGACTAGTGTCCAATTCCCAGTTGAACTGATCGGTTCAGTCTAGTTTTTAAAACAGTGCTTGTAATATAAGCTACTAAAAAAATCCAATCAATGAGACATGAGTGGTTTGAATCTAATCTCATCAAATCAATGACTTTATTTTCTTTTTACTAATAACTGAAACATGGGAGAAATTATTTAGTACATCCAATCTATAATATGACCACATGACTAAATTAATTCAAATCCTAATCACACGATTTTTAGCATCAATGAAACCCAATCAATATTGGAATTCAATAAACTCGATCCATCGAAATTCGAAAGTGATTCACCCAATACCATACTTCCCTAGTCATTGCCATGCCTTGTTTCTAGTTCACGTGTCATCGTCCCTCGCTTTCCCCTCTACGACTTAATTTGTACATCAGCTTCAATAGATTTCTTGAGGTCTCAATAAGATCTAGCTAGTAGGGATATCTAGATTTTCACCATATTCTCTAGCTATTTAGATCTTCATCAACTTACCTATTGTAAATTTGTAACACCAACCAAATTGCCAGATTTGGCGAGAGGCTCGCGAGTTCAATTGATTCAACTGTCTCTTATAGAATTGATCAACAACCCACATGCCCACGATCGATAATAGTTGGAAGATTTTCAAACTGATGTAATCAGGTCAATCAACATGAGCTTGACCAACCTCTATTTCATCATTGGCAATTTGAGTGCACTATGTGACCATTGTTATAAACACTTTTTTTAGTTAATAAATTTATTAATCACACACGTAATGCTAGGAGAATTCTCCAATAGGCAGGTATGACACAGTCACATATCATAAAAAGTGTGCAACAAAGAATGACCCATAATTCTAAATTTCGATAGAATATCAAGACGAGCTTATCCTTACCTTTCCAAGTGATGTTAGAAATTTTATAAATGTTACTTTATAGATTTACAAATTAATGTATGAACTTTTAAAAAAAACTCAAAAAATTAAATAAAAATCTTATTTATTATATTTTACTATATATTTTTTTCATCTCTTACGTTCATTATCCTGTCAATTCTACTATATCCAGTCAATTCTACTATAGTAGTTATTGAGAATGGGATGCTCATAGTCATGGATACTATAGCTAAATATATTATGCTAGACTCGTTTCTAGTGAAGCAATTTACAATAAGGACAAAGTTTAGTTACAAAATTAGTTATAGACTTAGGCTACAACCTTACTTAATAAAATAAACATTATTTTATATTTTGAAAATCTAACCGTTAAATTACATGTTCTTTACACTCTTAATACACATGTCAAATTTTATGTCAATCGGATATTATTTATTATATGATTTATAAGCTTATATTTTATGCATAATTTTAAATTACAAAAACTTGCAATTTAAATAATTTATTGATGACATAGCTATTGATTTTTAATTTTCTAGAAATTTTGCAAATATGAAATATATAAGAAGAAAATGTAATCCAATGTTGGATTTGTCAAAATTTACCTCCAATAAAAAGATATTAAATAAAGTTGTAACCTAAAGCTACAACTAATTTTGAAGTTAAATTTTGTCCTTATAGCAATTAGCAAAGAACATCATTTATTAGTCCGAACTCTTAAATCTCAACAAAAAGGCTTGAATTTGAAATCAAGTTCACTTAATTTTCACAGAAGTGGTAGTTTGAAGCAATGAAAATTATAATTTTTACAAGAAATCGCATTCAAGAGCATGACTATTAGGTAAGTTATCAGGAATCTCTTGTATATCCGTGACTCACTATATTTGCATTTTCAACAAGTTTAAGGATACTAACACTTTTCACAACTTTTTTTCTTTTTTCTATTTAGTATGACTTTTTTGTGATTAGAGTATAAGTTTAAGGACACTAACACTTTTCACAACTTTTTTTTTCCTTTTTAGTATGACTTTTTGTGATTAGAATTTAATAAAGATGTCGTTAATGGTAGGGTTCATATATAAATGATATTGCTTAAATCACAACTTATTACCTTAGTAAATTAAGAAAAAAGGTTGTGAAGATATCTTTCTCATGGCATGCAACCCTCAACGAGCCAATCCCTTGATTCCCTTCTTCTTAGGTTCAATAACGAGCCAAACCCTTTGCTTAGGGAAACAACTTTTGTGTTACAACTTTCATCATAATTATAATGTGGTTGATTGTAAATAGTGGAAAAAAAAAGTATAGATTTATGTGAAAGTGATTATCTACCATCTAAGTTGACAATTTCAATAGTGTGGTCATAGAAGAATTGAAGAAAAGAAATAAAGAGCCAAATGTAGTAGCCCATGTGGTCTAGTTGATAAAATATAAAAATCGTTGAAAGTGTGTTTTTAAGACCAAATTTATGTAGAAGCGTATTAAACTTAGCGTGAATGCTCAAGTTTAATCAACTTTCTGGCTCCATAGGATAAGGACCCACACTCTCTGTGAGAGGATGGAAGACTCCTCTTGCAATGTAACCATGTATGCCCTCGGAAGCCATTGGCCCATTGAGTAAGGAAGCTCATAAATAATTGACCATATACACCAAAATGGCAAAAAGAGACAAGGAAAAGAAAGGTGCAATACCTAATTTTGGCTATCATTGCGTCTGATATAAGTATAATATTGTCAATAACTACTGCGACACAACAATTTTTTTTTTTTTAATTTTTTTCTATCTTTTATCTAAAAAAAATTATAATATTTAAAATAGTAGACTGCAATTGATATATAATAAAAGTGATTACTGATTAGTAGTTGTCTTAATGAAGATGATTTTTCACTAATTATAACTTGTCATTTTAACAAGTTGTGAAGTTTATTATGTTTATAGCATTATTATAAGATTATAATTAAGGCAAATAAGTTTCAAGAGTGATTATTTAATTAATCCAATTTTTCCACCTTGTTTTGCAGAGCTAGTGTCTCAAAAAAAAAAAAAAAAAAAGAGATAAAAATATGAAGCAAGTCCATCAGTTTGAATTAGTTAGAAATTTAGCACTGTTATCCATATTGCAAGCGCAAAATAATAGTTCCTCCATTTCCAATTTCCATTACCGAATTTTGAGCTTTCTATAGATTGAAGGGACTGTCCAAAAAGGATTTTTATTTTATATTTGCTGGGAAATCTTTATAGGAGAATATCCGAACAGAAATGTATAATAAATGCATGTGGTTCATACCAAACTCATTTTAGCAAAGCTCAATATTGATTTAGGATGACATTACTAAATGTTGACAAAATCTTAGGACTAGCAGAGATTTTAAGTATGTCACTAGCCCAACATTAACAAAGGTTAATCTATAATTACAAAGCCCAGTCATAATATCATTACTGTATTGTGCATGCCCAATGTGACTCAAACGTGGGCAAATACTTGTACTACGGTACATTGCCCAAGTACGAGACAGATGGAATCTAGAATTGGCCTTTTCTTTCTTCTCATGAATAATTCTTCATGCACATGTGAAAAGGAAGAAAATTATACCCAGAAGATTCCATCAAATGGTCCTTAGTCAAACAAGCTAAATTTTAACATTGTGCAAGTAGAACCAAAATGGACATGGTGGATATATAGGTGGGCATGGTTTATTATTATCTAGAACCAAAATGGACTAGGTCTATTAGAATATACAACCTCCGAGGAAACCAAGGAATTTCTAAACAGTGTTAAATCCATGTATAATTTAAAAGCAACAAGTAACGTGAAGCAAACAATTAAGAGTATTTTCAGCAACAAAATACAAAAAGAAAAACGAGGATTATACAGTACTTGACCTTGAAAAGGTTATAATATTGACTCGGTGACAAATCCATGATGAAAACGTGTTTGGGAAACTATTATATATTTGCCTTAACCATTCCTCCAAGTCACATTAATTAATTTTTCCAATTCTTAATTTAACAGGCACGTTCTTGCCAATCTGTATTTCAAAGTTCAAACCTCTTTCAAGTCTTCTTCTTGATTGAAACCCTTTCAGTTTTTAACACAAACTTGTAAGATTAGATTGATTATCACAGCAGCAAGCACTTGTTGTAAAGAGTTATACAAAGTAGGTTCTATATGTCTGCATCAAAATCAATTCTTTCTTGCACCAGCACTCTTATTGGTGCCTCTCACAGATACCAATTAATTCCAAATCCTTGTCGGCTTCTGCTTATCTCAAAACGCAACGAGAAAAGGTCTTTTCTTGGTACTGATCAGAGGTTACAGTTTCTCAAAACTGGGCCGAGAGAGCTATTACTCAGCAAAAGAAAGATGTACTAGTTTTTGCTTTTTATTCTTTGGTTTTGCCTAACAATTTCTGGGTTATTTTCATACAAGTGTTTTTCAGCTTAAGTAATTCTATATGAATGTATTGGTGCAGGGATGTGGCTGTCCATAGCAGTATACCACCAGTACCTCCAATTCCATCTAATCCAGCTTCTCCTGGTCCATGGTAAGAAAAATCATAAAATCTTTTTGATTTGTAATATTCTATCTTTTTTTTCCTCTCCCTTGTGAGACAATAAAAGTTTATGCCAATATCTTAGCAGGAAGCTTTGGATTGTAGGACTGATAGCGTCAGCAATTCTACCCTTCTTTGGGATCAAATTTGGGCCACTACTCAAGCTAAAACGTAAGGAAACTTAACCTGTTCTTCTCCATTTTGTCAATTATAATGCATGTCTGCATCACTTATGCATCTTGTAGTAGTCTGTTGAGGATCCATAATTGACCCCAAAATTTTTTGAGACTAATGGCATGTTTGGATGTTTAAAAAAGGAGGGGTAGTAGAGTAGAGGGAGGGAGAGTAATGCAATTACCTTGTTTGGAAGTTTTTTAAAGAATGAGGAGGAGGGGTTTGGAGGAGTTTGGACTCCCTCTAGCCCCCCAATTTTAATTCCCCCAAATTGGAGAGATTTAGAGGGGGAGTAGAGTACATAAACTATTGACCAAGTAAATTACCTAATTTACCCTTATTATATTAACAAAATTACACAAGAAGAAGGGCTAATTACTCCCTTCCCCCTTACTAATTTTAAAAACATCCAAATAAGGTGGAGGTGAATCATTCTCCTCTACTCTCCTCCCCACTACTCCCCTTCCCTCTACTCCCCTCTACTCTCCTCCCTCTCTAAACTTCCAAACAAGCCATAAGGTTTACATCGTCATTGTTAATGGGGGGGGGTTTGATTTGGTGCTTGGATTTGACATACAGAGGAAGTTGATACTGTGGTGGAGGTTGCAGAAGAGGTGGCGGAGGTTGTAGAAAAGGTGGCGGAGGAAGTGGATAAAGTAGCAGAAGAAATTTCAGAGCACCTTCCAGAAGGAGGAAAACTTAGAGTCGCTACAAAAATTATTGAAAAAGTAGCAGAAAAGACAGCCAAGGATGCCCAGCTAGTAGAAGATGTCATTGACAAGGTCATACCTAATACCCTTTCTTTTTTTTGAAGTCATAGTGAATAAGGCACCAATAGTATCAAACTATCAATTGCATAATCTTTTATTATATTTTTGTTTCATTATCTCTAGGTTTCATTAATCACTTCTCCTAGGCTATGCAAAAAATGGACCGCTATAGTATTTAAATTGAAACAGATAGGGTTAGGATCAGCATTAACTGGGTCCACGTGATCCAGTTTGCTTGCTTCTGATCTCATAGATGCTAGCTTCCTATTGTTGTAGTTTATGGACAATTCATTCATTATTGCAATTTGCAATCCTGTAATTTGACTAAGTCTTGTGGTTAGGTTAACTATTAGTCACATGGTTATCAATAAGAAGAATATTATATAGCCTTCCACTTGTTTATTTGTATATTTTTCTAATTTTGTTTTCTAATGCGGTGCACATGACAAAGCCTGGTAATTTCATTTGTTGTTGCCACGCTGTTTCGTAGAACTAAAACATTTCTTAACAATGTTAATTTAGGTTATACATTGTATAACTTTTGGTTAATATCACATCATCAAATAGATTATATAAAAATACACTAAATGCATATAGATTAGATAAAAATAATAGTATTAGATTATAGGAAATTTGGTATTCATGATATATATGAAGAGAATATGTGATCTAAACAAAAAGAATGACAAAGAAATAATTTAATACAATGCTATTGAATGATGTAATTTGAACCAGACCCATATACTCATTTTATGATTTGAATCTAAAATTAAAGGTGTCAATTCTTCCTAACAGTTATATGTCCATATGTCCCCCAATTTATCGGTAGAAGTAAAAGGTGTTTGTTTTACAATTTGTTTATGGGAAGTTAATTAATCAAATACAATTTGCAGTTTGAAGCAGTGGAGAAGGATGTGGAATCATTCATTGACCCTGTCATTGATCAAGCCAAGAAGACATCTAAAGAAGAAAATAGTCAAACTTAGACTTGGTGAAATACAGTTCTAGGGCAGGCCATGTGGGCCTTGACTTGTAATTTCTTGAACAGAAACACAAATTAAATGAAACAATATTATTTATTCTTTCTCTATTTGTAACTTCAATTCAATTTGAAAAACTAGAAATTCGAAAACTAAACTATTATGCGACTCTTGAAATTGAGGCATCAAAATTGTGAATGATTAAGATGTGAAAGATATATAGGCATAAAATCTGATGAATAATAAACACTTCCTGCTACTTATGGAATACACATAAATGTGAACATTTGGTGATGGATTATCATGTTTTCCTATGTATTGGATGAATAATTGTAATTATTTTATATAAAAAATCTTGTTGCATGAAATGAAGTTTTTTATTTAACTATAATATCTTTGGGGCTTCTCAAAAAAAAAAATAATAATAATAATATCTTTGGGAAAAAAAAGATATTTAATTATAATATTTTGAATTAAGAGTCTTATAATTCAATTAGTTGGCATCTATTCATAGTTCAAATTCCCTCTCTCCCGTTATAACTATCGAATTATCAAAAGACTAAAATATTTTTGAAAATATTATGTGACCCATGAAGTAAATGGAAAGTTTTCTCTTTGAAGGGTTAGAAATTTTTTTGGGAGTTTACCATTTTTTGTTTTTGTAATAATCCTTGACCATCATGCTCTATACGTAATGTAATCTATTGAAAAATCCAATCAATGCGATATGAGTTGTTTGATTCAAATCTCGTCAGACCAATAACTATATTTTATTTTTACTAGAGAAATTATGAGAGAAATTATTTAGTACATTCGCCCTATAATATGACACCACATGTCCAAATTAATTCAAATCATATTTACAATCTTAATCACACCATAAACACAGTAAAATATAAAATTAGAGGCAGAAAAAAAAAAAAAAAAAAAAAAAAAATTCCCCATGCCAACATCAACTTCGGCACTGGCAAGTGGTCGCTAAGCTGATTTACTCTAGTCATCTCTCGCAAAGCATCTTCATTATCATTGTCAGTAATAGTGGCATCTTCTACATGGATTGCAAATCAGTTTGAGTTAAATAAGATACATATCTATAACCTTGAACTAAATAAGATACACACCATATTCACTAAAATCTAGCAGGCATACCTAGGTTTTCACCATATTCACTAGCTACTGAGATCTCCACCAACTCACCTATTGTAACACCACTCAAATTGCTAGCATTGACGAGAGGCTTGCGAGTTCAATTGATCCATTGTCGATTTAATCTTTTACCAAATTGATCTACAACCCACATGTCTGTGGTAAAAAATGATTGGAAGAATTTCAAACTGATGTGATCAGATTAACCAACATGAGATTGACCAACCCATGATCACCCTCTATATCTCATCATTGGCAATTAGGTTCAATATGTGACCATTGTTATAAACACTTCTTTAGTTAATAAATTTAGTAATCATACACACAATGCTAGGAGAATTCTCTTATAGGTAAGTATGATGATACATACCAAAAAAATAAAATTGCGTAACGAAGTCAAAGAAAGACCCCTAATCCTAAATTTAGATAAAATAATAAGATTAACTTATCCTCACATTTTCAGGTGATGTTACAAATTTTACTATATAAATTTACAGACTAATGCATAAAATTATAAAAATTACACAAAAAATTAATTACAAATCTTATTTAATATAGGTACTTGTGGGGTCAATTTTTGGCAGCCCAAGCCCAAAAGATATGGATTATGAGCCCTATGAACCCAAAACAATGAATTTGTAAAGCGTGGGTGAAAGAACTGGGCCGGATATGAATTAAGCAAGAGTTGGTTATGGTATTTGCGAATAAATTAACATGCAACCATGCTTAGACAAAGGCAAACATGAATGTCCGAAAAGGTATTTTATTGAATGAAGTTGGGTTACAAGTCTCAGAGCTACAATAAAGTTGTTTTCTTCCTATTTCTTTCTTTTTTGTCCCCCCCTCTTATCAGAGGCCTCCCTTCCTTATATAGCACATTTTTCCTTCATCTTCATCATCCACTTGTTCATCATCTAAACATCCACTTGAATACGTGTCCCATCAGGTATCTTCTCTAGCCTTGTGTGAGTGGCGGTAGCTGATATTGTACTGTTCAGGGGTCTTCTCCACATTAATGCGGCTAGAAAAGTAGCTGCAATGCATTTAATGTGGTGGTTGAAGTTTGTCTTCTAGATATTTTTCCGTCCCCATCATTTCCATGTGCGCCTGAGGTTCATCCTTATCATTAGAATTGCTAGGAGGACTACTTGAACTCCCCAGACATCTGTTTGTTCAAGTTTCTTTGAATTCAAGGATAATGGCCTCTTCGGACAATTGAATATCTCCTCGGACTATGTCCCACGTTCATCTCCAGGTATGTTTCTTTCACATGGACTTCTTCTCAAATACTTTCCTCTCCTCGGACAAACAGTAGTCCCTAAATAGGGTCTTAGGCCCAATATATTAGGTTGGGCTTTTCACCCCCCACAATAGCCCTTCAAAATTTTAGTTTTTCCCTCGCATCCGAGGAGAAAAAATAGGATTTTGACTTATCACGAAATGGCAGTTTGAAACAACAAAAATATCTGGACTTACACGCGTGTGGGCATAGAAGTAGGCGCCTCATAAATGCTGCTGTCGTTTCAATATTCCCAAAGCGTTATCAATTACTCCAGGCGACGTTTTGTCTTTGGTATCTAACGGTGGGCTATTGATCCAACGGACGTGATTTCTCCTCAGGATCTGGGCGCGATGACTCCGACTCTTTTGCTTGTCCCCATATAAAGTCTCTGAACAAGTTATTTCTCCTTCACTTCGCAAATTCTCAGAACGCCCAACAAACTCAAGCACTCAGATCTTTCAAGTTCTTTCAACCACCGGTCTTTGCTTTACTCAGAATCCGTAAGAATTTCTCAACGAGTTCGAGGATCAGTCTCCCATTTAGTTTGAGTAAGTTCTTTTCCACTAAAACCTTTCGTCCTCTCTTCGGCCAGCCTCTTCGGCTCTCAAATAGTCCCCTCTGAGTCAATACGCTCAGTGCTTCCTTCTTCCCAGTTAGTGAAGATGGGTAGATTCCAATATCTAGTAGATGGCCCCGCCGAAATAGAGGAGTTTAGGAGGACATAACACATACCTCAAAACGTGGGTTTGAGGTATTGTCCTCCAGAGAAAATACTAACAGATCGTAAAACGGGCAAAGTCGTAATCTTTATCATCGCCTTTTTAGAAGGGGGGATGACCATCCCTATGGGTCCCATTACTAGTAGTTACCTCCGAAACCATAGGCTTAGTTCTGACCAATGTGCGCCCAACCTCATTAGAATCCTAGGAGCCATTGACGATCTGAACCGTCATCTGGGATTGGGACTCACCTGGCGTGACGTGGTACACATGTACGAGTGTCATAGTCAGTAAGGGGCGGGATATTATCTTAAATCCCGATCCGATGTCGTTAGACTCCTCTCCTGCCTTCCCAAGTCTAACAAAGGACTGAAAGACGACTACGTGATTGTCTCGGGCACGTGGCATGATGGCCCTCATTGCCGAACCAAGCCAGGAGAGCCAGGTGGGATGTGTTAGACTTAGGTTTGCTAACAATGGGCTTAGGATTTCCCCTTTCTAACAATTTTTTTCTTTTTGTATCATTATTTTCAAGTTTCTGACTACGTTTTGTTGTGATGTTTAACAAATAGAGAACACGTTTCTCCTCGGCTCAGCCTTTCAAACACTGCTGCGCTCAATTACTTATTAAGATCAGAGATCTTTGTAAGTGAGGACGGGTAACTTCGGTCGGTTCCCTTTATTCTCGATTATAAGGCAAATAAGAAGGATTTTCAGCCGGCCGGCAACGCGATAAGGCAGGGAGATTATCGTCTCAGCCGTATTGACGTAGCTTAGAAAGGTTTTTTGGCTCCGTACAATCTTCCACCCGTGCCACATCCCAATCCACAGGGTGTACCCCTGCTCCTTCAGCCAATCTAGCAGGTTCCTCTCGGGACAGCAGAAGCAGGAGAAGGAGTTGCCTCTTCAGCCTCTTCACTTGAGGAGCAGATAGACAAGTTCAAGTTCGAAGGAAAGGCTTCAAGAGAGGTTGAAATGATACCAGTGCTTGACACCGAGGAGGAAGCTGACAGACAATCTACTGTATGTCCTTCTGTTCTAATAGCTGCTCTTCCAGAAGACTCTTCGGACGAGGAAGAGATGGCAAATTTGAGGAACTTGATGAGGAACAGGGGCAAAAAAGCTGAGCCCAAAGGGACCAGTACGTCCCAACCGCCTGTGAGCCTTCCTCCAGCACCTCCTCAGGCTCCTGATCTCGGCTTAAAGCCTCTGCCGGATCTCAAAAAGAAAAGACCCCACATCTCTACGGACGAAGAGAAAGAGGTGGCACCCCCTAGAGGGACCAAACAACAGAAAGTGGTGAAAGACCACCGGAACAAGAGGGCCTCGTCCACTGAGAGCCGAGATGAGGTCGTCGTGGCTGATGTCCGTCGAGGAGGACCTCACATCTGGTCTCCGAGGTTAGAGTTGGATAGCACATCAATCCCTTGGGACACCTCCTTTAGGAATTACGACGGGGGAAGGGTAGGTTATGTTGCTGAGGCCTTGGAGCAGCCACTCCTCCTCCCACATGACATGGAGTCCTACAGGCGTTTCAACCAACATGAGCTCTTCCTATCCCTTAAGAGGGATATAGCCATGGTAAGTGAACTTAGTCTGCTTAGTTAAATCGCTGAGCCTTTTTACTTTTTCCCTTTTTTCTGTGCTTTACATTCGAAACTTCCATTATGTAGGTCATCCAGCAAATCTTTGTGGCCGAGGAATGGAATCAAAAGTCCTACCTCGAAGCCCAAGCGGCGATCTGCTCTCGGTCTGAGGCGGAGAAGTCTTTGGGGAGCCTGAAGGAGGATTACTCTCTACTGTCCGAGCAGTTAAAGGAGATGACTAATCAGCGGAACAGTCTGAACGCGGGCCTGAAGAATGCTGAAAAGCAGGCCGAAGAGCAACGCAAGCTGCTGAACATGACCGAGATTAACTTGGCAACTGAGAAAGCACTTGTGGGGCAACTTCGAGCTGAACTTCAGAAAGCCAAGGAGGCTGCCAAGCTGGCTCAGAAGGATGCTCAACTGGCCAAGGAGGCGACCGAGGCTTAAAAGAAAGCAGCGTACCAGCTGGGAGTGGAGGAGACCGGAAAAGGTCTAACTGAGCAGTTTGCCTTGGTCAGCCGAGAATACTACGACATGATGTGGCGCAAGGCCATGGACGCCGCTGGGGTTCCTGCAGACTCCCCCTTGAGGCTGCCTGGGAGTGTATATTATGATCCAGACATACGTGAGCTCCCAGAAGCTCAAGAGCAGCCCCCAGCTGACCAGGCTCCTCTTGCTCCAGCTGAAGCAACTAAAAAGTCTGCGGGTACAAAAGAGAAGGACAAGGAACAAGTCCCAAACGTTGCTGCTGCCCAGCCCAGCTAAATAACTGATCCCCCGGCTGCTCAGACAAAGACTTAGTAGGCTTAGGAGTTTTCTTTTGTACTTTTATATAATCTAGCGCAGTTTTTTTTTTTTTTTTTTTTTTTTTTTTTTTTTTTTTTTTTTTTTTTTTTTTTAACGTGAAGGCTTGTAAACTACTTCATTTTGATTAATGAAATCTTTTCTTTCACATTCAATGTCGTTGTTGCTTGAATTATAAGTCTCAGCATTATTGCAAGCAGCTTAAACCACAATTATAATAGTATAGGTGAACCTAACCATGATATCATGATAATAAGGCCAGTAACTTAAACCAATACCGAAGAGCATGGCACATTCAAAGTTATTAATAAGTAATGAAAACGATGAGCAAAAATAAAGTTAACTGCATCCAAGATTTTTAGGCACGGTAAATTCAAACATTAACTATATGAAACGAGTGCTTACTAACCCAAATCATCTGGTCCGAGGACTACATGCATGATTGAATTTAAGTTTAAACACTTAGGGAACTGTAATGGAGTGCTAACTAACCCAAATCATCTGGTCTGAGGACGACAGGCATGAATAGATTTAAGTTTAAACACTTAGAAAACTGTAATGGAGTGCTAACTAACCCAAATCATCTAGTCCGAGAACTACAGACATGAATGGATTTAAGTTTAAACACTTAGAGAACTGTAATGGAATGCTAACTAACCCAAATCATCTGGTCCGAGGACTACAGGCATGAATGGATTTAAGTTTAAACACTTAAAGAACTGTAATAGAGTGCTAACTAACCCAAATCATCTGGTTCGAGGACTACAGGCATGAATGGATTTAAGTTTAAACACTTAGAGAACACTTCATCTAGCGAATTGGCATATCGGCTGAAGAAAATACTCAATTAATAAAAGTACCTTTTGAGGTTATATACATTCCAAGGACGTGGTATTACATGACCATCTAGGTCTTCTAAGAAATACGCCCCAATGCCAGCTCTTGAAGTGATACGATATAGACTTTCTCAATTGGGTCCTAATTTTCCCCAGGCTGGGTTCTTCGCAGTACCCACAACTTTCCTCGGCACCAGATCACCAGGTTCTAAAGGCCTTTGCCTTACATTAGCATCGTAGCCCTGCCTGAGTTTTTGTTGGTAATGTGCCAGCTGAACCATTGCACTTTCCCTCCTTTCATCAATCAGGTCTAAACTCCTCTCTAGCTGCTCATTGTTGCTGGTCGGACTGAATGAACTGGTCCTCAATGTTGGGAATCCCGTTTCCAAAGGTATGACAGTTTCAGCTCCATAGGTCATTGAGAAGGGGGTCTCTCTAGTAGATCTGCGAGGCGTAGTTTTGTAAGCCCAAAGTACGTGTGGCAATTCTTCCACCCACTTGCCCTTCGCGTCGTCAAGCCTCTTCTTTAGGCCGTTTACTATGACCTTGTTAACAGCCTCTACTTGCCCATTACCCTAGGGATAAGCAGGGGTGGAGTATCTGTTTATGATTCCTAGCTCACTACAATAACTTCTGAATGCTTTGCTATCGAACTGCAGGCCATTGTCCGAGATGAGAGTATGAGGAACCCCAAACCGAGTGACAATATTTTTCCACACAAACCTTTGCACATCTACGTCTCTGATGTTGGCCAGAGGTTTGGCTTCGACCCACTTGGTGAAATAGTCCGTGCCGACCAGAAGGTATTTCCTGTTTCCTGAAACTTTAGGGAATGGTCCCACAATATCTAAACCCCATTGGGCGAAAGGCCATGGGCTGGATAGTGGGTTGAGGGTTCCCCCTGGTTGATGAATGTTTAGGGCGAATCGCTGACACTGGTCGCATTTTTTAACATACTCGTGGGCTTCTTTCGGCATGTTCGGCCACCAATAGTCTTGAGTAATAGCCCGGTGAGCCAAGGACCTTCCCCCAGTATGACTTCCACATATTCCTTCATGTAATTCTTCTAACAATAACTCGGCCGCTTAGGATGCATGCACAATAAGTATGGTCCTGAATAGGAGCGTCTATATAATTTCTGGTCCTCAGATAGCCAGAATATGGTCGCCTTCCTTTGAATTTTGTCAGCTCCCTCCCTCTCTTCAGGCAAGATGTCTTCTTTCAAGAACTTAACTATAGGGTCCATCCAACAGGGTCCGGTCCGGACTTGGTGAACCTGAACTACTTCCCTTCGGCCTCTGTAGGCCCATGCAAGTCCTCAACGAGGATGACTCTCGGCAAATTTTGCGTCGAGGAGGTAGCAAGCGTGGCTAAAGAGTCAGTATGTGCGTTACCGTTTCTGGGGATGTGCAGCAAACTGAAAGAGTTGAACTCCGACTGCAGACGTTTAACTCGACTCAGGTACCCCTGCATTCTTTCATCTTTCGCCTCAAACTCTCCTTGTACTTGACCCACAACTAGCTTTGAGTCCGAGAACAACTCCAGAGACTTTCCTCCCATTCTTCGGACCATAGCCATTCCCACCAATAAGGCCTCATATTCCGCCTCATTATTTGTTGCCGAGAAGTCCAGCCTTAACGACTTTTCGATAATGATTCTTTCAGGGGATATCAACACTAGCCCCACTCCAGAACCTTTTTGGTTTGCTGCGCCATCAACGTATACTTCCCAATGGGAGGGGTTTTGCTGAGAGATCATACCAACTGATTTTTCATCCATGCCCGACGTAGGCGTTACTTCTTCTAGTTAAGGCTCCGTGAACTCAGCCACTAAATCCGCAAAGACCTGGCCCTTGACCGATGTGCGGGGCATATATCTGATATCAAAAGCCCCCAAGATCATACCCCACTTGGCAATTCTTCCAGTATAGTCAGCACTTCGGAGTATAGCCTTGAGTGAGAGCTGAGTAAGAACAATGACTGTATGGGCCTGAAAATAATGAGGTAGCTTTCATGTACCAAGCACCACTGCTAGGATAGCCTTCTCCAGAGGCAAGTAACGGACCTCGGCCTCATGCAGCGACTTACTTACGTAATAAACCGGTCTTTGCACACCGCAATCTACCCGTATTAACACCAAGCTTACAGCATAGGGAGCCACAGCAATGTAGGCGAACAATACTTCATCTGGCTCAGGACTAGATATAATTGGTGGCCGAGCTAGATAATCTTTAAGCTGTTGAAAGGCCAAAGCACATTCTTCAGTCCATTCAAATCCCTTCCACTTATTGAGCAGAGAGAAGAAGGGCGACACCTGTCTGCTGATCGAGAGATAAATCGATTCAGGGCAGCAGCCATTCCGGTCAGTTTCTGAACCTTCTTGGAATTTCGAGGAGCTCGTAAATCGTTGATGGCCCTTATCTGGTCGGGGTTAACCTCAATTCCTCTATGAGTCACCATGTATCCCAAAAACTTACCGGACCCCACCCCGAATGAGCACTTGGAAGCATTTAGGCGCAGCTTGTACTTTCTCAGAACCTCAAAGGTATTTTCAAGGTCCTTCACATGTTCAACAACAACCTTGCTTTTTACCACCATGTCGTCTATGTAGACCTCGACATTTTTGCCCAGCTGTGGCTCAAACATCCTCGTCATCATCCTCTGATAGGTAAATCCCGCATTCTTTAAGCCAAAAGGCATCACTTTATAGTGGTAGTTACCAATAGGGGTGACAAAAGCGGTCTTCTCCTGATCATCCGGGGCTAGTGGTATCTGGTGGTAGCCTTGGAAGGCATCCAGGAAGCTTATCCGAGGATGGCCGACAGTGGCGTTCACTAGTTGATCGATTTTTGGCATAGAGAATGGATCTTTGGGGCAAGCCTTATTCAGATCAGTGAAGTCCACGCACACTCGCCATTTTCCACTCTTTTTCTTTACCACCACGGTATTTGCCAGCCACTTGGGATAAAAAACCTCCTTAATAGCTCCAGCCTGTTTGAGCTTTCCTACTTCTTCTCTTATCGCATCAGCATGCTCCTTGGATGGGCGCCAAGGAGGCTGCTTCCTGAGGGTGACCAGTGGATTTACCCTCAAGTGATAACATATGAACTCAGGGTCTACCCTTGGGGCCTCATAAGCGCTCCAGGCAAATACATCAAGATTTCGCTTGAGGAACTCTATTAGCTCTTCCCTCTCTTAAAGGGGTAGCTGAGATCCAACTTGGAAGAACTTTTCAGGGTCGTCTCCAATAACAACCTTCACTAAACTTCGCATCGAGTGCCTTCGTCTGGACCTTCGACTGGCAATTCCCGAGACTTTAACTGCTATAAACCCCTTTCGACTCTAGATGAGGACTCGGCTTCGGGCTCATGTTGGATGGCAGCCACTAAGTATTGTCGGGCTGCAGATTGATCCCCTCGGATCTCATAAACCTGCCCTTCAGATGGGTATTTGACTTTCTGATGCAAAGTAGAGGAAACAGCCCCTAGTGTATGAAGCCAAGGTCTGGCCACGATTGCCGTATAAGGGGAGTACACATCTACAACTATAAAGTCCACCTCTACCACTTCGGAGCCGGTCTGCACAGGTAAGCGTATTTGGCCCTTCGGGGTGACAATTCTTCCTTCAAAACTCACAAAGGGAGAATTGTATGGCGTTAGGTTTTGGGGTTTTAGGCCTAGCCCCTTGTAGAGATCATGGTACATTATCTCCACGACACTACCTTAGTCCACCATCACTCTCTTCACATCGTACCCTCCAATTCTGAGGGTGATGACTAATGCATCATTATGGGGTTAGATGGTGTCAATCATGTCTTCGTCCGAGAACCCTATAACCAACAGAGCACCGGACTTAACTCTCTTCGGACCTCGGCCTATATCCCCTGCTGGTGATCGAACTACCGACATAACTGTCAATGGCCATGATCCTGTTCTTTTCGATGAGGCGAAGACGACGTTAATATTTTCTAATGGCGGCTTTGAAGGGTTATCTCTTCGTGGCCTTGAGCCCGTCTGCCCTCCTCGGCCACTGGAGGGGTGCAAGAGGTGTCTTAATTTACCATCACGAACCAGCTGGTCCAGGTGATCCCACAGGCTCCTACAATCCTCAGTGGTATGCCCATGGTCTTGGTGGTACTGGCAGTAGAGATTATGGTTGCGCCTCTCAAGGTTTCCCACCATCTTGTTCGGCCACCTGAAGAATGGTTCATTCTTGATCTTTTTTAGGACTTGGTGTACTGGCTCTTTGAATACAGTGTTGACAGCTTGAGGATTTATTGATCCCTGATTGCCCAGCGAAATCTCTCCTTGGTTTATTGCTATTGTAGCGGTCCGACCTGAAATCCTTCCTCTCCTGGGGGATAACCTTGTCCTTTCCCTTCCCCTGCTGCTGGTCTTCTTCAACTCTTTTGTACTTTTCTATACGGTCCATGAGTTGACGCATGCTAGTAACCGGTTTACCAGATAAGGACGTCTTCAAACCATGGTCAGTAGGGAGGCCGAGCTTGAATGTGCTGAGAGCCATCGCATCAGAGTTGCCCTCCATATCATTGAACATCTCCCAGTACCTATCTGAATATGCCTTCAGAGTCTCGCCCTCTTGCATGCTCAGGGACAACAGTGAAGACAGGGGCCTGGCTACTCTTCGGCATGTGACAAAGCGTGAACCAAATGCCTGGGTGAGCTCTTTGAAGGAATTGATAGAGTCTGCTTTCAAGCTGTCAAACCACCTCATCGCCACCGGCCCTAGACTGGAGGGGAAAACCTTACACATCAAGGCTTCGTCTCTGGAGTAGACAACCATCCTTTGGTTAAAGTGGCTCACATGTTCCACCAGGTCTGTTTTACCATTGTAGATGATAAACGTTGGCTGGTTAAAACGCCGAGGGAGTCTCGCTTCCTCAATTCTGCGAGTAAAAGGTGACCAAGAGATCTGATTCAAGGCCCTGCTCATAGCATCATTCCCTACTCCTCTGCGTGATGGGCTTCTATATTGCTTCTTGCGATGAGACTCTTCTTCATAGGAAAAGGACTCACTAGCCGGTATCTAGGATTTCTGCTGATAAGTGACGTCTTGCTCGTCGTCGGAATCTTCATCAGAATACGAGGAAATCTGTTTCCTCTTTGCATGGCGCAACTCCCTTTTCAGTTTTTCAACTTCTAGTTGCAAGTCTCGGTTCTTCTTTGCATGGGACACGTGACTTCCGCCATGTGACTGGCTTTAGCCAGTATGCACAGTGTGCACACTACCCTCACGATCTTGCCTTCTCTCCAAGTTAAGAAAATGGTCAGCGTGTTGGGATGCCCTAGATTCTGCTTGTTGTTGACTTCGTTCTGCCATCACCAACTGTTGTTTTCACCCCTGCACAAGCTCTTCCCACAGACGGTGCCAATTGTGGGGTCAATTTTTGGCAGCCCAAGCCCAAAAGATATGGATTATGAGCCCTATGAACCCAAGACAATTAATTTGTAGAGCGTGGGTGAAAGAACTGGGCCGGATATGAATTAAGTAAGAGTTGGTTATGGTATTTGCGAATAAATTAACATGCAACCATGCTTAGACAAAGGCAAACATGAATGTCCGAAGAGGCATTTTATTGAATGAAGTTGGCTTACAAGTCTCAGAGCTACAGTAAAGTTATTTTCTTCTTATTTCTTTCTTTTTTGTCCCCCCCACTCTTATCAGAGGCCTCCCTTCCTTATATAGCACCATTTCCCTTCATCTTCATCGTCCACTTGTTCATCATCTAAACATCCACTTGAGTACGTGTCCCATCAGGTATCTTCTCTAACCTTGTGTGAGTGGCGGTAGCTGATATTATATTGTTCAGGGGTCTTCTCCACATTAATGCGGTCAGAAAAGTAGCTACAATGCATTTAATGTGGTGGTTGAAGTTTGTCTTCTAGATATTTTTCCGTCCCCATCATTTCCATGTGCACTGAGGTTCATCCTTATCATTAGAATTGTCAAGAAGACTACTTGAACTCCCTAGACATCTGTTTGTTCAAGTTTCTTTGAATCCGAGGATAATGGCCTCTTCGAACAATTGAATATCTTCTTAGATTATGTCCCACGTTCATCTCCAAGTATGTTTCTTTCACATAGGCTTCTTCTCAAATACTTTCCTCTCCTCGGACAAACAGTAATCCTCAAATAGGGTCTTAGGCCCAATATATTAGGTTGGGCTTTTCACCCCCCACAGTATTACTTTTAGTAATTTTGTTCTATAAAATTACACTTTGCCATTGGCGGCTCTACATACAATTCAGGGTGGTCATAGGACCAACTTGACCTGCATTTTTTTTTATTATATATAAATTTTAAAAATTTATGATTTTTTAATCCTTAAAAAATATTTTTGACCACCCTAAATTTTTTTAGGCCCAACATAATTAAATTTTGGACAAAATTTGGTAACAAACTTGGTTGTAAATTAAAACTATAACTCTACTCATTTTATATATATATATATATATATATATATTTTTTTTTTTAGTGTATGTGAATTTTGACAAATCCACAAATAGATACATTTTTTTCTTATAACTTCCATATTTGCAAAATTTCAAGAATATCAAAAATTAATAGTTATGTCATCAATCAAATCTTTAAATTTCGAGTTTTTGTAGTCTAAAATTATACATAAAAAATAAATTTATGGATCAAAAGTAAATAACATATGATTGAAATGAAATTTGACATGTGTTTTAAGAATATAAAGATTAAAGACCATGCAATTCAACAATTAGATTTTCAAATTTGACCATGTTAATTTATTTAATGAGAGTTGTAGCCTTAGGGTATAATTAAGTTTGTAACCAAACTTTTTCTTTAAACTGTAGTCCTCTTAATAATATATTAGGTCTTTACAAACAAAAGAAAAATCCCAAGAAAATTTTTATCTAACTAAAATTTTGATAGAGATATAACTTACAATATTGGTAATGAGATTATCATGCAAAAATTTCAAAATAAAAAAATTTGCGGAAAGAAATTGTAAGATTTTATGTATTTGTGTGAGTGTGTGTTTTTTTTTTTGAGTCAATATATGAAATTCTCTTTTAATTAAATTTTGTGTAATTTAAGTTTTTTAATGACCACTCCGAAAAATATTCCTGGAGCCGCCACTGCACTTTGCCCCCCTAAACAATATCGTTGATTCTTTTAATAGTAATGCTAAAAGCACAAACTTTTTTATAGTATTTTTACAAACTGTTGAGGTACAAATTATTATTAGTTCACATGTATGCTCGCCAATAATCATTCATCATATTAGTAATTTGTAAAAAAAAAAAAAATTATAATTCTAACATTTTTCCTGTTTTTAACTGCCATAAAGAAAATTTATACATCTAAAATCTAAAAACAAAATATACAAGCCCAAAACAATTAGTCCAACAACAAAAAAATTAAGCTAAAATCAACTAATTTTACCTAAAAAAAAAATTAAAAAAAAAACTCTCTGCTCTAATCTCATGTACTCCCTCGCTATCCAATCAGATCATAGCAATACCTTTTATAAAATTTTTTTATAAAAAAAAAAAAAAAATTCCTAATCTCCAGTGGTTTATTACGGGCCACGTAATATGTTTTACGTTTCGCTTTTTAAAACTGGAGCGCCATCCATGTCTCGTTCTTACTCATCATCAGTCATCACCATCCACGTGGGGCCCAGCTTAATTTTGGTTTCATTTGAAATCGCGCCCTAACGGCTACCCAGCCAGCCCCTCACATTTGAAAACCCAACTGAGATATCACAAACAAACTAACAAACACCCCAACCCTCCCAAAGAGTGAGAAAAACAAAGAAAACTTTCAGACAATCTAAAACTCCGTCGTTTCGATCTTTCAGACTTCACACCAAACCCAAACTCTTCTCTCTCTCTCTAGGGTTTCAAAACGCTCTCGTTTTTGGCTCCCAAAACTCTAAAATTTCAATTCCCAATTGTGAAATTCTAGGGTTTTGATCGGTCCCGAGAATTTTTTTTTTTTTTTTCTAAGAAAAGATGGATCTTCCTCAAGAAATCGATGATTACATCAAAGATTCCATTGATCACTCACTAGGGCTCTCTTTACCGACTAAGACTCTGGAATTGAAGCTTAGTGTCTCCCAAGAAGCACAGCGCCGACTTCGCAACCGGTGCCTTTCCTTACAATATAAGCTTCGAGAGAAAGACGAACTCATCGACCGCATTAGGGTTCGTACCTTTCAATTTTACCCATTTTATGTATGTATGTTTTTTATTTCTTGATTTAAAGATTTTGTTTTTTTTCCTTAATGCTTTTGGAGATGTGATTTGCTAAATTTTAATTGGTGTATGTATGTATGTATGTTTATGTTTCTGTATGTGTGTTTGTTGATTTTTTAGATTTTCGTAGTGTTCTTGAAAATGTAATTGGTTGAATTTTAATTCATACATATATGCCCACATGGGTTAGCTCAATGCTAATTACCCGTATGGGCAGGGTCGTGTATCCAGGGTTTACTCAACAAGGGTGGGTACACAAAGTGACCCTGCCTTGAAGTGGTTCCTTGTCATCAAATATATATATTTGATGTGTGTGTCTTTTATTTGATTTGAAAATGTAATTGGCTGAATTATAATTCATATATGTATTTATGTATGTTGTTATGTGTGGTTATATTTATATGTATGTGTGTTTTATTTGGTGAATTAACGATTTTTTTTTTTTGTTGGGGGAAATGTTATAGGCTGAGGCAAGTATGAATGCGCAAGCATTGAAGAAATTTGTGGAGGAGAATCAAAAATTGGCTTTGGAGTGTGCGAATCTTTTGAGCCAGTGTAATAAGTGGGAGAGGGAGTGCTCGCTTTATGATCGTGACCGGGAAGCCTTGATGGATTTTGGGAATGAGGCTGATGAGCGTGCCAAGGAGGCTGAGATTCGAGTCCATGAGTTGGAGGAGGAGGTCAGAAAATTGTCGGAGGAATTGCAGTTCTACAAGTGTGAATGTGAGATGCGCACGGTAATTATTTTTTAATCTTCCTTATTTTATTTTTACTTGATCTGTTTATGTGCTTATTTTTGTGTTAAATTTGATAAATTGAAAGAGAAAGGTACTTGGGTAATTGATTAATTTTGTATTTAATGGGTTTGTGGGTATTTTAATTTTTTTATAGTGTGAATCAGGGAAGATGGGTTTATAAAGTGGAATTATTTTTCTTTTATTCAATGAATTGAGCCAATAGAGAATTCAGTGTGATGCTTGTCAATTTTGTGATATCTTCAGTAAGGATATTTTGGGTGACTTAAATTCTGGCAAGTTGAACATTTAGATACTGTAGTTTCTGTGTGTATTTCTATGATTTGTATATGATATTTGCATCAAAATAGGTTGCTTTATATGCAATGGTTTTGTGTGTATGTTGGGTGGGTGTGTGTGTGTGTGTGTGTGTTGTCTTTTCCTTGAGACGTGGAATTTAAAGTTTAAACCGAATTAAACTGAACCCATTTTTTGTTCAGTTGTATTCTTTACATTGAAATGTCAACTTTGTTATCTGAATCTCCAAAATAGATTATGATTTCATTTTTTTTTAATAAAAAAAAATTGTTCTACTCACTCACTCTCTCTCTCTCTCTCTCTCTCTTTCATTGTTTATCTTGGGCAATCCCTTTCAGGCACTTCAAAGAACAGAAATACTTGGAAATGAATGTGTTGACAAACACAGTAAAAATATAAATTAACAATAAATCCTGTTTAAACTCAATACAATATAGTGGTTTTCGATGAAGCCATCATGTCTTTCGAGTGAAAATTATTTAGCAGCTGGTTATACCCATAATATGATGCAGTAGTCATGAATTAGTAGTATTCTTTTCAGTATGATGTGCTTTCAGTAATGAAAAGATGTACAGAACAGATAAGATGCAGATAGCAGGGCGCAAATCTGTTCTCAAATTGAATCAATATTTTTTATTTGATAAAAGTAGGGAAGCATTTTTGTGTGAAGCTGGTTGGAGGAAATTTGGATGAAAAAGAGTGTGGTGTATTATATTATGTCCTAGCATATCTAATTATCCATGCAATTTTGTTTAAGGTTGAGTGCTGCTGCGTGTATCCTGTTGACCGTAAGAAGGTTCCCTTAATACATTGTTATTATTTAAACTTATTCTAAGGTGAATTTTACATTTTTTTTAATGAATATTAAGGTTTTCAATGTAATTTTCATCTAAAAATGTTTGGAAGGTGAATTTGATGAGTTATTTGTGGTATGTGGGAATTGCAGTTTCAAAATATCTTAACATATGAAATTTACTAATCCAGCAGTCATGCTGCATTCATGGTGTTTATAAAGCTAAATGATAAAAACAGTTCTCTTTCAAATCTACATAATCCCTTATGGTGTAATACCGTCTGAACAGTTCTTTGACAACTGAGTTTTGGTTTTGCCAAACCCAGTAACAGTGTCTGCACACGCACAACAGAGGAATAATTCATAGTTACAGTTTACAATGACAAGTTTCTTAATGTACTGTGCGAAGGAGACTAATATCAGTGTTATATTTTTATGATAAAAGAATTTGACTTTAGTCAAAACAATTTGCTAGTAAGTTGTCTTTGTCTCTTTGATATTTCTCACCTTCTGTTTTGATAATGAGTTTGTAATAGGTAGAGCAATATAGAGAGCTTGATTCTATCTTAAATAGAATTAGGGCTGACAAACCTAAATTTTCTGTTAACCTGAAGGTTGATTCTTCTGCTGAGGACACAATTATAGAGAACAGTTTACTTGAGTCAGTGTTAACAACATTGATCAGTAAAGATGATGTTTCATCTGCACATGCATTCTTGGAGGCCAATAACAGTCATGAATCATGTCAAAGATTGCTTAAAATGTGGAATTGGTGAGTATTTTTTTCTTTTACTTTGACATAATTCCTCCTTGGCTGATTTATTTAGTGGTGACTTTGTGTTTGTACAATTACAATATGCCTTTAGGTAATTTTACCATCATAATTTGTTGCCCATATTTGAGTTGCCACTTCGTTACTTAAAAAACATTTTTTGTGATATTGTGGTAGCTTGAGGCCATCAACTCAGAAGATTCTATCACTGGCTGCTGAAGCGAAGACACTTGAAAACGATAAGGAACATTTAAGGATCAACCTTGCTAGAGCAGAAGAGGAGGTGAGAAGAGTAGTAAAACCCATTTGCCAGATGAGCCCCCACCCCCCGCTTCTCTCTCTCTCATTTGCATGCATTGGATTGTATGTTCTCCAAATATTCATCTAAATTATTAATGATAAAATGTAGGTCAAATTGCTATTTGAAGAAAACAATGTATTGGATGAGGAAAATAAGAGGTTGCTTAGGAAATATCAGAAAGAAAGAAGCCATCATAGTTCTAGTGGGAAACACACTGGCACTGCTTCTGCGAAGGTGAGAAAGAGAGGAATAACTTGCACAATTTTTTTTTTACTTAAAAAAGAAAAAGCTTGTGTGGTGTTTTGAATCACTTCTGGTACTGTTTCTGGTCTCAGCTTTAATGTTCTATATGACTTCCTTGCAGTCAAACAAGCGAAAATCAAGCCCCAAGATAAGCAGCCCAGTTGAGAAGAAGCTTGATTTTAATGATGTGGATTTAGCAAGACATCCCCTTTCACCCTTGCGAAATAACTCCCCTGACTCTAAAATGCATAAATTCTAACAAACTTTCATGAGTAGGTTGATGTTTTCTTCTTTCCCCCTTTGTAAACAGGATGGTGTTTACAATTTTTACCATTTGGAACTAATTTTTGTTGTTATTCTCTGCCGCTAAGATTTCAAGGAAAGGAATGGCTTTCTTCTTAGTCAGATTGTCTAGACTCTAGACAACACCAATCTAACGAAATTTAAGAGTACTTTGAGTAATATGTTGCTGAGAAAGATTGGAAATCTTGTCAATGTATTTTCAAGATAATACTACAGGGAAATTGTTTGCTTCCTATTAGCTCCTAATGGAGAATTTTAGGACATGATATATCTTTCTTCCCCATGAATTCTTAGGGGGTGTTTGGTACATGTATTTGAAAACATGTATGGAAATATGTGTGGATGAAAAAATGTGTAGAAATGTGTGTAATATTGTTTAAAAACTGAAAACATGTATTGGAATTTGTCTACCAAACAGCCCCTTAGTATTGGAAAATGATCTTGCAGTGTCATGTAAGTATTCTTGTTGCATGCCCCATGTGCTGCACATTTTCATATTCATATGTGACCCCCCCCCCCCCCCCCTCTCTCCTGGTCTTGAGTTCAAATATGCATTCTACCTTTTGTATTAAATTTAAAAATCTCATGTGCTAAGTCTCACTTATTAAATGAGATTTTAGACTCATACATGATGGTTAAGTGATTAGATTTATCATTTCCTAATAATTTAAACTTTTTAACTTAAGTTTTAGTGACAAGGGATGGGTGCACACTTTTATTTTTATGGTTTGGTAAAGTGATTCACATGCACTAAGGGTCCGTTTGGATGGAGGAATGGAAAATTGGGAGGATGGAAAGTTGTGAGAGGATGGAAAAGTGGGATGATGGAAAATATTTAGTTTTTCTTCTTATGTGTTTGGTTGGAGGGGTGGAAAAGTGGGAGAGTGGAAAACTCTTTTGTTTGGTTGGAGAGAAAAAGGAAAGGATGAAAAATGTAATTTATATAAATTGACTATTATACATTTGGTATATAATATGTAAAAAATAGATTTATTTATACTCATTAAATAATATAAAATTTACCACATCATATATATAAATTTATATTATTATTTATATTATTATAATGTAAATTCTTTAGAATACAAAATACAAATAAAAGAAAAGTTGTTATAAAAATATGTCCTTTCCCATAATGCGAAAAGAACGAAGCTTCATTAGAATACAAAATATACAAATGCCAACTATTTAATTGATCACAACATGACAAGAAAAGATGGTCATTGATAGATGAGAAAAGTGATAAGTATGTTGTGGGGGCAAAAGTCATCACGAGTGTAGGTGGAAGGCATAAATGCGGGTTGGTGGAGGGCATTACCGTAAAACTGCATCATTTGCAGTTTTCCCTCCTTGCTTTTCCTCCCAAATCGGGAAGAAAAATTTTGTGGGCCAGGGAGAGAAAATTTTCTCTCGGGCATTCCACTCCCCCTATTTTCCTCCCACTCCCAAACAATGGAAAACCCACTTTTCTACCCCATTTTCCCTCCTATATTTTCCATCCCTCCTAAAATCCGCTGAACCAAACACAGTGTAAGTTATAGGAGTTGCATACACTTTAAAGAATTGTGGTTACGTTTTATGGATAAAGATTGCCTAGAATTTTAATCAATGTACCATACCATGCAACATGGGGGTAACTCCTGCAACAGTTGCATGGTTCGCCCTTGTCACATAATGTGGGCCTTATAGATTTTGGGGTTACATTCTCTAAGAAGTAAGAAGGATGCTCTATACAACCATTGTAAGAAGTTAGGGAAAACTTGACTTTCACCTTGTTTGCACCAAAACGAAAAAGGGGTAGATGATTGAGCTAATTCTAATTGAATAAACTTGCCACAAATCCATTTTTTTTTAGAGGAGGTGCTATATTGACCTTAGAGATAATTCTTGTACACACACCTTTTTATTTTACGTTTATTTTACCTGTGTTTTTCATTTTAGTTATTTATGTTTGATTCAATTTTTCATTTTGCACTTATAGAAATGAAGATTTTGAAAATTTTAAGATCAAACAGAAAACTGAATCAAAAATGAAAGACCAAAATAAAATTTTGAAACATTAACGGTTAATATGAAAATAGAATCAAACATGAAAAGCCAAAATAAAAATTTTGAAAAGTAAAAACTAAAATGAAAACAATTCCAAATTTTAATATTAAAAAAAAAAAAAAAAATCTATGAGCTAAACGACTACGTTCCGGCCCAATTAAACGTGCCACTTTGCCAGTCTCATAAACAGATGAACATAGGTCCAAGTAGTCCCCACTTCTTATCCAATATCCAAATTCCGAAAGAGAGACACTCTCTTCTCAAAATCTCAAAGCAACACTCTCAACTTCGTACAAACAAACGTTAATGGCAGTTCTTCTACGCTTTCTACACTCTCCATCTCTAACTCACAACTTCCCCACTGAACAACAACAACTCACACGCACGCCTTTGTCCAATCTTAGTACCTTCAACTACAAACACAATCTCTCTCACTCCGTTTCCATTAAAACCAAAAGACTTGGTACTAGCAACTTCGTTTTGCGCTTCTCTTCTTCCACCACCCAAGAACAAGCTCAAGCTCCTTCATCTTCTTCTTCACCCAATGTTTCAACCGAAACCCAAGAATTGGAACCAGAAACTGAGGAGTTTTCACAAGACAGACTGATTGCCCAGAACGTACCTTGGTCTTGTACCGCTGAAGATGTTCGTACTCTCTTCGAGAAACATGGGACGGTCCTAGACGTTGAGGTTTTTATTCTTTTTTTTAATTTGTTTTGAGCAATTTTATTTTGTGGGTTTTGTTTTTTGTTGGTTTTTCTGATATGTGTTTGTGGTTTTTTTTTTTTTTGTGGGTGTGGTGGTTAAGCTCTCTATGCATAACAAGGTCAAAAACAGAGGTTTGGCCTTTGTCACAATGGGTTCGCCTGAGGAGGCCCTCACGGCTCTCAATAATCTCGACTCGTATGTAAGCGTTTTGGGGTTTTTTTTTTTTTTTTTTTTTTTAATTTTTTATTAAATAATTAATTTTTTGTATGCCTGTAATTTTGCAATAGTGTTGTGTTGCTGAGATGAAAAGAATATAGGGAAAAGAAAGCAATTGGTATCTTGAGTTTCATATTTTACATCATTTGGCTACCTGAAAAAAAAATTAGCAGACTTCCTTAGTAAGTGTATATGACTGTTTGTCTCATTTGTGGCTGTGTTTTATGTGTTTAGCTTATTTTAATTAGTATTGAATTAAGAATGTTAACATGAATAAGTGGAAATATGGAGAAATATAGGATTTGCGGAAATTCCTTTAAAAATAGAGTTGACCCCTATTTGATGAAATGGTGTGAGAGAGTCACTTGACATTGTTTTGTCATGTTTAGAGGAGAGCAATGCACCAGTAAGATAGACTTATCAAAAGAAAGATGGGGGATAAAAAGGGTAGAGAAAGACCAAAAATAACATTAATAGTAGTAAAAAATGACATTTCAATTAAGGAAGTCTTCAAATAGAATAGAATGTGAGAAAAGAATACATATGGTCAACCATGAATAGTCTGTTGAAAAATCGATAACCGACCCCAAAATCTTAAGACTAAGGCTTGGTGGATGTCATTGTTGGCTACCTGAGAAAACTCAGCAGGTTTCCTCAAGTTAAGTGTATATGAAAAATTGGCACATTCAGTCATTTGTGGCTATTTGTCATGTGTCTAGCTTATTTTGATCAGTATTGAGTAAATAATGATCTGCAATTGTTGTATGGATTCAAAGAAATTAGGTTGGAGTCTGTAGGATGATTTATATTAGTCTATATTATGATAAATTGAGTCATTTGTTGATAAATTCTAGAAAGTTGAAGTTTATCTTTATCTAGTTGAAAGCTCATGGATAAATTTAGATGGAGACAATGAATATAGAGTCATGGTTTCCCAAATTACAAAATGTTAGCAAGTCTAACTTGGAGCTCTAGGGTTCCCTTGAAGCAAACCTCAGTCTTCTTATTTCTCTTAACCAAATTAGAGAAAAGTAATTAAAGAATATTTCAGAAAATTAATCCACTACTAGCAAACCGTTCCACTACTCGATCTGTTACATCAGTTAGAATCACCGTGTGTGTTTGTTTTGTTGTAGGTTCATTTCTGTTGGTTTTTCCACTATTTGGCAAAGATTTTTTTTTTCCCCTTCCATTATATCTGCAGCACATAAGGGACAAGATTTTTGTCTTTAACTTGCCATCTTGTGGAGTTGCTGGTTTTATTTTCTATTTTGCTTTCTAGGAGTTCGAGGGCCGCACTTTAAAGATCAATTATGCCAGGGCACGAAAGAAGAAACCTTCCCCTCCCCCTGTGCAACCAAAGCCATTAACATTCAATTTGTTTGTAGCAAATTTGCCATTTGAAGCAAGGTCTAAAGATCTCAGAGAATTCTTTGGCTCAGAGAACAATAGTCTTGTTTCTGCACAAGTTATATTTCATGAGAATCCTAGAAAGTCCTCTGGGTATGGATTTGTGGCCTTCAAATACAAGAAAGATGCTGACGAAGCTCTTTCTCTTTTCCAAGGGAAGGTAATTTGGTCTTGATAACTGTGCTGAATCATTATGATTTATGACGATGACTGTGGGCGTGTTTATAATGTTTGATTGCATTCTCTGCTTGAATTTTCTAAGACTATTCCTAGTGAATATGATTGTATTTCATTTGAGAAGTTTCTGTACTGCAGATATTTATGGGAAGACCAATTCGAATAGCACGTAGTCGACAATTTGTTAAACTACGAGCAGAAGAGAATGCAGAGTCTGGAGATACATCAACTACAGAAGAGAGTGCAGAGTCTGGAGATACATCAACTGAGTTGAACTCTAGTGTGGAGCAAGCAGATACTGCTGATGAGAATGGAAAGTGAATTTTCGGAGTCAGTGAATTCACTTCATTTTCTTCATTTTTGTGATTCAGTAGGTAAAGCTTCTTAAATTCAATGCTGCAGATAAGAAACAAATATAGATACTGATGTGGTATGCCATCAAAAACTTGGGGACTATTACTTGGATTTGTATTCTAGTTGAGCTCTATCTTGGATCCTATCCACTATTTAACAAGAGCTCATCACCTTAATACCTTGATTCAAATTCACTTGTGTCCTTTGTTGTGCTTGTGGTGCCTTCAAGTTGAATTGAAGCTCTCCTCCGTTTTTGAATATAGATTTTCATACTTCAGCAGGCCATTTTAGAAGGATCCTCTCTCATCTTTTCCACAACTGTTCTACTTATAGCTTTTAAAAATTATTCTACAATTATTGCATCAGTAAGGAAGAGTGATTTGATTCAAGTCGAGGAAACAAAAAATGTAGAGGAAGACCTAAATAACATTAGTAAAAGTAGCAAAAAAGGATATGTTGATTAAGAAGGTAATAGAGAGTTTGATTTTGGATATGATGGAATGGTAGAAAGGAATACATGTGAACACAATTAGTTTATTGAGGATTTATCGCAGAACCATAGTTTTGGGACCAGGGCTTTGTTGTTGTAATTCTTGTATATGTCCAATGGATGTTGTTTGTGCCCATTTTGTGCCTTTTTTTTAATATATTAAATTACTTATCATAAATATATATTCATAATTTTGAATTCTAGAAGATCAATATTGAAGAGGTCAACATTCCTTAACTAAAAGATGCTTGGTAGCATGCTATGGTGGTAAATTTAAAGACCTCGTTCAAGTTTCCTTTGGACTGGAATACCATCTTCACTCGTCTCCCCTCGTGTAATAATGACATGAACATGTGTTGATAGTTTAGCTTGTTGAATATACTGGTGTGACATTCAGATGGTTTAGCCTGGCAATATTTGGCTCTTCTGCTTGTCTCTCCTTTTTTCCTTCCTATAAAATAATTTATCTTCAGGGTATATGTTATGTGTAGCTCATAGTGGGTAAGAGAGGCAAGGTGAACAAAAGTTTTTGAAATCCGATAGATTCATTCAACTGTTAAGTGTTATGCCCAAACCTAAAGAAAATTGTGTGTGTGGGAGGGGGGAAATTTGGCAGCTGAACTTTTTCAAACAGATATTTCTGTTTGATTATTAGAGTATATAATATCTCTCTCCCTCTCCCTTGCTTGCAGGGATGTGTGTGCACACATGCTTGGATTTCATGCTTACATCAGTGCATTTCTCATATGGCGATGCAGAAACCAGTGTATTAGTGCCATTCATTTCCTGGATGTTCTTATACACATTTTAGATCTGTATTTTATTTTATGTTGATACTTCTTCCATGTTCTTTGATGTTGGCTTACCTATGCTTATTTGTTGTAGATCATTGCTGGTTTCATGTGTGCATTTCTCTATCTTGATAGTTGATTCTGTGTCCTCAATTATTTGTTTTTTGTTTTTGTTTTTCCTGCTGAATTTGTGTGTCCTCAATGTTGCTTATGAAATTTGTTTGATAACAAAGTTGACCACAGTTACACTGAAACTTCTTTGAATCTTATCACAGAGAGAGAGAGAGAGAGAGAGACCTTTTAATCTATAGATCCTTCTGATGCAGCTGATAGAAGCTATCCTCTGATGGCAAAATGTTACTCAAAGCAGAAGCAATTTAAAACTCAGATGTCCACTCCATATAAAGATAACCAAAAATTTTCCGATAGCTTCTCTTCTGTAGTCAAACATCTGGCCAAAAATTTATCATTTATCAAATCTCCTCTTCTAAATTTTTTTTTCTAAGCCTTGAAAATATTATGTCAGAATCCATCATGATGTTTGTTGTGGCTATGGTAATGCGGTTGTTGGGAGGAAAAAAAAATCTGATCTATCCTACGCCAAATTATATTTACAAATTAAGCTATTAGCTCTCTCTTGTTTCCTTTCCCCTTTTTTTTCCTCAGCTTTGAGATAACATAAGCTACTTCTAATGTGATGTTTGAATTGCTCAACTACCAAAGAATCATTGTTCTCAACTATTTGGCATTGGCTGCATTAGTCTTTTTTAACCCTCTTTTTACTTTTATGCTATTGAATTATTTTAACCTATCCACAGCAAATGTCCTTTTCCTCTTCTTTTTGGAGTTTGAGATCAGCTATGTGAAAAATAGTCCTTCAAATACAAGGGTGGAGTCATACAAATAAAATTCTAGTTTCTAAATCCACCCTTTGCTATTGATAATGTCATATACACTGGATGTTAATTACCCATTTGCAAACAACTTGTATCAACTTCTGTTTTGAAGATATGTTGGCCACAAATCACTTGCACACTGGGGGCAATATGTAGATGCCTGTGTTCCATGGGAGCATAGCTAGAAGTGTTTTAGAGTAGTTGCTGTAAAAAGAGAGAATATTCATATCATTATCAATCTTTTAAGTATTAAGAGTTTGAGTTTTATCACTTAGTGACATTAAAAAATCTTGGTGGGTAAAAAATTATTAATTATTATTTTTTAAGTATAATTTGTTATTGTATAACTGCATAATGAACTTGTCAGATCTATGAACCCTATCCCTTCATTCGAGTGTTATAGTTGTTTGATTTTTCTGGATGTTCCTAATTGCTTAAGCATTTTTTTCTCTATTTAATTTCATCTTTCATGACAAAGTTGTATGTCTATTCAAGAAACATAGGTAGCACATTGAATAATACATGATATTGTCCCACTGCCTTTTAAAACTAAGAGGCGCAGCAATAGTTTATAGGCAACTTTGTGCTGTACTGCTAAAACCTGAGAATAGAATGACAAAATGAGATTTCCATAGCTGATTCTAGATAGCTGGGACTGGGAGAATGCTTTGTTTGGGTTGTCTTCTTAGTTTAAGTGATTGTTGAATTTATTCTATTTTATCAGTTTCATAAAATGTTATGCATGCAGAAAATGAAATCACTACACTACTATTATGACATTATACACTAAATCTTTTGACCTGTATCTTTGGAAAAATTTTCAATACTTCTAGACCTAAACTTCCTCCTATTACATGAATGGAGCATTCTATCGTTAATTCAATTAGCGGGATCAACTGTAATATGAGAGAAGGAAACATTATTCTTGGAATACAAAATAATTAAAAAATAATAAAAGAAAAGAAAACTAGAAGAGAAGATCCTGTTGATGTTGAAATTCTACCTAAGGATTAGATATAGCTTTGAAGACATCATATTCATGCATACCATATTCTTTTGTATTTCTTTTCTGGTCAAAATATTCGTAGTAAGTACAGGTTCATGCTACTCACATGTTCAGTTAGTTTTACTTGTTCTGTCAGGCTGTTGCGTAATTAGGAGTACGCGTTTTGCAATGCTACTAAGTGTTAGTTTGGGTTGCACTGAAAAATGTTTTCAACGCGTTTGTGTTTTAAACAGTGGTTCACAGAACCCACAAGTACGGAATTTAGCAAAATTTTCATTAAAACTGGATCCCACAACACTATTCACACATTTAAAAATTATTTTGCTACAGTGTTTTTAATTTTCAGTTTTCAGCAATAAGCGATATCCAAACAAATCTTAAGCTATACCTATAGTTTTCATCTATGATGTGGATGAGTAAAAGGGTGACTTTCATATGAGGAAAAACCCATTTGGAATTTTTGGTCTCTTGTCAATCTCCAATTTCTTTTATTTTTTATCCTTTACCGCTTTATTGGTCTCTTTTATAAGTTACAAACTGTTTAAATCCCTGAACAACAAAGAGAGATTTATGCAGATCACCAAATCCAAGTATGAGTGCAAGTCCTATTTGATTTGAAAAAAATCCAACTTGATAATACATCCTCCCCGTAAAGCCCTATTATCTCTGCTAGAATATATTAAAGACACTATCATAGAATGGGTAAATAATGATTTTCTTTATATTCCTACATGTGTAGACTATGGTTTTGAAATATATTATGCATTGTGTTTATTGTAACACACAATTCAAATAAGAAAGATACAGTTACTTAAAGACTTTTCTATTGTCAAACATTGGCTATCGTGTCAAACCATGCTAATTCTCCTTGTTTCACACACACTCTCTCTCTCTAATCACTTTAGGTTATTATCATCATTATTTTGTTGTATACTTTATATCATCAACAACCCCAGGTCTTTTTTTCCATTGAAAGATTTTTAAAAGTTGCAGTGGATACATCTTACCATTCAAGTTGCCACATAACCCTTTATTGACGTGTTAGGTGCGTAAGCTTTTGCTCACTTTTTTTTTAATCTACAAACAGACATTGACCCGCTGACAGAACAATAATACGTATGTGTGGTCTACGCGTGAACTGTGTATGATTGTCTCGACTACATCAGAACCAGCTGACATCTGTGAGATATTCACAAGCTTGATGGCCAATGTCTAAGTAGTCTAGTAATTATATTTTGGCTAAATTAAAAAATTGAATTACGCTGTTAGCTTTCAATTTTGTTCAATACGAAACTACAAAACTACGTTGCCTTAAACTTCATTGCAGGAATAAGACACGATCGAAGATAACTCACATGAAGAAGAAGGTATGCTGCATCATTTAAGCCTTAAAATTTTAAGGGATGGCAAGAAAATGTCCCAACCGGGATCATCATGTTCCTCTCATTTCTCTCAATGCTGTTTGAACTGCCTCATTAAAGATCGTAAAATATTTTTATTTTAACTTATCCCATTCCTAGCCCGAGAGAACGGGACGAAGACGGGACACCCATCATCAAGCCTTTGACTTATTCCTATCCCGTCCCATCCCATCCCGTTGCCATCTTTATTTTGTTTGTATATTTTTGTGTATTTTATTTTTTTTCCCCCTTTTCCTTGGGGGAATCCTATGAAGGGAAGTGGTGGGTGCGGGTAAAATGGACTAACCCAACAGAGTAGCTAGCCAGAATATGACGGACCCCATAGGGTCCAACCAAATTCTAAAAGTTGTCGAACCCATAACATAACCACCTTTTCAATTGGGACTTAGGAGATGTTTTTGTATGCTTTGCTTTCGTTGGTTTTTGGCTTTGGAATGTGGTGGAGACCCACTTATTAGTTCAGGTTGGGTTGAGTAATTATGGAATGGTTTTATCACTTTCAGAACATGATGTACTTTACGACTCTTCTTCACTGGTTAGGTGCAGGGGTTATATCAGAATTGGGACATCCCACCTTTCAATCTATATATTCCACTAATAAATAATAAAATTTAGCACTAACCAATTTCATTGCCTTTGTTTTCCTTTTGGCTTCAAATTAAAGGGATTAATAGAATCTCAATTCTCATGTTACCAATTTATGCCATATGTTGTACGTGCTTTTAATGGGCTGATTGATTCTAACGTGTTGCGAATTTTGAATGCCGTTGAATATCTTTGATCTCTTTTTAAGATTTTTAGTTTTTTTAGTGGGAAAATTGTTGTATGATTGTGTGTGATAATTTGGTGATGAGCGGAAATATGAAAGAAAGAGCACACACATGTTACGAATTGTGAATGCCTTGAATATGTTTGATCTCTTCTTAATATTTTTAATTGGAAAGTTGTTGTATGATTGTGTATGATAATTTAATGATGAGTGGAAGCGCAAAAGAAAGAGTATACACAAAGATTTACGTTGTTCGATTTAACGGCCTAAGTCCAGTGTCCACAGTGATAAAGCCCTGGTGGCTACATATTATTTTAAGCACTTATATTAAAATAAACCTAATGTAAGATCAATATACTAAAAATACTCAATTAACCTAGGTTAATCATAGACTAACCTAAGATTAGTATTAGTATTTTACAAGTAAACGGGCTTACAATTTATTTGTGCCACTTGACCCATAATGTATATAAAATTTAGAAAATTGAAGGATTTGAAAAAAAAAAAGGAACAAAATTCTAACCTGATTTATTTTACATTCGTGTCAAGTATCCTCAACACTCTAATTTATATATATATATATATATATATATATTTTTTTTTTTTTAAATATGCTTAACCCCCTGGCCCTGACCCTGATATTGAAAGAATGGCTCTCCAGACATTGGGCATCAAGAAGTGGCCCTTTGAGGATTTATCTTTCCTCAAAAGTCCCTTTAGGACTGCCACTTGTTATTTGTTTGGTCTGAGCCGAAAGTGTAGAGACCTTTTTCAAAATTAGTCACGAAAAGGAAAAATTTTAAAATACATAAATCAAACACTTATTTCATTTTTTTTTTTTTTTAACATACGATAGGATTTAAACTTACTATATTTCACTTTAAGATGATTACATTTTATCATCAGGGGTTTCATTTTTATGCTGGTGATATTTGATCTCAAAGTCTCGCATCCGACAAACTTAACAAACTAGAGCCCAATATTTTTCTACCTCTTTTCAAGTTACAACATGGAAGAAAAATTAGCACGGTTTAGAGATCTGAATTTTATGCTACCGACATCCGCCAAATCCCATTGAAACGATTTAGAGATTAAATATCATTATTAGGGAAGTGAGGTGAAACTCTTTGGCAGTGACCCATATCGTAATTGTTTCTAGACCCACTATAACTATTGTTGTTCAATTTAAGTGCCTCGCCAACTTTTATCGGCTGCTTTTGGCATCCCACCAAATTTAATTTCTAATTATTCTCAACTTTAAATCAAGTTGTTGAACTTATATTTGCTTTGAGATCCATGAGATCTTTCACAGTTTCACCTCATGATGTAATTGATGACTATTATATTTTCTAGACCACTTTATACTAATGAGAAAATTATGTGCATAATGGAAATAAATGTAACGCCTCTGACATGTAAATCTACCATAACTTAATATCATCTCTAATATGGTGAATCAAAATTTATAGCGGGTAATTTTACTATAAAAAATTTACAAAATAAGGCAATAATGAATTGACAAATGTGTCTGATGCCATATAAATAATATGATGAATTAATTAATTTCTTAATATCTTTTTTATCTTGTATTTAAAAGTAAATCTATCTTCTTTGGCAACTTGGTAAACAACACTAGAGGCAGTCCCCTTATGGCTGTTGATAGCTTAAAATAAACTGTTTTCCATGAGTTGAAGTCAGAGATTTTATCATCACAATTGTCAAAGGCCTCTTGATCTAGTAGCTTCTTAGACACCTTCCAAAGAGGTGAGCTTGACTGCCTTGATTATAAAAACACAGAGAGATATCATTCAATTAAGATCTTCCTTTTTTTTTTTTTTGCCAAAAAAAGAATTATAGTTCCCATTTACATGTATACAATGTCTCCACCTAACAACCCCGGCTGGTCATGGAAGGCTTTATTTTATCAAAGCAGTCGATGTCCTTATGCTTTCACAGCTCACATTTTCATTAACTTATTCACTACATTGAGTAGATTCCAAGCACATATTATAATCTTATCTATTTCATGAGCTTAATAATGTCAATCTCATTATGATATTTAAGAATCTCTTCCAACCAATTGTGAGGCGTCTATCATCAACTCTCTACAGTATTACGACCATAACAGCAACATCGAATGCAACAAATTTTAGTTATAAATATTAATGGGCAAGAATGCCAAGAAAGAAAATAAGCAATTGCTTAATTTCTCCTTTCATGAACCAAAAGGTTGCTCATAAAAGGATAATGTATGTTTTGGTTATGGAAAAGGTAAAAAAGACAACCAACTTTTTGGGCCAGAGGAAACTTGTAGCCTTGATAATTGATATTATTTATTTGTGGAATATGAATTTGACTTTGCAATGAAGAGTTAAACCACATTGAATAATTGTTTCTCCCAAAAAAAAAATCAATTATTTAATTGTGAAATATGAATTTGACATTGCAATTAAGAGTTAACTACATTGAATAATTGCTTCTCCCAAAAAAAAAAAAACCCACTTGAATGTTATCAATATAACTATTTTTCTTTTACAATTTGTTTAGGCGATAAGTTATTATTAGAACAACGTTATATTTATATGAATTTACTATTAACCCTACTTTTATTATACAACAATCATAATATGGAGCCATTTATGACAAAAACATAGAAACAATGGAATAAGAATAACTTTATTTGACACCCTTATTTCTAGAAGGAAGGAAGGAAAAAAAAAAAAAAAAAAAAAAAAGGAAAGGAGGAGGAGGGCCCACTAACTTAAGCATTAGGTATAAGGTATGATTCAAGTAACTCCATAGAACAGAATTACCTATCATGAAATTTATTCATGAAAAGCAGGCCAAACTTTACGGACTCCGACCCCCTATATAAGGAACCCCATTCCTCAGCTACTATCCAAAAAGGCTCATTATCTTCTTCTCTTCCACAAAAATGGTTAGCTACAATGCTGGAATTGTGTGTGCACTCTTAGCCTTGTGTATGGTCGTGCCAAGCTTGGCCACTGTTTACACTGTTGGAGACACCAATGGTTGGGTCACTAATTATGATTATACCACCTGGACTAGTGGCAAGACCTTTGTTGTTGGCGATAGCCTTGGTAAGTTTTTAATTTTCAGCCCCATAACACACAAAATTTCCTTGTCTAACTGCTTCAAAAGGAACTGTTTCATGTGAAACTTTTAATTGGGTTAGGCACAATATTTCATGTGAAATATTGCCCTATAAATTTCCATAGTTACCTTTCCAAATTTTTATGTGATGGTATAGTATTCAATTATGGAAATAGATGACATATATTAAAGAAATCAAAGTGTCTTATGAAAAGTTATTAGATATGTTAAGAATATAACAATGTGATTTTTCCTATTCTCATATAAATGATAAATTCCACTATGGATTTAATTAGTAAGACTAACTATTATATTTGAGGAAGAAGATACATGTTTCTGTTCGAGTACTAATAATTAGTTCTGCCTTATATACCTCAAATGCAATAATCCCAAAATTGTAATTAGTATTTTTGACATGTAACTATGTAAGACAGGCAAATAACAAATCTAAATGACAAATTTATTTAAGGTAAAACAGTTTTTGAACCAAGATTAAACTTATATTTTTTCAAAATCTTACTGTGATACTGTTCAATTTTGACTAGTTTATTGAGATCCATAAACAATTTCGAATTTTGAGATTATACAAAGTTTGGTTGATTTTGTTGTTCTTGTAGTGTTCAACTATGCGAGTGGGCACACTGTTGATGAAGTGAGCTCTAGTGACTACAGCACTTGCACTGTGGGCAATGCTCTTAGCTCAGATAGCAGTGGAGCCACCACCATCCCTCTAAAAACTGCTGGGACTCGCTACTTCATTTGTGGTATTGTTGGCCATTGTGGAAGTGGCATGAAGGTTGCTGTAACAGTTGCTAAAGCATCAACCACAACACCAGCAGCTGGAACACCAAGTACTAATACAAGTACCACACCCACAACCACTACTACTACTACTACTCCTACCTCAACTAATTCATCTTCAGGGAATATTCTTTCTCCAATTGTGGCTGTGTTGGCTATGACTTGGTTTACTTTTTTTTTGTTGGTTCTCTCATAAGTCTAGGCTTTTAGCCAGGTTGGAGGCAGTGCTTTTTCTTTCTTTTGGTGTCAGTCATGTTTGTATTGAGATTTTTCTTTACTTTATGAATGAATAGGTTATGTAAAACTCAGAGATTACGGAAGAGTATTTGAGTATGTTAAACCATGATGGATCATTGAGGTTCATTCATGTTTACTGAGTCTATATTAATTTCTTGGAATCACAGCACTCACATAAGCAACACGGTACTTTCAGATGCGAATCCATACACTTGATTGTTAATGTATGATTAATTGATGAGAACACTAGAAAAAATTAGTTACTAAAGGAGGTAATTAGACTTGAAATGAATGGGAAGCTAAGTTGGTATACTCATGCAAGGCAGCTTTGTTATATTTCCAGGTCAAGAGAGTAGGAATAATTTAAATAAGTGACAAACTACAAATTATTAAGGAGTTTTCCGTATTAATGCTGCACCTTCTTATATAATTCGGTCAAAAGCTTCATAATTCAATTGAATTGTCTGATTCTTCTCATAAGAAAAACCTAAATTCAAATCCGCTTTCTGAATAAGCTCTAGCTCAATTGCATCTCCTCCCCTTATACATTCTAGGTTGAGGGTTAAATTGTGGGTTCAAGAATCAAGACCGGTTAGTTGTGTGTTACTTACCTAAAAAATAAATAAATAAATTGATCTCTGTATTATATTTACTTAATTGATTTCTTGGACTAATGACCTAGCAGAAGTGGATTAATAATGTTTATGCCATGTGTCAGTTTCTGCTGTTATATTTCTTCTTTTCTTTTTCTTACAGATTAAGAAATTTTCTTAGAAAACAACACAAAAAATTACCAATGAAAGCCTGTATATTTTCCTTGATGATAATTCTAACTGGAGCATTAACTCCTGATAGGAAGAGCTTACCTAACTAATTGATGAGAAGTTACATCCATGAGAAAGACTCCAAACACGAATAAAACAAATTTGCATCTCACTTTATAGCTTTTTCAACCACTCCTTTCCCTTGTGGACTTTCAATGGTTGCTTTAACATCATCTTCAAAGAGCAACTTAATTAATCTCAATTTCTACTCTAACATGAAGGCTTTCCACCAACTCTGTAATTTCACTCATTTTCCACACCTTAATATGTTTCAGTGTTGCAATCAGCTCGCTTTTGACATTCAGCGAGCAACTCTTTATGAACTTTTATAAGCTCAGATGAAGATCCATCATAAAAT
Organism: Quercus ilex subsp. ballota; assembly: GCA_032727855.1. Taxonomy (NCBI): domain Eukaryota; kingdom Viridiplantae; phylum Streptophyta; class Magnoliopsida; order Fagales; family Fagaceae; genus Quercus; species Quercus ilex. The sequence goes on from CM064909.1 coordinate 2,738,988, forward strand.
CAACAGCATGGGGAACTAACAGGATAAATCAAAGATCAAAATTACTAACAGTCTCAATTACTTCTAGCTACCAACATCCCTCTTTGTATGGGTCTATTTAGTTGAACTTATTTTCATCCTAAATCATAATGTATAACTTTTTAAAGATATCAATTTTTTCAATGTATAACTATACTTTTACACAATAAACAAAATAATGTTATGAAAATAAGCAGATCTAAATGCACATAATTATTGACAGATGGAGTTATAATGGTGATCCTTTATTATAAAGAAACCATTTGGAGTGCAAGCTCATCTGTTTTATGAATAATCTTTCACCAGGAGAGTTGATGCAGGGAATGTGTGTAGGCTGAACTGTTTTGGGTTTGTTTAGCAATGAGAGTTGCTCAGAACATTTAGTAGTAGGTTGTTAGGCACCTCTACAAGAATCTGGGACGAAACTAGGATTCAAACTTAGGGGGGGCCAAAGTTCTTTGTTCGAGAATTTTAAATAGTTGGAATATTAATACTAGAGGTTGACAACGGTGTATTATTAGTGTGGGGCCAGCAAGTCTTACGGCCCAGCCCACTTCGTTTCTAGGCCGAAGACCCAAGCCGAGGATGCACCCAAAACCCGAGGAGGAAAACAAGGAGCCCAGGAGCCCAACTTGACACGCCGAGGATGGCCCTGTCCTCGGGCGTCCGATACCTTCAGACAACCAGCAACGCACTTAAGGGAACCTTCCTGACCACGCCAAGAACAGAGAGGCAGTACCACGCGCCAGCAATGGAAGCCTGGAAGAGAAACAAGCTCATGACAAACTGTCACCTCCGCATTTAGTGCACCTGACTACTGTCCTGGCCGCATTAATGAGGAAAGGACTCCGCACCAGTGCCACCTTGGTTGCCACGACTCCCAAAGAGAATGAGAAGGCGGCTGATGGGACAAGCACCTGAGTAATGTCCTAATCGTTCAACAAGTGTAGGGCTAGGATTGGTTGGGTAAAAGGTATATAATGTAAGGGAATCCCTCCTGAGCGGGGAGGGAGGTGAAAGGGAAAAAAAAGCCTCCTCGGCCATGGGCCGAGGAGCATCCCCCAGTTGTAAACAGTTTTAAGTGTTTTTTCAATAAAAGAGAAAAGAGTTCATGCTTCGTGAACGCCGGCGAGCGCCTAAACCTTCGATCCACTCTCTACAAATTCATTGTTCTGGGTTCGTTGGGCCTTTGACCCATATCCTTTGGGCTTGGGCAACAAAAACAGACCCTACAATTGGCGCCGTCTGTGGGAAGGATTAATGCGCCGGCCGGCGCAACAGGCGACTGTTCTAAATAACCATTCTACGGAAGATCGGTGGTGATGCAAAAAGAAAAAAAAAAAAAAAAAAAAGGAACTACCAAACAAACACTGCAGAAAGACAAAAGCTCGAGACAGAAGATTCAACAGCAAAGAAAGAAAGCTTGATATTATTTCATAAAAAGAAAAGTTACAAATTACAATCAGAGGCTCAGGCAGGCGTGTTTTAAAACTGTTCCTACCAGCTAGTCCTACAATCAGAGACCTAGGCGGACCCGTCCTAAAACTAGCTAGAGGGAAGTGTCAACCCGTACCCTTACTGGCATCAAGAGAATGGGAGAACTTGACAGTAAGCGGGCGGAAGGGGGCTGAGGCTGGCTTGTTTCAAGGCCACCAACAACTCCTTTCTCGGAGTGGCGGAGCTTGAACAAAGCGAGGAGCAGATGAAAGGGCTCCGAGACGCCCTCCCCCGTAATGTTTCCTTGATTTTCTCCAACCCCCACGAGCGTTGGCCGTTGGAGACGGCAACACTCGAGCACCACCCATGATGTGAGTTCGCATGTCTCCTTCGTCGGGGGTGCGCTCCGAGGAGAGACGTTAGGTACTTCAACGACATCCCTCTGGGCCACCGTGCATGGCGCCATCAGGGTTACGCCTAGACTCTGCCGCACCGGAAGCCCAGTGGGGGCTGCGGCCACAACGGCTCTTGGCACAGATGTCCTCACACCCGCCCAAAACCGCCCTATATCTACTAACTCCGGTCACAATTCCGGCGGGGTTATTAAAGGGGCTTAGGGAGCTAAAAGGATGTGTTCTTTCTGTTTGTGTTGGGAGGTTCATGGAGTATAGAGAAACCATCCCCCCGGAAAGCCTTATATAGAGGATGAGGGTTGGTGAGAATTAATCCACGCAGAATTCGAAAAGAGAGTTACCAGCAGGGCTAATAATGAAGCTACCAAATTCCAAAGGGGCCGTAGACCGTTGGACTTATGTTAATTCACGAGGCCATTAATGAAGGCGCGTCTCGCGCACCGAAGCGTCAAGCGCGGAACACGAATGGCCAAGGGACGCTTCGCAAATAAAAAAGATGGGGGCTCGAGCTGGAGGCGAGATCAACGCCACGTGTAAGATCATAATCCGACCGAAGGAGGAATCGTCTCCAGTAAAGCGGTCCGAGGACAAACCCCTACTTACAGAGAAATGAAAGCGTTAGACAGAACCAAGGCACTGCATGGTCCTCGGACTCAGGCCTATGGGGAAACTACTCGCTCCTCTATACCTGGGTACTAGACAGAACCAAGGTATTGCATGGTCTTCGGACTCAAACCTATGGGGAAACTAGATACTTACAGAGAAATGAAAGCGTTAGACAGAACCAAGGCACTGCATGGTCCTCGGACTCAGGCCTATGGGGAAACTACTCGCTCCTCTATACCTGGGTACTAGACAGAACCAAGGTATTGCATGGTCTTCGGACTCAAACCTATGGGGAAACTAGATACTTACAGAGAAATGAAAGCGTTAGACAGAACCAAGACACTGCATGGTCCTCGGACTCAGGCCTATGGGAAAACTACTCGCTCCTCTATACCTGGGTACTAGACAGAACCAAGGTATTGCATGGTCTTCGGACTCAAACCTATGGGGAAACTAGATACTTACAGAGAAATGAAAGCGTTAGACAGAACCAAAGCATTGCATGGTCCTCGGACTCAGGCCTATGGGGAAACTACTCGCTCCTCTATACCTGGGTACTAGACAGAACCAAGGTATTGCATGGTATTCGGACTCAAACCTATAGGGAAACTAGATACTTACAGAGAAATGAAAGCGTTAGACAGAACCAAGGCACTGCATGGTCCTCGGACTCAGGCCTATGGGGAAACTACTCGCTCCTCTATACCTGGGTACTAGACAGAACCAAGGCACTGCATGGTCCTCGGACTCAGGCCTATGGGGAAACTAACTACTTCAGAAGGCCAAGTGTTAGACAGAACCAAGGCACTGCATGGTCCTCGGACTCAGGCCTATGGGGAAACTAACTACTTCAGAAGAACAAGTGCTAGACAGAACCAAGGCACTGCATGGTCCTCAGACTCAGGCCTATGGGGAAACTAACCACTTCAGAAGAACAGGTGTTAGACAGAACCAAGGCAATGCATGGTCCTCGGACTCAGGCCTATGGGGAAACTAACCACTTCAGAAGGCTAAGTGTTAGACAGAACCAAGGCACTGCATGGTCCTCGGACTCAGGCCTATGGGGAAACTAATTACTTCAGAAGAACAAGTGTTAGACAGAACTAAGGCACTGCATGGTCCTCGGACTCAGACCTATGGGGAAACTAACTACTTCAGAAGAACAAGTGTTAGACAGAACCAAGGCACTGCATGGTCCTCGGACTCAGGCCTATGGGGAAACTAACTACTTCAGAAGGCCAAGTGTTAGACAGAACCAAGGCACTGCATGGTCCTCGGACTCAGGCCTATGGGGAAACTAACTACTTCAGAAGAACAAGTGTTAGACAGAACCAAGGCACTGCATGGTCCTCGGACTCAGGCCTATGGGGAAACTAACTACTTCAGAAGAACAAGTGTTAGACAGAGCCAAGGCACTGCATGGTCCTCGGACTCAGGCCTATGGGGAAACTAACTACTTCAGAAGGCCAAGTGTTAGACAGAACCAAGGCACTGCATGGTTTAGACAGAACCAAGGCACTGCATGGTCCTCGGACTCAGGCCTATGGGGAAACTAACTACTTCAGAAGGCCAAGTGTTAGACAGAACCAAGGCACTGCATGGTCCTCGGACTCAGGCCTATGGGGAAACTAACTACTTCAGAAGAACAAGTGTTAGACAGAACCAAGGCACTGCATGGTCCTCGGACTCAGGCCTATGGGGAAACTAACTACTTCAGAAGGCCAAGTGTTAGACAGAACCAAGGCACTGCATGGTCCTCGGACTCAGGCCTATGGGGAAACTAACTACTTCAGAAGAACAAGTGTTAGACAGAACTAAGGCACTGCATGGTCCTCGGACTCAGGCCTATGGGGAAACTAACTATTTCGGAAGGCCAAGTGTTAGACAGAACCAAGACACTGCATGGTCCTCGGACTCAGGCCTATGGGGAAACTAACTACTTCAGAAGAACAAGTGTTAGACAGAACCAAGGCACTGCATGGTCATCGGACTCAGGCCTATGGGGAAACTAACTATTTCAGAAGGCCAAGTGTTAGACAGAACCAAGGCACTGCATGGTCCTCGGACTCAGGCCTATGGGGAAACTAACTACTTCATAAGGGCAAGTGTTAGACAGAACCAAGGCACCGCATGGTCCTCGGACTCAGGCCTATGGGGAAACTAACCACTTCAGAGGATTCTAAGTGTTAGACAGAACCAAAGCACTGCATGGTCCTCAGACTCAGGCCTATGGGGAAACTAGCCACTTCGGATGATCCTAAGTGTTAGACAGAATCAAGGCACTGCATGGTCCTTGGACTCAGGCCTCTGGGGAAACTAACCACTTCAGAGGATTCTTAGTGTTAGACAGAACCAAGGCACTGCATGGTCCTCAGACTCAGGCTTATGGGGAAACTAACTACTTCAGATGATCCTAAGTGTTAGACAGAACCTGGGCACTGCATGGTCCTCGGACTCTCACCTACGGGGAAGCTAACTACTCCAGAAGACTCTAAGTGTTGGAACGTTGGGAAAGCAAGAGTCCTGCCTAGTCCTGGAGACATGAAATACCAGCCTATGCGTACGTACCTTCACGTTATTACAATCGCTGCCATGACTGGCCGTAGTATAATTGGTGATAAAATCATGCAAGTAAAAAAAAAAAAAAAAAAGGGACAACAAGGGAAAAAGAAAACGAATAACACGCAGATGTACAAACAGCCAGAACAATTGGAAAGAGAAATAGAAATCACATTGCATTAAATCCATAAGGGTTACATGATGAACGTCACATTACAATTCAAAAAAAAATATATGCAAAAAACAAGAGAGACGACGGCGTCGAGGGGCCTGCCCTGCCCACTTATTTTCCTCCCTCAGCAGGGGGCTGGACCATAGCAGTTTCAGGGCCTTCTGAGCTTTGGCCAGAAGGGACAGCCCGCGAAGGCGCGACAAGAACAGCTGCCTCCTTAGCAGCAGGAACCTTAGTTTCAGAGGTTGACTTCGTAACCTCCTGGGGCGCCTCCTCAACAGGGCCCTCACCTGATTCATCTACCTCTTGAGGGTCACTTACTTGGACGAGCTCACCCATGGGTTCAGCGATTAAGGTGTCCTCACCCGTAGCAGCACCGGCTTCCTCTGCAGCTTCTCCAGCCTCAGCGCCACCTAGAGTTGCCTCGCGGATGGCAGGAGTGTAGTACACCCTTTCCTCCTTCCACAAGTCGGACGAGGTCTCAACCCCAGCCTGCCTGAGAGCCTCCTTCCAAACCTCAGCAGAGTAGCGCCTGCACAGCCCGGGGACTTGAGCCCTAAAGGCTGCTTCTGTCTCGGCCATCCCCGCAGCATAGGCCTCCTCCTCGGCTTCCTGCTTAGAGGCCAGGGCGTCCTCCCTACCATGGTCAGCCTCAAACTTGGCCCTCACGGCCTCGTCCCTGGCCCACTCAGCCACCCTCTTGTCCTCCTCGGCGGCAACCACCTTCTTTGGCAGACCAGCAAGCAGCTCCTTTGCAGTCTTCAGCTGCTCCTCTACCTCGCCCAGGTGCTTCGACTGATCTTCGGCCTGCTTCTGGAAGCCGGCGAGGCCTAACAGGGCATTATCCCGAGCACTGGTCATTGCCCTCAGCTCCTCCCGAGCCTTGGCAAGATCAGCCTCGGAGTTTTTAAGGGTCCGTGTGGCCTCCAGGCGTTTCTCACGCTCCACGTCCATGGCTTTCCCCTGGTCACGGGCCACGTCCTCCAACCTATAAGTGGCCTGAATGGCCTACCCAACAAAACAAGTACACGGTTAGCCGAGCTCAGAAAAGGGGAAGAGAAAGCTGAAGCTAGGAAAAAATGGTAAGTGTTGAGGGACTTGCCATTCCCAAGTACCGCTTGAGGCAGAGGAAGACCTCCCTGCTCCTCATAGTCCCCAGCTTCGCCATGTCAGCCGGGAGTAGCAGGCACCTTTCCAGCGCGTCGGCCACGTACGCGCCTTCGCCCTCTTTGAAATCCCTAAGGGAGGAGTCTTCCCTTAGAGGCCCCCCATGGAGCATTGGGGCGGGAAGCTAGGCCTGAGCCTCGGGCTGGGCGTCAACCTGTTTATCCTGGCATCGAGAGCCTATCTTCAACTGTTTGGACGGTCGCCGAGTATCGCCCTCCTCCCGGGGGGACCCGGACTTTTCCTCAGCTGGCCTTTTGCCCTTATCCTTTTTCTGCTTGGGATCAGAGGGCTCGTGCCTAGAAGGCGGACTCGTCTCGGGCGGAGGGGGAGGAGGCCCTGAATGGGTAGAGGCAAAATGAGTCTTTGGAGGAGGAGGAGGAGGAAGCTTTGGCTTTGACTTCCCCGGTTGGCCTTCGATCAGATCCAGCAGGCTAGATTGGGGCCTCTTCTTGTAACCCATTTTTTGCCGGGGAGGGGACTTGGACGCTGGGAAGTCGGCTTCTGTCAGACGAGAATCGCCCAAGTCTCCTAGAGGGTCCTCGGACTAGTGAACTTGTTCAAAAAAGTCAAACTCGTCCTCGGCAGGGCCGAAATCAGCGACTTCCACTTCCATCTCTAGGCCTACTTCGACGGGCTCCGAGAGTCTAAGGAAGGAAGAGGGACCCGCAGGTGTTACGCCTTCTGATGTGGAGGGCACCTCGGGGAACCGAACCCGTCCTCAGTCACGGTTATTTTCTGAAGCCGATTATCCTTTGCTCTAATCACGTACTTCGGCGCCGCAAATAATTTTTGAGCCGGGTCGTACCCCAAGATCTGGTGAGCAGCCCTAACTTGATTATGGGCTTCGTTCACGAAAACCTCTGCCCTCAGCGCCTTCTACAAGTCTTCCCGGTTGATCAGGCTGAAGTGGCGCGTGAAGGCGTGCGAATCTGCAAAAGAAGACACGTTCGCGATTAGTGACCAAACGGTACAAAAAGAAATGACGCATAAAACAATTTAGAATCTTTGAACCCCCTCCTACTCCTACTGCCCTACCTGATGTCCCCTCTGTCGTCAGGCAATGAATGCCATCGTGCCACGCTCCGGACACGATGAGAAAGTCCTTGTTCAGCCCCTTGCTGGACTCAGGGAGGCACTGGATAAGCCGGACCCTGTCATCCCTGGTCTTCAGGTAGTACGACTTGCCCTTCAGGCACTGGAGATTATAACACCAGTTTACGTCGTGGTGGGTCAACCTCAACCCCATCTTCTCGTTCAGGGCGTTCACACAACCCAGAATTCTGAAGACGTTGGTGGCACACTGGGTGGGGGCTAGCCGGAAGTACTTCAGGTAGCCCCTCATCACCAGCCCCATAGGTATTCTCATACCATCTTCAACGAAGGCAATGATGGGAATCACCACATCACCCTCCTGCCTCCGAAAGCGCCACTCGCCCTCCTCACAATACCTCAAGCCCACGTTGTTTGGTATATTATAGTCAGCGATGAATTTCTCCATCGCCTCTTCGGTATAAACATATTTCTTAAATCTGCCCATCCCAAATGATGCCTAAGTGGGCTAAGAGAGAGCAAATGAAAGAGAGGAAGAAATGGAGAAGGAGAAAGTTCGAAGAGAGATAGAGTGACTTACAGAAATGAGTAGAAGCTCCTCGGACAGGCTTTTTATGCTGGAGATGTAGACTCTGGTGCGAGTAAACAGAGGAACCGGCCTTTCGAATGGGTATTTATACCTCAAATCAAGGAGTCGCACGGGTTTTCCCGCCCATAAATGTTAGGCGAATCCCCACCGTTGGATTATCATCCTCCCGTTGAATGTGGGGAGCACAGAGCCGTCTTGATTTAATGAAGGGTGCATTGCGCGCTTCGAGGCGCCATTAACACGTCTGGGGCAGTTGAAAAGACTCCAGTACTAACAGAAGGCCAAACTCTATGGGACACGTCGCAGGCCCAAGGACATCAAAATCCTCCTCTCCGCCCGAGGATGCTGACAGCAAGATTTTGAAGGGCTATTGTGGGGCCAGCAAGTCTTACGGCCCAGCCCACTTCGTTTCTGGGCCGAAGACCCGAGCCGAGGATGCACCCAAAACCCGAGGACGAAAACAAGGAGCCCAACTTGACATGCCGAGGATGGCCCTGTCCTCGGGCGTCCGATACCTTCAGACAACCAGCAACGCACTTAAGGGAACCTTCCTGACCACGCCAAGAATAGAGAGGCAGTACCACGCGCCAGCAATGGAAGCCTGGAAGAGAAACAAGCTCATGACAAATTGTCACCTCCGCATTTAGTGCACCTGACTACCGCCCTGGCCGCATTAATGAGGAAATGACTCCGCACCAGTGCCACCTTGGTTGCCACGACTCCCAAAGAGAATGAGAAGGCGGCTGATTGGACAAGCACCTGAGTAATGTCCTGATCGCTCAACAAGTGTAGGGCTAGGATTGGTTGGGTAAAGGGTATATAATGTAAGGGAATCCCTCCTGAGCGGGGAGGGAGGTGAAAGGGAAAAAAAAGCCTCCTCGGCCATGGGCCGAGGAGCATCCCCCAGTTGTAAAGTGTTCTAAGCGTTTTTTCAATAAAAGAGAAAGGAGTTCATGCTTCGTGAACGCCGGCCAGCGCCTAAACCTTCGATCCACTCTCTACAAATTCATTGTTCTGGGTTCGTTGGGCCTTTGACCCATATCCTTTGGGCTTGGGCAACAAAAACAGACCCTACAATTAGCATTAATTTTTTTTTTTGTATTTAAAAAAAATAAATAATAAATATTTATAATTAAGAATTCTGTAAGTTAATTGACACATCATGATATTTTCAAAGTCTGAGTGAGGTTAGACTAATTCTTTATTCTATCCACATTTTTTTTTTAAATCTATCTATTCTATTCACATAATTCTATACCTAATCACTTCATAATGCTATATATAAAAGATTCTAAAAAAAAAAAAAATACAAAAAATATAGTTAAAAGTTCAAATCCATGTCTAGTATTACATGAATAAAACAACTAAAATAATGGTTAATCAAAATCATTCACTAATATTCAGCGAAAAAAAGGGTGAGACAATTATTGGTGTCTTGGTTAAGGATTTTTTTTTTATATATACATAATTACTTGGTTAAGGTTGAGGTAGCATAAAGATGTGAGATCTTTTCCTTTAAAAAATTACCAAGTGTGTCCCAAAGTTAATTAAATATTAAAAATTAATAAAATTCTATCATTAAAAAAATAAAAATAAAAATTTCCACGGGTTGTGTTAAAGAGCAGCAGCTGTTTAAGAAAATAAATTTTTTTAATGGGTTGAGTTAAAGATACCAACTGATCCAAGTTGCTGGTGACACTAATTGGTGTGTGGATGAAGTGATTAGCAGCATATGAGTTGTCTCTGTGACTATGGGGTGGAGTCATTTAAGAGGGACAAAGAGCTCTCAAATGAGTGGTAGACATTTGGGTAAAGATTATTGGATTTTTGTGATTTGTTTTGCTAGGATTTATAATTGATTTGTTATAATTTTTTTTAACTTGGACCTTGTCCAAGATTTTTTTTATTACCTGAATATGTAGATTGTTTTGTAGATTTTCCTTGTTGTCCGGATTTGTAAATTGTCCAAATATTTAGCTAAATGTTTTTCTTGATATTCTTGAGACAACCAGACAAAGGATGATTGATAATTTTTTTCATTTTTGGTTCCATGGGTCAATTTGTAAATTGTATGGGAGAAGGGGGCTAAGTATATTAATTTTAGAGTCAAAAGTAAATTTTTTATGCTAATATATATACTAGGGAATTTTTTTTCAAAGGCTGGGGGGGCCATGGCCCCCCTCAGCCCCAAGGTAGTTCCGTCCTTGACAAGAATAGTAAGTTCCAAAAAAAAGCACACAAAGGTTTAAAATCACTAATTCTCAAGAATTGGTTACAAAATGAGAGTACAAGAGTACTTATACAATATATTCTACAACTAACAACCATTAGTATCTTGCCAAGTGTCAAACTGACACTAGTTACATCTAATACAACTAACTAACTCATTAACAAGACTAACTAATTCAAATAAGAATGACTGCCATATAAGCTAACTGCCTTAAGGCTCTTGTTTGGACACAAAAATAGTTGTAACTAACTGTTCTCAATAGCTAAGGCTGCTAGCTAGAATTCAAACAAAGACATCTTAAAACAGCTTAGAAGATGCTCCTGCCTCAAGCGTGGCAGCAATTTTTTTTCCTCACCCTGATAGATGGTAGCAAGTATTAAGTTTGTGCTTAATAGGTTCAGCTGAATTGGTTTGATTGAATAATGTAAGTGAGGGGATTCGACCTTGGACCTAACCCACATAAAGGGACAGATCAGAGAATAGTATTAGGTCATATGGGCCATTGGTTTATATTATTAGAGCTGGAATTGATTTGTAGCAGGTAGAGGACATCTTGCTGTTTATGAATTATGAGTACTTGTTGTAGGCTGTGTTCTGCGACAGCAATGCAGCTTTGTCTTTTTTAGTTTTTGGTAGCTACAGCCCATGTGTTTTGCAGTGGAAATATTGTAGCTTGTGACTTGTGTCATTTTCGGTTCATCAATATCATGTACTATATCATTCTTTAGCTTTATTGTGAATGAACTATTAACACATTCAAGTTCAACCCCCCCTCCAAAAAAAAAAAGGAAGCTATTTCTTTTCTTGGCAAAGAAGTGGCTAGTGCATCGCAACTGTTACTTAAAAGAAGCAATTTACGCTTCTATCATCTCTAGTATCAATGAGACTTGTGTGAAGCCTTGAAGGCTTGAACACATGGTAGCATAACCACAAATAATGTATCATAATTCATGACAAGATCAAGCTTTAAGGTTTCTCTCTTGCCTCTCATATTTTAATAGTAGAGTACTCAAGGTGCGAGCTTGCTGGGCTTGCAAATCAGCATTATGTAAGAGTGGGCTGCTAACATGAATTCCTTGACCCATGGGCCAGCTTCAGTAATTCAGATGTGCTAAAGCCGTGATGGACTCAATTATTCCCCTTAATTTGGAGAATGGTCTAATTCCTTTTAAGATTTAGTGGCATTTTGTTTTTGTTTTTGTTTTTGCTGAAACGTAAACTTAGTGGCGATTGCTGTTGTTTAACCAGATTGAGAAAACCACAATAGGTTACATGCATCTCTATTTTCAAGGCATGGCTTTACTGTAGCAAAGCATTCTCTGAAAGTCACACGATTAAACCAGTTATCGTTCCTAGTAGTTACAGACTAGTAATTCAACATTTTCCTATATTTTTTTACCATATACGAGAGTGCTGAAAGATGGTTGAATTAATGATGCAGGACCGTATTGTTAAAATTGAGTTTCATTTAAACAACTGAGTGAAAAAAAAAAAAAAAAAAAAAAAAAAAAAAAAGAGAGAGAGAGAGAGAGAAGAGAAGAGACGAAACTAGCAAATACAGGAAACTCATGACTAGAGTTAGTGCATCATTGAAGAGAAAGTGTTTGTTTCGTGGACAATATCTATACCTTTTAAACATAAGCTTTGGTACAACGTGTATTAGATAAATTAAATAGATTTAATGTACCTTGCCTGGCACAGCCCACACAGCTATAGGACTCTCACATTTTGTGAGGAAAAACATGTATCAAGCGGTCTTTAATTAAGGGTGAACTACGGTTAACGGTATCCTACTTTCTTCACCAAGATTTCTTCACCAATAAAAAAATGTAATTAATATATATTTCAATATCCTTCTCCCTCCTCTTAACGAGAAAATACATCAAGTTTCTGTAACATAAATCCTCACCCTTTAACGAGAAAATATATCATAACATGAGTCCTCTCCCTAACATGGGTAGACTTTTGACCATTAAATGGAAGACTCAGACTTACTAGAAAGAAAAGGGATACTAAGACTAGTAATGAGTCAACAACAATTCTAATGTTAAGGCTAGTAGTCGTATGAGTAATTAATCCCCACTTAAATGGTTAGGTATTCTCTTTTAAGTCCGTCATTTACATCATGATTATGAAAATAGGCCAGCCAGTGCTTTAAAGGATAAGTGTTCGTTGGAAAACATAGAGACCAAATTAAAACAATTATATTAAAACAATACCAAAATTTAGATTAATGAGAAAAATAAAATGTATAATCTAAAAAATATATAATTATTCGAACTTTTCTTTTTCTAAAAGTCTTTTTTTAAAATTTTTTAATAACTCATTTGAAAATTAATAGAGACCAAATTAACACAATTTTATGAAAAAATATTCTATAATTTATAATCTAAAAGAAATAAAAAGAATTATTTGAACTTTTCTTCTTTCTAAAAGAAAGACTAGTGCCTCTCTCTCTTGTCTGTGGCAAAAGCACATGGGGCTTCCAAAGACAGCTGTGAAAGCATGTGACTCGGGTAAAGAAGTCTTCAACTTTTTTCCAAACAAACCAAACAACCCATTACTTAATTTAAGAAAAAAAACTGTAACAGGAAAAGCACACTCATATGACTTTCTCACTTCTTCTCCAGCTGTCCCCCTCTGAGACTCCACACTCTCTCATCCCATCATAAAAAGACAAAAACACCTCCACCACTTCACACCTTCCCTTCCTTCCCTTCTTTCTCTCTTTCTCTCTAACCAACAAATATCACTAGTCTCACTTTGTTTGTCACTCAAATCAGTAATCACTATCACTCTCATAGGCTGTAGCACACTGATAACACAGTCATAATTTACAAAGATCACATGTATAAAGCAAAATCTGATACAACATACACATCCACAAAATTATAGTCCCAAATTTTAAGGTTATTTTCCGCAAAATCAATTTTAAGGTTATTTGCCAATGTTCGATATCTTAGTCCCAAAATTTTTAGGGTTAATTATGAATTTTCAACCCGTGATTAAATTTTCCGCTGCTCGTTAGTATAATGTGACTCTTCTCAGACTCGGAATCCACGTTAAATAAAAAATATGACACTAAACACAAACATATGTAAAGCAGGAAAAAAAATTATAAAAAAGAATCCATAATAATAAAAATGATAATATAATAACAATAACGATAGAAAGCAATCCACAGACCCCCAAGTGATATTCTTGAACATATATCCCACCACTATCACCGACCTAATAATAATAACAATGATGATAATTAAATTAAACCAAAACAAATAAATAAAAAAGGAAACCCATCAACCCTAAATATTTAAAAATAGAAACTAGTACTAAATAGAATCAAACCCTAAACGAACTCCGGCGATGTTGTGATCTAAAGCAAAAGAGCCGCCGCGAAGACGACTGAGGCAACAGATCCGGCGGCGGCGACTCTGTTCAAACCGGCACCGTTGCTGGCGGGAGGCGAAGCCGCCGGAGGCTGGCTGATCGAGGTAGTACCGGCCGGCGCTTTGGAGGAGGCCGGTGCGAGTGGTGTGGGAGGAGCCGGAGGCGAGGTCGACGGAGTGGAGGAAGGCGACGGCGGAGTGGTGGCGGATGGAGTTGGAGCCAAAGAGGGAGTTGGTGTCTTTGTGGTGGGAGCGGGAGCCTGAGACGGTGGAGGAGATGAGGCTGGTGGAGAAGAAGTCGGAGATGGAGACTTGGTTGGTGATGAGGATGGTGCGGATCCTGGAGCCTGAGCGAGAGCCGAGGTGGCTAGCAAGGTGAGAAGCATGAGAGTCATCAAAGTAGAGGAAGCCATTGTTGTGAGAAAACAGAGGAGCCTCTACAGAGAACAGAGAGAGAGAGAGTTAGGGTTTGGGGTTTGTGAGAGAGAGAAGGTGGTGAAGGGGTTTATATATATATAGAGAGAGAGAGAGAGAGAGAGAGGAGAGTACTGAGAAGCTTCCTTCGGAAAGAGAGAAGTGTTTCTCTTAAAATTCTTATTAATTTAAGTCGGTTAAAAATAATGGGGTGTACTATTTCTATTAAGCAAAAGAGTGTGGGTAATAAGATATGTGAGTGGGGTTCGTAGAACTTATCATGGACTTTTTCTTTTTGTTTTTTTCAATATTTTGCAACACATTATAAATTTATAAGTGAGATAAGGAAATTTTAGCTCAAACCTTTTGGGATAATCTCAACCTCTTTGAAGTTGAAGTTTCTTGTTTTTTTCTTTTTTTAAATTGACATAAGTAAACTAAAAGACAATTTTTATTGGACTAATAAAATTTTCTTCTAACCATTTTTTTTTTTTTTGGGGTTATCTTCTCACCATTTTGAAATATGTAGTGTTGTGCAATAGTTCAATCTTTAAAAGATCAATATATTGTCAATAGTTTTATAACTTAATCGGTTGGCACTTCTTTTAAAAGTTTAACGTATTGTCAATAGTTTTATACCTTAATTGGTTGTCAATTATTGGTGTCCATAATATTCAGAATTAAAATTTCTCCTCCCCAATTGTAATTATTAAATTTTAAAAAAATGATTAGTATATTATTTTTTAATAATAAATTGAACATAATTTAACCAAAAATAGTCCACATGTTTTTTGGAAAAAGAAGTGATAGACAATTTGTTTGGTATAGTTTGTTTATTATTATTATTATTTTGATAATTAAATGAGAAAGAATTTGAACATTGAACATCTCCATTAGAAACATCATAAAATGTTAATTAAGTTACAAGACTTTTGATGTTTTGATTGAATAGTTAATTTGCTATTTTTTATTTAAAGCATATGAGAAATAGGAAACATACTTAATATCATTTTGATTGAATTGTCCCGGGATAAGATTTTCTCTAATTGAATCATTCATTTTCTTTCAATTTTTATTTAGACACAATACTCATATGAAATTTAAAAATTCAATAATGCTATGTGTCCGTTTGGATACAACTTATTGTTACTGAAAGTTGCTGAAAACACTGTAGTAAAATAATTTTTAAATGTGTAAATAGTATCGTGGGACCCATGTTTAATATTTTTTAATACATGAACAGTACATGAACAATGCACGCACTGTTCATGCACAGTAAATTTTGTCCCCCAAATCAACAAGTGCGACAAAAAAAAAAAAAAAAAAAAAAAAGGTAAAACGCAAATTTACTTTGAACTTGCTATCCAAACGCAGGCTATGTATTACACATCGAGCTAAGAATGGAAGGGAATTAGAAAAATCTAACTAGGGGATCAGTGATAGTTGATTCAAGTACTTACCATGTAGAAATCCTCCACGTATCATCAATCTGACCATAGATAATTAATGATGAACTATTTACTCTTTTGTTGGTAAGTAATTATGAACTAGTATTTACTAACTCTATAATCCCTGAATAAAATATACATAATTAAAAGCATACATAAATGATGTATTGAAAGCTCGCCTAACCTTGGAAAGAATTTTCTCCTATCTATGTGTTTTGTTCAAAGCTATTCAAAATTGAAAAATAACAAGCCAACACGTTTTATGGTCAACATTGATTGATGTATAATGATTAAGGAAAGAGTAAGAAATGGTTTATTGAATAATTCAATTAAATTTGAAAATATATTAGTAGGTCATAAGATTGGACGGTGACTGATTCATAGTGATGGGTTTTTATTGGGGCATTGAGAATTCTATGCCTACCTCCTAAAATTCTAAATTATGAACCGGAATTTTATGCTTTGTTATATTATTGTGCACGTTCTTGTTTCAATTTTTAATTAACAGTAATGGACAACCTTTTTCAACTTAATCTGGCACGTACAGATCACACCGTGAACTTTGTCTTCAATTTATTTGTCGTATTTAACCACTGTCCTTCTCAACTTTAAGTATTAAAAAGGAAATTAAACAGTTTGTAGTTTGTACTAAGGGTGATATTAAATTGTTTTAATTCATTTTTAATGAATTATTCGATAATTCATTAAATAATTTGTCGGAGCGTGAGTTATGTCATTCCACCTCAAAACTAATTTGTGATAAGAAAAATACACTCAAATTTTTTATAGATTTCGACATTACACCATATGGACTTATTTTTAGAGTAATTGTAAAGAGCCAAATTGTGGTCCCCCAACATAATTTATTTCTAATTCACATAGGAACCACCCTAGATGAGTACTGCAATGTAATATATATGATTATATCCAGCTAATCCTGGGTTTTAATCTTACCCACTTCAATTATAATTAATGATTTCTTAATAATAATAATAATTCATTTGCTGCAGTTGTTTGATTCGAATGCGATTAGACTATAATGCAAAGTAAGAATGGTTAATTTTAGATTGATTCAAAAGACCCTTGCTCTTTCGCAGTAACATCATAAATTAGACTTTCCAATTTTGTGTGAGTGAGTTGGCACATTGTTTAGGGGCAATTTAACTTTATAATTAAAAGATGAGAGGTGTTACATCAACAACATTCTCATAACAAATCTTATGTGGCAATTAATTATTGGTTTTAATTTGAATCTACAACTTAAAATTACTTTTGTGCTCATCCATAACAACCAATAACAACCTACTATTTAAGATTTATTGTAAAAAATGTTGTGAACATAATATTTCTTTTAAAAGATTATCCAAAATATCTTGAAACTGAACTGCATATGATTTTGAGTTTACAATTTTCATATGAAAATTGTTTACCTCCAAACCGGTTTAGATGAAATTTCCTCCAACCATTACGTGATGATTAAAAATGACTATTTATATATATTTTTCATCATATGACATTTAATGAGTTATGTAATTGGTTTAAATAATGACAAATTTTGACTATTACAAAATTGGTTGTAGTTTAAGACTATAACTCCACTCAATATATTCTTATTGGATGTGAATTTTAACAAATTCACCATTAAATTACATTTTCTTTTTATATCTTTCATGCTTACAAAATTTCTAAAAGATCAAAAGTTAATAACTATGTCATCAATCAATTGTTTAAATTGCAAATTTTTGTAGTCTAAAATTATGCATAAAAAATACATTTATGAATCATATAGCAAATAATATCTTATTAACACAAAATTTGACATGTATGTTAAGAGTGTAAAGAACATGCAATTTAACGGTTAAATTTTCAAAATATATAGTAATGTTAATTTTTGTTTTTTTAAAAATTAAGTTGTAGCTTTAAGTTACAATTAATT
This sequence comes from Quercus ilex subsp. ballota, assembly GCA_032727855.1. Taxonomy (NCBI): domain Eukaryota; kingdom Viridiplantae; phylum Streptophyta; class Magnoliopsida; order Fagales; family Fagaceae; genus Quercus; species Quercus ilex. The sequence continues at coordinate 2,756,413 of CM064909.1, forward strand.
TTGTAACCAAACTTTGTTTTTAAATAATATACTTAAATAGTTTTATAAATCCTCATGTATTAAGTTAAAAGAGCTAAAGGAGATTTCTTTGAACCAATTTCTAGTTGCAATCAGTCTTTTCTATTCCAAATTTTCTGAGCCTAACTCTACATTAAAAAGAAACTTAATTTTTCTAAAAAAAAAAGAGAAACTTGATTTTCAAATCCACAGTTGTTGAGGACCTTGAGGTTAATCACTCCCGTACAAAATTGTTAATCTTAATTGAGATTTGGGATTGAAAGATACCTGAGCTATAGACTAGTCAATGGGAGGTGGCTTTTTTTGGCTTTTCAATTTTCACTACAGTTTATTGGGAGACATTTTGAATTATTTCTTCAAAATGGAAGCAAAACGCATTTGACGGGGTTTTTGGGTCATGAATCATGATGCTTTTTTAAGGTTTCAAATAAATATTGACAGCTTAAAGTCACGGCAAACAAAGTTAAAAAAAATAAAAATAAAAAGTAGAAAACAGCATTAGAAGAAGTTAGAACAGAACAGGCATATATGACATTTGGAATAAGATATGGGACATTGGGACCCTATTGTTCCCAATTTTTAGGATGACCGAAATGAGTAGCCTTGTACCTTTTTTTTTTTTTACCCCCCTTCCTTCATAGTTCATACAAACAAACTCATTGTATTTCAATGGGGAGCCATAATTGAAATACAATGAGATCTTGCACAAGCATGAATACAAATGTGTTTTTCTATTATTTCTTTTGGGTTTTTTTATTTTTATTTTTGGGAGAGGGGTGAGAGAGGTTAATCCAGAGTGCATGGAACGGGAAACTGCACATGCCCAAAAAAAGGGTAAAATATTTAAAAATATTTGAATATTCTTATTTGTCAAAATATGTGAATAGGAAACATGTGTAACACCTTTTACCCTAATAAATATTAATCTTTGGAGTCATTAATTGTGAAATTGACCAGTTGTTTTGCCTAAGTTTGAACATAAGATCATATGCAATTTCCAACCAACAATTCTCTATTCCTAGTCCTATGAGACCTTGACTTTGAATGTAATTCCACACGTCTATATTGTGGTGTATTTGAAGCAGAGATGATAAAGACATTTGAAGCTAATTTGTTGGATGTAAAAAAGTAATCACGGGAGGGAAGAAATATTTGATTCCACTATAAGAGAGTAAAAAAGTACTAATAGTGTCTGGTCAAAGACAGAGAGAGTTTACCAAAAAATAAAAAGACAAGAGTACTCCGCGTCTGTTTAAAGCTGTGGCTATGAAGGTAGAAAGAAATAAAGAGAGAATGTTTGCTTGTGGGAGAAGTATCTTGTTGTCTGTGATTGGTTGTCACGATGTTAGGGTTGGACTTGGGGTCCATCTTCATGTTTTTGAGATTTTCATTCATCACAACTACTCTACACGCCTGCCATTGCTATAAATATTTCCAACGTGAAGCGCGCACACACAAAAAAGACCAATCTTCCAAGTCCCAACCATGAACTTTCCACTCACATTCACACAAAATGGGCCTAATGAGAAGTAAAAAAAGCTTTTATAAGAGAGGGAGAGAGAAAGTCCTTGCTTTGCTTGTGAGGGTGGCACTAAGTACTAGTAGTACCATACAACTATGCCAATTATGTATTTTATTTTGTCCAATAATCCATACAGCTATCTTATTACATTGTTTAATTTTTGTTTCAGCATTTTTTTTTAATGGAAATAAAGGGTATAAACCCTATAGGGGCAGCTAAGGTGGTTTTCTTACTTAAGCATGATCATAGTAACATCATACTCATTAGGTTTAGTGAGCCATAACTATCCCGACTTTACCAAAGCATCAATGATAACTAAGCGCTTCTTATTGCGAGAGTTAAAACTCAAAATCTAATATCCACCAAACCATTTTAGGAGTATCTCTAGTGACTATTGAACCACTACTCTCGGTGATAATTTTCGTTTGAGCTCGATCATTACGGGCTAGCATACTTAATTATCTCCAATCTTATAGATGCTTATCTTGTGGGTTGTTTATATAAAACCATGAGCCTATTTGCTAAAGTGGTTTAAGCAGCACTTTTTCAAATAATCTCATTTTCTCAATGATAGAAAAATAAGTGCTGAAACATAAACTGTGCCAAACAGGTACAAACGTAAACAACAAATTGAAAGATGAGATGTTTCATTATAGCCTAGACTATATAGCACTCATTACCATTGCAAATATCAACCATATCAACGACAAATTGGTCTTTGCTTGTTCTACCAGTCAGCCACAACCAATTGGCATTCTTTCCTTTTAGAAGTGTTAGATATTATAAACCAAAAGGCCTAAGCTTATTTTATAACTCCCATTTGAATGAAAAATTCAATCTTCAATAGAAAAGCTGGCGAGGTAGCTTTGATCCAATTCAATCTTCAATAGAAATCTGAGGAGGTAGCTTTGATCCGTTATTCACAACAATCGAATTAATATGTTATTTTCCAATCATAAATTGAACATAATTTTACATAAAAATAAAAATAAAATTAGGCCACTTGTTTCTCAAGAAGAGAAGAAATGGCAAATTTGTTCAATATTGTTTTGATTGAATGGTTGATTTACTTGTTTTTAGAGAAAATAATATATAGGAAACTTGCTCAATATCGTGTTGATTGTATAATTGATTGAAGTGCTTATTGTTTGAAAAAATCCTCCATAACGTAATCAATAGTTGTATCATCTATGTATAGACAATTGTGACTTATTTATTAATTATATAATTTTTAAATGAATTATACATAACTAGCAACAATTTATTATTAAATAAAATTATATTTAAGAAATTAATATATATATATATATATATAATATGTAAAAGCTAAAGCGTAGAATTTATTGTTAATACAATATTTCGGTCCACTTTGGTCCAATCGGTCCATTTCGGTGCATTCGGTCTATTTCAGTCTACCTCAATTTATTTGATCCAATTTGATCTAGTTCGGTCCATTTCGGCCTATTTGGTCCATTTTGGACTAATTGTGCCTTAAATTAATTCTTTTTATAAGTTGCTTTTTCAGTTTTGAACTCAAAATTATTTATTTATTTCCTTAATTTTTTAGTTGAAAAGTATGAAAATTTTAATATATTTGGGCCAAACTATTTAGTTTTGGGCTAAAAAATACAACACACACACTCACACATTAGAAATTAGAGATATGGACCCTAAAAAATGATAAATATTCACAAGATTACCTTAAAATTCAAGTTTCAATAATATAGACATTATACTTGTATAATAATTTAAACTTAATGTAACTTGTAACATGTGTTCAATGGTATGAGGTTGTACATTTAATATATATATATATATATATATATATATTCTTGGATATGTTCAAATTAGTCAATGGATTATGGTATATTTTAAGAAAGTCATTTTAATAACATTTTCTCAATTTATATAAAATAATATTATAATTCTGTAATTTAAATATTTTTATCAAATTACCTTTTTCATTTACGTTGTTGAATGCAAAATATATTATATGTTTCATTACCTAAAACTTATAAAATAAAGAAAATAATTTTAAGTAACACATGCATTACATACCCAAGAAATTTTACATTATATTTTTATAAAATAAACTATATTACACCCAAGTATGCGACTAGTAAATAAATATTGTGTGAATGCGGATTACTAATTTGACATTAAAATGCTTTTTAATGTCTTATTTAAAAAGGGGAAAAAGTTTGACATTATAATGATTTTTAAATTGGGAAAAGTTTGTATGTTTATATTCATGCTTAGTCAAAGGCCTTGTAGCTGAATTGACATTTTTCAACGTACAAAGTGCTTGGAATTTAGGGAAAAATGGTTCGAGTTGCAGAATTAGCAGCATGTTGTAATTATTTCTCAAAAAAAAAAAATATATATATATATATATATATATATGTTCATGCTTAATTCAAAGAATTCATTCTCGTAAACATGTTCTTAAAACTTTCATTCCAAGCTTCCATAGCTTTTCCGATAATCATCACTAGTGAAATATTAGTCGCACTAGTTTGAAATTTTGAATATAAAATTTGATGATCATACTGAAAAATCTAAAAGAGTACTTGGAACTCAAAAACTGCAGAAATTATTGGCACTAAACAGAGGACTGTGGTCATGTTATTCAAGGAACCAATGAAGCTAAAATGAGGGGGGAAAGAAAGCCTAACTACTTGGAAAGGAAATAAGAAATGGAACAACCATCTAAAGGTCATACTCCATATTTGGATTCACCTTCTTCATCTTCTTTATTTGGCAGTTGGGATGATGTATGGTAGTGATACATCCAAACTTCCTCTTCATTTCTCTCCACATGCTACCCTTCTCTTTCTTCACAGTATGGTTGCATACACTCGCAATCTCTTTCCTTATCATATTGCATTCCTTCTCTAGCTCCATCACCTTGTTGCTCATTTTCTCCATTCCTGTCCTTGCTTGTTCTTCACCACAATCTAGCCTTGCTAGATCCTCCTCTTCCTTTCTCAACTTGTCATAAGAAGCCTGCATCTCCTTTGTGATCGTGTCACGTAGCTTCAATTGCCCTATAAACAAAACCTGCACCACAACCCTTAGCGGCAACTTTTCATTTTTGGCAGCATGTTCACAAGCTTCAGGGGACATCTTTTGGCAATCTAAAACCCGACACACTTCCTCCCTCTCTACCTCTGTTAGGTATCTATGCTTGACCAAGTAGGTGTCAATAGCCTTGTATATTCCATCAGCGCCTCGTTGAGTTCCCAATGAAGCTGCAATTGACATTTCTGCTAATGAAATAAATGTGTCTGGCTTCAAATCTATGTCACTTGCAACCTCAGCTAAGAATTCTTCAATGAGTTCCGCCACTGTGATTAGCCCTGACACGTCTGAACAAGTGTAATTTGTATAGAAAACTTTCAGTATCCTCCTCACACACTCAATATCATATTGTACTTCTTTAGCATAGCCTTGAGAAGGTATTAACAGGTCCTTGACTGTTGCCTCATCTAGTTGTTTTCCAATCCTAGTCTCAAAACAATTTCTACAATCAGCACTAGCTTCCAAAACAATTGCGGACTGAAGCATGTCAAACAATAGCGTGCATGGAATGAGTCCTCTCTCATGAGGCAGAAGCCTCTCCACCGTTTCAATGACTTCCCTATGAATTGTCATTTCTTCACATCCTGTGGATTTGTATAAAACCCATTTCTTTGCATATTTACAAAGGGATGCGGCCACATACTTTGATGGGACTCCATGTTTTTGCATTGCAACAATGATGGGCTCATATAGCTGGAGAGGCAGCATTGTCAAATCCTCTGATTTCCCTTCAAATCCAAATAGCCTTCTCCTTGCATTTGGCCTATTCACATCATCAATGTCCTCATTGTTATCAGCATGGGTCAAATTCTTGATAGGTTCACCAAGAAGGCAAGGGTCAACAAGTGCCTTTTCAATAATAGACTTTAAACAGGCATCAACTATGCCAAAATGCACTGCTTGTTGCAAAATATTTTCTGTAGCAAGCAGTGCCTTAATGGTTTCATTCCAGCTGGGTAGGATTCTTTGCTCAAAGAAGGTAAGAGTCTTGATTAAGAGATTATTTTTGCTGTGACTTTCATTCATCCCCAAGTAGTAAGCAAGGCAAGTGAGGGGTACAACATTCTCGGTTGAAATCTGCAGTTCAAACCCATGACAGAATCTGGCAATAAGCTCAAAAGTATTTGGGTCAGCTGGAATGTCTTCGAGAAAATGACAAAGATCTTCCCGGGAGTTCTCTTTAATAAATGCAGCTATTTTGCCTGATCTTGCAGCAAGAAGTTCCTACACAAATATTAATTATGAGCACTACGGATTTTATCATGATCAAAACAAAAAGATATCATGAAATAAAATAAGTGTAGAGAAATGAAGGGAAAAAAAAGAGAAATATTTTTCTCACTTTGTCCAAAGGCACACCATGGACATGAAGAAGCTGGACACCTTTTGAAGATGTAGACTTGGACAACCTGAGAATAAGATGGGCCGGGGGGACAAAACAGAAAGAATATTACAAACGAATTTACCAAATAAAAAGATGGAGCAATAACACTCACTTTTGTTATACACCGATCACAATCTATCACCTTAATAGTTGTGAAAAAGAAATTATGAAACTTGTGTCATCATACTATTGAATGAAATATTAATTATAAGAGCATTCTCATTGGGTAATGCAAACAAATCACTTAAAACTCAATACATCAGCTCATCTTTTGATATTACTGTATAAAGAATACTGTAACAATAATGTATTTGATTTTTTTAATTATTTTACACACTCTCTCTCTCTTCCAAAAAGAAGAGAATAATAATAATAATAAATTATGTGAGAGAGAGAGAAAATATATCATTTTCGCGTGATGGGTTGTAAAATAAAGAACAGGATGTGGGGTGTGTTTTTAAAGTGATAACGTAAAATAAATAAAATGTGTTTTGGTAGTGCAAAATACATATATTTTTAAAGAAGCTAATGGGAATGCTCTAAGGGAGGGGGAATCCTTACCGAGATGATTCAGCTGTGTTTTTTTTGTTGAACATCTTGTGATACCTCCACTGAATACTACAATTAACAAAGCCGATCCCTGTGAGAGTTCTTAGTAAGCACTGCTGGCAATGAAATAAGCTGTGTTTCCTTCACAATTGACCAATATCTCCAACCCTTCAAAAAAAAAAAAACACTAAACTTGAATAGTTCTGGTTTATTAGTATATACATTCATATCCAGAAAGCCATGGGACATCAAACCATGCACTGTGCAGAGTTAATATCTTCTAAATTAATAGCAACTACAACGCAATTGTATGTCTTGCAAATATTTAATGTTTAATGTTTTCAAGGTCATATAAGTGTCATAGCAGGTATGCATTACCTACTATTAGTGTTGAGACTTGAGAGAGAGACAGAGAGACAGAGATGGAGGATGTGTATGATTCTGAATTATAACCTCTGTTTCAAAATCAAACAATGATAATCTCAATAAGAGAAACAAAATCAGAAAGCAGAAAACCACATACAGAAGTTGAAAACTTTGAGAACCCAAAAGACCCACCAAGTAAAAGTAGAAGGTTGAGTGAGAGCAGGAATCATAGCGATGATCACGATGAAGCTTCAAAGGTAATGCATTCGAGTAAGTGAATGACTATGAATCTATGATAATCTTAAATTTTTTGAGTGAATTGTACGAGTACAAGAATGGAGATGTGTGCTAATGGATTACCGAGAAGCTAGAGTATAAGGTTGCCAACTTGCCAACGGTTAAAACTTTTGAAGTAGTTATCCGAAAAATAAGTTTAAAATGACCTAAAATATAGGATTTCGTTACTGATTTACTGTTTGGAAAAAATAAAAAATAAAAAAAATTTTGAATTTGGATTGGTTTTAGTACTTATCCTATCTTGTTTAATGTCCCGGATAAAAAAAGAGCATTGATTTTTTTTTTTTTTTAATAATTCTAGTTAAACATGGGTGTTGGATTTTTTTTTTTAAATAAAGATTTTTTTTAGAACAGTTAGAAAATGCGGGTTTTATTATTATTATTTTTATAAAAGGTTTTTTTTTTGAGGGATTTTTTAATATAAAATTTGGAAATTTTGTTGTTGTTTTATTTGTTTATTTATATATAAGGTGAGTGTTTGGATTAAGAATTTATCTTCTAAAAAAAAATGAAGAATTTAGGATAAAACTTGGATGTTTAAAAATTTGAATTTAAAATAAAAGGTTAAAAAAAAAAAAAATAGTAGGCCAGATTAAGAAGAGAAGGAAACTGGAAAAGCCTTCAATTTACTGATTTAGGATTAAAAAAAGTCTAGTACCACAAAAAAATGCACAACTTTTGTCATAACCCTTTATATGGCTAATTGTGAATGATAAAAAAAAAAGTGGTGAGTCTATGTGAATATAGGCTTCTAAGGCTGAGCCACATCAAATCTATTAAATTCCTTACCTTCTTTATTTTCTTCATAACACATTTTCTAATATGACATTGAAGTTATGTCTCATTTTTTCTAACCAAGAATGTCTTTCACAGTTTCAAGTTTCCCTATCAAAAAGAAAAAAGAATGTCTTTCACTCCCTTCTTATACTTGAAAGGAAAGGATACTGCATCAGCCTGCCCATACCATAATTGACTAATGCTGGTGGTTCTAAGTCGAGAAAGTATCTTGTGCGCCGGTCTCATGTGAGACATGGGTCTCATGAGACCTGCGCATACAAGATTTTCTGAAGTCCCACTGGTTCACCTTCTGGTCTCAGGTAAGCAAGCGCACTGGTACAATGAAATAAAGATGCAGGTTCAATGAGGCAGCCCTAATTCCTTTCCTCAGGAACGAATAGAAGGCAGCCCAACTCCACTTCTCTCTTAGAGGTTACCTTCACTATGAATCCAATGCTACCCAAATCAATGGCCCAAAGAGTTAGCATTAAATGGGTGCCCGCTAGGGTCATTGTCTTCGCAAATTCAATATATTGCAGATTCAATAATTTTTAGAGCAAGGTTGAGTGGCATTCTTTCCATAGCTCATTTCATGTAAATAGCAAGCACTGGAGAAGAGAAAGGGTCTGCAGTAATTTATGAAATATGAAAGATACACCACTTATAATTTTGTATAACTTATTAGACCAACCAATCATGTTGGTAGTCATGATTGCTTGATTGGTGTATCAACATAATTAAGCGTATCCTAAGTAAGATTGCCAGGTTCTAACCTGTTTCTTTATGTTGATACAAGGTTATATCGTAAATAAGATTTGCCAAGTTCTAAGTTGTTTCTTTATTTTGGTACAAGGTTATACTTTCTTCCTCTCGTAGAGTATAATACAATTACGAACCATATGCTCGCTTAGGGATTAATGCATGCCTGCATTCCTTCCATGGCATTGTTTCATCCACATCTTTAGTTCCAACGATGTCCTGGATGCATGGAACCTGAATCTTCCTTCACGTACCAATTGATCATCCAGATCAGAACAGACTGTTTGAGAACTTCATTAGCAAGTAGCTCCTGATATCATCTCATAACTTTGCTTCAAGAAGAATTGAGGAGTAGGGAGCAATATTATAGGTGCTTCCAATGCCTGGGACGCCATCAGTGACAAAGTCACCAGGAGACTCAAGATTAGTGTCTACCTGCAAGTCAACAACGAGGAATATTAGTCAATATAAAATCATTAATTTAAGGCATCCTAGAATTTTTACAAAATAATCTTCCCAAAAATATAAAACCTCTATACATCACAGCTTTGTCGTGTGGATTTTCCTCTAATACAAGTATCCTTTCATTGAATCAAAGCCAATAAGATTCCATAAACCAGAAAATCTAATTCAAAGTTTCATGAGTCCCCAAAGACATAAATATATTAAATGCTAAATAAAAGAAATTAAATCAGATGGAAGAATAGACAATTAGGGATCAAGTAAGTGAAAAAAGTTCTAGTACTAATGTACTATTACTGTGCAGTCAAGCAGACTTGTGGTCTAGATGTGCTGAAGATCAATTGGTTCAAAAATGGATTCACAGAAACGAATGGAACAAGAAGAACATGTAAACTGGTGAGCAATCACAGTGCCATCATGCAAAATTGTTTTTGCAATACAATGACTAACGAATTTATAGAATTGGCAGCCAACTCTAGCAAGTAGATATCCCATGCATGATAGTTAGAAACAACAAATGGAAATCTGGTGATTTTGAAGTGCATTTCCAAAGCACAATATTGCAAAATATGCAGTTAACAATCCACAACAGTAAAAAGTTTGGCATATGCACCAGAGGGGCAGAAAAACTAACCACACGAAACCAACTCTTGTTTACTGGAGGTCGGGGTATCGAGGCTCTAACAGAATAGTCATGAGCATTGAATGCCAAATAGATGTCTCCTCCATTATTGTCATGAAGCCTGCAACAATAATATTTAAATAAAATTTCTGTGTGTCATGTTTCAATTTGGAAATATGGAATAGGTGTATGTTTCTAAAGCCAACTAAATTCTTTTTTGTATCATGAAGTCATTTTGTGTTCATCAAATATACATATTTTACTCAAAAGATACATATAATTTCTTACGTAAATGCAAGAAATCTGCTTTCATAGTTGTCCCAATTGTCTTCGTGCCACGTCACATCACCCTAAATAAAATAAGTGTTCCGTAAGCCTTACAAGAACCAAGTACTTAAATATAAATGGACAATATTAACTTGATTCATATAAGAGAGAAAAGAGATTACTTTGTTGAGAAAATTTTCCCGATGAAATACATGATGCGTTTGGCGAAATTGAATGGCCTTTGCAAAAAATCTGAAAAGACTACTCTTCCGTGTGTCCAACTGTCTTACCAAATAATTTAATAATTAGTCACCGTGTGGATTGAGGCTATCAAAAAGAAAGAATATAATACAGAAAATCACCTGTCCCCATTGGAAATGGTTAATAGTAGTATCATGCCCATAACTGTTGTTATTTCCATAGCGAGTATGCCCATATTCATCCCCCATTAGCATCATCGGTGTTCCCTAGTCATATGCACTCATACAGTTATATCATTGCTGCAGATTCACTGCTAGCATGAAACAAACCATAGAAAACTCGCAACAAAGTTGCTAAATTCCAAAAATGATGTTTTAGTGATAAAAAATGGTTGAGGACGGGGGTTTTCAAAATTTATTTAATTCACAACAATCAGCATAAAAAAGAAACATCAAATAAATAGCCAATATACAGAAAAGACAAATGAAAAGACTTTCAAATATATTTACCTGAGATATCATTAATGCCAAATGGAAGTTTTTCATTTGCCGGGAGCGTAAAGATTTGATACTGATATCATCAGTTTCTCCTATCAAATCAACAAATATCAAAACAGTGAATCTAGAAATGAAGAAAAAAAAAAATCTAATATATCACACAACATCATCAGATAGGTTCTATGTTAGACAATTGAATAACCCTAGTGGAGGTGACCCTTGTTGTTAGACTGTTAGTTAACACACGAGATGCAGGGCCCATAATTGACCCCACCTGCCACCCCCCCCCCCCCCTCCCTCCCTCCCTCCCTCTCTCTCTCTCTAAAATCAGATTTACAGATGTTAGTGCATTTAGCCAATTGCCATAAAGACAGATTCAGTAGTAATAGGTTACTCTAATTTAATCATCTAATACCCTTTAAAAGTAATAATGAAAATTTATAAATTTGGCAATGCTAGTCAATACAAAGACAACAACATGAACCAGTTGCAGTATCCAAAAAAATAGCAATATGGACTTGTCAAGAAAACCACAAAGCATCTCTGGTTGCAGTATCCAAAAAAATAGAATATGGACAGGTTAAGAAAACAACAAAGCATCTCCAGTAAGAGATATATGAAACATGATTGCAGTAATAAACCATTCTTGGAACAATTGAAACATGATCAGTAGTTTTGAAAGTTAATGTATGCTTGTGTAGTGGCGTATAGACAAAAGAGAGACTATATGGACTCTTATCATATCACTTTTATATTCAGAAGTCAAAACTACAACAAATAATTAATACTAAGAAGCATCAAATTTTTATATTACCTTCAAAACCACAATTCCAGCTAAAATTATCATTGCCTCCATCATTTCCACCTTCTCCATTAGCATCATTGTGCTAAAAAACCAAAACTTTTAAGGAAAATACCCCCATGCCATAGGATTCGATAGAAAATAAACTGATGGATTGAAAATTTAAAGATACCTTGAAGTTGTATGAAACAAGATCATACAATGTGAAGCCATCATGTGCAATGACAAAATTGACACTATGATAAGGTTTGCGCTTATTCACCTGTAAAATCAAGCATAAAAATATAAGAACAGTAGCCACAGCTTGATTTAAGTATAGTCAGTGAGATAATTTTCATAAAAGAACTGTAAAAACCATCTCCTAAAAGCTCAAGCTAGGATGTTATATATCAAGGAAGGGGATAATAACACCAAGTTCTTCCACAGAATGGCTAACTCTCATAGAAGGTATAATCATTTGAGGACTTTGGAGGTGGATGGGGTGGTTTTTGAGGAGGAATCTGAGGTAACTACTCAAGTAGTCCAGTTTTATAAAAATTTGTACAAGGAGTCTGAGGGGTGGAGGCCTTTTGTGGAGGGTTTGGAGTTTGATCGTATTGGGGATATGGAGAGGGTTTGGCTTGAAAGGAAGTTTGAGAGAGAGGAGATACTTCAAGTCATAAGTGATTTGGAGGGGGACAAAGCTCCAGGTCCGGATGGGTTTCCTATGGCGTTTTATCATCATTGTTGGAGAGTAGTGGAGAAAGACGTGTTAGCGGTCTTTGAAGAGTTTTTTCAACATTGTAAGTTTGAAAAATCTCTCAATGCTACCTTCATTGCTTTAATTCCTAAAAAGAATGACGCCTCTAATATTAGAGATTTCCGGCCTATTAGCTTGGTGGGGAGTATGTATAAAATTTTGGCTAAGGTTTTGGCAAATCGTTTGAGAGTGGTTTTAGATAAGTTGATCTCTGAGACTCAGAATAGCTTTGTGGGTGGGAGACAAATCCTTGACTCGGTTCTTATTGCGAATGAGTGTGTGGATAGCCGAGGGAAGAGTAGGGTTCTTGGAGTTATTTGTAAACTTGATATTGAGAAAGCTTACGATCATGTGAATTGGGAGGTTTTGCTGTATTTGTTGAATAGAATGGGCTTTGGAGTGAAGTGGTGTAAGTGGATCCGTACTTGTATTTCCACAGTTCAGTTCTCTATTTTGATTAACGGGACTCCAGCTGATTTTTTTGGTAGTTCAAGGGGATTAAGATAAGGGGATCCGCTATCTCCTATGTTGTTTTTTATTTTGATGGAGGTGTTCAGTAGGATGTTGAGAAGAGTGGAGGGAGCTGGCTTGATTCGTGGCTTTAAAGTTGAGGGTAGGAGGGGTGGTGGGGGAATGCGTTTCACATCTATTGTTTGCAGACGATACTATCCTATTTTGTGATGCAGGTGTGGAGCAAATTCTTCATATTCGGTTGTTGTTACTCAGTTTTCAGGCAGTAACAAGTTTAAAGGTCAATGTGCACAAGAGTGAAATGGTTCCAATAGGAGAGGTTGATGATGTGCATGCCTTGGTGGAAATTTTGGGCCGTAGAGTTGGAACTTTGCCTATGTCTTATCTTGGCATGCTATTGGGGGCTTCACATAACTTCCCTTCTATTTGGAATCCTATTTTGGAAAAAATTGAGCAGAAATTGGTCGGGTGGAAGAAGTTGTATTTGTCTAAGGGGGTTCGATTGATGTTACTCAAGAGTACGTTATCTAGTCTTCCTACCTATTTTCTATCTCTATTCACCATTCCTACTTATGTGGCTAATAAGATTGAAAAGTTGCAAAGGGACTTTCTATGGGGTGATAAGGGACTTTCTATGGGGTGATAGCAAGAATCATCTAGTAGGATGGGATAAAGTTTGTGCGCCTATAGCTAACGGTGGTTTGGGGATAAGGAAAATTACTACTTTCAATAAGGCTTTATTGGGGAAATGGCTATGGCGGTTTGGGAAGGAAGAGGGTTGGTTATGGAGGAGGGTGGTATGGGGAAGAATGTGGGGGACGGACCTCAAAGCTAGGTAGGGGAGTTCATGGGTGTGGTTTGTGGAGAGGTATTTGCATGGGATGGGAGGATTTTAGCAAGAATTGTCAGTTTGTTATTGGGTTGGGGAACAGAGTGAGATTTTGGCAGGATGGGTGATATGGGGATCAACCTTTCCAAGTGGCTTTCCCACGGCTATATGGAATTACCATTGATAAGGAGGCATCTGTAGATGCTTCTTTGCCAAGGCAGGGGGCAGAGGACAGAAGAAATTGGGATGTTCATTTTATTCGAGAATTTAATGATTGGGAGATGGATGAAGGGCTGCATTTTCTTCGTATATTGGGAGCTAATACTCCTCCAGTGGATGTTAGAGACCGGATGAGATGGAAGTTGAAGCCTAACGGGGAGTTTGACATCCGGTCGTATTATAACAAATTGTGGGATTATCCCTCAATTGTCTTTCTTTCGAAAGGAATATGGAGAGTAAAGGCTCCTAGGCGAGTTTCTTTTTTTGTTTGGTGTGTAGCTTGGAATAAGATCCTAACGGGTGATAACTTGAGAAGATTGAGGGGATTGGATTTTGTAAACTGGTGCATTATGTGCCGGCATTGTGGAGAGACGGTAGACCACTTACTTCTTCATTGTGAGATGGCTCATCGGTTGTGGAGTTTTGTCTTAATAACTTTTGGTTTGTCTTGGATTATGCCTAGATCGATCCCAGATTTGCTTTTTGGCTGGTGGAATTGGTTGGGGAAGCATTCGTCTCAGATTTGGAACTTAGTTCCGTTGTGCATCCTATGGTGTATTTGAAAGGAACGGAATCGGAGGACTTTTGAGGATTTAGATAGTTCAAGTGTTCAGATGATTGCCTCTTTTAGTGGGACTCTTTTTGATTGGTCTCGAGCATGGGGAATCACGACTAGTGATTCTCTCCCCTCTTTTCTTAGCTCTCTTTCTCTTTTGTAATTAATCTGTTGTTTGGTTTTCTTTTTTGTTTTTTCTGTTTTCTTCTTCTTGTATTTTCTGGGTTTGCTCTATGTTTTTCATGCATAGAGTAGCCATTTGTATATATAACATTCTTACTTATCAAAAAAAAAAAAGCTCAAGCTATTCAGTATGTGAGCCAATGATATCTACCAAGCTTACACACACTCTAACGCTAACACTAACACTAAAAAGAACAATTTTGAGCAGAGGGGGAAAAAAATATTATTATGTACTACTAATACAAAAGTAGTCTAATTCCTAATAATATTCATAGCTAGTAGCACCAAGCACTAAAAAGCCCATCCATGCTCAACAAAAACAATATCCATGACCAAGACCAGAATAATTTTTTTTATTTATTTAAATTCCGCCATATCTTGGCCCCATATCACAATAAGGACATCCCGTATTTAGTTATAAATTGAAACTAACAAGTTGCATGACCAGGGATGCTATAGAAACAAAATAATAATAATAAAAAATCTCCCCCAACTCAGTCATAGAATATCATGACAATTTGATCATTATAGAAAATAGGGCCTTTTGACTCTAAATAAAATCAATTGTTTGAGCATGGGTAGCAGTGTGTTAGACCCTGTGGTCATGAGTATTTAGTCTATGACTTCAGCAGTCTATAGATATTAAGGTGATAGTGTTCATCAAGGCAGTTTGCGGAAAGAAATTTATACTATTTGGGAAAAAAAATGGGGTAGGCTAGTTCTTTGAATTTGAGAGTATTTTGCGTAGAAATGAATTTCAATATGCCTCCAAACACCAATACTGGAAATAAAGTTCTTCACGTCAGTGCTTATATTTGTCCAATTTTAATAAACATCTTACCATTAAAAGAATATGACATTATGATGTAATTAAAATTAGGCCCAATTCTGTGACTTGTCAATGCCACTCATCAGTTTCGTATTTTGCAGAAAGATCAATCATGTAAAGTTAATAAACAAAACTAGAAAATGGAATTAGACATACAAGTAGGAAAATAATAAATGCAAACAAAATGATGCTTACTTTGTAAAGGTCAGCAGATCCAGAAACACGAGTTGCAAAACTCCCCTTCATACCAGTGTCACCCTATGTTATGTACAACAGAGAAAAAATTAGAAACCGGAGCAATGACATGTTAATGATATAATTATTCTTTCTCCTAATTGGACTTTATCATGTGTATGCTAAAAGGTCATACCTAGTGTACAAGGCTCCCACTTTTACAAGGTTTGGGAGAGGTAATTGGAAGACAGCCATACCCCAAATTTTGGAGAGGCTGATTACAGGACCCATCTAGATAGGACAATTAATAACATATAGTACTATTATAAGTGATAAAATTAACCCGTGTCTAGACTAGTTAAAGCTGTGGCTTCAAACATCTAACAATTTCATTAAAATCAATTTGAGTTCCCTTCTCCATGATGATTGTCAAGTTTGGTACTAACATGGAATGGTGTTTTCTCTGTAATGCGTATCTTCTAGCCTTTAATCAAAATGTGCAAACATACCAAGCAGAGAGCCCCACCGGTCTAGACAGACAGTCTTTATAGAAATCTATCTGGAATTCTGGTGTACCCTGCAAAGTTAAAGTGCTCATGTGGAGGACTTGCCACAAAATTTTGCCTACCAAGCTATCACTGGTCATGAAGAAAGTTGTATCAAATCCTCTATGTGATTTATGTAGCAGGGAACCTGAATCTGTGGGGCATGCTTTATGGGGTTGTCCTTGGGCACAAGTTATTTGGGCAACTAGTTCTCTGGGTTTAGGCAAAATGCCATCTGTGAAGCAAGATTTTTAACAACTGTGGAACAGGTACTCTGCTGCCTGACAAGGGATGAGACAGACTATTTTACAGCAATCGTGCACGGGTGGAGGGTATTCTAACTGATCCAGTATTATGGTGAGAGATTTTGAAGATTTCCCCATAGCGGCGTTGAGTAGGAAGGAAAGACAAGAGAGAAGTGCTGCAGAAGCTGAACTTTTGGCAGTTCAGAGGTCTATTCTTTTCACAAAGGAGATTGGTCTGCACCATGTATGCTTTGAAGGTGATGCAAAGAACATTATCACTGGCTTAGACAACATAGCATAGGATCTATCACCTTTGGGCCACATTATGGAAGAATTGAAGCTAGAGCTCCAGACTTTTGCAATCTGTAGTGTCCACTTGGTTCCACGAGCAGCAAACAGAGCTGCTACTACTTTAGCACAAATGGCGTGTAATATACCTTTTGAAATTGTTAGGTTAGAAAAGGTCCCACCCGGTTTGGGTAGTATTGTTGAATCTGATGTATCTCCTTGATTTTATGCAATGAAATTTCTAAAGGTTCTCATCAAATAAATCAATTTGAATCTGAAACCTCTTAAGAAAATTAACCCATTGTTTGAATTTGTAATTGATACCAGGAGATACTTTCAATAATATAATTGAATTACTATTCATTTTCAAACATTTCATACTTTGATATCAGCTGTTTACATTTCATTGTTACTTTAAAACTATTCTCAAAACTAAGGACAACAAGATATAGACTCATCTACATAGGATAATTACTCCCTTTTAGCATTACCTTAATATATCTTCTTATGTCATCACGGTATTTCCCATTCCACTCAGCCCATCTGTATAAGAAACTCAAAAATAATGGAGGTCAAATATTTGTACCAATAAGTAAGGCACAGTTGCGTACAATATCTTGGTGTAGGGAAACAACTCCAAACTTAGAAGATCCAAGTCAAATGTTGATTTATACTATTTATTACTCAAGGAGGTGTCACCCTACTCAGAACAATCACCAATGTTTGTGCTTTCTTAGCCAGTCAACTGGCTTACCCAGCAACTAAATCTCAAGGGTAGGGTCAGTTGCCCATAGGTTTTAGTGACAATGGTGAGTCCAAAGGCTCTTCTTTAGAAAGGTTCCTGTTTTATAAAATAAAAAAATAAGTGCATCTGAACACATTCTAGGAGTAAACAGTTCAGATACTGATAGCGGTTAGCCCTAGTTCACAAATTTTCTTCAGTAACTTAGGTCAAATTCAATTACATTTGGGGTAACTCTTTGTTCATTTCGCACTGCTTAATAACTTTTTATTCAATTAACATTTTGAAAACCCCACCATTGGATTCATGTTTTAATTGTAATTAATATGCATTCCAAATTTCGTATTAATACAATGCTATTTACCATATGATCTATAAATTAATGATCTACTTATATTTTATATAATACAAAAAATTTAAATTCAAACATTTTATAGATGAAATATTTATAAATCCTAATCGCGTTGATATTTTGCAAGAATGAAGGAGATATATATAGACAATGTTATCCAAAAACAATTGTGTTAAAATAATTGTTAAGTGATTAAACCACAATTTCCTATCAATTTAACATTTTGGATAAATAGCAAGTATTCTTAAATTCAAACCCTGTATCCACTCTACCTCCCATTTAAAAGTTAAAAATTCCACAAGTTGGACCTCAACAAAGCAACAGATTGTCATCTGCTCAAAATGTAGTGATAGATTCTGAATACCTATTAATTTTGTTAGAATAATGATTGATGATTATATTCATATTTTCCTAATAGCTTAAGTTTTTTGGATCATTATCATTGGTAGATAAAGTTAAATCCATTCTACCTCCCATTTAAAAAGTTAAATTTCATGTGTTGGGCCTCGCTTATTAAAGGGAATGTTACAATAATGGTTAAATGATTGAATTCACTGTTTTTTAATAGGCTAAACTTTTAGGAACTGTGCTAGTTTATCACATTTGACAAATACCTTCCAACACCGCCCCCCCGCAAACCCTTTTTTTTTTCCCTAAAAAGATGTAAGTTACCTGTCCCAATTTGGAAATCCTCCAACAAGATAGAGACCTCCACAATCCCAAGGTTCTGCAATAATCTTACACCTTGATAGGACAGAATCTTTTGCAATTGCCTGGCCCAATAAACAATGATAGGATTAGTCACTAAACCAAGATACCAAGTATGTAGAAGGAAACTCTGCATACACTGTGCAGTGCTGTTAAGAGTAAGAAGGAAAAACTGTATACTTGCCATATACAATGCATTCATTTAAGAGAAAAACAAAGTTAAAACTAACAAACAACCGTGGATTTGTTTTGGGATTCACATTCACCAAGATGTAAAGAATTTAGAGAATTTTTTATTAATCAGAACTCAAAAGTACATAGCATTCTTAAATTGAAGATTTAGTTATGAAAGAATCAAATCAGTATATCAAAAAAGCATAATTTGAGGTACACAATTAGTAATTGAAATATAGTAATCATTTTTCATGAAAAATGGTATGTCTAAATGTGTGATATCCACAAGAACGATTTTGAAATGTATGTGATTAGGTATTTACAGCTGCATCCTATTGCTGTTGTCTGGAATTCTTCTGTATATATAAGATACAAAAACTCTTAAAAACCAGACTAAAAATTTACTTCAGGATAACGTTTATGATAATATGGAAAATGTATCTGAGATATCACATAACAATTTTCTTTCTTGTAGAGAAATTTCCACTACTTTACATCTTTCCTTAAAGCATCCTTAATTTTCATAAAACTGCTGTGTTGCATTCTTCCCTGTGGTAATATATATATAAAGATTCACATAATTCTTTACCCTAATTATTGGGGGAGCATTAAGTGGGGAACCGTCTGTTCCTCGACAAAGGACACTAGCAAGGTCAAACCGGAATCCATCCACATGATAATCAACAACCCTGCAAATTGGTGAAAGAATGATGAACTTGAGATGTGAAGTAGAAATTCAGTGGTAGGCAAATCAACAAACAAATACAACATATGCAACAGCAGAAAACAATATGTCCATCAAAAAGAAGCATGGGGTCAGTTTAATCAAATATTAACTATTTCCCACTTCCAATAATTTATTCTGGCTTAAGATAACAGTAACAACAGATAATCCTCTTGAAATTGTTGACAGAATGGAGGAGGATCACCTCTTTGTTTAATATATTGAAAGAAAAGATTCTGAGGTTCTCAGGAATGACTGGAGGATACTGCTCAAACTAAATCAAGTACTCAACCCATCTACTGGTTAGTCCAAATTACTAGATGGACTAGACAAGCTTCAAGAAGAAACTCTGATAACAAGTCTGGATAACAGTGCCATTTTATGCTAACAAGTTGCTACAAAGTACTACATGGTACACTTCAATGAGCAAAACAATAAAAGATATGGTTCAACCAAAGAATAAGAGTAATTTGTTGTCAAATGGTTGGTGAGGAGTTGACTTCAAGAGATAACAACATAGGAGTTGATTTCTTCCAATAAAACAAAATATATGCCATTAAAAATGTGCTACGAAATAATTTCCTTGTAAATTTTTGCATACCAGTGTCTTAAGCTGTCAAGAATCAGTTCCATGACCACGGGATGGTTACAATTTAATGTGTTTCCTGGAGACCAAAACAATATTGCACTGAGAGAAATTTATGTGTTCACAAGAATAATTTTATATATTTGTTGGAAATAAGTAGCAAAGGAATGCATATCATGCTTTCAGCACAACAATTTTATGTAAAACGTAATTTGGAATATTGTTCTTCAAAGCAGAACACAGCTTAACATAATGGAGCTGGCCACTGTGCACTTTGAAGCAGAAAACAAATCACAGCAATGAAAGACGGTATGCATCCAAAAAGGAATACCATAGTCCAAAGAATCTAAAGAAAGTTATAATTTACTTTTTGTGATATGTTGAAATTTAAATCCATAAGGAAAAGGAGTAAGAAAAGAGCCAAGAAAGACATTTGGATTACCACAGCCAGAAAAGTTCAGCAGTTGGCCATTGTTGTTTACATCCAGCATGAAATAAACCTGTAGATCAATTTGTGGCATATTATAGAAAAAAAGGATAAATAAATAAAATATTTTTTAATTTATATTGATAAGTTACATAGACACCCATTGGATCCTAAACCCACGGCCTCATCCTCGAACCCATTCATTATGTAGGGAGGAAGCGCCTTTTGAGCTAGAACTCATTGGCAAAAATCTAATAGAGATACTATATGTCCCCCTATGATCTCCAATTACATACAAATAATATCTGTTTTCATTTCAGCCACTGGTTCATGGCCTTCACCAATTACAGAAGTTATCTTACGATTCACAAAATTCCTACCTCAATTGTTCTATAGAAAACTAAGTATGAATAACTAGTTATGTCTTGGTACACGACTGTAGCCAAGTAATTTTTCTTCTTCTTCTTCATTTTTTTTTTTTTAATATTATAGGTAACAGTAGCCATGTAATCAAATCATATTATAAATTAATACCTTGAATAATTTCTCCATATATAAAATAGGCATGAAAGTATCCCAAACATGTAGTAAAACATAAAAGCATCCAAGTGCTTGTAATCACAGAACATTAGGAACATGATAGTGCAAGACTAGTAAAACCTCACAACATAAATGCAAATCACCTTATTATCTATGCCACGAAACGAAGTGGTATAAGGATTGGCATCGTCAGCCTCATTAGTATGATTATAAACAACATCCAAAATGACCTGTAGAAAGGAAAAACCTCAATGCAGTCTTCTGTCAAAACAAGTATTTGAGACTTCTAAACAGGGATACAACAAAAAAGAAAATTACCATCAACTAACAATATTACATATTTTACTTTTTGGAGAATGAAAGACACAATATACCTCTATCCCAGCTCCATGCAAAGCTTTGACCATTTCTTTCAACTCACGGGAAGCATTAAGGGGTCCTCCACCATCACTAGCATAGCGACTCATAGGAGCAAAGAAATTTATTGTCGAATAGCCCCAGGTATTGATCTTCAAAAACAAGAGTCCCCAACATATACTGTCATGAGCAAATGCTATGGACATATAATCCGCCTCCCTCCCCACCCAAAAAAAGGACTAAGATTAAGATTCATGTTCAATTTGCTTCCACAAATCAAGTAAAATATAGAAGGGGGAAAAACTCAACTTAGAAAACTACACTACAGCTTTGCTACCAGCTTTTATTGTCTCAAGGTACCCTGTGGTGCATCCCACTTGTTACCCTCCTATATGTCTCCACGGGGCATTGACTTAAATTTAGTGGTCACACAGAACCAGCTCTTAGAATTAATTTTAAAATTAAATATGCTTAGCGGTTCTTTGTTAGTTGATTATTATTCTCTTCTTTGTTAATAGAATTATTAGAATACCTTTTGAATTGGTTTATCATTCAAAAAAAATTATTAGAATACCCAAACAAAAGAAGCACAAATAAAGATTATTCAGATCTTTACCTTCTTTTTCTTTCATTTTAACAGGATTGTCCCGGTATTAACTAAAGATTATTGTTTTGACTATCAAGTTGATGTTATCTCCTAATTATAATGATGAGGATTCCATATAAGTTTAGTAACTTTTTTTTTTTTGGGATAGATAACTAAAAATTTTATTAATAAACAAAAAAAAAAACCAACCCGAGTACATTGGGGATGTACTTTGGGGGTGAAAATCAAGAACCCAAGTTACAATGATCAAGTAAAAGAGGAAAAGAAAAACAAGAAAAATGCGACAGAGCCACACTCCAACCAAGGACAGTGTGTAAGAAAAAAGACTTAATCTCTAGCAAGGACTGTTCACATCCCTCAAAACAGCGAGCATTTCTTTCCCTCCAAATACACCACATCAAGCAGTGTGGCACAAGTCTCCAAAAATCTATATTGCGATGCCGCCCAAATTTACCTTGCTAAGATTCAAACAACTCAATAACCTTAAATGGCATAACCCAATGCAGCCCAAACAAACAAAACACCAATGACCACAACTCCCAGGCCAAAGGACAATGAAGCAGAAGATGATCCACCGACTCTCCACACCTCTTACACATGTAACACCAATCAAGAACAACAATGCGCCTTTTGCGAAGGTTATCAGTTGTAAGAATCTTACCTAAAGAAGCTGACCATGAGAAGAAAGCCACCCTTGGGGGAACCTTTGAGTGCCACACCAACCTCCAAGGGAACGAAAGGGAAGAAGGGTAAAAGGAGAGATAAAAACTACTAACCTCAAACCCTCTACTCCTAGCTAGCTTCCAACAAACCTTATCAAGGCCAACCCCCCGCACTTTCGAAGAGTAAACAATGTCCATGAACCGACCAAAAGATTCTTCCTCCCAATCTTGTGGAGAACGACGAAAAAGAAAATTCCAATGCATCTGCCCACCAGACCAGCCCATAACCTTCGCCACTGAAGAATCCCTAGCTCTGCTAAGGCTGTAAAATTCTGGAAAAGCCTCTTTGAGTGAACAATCCCCATACCACACATGCTTCCAAAACTTCACTCTAGTACCATCACCCACATCATGCCGTAATAGTTTAGAGAAGTTCAGCCAGCCACTTCTAATAAACCTCCAAAGGCTAACACCATACGAACTAGTCACCTTTTTCGTGCACCAACCACCCCAAACATTCTCATATTTCGCCTCTATGACCCTCCTCCACAGCGCATCTGTCTCTAAACCATACCTCCACAACCACTTTCCCAACAAAGTAGTGTTAAAGCTTCTCAATCGTCTGATACCAAGCCCCCCACCCTACATTGGCTTGCAAACCTTAGCCCATTTCACCAAGTGAAATTTAGAATCACCATTACTACCACTCCAAAGAAAATCTCTTTGTAATTTCTCCATACGATTAGCAACCTTCCCAGGAATAGGAAGAATGGAAAGGAAATAAGTAGGTAAGGAGGATAAGGCACTTTTAATAAGAGTGACCCTACCTCCCTTAGATAAATAAAGCCTCTTCCAACCTGCTAGTCTTCGTTCCATCTTCTCTAAAATAGGATTCCATATTGATACCTCCTTGAATTTGGCGCCCAAAGGAAGTCCCAAATATTTCAAAGGAAGGGAAGAATGCCGACAACCCAACAACCCCACCAACACATCCAGATTTTGCACCTCTCCAACTGAAACCAACTCTGATTTCCCAAAATTAATTTTTAACCCAGAAACCTCCTCAAATCTATTCAAAATCTCCCTCAAAGTAACTAACTGATTAGGATCAGCATCACAAAAAATAAGTGTGTCATCCGCAAATAGGAGATGAGACACCATCATCGAAGTACTAGTTGTAGAACCTACAGAGAAGCCCGAAAACTGCCCAGCAGCTACAGCCACATCCAACATACGACTCAAAGCCTCCATAACAACATCAAAAAGCAATGGAGATAAGGGATTCCCTTGCCTAAGCCCCCTAGAGCTTCCAAAAAAATCCGAAGGACTCCCATTAATTAGTATGAAAAATTTAACAGTAGAAATGCAACACAAAATCCATTTTCTCCACTTATCTGAAAACCCATAGCGCTGCAACATATACATAAGAAAACCCAAATTCACATGATCATACGCCTTCTCCAAATCCAACTTACACAACACTCCTGGAATCCTAGTCTTCAATCTACTATCAATACATTCAGAAGCAATTAACACTGAATCCAAGATTTGTCTACCTTTCACAAAAGCATTCTGTGAATTTGAAATAAACCCATGTGCTACCCTTTGAAACCGATTAGCCAACACCTTTGAAATAATCTTGTATATCCCACCAACTAAGCTAATTGGACAGAAATCCTTGATCTCCACAACATCTACCTTATTAGGAATCAGGGCAAGATAAGAAGAATTAAGGCTCTTCTCAAACACAGCTTGAGTATGAAAGTTTTGAAACACTTCCATAACTTCTTTCTTCAAAATACTCCAACAAGACTGGAAGAAAGCCATGGAATAACCATCTGGGCCAGGAGCCTTATCACCATTAAATCCATTAATCACCCCAAACACCTCTTCCTCATCAAAAGGCCTCTCTAGCCAAAAAGCATCTTCCTCCGAAATTCTAGAGAATTCCACATCATCTAGGACAGGTCTATGAGCCACATTTTCTGAATAGAGCTGCCTATAGAACCGAGAAATACACTCAACTATATCCTCTGGATCCGAAGACAAAACTCCGTCCACCATAAGACTATCAATGGAGTTAACTCTTCTAAGAGAATTGGCTACACGATGGAAGAATTTAGTATTCCTATCTCCTTCTCTAATACAAAGTACTCTAGATTTTTGCCTCCAACAAATTTCTTCCAATAGAGATGCTTTTTCCAACTCCCCTCGGAGTTAACTCTTCTAAGAGAATTGGCTACACGATGGAAGAATTTAGTATTCCTATCTCCTTCTCTAATACAAAGTACTCTAGATTTTTGCCTCCAACAAATTTCTTCCAATAGAGATGCTTTTTCCAACTCCCCTCGGATTCGATCCAACTCCAACCTTTCCTCCACCGTTAGACCACAACTTTCTTCAATATTCTCTAAATCACCTAGTTCCTTCCACAATTGTTTTCCCTGTTCTTCAACATTTCCAAAAACCTCCACATTCCATTTTTTCAAATCATTTTTCAATAGCTTTAATTTGTTTGCCAAAACAAAACTCGGAGCGCCTTGAAAATGATAAGAATCCCACCAACATCGCACCCTATCCACAAAACCCTCATCCTTAAGCCACATGTTTTCAAATCTAAAAGGCCTCCTGCCCCTTTGATGAAAGGAACCACTCTCTAGGACAATTGAAAAGTGATCTGATAGAAGCCTAAACATTCTACGTTGGCAAACAGTAGGAAACTTATCCTCCCAATCTACAGAAAACAAGAATCTGTCCAGCCTTGCGTTCGACTCAACTTCTTGAGAATTAGACCAAGTAAAAGTTCCACCTTCCAAAGGGAGATCAATCAGACCTTTGTCTGAAATAAAATCAGAAAACTCCCGCATAGCAGCAGTATAAACAGTAGAACCGGCACATTCAGAAGGAAATCTTGCCACATTAAAGTCAACGCCCACACACCATGGAACATTCCACCAGCTGCTCAGACCAAATAATTCCCCCCATAAAAGCCTCCTCCCCCTCACTGAATTAGGACCATAAACTCCGGTAAATGCCCATTCGAAATGATCGACTACACTTTTAAATTTACACAACACTGTAAATCGACCCACTGCCTCCTCCACTTTGTCCACAACCCGAGTATCCCATATCAACAACACACCTCCAGAAGCCCCATAAGAGCCTAAATATGACCAATCAACATGTGTTACACCCCACAAGCTGCCAATCACAGCTCTAGTTATTAACTCCATTTTAGTTTCTTGGAGACAAACTATATCTGGCCTCCAATTTCTAATCAGATTTCTAACCCGAAGCCTTTTATCCCGTTCATTCAAACCTCTAACATTCCAAGAAATAATTTTCAGATTCATTGACGCACCACAATAGCCCTCTCACTACTCGCGCTCCTTAACTTAGTTGACCCATAATCCACATTGAAAGAGCTCATCAAATTCTTCAATTCCCGTTGGCCCTTCTGCCCCAATTTAATTAGTTTCTTCAGACTACCTACCATAATCTATTGCTTTTTTTTTTTTTTTTTTTTTTCTTGCCTCTAAAGCTAAGAACAGACCCGTTATTTGTTCCTCAAAACCTTCTAACGAAATCCCCACAGATTTTTGGAAAGCCTTAATCCTTTTGGTTACCCATCGTGATAATAGTTTGCTATCAATATTTTCCTTACACCCAAACCCTTCCCCAGAATCACCCTCAATTTCCAAAGGAGCTTCTGTGAATTTAGAGATGAATAGAACCTCCAAAGAGAACTAAGTAATTGATGGTAATGTTTTCTACACCATTTGAGTCAGTGTTTCCAGTTATATCATCTCTATGATTTAAAAAATTGCAGATATATGTTATTCCAAAGTCAACTCATTCAAACACCAAATCATAATCTCAAGGACTTGGCATTCCTGTCATGTATAATACCGAATGCTAAGATAATGTATTTCCTACAAATTAATATGAAGTTCATACAAATTACG
Source organism: Quercus ilex subsp. ballota (assembly GCA_032727855.1). Lineage (NCBI taxonomy): Eukaryota > Viridiplantae > Streptophyta > Magnoliopsida > Fagales > Fagaceae > Quercus > Quercus ilex. The sequence goes on from CM064909.1 coordinate 2,782,939, forward strand.
ATAGTGCTCAGTGATTTAAACATGCACACGCCAAAATATACTTTCCAGCATTAAAAAAAAAATGTATATATATTCTGAGCAGTAGTGTGTTATTCCAAATGGATAAAATTGTACATGATGCTACCATGGCATTGCAATCATTCAGAAAATCCATTATATAGAAATAAGTACGTAAAAAAATAAATTAATTAACAAAAAATTTTCACTCCAGTGTTCCACAACCTCATTGATCCAAATGTAGTGGAACTACAGTCCAAAATCAAAATATACCAAAATCTTTGCATGAATAAATTAAGTTTTGAATGCTTAAGCAATAAAATGAACTGGTAACATTGTTATAAATTATAGTTTCTTTCAAATGCATTAACATCAATAAAATGAGATCTATGTCTGTCTATCTACTTACAGAATAAGAGGTGAGAGGTTTTAAATTACCAGGTGATCTCTAGGATTTGGCCGCCTTTGAAACTCCAACTCATCAAATTCAAAGACAGGCAGCAACTCCACTGCATTGATACCAAGTTCTAGAAGATGTGGTATCTTCAAATTAAAACGAGAAAGGAAAATGTCATAAAATATTATTTATCAAATGGTCAAACAAGATCTAATATTTACGTACCAAACTTCAAAAAAAGATTATTTAACTCCAGTCATTTAATCAATATACGATTTATGCAGGCATGGTTTGCTCCCACAAAAAAGGAAATTGGCAAGTCAAAGAGTAGTTTGCAAGATAACAAAAGACCTACCAAACCTAGAGTTTCTATAGACAATGTCTAAGTTTATTAAAACAACAATTACATATCCCAAACATCAAGGTTTCTCCACCTAAAGGTTTGAAAAAAAAATTGCTTCATCAAATAAATGCAATTTGAACCATAGGTGGAGTATTTTGACCAAAAGTGCAGTTAAATGTCTATAGACATGCACATGCTATAAAAGGTAACCACAGGACCATAAGACTAGGCACTCTTTTAAAGTCCAATGCCATGCTAAAGTTGGTATAATATATTGTTATCAGTTAACTGCAAAAGTGCTGGATGTAGTACATATCATCATTAATCTTTTTATGCTTTCCTTTTCCAAAACCACCACACCTCTTTCTATGGCACTAAGTGTCACTTATATTGCGATTCCTTCCGATCAATCCAGTGCACCCCCAATACCATCTAAGCTAGCTAAATACATGTCACTAGTTTCCAGTCTCATCAGGATTTTGTGACAAGCCATTTAGGTACTCACTCGTCTCAAAAGGTCTTTAACTATCTACTTTAGTATTTTGGGAATATCTGAAGTTTTGGTTCTAAATAATTAATATCCACAATTCCATAGAAAGAAAGTGACTACTTGTAAATTAAAGGGTTAAATGCAGATAACCACCCTAAACTATGGGAAACTTGCAACGTACAACACAAACTTTAAAAAGCTGCAATAAACACCCTAATTAAACCAATTGATACAATTAGCACTTAGCTGTCCAAATCAATATTAAAGTTAACGGTGACATGATTTGTACTTGACCTGAGTAGTAGGTAGGAAAATGAAGGCATTATATGCAAAAACACTAGTCAATGATACAAAAACCCAAAAATACACAGACACTCACACTGGCAGCCACCCCACCTCCACCTCTAAAAACTACCCTTACCCCAGAGCAAAAACCATCAAGCTAACCAAACTTTGGCAAGCTGTCACAAAGAAACCAAGCTGTTGTGAGTCCATCACCCAAAACTACTTTACACCATCAAATTGCCGGCAGAAACCACTGAAACTTCAAATCAACCTAAACCCAATCAAAACTAGAGAAATGAGAGAGTGAAAGAGAAAAAAACACCACAGGAACAGGCCCTTAGCAGTGCCTATGCATGACGTTTAGGAGGGTGTTGTCATTTGCTATCACTGATCATGTGCAAATCATGCAACTGTTAACTTAATACTAATTTAGGTGGCAGCGTCCTCATTGTCTCATTGATCTAATTAAGGTGTTGACTGTGACTTTTAAAGTTTGAAGCACACATTGCCAGAACTTCAATAGTTTAGGATAGCTATCTACATTTAACCTCAAATTTAAAGATTGCTCAGGGAGAGAAGGCTCCTGGTCAACTAATTTTTAAGAAAACAAAAGCCCCACACCTAAACTTGATATCAAAAGATATGCTTGGTCATTGTTTTGAACATTATACCATGATTCCAATTCAACCTATATTCATAATATATGCTTGGTCATTGCTTTGAACATCTCAAGTCCATGATGGACACCCATACTCATGCCTGTGTCAAAGATTGTTTCTTGCAGAATGACATCGTTCAAAAGAGTAAAATTTAATAGAACTGTTAAAATTCTCTCATTTACAACATCTATGGTTGCTAGAAGTTCAAATTAAAGATATCATTGAATCTATTCAAATACTATCTATTAAAATGCTATTCAGTTCAAATGATATACCATTACCTTCTCAATCACACCAAGGTAGCTCCCTCGTATCTTTGGATCCAACTCACTAGATTCATCAAATGTAAATGCACGAACATTCATTTCATATATAACAAGATCTTTCTGCAAAAGCAGCAGCAAATATAATAAAGGTTGAGATTTTAAAGAACATACTATCTAAGTTGGACACAAAAGAAAGGAGGGTGTCTAATTATCAACTTAAAGCAAGTGAAAAAATAATGATTTCAGCTACAAGCACAAAAAAAGCTTCAAAAGGTGAAAACAAAAATACATATTTAGTTATCAAATTACTGCTTATCAAACCATAATTTGAAACAGGAGAGTGAGTGAGTGAGAGATTGTCATCTAATAGGACAATTTATCACCTCGGGTATATTTGGAAGCTTGTAGGTCTCTCCCCAGTCAAAGGGCAAGCTCTCAAAATCATAAGTTCCAAGAAAATTAGAAAACTTTTTGCTCGCATCTCCAAAATATCGGCGACCCTCAACTAGCTTTGCATAAGGATCTAAAAGCACGATGCTGCTGTCAAATCGATGACCTCGATGCCAATCACGAGGACCATCTATGCGATAACCATAGAGTACATTACTCCGAGGCAAATCCTGAAGAGAAAAAACCATCTTAATATATCTTTTACATGAGTTAAAATTTCATTATATTACCATCTCATGGGACCAGATAAAAGCAGTCTTGGCAGTCAGTGAACCCAAAATTCATAACTTAAACAACAAAAACCCATTTCACAATAACCCATTCAGGTTTGTTCACTCCAAGGCATGCTAAACCACTGAAATCAAACCTTCAGCACCAGAAAAATATTTTGCACAGATTAGGCATCATAAATTTCTTATCATTTTTTAAATGAAATTCTCATATACATAATTTATACACTGATAACTCAAGCAGCAACTTTTTCCAGCGGATTTTGGCAAAGGAATATAGAGTAATCAATATATATATATATAAAACCGAAACTTCTAAAACTTCCACAATTTTCCACGTCAACACAATATTAAAAAAAAACATAAAAAAAAAATTTTTAAAAAAACTTTTCAAACTTTTCTAAAACCGAAAATAAAAACATAAACACAAAATACTTTTCTAAAAACCGATAAACTGCTCTGCCGTTCCCCCCACACGCAACCTTCTCCTTCCTCTGCCTTCTCCTTCCTCCAAAACGCCCACGCTCTGCCGTTCCCCCACACTCAAAACGCAGCTCAACGGCTCCACCTTCAGTCCAAAACGCAGGCCACCATCAGCCCTTCTCTCCAACAACTCAATGGCTCCACCTTCCACCCTTCTCCAACTCTACATTTGTCGGCGCTACCCATCCCTCACTCACAACAGTTTCTCCCCCTCTCTCACCCTCAGTTCTTCTCTCCCACAACGCTGTTGACACCTGGGTTTCTACCACCAGGTTTGTTGTTGGGTTCTACCCCTATCGAATTTTTATTTTTATTTTTGGTAGCTAATTTAAGTTTGGGGTGAGTTTGTAGAGAAATTCGAGTTTGGTTTTGAGAATATCTACTTATACATGGCCGTATTTTGATTGAAATCAGAGAAGCCCCAACACCCCGAGGCAGAACAACCCCAATTGAGGGTGTGGCTGAAGAGAACAGAATCCCAACTCTTCACCCTCAAAGTGTTTGACAAAATTCCTGAGCCAAACTAAAAAAGGGGGCTTTGGCTTGGAGGCATGATGCTTCCTTTCCTCTTTCTCTTTTGTCTTAATTTAAGTTTTTTTGTTTTTGTTTTTGTTTTTGCAGAGTTTCCACGTCTTCTTCTTCTTCCTTTGGATTGGATTTCTGGTATTGGTCTTCACTACTCATTTGATTTGTTGAGCTGATTTTGCTTTTGAATCTGTTTGATTTGTATGTATATTTGTGTTCTATTTGTGTGTATATGTGTACATAATAAGTATGTATTTAAGCTTCGCTGAAATTAATGCTATGTGTTTCATATTGTTCTGTCAGTTTTGTATTCTGTGACTAGGTTTCTATGTTTGTATGGTTGGCTTCAATGTTTTGCTTAATGAAATGATTTGGGACATGAAATTTTCTAAACTCTATTTTTAGTTTTTAACTGTCTTGATTTAAACCTTTGAGAACTTCTGATTTGTTCACTTGTGGTTTACTTTTATGCCAAAATGAGTTGTGCTTAGAAAAGATGTATTTTCTTTTGGGGAAAACAGAGATTCTAATGTAAAGTTCACATCGTTTGTAAATCTCTGTAAGCTGAAATTTTATTTTAGTCTACCACCAAAAGTATTTAGGTTTTTTTTATTTTGGGTTGATTGTCTTTGATTTAGGTATTTGGGTTATTGGTTTTGATTAAGGTTGAATGATGAAGATGGAACTGTAGTAGGATGATCAATTTGAAGAGCTATGTTATTCAAAATCCAATTTTGTTCAACAAATTCACCAGATTTCCTGCTTTGTCTTTTTGTAATAGTCTCTCTCTCTCTCTCTCTCTCTCTCATGTTTTGAATGGTATAATGGTTGAAAGAATGATATAAGAATTGGTATCCTTTGTGAAAATAGGCCAACCCTAAGTGTTTGACAAAATGTCTCAATGAAATTAGAATTAGTGTAGATTAAAGGCTTGGTAAAAAATTTACATCTGTTTTGTGAAAGTCCCCTATTTTGGATTGGTAAAAATTAGATGTGAAGAATAAAGGGGTTTTTGCTGAATTCGTTTATTTTTGTTTGTGTTGTTAGGAAGTGGAAGGATATTGTGGATGAATGGGTGAAGTTGAATCAACCTAGGGAACACACATCCTCTACTTTAATAGGTAACACTATTTGTACTATTTGGAATGAATTTAATTTCAGTTTCTCTTTTGAGTAAGTAACTAAGTGCAGATTGCATTATAGAAAGTAAGTTAAAATTGGTAATTGTTGTTGGCAGCTGATGGAGACTCACCTCAGCAAAAAGTTACTCAAAATGGTTATTAGTTGCTACAAGTTGATTTTTTTGGGTTATCTTTGAATTACAGCAGGTACTGTTAATGAGAATTTGTATTGCAACTCCTAGCTAGAACTGTGAGTTATAATTTTGTTAATAGAGACCTGTAAGCGTTTAGAATTTTAGTTAATAGTAATGATTTTTACTGATAAGTTCTTTGGAATTTTGGTTTCTTTTTCAATGTTGTGCTTTTATTTAAGCAATCATTTTGACTTCACTACATAAAATTATTTTTATTTGAATATATGTACCATGAATGGCAAAGCTATGTAATAGCACTCTAATGCTATGCTTTGGATATCACCTTATAATGTTAGGTTCTCTCTAAAATTTTCTTATGGAATAGATGTATTGAACACATCTTTTATATGTATGTGGGATTGACCTATGTAAGCTATGTTTGGTGTTACTATCAGTTACATATGGCTTGGTCTTAATGAAAAATTATTTCAAGGCAAAGTAAGTGGGGTTTCTGTATTGCTATTTATCTCTAAGTTGAGGACTTCTTTCATTGTAGTTTTGGATGGTTCTTGCTTCATGTTGAACGAAATTTCTTGAATTTGCTGCAAACCTTGATGGGTATTGCTTAATGAAAAGTTATTTGTCTCATATATGTGGTCAACTGCAACTATCACGGCCATTGCTCTTGCACATGGAGGGGTAAGTCCATATGACTTCAATTTTTTTTTTTTTTTCATCTATCTTTTATAGCAAGGTTAGCAATTTGATACTTACCCAAAAAAAATTGAAATAAATATGACTCTAGGCTTACTTTGTTTTGAAGATTTTCATTTTTTTTTTTTTAAATGTATATGATATATGCTCACATTAATGATTTTTTTATATAGCAGATAATCTGTTTGTGTCTTTTTAAGAAATTTCAATGAGTAATATAATATTTTTTTATAAATTCATTCCTATTCAAGAATTATAGGAGCATAAGTATAGTGATGATCTTATTTTTGTTTCAAATGGTAATTCATTTAAGCTTGAACATTTTTTTATAGGGACTAAGGCTTCACAATATTGAAATTGTCAATTTGAAAGAAGCAGACAAGAAGAATTTATTAATTCATAAGAAGCTATATTTGGTTTTTGATTTAGATCATACGTTGCTAAATTTCATTGAGCTTACAGATATGACATCAGAATAAGATATTTAAAGAAAAAAACAGATTATTTAATTTATTTGCAAGGTATTACTGTTACCTTTTATATTTTATTACTTTGGTAGTGTGCTTAGCATTTTGTATATCATTTTTTTCAAGTATCATGGTGACATTGCTTCTTTTTTTGCTATTGTAACATTGTCATTTTGTAGAACTTCTTTTAGAAGTCAACATGAATGATTATCATTAGGTTCTGAATCAATAGTTCTGAATCTGTTGATGAAAGTTTTATTTGAGTGCTTTCAGTTTGTCAATCGAATGTTTTTTAAGGGAAAAAAAAAAATTAATGTATGATAGTCTATCATCCTAATATGATGCCACTCAATTTATTTGGTAGTTTAGACTTTAGAGCTCATTCATGATAAAAGTCTTTCTAATTATGACTGAGATTATGCTTCGACAAGTTTCCAATTATTTGAAGTATGTATAGTTTCATTCTCAAAGGTTCTTGCTTCATCATATTGAACTCGACCTGTTTGTGTTTTGAAATTAACTTGAACTCTTATTAAAAGCTTGGTTTTGTATCTACTCTATGTGAAACACCGTAAAAAAGTAAACTTTGACTTTTTAGTTTCAAATTATAATTTTTAACTTTTGTAGTCAAACTAAGAAGGGTGAAGGAAAATTTTTCTAAAAAAAAAGGAAAAAGGCTTATGGATTTTATGAGATGTATACGTGTTGATTGTAATTTTTATGTTGTAGAATGATGAAAAGAACTAAGGAAAAAAGGACTTTGTTTAGGATCCACTTGAAATAGGGCAGAAGCCTAAAGGTTGCTTCTAATGTTGCTGCACTTGGATGATTCAAAAGCTATGTAGACATGTGCTTATGCATTATATGTGATGTTTTGTTTGGCAAAATTTACATTTTTGAGGTTCTTCAATAAATGATTATTATTTTCTTTTGGAGTTATGTGGATGTGTAATTGCTATTTATCTTAATTCTTACCTATAAAAAACATATCATATGAAGGATTTGCACTTGATCCATTAAGACCAAATTCGAACATGCAAGTGATTTTGCTACCAATAAAAAGCTGGACAGTTTGTAACATGCAATTGATTCTTTTACCCAATTTTGTAGTCTAATTTGCAAATGATTCTAATTGTAAAGCTTGACAATTTGTAACTTGCTTTGGATCCAATATATATATATATATATATATTTTTTTTTTTTGAGTTGATCTCATTTTTAGCAGCTTTCCCGTGCATTGCACGGGTTAGCGACTAGTTTACTTGAAGACAACGGAATATACAAGAGCTCCTTTGGAATCACTGTGATGTCCACAGGTGAGCTAGTTATAGGAGCAGACTGGCACTCTCCCCTCTCTAATCTAAACAAACCAAAGATAAAAGAGAACACACACATGGATGTACACCACAGCTGGTGTAAGAATTCAAAAATGAGACCATAAATGCATTAACCTGCAGTAGATCATTTATCGTAATTGACTTATACACTCATATAAACAACAAGCAATACTATAGGTAGCAACATAACGCAATTTTGAGACATCAAAACAACATTTCGTAGGCATGAGATCCAGTATAAACACTAATGGGAATGTGCGACATGTAAAGACTATAGGCAGGCACAGACACTGCCACTAATAGGCAGACAAACTTAAATTTCCATTGCCATGAAGAAAACCATTAAGATACCCCTAGTAAAGCAAGTTGATATAGAACAGTTAAGGAAAGCTATCAATGTCGACCAAAGACAATCAAAGAAGTGTAAAGCAAGACTACCTCAATACATATGTGCCAAATGTCTCCTGTTTTGTTCATATGAGGATCCAAAGTGAGTTCCATCATTTTACCATCCCACCTGCCAAACGTTCCAATCAATCAAGAGCATTTCTCTTATAATCAGGGATCCTACACTAAGTGTATAAAGAATTCACAATTACAAATAATTCTGATACATAGGCCCCTACCCTCACAAAGAAAACACACAGTTGCACACACAAAGGAAACTTCAATTGCATCTTGAAAAAAAAACTTATCTCGTACACACAAAATAAGTATCAATTGCATCTCAACAAGTACCATTACAGTAGAAGTAGTATATAGGAATTAGGAAATATAAAAAAGGTAGAGCAAACGTGACTAAATGACATCAACTTCAGAGAATCTGTAAGGGACTCTTGAATAAACCAAAATCTTTTACACGATAAAACTGACAAGTTGAGATATGTCCCAGTCTCTATCTTTGTGTCCCACATCAATCATCTTCCCAAAACCACTCTCACTTCATTTTAACCTACAACAAGATTCTTCTGCTTTCAATCCTTTCAAATCTGCAGAGTATTTGGCTAACCACATTTAAAGTAGTTATGAAGCTCTTGTTCACCAATTATAGGTTCATAGACTTGCTTTCACCTTCCATGCAAAAATCCCCAAGTCATTTCCATGGTAAACACATACCAATCTCAAAGGTATGAAGCCTGGATCACCAACCCTCATAATATACACAAGATATCACCAACCAGACAAATATGTTTGTATGTATATATGTAACCAAATTATATAGTAGTTACAAAGCTCATGTTCATTAACCATAAGTTCATAGACATGCTTTCATTTTCCATTCAATAATCTCCATGTCACTTCCTTTAGTGAAGCCATGCTTCTTCTTTTTTTCATAAGTAATAATTAAACTTTAATGGAGCCATACCAAAGTATACAAGTTTTTAAGCCCAGATCACCAACTCTCATAATACAAACAAGCTATCACCAACTCAACAAGTATGATATATAGGTATTTATGCATGTATGTATGGATATTTTTATCACCAATACATATATGACCTTATCCATACCTTATATATAAGAAATCCATACTTTCTTTTTATTCAAATGCTCTTTCTTTCGTTAGTTTAATGAGTTAATACCCAAAAGGAAAGAGAAAATGTCAGCAGAATATCAATGCATAAAATTCAAGGTCTCAAATCTCAATCACAAAGTATGCTTACTACAAGTTCAGAATGCATTAGAATTAAGTAATTTAAAATGGTTAAACCTGAAGCGAATTTGACCCTTTTTAACACTGAGATGCACATCCCAAACTGAATTTTAACCTATTAATTGAAAAAGAAACTGTTTTTCACCTCTCAGGAAATGATAAGCAAAGGGTGACAGCAGAAGCATGCTGTGAAAAAATAGCAAAGTTGATCCCACTCTCAACTTCTGATACACCCAGCGGAAATGCTTGACCTGGGAAAATTTTAATTGATGGTGTGGTCTCAGACACTTGAGGGGCTTCTTCCTACAATCAAAAATGGTGAATACATGACAATATGAATTATTCCCATTTCAGTGTAAAACAAAATTCCGATACCACCAAAAACTACATGTACTGAATCTCAATTGAAAATTAGCAGCACAGAATCAAAAGATATAAGCACATGAGAAGACATTGACAATTATTTTATTTTAGAGAGGCAGGAAAAAAGACATACGTTGACTACAATATTCCCAGCTATAAGACTTACAGCAGTAAGTCTACCACAACAAGAGGCTTTAAACCTTACACAATCCATTAAGAAAATCACATATAATCATAACTAAAATGTAACACATTCTCTTTGTCATTCTCATAAAAACCCAGTGAAAGTCACTGTGGTGATTGACAAGACCTCTAACACTTATTAGAAGACACCTTTGCAAAAGGATTTTTGTATAGTATCACCATACTTCTCCACCTATCACTTTTTCAGTCATAGTCATACCTTTCTCGCTTTGTAAGACCCATTGTTCATTCTCGATGCTTTACATATTCAAAAAGTGCAAGCTGATAGAAAACAAAGGTCAACACATACATATGCAAATAAAAAGTACCTCAAGTACACGTTCTTGGGCACGCTGACCATAAACATTTGTCGTCCAATGCTTTACATGGCCCCCTGTCTAACTGATGCCAAAAGTCCAGTCAAATCTTGAATTAGCACACAAAGTTTGGAATAACAATAATAACTGATATTCATAAAAGAAATGACTACCACACACACGTTATCACACATAAACACACGCACACACGCAATTTTTTGCACTGAAACCGTGACTTCACTTGAAGTCACAATTTCAGTGCAAAAGTGATGTGTGCATACGTTTATGAGTTAAGAGGTGTGTAACAAACACCACTCTATTCATAATACCATAGAAAAATAAACTTGCCTTACTGGAAAGTCCCGGTGCATTGCCACCTGATGCTCGCTTACTTAATTTCAATCTGATGGAGATATAACCACGAGTCAAGCAAGTTACCTAGTTTTTTTTTTTTTTTTTTGACATGTAATAAGGTAAATACTCACAATCCTGAGGGGATTTCCTAGTTAATTACCTGCTTAAATCTTCAAGCCAACACATAATAACAAAAAACAGATTCCTAGGCCAATGAACACTGTTTTCAACTCGTATTCTAACTTAACTGGCTGCCAATGACGTGAATAGGATACTGTCCATTCCAAATGAAATTGAGAAAGTACAGTTCATGGTGCCATGTCATTTGAAATTATTAGATTACAATATCCTTAGGCCCAAGCCTTGTTGGTCTATTGTACTTATTGTACCTTATGATTATATTATGTACTACTGATTCTAGACTCTGCCTATATATTGGCCTATTCTGTACATTGTATTTGACCTTTTGATTTGTAATATCTAATTCGAACCATAAAATGAATCCATTTCAAATAGATCTCGGGATCGATCATTAGGTTTTATTATTAATTCTCAAAAGAATTCAAAAACTACTCACATTTAAAGCAAGAATCCTTAAGAATTTAGACTCTAATCTTATACTCCAATTCTCTAAAACCGTATACACAGTCAACGTGTTTAAAAATAACGAATCAAACTGTATCAAATTTTCTAACCAATATATTATTCCTCAGTCCTCACGAACTTAGAATCCACTCTCAGAAACGTAAACACGGCCAACGTATTTAAAAGAATAATAGAAAAGAATGAAGCAAAGTCGAAGCTGTAATGAATTTTGTAACATCGATTTTACACGCGCAAGAAGTCAAGAACTACTCGTATATAATATATAGTCAAAACTCCTGACGAACTTAGAATTCACTCTCATAATTCTCAACCAAAAAAAAAAAAAAAAACGTAAACACAATCAACGTGTTTAGAATAATAGAAAAAAGAATGAATCAAAGAGCGCACGCACTGAAATTGAATCAAATGTAAAAAAAGAAGAAGAAAATCAGATGCATAAACACTATAATTGACCTCATTTCGGAGACATGAGAAGGTCCAATGCAAGAACGAGAAGTGTTGTTGGACATAACTGAAGCGATCAGAGAAGCTCTGGTGGCATTGGAATCGTAGAGAAATGGATGATGATGATGAAGGAGCATAGTTGAGCTTTGGAAGCGCTCAAGGTTGAGTTGAGGCAAAAGGAAAAGGAATTCGAATCTGAAATTGAGAGAGAGAGAGAGAGAGAAAGGGAGTTTTGGGGTGTGAGTTTGAGTGAGTGAGACATTTTTGTTTGTTGATCTTTTGGAGTCATTTTCTGGTTTCGAGAGCGGCATGGACGCGGGATATCCAGCATTTTTATGTCTGCCACGTGAACGGTTACGAAATAGTTGGATCACGTGCATAGACACGTGTCTTTGTCCTTTACCTCTTCAAATCATAAGTATCCCACACTGCTCACAAGATCAATATATATATATATATATATATATTTTTTTTTTTTTCAAAAAAAAATAGATTTTTTCTTTTTGGATAAAACAATAGTAATCTTGATTTATCCAATAGCAAAACAATAGTAATCTTTATTTTGCTGAAAACTTAAAATAATAAAAAAAAAATATTTTGATTACTATTTATTAATAAATTTACTATTCATGGCCTGATTGCACTGTTCATGTCTCATGAACAGTGCACCAGGTACTGGTCAAAAAAAAAAAAGGCTTAAAACGCACAAAACGCAAATGTGGGAAGCGCAAACACACTTTCCAAACGCACAAAAAAAGGCTTAAAACGCACAAAACGCAAACGTGGGAAGCGCAAACACACTTTCCAAACGCACATGCTACAATAGTTAATAGTTAAATTTTTTTTGGGCCCAAAAAAATAGTTAATAGTTAAATGATGCATATGAATATGAATTATAATTTTTGGTAAATTACAAACCATTTTTAATTTGGATCATAATCTTATTTTAGTGTCAATTTAATTTCTACCATTATACTTTGGATGAAATTATTTTTTTTTTTTTTTTTTGAGAATTGAGTAGAAAAAGTTGATGGGTCAAACAAAACAATAAAAAAATAATTCTTCATGTCATATAAGTTGTCAAATGTACCACCATATTATTATTTTATTTTATTTTTAATCCAAATTAAAACTTGTGAGATCTCACCAACCAAATACATCTCCATTTCCTCTCCCTCGTCCTTAAAATCCGACGTCCAAAGTTGCAGATAGCAGCAAGGGCAATGACGTGTTCTCTCTTCTGGCATAACCAAGTCTCTCTCTATCTCACAATTTCTCTCCCTCTCCCTCTCTCATCCTTACTTCATGTTTGGCTCCTAAAAATTCAATGAAATTATTACTGTAGGGTCTGCTTTTGTTGCCAAGCCCAAAGGATATGGGTCAAAGGCCCAACGAACCCAGAACAATGAATTTGTAGAGAATGGATCGAAGGTTTAGGCGCTGGCCGACGTTCACGAGGCATGAACTCCTCTCTCTTTTATTGAAAAAGTACTCAGAGCAGTTTACAACTGGGGGATGCTCCTCGGCCCATGGCCGAGGAGGCTTTTCTTCCCTTTCCACTCCCCCCCCTTTCTCAGGAGGGATTCCCTTACATTATATACCCTTTACCCAACCAATCCTAACCCTACACTTGTTGAGCGATCAGGACATTACTCAGGTGCTTGTCCCATCAGCCGCCTTCCCATTCTCTTTGAGAGTCGCGGCAGCCAAGGTGGCACTAGTGCGGAGTCCTTTCCTCATTAATGCGGCCAGGGTGGTAGTCATGTGTATTAAATGCGGAGGTGACAATCTGTCATGAGCTTGTCCCTCTATCAGATTTATGTTGCAGGCACGTGGTATTCCCCCTCAACCCTTTGAGTAGTCATGAAGGCTTCCTTGAAAGGGTTTGCTGGTTGCCTTAAGTTCTCAGATGTCCGATGATGGGGTCGTCCTCAGCCTGGCCAGCTGTGTGCCTGAGCTTCTTCTTTTCCTCCTCGAATTTTGGGCGCCTCCTCGGCTCGGGCCTTCGGCCCAAGAACGAAGTGGGCTGGGCCATAGGATTCCTTGGCCCCACAATAGCCCCTCAAAATCTTGCTATTCGCACCCTTGGGCGGAGAGGAGGATTTTGATGTCCTCGGGTCTGCGACGCGTCCCATCGAGTTTGGCCCTCTGTTAGTGCTGGAGTCTTTTCAACTGCCCCAGAAGCGTTACTGGCGCCTCGAAGTGCGCGATACGCCTTTCATTAAATCAAGACGGCTCTGTGCTCCCCACGTTCAACGGGAGGATGATAATCCGACGGTGGGGATTCGCCTAACATTTATGGGCGGGAAAACCCGCGCGGCTCCTTGATTTGGGGTATAAATACCCATTCGAAAGGCCGGTTCCTCTGTTTACTCGCATCCAAGAGTCTACATCTCCAGCATTAAAAGCTTGTCCGAGGAGCTTCTACTCATTTCTGTAAGTCACTCTATCTCTCTTCGAACTTTCTTCCTCTCTATTCTTCCTTCTCTTTCTTTTGCTCTTTCTTAGCTCATTTAGGCATCATTTGGGATGGGTAGATTTAAGAAATACGTTTACACTGAGGAGGCGATAGAGAAATTCATCGCCGACTATAATATACCAAGCAACGTGGGCTTGAGGTATTGTGAGGAGGGCGAGTGGCGCTTTCGGAGGCAGGAGGGTGAGGTAGTGATTCCCATCGTTGCCTTCGTTGAAGGTGGCATGAGAATACCCATGGGGCCGGTGATGAGGGGCTACCTAACGTACTTCCGGCTAGCCCCCACCCAGTGTGCCACCAACGTCTTCAGAATTCTGGGTTGTGTGGATGCCCTGAACGAGAAGATGGGGTTGAGGTTGACCCACCACGACGTTAACTGGTGTTATAACCTCCAGTGCCTGAAAGGCAAATCTTACTACCTGAAGACCAGGGATGACAGGGTCCGGCTCATTCAGTGCCTCCCTGAGTCCAGCAAGGGGCTGAACAAGGACTTCCTCATCGTGTCTGGAGAGTGGCACGATGGCCTTCACTGCCCAACGACGGAGGGGACCCCAGGTGGGGCAGTGGGAAAATGGACCCTAATCAGTTCTATTCTTTAATTCGCCTGTTTCTTTCGTACCGTTTGGTTATTAATGTGAATGTGTCTTCTTTTGCAGATCCGCACGCCTTCACGCGCCACTTCAGTCTGATCAACCGGGAAGACTTGCAGAAGGTGCTGAGGGCGGAGGTTTTCGTGAACGAAGCCGATAATCAAGTTAGGGCCACTCACCAGATCTTGGGATACGATCTGGCTCAAAAGTCATTCGCGGCGCCGAAGTACGTGATCAGAGCAAAGGATCCTCGGCTTCGGAAAATAACCGTGACCGAGGACGGGTTCCAGTTCTCCGAGGTGCCCTCCACATCAGAAGGCGCAATACCTGCGGGTCCCTCCTCCTCCCTTAGACTCTCGGAACCCGCCGAAGAAGGGCTAGAGAGGGAAGTGGAAGTTGCCGATTTTGGCCCTGCCGAGGACGAGTTTGACGTTTTCGAACAAGTTCACCAGTCCAAGGACCCTCCAAGAGACCTGGGCGATCCTCGTCTGACAGAAGCAGACTTCCCAGCGTCTAAGTCCTCTCCCCGGCACGAAATGGGTTACAAGAAGAGGCCCCAATCTAGCCTGTTGGATCTGATTGAAGGCCAACCAGGGAAGTCTGAGCCAAAGCTTCCTCCTCCTCCTCCCAAGGCTCATTCTGCCCAAGGTAGGTCGGCTCCCACACAATCAAGACCTCCTCCTTCTCTGCCTCGGACGAGTCTACCTTCTAGGCACGAGCCCTCTGATCCTAAACAGAGAAAGGACAAGGGCAAAAGGCCAGTCGAGGAAAGGTCCGGGTCTCCCCGGGAGGAGGGCGATACTCGGCGGCTGTCCAAACAGTTGAAGATAGGCTCTCGAGGCCAGGATAAACAGGTTGACGCCCAGCCCGAGGCTGAGGCCTGGCTTCCTGCCTCAATGCTCCATGGGGGGCCGCTGAGGGAAGACTCCTCCTTCAGGGATTTCAAAGAGGGCGAAGACGCGTACGTGGCCGACACGCTGGAAAGGTGCCTGCTACTCCCAGCTGACATGGCGGAGCTGGGGACTATGAGGAGCAGAGAGGTCTTCCTCTGCCTCAAGCGGTACTTAGGAATGGTAAGTTCCTCAACACTTACGATTTTTTCCTAGCTTCAGCTTTCTCTTCCCCTTTTCTGAGCTCGGCTAACCGTGTACTTATTTTGTTGGGCAGGCTATTCAGGCCACTTACAGGTTGGAGGACGTGGCCCGTGACCAGGGGAAAGCCATGGACGTGGAGCGTGAGAAACGCCTGGACGCCACACGAACCCTTAAAAACTCCAAGGCTGATCTTGCCAAGGCCCGGGAGGAGCTAAGGGCGATGACCAGTGCTAGGGACAACGCCCTATCAGGCCTCGCCGGCTTCCAAAATCAGGCCGAAGACCAGTCGAAGCACCTGGACGAGGCAGAGGAGCAGCTGAAGACTGCAAAGGAGCTGCTCGCTGATCTGCCAAGGAATGTGGCTACTGCCGAGGAAGCCAAGAGGGTGGCTAAGTGGGACAAGGATGAGGCCGTGAGGGCCAAGTTTGAGGCTGACCATGGCAGGGAGGACGCCCTGGCCTCTAAGCAGGAAGCCGAGGAGGAGGCCTATGCTGCGGGGATGGCCGAGACAGAAGCAACCTTTAGGGCTCAAGTCCCCGGGCTGTGCAGGCGCTACTCTGCTGAGGTTTGGAGGGAGACCCTCAGGCAGGCTGGGGTTGAGGCCTCGTCCGACTTGTGGAAGGAGGAAAGCGTGTACTACCCTCCTGCCATCCGTGAGGCAACTCCAGGTGGCGCTGAGGCCGGGGAGGCTGCGGCGGAAGCCGGTGCTGCCGCGGGTGAGGACACCTCAATCGCTGAACCTACGGGCGAGCTTGTCCAAGGAAGTGACCCCTCCGAGGTAGCTGAGTCAGGTGAAGGCCCCGTTGAGGAGGCGCCTCAGGAGGTTACGAAGTCAACCTCTGAAGCTGAGGTTCCTACTGCTGAGGAGGCAGCCGTTCCTGCCGCGCTTTCGCAGGCTGTCCCTTCTGGCCAAAGCTCAGAAGGCCCTGAAGCTGCTATGATCCAGCCCCTTTCTGAGGGAGGAAAATAAGTGGGCAGGGCAGGCCCCTCGACGCCGTCGTCTCTCTTATCTTTTACATATATATTTTTTTTTTTATATTTTTTTGAATTGTAATGTGACGTTCATCATGTAACCCTTATGGATTTAATGCAATGTGATTTCTATTTCTTCTTCCAATTGTTCTGGCTGTTTGTACATCTGCGTGTTATTCGTTTTCTTTTTTCCTTGTTGTCTCCTCTTTTTCTTTACTTGCATGATTTTATCGCCAATTATACTTCGGCCAGTCATGGCAGCGATTGTAATAACGTGAAGGTACGTATGCATAGGCAGGCCCTTTATGTCTCCGGCACCAGGTGGGGCTCTTGTTTTCCCAACATTCTAACACTTAGAATCTTCTGAAGTAGTTAGTTTCCCCGTAGGCGTGAGTCCTGGGACCATGCAGTGCTTTTGGTTCTGTCTAACACTTAGAATCCTCTGAAGGAGTTAGTTTCCCCATAGGCCTGAGTCCTGGGATCATACAGTGCTTTTGGTTCTGTCTAACACTTAGAATCTTCTGAAGGAGTTAGTTTCCCCATAGGCCTGAGTCCTGGGACCATGCAATGCCTTGGTTCTGTCTAACACTTAGGATCATCTGAGGTGGTTAGTTTCCCCGTGAACCTGAGTCCGAGGACCATGCAGTGCCTTGGTTCCGCCTAACATTTAGGATCATCTGAAGTGGTTAGTTTCCCCATAGGCCTGAGTCCGAGGACCATGCAGAGCCTTGGTTCTGTCTAACACTTTGTCTTTGAAGTAGTTAGTTTCTCCATAGGCCTGAGTCCGAGGACCATGCAGAGCCTTGGTTCTGTCTAACACTTGATCTTTGAAGTAGTTAATTTCCCTATAGGCCTGAGTCCGAGGACCATGCAGAGCCTTGGTTCTGTCTAACACTTGGCCTTCTGAAGCAGTTAGTTTCCCCATAGGCCTGAGTCCGAGGACCATGCAGAGCCTTGGTTCTGTCTAACCCTTATTTTTTGAAGTAGTTAGTTTCCCCATAGGCCTGAGTCCGAGGACTATGCAGAGCCTTGGTTCTGTCTAACACTTGGTCTTTGAAGTAGTTAGTTTCCCCATAGGTCTAAGTCCGAGGACCATGCAGTGCCTTGGTTCTGTCTAACACTTGGCCTTTTGAAGTAGTTAGTTTCCCCATAGGCCTGAGTCCGAGAACCATGCAGAGTCTTGGTTCTGTCTAACACTTGGTCTTTGAACTAGTTAGTTTCCCCATAGGCCTGAGTCCGAGGACCACGCAGGGCCTTGATTCTGTCTAACACTTGGTCTTTGAAGTAGTTAGTTTCCCCATAGGCCTGAGTCCGAGGACCATGCAGTGCCTTAGTTCTGTCTAACACTTGGTCTTCTGAAGTAGTTAGTTTCCCCATAGGCCTGAGTCCGAGGACCATGCAGAGCCTTGGTTCTGTCTAACACTTGGCCTTCTGAAGTAGTTAGTTTCCCCATAGGCCTGAGTCCGAGGACCATGCAGAGCCTTGGTTCTATCTAACACTTGGTCTTTGAAGTAATTAGTTTCCCCATAGGCCTGAGTCCGAGGACCATGTAGAGCCTTAGTTCTGTCTAACACTTATTCTTCTGAAGTAGTTAGTTTCCCCATAGGCCTGAGTCCGAGGACCATGCAGAGCCTTGGTTCTGTCTAACACTTGGTCTTTGAAGTAGTTAGTTTCCCTATAAGCCTGAGTCCGAGGACCATGCAGAGTCTTGGTTCTATCTAACACTTGGTCTTTGAAGTAGTTAGTTTCCCCATAGGCTTGAATTCGAGGACCATGCAGAGCCTTGATTCTGTCTAACACTTGGCCTTCGAAGTAGTTAGTTTCCCCATAGGCCTGAGTCCGAGGACCATGTAAAGCCTTGGTTCTGTCTAACACTTGGTCTTTGAAGTAGTTAGTTTCCCCATAAGCCTGAGTCCGAGGACCATGCAGAGCCTTGCTTCTATCTAACACTTGGCCTTCTGAAGCAGTTAGTTTCCCCATAGGCCTGAGTCTGAGGACCATGCAGTGCCTTGGTTCTGTCTAACACTTGGTCTTCTGAAGTAGTTAGTTTCCCCATAGGCCTGAGTCCGAGGACCATGCAGAGCCTTGGTTCTGTCTAACCCTTATTCTTTGAAGTAGTTAGTTTCCCCATAGGCCTGAGTCCGAGGACCATGTAGGGTCTTAGTTCTGTCTAACACTTGGTCTTTGAAGTAGTTAGTTTCCCCATAGGCCTGAGTCCGAGGACCATGCAGAGCCTTGGTTCTGTCTAACACTTGGTCTTTGAAGTAGTTAGTTTCCCCATAGGCTTGAGTCCGAGGACCATGTAAAGCCTTGGTTCTGTCTAACCCTTATTCTTTGAAGTAGTTAGTTTCCCCATAGGCCTGAGTCCGAGGACCATGCAGGGCCTTGGTTCTGTCTAACACTTGGTCTTTAAAGTAGTTAGTTTCCCCATAGGCCTGAGTCCGAGGACCATGCAGAGCCTTGGTTCTGTCTAACACTTGGCCTTCGAAGTACTTAGTTTCCCCATAGGCCTGAGTCCGAGGACCATGCAGAGTCTTGGTTCTGTCTAACACTTGGTCTTTGAAGTAGTTAGTTTCCCCATAGACCTGAGTCCGAGGACCATGCAGAGCCTTGATTCTGTCTAACACTTTCATTTCTCTGTAAGTAGGGGTTTGTCCTCGGACCGCTTTACTGGAGACGATTCCTCCTTCGGTCGGATTATGATCTTACACGTGGCGTTGATCTCGCCTCCAGCTCGAGCCCCCCATCTTTTTTATTTGCGAAGCGTCCCTTGGTCGTTCGTGTTCCACGCTTGACGCTTCGGTGAGCAAGACGCGCCTTCATTAATGGCCTCGTGAATTAACATAAGTCCAACGGTCTACGGCCCCCTTGGAATTTGGTAGCTTCATTATTAGCCCTGCTGGCAACTCTCTTTTCGAATTCTGCGTGGATTAATTCTTACCAACCCTCATCCTCTATATAAGGCTTTCCGGGTGGATGGTTTCTCCATACTCCATGAATCTCCCAACACAAACAGAAAGAACACACCCTTTCAGCTCCCCAGGCCCCTTTAATAACCCCGCTGGAATTGTGACCGGAGTTAGTAGATATGGGGCGGCTTTGGGCGGGTGTGAAGACATCCGTGCCAAGAGCCGTTGTGGCCGCAGCCCCCACTGGGCTTCCGGTGCTGCAGAGTCTAGGCATAACCCCGATAGCGCCATGCACGGTGGCCCGAAGAGATGTCGTTGAAGTACCTAACGTCTCTCTTCGGAGCGCACCCCCGACGGAGGAGACATGCGAACTCACATCATGGGCGGTGCTCGAGTGTTGCCGTCTCCAACGGCCAACGCTTGTGGGGTTGGAGAAAATCAAGGGAACATCACGGGGGAGGGCGTCCCGGAGCCCCTGCATTTGCTCCTCGCTTTGTTCAAGCTCCGCTGCTCCGAGAAAGGAGTTGTTGGTGGCCTTGAAACAAGCCAGCCTCAGCCCCCTTCCGCTCGCTTACTGTCAAGTTCTCCCATTCTCTTGATGCCAGTAAGGGTACGGGTTGACACTTCCCTCTAGCTAGTTTTAGGACGGGTCCGCCTGGGCCTCTGATTGTAGGACTAGCTGGTAGGAACAGTTTTAAAACACGCCTGCCTGAGCCTCTGATTGTAATTTGTAATTTTTCTTTTTATGAAATAATATCAAGCTTTCTTTCTTTGCTGTTGAATCTTCTGTCTCGAGCTTTTGTCTTTCTGCAGTGTTTGTTTGGTAGTTTTTTTTTTTTTCTTTTTGCATCACCACCGATCTTCCGTAGAATAGTTATTTAGAACAGTCGCCTGTTGCGCCTGCCGGCGCACTAATCCTTCCCACAGACGGCGCCAATTGTAGGGTCTGCTTTTGTTACCCAAGCCCAAAGGATATGGGTCAAAGGCCCAACGAACCCAGAACAATGAATTTGTAGAGAGTGGATCGAAGGTTTAGGCGCCGGCCGGCGTTCACGAGGCATGAACTCCTCTCTCTTTTATTGAAAAAGTACTCAGAGCAGTTTACAACTGAGGGATGCTCCTCAGCCCATGGCCGAGGAGGCTTTTCTTCCCTTTCCACTCCCCCCCCTTTCTCAGGAGGGATTCCCTTACATTATATACCCTTTACCCAACCAATCCTAGCCCTACACTTGTTGAGCAATCAGGACATTATTCAGGTGCTTGTCCCATCAGCCGCCTTCCCATTCTCTTTGAGAGTCGCGGCAGCCAAGGTGGCACTGGTGCGGAATCCTTTCCTCATTAATGCGGCCAGGGCGGTAGTCAGGTGTATTAAATGCGGAGGTGACAGTCTGTCATGAGCTTGTCCCTCCATCAGATATATGTTGCAGGCACGTGGTATTCCCCCTCGGTCCTTTGAGTAGTCATGAAGGCTTCCTTGGAAGGGTTTGCTGGTTGCCTTAAGTTCTTGGATGTCCGATGATGGGGTCGTCCACGGCCTGGTCAGCTGTGTGCCTGGGCTTCTTCTTTTCCTCCTCGGATTTTGGGCGCCTCCTCGGCTCGGGCCTTCGGCCCAAGAATGAAGTGGGCTGGGCCGTAGGATTCCTTGGCCCCACAATTACAATTTATTTTTGTTTTTCTTGAGGAATGATTTAGTTAGTCTTTTGCTACTTTTAATTTTGTATTTTCATCATCAATTTATATATATATATATATATATATAATCGAAATATTTGAAACTTCCACAATTTTCCAAATCAACACAATATTTATAAAAAAAATAAAAAAAAAAATAAAAAAAAAACATAAACCCAACCCGATATATGCTCTGCCTTCTCTTTCTCCAAAATGCAAACCTTAAGCTCCTTTTACCATCTCCCCCAACGTTCAGACCCAAGGCAAATCTCCTTCCTTAGACCCACGGCAAAGACACCATACCCACAGATTCCTTAATGAAAACCCACTATACCCACAAACCAACAAAGATCTCCAAGAATCAAAACCTACCATACCCACCATACCCACATAAAAAAAAAAACTATTTCTAACCCAAAAATTTCAATAAAAATTAAAAAAAAAAGAAAAAAAAAAAGAAGCTAAAACCCTAAATTTTTTCCTCAATTCTGAAAATCTTCTCTACCCTTCTCTTCCTTCAAACGTGATTCTCTACATCAGCTTCCTCCAATTTGTTTTAAAAAGAAAGTCCAACTCCTCTGCTCCAAAACTCTATTGTCTCCCTCTCCCTCGACACTACCTTGATGCCGTAGTGGCAGTAGCGAGACACTTCGTGTTTTCAAATCAATGTTCTTAATTTCGTTCCGTGTTTATTTTTCCTCACATCAATGATCAAACATAAAACTTCAGATTTGCTACTAAATGATTTGTGAGGAAAAAAAAAAGTAGAAGAAAGAATTCAGCCATGGGTTTGGATGGATGAAGAAGCATTCCTCTTGGTTCTTGAAGGCTTGCATCTGTACTTTGTAAGTCTATAGAGTTTTCAAACTAGTATAGTGAGATGATTAAGTGAGACTTGGAAATATAAAAAGGCAGAAGCATTGGAATGTGGTATCACATGGGTAGGTTGCTGGAATTAGGAGCGAAGAAGTTTCATGATTTATAAAATTATAAATATACTAATATATTTGTTTATTTACAAGAAAACCCAAAATGTGAATTATTTTTTCCTCAATAACCATTATGATCACTTTATTATGATTTTCTTTTTTGAAATATTGTAATAAATAAAATTCATTAAACTATATCATTTGGCTTAATAATAGTCATATATAAGTAATATATATGACTATTGGATATATGACTATTATGTTGTGTATCCAATAGTTAAGCTATTTTGAATGTACACCACTGTCAATTGCTTTAAGACCTCTTCTTCTCTTCCCGTATGTGTGTAAAAATACTTGGCATTTTCAAAAAAAAAAAAAAAAAACTTACATCGCAACAGTTATTGGATTATGGAATACTAATTTTTATTTTTTGTTTGATTGATATTTTCCAAGAAAACGTTAATACTAAAACAAAAAGAAAGTTAGTAATTTAATGTTTCATATCGAATATTAAGATTGGAATCTTAATATGTGACCAAAGAGGTTACAAAAGTTATTGTGGGGGGTAAAAGCCCAGATCTACCAATTGGGCCTGGGGTCCTGTTTTTGAGATTATTTTGTATCCGAAGTGTAGTAACAGGTTGGGATAGAGTTCACTTAAGGGCAACAAACCCAGAGGTGGCAGAAGAGTACAATCCGAAGAGGTCACCCTTTGTCCGAGGAGGTTTTACTCCACGGATACGAATAGTTCTGATCAAATAAACGTACAGAGGGCCCGAATGCCCTTCCTGGCAATTTTGGTGACAAAGATAAGCTATGGGCACTCCTGGGGATGATAAAGATGAAGAAATATCTCAAGAAAAAGCTGCTACCACCATATTTAATGCCCTGCAGCAACTTTTCTGATCGCATTTATGTGGAGAAGACCCCCGAACAGTGCAACCTCAGCTACCGCCACTCCCAAAAAGCTAGAGAATATGCTTGATGTGACCTATACTCAAGTATGTAAGCAGATGGAGGACAAGTGGACGATTGGGATGATTAGGAAAGAGGCTATATAAAGAAGAAGAGCCCCTGATAGGGAGTGGATCATCAAAAAAGAGGGAAAAAAGAACAAAAAACAACTTTACTGTAGCTCTGGAACTTGTAACCTAATTTCATTCAATAAAATTCCTCTTCGGACGTTAGGTCTACCATTGTTTTTACATGATTGCATGTTAGATTATTCGCAAATACTATAATCAACTCTTGTTTAATTCATACCCGGCCCAGTTCTTTCACTCACGCTCTACAAATTCATTGTCTTGGGTTCATAGGGCTCACACTCCGTATCTCGTCAGCTTGGGCTACAAAAATTGACCCTACAGTTATATTTATAAAAAATTCATATAAAAAAATAAGCCATACTTAATAGTTTTTCCATGCATTGCATGGGTTAGCGACTAGTTTAATTAGTTCAAAAGAATGTACTGCCATGGTCGGGAAAGGTATTCTTCTTCTTCTTCTTGGTGTATTTTTGCAGTAATTAATCAGAAATTCAGCTCTTTACCGATCTTGTCAACTTTTTCTCATACAGTAAGTGTATCTTCTTCTACATTTTTTTTTTTGGGTACTCTCTCTGAATTGTAATGGTTTGTATGTTGTATACACGCTGAAAAATAGTCACTTGAGTACCCTAAAAGATTCCTTTACTTTTATGAATGTAGGTATGAACTGGAAGAGGTTGCTTGGCCAGGTATATATCCTACTAGGTTATGTCCTGAATATATATTTTTTTCTTTCGATTATTAATGCAGGATTTGGATACAGATATAGTTGTAGCAACAGCCAGGGGACAACTTCAGATCAGATGCAATCGCTATCTCTGCTAATCGAGTTGTTGATGAGAGACAAATGAATGCACTCTTTTAAATATAGCATTCTGCCTGCCATTTTAATGAAGTGGTGGCAGCATACGTATTATGTACAATTTATTGTTCTCATAGATCACTTTTGAGTCTGAAGTTGATGAATAGGTAAGAGCAATAAATAACCAAAATATTTTTTTGAGAACAAAGATATCTTGATCATTTTAGTAAGCTGTACTTTGGAACTAAATTGGTATGGCTGTTATTGTGGATTTGTTTATGGCTGCTCATTTGAAACGAAATTGTTATCTATATGTGCTGGGTTAAAAATGACTTCAAGTAGCTCATACAGAAGCTTGCAGAACAATGATGCTAGGTGTTTATTGTGGGGAGTGAGCCTAAAAGAGATGAAATTGTGAATGTTGGCAGACTTGAATGACTTCCACCCAAAAAAACAGAGAAGACTAATGTACATAGT
Source organism: Quercus ilex subsp. ballota (assembly GCA_032727855.1). Lineage (NCBI taxonomy): Eukaryota > Viridiplantae > Streptophyta > Magnoliopsida > Fagales > Fagaceae > Quercus > Quercus ilex. The sequence goes on from CM064909.1 coordinate 2,807,724, forward strand.
TTAGATGTAGGTAATAGAGGAGTCAAACTAATGAGACTTCCATAGTTTATACGGTAGTGTGTTGGATAGCTTATTGACCAACTAATGTACTATTTTCAAACGATGTAATTTTGAGTTTACAATATCAACTATGGCAATCAATTTCAGGACTTGATGATTATTCCTGCTTGTTCTTTTCACCTTTATTCTTCATAGTTATTTTTTGGCATTAAGAAGTACAAAATTGCAAAGACAATAAAGAAAATATACATGACGCATAAAAACTTGGTTATCATAAAATGATACTAAACAAAAACATCCATTTAAACCTGTAGGCAATCATCCATATTTTTTGGCATTAAGAAGTACCGAATTGCAAAGACAGTAAGGAAAATATACAGGATACCTAAAAACCTGGGTATCATAAAATGACACTCAACCAAAACATCCATTCAAACCTGTTGGCAATCATCCATATTTTTTGGCATTAAGAAGTACCAAATCACAAAGACAATATGGAAACATACATGATACATAAAAACCTGGGTATCATAAAATGACACTAAACAAAAACATCCCTTCAAACCTGTTGGCAATCATCTAGAGTACTCAAAAGTCAAATTACATGACACATCAAACTTGTCAATACACAACATAACTTAAAACAAACATCCAAAGTGCATAAAACAAACTAGTAGTTGATGGAAAACATAAATCCATAATAGCACATAACTCAAAATAAATAAAAATTCCAACATGTCTACAAAATGAACATATTCCATGATTAGCCACGACAACTTTTTCATACTATGCTTAAAGATGACAACCATATAACCATGGTAAAACAACCTATAATTATAACCACTTCTAATACAAGCCACACCAATATAATCAAAATATTGACTAAGAAAAGAGAAAAGCAATGTAAAGAACAATTAACCGAGTGATAATTTAAAACACATTGCTTTGCAGTGAATGGGAAGAAAGGCTAACTTGAATGACAGATACAAGGTTCACACCAAAGATGATTTGAGACTTATTATTAGTTCCAAAGTCACGTCTATGTACAACAATATCAATGATGATTAGAAAGCAATGTTCATGAAAGAAATACCCCCAATGATATTAACAGATTCAAGATATAAAGGAAGGGTTCCGCAATTAATTACTAGCAAGAACTACCTATCAAAAAAAATATATTAGCAAGAACCACTTAGAGTCGCAATTCATTTTACAAGTCATGAAAAACTGGAGTAACATCATAGTAATTGAAAGAAAAAAGATGTGATATGAAAAGGTTCAGATATTAGAAGACAGCAATGCTAACAAAGGCAGGTTACATAGCTCAATCATCCATGGGATGCTCGTCTTATACTCCACTAGCATCAGTCATTTGGTCATCCTTGAGGTTGCCACATACATTACATTCCATAATGTTAGAGGCAGCACCATCATCTTTGGGGGGCAAAGGAGCTAGTGTGCCCCAGCAATTCTCTCTATCACACATGTATCTAATAAAGAAATAGGCATGAGGGAAATCAGTATCCCCTTGTCCTTTAGAGGATTCCATTTGATCATGGTTGTCCTCATCCATCATTTCCTCCTCCTCCTCCTCTTCCTGGACAAGATCTTCATCATCATCATCATCATTTTCATGATCAGACCAATTGGCTTCAACATTGCAGCGGTCACAACGACAGGTGAAGCCATAGTCCTCCATCAGCCTTCTCTGCCTGCTGGCATAATTCTCGTTCACAGGGAAATAGCTTAAGCATATCTCCCTGCCTTGCGGAACATCATGAATCATACGAACAATAATGTCAGTGTTGCGGTCAGGAGCAGTGTCAACATAATCAAAACGGCAAGCATTAGGAAGGCAGTCATGGTTGAAGAAAGAGGCATTCGGGTAGATACCATAAGCTCGAACAGAACGTTGGCCGGAATTAAGCGAGGAACAAGGCTCCATAAGGCCAAAGGCATTGAGCTTGTCCTTGGCAAGCAAAGCAGCTGTGAGTTCTAACGAGAACGGAACTGGAAGAGTAGAAGGAGGAGGGCAGAGGGAGGAGATGAGGGAGTGCAAGGATTGGGCAGTGGCAGTATCGGCGGCGTCAGGGGCGCCTTCAAGAGAGAGCAGAATGTGAAATTGGGAAGGGGAGTGAAGGGCAAGATGGTACGCAGCCACGAGGAAACGAGCCTGGACTTGTTGTTCTACAGGCTGTTCAAGTAAAAGAGGGGCGCAATCTCGGAGGCGAGAAAGGGCTTGGCATAGCCAAGGAGAGTGGGATGATGCAAGCGCAGCAGAGAGACAGTTTTGGCTGCAGAATACATGGTGATGGGAACAAGACGAAGAAGAAGAAGAAGAGGATAAGGTTCTAAAGCAGTTGGAACAATAGACGGAGGATTGATTGATCAAAGGAAGAGCAGAGTAGAGGAGGATGGGAGAGTCCCTGAGAACAATTTCGCCAGCCTTCAGTGGCTGAGACGCCTCCAGACCTCTCCCTCTCCCCTCTATTTCCGTCCTCTTCAGAAAATTGCTCGACATCTCTCTCTCTCTCTCTCTCTCTTGCTCAAGCCTGCCTCATTCTTGGTCTTGTGATCATCTGCTATTGTAAGAATGATGTTATAGGAGATGCAGAAAAAAAATAGTTGATTACCTGCCAAAAAAAAAGAAGCAAAAGGGCACAAAATCAATTTAAAACACTCGGAAACAATGTTGCGAGAAGAAAAAGAAACGCTTGCTCTTTAAACTCAGGCAATGAACAAGAAAACTAAAACCCAAAAATTTTGCAGATAAAAATCCATTACAAATTCAGAACAATTATACCAATAGCAGAATACTCTTCCTTTTTTTTTTATTTCTTTTTTCTCACACAGAAAAACTATACTAGGATCAAACGCATTTCAAATAAGAGAGAGATATTATACCAAAATCGGCATCACCGTCGGGAATCACCTCCTGGCGTCGCTGCCGTTCCGCACCGTCATTCACCGATGTCTCTGTTAGGGGATAATGAAGGCTTGAGGAGCTTAAGTGATTCACTAAATCGTTCGTGCTAGGGGTTAGGGTTTTTGATACTTATCAGTTTTTTTTTATTGGCTGACATGACAGTAGACGTGGGATAAAAATAAATTTTTTTATTATTTTTACTCTATCCTAATCTATATATGGCTGAAAATTTGAACTCCGGCCTTTACCCTTCTCACGCTCTACAAATATTTATACTTGTAAAGTGACTAAAATAAAAATAATATTTTATTTTGATCATTAACTACATCAATATTTCTCATCCATCACATAAGGATAAAGATTATTTTGATACATTAACAAAAGATTAGGGACCAAATTTTATTAGATTTGTCAATTAAATTTTGTGTGTTGAAATATTAGTGCTCCATTTCTCGGTTACTTTTTGTACATTAAACTATTTTTCATTAAAATATTTTTACTATTTTCTTTTTCTTTTTTTATTTTATTTTATATCATATTATTTTTGTTTTTAAACTTTACCGTAACTTTATCGGTCCTCTATCATTTATTATAAACTGTGATATACAATGATAATGCAAAAATATCAACAAAAATAATGAATTGGTCAATTCACTTTATTTTGGTTTGTAGGTCCATTTTGGTCCAATTGGAAGGATTTTTTATTTTTTTCTTAGGATTTGGAGGGGAGAGGAGGAGAGTGCTTCTACTTATAATAATAATAATAATAATAAACTGTCAAATTTGTCCTTATGATGTCAATTTATATATATATATATATATATATATATATATATATTAAATAAAAATTAATTGAAAGAGCATTGAAATCATTAGCTTGTGTGGGTATTATCACACTCTTAGCTATATAAGTGATTGGGAAATACATAAATATCATTAGACAAACTCATAAATCTCGAATTAGGATGAAGGAAAAGTTTTGACATTAAACAAAAAAGAAAAGAAAAGACTTTGAGCACAAAAGGAACGTTATAAATTGTAAGTTTGATAGTAAGAACAATTATCATGAAGCGAACATCATTATTTAAAATTTATGATAATTATAAAGAAAAAGATTATACTAAATTTAGAAGTCGATATATAAAATTTTAAAGGAAAATTAGAATCATAATTGAGAAATTTATTTATTATGTTATTAATATATAATACATCATTTATATTAATTGTTATATTAGTTTGTAAGATATTTATAATAAAATTAACAATCATTTTAACATTTTTTCTACTTTATATAATAAAAATAATTGATGTGATATCCGTATGGTGTATATAATTTAAACTCACTTGGTAAGGATTTACCATAAATGTGTGTTTTGGGTTAGTTTATTTTTAAAAAGATGGTAAATTATATTTTAAATCCTATATCTTAGTGGTGGTTTCAGATTATCCCCTTAAGTCAGATGGTAAATTATCCACTTGTAAAAGAAATTTATCAGATTATCCCCTTAAGTCAAATCCACATCGACAACACAGCTGATCTCTTTTTCATTTGTTTTTGGGCCAGAATAGTATAACACAGCTACAGCTTTATAATGGAACAACAGTTTCTAATTAGTTTGTAATGGCTAAAGTAGCATCACTCACACCACAGAGAGAGAGAGAGAGAGAGAGAGAGAATTGTATAAGTTAAAGTTTGATAAATAGTTGGCCCAACCAAAAAAGAAAGCAACAACAAAAATCACAATCATGTACTGCACCGCCTACACTAAAAATCCGATTGGTGTTTTAATCTGATAATAAAGAACTATCATTAAAAACGGACGCCATAAATTGGAATTCTCTAAAAAATACAATCAGGTAAAAATAATCACAAGCTGTTGACAATTGTTACTGTATCATGCAGATTTTCCTCACAATTGTGAATCACCACAAAAGCGTCAAATGAAAAAAATTGGAATATGGCTTGAGAGGTAAAACATTCCATCATTGAACACTGGGCGACAAATGAATATGCTTCATTACACACCTCATTTGGCTGCAGTACTCTTCTCCCTGTAATTATGTGCCCACAAAACTAAGATTTTTTTATATAAAAAGATGGAGAGCATATCAGTGAAACTATGACAACATGTCCTATTTCAGAAAGATATATCGACAAACCATAGCCCCACTGTAAATAATAAACCGAAGTTCCACGATCTGACAGTATTGAGTAGAAAACAACTCCTGCACAAACCCAAAACCTAATCATGAATAAGTTACCAAGCATGTAAAGACAAAATAATAAACCAAAACTACATCAAATAGAATGGGATGATGCAAGGAAAGCCACGCGCATAAAATTGTAGAGATAACAGTTGATGATCAAGAGAGAAATCTGCTTCCGTCAGCACCATTTCAAACACAGTTTTTTGAGGCATCAATCAAGAAATTTGCACTTAAAAAAAGAACTCCAATTTCTCCTTTCACTTACAAATACAAAGTACAATATGTACCTTCCAAAATGTAAATTAGGTTATCAATGTGATACTGAAACAGATGTTCTCAATTCTATGACTACAATATTCAAATACCCTACTTGTTTGATCTTAATCCTTCCCCTTTTTTTTAAATCTCCTTCATATCATCAAACAATTTGATTGTGAGAGCAGACAGCTTACCCTCATAAAAAAATAAAAATAAATAAATAAATGAGAACTCTTCCTATATATATTATTTTCTTCAAGAATTAAAGAGATTAGCATAAAAATTTCAATGTTTCTATCCAATGAAAAAACAATCACCTGCATCACCATAGTTGCTGCTGTCAGCTAACTTCAACTCATGTTTTCCATAGTGACCAGTAATTTATAGAGGCAAAGGAACCCAGAAATTAAAAGCAAAAGCCTAAACTAAATCCTCTAATTGATTTAAGAAGCATTCAGCCAACATCATTGTTTCCTAGTTACTTTGCCCATGTCAAACTACATGAGAGTAACCGTGCTTTATGAGGACACGGAGCAAAATACAAATTCAATTTAAATATTAGCATATTCAAGGCCACAGGAGTAAATTGTGTGGCAGGCTGGCAGCTATGACACGTTTAATAGAAAATGAGTGATTAGAAGAATGAAAGATAAATCTTAGCGATTGAATAATGACAAAGAATTTGTCGGCGACATAAATCATGTTTGCTCTTTACCTTGGACCTTTGAGGAAGCCTGAATATGATGGCCATGAAGAACAGGATATTGCTAACTAGCATTGGGACAAATTCTTCTATGTTACCAGAGCAAATTTTGTAGCATAAAGCCCTATTTAATTGTAACAGATGCAGAGGCCACTGCAGCCTCTGCTATTAAGGAGACAGGTTGACGAGCCTGCAGACAGGCACCTATATCAAAGGGGTGCAACTCAGAACCATCAAAAATAAGATTAACACCAGGAAGGGTTACTTCTCTGCTGTCAACTTCATCCGGTTCAACTTTTACTGAACTCACAGCATGTGCTTCTTCAATGGGCCTTGTGGCAGCCTCATAGACAGGAGTTAGAGCATATGACCTGCAAAGTATCATTCAATAATTATAGTCAGGATATTATCAAATCAGATCAGAATAGCAGCAAAGAGTACCAAGAATTCACTCCCTACCAATGTTATATTCAATAGGACAAAACAAAAGAAAGAAGAGACCAAAATGCTTCCTGACTTTGTTCCAGAAAGCTGTGTCCCTTATTAACTTTGCAGACCCTCACAAAATTTAGACAGTCTCAAAAATCCTCTAGCATCAGTGCATCGCTCATAATGCTTCCTCAGAAAGCTGTTTTGCAGCTTGTAAAGGCCCTCAAGTAACCATGATTAAGAGTCAAACTTGTTCCAAAAATTATGACTGGTGGGGTTAGTTGCCCATAGGTTTTACTGGCTAGAGGCGAGTCCAAAGGGCTCTTCTTTAGACAGGTTTCCTAGGTTATCCAAAAATTAAAAAAAACAATTGTTGACCTACATTAATAATTCCTAACAACAACAAATCCACAGCTGCAACCACCAAGCTTAATCAGGCTCCTTGCCACCTAACCAGGTGCTGCCACTGGGTTTGTCAAACATCTTCTTACTGATATTTAAATTAAAGGAGTAATTGGAAAAGGTAATACGAATCAACAATATATTTCCACATAAATAATAACACTTCCTGAAAACTACTCCTCTTAATAGATCCGCTCTAGGTGTCTAGCAAGTTAAGCTCTTAACTAGGTCCATTGGAAAAACCTAAACAATTTCTTAGTTAAATCTTTGGCAAGATGATTATACATGATGCTTTATCTACTGCCACAACCGCACTCAATATCACAGCCTCCAGGCACCATTACACAATTTAGAAATTGCGAATCTTTCTGCAGTAAATATTATCAGCAGATAATTGCAAGAAAGAATCTTCCCATATAAAATTTCTCCAAAAAACCACCCTCTCATCTATACAGAGCACTTTAGTAAAAACTTTTAAAATGTATATACTGAATATTCTGTGTTAAAAATTACTTAAATAGGAAATTACTAGCAAACTGTTATAAAGACTAATGCCATAAAACATTTCAAAGCAAAATCAGCAGTATGCAAACAGTACAATGTATTGATTGATACATACCTAAGAATGCTACCATCAAAGCTCAAAACTTCGGTTCGGCAACGTTGCCGATTAGCAAGTTTTAGTCTCTGATGCTCACTCAAGGCTCCTGAAATGGGAGAAGAAGGTTCAACAAGCGGATTCCATCTACCACTAGCATAGTTCATGAGTTGTCGAGATGATTCCTTTGCTTGCTCTTTCTGGTAAAGAAGTTTTGCAGCAGGACCTGTTGCTTGGTACTCTGCACAAACATCACGCAACTTTTTCCGTAAACTTTGCATTGCATCATGATGCTCACTAAGTGAATCTGTTTGAAGTAATTGTGATGATACCACCCTTCTACATATGTTGTTACACAATTTTGGACTAAAAAGTGGCATCCCAAATTCCACACTCAATGGGACCCATTCATACTTCTCATCATCAGGAGAAAAGTGGTCAGATTCTCTTTCTTTAAAAAGTTTTAATAGGCGAATGTAACCAACTGCCAACAACTCTATCTTGTTTGCCAAATCAGTTAACAGAGAGTTCAGTTTCAAACTTTCCTCTTCACACAGCCCCAATTCCTTCCCCACACGAGCAATTGAACCATCAAAATTCTTTAGAGGCAACGGAATGTCCATGGTCATGATTCTTCCAGATCGATCAAGATCATACCTGCTGAGGGGCTGTACCAGCACAGCTGAGTGTTTAAGAAGTGAATTTAAACAATGTAAAAGTATACTTCCCTTGACTAGATTGCCTTCAAACTTCCCTCCCAACCCGCCAATCGTAGAACCATCCCAAGACCATATAAGGGCTTTCTCACAACCGGCCAATGGTGCAGGAAGCAACCGTAGACATTGTCCTTTCATAAGAACAACTGATAGAGGCCCACTAGCCACAGTTGAATATAGCACCAATTTCATCCAAGGTGTCATAGATGAATAAGAAGGAGGACCAAAATGTATGGGACCTGTTGGTCCAGGAAGAATTGATGAAGGAGGAAGAGGAACCATGGACACAACAATGTCATAGTCACGATGAAATAATCGGTCTAAAGTTGCTGGTGCAAGAGAAGCCAAGCTTTCACAGCGAAGAATATCCACACGATATTTCTTTTTCCTCTTCAGAGGATTTCTTCCAGCATCTGACCCTTCAAATAGAATCTTTTTCTCATCATTCTGGAAATCTGGATCTGAGTTAGACACCTCGCTTGAGGTAGCAGAAAATATTTCATCATCAGCACTTCCAGTAGCAGGTTCAGTTGAAATAGAATCCTCATGGGGCATCCCTGAACTAACCAAATCATCTTTATCCAGCCTAGCTTCATTTGTAGCAGAATTTCCTGATTTGTCAGTCAAAGTGATGTCAGCTATCAAAGTGGCCTCATCATTGCTTGAAGCTAACATACCCATCTTATCACAAACTTCTTTTGCTTTGGCATCAGTAGCAACTCCACCAGATAGCAGACATTCCAAAACGCAACGGAGGCTGAATGCATGATTTGCAAATTCCTGCAATTCTCCCTCAAATTTTGTTCCCTCTAAGGTACTCAGATCCTTGCAGAGATCAGCAATGCCAGCATGACCCAACTTTCCTGCTTCATATAGTGTTACAGCATGGGATTTTAAGCCTGTAAAAGGAGATTAACAGAAAGACATGATTAATATCATGCAATTTGCATAAATTCTACTTGTGGAGTAAAACATCCATGAGATTGCTCAACTTTTCTCTCATTAAGAACCACTACTACTTATTATAATATATTTTGATGGAAATTAAATTACCGAAAGTGCCAAGCCTAGCAACCTGTTAAGTTTTGTCAGTCTATTCTTTTTTTTTTTTTTGGGGGGGGGGGGGGGGGGAGTTGTGTGCGCATATATACATATATGTCTTTAAATCAAAGTTTTGTTCAACTCAAAATTCAGTAAGCCAAGGCCTTCTTATCATAGAGTTTGATTGATTAAAACAGATTCCCATTTCTCTTAAATAAACATGACCTTAAATTATATGATCCAGTTTATAGTCATTTTTTCTCTTCTCATTATCATAGAATTTGGATTGATTAAAACAGATGCCCATTTCTCTTAAAGAAACACGACTTTATATTGTATGATCCAGTATATAGTCATTTTTTCACTTCTCATTACTAAAGAGTAAAGAGGATTCACACTAGAGTTTCATTCATCTCTGTCCCAGATGCATTATGCACTTACTCAAAACAAAATGCAGCCATGTCAAAAGTTCACTATTTCAAATCATTATTTACTTTTTGGGGGCAGGGGAGTGGAGATAACTAAATATACCACTCAAAGCAAGATTATTGTTCTCCAAATCACAACTAATAAGTTTGAACAGGGTTAACTATTAAGCATGGAAGCAATTGGCTGCAATCCAACCTGAAATCCTTCTCATGATACCACAATTTATTCTTGCTGTGATAGTCTACACAAGCAGAGATCAATTCTGGGTACCTTTTTTACTTAATGCAACCACAGACTATCATGGGTGTCTTTTATGATGATGGCAAAGGAAATACAGAATTCAAGGAAGGGGTAAGGTCAGACAAAATTCTCATTTGAAATGCAATATACATGAGAAAAAGCATTGAGACAAGTTTCTAGCATCTCAATTTACCACTTTCCTATAAAATTGTGTAGAAGCCTAGCATGTAAGCAAAGTATTGTTAAATGTCTAAAAACTTAAGAAGTTGATAGGATAGGGCAGCATGAGAGGCTGAGTTCATGGAAATTTGTCTCCAGCATATAGCAGGATCATATTCAAGTTCTGAAGAAGGCTGCTTCCCTCTTCACAGTGCAGTCTAACATAAAAAAAGTAATTAAAAAAAAGGGTCAGAGGAGCACTATGCTTCGATCCTTTTGACAAGAGAATTTTCTCTTGCCTTACATAGAGATGAATACATTTTGGGAAGGTTATGAAGTAGGTCCAACTAGAAATATCATTGATGAAAGACAGACTGAAGTTGTTCTGCAGAAGAAATATCGCATAAAGACAACACATTAATGTTTAACTTTGCTACTTCAGAGCACCTCTGGAAAATGATAGAATAATCATTCAAGATGAACTTCTGCTCCTATGGGAACTGATAGAATGACCATTCTATTTCTAGTCCCTCCTAGATAATTGTTACAAGAAGTTCCCATGCTGACAACAGGGCTAGTGTCACAACTTTATTTTGTTTTCACATAGATAGCTGATAATGTTCAGGGTAAAAACACGATAAAGGACACATTCAAGATTATAAGACAAATGAACTTGACACTGACATGAAGGGGGAAAAAAAGACGACAAAAATGAACATACCTGGTGAAACAGACCCCATCATAAGATAGGATGTTATATTAGCATCAACCACAAAAGCAACACGAGCATGGGCAGAAATGGGCCCATTGTTTTCTTTCTCCAAAACATCTCCTTGTTGAGCAACATCACCATCAACAAAAATGTTTGCTGAGTCTAGACTAGCACTAGAACCATCTTCATCACTAAGAGTAGCCCTAAGAGAGCTAGCAATGCTTGTATCTTGAAGAACAGATGCTGGATCAATTACTTTTACTGCCCATCCCAGTCGACATGCAAAAGATGCAGCAGCCTGCAGCTGCAAAAGGTCAGCCTGTAGAGTTGTTGCCAATTCAGCAACAGTTGCATTCTCACTTGAAACAACAAAAACTGCATACAGCAACCTGCATGATAGATTACAAGTGTTAGGATCCCATATATAACCCATTTCTTTTATCTATCAAAAAAAAAAAAAAATAACTGGTTGCAGAAAACACTCAATTGACAGAGAATATCTGAATATTAGAACGACTGCCTTACTCCTCGATAGGATCTTCATAGGACTGCTCCCTGTTGGAAACAAACCCTTCAAGCCTGGAAACTGAACAACCATGAACATTAACATTGTGGACTCACAAAAATCCCCACAGAAGGGTTTCAAATGAAGAGGATGAATCGTTCTTAAACTATTATTATTAAACTTATCTTATATTTCACCACTCCAATCAACACATATTTTACAGAAGTGTAAGAGGAAGAAACTTTGACCCACTTTCCAAACTGTCTCAGCTTACAGCCTAAGTACTCATCATAGAAAGTACTCATCATAACTTTTTTATTTTTTTGGGTGATTTACACATGCACCTAATGAGTTTTGAACCCATGACCATATAAGGCAGACGCATTGGCATTACTTACGATAATGTAAAATAATGTAATCTAGACATTAATTGCCCTTATCATTTATCAAAAACACATATTATAAATTACATAAAATTGAAGAAGAAAGCATGCCATTAAGCAAAGCAAATGGATCCACTATATGCTAGCTCTAGGTATAAATTTAATTAGTTCATTAAGTAGACATCAAAATAAATAGATTCAGCTAGCTAAGCTTCACCAAAAGTCCACACAACCATGCCCTTTATGGAAATATTTTGTTGGTTACCTCAATTAGAAAGGATTTCACAGCCAGAAAAAACGCATGATTTCTTAATTTGAATGTGAAAGGGTTTTTTTTTTTGGATAAGTTCATTTGTACATAGCAGTGCTTTGAAGATTTCATTCTTTTAATCTTATTTAGGGAAAGGTCAGGTTATGTGACCGAATAACAAGCCACCCATGCTTTTATTATAATATAAGACATAGGGATGAAGACTTTCATGCCAACAGAAAGCTAACCTTCCAGAATTACTATATAATTTGAAGAAAATTCACAAGTCATTGACTTGCAATTAATGATAACAGAAACAATAAGAACAAAATGAAAGCCTAGAGAGATAAAAGAAAGAAAAAAAAAAATTTAAATAACTTTTGGCTTTGGCACATGCTTCAGGTCAGTGAATCCATATGGAACTTAAGGTATAAAAAACTGGTGAAACCAATAACCAAAAAAAAAACTGTAAATATATCCAATGTACCTTTAAAACGGTCATCAGGATAAACAGGGACATCGAAGTATATCAACCCTCGTCTGAAGAGACCCTTTACAATATCAGGATCAAACAAAATAAATGAATTTGCTTCCTCCTTACAGACTTTATCAATTGTTGCCATTTCTTCTTCTGAGAGTTTCTATAAAAAGAAGGAAAAGTTAGTAAGTTCACATCAATCACCAAGTGCTTGTCCCAAAAGCATGTAAACAGAGATACTTCTTGTGTGACTGAACTCCCTATGAAATCAAAGGAGTTTATTTCGGTAGAAATTCCTAAGAATTCAATGGTAAGAAAAAAGGATTATTAAGAACCTCACCTTAAATTCTTCTAGAGTAAAGTTTACAAGACAAACTCCCCACCATGGTTCAATTGCAAAATCTACAGGTTGTGTAGGTAACATTTCCTTTGCAATTGACTTGTTCAACTTCCACATAATTTTCTGGATAGCTCCAAAACAGTAAATAATAGGTAAGATAATAATGTATAGTCCATCTGAAACCAAATGACTTATGATACCAACATAAGGCAAAATCCACGAAACTGAAGATATTTTTGCACAATAAGATGCCCGTCTTTAATTCATACACTTAGCTGATATTAGATAACACTAATCAAGCACAACTAAATCAAAATATCCTCATAAACAATATGGTTCCATTTGGATATGAGGATTTAAAATCAAGAGATTTGAAGAAAAATTACAATAACAAACCATTCATAATATTTGTGTAGTTGTATTGAAGAAAGATTGGTAGTATAAATAATTTTATATGAATTTAACAAGACGTGATAATTTAAGCTTAGAGGATTTTGATCTAACATAAAAACTTGTAATGTCATGGATTTGAAATAATATTTTATAGCTAATCATTTCAAATTCGCATATTAGTAAAGTTTAAATCCATCCATAAATTTCATCAACAGAAAAATTAATCCCTTTCATACTTTATTGAAGTGATTTAAACTAAAAATTGAAATCCAAATCCTTCTATTTAGATACTTCCATCCAAATGAACCATATCAAAATTCAATTAATTTTTAAACGGAAGCTTTATTAAGACTGAAATTGCAAGGAGATGAAAAGAGATCCATGCTATAGAGGAAGAAAAATGTGAAATAAATAGTTGAAGGTTAGAACACAATAATTTTGATAAGTAAGCTTAGAACATAATAATTATGGCTAGTGCTGCTAGTCCACTTAAAAAGCATTAATAAAGAATTATCTATCTTTGAGTTTCATTAGTTTCTCTTAAGGAACCTATATTATAACTCATGTAAAAAGTAACATCTGTATCATGTTAGTAACATATGTGCACATTACTGAAACCTTATGATACAAATTAACATTGTGTGTATAAACACAAATATCCATAAACATACAAGCAAACCTATCCGCTACCTTAGATCTGCACTTGTTCATGATATCAATGAATTCATTTCTTCCGATTCCTGTAAGCCGCAAAGCATCGGCAGCACTGAAATTTGGGATGCTGTCATAAGGTTGCTCTACAAATGATAAGGACAACCATTAACCATTTCAAATAATAAGCAGGTATCTCCAAAATGGGCATAAGCAAATTTGAAGGTAAATGATGCATAAATACAAACAAAGGCACATATGCACACATAACCATGATAACTAACCGAGAGTGGACTACCAAACAATGAAGAGATAAAGGCAAGTTAGATTTACAATTCAAACTATTGTTCTAATCATGGAAAATTGAAAAGTAAAGGATAAGGATATACTGACAGATCAAGGGTGAATAAAATAAAATTTTGAAAAAAAAAAAGGGAACAAAAACATTTGAACTCAAAGAAACAATTAGTCTATTCCATGTATGCCTGACTCCACAAAAGGAAACTAATCGTGATGCTCATAATTAGATGAGTGCCAAGACTATGTGAAACATACATCAGCTTGATGTTACTATCCGAAAAAGGTAATCTGACTACAGACTAACAGGATTTCAAGCAGGAAAATTTTCTCTCTTCCCCCCACCCCCAAAATTTTTCTGACATGATGTTGAATACAGAATTTGTAAAAGCCCATAGAAGGATTAAAAATTGTGATTCCAGTGGAACTGTTAAAATAATATGGCTAACTAACTAAATTCACCGTTTCCTATAAGTTTTAAGCTTTTAGGATAGGCGGAAGTTTATTAAAAATTTATATGAACAACTAATCTAGCAGATCAGTTCAGCCGAATGTAGCTTCAGTGAGAAAATCTTTATCAATGAAGTTTGCAGTTCATTGGTATATGAGAAGTTGTAAGTGATATTAATTGGAAGGGAGGCTGATAATGATGCATGTGACATGATGTGAGAAAACTCCTTTATTGTAAGCAAGTAAAAGTACGAACAATAGTGATAGCTGCAAATTCCAGCAAAACTGTATCAGATTTGTTAAAGAAGGTAACCTCTTACCATTTCTCATAACCTCAAATATCATATCACAGTAATATCTGAAAGGTGATATCCTCATCACACGGCAAACATACTCAGCAAGGTGATAGGGAAATAGCTGAAAATAACAAAATCAACATGTAAACTGCATAAATCTTATTTTTTGAAGAAGATAACAGCACCATCTCTAAGCCAATAAGCTAATTGGTTATATGGAAGACTTTACTTGCACAAAATAAGCCAACATGTAATCCTCCATTTAGGTTTTTTTTTTTTTTTTTTTAATAAATCATGAATCAGTAACATTAGCTATTTCTTTTTATTGATAAGTTATGCATGCACCCAATGGGTCTTAAACCCATGAACTCACCTCCATCCCATTATTATACGAGGAAGTGTCAATGGCATAGTAACATAAGCTTGCAACATAAAAAATAAAAAATTTGGACACTACAATAAGAAAAAATCCAACAAAAGGATTTTTTTTTTTTAAGATCATATCACACGCACCGCTAGATTCTTTCGCAAGTAACGCATCATATCTTCATAGTATTCACTTTCTTTGCATATTTTGCGAGCAAAAGAAGTATTCCATAGGAGTCTTTTCTTTATGCAATGTTCAATTATCCTGCACTCATGAAAGGAAAAAAGGTCATTTCACAAGAAAATCAAATAACTCGTTCAAGAAGGTCAAAAGGAAAAGAATAAGATAAAACAAATGGTGCAGAATTGTCAAAGTAACAAAAGTAAAAACTTCACTCCACTAGAATGGCTTCTATAAACTAAAAAATCGAAAATGTCTATCAACATGCTTAAATAATTAAACTTAAGTTTCTTTTTAGCAGCTGTAATAGTCAGCGTATTGATTTTTCCTCACATTAATGGATTTACAATTTCTACGAAAGAGGTTCAAAGCTTAATCGTTTTTATTTTTTTTCATTCTATGCTTGATCGGACTAGACCATTACAATCATTCTCATTTTATTCTCTGTTAGATTTGTTTGAGAGTATTGTAATTTAAGAGGTTGATTGTATTCCTCCCATTGTACACCCCCTGTATACTAGGAGTTTTTCTTCATTAATAAAGCTCATTGTTTATCCAAATATAAATAAAATTCAACGTCAAAACCTTTGCCACTCAGTTATTCACTGATTTATTCCGATTCATAAGGGATGCCCAGAAAGCATTGATTATGAATAGAATACATGCCGAATCCTCTATATAATACTGTACCAACCAATTTAGAAAGAAAAGTTTGCCCGAAATGAATATTGAATAATAAACCATATGTTAATGGACCTAACCAGACATATCTACGCACATACTTTCATTATGGGATAACAAACTTCAGCAACCCCTAGAGCATCTCCAACTCAAGCCTTTGCCACTAGCAAACTTCAAACTGTACCTCAAAAATGTTCGTGCTCATTTTGGATTAGCTTAGTTTCATTGCCTTATTGAGCTTAAAAAAACAAGCTAGGAAAAAGTACAGCTATACCTAGAAAAGGTAATGTATTAAAGAGTTGTATGTGTTCAATTAACTTATTTGCTTACGTACAATTTTCTAAAACCGTGGTGTTTCTAAATACAACTATACTTCAACCAAATTTCAGCAAAAAAAAAACCATGTCCAAACGCACTCTAAAACTACACAATAAAATCACATCCTTTTAAATTCACGGTCCACACTAACAGACCCTGATTAGTCTATTAATGATCCATAACCCAACCCCATAGTTTTCTGTCATTTTCACACAATTAACAATTTCTCTCCATCTAAATACCAAAAAATCAACAACTACTTTTTTTTTCTTCGAAAAACGCAAAATGTAGCATTAAGGTCTACAGTAACTGTTACCTTCTATGCCATTCTTCCTTAGAAGAAAGCGTTGCTTGAAGTCGTTTCGGGAGGTTTTCCCACGGGCATTCTTCCTTGATCGCTTTCAATATCAATTGCTCCTCAATCGTAGCCGGAGCGTGCTGCATTTTTCTTCTACACACAAAAAATCACTTCAACCTAATTCCACTCCCCGAAACACAAAATTCAATTTCCACCAAAATCGAAAACCAATTCAGCCAAATTTTCAACTAAATTTCACTCACAAACAACACGAGTTGACAGAATTGTGTTGTAGCAGAACTGAATTTAGATCGCAAGCATCAATGTAGCTAAAGTGTTTGACAATTATATAAATTTTTTTGAAAGCAAATGTTGAATTATTCAAGTTGAGAGTAGAAACCAAAAATGGAAATGAATTGATAACTGAAAGAATTGGAAAAGTTGAAGCACCTGATCGTGGATTAAACGGCGTCGATTTGTTTTTGTCTTTGAATTTGGTGGGTTTTGGCTATGGAATTGCGCACGAGATCTGGGAAGAAGAAGCAGAAATGCTTGAAATTTATTACAATGCTTCTGTCACGACGACAGTGCGTGCCTAAGTTGTCATAATTTTGGTCGTTGGACCCGTTATGATTTGCCCCGACCCGTTGTGGTTGAGCCGTGTTTGATACGGTCGGTCAAAATTTTCTTTGTGCATTGCAGAATGATGCGAAACGACACCGTATTACATTCTATAATGAAAGTGGGAAAAGTATAACGGATGAGAGTATGGTTTTGCAAATATTTTTAAGGGTTTTATCATATTTTAGGAAATTTTTTTATAGAAAAATAATAAAAAAATTACCAAAATTTTTAACAGTTTTTTCAATTTCTTATAAAAATTTTTCTAAAATTGATAATTAATGTATGTTCTAAGAGTATACATTAATCGAATCCTATTCTTAAGAACTTTTTATGGGAAATGAAAAATGTAATTGAGTTTTGATAATTTTTTATATTTTCAATAAAAAAATTAAAAATGGTATTAAAATTTTCCTAAAATTGTATATTAACAAATGTTAATAACACTATTGGTGGGGTCATTAACTTTCTTAATATATACACACACGACTAACCATTATGGTTGGAGCAGTGCTACATACACATTATTTTTATACTCTATTTGTTTCGCTGGAAAACTTTTTGTAAAGATAGTTTTCCACATTTTTTAATGTTTTGTAGCACAAAAAAAACCTGGTTAATGGAAAAATATCTTTGGTCAACGAAAATCCTAATAAAAATAAGGCTTATTTTCTATAGGTTGTTTTCCCAAAAAAAAAATAATATTGGAAAACAATCTTTTTTTCACGCGTTGCATCTCCTATAAATATTATCTTCATCTATAGCTATGGGAAACATAATTTTTTGGCGCATTCTTTCTTTCATGGTAAGTTTTCTCACTTTTTCTCTCTTCCCTTTACTTTTTCTCTCCTCACACCCTCACTGTCACTAACTCTAGTCTCTCCTATTCCCATAGATCTCTCTCTCTAACTATCTCTCTTCTCTCTTTTCTCAATGTTTCTCTTCCCCTCTGTAACACAATTCTCTGATTAGATTTTTTTTTTCCCTTCATTGATCGGTCAATAGCTCCGACTTGCAAAGGAGAACAAATTTGCAGTGGTAATTATTTCATTCCTCTCTACCAAAATCCCAATTATTTTCTTTGAATTTCAAGCTCGATTTTCCTTTTTCTCTAAGAAATCTTCGGTTTAATGGATTCCAAGCAGAAGTTACTTCTTTTACATACATAAAGTGCAAAAAAATAAAAAATAAAAAAGAAGAAGAAGAAGAAAGAATGAATGAAGTAAATGATGAAAATTTTAAACATAGTACCTATATTGCTCTAAATTGCTTTTACATGGAACAATCTTTACCGTGGACTAATAATATTGTTATATAATGAATGATAATTGTTTAGAAGAATTGCATTTGTTGGCAAATACTTTTTTTATTGGTAGATACTATGCAGTAATGATATATTATACAGTACATTATGTAAATACATAATTTAGAGTAATATTGAAGACTTGTAGTTGACCATAGTAGACAATTAGTATACCAAAAAAAAAAAGAGTAGACAATTAAAAGTTATTGTTATTTATACTTATTGAAAATGTAATCCCCTGTCAAACTTATATATACATATATACAGACAAATGGTTGATATGTGCGTGTGTACGTACGTACGTATGTTATTGTCTATATATATGAGCAAGATGAGGGGTAGAGATTATGAAAATTTGACAACTAATTAATTTTGATTATATCTATTGTCAAAATTTTAGTATAAAAACCAAATTCATTCTTGGTTTTATTTATTTATAATGATTACATTAGTTAGTTTACATAATATACATGTTTTAAATTATACAAGAAATATTTTTAAAAAATTGTATACTAAACACCAAAAAACATTCTCAAGCTCATTTTCAATGTCGTTACCAAACACTGGAAAATGATACTGAGAAATTTACTAGAATTGGAACAAGTATGAAGGAGAAGGCAAAAGAAGACCTCGTCCAGTTTCTAAAGAAGAATGCCGATGTTTTTGCATGGAGTCATGACGACATGCCTGGCATTGATCCAAGTGTAATCACTCATCGACTGAACGTGTCCCCCTCTTTAAAGCCTATTCGTCAAAATAAAAGGGTGTTTGCCCCAGAACGAGAGAAGGCTATTAAGGAAGAGGTTCAAAAACTAACCACAGCATAGTTTATCCAGGAAGTCTATTACCTGGATTGGTTGGCAAATGTAGTGATGGTGAAGAAGGCAAATGACAAGTGGAGGATGTGCGTCGACTTCACTGACTTGAACAAGGCTTGCCCTAAGGATAGTTATCCTTTGCCACGTATTGATCAACTGGTTGATTCTACAGCTGGCCATCAACTGTTGAGCTTCATGGATGCCTTCTTAGGATATAATCAGATAAAGATGGACGAGGCAGACCAAGAAAAGACATATTTTATTACCAGTCAAGGTTTATTTTGTTACAAGGTGATGCCCTTCGGTCTAAAGAACGTAGGGGCAACTTATCAAAGGTTGGTGAACCACATGTTTCGTCCACAAATAGGACGGAATGTAGAGGTGTACGTGGATGACATGCTTATGAAGAGCTTAGACGAGGGAAGCCACTTGGACGATCTTCAAGAAACCTTTGAAACACTTAGGCGATACAAGATGAAGCTGAACCCAATTAAATGTGCATTCGGAGTATCGTCAGGAAAGTTTCTAGGATTTATGGTTTCAGAGAGAGGAATTGAGGCAAATCCAGACAAGATCCAAGCCATATTGAACATGGAACCACCGAAGAACATCAAGGAAGTCCAATCCCTAACTGGACAAGTTGCAGCTCTGAATAGGTTTGTCTCAAAAGCCACTGACAAGTGTTTACCCTTTTTCAAAGTTCTCAGGAAGGCATTTGAATGGACAAACGAGTGTCAAAGGGCCTTCCAGGACCTAAAGCATTATCTTACCACGGCCCCATTACTAAGTCCGTCCGTGCTAGGAGAAGAACTATATTTATACTTAACAGTGTCCCCATATGTCGTGAGTTCAGCGTTGATCAGGGAGGAAGAAAAGGTGCAGAAGCCTGTGTATTACACTAGCCAGGCACTGAGAGGGGCAGAAGGAAGGTACCCATTGATAGAGAAGTTAGCCTTCGCACTAATAACAGCTTCTAGAAAGTTAAGACACTACTTCCAAGGTCATGTCATCAATGTCATGACGGATCATCCACTCAAGAAGGCAATGAATAAACTTGAAGCTGCAGGACGACTAATTCAATGGGCAGTTGAGCTCGGTGAGTTTGATATTCGGTACCAACCGAGGAATGCAATAAAAGCTCAAGCCCTGGCAGATTTCATTGCAGAGTTCACTCCAAGTTATGAGGACTTGGATGACAAAGAAGACAATAACAAATGGGTCGTCTATGTAGATGGATCATCTACACTGTATGCAGGAGGTATAGGAGTGGTTTTGCAATCCCCAGAAGGAGATAAATTGAATCACAAGGTTCGTTTGCAGTATCAAACAACTAACAATGAAGCAGAGTATGAAGCCCTTCTTAAAGGGTTGAAGTTAGCTAAATCTGTGGAGGCAGACTCAATACTCGTCTTGGGAGATTCTCAGTTGATCATAGGTCAAGTAAATGGGATGTGTGAAGCTAAGAAAGACAGAATGAAGAAATATTTGAAGAAAGTGGTACGCCTTGTGAAGAAATTCAAAAAAGTTAATTTTGTTCAAATCCCGAGGGAAGAGAACATAGAAGCAGATACTTTAGCGAAGGAAGCCTCCTCTAATGAAGCAATGAAGTTTGATGAAATACAATACATGCCAAGCATAGACCTCCCAGAGATATTGCAGATAGAAGACAAGGAGAATTGGATGACCCCAATAATATCATACCTCAGGGACGGAAGGCTTCCAGAGGGGAAGGACGAAACCAGGAAACTCAGAGTTAAGTCAGCTAGATACGTCCTTATGGATGAAGTGTTGTACAAAAGAGGTTTTTCACAGCCATACCTGAGGTGTTTAGCTCCAGACTAGGCGAATTACATGCTGAGAGAAGTTCATGAAGGAGCATGTGGAAACCACTCAGGAGCTAGATCACTCGTCCACAAGGTCGTCCGTGCAGGGTACTACTGGCCAACTGTCCAAGCTGATACTAAGGCATATGTTAAGGTATGTGACCAATGTCAACGTTTCAATAATATTCCTAGACAGCCTTTAAAATACCTCACCCTAATGATGGCCCCTTGGCCTTTTGCATAGTGGGGTTTGGATATTTTGGGCCCCTTTCCAACTGAAACCAGACAGATGAAGTTCTTGGTGGTAGGGATAGATTATTTCACTAAATGGGTGAAAGCTGAACCCTTAGTGAAAATTACACAACAAAATGTCAAAAATTTCTTCTGGAAGAGCATTGTATGCAGATTTGGAGTACCAAGAGTACTAGTATCTGACAATGAACGACAGTTTTTCTGGAAAATGAGACAGTTTTCTCGAAAATGCTATTTAAAAAATGAACAATTTTCCAGAAAATGTTAATGTTGAAACAAATAGAGCAAGGGTAAATTGCAAATTACACCCTTAAAGTTTGGAATATTTGAATTTTATACCTTAACACTTTAGAATTTGAATTTTACCCCATAAATTTTAGGGGTGTATGGATTTTACTTTTTAAAGTTTAAGGGTATTTGAGTTTTACACCATAAAGTTTCAAATTTTAGGGTTTAAAATCCAAACACTCTCAAACTTTAAGGGGAAAATTTCAAATTCTAAAATTTTAGAGTACAAAATCTGGGCACTCCCAAATTTTAGAGGTGTAATTTACAATTTACCCTTACTTTTACACAAATAGTTCATAACAGTTTGAGTTGTCAAGTTGTTATTGATTCTTATTCGAGTAAATTGTTGATATATTATTCCACCTCATAATGTATTCCTTAAGGGCATACATTAACCTGACCCAACACTTATAATTATGATTTTACTATATATTGAAAAATAATAATTTAATCAAACAACTTCTAAACAAGCTCGACTTCGTTTAATTTAAATTAAAAAAAAAGTAAAGCTTCTTGAACATGTAATATTGTTTTGAACTTTTGATAACGAGCTTAAGTTCACAGTGTTCAAAATAGAAAATAAACAAACCGAACTTTTATACTTGGGGCACAATTGTATTTTCAACCCCCCAAAGTATTTGTAATCACACGGGGCTTTAACCAATAACCAAGGTCAAACTTCCCCACCCTAGAGTCCCACACAGTGGTCCACCGTCCACCCAATTCCGGTCAAAGAACCACTTAAAATACATACATAGTGCGTATACATGTACATACACAAAAAAAAAAAGAAAAAGAAAGAAAAAAGAGAGAGAAGGTTTAATAGACGGTTATAGACCTCACCACTCCCTAATTCGTGGTGTTCCCACGGAGAGGGTATATCCTGTACCCGGCACATATGCCGGGTACAGGATATCCTAAATCGTTCCCACGACTGTAGTAAAGTCGTAACAAGAACACATAGCCGACCAAACACACAATACCATACCCAGCCGCCTTGCTAGACTTGGCCCTGCTTTTGGTTTTTTACCCAAACCTTTTCTTTTTTGTTTCCTTCTTTTATTTTAAATTTTTTTTGGTTAAACTTTTATTTGAATTTTAACACCGCCCCCGTCAACACGTTTTAAGTCTTCTATCTCTGTTCTTATCTCTCTCGCTCTCTCTCACACTCACTCAGTGCGTGTTTTTTTTTGAAAAAACTCAGGATTACATCGTATACATTGTAACACACTGACTCCTTGTTTCATAGGATTTTGTTCGGAATTGCTTGATTCCATGGCTCTTCGTTTCGAGGTATGCCTTGCTTTTTACCTTGTTCACATTATAATTTATGAGTTCCACACTAACACATAGAAACCTGTTTCAAACAATATGATGAGGCTACTTTGTAGTTTATGTTTCGCTAATTTAAGGTTGTTGTTGTTTAGGTTATGTATTTGTGTTGTATAGTCCAAAATAGAATCTGCAGGCAGACTAGAGTTCCATTATAAACAATGTTGATTCTTTCTGTTTGATTTGTTACGTTGTTATTTGCTAATTTGGTCCATAATAAACAATCTTGATTGTTTCCATGTGATTTGTTACATTGTTATTTGCTAATTTGGTTCATTATAAACAATGCTGATTGCTATTTCTTACTGTTTGGTACATTGTTATTTGCTAATTTGTTTTAATTTTATTTATGTTTCTGTCCTTTAGATTCTAGGGAGGTTCAATCGTGCTCGTGCAGCTCAACTAACTCTCCCTCACTTTGTGTGCCAAACGCCCTTGTTTATGCCCGTCGGTACTCAAGGTTAGAGTCTGTACTATCTTATGTGTTCCATGGAACTTTTAGTTCATCAAGAATGTTGTTTATTTTACCTTGCTCTATTAGAACAAAAGATCATTAAGTTAGTTTAGATGGTAATATATCATGGCGCTGCACTACAACAACAATAACAACAACCAAACCATAGTTTCAAAATGTTGGGGTCGGCCATGGATCTTTAACAGACTGCTAAGGGTCGGCCACATGTATTTTTTTTTTTTTCCCACCATTCTATTTTATCTAAAATCATACTATGAGGTTACTCCCTTAATCGACATGTACCCTTTTTATTGCTTCTATTAATGTTATTTTTAACCTTCCTCTACCTAATGAACTTCAATTGAATGATGCATTCACTAGGGATTGAGTACTTTTCAAAGGTGGGAGAAGGCTATTTCCCATTTTTGTAACCAAAAGACCCGGGTGACCTCCAATGGGGGGAGAAAGCAATAAATTTTCATATCAACTTCCTTTTTAAATTTTGGCTGTCATTTACCTTATAATTTGACAAATCACTAGTACTGTTCCTAAGTTAAATATGAAAAGGAAAAAGGTGCTCATTAACATTTCATTCAATTGATGAATCATATGCCAACACTGGACATTGAGTATTCTTCTTCCATAAAAGTTGAAGTTAGTTCTTTTAGGGCTAGGCCATATAGTTGTTGATTAATATGTTTTTAGTAGAGCAGTTATAATACACGATAATGCATTCATAATTTGATCTAGCATGCATACATGCAGAAATGGTCACCCACTTCTGTTTTATTTAAGATTTTATTACATCACTAAGGTTTAAATGGTTACAGGGACTATTAAAGGGTTGGCAACAAACCAGCTTGAGGAGATTGGATGCCAAATAATAC
Source organism: Quercus ilex subsp. ballota (assembly GCA_032727855.1). Classification (NCBI taxonomy): domain Eukaryota; kingdom Viridiplantae; phylum Streptophyta; class Magnoliopsida; order Fagales; family Fagaceae; genus Quercus; species Quercus ilex. The sequence continues at coordinate 2,832,210 of CM064909.1, forward strand.
TGGGGAATACATATCATTTGGCACTCCGTCCTACTTCTGAACTTATTGATGAATTGGGGGGTCTTCACCAATTCATGAACTGGCCAAGAGCATTACTCACAGATTCCGGTGGCTTTCAAATGGTTGTCTATTAAGATATGATATATCAATTTGAATTTAAGTCAATTGTATTTTCTTTTTGCTATTGATAATGCGATTTGGTGGTGTCCTAGTTATTCTGGGGTCTACTTGTACATATTACTAATGCATTGGTAGGGGACAATTAAAGTTGTCATATGTAAAGAGGAAGACAACAAACCATGTTGCTTAAGGCAGTGAGAGAGGCATTGAGATTTATAGAAAAGGATATGGCATCGTTCAATTATGCAAAATTGTCTATGTTAGCAGCCCCAAGTAGTTGGGATAAAGGCTTTGATGAGTTGAGTTAGTTACATTTAACAATTTAGGACATTTATTGCAACATGGGGGTTGAGTGTGAAAATAAGTGAAATAACTGAATCTTAGAGTCTTAGACAATGTACTGGTGGCAATGAGGTCTAACTCTAATGACATCTTCTCTCCTTATAAGAAAAATGTGGAGGATGAGGTCGTGGGTCCAATAACCTCCAGGTTCTTATATAATTACCAATGAATGTTCTTATCTCATATATAGTTACCAATAACCTCTAGGTTTAATAATGAGCTCTAGTCTTAGATGATGTTTGGTGACATAGGGAATAGATACTGATAAATTCAGAAGGTTTATAAACTTTTCATCCAATCTGCATGCAACTGGGCGCAACATTTGATGCTGAATGTGTGTTCCACAGGGAAACAAAGGTTCTTGTTGTTCCTAGCTCATATTTTTACTAATAGACTCCTGAAGCATAGTTACCCTTGTTCTTATCTTCCGCCTCCTCTATTATGTATACAAGTTACAAAGAGATCCATGAATTAGAGAAACTGTCTCCAACACCTGCCATTGAACTGATATATTGACAGCATCCTAGTAGAAACACAGTATAAATATTGTTTGAAATAAAAATTCAATCAAATTTAAACTTATTAAAAAGAAACAATCGACTTTATATATGCATAAAATGGATAAAACAGGAAATGCTAAGTGATGCAAAAAAATTTATGATGAATTTTGAAGATAAGGACAGAAACCCCTTAGTTGTGGTGAGGTTTTTGTGAATGTTTTTAATATCACAAACTTCATTTCTTAGTGAGTATTTAGTGCTGCATCATGGTCTCTTAACATCTTGTTATGAATTTTTACATAATGATTTTCAAGGGCAAACACTAGTAATCATTTTTGGTTTATTTTCCACATTGCAACCAAACAAGGAAGAATAAGTCATATTCCCCAAAATATTTTCTATAGAAAACAAATGGAGTCTTTGTTTGTTACTGTTTTGGTAATCACATCCTTCATTGTTCTTCTTATGGTATGGCTAACTTTGGTTTATGATGTATGCAGTTAAAGTTCATAATTTTTTTGCTGATGTTTTCAGGTGTCATTATTGCATTTGGCTGACATCACTGAAAAGGGCGTTACGTTTCAGGTACCTTTTAATATATATGGTTAAAGTTTGTAACGCGGTTCTTGTTGAAATGCGATGGTTTACTAGATCAGCTTTTATTTTTGAAGTTGTTGTAGTACAAAGAAGTTCTTCCTAAGGACTCAAAAATGCATGTTGTCTTTTGCTAGAATATACGTACCAAACTTGATAAAATTAAAATCCAAGAAGTGAGAATATGTGTAGGTGTGTTTTTATGCGCCCAGGTGCATGCTTTGGGAGTGCATCATATTCATTTTTTGTTTAACATTTGATTGGGGCGTAACCCTGTCTATCCTGATGAATTGTTTCAGGATATAAGAAACCTGTTATGTTTCTCTTCTATAAGCAATTGTGCAAGTCTAATCTCGTATCAGCAGTGAATGTTCTTATCTAATATGGCATGGCTTCTTGCATTGAATTCTCTATATAATTTTTTCTTTTTACTTTGTTTTGGTGATGAATTCTCAGTATAACTTTGATATTACTCTACCAATTTATAATTTGAGTTTCTTGTTTTTACTTATTTATGATCTTTTGTTATGAAAATTGAGTATTAAACTGTTTTGTTGTTGCTTGTAACTTTTTTTTTATTTTTATTTTTTATTTTTATGAATAAAATAATTTATTAGATCGAAGGACTAGCTGAACTACACAGAAAGTGTGAAGAATAGTCCTAAATAATTACACGCCGAAATTCAATGAATTGCTTGTAACTGAGGTTTCATTTTCTTACTTCAGTCACCAGTTGATGGAAAGCCCATGCTCCTAACACCTGAAGAATCAATTCAAATCCAGGTAGGTACTTTTGTTGAGATTGTTTCTTGTTAATCTGGGGCCTTGATTTTATTTACAAGAGTCCTAGGTTTCTGTAGTGAACGTCTTTGAATTTATGTAATCAGTTATAGTACTTATCAAAAAGAATCAGTTAACTTACTTTCTCAAAATGTCATGAAGAGCATTTATCAGATTTATGGGATATTTGGCATATATCTTCTTCTTCTTCTTTTCCTTTTTTTTTTTTTTTTTTTTTTCAGTGTAACCCAAATATTGGGTTCTCTAGCTATTAGGATGCTCTTTCTTTAGAGGACTTTCATGGCAACTCCATGACTTTATATTTTGGCTCTTGCATTAATTTATTTTATTTCATTAATGATTTTTCCCCTCTTTGATCTCTTGTAGATATTGAACTCTTTCTCTTGTAATTTGCTTCTTTTCTGAATATGATTTCCTTGAGTAGCTAGCTTAGAAATGTTAACGGGAATGCATTATTGAGAAATTTAATTAATTATCACAATTGACAACCTTATAATACATTGTTATAGCATATTTATAATATCCCGAGGAACTCACCTTAAGGTGAACTACTCTGCAGAAATTTGCCAGTTTAAAATTCTAGACAGAAGTTAAAAATCAAACATCCAAAGGGCTGAGTGCTAAAGCATGGTTATTGTTTCTTTACCACTTCCTTCTTGAATACCTCTTGTCCTTATGTTTCCCCAACAAATTGTGCAGAACAGGATTGGAGCAGATATTATTATGGCTCTTGATGATGTAGTGAAAACAACCATTACTGGTCCACGAATAGAAGAAGCCATGTACCGCACTCTTAGATGGATAGACAGATGTATAGCAGGTAATTACATTTGGTACCCAGAAACATTCATGTTTAATTTCACTAAAAATCTGTATGATACATAATCAACCTTAGTTTTCAAATGCAGTATCCTTGGTCCACCTGCAACTTCCTAGGCTTATTAACCCAAAAGATCTTTTCCTTAGGTTTATTATTCAGGCCTTGGTTGAAACCATGCTTTTAAGTTATGCAGAATGTAATCATTGTAATGGCTAGGTTAGTGAGTTGTTATGCTTATACTAGATTGATACATGTAGTGCTAATATGTCAATAATATGATACTGGGATATCTTGGCCTGTAGTGTTTTCCCTGGATCTCCTAGTGTTTCATGGATGATCCAATAATGTTCTTTTGTGCCATGTAGCATCTATATCAAAGAACCAGTCTTCCTTAGGTATATTTTGGGATTATTCTGACTAAGTTACTGTTATTCTCAATGGATTGCATCCTGTAAGCAGCTCACGAGAGACCACATGAGCAGAATTTGTTTGGTATTGTACAAGGTGGATTAGACCCTGTGCTAAGGTGAATCTCAATTCAAGCTGTAATCTTCCTTCTTTTTTTTTTTTTTGGTTGAGCTATGTATCTTTTAATTCTGATTCTTTTTCTTTACTAATCATCTTATGTCATAATACTGTAATCAGGGATATATGTGTTAGAGGCCTGGTTGATCGGAATTTACCTGGGTATGTGTATACTATTTTCAATGATAATTCTAGTTGTAAGCTTGGCATTACTTTTAGCACTTCATTGCTTTAATGGTAACTCATAAGTAGTCAACTACCACAGTTGCAGTTTTTTTGCAATATGCTGTGATACATTTCATGCAGTAAACTTTTTGCTTTTTTTTGGGGGGGATAAACAGTAAATTTGACATGTAACAGAAAGTATATCATCATGACTCTATACTATAGCATACAATATGATTAATACACATGTAAGGTATTATAATTATAAAAAAAAACATATGTAAGGTATTAGCAGCTTTCATATTATTTTTGAAAAATCAATTAACTTGTTTTTTCTTAATTTTTTTTATATATATTTTTATAAATTTTGGTGTCTACTTTAAAAAAATAAAAAAAAATAATAACTCTGCCGTGTACTTTAAGGTTTTGAAGAAAGCATTTAAAGCCCTCTGCTGAAGCACCATTTAAATTTGTAACAAAGTTACCACTGTACACCCTTGGTGTGATGGTCACTCCACAAATATAAGTATTTGTGAGGTATGGGGGATAAGGGCCGGGGTTCAATTCTCCAGGAGAGACCATCACACCCTTGGTGCGATGGTCACTTCACAAATATAAGTGCTTGTGGGGTGTAGGGGGAAAGGGCCGGGGTTCAAGTCTCCAAGAGAGAGCTTCACATACATATACAGTTAAATTAGGCTAGAGTAGAAATTCTATCTTGTATAAAAATAAAAAATAAAAAAAAATAAAAAATTTGTAACAAAGTTTTCTCTTTTGTTTTTTGCTTTCAATAATTTCCTGTCCAGGCTTCTCTCTCTTAATTTTTCATTCTCTGTTCAGTTGCCACATGTGAGGTTTAATGTCTTTCAGCCAGCAATCGGTTCAACATTGTTTCATACATTTCAGAGATTTAACTTGTTATACCAATTTGCACACTTACATACATCCAAAATTGATCACTGTATTTTACTTTAGTAGTGTTATGGTTTATTGATCAAGGAGCGATATTAACAGAGCTTACTCTTGTGACAGCTATGCTATTGGTGGTCTTGCAGGCGGTGAAAGTAAAGATTCATTTTGGCGTGTTGTTGCTCAGTGCACTGCCGCATTGCCCGAGGACAAACCACGATATGTTATGGTGCAGATTTCTTTCATCAAATCAACTTACATCGTCCAAACTAACTTGAATTCTTGTGAACTGGGTGGTTCATCTTTTCATATTTTTCCATGTCATGATATTTCCTCAATACTTCTTTTCAGGGTGTTGGTTATCCACTGGATATTGTAGTTTGTAGTGCTTTAGGTGCTGACATGTATGACTGTGTTTATCCTACTCGTACTGCTCGCTTTGGCACAGCTCTTGTACCTGAGGTGATAGCTTCTTGTGAATATAAACTATGGAACCATACTTTTACAACATTCTTGATCTTTAAATTTTTTAATCTTCTTTTGATCTCCAACACGGTTTTTCATACAGTAAATTTATATATGAATGGTTTATATACGAAGACTTTTTGCTTCATTCATATGTTTCTCATGAACATGAAACATACGTGCAGGTCACCTGTTTATGTGAACTATCTTTAACTTAAATATGCATCTCTGTACCTAGTTGCCAGTCAACTCCTGTTAACTATGAACTTTTTAAAATGTAATGGTATTTCTTTTTCAGTGTGGGTGGAAGGATGATTTCTGATATTTATGATATTTTATGCAGGGAGTGCTGAAGTTAAAACACAATGCGATGGCTGATGATAGTCGTCCCATTGATCCTACATGCGCTTGTATGGTGTGGTCATAACCGAAACACGTTGGTTGAATTATTATCATATTATAAATTGATATTTTATAATGATACATCTGCCTCATTGTATTTATTTCACTGTAGGTCTGCAGGACCTATTCTAGGGCCTACATCCATTGCCTTGTTACAAAAGATGCCATGGGATCTCAGCTTCTTTCATATCACAATCTGTATTACATGATGAAGGTACAAATAGAAAATTTTCATATAATTTTTTTTAATATTTTTTTTCTTCCCTATAAATGAAAGTGAATTTCTTTAAAATTGCAGCTTAGCAGAGATCTACACACATCAATAATCGAGGGAAGGTTTCCAGAGTATGTTTTTCTTTTGCTTCCCCCCCACCCAATCCTTTTCTCTTCCTCTTTTTTCTTTCACGTCCTTCTGAATTAGCCATTCTCCATTCTTGTTCAGTAAATAACTTTATGCCAGTTAAATTCCTCACTTCTATCTTTTTGGTAATGACTATTTTAACATTCTTCTCAATCTTTTCTTATTGTAGGTTTGTATGTAATTTTTTGCGGATAATGGTATATTTCTTCACTTCTTTCACTCAAATTGGACCTTTTTTTGTGTATATATTATATTTACTTATTGGTGGGATATTCCCCATCCTATTTCATTGTATACTCACATTAAGTTGAGAGTTAAGTTGACATAGGACAAGGGGAAACAAGGTTTAATAGGGCTTTAGGAATGAAACAAAGGTGAAAATCAAGATTTGAGTTGCTGTGAATGGTAACTGTGAACAGTAAATAAAAGATAAATTCCTAAGAATCACTCCTAGGATTCCTTGGCATCACACCTAAGAATAGTCTGCATCACATAAACTATAAAAGAAAGCTTGATAGCTCTTAAATTCTAAAAACATTCATTATTTATCTTCCCCTCAATAGAAAACACCACAACTCTTTAAATAGAAGATTAAACCTAATCCTAGCAGAACTAGGAAACCTAATCCTAGTAGAACTAGGATTTCTTAAAAACCTAATAAGACTTGGACTTGGACTCCTTAGGCTTACTACTAAGCCCAAATAAATAACCAAACTTAAATAAAATCCAAAAGATGATCTAATAGACTGTTGGCATAGACCATTCCAGAGTTTTATGAAATTACAAAATTTCCCTTGATACTAAAAATCAAATAAAATATAATAAATCTGTCTTCTTATTGCCTCCTACATCATAAGTCTTAATCTCTAGTGGAGGTGTTATTTACTTCTTTTTTTGGCAATAGGTATTGGACTCTATTTACACGTCTAGTTTACGCCTTAGATATTAATCTTAGCATAGTGGTCAATAATGTTTTCTTGTTTACAGTGTGGTTCCCAGTTTTGAAGCACTAATTTGAACCATCAAGACTCCAGTTCATTAGAAATTATGTTAAACACACACGAGTGCATTTTTTTTAAAGAGGGCAATGGTACTACTACATTTCCACTATGTTCTATTAGTTGTGTGGCTTGTCTCTAATTTACGAGTTCTTGGTGGCAGATGAATTTCGAAATTGGGTCAGCCTGAGAGAGAGAGAGAGAGAGAGAGAGAGAGAAGGGTTTTTTTTTTTTTTTTTGGGGGGGGGGGGGGGATATGCAGGTTTTCAAATTCCTGTTAGATTAAAACCTCTTTATCCCAATGAACCTATTTACTATTTTGATCCTGCTTTGCTGGGTTGAAAGGTCTTCTATTGGAAATAGCGTCAAACTCTTCTCACATGTATTTTATTGGTAAGTTACAAATGCATTGCATTCAATAGGTTTTGAAATCACAATCTCACCCTCCATCCTATTATTATGGGAGAAGAAAGTGCCAGTTGAGCTTAGCTCAGTGGTGTTGTTGCATTGGTCACTATAATGGGAGAACAGAGTTTTATTTATGTGGTTGTTGAATTTGGTTGAAATATTTAGGGTATTACTCTTGAACCTTTTCATGTCTTTATTGTCTTGTAGTTTCCTAAAGGTGATGTCCCTGAATGGGTATGCAATGCCATGGAGGTTGCCGGAATTGATATCTCTTCCTGCTGTTCTCCGTTCTCTTCCTCTCAAGATTAAAATAACAAAAGATACTCAAATGAGGTAGGTTTATATAGAGTTCGACTTGAAAGAATTTTACAAGAAATTTACCTTATAGGCGATGATACAGGTGCAGCATAAATTTTGTAGCCCATTTATATGCTGCTTCATTAGGATTCTAGAGGTCGTTTCTTTTTTATTTGTCTTCATGTTAATTTTTTTTTTTTTGGGTAGAAATCTTCATGTTAATTTATTTGCTGTTCACATTGCAAGACAAATATTTTATTCTTGATGTCAACCTTGAAGCATCGACTGTTGAAAATTTGTGTTCAATGATGGATTCTAATCAAGGTTGTCAAAATCGGGATCTTATGTAGGATCGTTGAAGGTAGGTGAGATCGTAGATCGTAGGATTGGATCATGAATCGTAAGATCCTACATATTTTCAGATTTAAAACAAAAAACATATTGATAATAACTTTAAACGTTGAATAATCACGTAAATTATAAATTCATTCATAAAAAAACTAAGATTTGCATTATATGATATAATTTACATGTCATACATCGCTAAGTCTATACTAATGAAACAAATATATTTAAGTTTTGACCTAATGTATTTAAAAAGTTCAATAAATATTTAATTAGCAACCAAATACCAAAATATTTATCAAAACATATGGAAAATATTTTCCAAGTTCTAAGTTTCAAGTTTGAAATCCAAAAAAAGTTAGCAAATGGAAACTAGCTAACTACAATATGAAATTCAAAAGCAAGATGAATATTAAGGAGAAGTGAACATTTAATTTTTCTCATTTTAAGGTTCTTATAACCATTGTTCTAAATTCCTAATCATCATTCATTTTATCATCTATGTAAACATTATATATTTGTATACTAGAGCTACAAAATACATCAAGATATAATTTTACACTCAACTATTCAAGTTATACTGCTTAGCAACAATTAAATAGCATGTTAAAAAAAAATCAATTAATCAATATACAAATACAAGCATAACTGATAAAATTATATATATATATATATATAATATTTTTTAGAATACAAATTAGTATGTTGATCAAACAAATTTAATAACATTATAGCTTAAAAAGCAGCAAAGTCAACATCAAATTCTTCATTTAGAAATTATGAAGCATTCATTTATTTTGATTATAAGTGAACTAGAAACTAAAAAACATTTACTTAGGTTAACATAATTTTATAAAAATAAAATAAAAAGTCATACCGTCACAACATGAAAAAATGAAAACCCTTAAAGCTTCATCAAAACAAAAAATTTATCCCATTAAAAAAAAAAAAAAAAAAACCCAAAAATTTATGTTTTTGGTAGCATTGATAGGATCCCATACGATCTTACGATCCTATACGATTTTACACGATCCTACTATTTTTACGATCCTAGTGCGATCCTGAACGTTTTAATGAGGTGAGATCGTAAAATCGTGCAATCCTACAATCCAGATTGCGATTTTGACAACCATAATTCTAATATTCTAATCGTGATGCTCACGTCTTTCCTCATTGAGGCAATCATGGTTTATATGACTAACATGAGTCGTCAGGTACAGTGCTAGATGCGTCTACTCTAGTGTCACATGAAAATATTTGAAAATTTAGGAGTGTTTGAGAAATGAAAGGGTAAAACCCAATACAATCTGAACAGGTTTGGATAAAGAATTTGACAGATTCTTAGAAGTTTCAAAGTGATAGGATTTAATTTGGGTTGAATTTCAGTACACTACCAATTAAAATTTTTAACCTTGAAGTCTCGAATGTTGAAAATTTGTGTTCAATGATGGAATCTAAATATTCTAATTGTGATGCTCACGTCTTTCCTCATCAAGGCAATCATGGTTTATATGACTAGCATGAGTCAAGTTCGGTACAATGCTAATTCTACTCATAGTGTCACGTGAAAATATGTTCAAAATTTAAGATTAATTGAGAAATGAAAGGGTAAAGCACTACAATTTGAACGATTTTGGATAAAGAATTCGACAAACTCTTAGAATTTTCAAAGTGCAATGATTTAATTTGACTGGAATTTCAGTATTATCAATTTAAATTTTTATTATTTGGATGTGTGTGTGTATATATTTATGTATATATGCACCTAAAAATTAAGAAATTAGTTTATTATATTAGTTACAACAATGATGGTAACAATGATATGCTAGTAGAAATATAATTGTATTGTATTAGTGGTTGTTGTAATCAACAAAGTCCAGGAAATATGAATTGTTAAGTTGCTTTTCTTATAGGGGAGTTTAAACACTTAAAATTATTTCTTCCCCAACCTAACCAAGTCTTTTTCTTTTCTCGTTCTCAATGACTACAACTTTATTTATTTTAATTGTCTCTTTGAATAATACTCCTTGTACGAAATCTTCGCCTTTTCAAATGTTTTTATTAAATTCAATTGCTATCTTTTTCACTAAATACTGATACAGGGTTCAAATGCCAAAATCATGCAAACCAATTTCCTTCAGCTCTCTAGCTATGAATAGTAATGGTTACTCGGATTTGACCAGATCTTCAAGAATAGTCGGTGTTCAAACTTCAATAATTGATACCATTTGATCCATTATAATCTTTAATGGAATTTATAATAGGACGGCAAAGGACTTATCCAGTTATCTTTACTTTTGAAAGTAAAAATAAATAGACTTTTAACACAAAAAAAAGGCTCTCTAGTCTCTCCCTTTATTGATTCTTATTTGCTAATAATTGGGTTGCACTTGGCAGTCTAATGACTAATGAGAACGTTAATGTAACATAATCTTTTGCTGCAAGTACTATAGATAAAAGATAAAAGAAGCTAAATAAAATAAGCAGTGACTCATGCGGGATTTGCATAAAAAAAAAAAAAAAATTCAATAAACTAGCTTATAATCAAGATCCAGATACAAACAAAGTCTTTAACAAGATTATCTTTAGGAAAATTGCATCTCCGATCTCGTATGGTTTGTAGAATATTTTCTCAAACACTGATTTTGAAGTCCATCTTACCATTCTTGTTCCAGTACCAGCTCCAAACCAAATGTCTTTTGAGATTAATAAACTAGATCAACAAGGAAATTGTGAAGCGCTAATAAGTGCTTAATCTCTCAGCTTCTTCTAATTTCATACCAATTCAGCTACAGGTCATTAGTGCATAATCTTTCTCTCCTTTTCCAAATGGTTGGTGCATAGTTATCAACTTATCATCGTCATGAATTATTGGTGCGTAATTATTATAGTCAGTGAGCAAATGTAGACGCAATTATAATCTCTCTAGATCTCTCTCAATTCATAATGGTACTAGACTACTAGTATTAGACTCAAGGTTTTATGGTAATAAAAAGTATTAGTATCCAAATGATATTCAAAAACTGAGTACTCCAACCCATATTGAATTGGAAAAGCCTAATTGATAGTTACAGAAAAGAATCTATCTAAGCTAGGTTGCTAGAATCTACGATGTTTACGAGTTTTGTAATTCAATGGCATTGACACGTTTTTTTAATAAGAAGCAAGGTTCAAATTTCTCTTTCTCCACTTATCATAAGTTGTAACAATTTTTTTTTTATTTAAAGGATTTAGGCTAGGCTAGGATTCCGTATCCAGGTTTGCATAGAGATGCTAAAATTGCCAATCATACCGTGAAGTCTTATTCTTGATTGTGTGAAGCACATACTTTCTGATATATGCATGTCATTTTGTGTAATTCAGCAGAAAATTTAAGAGCTCTCTGATTGGACTTTGTGATGTGTGGGAAGTGAGGGTGACCCAAGGTGTACTTGTTTGATTCCAATTAAAATTTTCAAGGTGTGGTCATGGTATGCATTAATTTTCAAAGCGGTTTGATGAGGAATTTGACTTCGTAGATTATAGATGGAGTTTGGTAATGCTTCATTCAAGAGGACTTCTAACAAAAAACGCAAGTAACAATGAAAATATGAAAACAAGTAAAGGACTGAATTCTAAGTTATTTCTAGTTCCTTTGAATCTCAAGAAAGTAAATTAAAACGTTAATAGATTAATTTGAAGCTTAATTTATCTCCTTATTTAAAGATTTCAAAGGTTTGCAGTAAACAGATTAAAGCCTAGTTCTTCACACTAATATCAAATTGGTTCGAAGTAAACATCTTTCAGATTAAACAAGACTAACAATAGAGCTCTTGAATCAAACTTCAATATAAACTTATATAAAATAATATTAATCTGAGTAATAAGATTACAAGGAAGCACTTACAAGCATAAACACCTTTTAAAACCTTATGAAGTATAGGGGAAACTCTTGGGGAACTTAATATTACTAGAGAATGATCTTTGTATAAACAAGTCTACCTGTAGTGAGTGGTGTCATACCTTTGAAAATGATCATTCTATTTATACTTGAGGCTTAGCGGTTTGTAGCCGATGTTCCTTAGCGGTTATCATTAGCTGCTGGTTTTCCGTTTTTTCACGTCTTTCCTTCCTTATGCTTGAATGACACTTGTTGCAATTTCAGTTGGTAGATTAAATTAAATTGCTTCCACTTACTTTTTTCCTGATCTAATACTTGCTACAAAAACTGCCATGTATGCTCCCACATCACTTCTCACGTTCTTGCGCTTTCACAGTTGTAATTTCTTTGTCATGCACCTATCAAGTTTATAATTTTATTAAAGGAAATTTTAATTTAATACCAACAGCACTCTTGAATTTTCTTGTTGAAAGATTATTAAACTTTATCTCAAAAGTTGTTGATTTTTTGGCAGAAAATAAAAATGTAGAAATCCATCAATAAAATATGAAAATTTTTCTATATGTAAATATATAAATATATATAATTTTAAAACAAAATATAATAAAAATCTTAATTAATCTAGGCCCTACTTTTTGCATGATTGTCCTAATTAAGAATACTTTTGCAAAGAGAATAAGAATACTTTTACCTAACTTTTTGTGAGCTTGCATGGTTTCCGTTAATTAATCTATCTATAATTGGGAACAACACTACGTGATTTACAACAACCTATAAAAAACACTCCCATGAAAAATTTCATTACTATTGAAAGATTCGTTCGGATGAATATTAAATAAACATTTTAGGTCATGTGGGGTTCGTCGGTCTTTCTTGAAAATATTATCACTCTTTTGAAGTGTAAAGCAAGTTTTGCTTGTGGAATTTAGGTCTAAATAAACAGATAAAAAAAAATTCCACCTTCTCCTTTGGTGGGTTTTGTTTGTTTTGGTTAATTTTGAAAGAATATCGCTGGGAATTTTTTTTTACTGAAAAATTCCACTTTCTCATCTCTCTGATTCCTGGTTAGCTTTTGAAGATTCAGGCACATAATTTCGAAGGGCAATAATGCTAACTTCCCTCGTGGTCTAATTTATTTAGATAATCATGTTAATTATTTTCTCATTAGGGTATACTTCCCTCTATTTCTATTTATTTCATTTTTTTTTTAACAATTTCATGGTAGAACATGTTCATGTTCAAATTTATTAGTTGAATTAACCGAAACATATGTGCATAAAATTTTTGCAACAGTAAGATACTCAACTTATTCTGGTATATCCAAAAATTTAAAAATTAAAAGGCATATTCATGTGTGTTTGACACACCACATATGACATATCTATCTTGTAGATCCTAGTGTTAAACCATTACCATCAAGTGGTGACTCATGGTCCCATGGCTTGCGTCTAGCTAAGAAGAAAAAGTTTTGATCTACAATTGCCAGTTGATACCAACTTCATGTATAGTTCACATCAGTTTACAGTGTATATATAAGTGCTTATCATCAAGACCAAGGTTACCATGTCCAACACTTCTTATGGTTCTCTCTCTCTCTCTCTCTCTCTAGCTCTCACACGCTCACAGATTGCTTAGATAATGATTTTCTAACCAACCCTTTTGATTTTTCTCTCTTTTATTGTCATTTCATTTGCTTGATCCATAACTTTGTCATGGAATCATGCTTTGTGTTTTTTTAATCCTCGGAGAAAGACAAGGAACAATCTATGGTTGCTCCAAAGCTGTACCTTTGTACAACATTTCCCAATTAGGCCATCTTTTACCAATAGATGATCCTGTTTACATTGTTTTTTCAAACTAAACAACTTGCGTGACTCTTGTCCTTGAGCTCTATAAAGCAGTGAGCGACTTCAAAAAGTCTAAGTCTCTAAGACTCCAAAACATCTCAGTGATGAAGCGGTTCAGTAGCTCTGATAGCTTGGCTGCTTTGATCTCCATTAGTCCACCTAAAGGTAAACAAAATTCAAGTAGAAAATTTCTGTGATGGCTCATTTTATATATAGACCCAGCTATATTTCCATTATTTCAGACACTGTAACAAGATTCTAATTCTCCCTGTGATTACAAATAGCACTGTTATTTGGATTTCCAAAGAAACCAAAACTTTAATTCATGCTTAGTCTATCTTTTTTACATTTAAGTTGCTAAATTGTGCACAAGTATTTGAGAAGAAAAACACAATCATAATGAATTTGTGCTTACAAACCGATGAATTATTTAGGTGTGTATTTTTATTCTTAAACAAAAACTTATTACAGTTCATAATTGAATATTTATTATTGTTTGATCGGAGCTATAGTAGAATTTAGAATTAGACTTATTATCAAGTGGAAGTTTTGAATTATGGGGTCCTTGGAAAACTTACATGATCATAAACTTTGTTTGAATGCAACTATTCTCTGATATTGCTAACTCTTTCACCTTTTCTTTCTAACACAACACTTCCACTACTGTCAATTTAGAGAACAACACTTACTGTTACAGTGAGGATTTCCATGCAATGCTAAATAGATTAGAGCACGAAGATTTGGAGGAAGAAACTGGGCTGGTCTTGGGGAAGAAACGGAGACTAAGCTTGGAACAAGTAAAGGCATTGGAGAGGAGCTTTGAAGTGGAAAACAAGCTAGAACCAGAGAGAAAGGTAAAATTAGCAGCAGAACTAAGCTTGCAACCAAGACAAGTGGCTATATGGTTCCAAAACCGCCGAGCCCGCTGGAAAACCAAGCAATTGGAGAGGGATTATGGGGTTCTTAAAGCTAATTATGATGCTCTAAAGCTTGACTACCATAATCTTGAGCAGGAAAACAAGGCTCTAACCTCAAAGGTATATCATATGAGTAATCATAGCACTCATAATTTTTCACCACATCTTTTCACAAATGTTGACTGACTTCTTATGATGAAATAGCATCATTTTCAAATGGGGATCTAGATCCGGTACAATATGCAATGGTTAATTAATGGGTGAGATTGAAAATTAAAAATTTAATTTTAATCTCAGCCCTTGGATCATAACTTTTTTTTACCTTTCTACCTTTTGTTTTTAATATTTCTAACTTTTACATCTCACAAGGACACGATAATCTTCACTAATTGAAATCGTATATTGGTAAATTACCAAATCCCCAAAATGTCATAAAGGAACCTTGACAAGTAATAATGATTTTAATCATTTAGTCATAATCAATTATCAATTGTCCAATATACCAAGGTGTTAGAAAATGTTAACATATATGGTTAAAGACTCTTTTTGGTTGCATTTCAAAAAGCTAAAGTCCTTCACTTTTAACTTAAATTGTGGATTTTTTTTTCCTCCTTTTTGGGTTCCTGGATTGCAGCTGAGAGAGCTGAAATCCAAGCTCTGTAGAGCAAGTTCAGAAAGCAACCACTCTGTGAACGAACAGTCTCCAATATCAGAGTCTGACAACAACGTTTCTGAGCAAAGTAAAGGCCATGACTTACGTGCAGAGAACAGCAACAAGGCAGTGTCAGTAGACAGCGACTCAAATGGGATCATGAAGGAAGAAAGCAAAATGAAATTTACTCTATCTTTCAATGGCTCATCTTCCTACTCAAATCCATTGGTGAATCGGCTTCAATTCTCTGATCCCAGAACGGTTGTTCCAGCTAAAGCATACCAACCCCAGATTGTGAAAATGGAAGAGCAGAGTTTGTTTAGTACAGAGGATTCTTGTAATTTCTTTTCTGTTGATCAAGCTCCTACCCTCCATTGGTACTTACCTGAGCAGTGAAACTAGTTCAAAGCCAGACTCCGACTTCTAAATTTATTAGTATACTTTTTCACAAAGCTCCCCTTGGCCCTTGCACAACAGAAGTGACCAAGTTCCACATTTTCAGAATGTGTAGTTTCTTTTTTTTGGTTAAACAGAATGTGTAGTTTCTTAATCTTAATATTTCTGCTGTAACATAATCCCTACTACTATAATTTTTTCCCCTTTTTGGCCATAAGATAAGATAAGCCATCCTACTACTAGAAATGCTAACTTCATTAGTAAAGTAATGCCCCATGACACATAAATTTTCATGACGACTTTGTGTTTAAATAATAGTATTTTGATATGATTTCATCAATCATAAGAGGGTCCGGTTAAGAGCATACATTAATAATTTATTTTAGGATTTTTTTATAAAAATTTAAAAAAATTGTCAAAAGAGTTAATCTCTTTTTTAGGCCTGTTTGATAAGAAATTTCTAATAACGTTGTTTAAATTTTTTAAAATTATATATGAGTGAAAAAATTATAAAAATATGTGTTATGATATTTAAATAATAATTTTTATTATTTAAAGACCGTTACCAAACAGTATCAGTGTCCTTAGCCATACATTAACAAAACCCATCATAAAATACTATTTCAATAATTGTGAAAAATTTGTTCTGTACTAAATTTGATGTATATCATTGAGAAAAGATGCCGTCGCATGTAGCCTTAACATGAGTCTAGGAATCTGTCTTGGGAGTTGGGAATTTAAAAAGGCAAGCAACAGCACATGGTTGGCATAGCAAAAGTAGGATATGCCTAAAAGCAAAAATTTCGGGCAGGTTTGCACTTTGCATTGGACACTGGACAGAGCCTTTACCAAAAGTCTTCCCGCATGGCCATGTTTACTGTTTCCTCTTCTTTCTACTATCACAACTATTTTTACAATTATTGACTTGACTTATTAAAAGTTTAGAATCAACTATAGATCTAAGTAAAATTGATGGTCTCCTAGTGTATTGAAAAAACCAATGGGTTGTGTCCCACATCGGGTGCGTGTGTTGTGTGTTTCCTCTATATCTAGAGCTCCGCGACTCCAACTGCCGCTAGCAGTTTTGTGAGTTGGCGTGTTCTAGTGTATTGAAAAAGTAAAATTGATGGTCTCGCATTATAGGTTATTTTAGAAAGTCCTTTTTTTTTTTTTTTAAATATCATTTAATGGGTTGTCTTTTAAATAAAAAAGATATAAGCTTCTAAAATTAGAACATTTTGTAATTTGTAAAATGTTAGTGAATGAGAAATATTAACTTGTTGAATAAAGGGAGAAAAGTAAATTACAGAATTTAGCTTCTTTTTTTTTTTTGGTAATAAAGGAACCTTAGTTAAAAAAACTAAAGAATTCGAACACTAAACACGTTGTCTATCATAATATGGTCCCAAATTGTCAAGAAATAATAAAAGATGGAGAGTTTTCAAAACCAGAGTCTTGAGTTTGACTGACTCCTCTTTTGTGCATTCGAACTCTAATACATTGTCTATCATAATACAATCCCATATTTCCAAGATATAACCAAAAAAAAAAAAGAGTACATTAGATGGAGGTCTTTCAAAAACCAGAGTCTTGAGTTTGCTGACTCCTCTTTTAGAGCAAATACATTAGAGCATTCGCAGCAGTGGTTGTAAAATTTTAGCTATTTAGCTACACAAAAAGTCGTTTTATCTATTTTAGCTACACACATGCTGCAGCAGTGAATCTATTTTAGCTTTCAACACAATAAAATAATATACACATCACAATAAAATAATATAAACACTACAATAAAATAATATATCCTACTACCAAAAAAACAACCACAGCACCAACCACAATCAGCCACATCCACACCCACCACCACCACCACCACCACCAGTTCACAGCAGGCAAAAAATAAAAAACCCAAATCTCCAATTTTTTTCTTCAACCCAGACCAAACAAAATAAAAAATCACGAGAAACCCACCCGATTGGCGAGCAAGCACTCCGATCGGCGTCAACAATCACGGTTGATTGGCGGCAACACCCACACCCACCACCACGAAACCCACTCAAGCCACCTACTGATGCCGACGAACCCAGCCATAGCCCACTGATGCCGACGAACGCAGCCACCCACCGACGCCGATCTACCCACACAACCACAACCACCACCACACCACAGCCCACAGCAGAGAAAAAAAAAAAAAAAAAACCAAGTAAGGAGCGAGATGGGTTGGCAGGGTGGATCGAGGTCGGGGTCTGCGGTGTGGATCGACGACGAGGTTTGCGGCGTGGATCGGCGACGAGGTCTGCGGCGTGGATTGGCGGCATTGAGCTGGGCTGGCAACGGTGAGATGAAGTTGAGAGAGAGCCGAGAGAGGTGAGAGTTGAGAGAGGTGAGAGTTGATAGAGAGAGAGAGAGAAAGAGGGGCAATATTTTAATGCGGCCAGAATAAAATATTAATTTTTTTTTTAGCTCTAAGCTACAGTGCACGTCTATCTATAGATGTGCACTGTAGCAAATCATCTAAAAAAAATAACTATAGCTCCATTGCTAGGGCAAGTTTTTTTGTGTGTGGGGAGTTAAAATATACCAATATAGCTTTTTAGCATCACTGCTGCGAATGCTCTAACTTATTCCCTTTTTCTCAAGCAATCATCAACTAGTAAAGCAAATTCACCAAGAGATTCGGCTGAACTATTAATAAGACACACACATACCACAGCTTTGGCATCAAGTTCTATTTTCAACAACAAGAAGATGAAGTTGGGAGCAAAGAACTACTCCTAGCCCTAGGAGAGTATTTTTATTGTTTTCCATGTTTTGGTCCCAATGGGTGAGCCTCATAAAGTCATGAACGCAACGCATGTGGTTGGTGAAAAGTAGATATTGATGCAAAGCTCATCACCTCACAAAGTGCATGGCAAATACAATGACTACTATTACTGGTACCATTCTCAACAGGGATGGGGCTACACCCTTGTCCTCAACCTGTTCAGTCCATTTTAGCTGCCCCCTTTAGGTGGGGTCGTATGGTACGACCAAACTTCGTGTATACATCTCAATCTTTCAATTCATTGCCTCTAGCACATTCTTGGAGGCTCTCAAATCAAACTACTCTTTACTTATCATGTTTTAATATCTCAACGTAATCTCATCATCAAGATAAGTATTAGTATTGAATAACGAAAATGATATCTTCAAATATCTTTTGGACATTTATAGCTTACCGGGATTGTGTCTATTGCATCAATGCACTGGACATATTAAAATGCGGACACATGTCTAATACGTGTCCTAACGTATTTAGTGCATTAATGCACTAACTAATGCACTAACCACAAACCGTGTCCTAACTTATTCATCAGTTATCTCAAAAAAAGTAATTGAAATATTACAAAAATTACAAAATTTTAAAAATTGGATGTTTTAGTCAATGAAATATCAAAACTGTTGGCTTTCAAATTTTAAAATGTTTCTTTTCCAAAGCGTACTGTGCTTGTTTGCTCTCTTGATCTTATAGAGTAACTTGGACCCACAGCTGATTTGGTTTTATTTATCAACTAGTATATAAAATAGAGTTAATTGAACAAGTTGAATAGTTTGTTTCCCCTTTGGTTCAATATATTATCCTTTAGCTTGCTTGCGACATGTGTTAAGACTATTATAACTCAATTGACACCTCTTCATTCAAAATTTAAATCTTTCAACTATATATGGAGAAAGAAAACGTGCATTCAAACATGTGAACTCATTGCAATTTTAAACAAATAAATTGATTACTAGTATAATTAAACTAACATCATAATCATTGTTACATTGAATTATTGAATGGAGCTTTTCTAATAGTTGATGTGATTTCCCATTTTGGCTAGCTTAAAAAGTAAGAGGATTCCAATCTCGTTTTGTAAACTTTAGCAAAATTTTATAGTAAAAAGTCACATATTTATTTAAATTACCCACTTTTCAAATACATCTTTCATCTTATTATAGGTACCTCTTTCTGTGATTTTCCTTAACAATTTTATACCAATATTTATCAAATACTAGACAATAGTTAACAGATCCATCTTTTAATTAACAATTAATCAGAATCTTATTTTATAACAACACCCGTTTCAGTTTTTGCAACAACAAGATATATGTATTAAGGAACGAAGGAGAAGACTACAAGGGTCACTTTCTATACACAAATTTTAAGCAAGAAAAAGACAGATAAAAAGAGCTGCTGTGACTACTTGGCTACTTGCCCCTAATGTCTTCTTCATGTCAGAGATTGGGACCAATATTGTGTCATCCATGTTTGACTTTTAATACACCATGGAATCTTGCCACCTTCCTAGAACGCCAATCCCTACCTAGCTGTAAGCTGTGTAGTGAAAGGCACCAATTTCCCTAGCTAGCTTTTTTATTTTATTTTATATTTTTGTGCCTAGCTAGGGAAGCAATGTTCTTGAAAAAATTTTCACAGACGTTAAATAATTATTCCTGCAAAACTATTTTTATATGATTGTATTTTTATTATGCATTAATGGTAATAGATCATATCAATATTATAAGTGAAACATGAAAAACTGTATCAATTGATTGATTGCTTCTGTGCATCCTAGACTCTGCGTTTGTTTCTCGAATAAGTTTATTGATACAAAAGTATTCACAATATTTATATATAATTATTAATTTGATAGATTATGATTAGTATATAATGAAAATAACGTTAATAATGGAGCCATTTAACTTAACACTTTAGTTAGGTATATGTTTTTTTTTTTTAGAGAGTTTCAACCTATGGTGTTCGCTCTTGATGATAGTTCTTTATAATCAGATCAAGATACTAATCAGTTTTTAGTGTAGGCGAGAATTGAATCCCAGATCTTTTATTCAACCATTCAAAACTTTACCAGTTGAGTTAACTGGAACTCACTATGTTTGTATTCCCAATATTACTCTTTTACTTCTATCTTTACTTAACAAAATTAAGTGATTAATAGACAAACGTTCTATTCATTTGAATATCATACGATTAAATGTGTATGCACCATAAGAAAATAAGGAATAGGACAAGTGAACCACCAGCTTTAATTGACAATATCATTGGGAAGATTCGACAAAAACTACAAGGTTTTAAAATGGTGCAAATATCCTATGTGAGGAGGCAAGACAATCGCCTAACACATATCTTGGCTCAATATGTTGAAAAGTATTGATGTTTATATAACTTGGATAAATGAAAATCTTAATACAGTTGATTTCACATTGTTTCAAGATGTATTGAATTTTTTTTCTTCTTTATAGAAGTTACGGTCTTCTTATCCCAACAAAAAAAGTTTCCTATTCGAAAAGACAATTATATGGGGTAAAACCTCAAACGCAGAGTTATCCATTACAGCAGATTACGCAACTTGGGACTAAATTAAGTTGGACTAGTTGATCATAATAACACAATCAACTTTTTTTCCTCCACTTGAGTAATAGTTTCATGCATGACAGTGGTTGGATTTTGCTGGTTTAACAGAGATGTCGTTAATTTGATAAGACATTTTTTTTTTCTAACTTATTCGAAATCCCAAAGAGCCATTGGTTTGGGGATGAGAAGAGAACATCTTGTCCTTGTCTATATGTCGCTCAAGTGGCTAATACTACAAGAGCTAAGAATGTGACATTAGTAGAAAAAAAAGTGAGTTTGTGGGGGAAGGTAGATGATGACCAACCAATAAGTTCTTGTCAAAGTCACATTGATTTTAAATGTTGGCCACGTTATACTCGTTCATGAACTAAAAATTTATTTATCAATGACAAATCTTCTTCTTTTTTTCTTGGATATGTATTTCCCTATAACAACAAAGACGAAAACCCATGGACAGGATTTGTAGAGTTATTTTTTGAAGGAAAACCTGCTATTTTCTTTCAGGAAAATTGCATAGTTGAACTGATTTTTGTTTTCTTCCTTGATTTGTTGGGGGCGGTTTGGATCCAGTGTCCAGTAACACTGGACCCCTTGAGATGATGACACGTGTCTATTTTTGAACACATGTCACCATCTGACCTGGTGTAGTGCATTGGAAGCACTGGACCTAATTCGGGCCCTAATTTGTTTGGTTTTAATTCTCAAGATATGTTGTGAAATACTTTTCTCCACAATCTTCACAATGCATTCTAGTTGGGGAACCGGATTTGACTCTAGAGTGTCAAAGTTTATAATGCACAGATATGCAGGTAACACATTCGATATAATAGAAAAATGGATTCAATAATTATTAATCATTAAAAAAAAACACTAAATAAATAAACGTTTATTTAATCGTTTATACAAAATTTTCATGAAAACAACAAATATAACCATTTTTAAAAAGTACTGTAGGGTTATATTATTTTTTAATTTTATATAATTGATCAAAAGTATGCCTTCCCTTTTCTTCTTTTCTTTTACTTTATCATCGTTTTCACTTTTCATGTTTTGAACCCTAAAAAACATTAGTGAAATAGGAAATACTTTACTAATTTATGAAACAAAGTTTGACATGTAAGAAAGATAATAGTCAACAAAAAATAAAAAGAAAAAAAAGAAAATATAAGAATGATTTAAAATTTTTAAATGGGGGACATACAAAATGAGACTAGCTAGAAGAGTTCCTTAAGATAGTGAGACGTGAACTGTATTGTTAATACGGCATGTATTTAAATTTTAAAGGCGAAGATTTTTATCTCATATGGAGTTAACCCATTGGACCCAATAATCCAAAGCCCAACAAAAAAAGAAGAAGAAAAAAATACCTGTACCAAATCATATCAGATGCTTCACAATTCACATCTACGTGCAAATTATATTACAAAACGGATTTTGTTTTCTTGGCTGTTTTCATAGTCTTATTCTAGTTGAGTTACGTTAACATAGTATTTCAATTCACTTTGATCCATTTTTATCATAAGATCTATTAGTAAAATAAATAACTAAATAAGTTAATTTAATTATTTTTGTCCAAATATATTTGTACATGAAGTTATTTAAACTTTTTTTTTTAAATTACTATTAATCAAACAATAAATTTTTTAAAATAATGCATCTTATGAATTAAAAAGAACATTTAAACAATATCATTTACTATAAAAAAAAAATTATAAAATGTTATGATTGGTTAGTCTCACATTAACAACATAATAAAAAAATTCTTAATTATTTTTTAAGTTATAGTACACACATTTTACTATATATAAGTCTTACAAATCTATATAATATCTAAAATTTGAAACGCCATTTTGAGCTATATTAGGCTATTAGCATAGTATTTCGGTCCAATTTAGTTTATTTGGTCCATCTCAGTTCATTTTGGTCCATTAGCTTCAATTAGGTCCGCTTCGGTTCATTTGGTCTATTTCAGTCCATATCAGTCTATTCGGCCCACTTCGATCTATTTTGAACTAATTGGGTTTGAAATTGATTTTTTTTATAGGTTTCCTTTTCAATCTTGGGCTTTTTTGTGTGTTGAAAAGCATGAAATTTTATTTTATTTGGGCCAAAATCTTTAGTTTTGATCCACTTTGGTGCATTCATTCTAATTTAATCCATTTTAGACTTAATTGGGCCTTAAATTAATTTTTTTTGTAAGTTGCATTTTCAGTTTTTGGCTTAAATTTATTTTTATTTTTATTTTTGGGTTAAAAATTATGAAATTTTATTCTATTTAGGCTAAAATTTTTAGTTTTGGGCTAAAAAATACAAACAAAATAAGTATTAGCAATTACAGACACGAGCCTTTAAAAAGTAATAAAAATGATAAATATTTAAAAGATTACCTTAAAATTCAAGTTTCAATAATATAGACATTATAATGATATTCCGAAAGAAAAAAAATTACAATTTAAACATATATAATAATTTAAACATAGTGTAACATGTTACATATGTTTCCTAGAATGAGAGTGTATTTTTTTTTTTTAATATTCTTGGATATGTTTAAATTAGTCAACCAATAATGATATATTTAAAAAAGGTTCTTTAATAATATCTTCTCCATTTATATAAAAAAATATTTAGTTATTATGTAATTTAAATCTTTTGATTAAAACAATTGTTCACGCTCACAATTTTGATCTAATTTAGAACAATAGGTGACGCTCACAACTTTTAATTTGATGTGTAAGAAGTGTACACTATTAAGCGTGCAACAAGTTTTTTCTACTTATCCTAATAAGATTATTTTATCGATTACTATTCACGTGCTATAGTGTGAGTAATATAGAGTTTGTTCTTTGGTGAACAACTAGTTGACCGAGTGTATTAGGACTCTATCTTTTGGTTTGCTCTCAAACACAAACTCTATCAATAAACACTATATAATACAGTTTATTGCTTTGATTAATTGTGCCGCACAATGACAATGCACAGTAAAGGAGGTTTCGAACTATTTCCTAAGAATTTTTTTTCTCGGATTACGTTTCCAACGTTGTGCTCGTCAAAAGAACATTCAGATGATGCAGTCATGCAAGATCAAGAACAAGCTTGCTCGTCAAAAGAACATTATGATGATGCAGCAATGCAAGAAGAACAAGAACATGTTTGCTTGCCGAAAGAACATTCTGATGATGCAATCATGCAAGAACAGGCCCTTCAACTTTCTAGAGAGAAGCAACATTACATGCGATTGACATCGTTGTTCTTCAAAGTTGATAATTCGTTTCTTTCTCCGTGGAATTGGAATCCTAGTGCCATTGCAAATACCAATAGCAACAATACTTCAAGTAATGTCAATACCAATCCTAGTGATACCAATAACGATGATAATGGAGAACAACTCATGAAATTTCAACTGGGTTCATTCTTCAGTGAAAAAGGGCCATGGACAGTAAAATATTCTGAATTTTCAAGTCATAAAGTGTAATGAATGTAAATATTGTAGGGTTATAGATGATTATGGAGTAATAGTTAAAATTCATACTTTTAGGACCATTTGGATTGAGGGGAGAGGAAAGCAAAGTAGAATAACGTTTATGATGAATTGTAATTTTTTTTTTTAAATAGTAATAATATATATTTGTTTTTTAGTTTTTCTGTTATATGCCCAATGTTATGAATTGTATATGATGATTGATAGAAACGTATTTACGGAAAGATTCAGACGAACCCTCAATCCATTGGATTACCAAAGAGATAACTTCTTTATTTAAGTTTTACTTTTATGGGATATTGTTCTTTATAAATATAAAAGAAAGGTTTTATGTTTAAGGAAGAAATCCCACTGTCATGGACCTAGTTTTGATGGCTAGAATTTGGAAAATTTCCTCAAATTGTAATTCTAATTGTGACTTGAAAAGCTAACTGGGCTTTCTTGTTTAATAAAAAAAAATTTTAATTAGGATTTTTTTTTTTCGTTTTCTTGGTGTGGAAGAAAAAACTATTTCTTAGTGTGGAATGAAAGCTTATTTCTTGACCATTGAGATAAAAGACTCTTCTAATCCTTTGAAATGTATGCAAGAATATGCATTCAAGAATATCAAGAACAGCTCCAACGTTCTCATGCAGAAGGATATTGAAGCAGATTGGTTTAAGGGAGAATAAAATGTTCTAATATTTTATGTTGTTTTTTCTTTTCTAGTGGAATTAGGATTTATTTGCTTTTACAAGTTCAATTAAAATCCTTTAAAATATATATTTTTTTCCTCTTAACCAATCTGCATCAGATATTACATGCAATTTACATCGTTGTTAAATGTTGACATTTCATTTTTTTCACCATGGCATGTATCATGACCCAGTGATGATATTAATACTTCACAAGTAATGGAGGACCACAACAAGGTAATTTTTGACCTGGTTCATTCATCGTGTGGGGTTGCAGATGAACTAAGAGTGCTAAGTAGAAGCTATTAACTTTTAGCTTTTATGAAGAACTAGAATAAGAATGATATATCTCAACAAGTAACTAGAGTTTCTCAAAAAAAAAAAAAAAAAAATTGAAAAAAAAAGGGAAAGAAATAAAATGAATAGAAACACAAATAAAATTGTATTACTTCTATTGTTATGACAAGAAAGCTCCAAAGTGAACTGAAATAGACCTAATGGACCGAAGTAGATTGAATTGGATTAAACAAACTGAAATGGATTGAAATTTGGGCCAAAATAGACCGAATTGACAAAACTGAGCATGAAATCAATAAATATTATGCTTCAACTTTTAAATATTATATAAATATAGATTATAACCATCCTTTTTATTTTCTTCCATTTTTTACAAGAAGTTTTTACAATATATGTCCATATGGTATGCAATTGATAGCAACATGCTTAACTTCTGAAGTCTGAAGATTCAGAATCCATTGGATTTCTTAGGATTGTTTTTCTTTTCCATAAGGAGTGGTTCACTGTTAGAGTCCAAAGAGTGGTTCTTTGTTTCAACCAACCTTGGGCTTTACTAGTTTCCTCATATTTTTCTTGCAATTTCTTGTAATAATTAGTGTAAAACTATCTCCAAGTTATTCATGAGGCTTGGGGCTCAAAATCAATTGTAACAACAACTCAATTAATGCAAATAAGTTGATTGACTTCTGTTGAGGTCCAAAATATTACAAGTGTTAAGAACCAAAAAAAATAGGCCTCCAAAAATAAGGAAGACCCAATCCGTGAGCCAAGGCCCATTAGAATGGGCAGAAGGAAGCCCAAGTCCATGAATGGGTAGGCCCTGGGCCTTAGGGAAGAAAGAAAAGAAAAGCAAAGGAAGCTTGGCCCAACCCTCTATAAGAGGGGCTCCTAGGGAACCCAGAGAAAAGAAATGGGCTGGACTAGGATACCTTGGAACTGCCAAAACTAGGGAAGGGATCCTCGGGAAGTGTAGGAAGGAATCAATTGGGACTTGGACAGCTCAAGTAAGCATGCTCATGGATACAAGGAACGAAGAAAGATATGTCCCATCAGCCACCCACAACCCAGAAGAAAAGCTTTGGAGACAAATGGTGACTTAGGAACCAGCACCTAATAAAGGGAGCCTAGTACCTTGAGAAAAGTAGGAAGGTGAACTATGAAGGAAGGTGGCTGGAGATCTCTCAACATGACAGGGTGGAATCTACCTATTTGAAGAAAAATGACAAAGGGTGAGGTAGCCAAAAAGGGGCTTTGAAAAGTCTCTCTAGAAGCCTTGGAAAGAGAAATAAAAGTCATTCCCATCAGGACCCCTCAAAAGAGGAAGGTCAGCTGAGAAAATTTTGGAGGGAGATCTCAAAAGAAGAATATAACGAGAAATAAGGAAAGGACTAGCTACCAATGTTGCTAACACAACACTAGATTTGGTACCCAGGGCAGCAAAGGAAAGGAATTAATGGCATACGAAAAACCCTATGAAGGTACTATAAAAGGAGGATCAAGCCATCAGCAAAAGTCATTCAACAACCATTAATTAGAGCAAAAAAAAAAAAAAAGCATTACAGAGACTCATTAAGCTTCAGAAAAATAAAGAGAAAAGAAAGGCATTGCAAAGGATCCTGTAATAAGTGCTTAAGGATACACTTGGATTCAAGGGGATTCAAACCTCACAAGTCTTGGAAGCTTAGAAAGAACTATCAAAGTCTGTGACTTTTGAACTTATTTGAACCTTGTAGCATATCCTAGTAAGAAATAGGGTCCAATGTATTTTAAAACTTAATATAATGACACGTCACTCTATTTTCTAAGGATCCCTAGCGTTCTTACTCACTCTTTTGATAATTTTTTACTGTTCCTCAGCCATTTATTTTACAATATGTATATGTTTGCATGAATGAATGTATATGTGTTATAGGGTCCATGTTTTGTGCACAAATTGGTTCATAATCAGCCCAATATAGCTGTGGTGAACCAAGCCTAATCCACCAACCAATAAATATAATTTCTTGGGAGTACCAGGACCCTCGTTACCATTTGGGCCTGGGTACTGTTCAAAACAAGAACCCACAACTTTATTCAAAAAAAATTTATCTGTCATTCGATTATCTTTTCTGTACATTTCGCTTACATTTCAATTCCTTTATTTTGCCAAAATCTTCTTATTAATTGAGACAGTTTGGAACCTGACATATCTTGATCTTGAGAAAACATTGGATAAACGAGTTCTTGACTGAATATCCAACATGTAAGCATGCTGAGTGAAAATTGAAAAAGTTCTTTTGTTCTAATTTATCTTTCATCACTAATTATGTTGTAAAAGCTTTTCAATATAAACTTTACTATCTTGGATCTCAACCAATTTTTTTAATAGATATGATAGAGTGGGATTCGATCCTTGATTACTTATTTGTCAATAAAAGACTTTTTTCCCCCCCATTTTAGCTAATTGGAATATACTTCAATCTCAAAAATTTTAGTTAGTTTTTTTTTTTAATAAATTAAATAATAAAAGAGAGAGAGAGAAAGAGAAAGAAGAGACAATAACAATGACGGCAATTCTTTGAATCCTACTAAAGACTCAAGGGTGTTGATTCGGGGTTATGGGCCTAGGCCGCCAAGCCCATCATTTCATCTAAACAAGGCCCACGAGATTACTATTTGGGAAAGAATTGCAAGTTAACCAAATTACATACTCACAAACAGGGTTTTGCATGTATCAAGTTGGAGGGTTCTTTAAATTAACCCAACCAAACCTATCAAATTTGTAGAAACCAACACAACTCCGGTCGAGTTGGAATAATTAGGTAGGTGGGTTGAGTCCCCTTCTTCAATAAATTAATACAATTATCCTAATATTCTCAAATCATATTCCAAAGTTATATTGGGTTGGACCAATTTTGTTGGATTGGTGGGTTAGATGTACATCCCTACTTTATTAAGGTTTGCATTTTAGAGCCTAAAAATGAATGCAAGTTATTAGAAATTTTGAATAATAATACTAATAATTTTATATGTCTAAGAAATAAATCCGTATTGTTTCTTTAATAACTATGACATCTCAAGTAATAAGAATCATTTTCCAACACAAAAGTGTATATTATTTTAATAATTTGGAGTTAAGTGTTATTTTTTGTCATTATTTTTTAAATCAGGTATAATATGTGTTTGTGAAACCATTTGATATATAGAAATTTTATGAAATACAAATGCAACAAAATCTCACAACAATATTATTTTTAGCTATGACGAGTCCTAGTGTAATCTTTTTATTATTAATTGATTTATTTTGACTTTTGGTTAGCTGATATATTAGCTTATTGCGAAAATGTTATGAGATTTTGTTGTAGTCAAAGATGTATCTGAATTCCTTTTAAATGTTTGAGGAGAAAATTGTAGTTTCTTAATATTTAGAAATAAAGGTGATGACTTGGTTTGGTAAATACTAATTAGAGGGGTTTTTTGTCACTATAAATTACATGACTCTTGCTTGCTAGAGAGTTAAAACTACATAAAATAGAAAATTTGAAAATCCATTGTTCAGATAAGGTTATTAAAAATAGTTTTTTTTTTTTTTCATAAAAATAAAAAGAAGAGAAAAAGGAAAAGGAATTGAATTTGTAGAATTTACGAAGAAACCCGCAACAAAATACAGCATGAAGAGCAAGGCAATAACAAAAACTTTAATAAAGCATCTTCCTCCGATCCATTCCAAACATACCATAAATATATTGGGCCCATATTATTAAACAATTACAAGTCCATATACTTAGACCAAACTCTTATAGCCGCAAGATCCCCTCAATATGGACCTAATCTAACCCATTGAACACAATAATCTAAAGTCCAATAGAAAAACCGTGACAATTGCTCTTATCTTATCTACATGGAAATTAGAATACAAAAAGAATTACATATTTTTATCTTTTAGGAGTCTTAACCTAGATGAACAAGTCTTCCTAGACTTGTTCATCTAGGTTAAGACTCCTAAAGAACACACACACACACACACACACACACACATATATATATATACGTGGGTTGTGTGTGTTACTCTATCTTTTGGTTTGCTGTCAAAAGCTCTATCTGTAAACAATATATAATACAGTTTATTGCTTTGATTAATTGTGCTGCACAATGACAAAGCACAATGAAGGAGTTTTCGAACTAACTGAGCGATTTTTTTCTCAAATTACATTTCCAATTCATCTAATGGTGGGCTTGCGGAAAGAACATTCAGATGATGCAGTCATGCAAGAAGAACAAGAATAGGCTCGTCAAATGATTTTTTTCTCGGATTACATTTCCAATTCATCTAATGGTGGGCTTGCGGAAAGAACATTCAGATGATGCAGTCATGCAAGAAGAACAAGAATAGGCTTGCTCGTCGAATAAACAGTCTGATGATGCTGTAATGCGAGAACAAGAACAGGCTTGCTCGTCAAAAGAACATTCAGATACAGTCATGCAAAAACAAGAACAAGCTTGCTTGTCAAATAAACATTCTGATGATGCTGTAACGCAAGAACAAGAACAAGCTTGCTTGTCGAAAGAACATTCTGATACACAAGAACAGACTTGTGTTGGTATGGGTGTGTGTTCCAAACACTTTTACTAGTATTTATTTTTTAGCCGTTGAAAATTTATAAGTAAAATAGTAGTTGGTCAATAATGGATAATATAGATGTTAGGCTTTTATGGGTTATTAGTTACTAATACTATAAGTTATTATTGTCATAAATAGTCTATATAATATCCATCATCACACCCTTCTCAACAAGTTTTTTTTATTACTCTATATCTAGATATACGTAATCCTATTATATAGTCTCTCCCACATATTTTTCTAAAATTTATATTTGCTCAAAGGAAAGGCAATAGAGTGTTGTTCTTAAACCTTCGTGAGTGGAAGTGCGTCCATCACGAAAGTTAACGCTATAATCTAATCATGGGGGGTTGATTGACCAAGAGAACTAGTCGCACCAAGTTTTACTCTGGGTGGCACGAATCAACCTTTAAGGACAACGCTTTCACAGCGTGATTCTATAGCATTATGAGATTGTTCTAAATTTTTTCTTATTTTATGTTCTTGCTAATTATTTGAGATATTATTTATGTATCAAAACTTGTTTATTCACTAAAATATTTCTAACAGCTTGCTCGCCGAAAGAACATTGTGATGAATTGGTCATACAAGAACAGGCCCTTCAACTTTCTAGAGAGAAGCAACATTAAATGCGATTGACATTGTTGTTCTCCAAAGTTGATAATTCGTTTCTTCCTCCGTGGAATTGGGACCCTAGTGCCAATGCAAATACCAATAGCGACTATACTACAAGTAATGTCAATACCAATCCTAGTGATACCAATAACGATGATAATGGAGAACAACAACTTATGAAATTTCAACCGGGTTCATTCTTCAGTGAAGAAGGGCCACGGACAGTAAAAGATTCTAAATTTTAAAGTCGTAAATTGTAATAATTATAAATGTTGGGTTGTAGATGATTATGGAGTAATAGGTAAAGTTCAAACTTTTAGGGCTCCTTTGGATTGAAAGGAGAAGAAAGGGGAGTAGAATAACGTTTATAATGAATTGTAATTTTTTTTTTAAATAGTAATAATATTTTTTTTTTAAGTTTTTCCGTTATATGCACAATAATATGAATTATGATGTTTGATAGAAACATATTTATGGAAAGATTCAGATGAACCCTCAATCCATTGGATTACCAAAGAAAACTTAAGTTTTACTTCTATGTGATATTGTTCTTTATAAATATAAAAGAAAGGTTTTATGTTTAAGGAAGAAAGAATCCCCACTGTCATGGACCTGGTTTTCATGACTGGAATTTGAAAAATTTCCTCAAATTCTAATTCTAATTGTGACTTGGAAAGCAATTTGGGTTTTCTTATTTAATAAAAAAATTTTAATTAGGAATTTTTTTTGGTTTTCTTGGTGTGGAAGAAAAAACAATTTTTTAGAGCGGAATGAAAGCCTATTTTTTTACCACAGAGATAAAAGACTCTTCTAATTCTTCTCAAGAAGAACGATATTACATGCAATTTACATATATTGTTCTTAAATGTTGACATTTTGTTTTTTTCACCGTGGCATATATATAGTGACCCCAATGATGATATTAATACTTCAAGTAATGGAGGACCAAAACAACGTAATTTTTAACCCGGTTCATTTTTCGTGTGGGATTGCTTATGAATTAAGAGTGCTAAGTAGAAGCTAATGGAGATCAACACAAGTATTACTCGTCCTTGTGTCGTCGTCCAAAGCGTAGCCAATTTATATCAACTCGTCCAAGAATGAGAGAATACAAAAACATTCATCCATTGATGATTGAATTATACAGTGAAGGGAGTTCTCTATAGACGAGATTATCTACAAAAGACAAGTACATGGACGACCAAATTATACTTGGTGAGTATTGTGGGAGATACTCCATTAGATTCACATAAACAAAATACGACACGTTGCATGATACGTGGAAAGAATTCCACATACAACGCTCCATATATCCCAATTTCTTTATCAACCACCAACATCACCCACGACGGTGATAGATCCAAACAAGTAGACCTACATTTAACTCTCTATAAAAGGAGTAAATCCTATACACCCAGGGTAAGTTAAGACCATTCACTATTTTCTTTCCTTGTGTTCTAGAGAGAAAACTAATTTAACTGTCAGAGGGTTCTTGGCTGGGTCACACTGGCCACCTTTGACATTTTTTTTTTTTTTCCAGGACTCACAGCCATTACCATAACCCAAAATATTTTAGCCTACTAATTTTTATGCTTCATCAGTTGGCACTATCTGTGGGAAAAGAGAGAGTTTCTATCAACTTTTCTGTTTTCCAAGACATGGACGACCAAATTATACTTGGTGTGTTTTGTGAGAAATACTCCATTCGATTCACGTAAACAAAATATGACACGTTGCATGATACATACATGGAAAGAATTCCACATACAACGCTCCATATAGCCCATTTTCTTTATCAACCACCAACATCACCCACGATGGTGGCGAATCCAAACAAGTAGACCCACGTTTAACTCTCTATAAAAGGAGTAAATCCTATTCACCTAGGGTAAGTCCAGACCATTCACTATTTTCTTTCCTTGTGTTCTAGAGAGAAAACTAACTTAACCGTCGAAGGTTCCTGGCCGAGTCACATCAGTCACTTTTGACAGTTCTTTCTTTCTTTTCAGGACTCACAGCCATTACCGTAGCCCGAAGTATTTCAGCCTACTGATTTTCGTGCTTCATCAGTGGCACCGTCTGTGGGAAAAGAGAGAGTTTCTAACAACTTTTATGTTTTCCAAGACATGGACGACCAAATTATATTTGGTGAGTTTTGTGGGAAATACTCCATTAGATTCACATAAACAAAATACAATTCGTTGCATGATATATACATGGAAAGAATTCCACATACAACGCTCCATATAGCCCATTTTCTTTATCAACCACCAACATCACCCACGACAGTAGTGGATCTAAACAAGTAGACCCACGTTTAACTCTCTATAAAAGGAGTAAATCCTATTCACCCAAGGTAAGTCCAGACCATTCACTATTTTTTTTTCCTTGTGTTCTAGAGAGAAAACTGACTTAATCGTCAGAAGGTCCTTGGCCGGGTCACACCTGTCACCTTTGACAGTTTTTTTTTTTTTTAGGACTCACAGCCATTACTGTAGCCCGAAGTATTTCAGCCTATTGATTTTCGTGCTTCATCAGTTGGCGTTGTCTGTAGGAAAAGAGAGAGTTTCTATCAACTTTTCTGTTTTCTAAGACAAAAAGGCTGCATGGTTCGAAATAGGTCGATGGCTACTAGTCCAGGATAGCAGAAGAGTGGAAACGCCTCCAGTCACCCAAATTGCACACCACCACCACCCCATAACCGTCCAAGAATAGTTACAGTCCATGGCGGCAGCGATGGTAGAACTGACACAACAAAACCAAGAGTTAATTAGAGAAGTTAATAGGCAACATTAACACATGGTGGAGAACGGGGCCAAAATTCAGGATGTGAAGGTGTTGAGAACAATGTTGAAGGGGACCAGTCTAGGGGCACCATCACTCGAAGGCTACCACATTTGGAGAAAGGGATGGACCAAATGAAGAGAGTTATCGAAGAAATGAAGGATTCCATGAGAAGAGTGAACTGTGTGGATGATCTCGTCCACAGGATAGATTCCCCCTTTGTTGCGTCCATCACCAATCATCCTTTGCCTTTCAAGTTCAAAATGCCAGCCCTGGATTCATATGACAGGATGCGTGACCCTTGTGATCACATAGCCACATTCAAGACAACCATGCATCTTCAAGGTGTTTTAAATGAAATTATGTGCAGAGCCTTTCCTACAACTTTGAAAGATCTAGCTAGAGTATGGTTTAGTAAACTACCGCAAAATACCATAACTTCCTTGCAAGAGTTAAGTAAGTTGTTTGTCAACAACTTTGTAGGGGGACAAAGGCAGAAGCATTCTTCGTCTAGCCTGTTGAACATAGAGCAAGGAGAAAATGAGAGTTTACACACTTTCATTAGTTGTTTTAACAGAGAAGCCTTATTGGTGGACGAGATGGATGGCAAGATTCTCTTGGCAGCTTTCTAGAGTGGAGCCAATTCGGACTTGTTTATTCATAAGCTGTACGAACAGTAGCCTCGAATGATGGTTGAGTTGATACATTTAGCCTAAAGTTTCATGAACACAGAAGACGCCATTATTGCCAAAAAGAAAAAGAAAGGGGAAAGGTTAGAAAGTGATTATGTACACCATTCAGAGTAAGTTCCTCGTCCAAAGAAAGCCAAAGTTGGAGAGAAAAGATATCACGATGGCAAGAAGACAAGATCGTCTTCAGGACGGTACTCTAACTACACTCCTCTGAACACTTCACTTGATCAGGTGTTGATGCAAATAAAAGATTATCCATCCTTGAAGTGGCCAGAAAGAATGAAGGGAGATCCTAGCAAGTGGAATAAAAGTAAGTATTGTTACTTTCATCACGACCATGGGCATGATACAGACGAGTGTTATGACTTGAAGCAACAAATTGAAGTTCTCATCAAATAAGGAAAATTGAAAATTTTCCTTCGATGAGATCATAAGGACGAGAGATACCTAATGAAAGGCAAGGCAGAGGAACCAATACGTCCATCGTTTGGAGAAATAAAGATTATTGTAGAGGGCATGTCAACAGGAAGCTCATCCAGAACTAGGAAGACCTATCTACGGGCAGTTCGAATGTTCAAATATTTGGATGACCACCAAGGATGATCAGAGAAGATGAGCCAACCATTTTTTTCATGAATGAAGACACTAGATGATTGCACCATCCTCATGACGATGCGATTGTCATCACTTTGGCAATTGCAAATTATACGACCAGAAGTGTGTTAATAGATAATGGGAGCTCAGCAGACATCCTTTATTATCCAGCCTTTCAACAAATGAGGATTAACAAGGAGTTACTTCATCCAGTGAATGTACCATTGATTGGGTTTGAAGGAATGAAGGTATTACCAGTAGGTATTGATGATGCACAGTAAATCAGTAGGCTGAATGCTCTGGGCTTGGATGGGCTAGTGACTACTTGGAAGGCTTGAAAAGAAAGAAAATCAAAGGATGACCGGGGTGGACCGACCAAGAACCCTTTGATGATTAAGTTAGTTTTTTCTGGAACTCAAGAATTCCAATTTTTTAGGAAGTGAAAAACTTGCCTCGATTTAATGTGGATGAGTCCTTATATAGAAAGCCTTGGAGCGGTTACTTGTTCAGGAAACTTCCCCAACATTTGTGGAAGTTTGTAAGTGCAGACACAACTTCCACAACAGTTATAAAAGTTAGAATCTTCAATCTTATCTTCTATAACTGCCATTGGAAGTTAAGCATTTATTAGTAGGTTATGGCGATAAATAAGGACCTTGTTCATGTTTCAAAGTTCCACGTGGTTCGAATCTTAAACTTATGTAGGTAAATCCATTACTGGAGTTTTCCTAAGTGTTGGAGATCGTTCAGGCGCCCTCCTTATGGATGACACCTATGTCTAGGGACGACCTTCCGCTCATGGACGATCTCCTTAAATGGTTAGCCTCTTGGCTTTTGGACAACTCTTATGGACGATCTAGAGATAGCTCAATTTTTAGTTCCCAATTAGGTACGATCATCCTACTGGTTGTAGTTAGCTCTTTCCCACGACAAATCAATAAAGAAGTAAATTTCCTTGTTGTGGATTATTCATCTTCATATAATGCCATCATTGGATGACCAACTCTGAATAGTTGGAGGGCCGCAACGTCCACTTACCACTTGTCTGTCAAGTTCCCAACAGAGTATGGCATCGGAGAAGTACAAGAAGATTAGTTAGCTGTTAGAGAGTGTTACTTAGCAATGCTTGCAATGGACAAGAAAATGCAAACGATGAACATTGAAGAAAGAAGAATGTTCGCTGAACCGATTGAAGTATTAGAAGATGTGCCACTAGACAAGTCCAACCTGGAGAAGTTTACCAGGATTGGGACAAGTATGGAGGAGAAGACAAAGAAGGATCTTGTTAGATTCCTCAAAAGAAGCACAAATGTTTTCGCCTGGAGCCATGAAGATATGCCTAGGATTGACCCGAGCATGGTTACCCATCGTCTAAACGCATCTTCATCTTACCAGCCTATTTGTCAAACAAAGAGAGTGTTTGCCCCAAAACAAGATAATTCCATCAAAGAAGAAGTTCATAAATTAATCACCACGGAATTCATTCGCAAATTTTACTACCTTAACTGGCTAGCTAATGTAGTGATGATCAAGAAGGCTAATGGTAAATGGAGGATGTGTGTAGATTTCATAGATTTAAAAAAGACATGCCCCAAAGATAGTTATCCTCTTCCACGCATTGATCAGTTGGTAGATTCAACAGCTGGACACTAACTGTTGAGTTTTATGGATGCATTCTCACGGTACAACCAGATCAAGATGGACGAGGCGGACCAGGAGAAAATATCCGTCATCACAAGCCAAGGTTAGTTTTGTTATAAAGTTATGTCGTTCAAGTTGAAAAATGAAGGAGCTACCTACCAGAGATTAGTCAACCACATGTTTCGTCCACAAACTTGGTGAAATGTTGAAGTATATGTGGATGATATGCTGGTGAAGAGTGCGAAGGAGACGTCATTTGGACGATCTTCAAGAGACCTTTGATACACTTAGGCGGTATAAAATGAAGCTGAACCCAAGAAAATGTGCTTTCAGAGTGGCATCAGGGAAATTCCTTAGTTTTATTGTTTCACAAAAAGGGATTGAGGCAAACCCTGATATGATCCAGGAAATCTTGAACATGGAACCTCTGAAGAATATTAAAGACGTCCAAAACCTCATTGGACGAATGGAGGCCCTTAATAGGTTTATTTCAAAAGCCACTGACAAGTGTTTGCATTTTTTAGAGTATTAAGGAAAGCGTTCGAATGGATGGACGAGTGTCAACAAGCTTTTAAAGACTTGAGGACTTACCTTACTTCAACCTTGCTACTGAGCCCGTCCAAACCAAGATAGGAGTTGTATCTCTATCTAATAGTTTCTTTCCATGCAGTAAGCTTAGCTTTGATTAGGGAAGAGTGGAAGATACAGAAACTCGTCTACTACACTAGCAAAGCCTTGACAGGAGTTGAAGGATGGTATCCACCAACAGAGAAGTTAGCATTTTCATTGGTGACAGCAGCAAGAAAGCTTAGACTTTATTTCCAAGCCCATGTAGTCAACGTTTTGACAGATCATCTGTTGAAGAAAGCTATGAATAAGTTAGAGGCCGCCGGACGATTAATCCAATAGGTAATGGAACTCAACGAGTTCGATGTGTGGTATAAGCCAAGAGAAGCAATAAAAGCACAAGTCCTTACAGACTTCATTGCTGAATTTACTCCTGCCAATAATCAACAAGATTGAGACCAGGGGGCAAAGCAATGGGTCATCCATGTTGATGGATTGTCCACACAGCATGCAGGAGGAATTGGGATCATCTTACAATCACCAGAAGGAGATCATTTGTAGTACGCCGTCCGTCTACAATTCGAGACAACCAATAATGAAGCAGAGTACGAAGCCTTACTTCAGGGTTTGGAATTAGCCAAATCACTCGGGGCAGAATCAATCCTCGTCCAAGGAGATTCACAACTGGTGATAGGTCAAGTAAATGGGTTGTGTGAAGCCAAAGAACGAATAAAGAGATACTTGGAAAAAGTTAAGCAATGCATCAAAGGCTTTACAACAGCCTAATTTCAACAAATACCAAGTGAAGAGAATACAGAAGCTGATGTCTTAGCGAAGACGGCGTCCTTGGACGAGACGATAGGTGATTAGGTTAACGTCCAATATGTTCCAAGCATAGATGTTCTACAAGTAAATCAGATAGATGGAGTTGCCAACTGAACCACCCCAATTATGTCTTATCTCAAAAATGAAGTACTCTTTAAAGATACAGAAGAAGCAAGGAAGCTAAGGATAAGAGATGCGAAATTTGTCCACATGGATGAGGTGTTATATAAAAGGGGTTTTTCTCAGCCTTACTTGAGATTTCTGCCTTCAGACGAGTCCCATTCTATCTTGTGGGACGTCCATGAAGGAGCTTGTGGAAACCATTCGGGAGCCAGATCACTAGTCCATAAGATAGTTCGTGTAGGGTATTACTGGCCGACCATGCAAACGGATGCCAAAGCTTAGGTCAAAGCGTGTGATAAATGTCAACACTACAACAACATCCCTAGGTGACCATCACAATATCTTACCCTAATGGTGGCTCCTTGGCCTTTTACCCAATGGGGACTTGACATCCTTGGTCCCTTTCCCATGGAGACGAGACAAATGAAGTTCTTACTGGTAGGGATTGATTATTTCACTAAATGGGTGGAAGTAGAGCCCTTGGTAAAAATCACTCAGCAGAATGTCAGACTGGAGAGACTCCCTTTAAGCTAACATATGGAAGTGATGCAGTGATACCAGCGGAGGTTGGATTAACCAGCTACAGGGTGGCCCAATATAAGGAGGAGGAAAATGAAAAACAGCTCTGTCTAAACCTTGATCTCATTGAAGAGGTGAGGATGGACGCAGAGCAGAGGTTGGCACGTTACAAGAATTTGATGACTAAGTACTATGATGCGTTGGTAAAGCCGAGACAGTTCAGTATTGGGGACCTCGTCCTAAAAAGGGTATCTTTAGCCACTAAGGACCCTGCTCATGGAAAGTTGTGACCTAATTAGGAAGGACCGTACTGAGTTATCAATTCCAAAAGGCGAGGTTCATACTACTTGGAGGCCCTAGATGGACGGAAGTTGGAACACCCATGGAACGTGAAGCATTTGAGGAAGTACTACCAATGAAAGTAACTTGTCAAGAAGGTTAACATGGACGAGATTAAGAAGTTTGTTTAAATTATGTTTCAATATTTATGTTTTAGAACAGTATGTTATGTATTTAAGTATTTGAATTCCCTAAAAAACACTAGTTACAAGCATGTGCTATGGACAGTGTCATGAACTATGTCCCTTTGTACATAAAGTAATTTAAATTCCCTAAAAAAGGACTAAGTATTAGCATGGACAGATTATTTGGACGATGCTATATACTATGTCCTTAACGTCCACAGACGATGTTGTGTACAGATGTTGTACGTCCACAGGCAATGTTGTGTACAGATGTTGTGTATAAAGTAGCTTGAATTTCCTAATTTAAGTGTTTATGATTCTATAAAATCAACATCCAAATGAAATGACAGACGTTTAAAATCTTTGGACACAGAGATATCTCGTCATAAGCTATCCTTAATAAAAAGGAAGCAAATTGTCATAAGAGACAATGACCAAGGGAAAGAACAAACTTTCCAATAAAACTCATCCAAAAAGGATTAGAGACGAAAGAAAAGCATGCACGTGACATTTTTCATGGACAACACGTCCAACCAGTCCAAATTATGGATAACATGACCAAGTTAAATTCCAAAGATAAGTCTAAGGACGAGAAATATAGATGGAAAATACTTGGAAATCAACAATATAGATAAAAACATTAATAAGTAAAAGGGTAGATGACTATCATCCAAAAACCCTTAAGTTAAGCCTAAAAAAGCAATTGTATCAAGACTTGTCTAAAAGTAAGGATGAGTCAAATGTACTTAAACAAATTTGAATGATCCAAAACAATGGATCTCATAAAAAAAAAATAAAAAAAAACTACTACAACAAGGTAAATAAAAACGTCAAAATTCCTTCATAAACTACTGGGGGGGATTTTCTCCAGAAGAAAGGTCGTTATGAGCATACTGGGTTGTGGCATCATCATCAATATTGACATCTTCAGAATTTGTCTGGAGGAGAGAGCTTGCAGTACTAATATTGAGCTTAATAGAACTGAAGTCAACTTTAGGGAAATGCTCTGCAGCGACCATTCGAAAATCCTCAAAAATAGCTGCGTAGTTTTTATCTAAAAGATCAGTGAACTCGCTGGACACCCTAAAATCCATGATGGCCTCTCCCTTGGCCTTCTCAAGAAGGATGCGGAGCTCATCATTCCTCTTTTATAGGTGATCAAGACAAGTGTCATTCTTAATAGCATCCGCCTTAAGCTCTTGGATGAGGTTCTTCAACTCCTTCATCTCATTCGTAGCCTTTGCCACCAACTCAACTCTACTCCTACAGTCTGCCTGCACTTCACGAACCCTTGCTTCCAGCCTAACCCTTTCATGGTCCATCTCAGTTGCCTGCTTGGACGTTGCCATGAACTTTGACATGGCCTGTTGGGAAAAAATGATTAGACGAGAAATTTGAAGTATGATACAAGACAAAAAATAATGACAAATACATAAAAACATACCCTGAAGAGATCATGAACAGCAAAATGTTCAAACTCTTTCAAAGACATGTCATAGCACATTGCAATGTCCTCGTCAATCACAGCCTGTTAAAACCTTTCCCAAGCGAGATCCTCATTTTCAAGAAGATTCATAGGAGTGCTTCTGGGAGGATGAGACGAGGTGGTTACAGCAGGCTTGGACAGGGTAGCTCCAATAGGGATGGACAAGTCCAAGTCGAGTATTTGTACAAATGGCTGTTTAGAAGCAGGAGGGACGACAAAACTAGGCTTGACAACTCCAGACTTAGACGACCCATGTTTTGCCTTCTTGTGGCCTCAACGACTTGGAAGATTTCCCAAGTCAATCGTCTTGGAAAAAGTCTTCCTCTTATCTCCAGCAACTGGACAAGGCTGAGAATAGATCTCTTGCATGGTCTCCTCGTCCGCCAAGCCCTTCCCCTTGTTTTCTTTCGTAGTTGCTATCCCTGCAAAGAAAAAGGATGTTAAAGCTTGAGTAAAACAAGTAAGAAAAAAAATTTAAGCAAAAAAGCTTATGTCTATGCGTAGTAAGTTAATGAGCTAAAGCTTCAACAGACGGTTCAAGCCCAAGTCCCCAAGTGGCAAGACGCTGTAAAGTGACTAAAGAGTGGAAGCTTCTGTCAGTGAATAGACGAGCTTGTTGGACATGCTTAAGGTAGAATTTGCTTATAGAAGGTCGTCTTACAACTGTATTAAAAAAGAAAAGAAAAAAGAAAAGAAAAGAAGAGGTTAAACGAATACAATAAAAGATAGAAGATAATGAGCGGAAAGAAGCATACCTTCTAGACTAAGGCTCCCTATCTTGCCAATATAGGGAGGAAATGGATCCATGCCTACCTCGACAGGGTTCCCAGCCCAAAAACTAGAGACGAAGAAGAACTCCATCTTCTAGTTCCTATCAAACGTGAAGAGGGACTTAATTAATCTACAATCTGTGCCCCTGGCTAAGAACTGGTAAAACCCTAGGGATTGACTAATTTCGGAAGGTTTGTAATAATAGAGGAACTCGATCCCGCTCAAACACTTCCCTCCACAAGATTTGCATAGAGACGATGAGCCTCCATGCATTGGGGTTAAACTTACAAATTCCTAAACCTAACCTAGAAAGTATTTCTTTGGCAAAAGCATTGAGAGGCAACCTAAGTCCCCCTAAAAGATAGGCCTCATAAATACCTACCCCAAAACGAGGGTCACAACGCCACTCGCTACGAATGGCTAATCTAAGGTTAAGCTCATCTGGAATTTGGTACCAACTTCTAAGGGAAGTCTTCTTTCATCATTCTTAGAAGGGACACCTACAACACAACTATAAACAGTTTCTACTTCATCTGGGGTGGTGGATGAAGGAGCGCTGGTGGAGGTACCAGCTTGTGACCTCGAAGCCACCCTAATCCTTAGCTCCTCTTGAAGGACTTCTAAAGGAACCCTAAGAACTCCGGACATATATTGCTCGTCCGTAGTATTCCCTCCACTACTACTTCTACCACTACTCCTGCTTCTATTACTACTACTAAAGCCACTATCACTAGAGCTATCATGATACTCGTCTATCTCCCTATTATCACTATTGCTAGATGAAGATACTATGATTTCAGACATCTTGAAAAACTAAAGGAAAACCTAAAGACGGGACGGAGAAGATACCTGGCTCTAAACGAAGAAGGCTTAAGGACGTAGGAAGACTTCTAGATGAGGCGCTGGACGACTAATGTCAAAGAAGAAAATATGAGAAACGTGAAAGGGTAGGAGATGAATTCTACTATTTATAGGCAAAAAAGTTGGTCATAGGAAACGACGTGACCAACCAGAAGAAAACACGTGGCACTTTTCTTAAAGGACGAAACGACATGATTGATAGACCTTGGGATCGCACCACATGTCGACAATCGAATATGAAATTCAAAAATTCAAAAATTTGAAATTTCGAAATTAAAAAAAAAAAATTTGACAGACAACACAAGGACAAGGGGGCAACTAATGGAGATCAACACAAGTATTACTCGTCCCTGTGTCGTCATCCAAAGCGTAGCCAAACTTATATCAACTCGTCCAAGAACGAGAGCGTACCAAAACACTTGTCCATTGATGACTAAGTTATGCAATGAAGGGAGTTCTCTATAGACGAGATTATCTACAAACGACAAGTATATGGACGACCAAATTATACTTGGTGAGTTTAGTGGAAAATACTCCATTAGATTCACGTAAACAAAATACGACATGTTGCATGATACATGGAAGGAATTCCACATACAAAGCTCCATATAGCCATTTTCTTTATCAACCACCAACATCACCCACGATGGTGGTGGATCCAAACAAGTAGACCCATGTTTAACTCTCTATAAAAGGGGTAAATCTTATTCAACCAGGGTAAATCCAGACCATTCACTATTTTCTTTCCTTGTGTTCTAAAGAGAAAACTGACTTAACCGTCGGAGAGTCCTTTGCCGGGTCACACCGGTCACCTTTGAAATTTCTTTCTTTTCAGGACTCACAGCCATTACCGTAACCCGAAGTATTTCAGGCTACTGATTTTCATGCTTCATCAATATTAATACTTCAAGTAATGGAGGACCACACCAACGTAATTTTTAACTTGGTTCATTCATCGTGTGGGTTTGCAAAAGAACTAATAGTGCTAAGTAGAAGCTATTAACTTTTGGCTTTTATGAAGAACTAGAATAAGAATGATATATCTCAACAAGTAACTAGAGTTTCTCAATAAAATAAAATAAAATGTATAGAAACACAAATAAAATTGCATTACTTCTATTGTCATGACAAGAAAGCTCCAAAGTGAATTGAAATAGACTGACGGACCAAAGTAGATTGAATTGGATTAATAAATTGAAATGGATTGAAATAAAAATAGACTAAATTGACAAAACTGATCATGAAATCTAATGGGATAGCAAAAATTACCATCTCTGGTTCATCCATAGGGATCGTCCATGAGCCTTGAGCCAAATGTTCAAATAGATCGTATGAGCAAAAGAGTCGTCCATGGGCAAAGCACATGGACGACCACATAGCACTTGGAAAATCCTCAAATATAGATTCACTCATGTGTATGGAGGATTCGAGCCACAAAATCTTGGAGCGGTTACCCAACCCACATTTATCGCCACAAATTCTTCATAAATACTTAACTTCCACCAGCGGTTGTAACTCCTATAGCCGTTGAGGAAGTTATGTCTGGACTCACTGATTTCCACAAATCTTGGGGAAGTTACTAAGCCAATAACCGCTCCAAGGTTCTCTATATAAGGACCGGTCTAAATCAAATCAAAGTAAGTGCATTCAGAGATTTTACTTCTAAAAAGTTGAAACTCTTTTCTTGCAAGAAACTAACTTAGCCATCGAAGGGTGTTTGGCTGGTCTACCCTGGTCCCCTTTGATAGTGTGTTCATCTTTGCAATCCTTCACAACAACCATTATCCCATCAAAGCC
Organism: Quercus ilex subsp. ballota; assembly: GCA_032727855.1. Lineage (NCBI taxonomy): Eukaryota > Viridiplantae > Streptophyta > Magnoliopsida > Fagales > Fagaceae > Quercus > Quercus ilex. The sequence continues at coordinate 2,876,134 of CM064909.1, forward strand.
GAAGCATTCAGTCTACTAATTCTATGCAACATCAAAATCAATAAATATTATACTTCAACTTTTAAATATTATATGAATATAGGTTATAACCATCTTTTTATTTTCTTCCATTTTTTACAGGAAGCTTTTACGATATATGTCCATATGGTATGCAATTGATAGCAACATGCTTACCTTCTGAAGTCTGAAGATTCAGAATCCATTGGATTTCTTAGGACAGTTTTTCTTTGCTATAAGGAGTGGTTCACTGTCAGAGTCCAAAGAGTGGTTCTTTGTTTCAACCAACCTTGGGCTCTAGTAGTTTCCTCATATTTTTCTTGCAATTTCATATAATCTTTATTGTAAAACTATCTCCAAGTTATTCATGAGGCTTGGGGCTCAAAATCAATTGTAAAAACAACTCAATTAATGCAAATAAGTTGATTGACTTCATTCAAAAGTTTTTTATTTGTCATTCGATTATCTTTTCTGTACATTTCACTTACATTTCAATTCCTTTATTTTGCCAAAATCTTCTTATTAATTGAGACAGTTTGGAACCCGACATATCTTGATCTTGAGAAAATATTGGATAAACAAGTTCTTGATCGAATATCCATCATGTAAGCATGCTAAGTGAAAATTGAAAAAGCTCTTTTGTTCTAAGTTACCTTTCATCACTGATTATGTTGTAAAAGCTTTTCAGTATAAACTTTACTATCTTGGATCACAACCAATTTTTTTAATAGATATGATAGAGTGGGATTCAATCCTTGATTACTTATTTGTCAATAAAAAACTTGTTTTTTTTTTTCCATTTTAGCTAATTAGAATCTACTCTAATCTCAACCATTTTAGTTAGTCAAAAAAAAAAATTAAATAATACAAAAAAAGGGAGTGAAAGAGAAAGAAGAGACAATAACAATGACTACAATTCTCTGAATCCTACTAAAGACTTAAGGGTGTTGTTTCGGGGTCATGGGCCTAGGCCACCAAACCCATCATTTCATCTAAACAAGGCCCACGAGATTACTATTTGGGAAAGAATTGCAAGTTAACCAAATTACATACTCACAAACAGGGGTTTGCATGTAACAAGTTGGAGGGTTCTTTAAATTAACCCATTCAAACCTATCAAATTTGTAGAAACCAACACAACTCGGGTCGAGTTGGAATAATTAGGTAGGTGGGTTGAGTCCCCTTCTTCAATAAATTAATACAATTATCCTAATATTCTCAAATAATATTCCAAAGTTATATTAGGTTGGATCAATTTTGTTAGATTGGGGGGTTGGATGGACACCCCTACTTACAAAGGTTTGCATTTTGGAGCCTAAAAATGAATGCAAATTATTAGAAATTTTGAATAATAATATTGATAATTTTATATGTCTAAGAAATAAATCCGTATTGTTTCTTTAATAACTATGACATCTCAAGTAATAAGAATCATTTTCCAACACAAAAGTGTATATTATTTTGATAATTTGGAGTTAAGTGTTATTTTTTGTCATTATTTTTTAAATCAGGTATAATATGTGCCTGTGAAACCATTTGATATATAAAAATTTTATGAAATATAAATGCAACAAAATCTCACAACAATATTATTGTTAGCTATGATGAGTTCTAGTGTAATCTTTTTATTATTAATTTATTTTTTGACCTTTGGTTAGTTGATATATTAGCTTATTGCAAAAATGTTACGAGATTCTATTGTAGCCAAAGAAGTGCTTGAATTCCTTTTAAATGTTTGGGGAGAAAATTGTAGTTTCTTAATATTCCTTTTGTGCACTATAAATTACAAGATTGTTTCCCACTAGAGATTCAAAAACTACATAAAATTGAAAAATTGAAAATTCATTGTTCATATAAGGTTATAAAAATACTAATTCTTTCTTTTTTGTCAGGAAAATTAAAAGAAAAAAGGAAAAGGAATTGAATTTGTGCAATTTACGAAGAAACCCGCAACAAAATACAGCAAAAAGAGCAAGGCAATAGCAAAGAACTTTAATAGAGCATCTTCCTCGAATCCATTCCAAACATACCATAAATATATTGGGCCCATATCATTAAATAATTACAAGTCCATCTCCGCAAGATCCCCTCAATATGGACCTAATCTAACCCATTGAACACAATAATCTAAAGTCCAATAGAAAAGCCGTGATAGTTGGCTTTTATCTTATCTGCATGGAAGTCTTTTTTTTTTTTTTTTGGTTGAACCATTTTTCTTCTAAATCCCCAAACACTGAATGTGACAATTCAGTTACAAAGTCTTTGGCTATTTACATGGAAATTAGAATACAAAAAAAAAAAAAAAAAAAAAACTACATTTTTTTTTATCTTTTAGGAGTCTGGTTAAAACCCCTAAAAGAATATACGTGGGTTGTGTATATTACTCTATCTTTTGGTTTGTTCTCAAACACAAGCTCTATCCGTAAACAATATATAATATAGTTTATTGCTTTGATTAATTGTGCCGCACAATGACAAAGCACAATGAAGGAGTTTTCGAACTATTAACTGAGCGATTTTTTTCTCGGATTACGTTTCCAATTCATCTAATGGTGGGCTCAACAAAAAAACATTTAGATGATGCAGTCATGCAAGAAGAACAAGAAAAGGCTTGCTCGTCGAAAGAACATTCTGATGATGCAGTCATGCAAGAAGAACAAGAACAGGCTCGCTCGTCTAAAGAACATTCAGATACAGTCATGCAAGAACAAGAAAAGGATTGCTCGTCGAATAAACATTCTAATGATGCTGTAACACAAGAACAAGAACAGGCTTGCTCGTTGAAAGAACATTATGATGATGCAGTCATGCAAGAAGAACAAGAACAGGCTTGCTCGTTGAAAGAACATTTTGATGATGCAGTCATGCAAGAAGAACAAGAATAGGCTTGCTCGTCGAATAAAGATTCTGATGATGCTGTAACGCAAGAATAAGAACAGGCTTGCTCGACGAAAGAACATTTTGATGATGCACTCATACAAGAACAGGCCCTTCAACTTTCTAGAGAGAAGCAACATTATATGCGATTGACATCGTTCTTCGAAGTTGATAATTCGTTTCTTTCTCCGTGGAATTGGGACCCTACTGCCAATGCAAATACCAATAGCAACGACACTTTAAGTAATGCCAATACCGACCCTATTGATACCAATAACGATGATAATGGAGAGCAACAACTCATGAAATTTCAACCAGGTTCTTTCTTCAGTGAAGAGGGGCCATGGTCGACAGTAAAATATTATGAATTTTCAAGTCGTTCATTGTAATGATTATAAATGTAGTGTTACCTTCTGAAGTCTGAAGATTCAGAATCCATTGGATTTCTTAGGACAGTTCTTTCTTTGCTATAAGGAGTGGCTCACTATCAAAGTCCAAAGAGTGGTTCTTTGTTTCAACCAACCTTGGGCTCTAGTAGTTTCCTCATATTTTCTTGCAATTTTCTTTTAATCTTTAGTGTAAAACTATCTCCAAGTTATTCATGAGGCTTGGGGCCCAAAATCAATTGTCATAACAGCTCAATTAATGCAAATAAGTTGATTGACTTCATTCAAAAGTTTTTTATCTGTCATTCAATTATCTTTTCTGTACATTTGCTTACAGTTCAATTCCTTTATTTCTCCAAAATATTCTTATTAATTGAGGCAGTTTGGAACCTGACATATCTTGATCTTGAGAAAACATTGGATGAACGAGTTCTTGACCGAATATCCATCACGTAATCAGCTGAGTAAAAATAGAAAATTGTTTTAATTTATCTTTCATCACTGATTATGTTGTAAAAGTTTTTCAATATAACTTAACTATCTTGGATCTCAACCAATTTTTTTAATAGATATGATATAGTGGGATTTGAACCTTGATTACTTATTTGTCAATAAAAGACCTTTTTCTTTTTCTTTTTCATTTTAGCTAATTAGAATCTACTCTAATCTCAAAAAAAATTAGTTATTTTTAAAAATTTTAAATTAAAAAAAAAAAAAAAAAAAGATACAATAACAATGACAGCAATTCTTTGAATCCTACTAAAGACTCAAGGGTGTTGTTTCGAGGTCACAGGCCTAGGCCACCAAGCCCATCCTTTCATCTAAACATGGCCCACAAGATTACTATTTGGTAAATAATTGCAAGTAAATTAAAGTACATACTCACAAACAATGGTTTGCATGTATCAAGTTGGAGAGTTCTACAAATTAACCCAACCAAACCCATCAAATTTGTAGAGACCAACAAAACTCGGGTCAAGTTGGAATAATTAGGTAGGTTGGTTGAGTCCCCTTCTTCAATAAATTAATACAATTATTCTAATATTCTCAAATCATATTCCAAAGTTACATTGGGTTAGACCAATTTTGTTGGATTGGTGGGTTGGATGTACACTCCTACTTACAAAGGTTTGCATTTTGGGGCCTAAATATGAATGCAAGTTATCAAAAATTTTGAATAATAATATTGATTATATGTCTAAGAAATAAATCCATATTGTTTCTTTAATAACTATGACATCTTAAGTAATAGGAATCATTTTCCTTCATAAAAGTGTATATTATTTTGATAATTTGGAGTTTAGTGTTATTTTTTTGTCATTTTTTTAAATCAGGTAATTTGGAGTTTAGAGTTATTTTTTGTCATTTTTTTTTTTTTAAATTAGGTATAAATAATATGTGATGGTGAGCTGAGAATTGAACTAACTCCAAACTTGTCCATAAGAGTCGTCCAGGTCAAGTAGATAAGAATGAACATCCTTTATAGGACGGTCGTCTATGGGCATAAGGGTCGTCCATGAGGCAAGCGCCTGGACGACCCCCGACACTTGGAAAATTCCATAGAGATTTATCTACAAGAGCCAGTAAATTGAACCACATGTTATTATTTCAAGGCATGAGTAAAATCCTGGTTCGTCGCTATAACTTCCTACTTAATACTTAACTTCCAACGACAGTTATAGAAAAAAGCGGTTGTGAAAGTTAACCTTGAACCTTCTGACCTCCTCAAATATAGGGGAAGTTACAAGACAAGTAACCGCTTCAAGAGCACACAACATAAACGCTTATTCACATCAAATGAATGTAAGTTTTAGACAACTCCCAAAAAGTTGGAACTCCAAAATTTATGAGAGAAAACTAACTTAAGCATCAGAGGGTTCTTGGCCAGTTAGCCTCTGTCTCCTTTGATCGTTTGTTTTTCTTTTCAGACCTTTCAAGCAATTATTAGATCATTGAAGTCCGGAGCATTCAGCTTACTGATTTTTTGTGCATCATCAATATGTGCCAATAAAAACATTTGATATATAAAAATTTTATGAAATATAAATACAACAAAATCTTACAATAATATTATTTTTAGCCGTGATTAGTCCTAGTGTAATTTTTTTATTATTAATTTTTTTTTTTTGACTTTTGTTTAGTTGACATATTAGCTTATTGCAAAAATGTTATGAGATTTTGTTATAGCAAAAAAAATGCTTGAATGCCTTTTAAATGTTTGGGGAGAAAATTGTAATTTCTTAATATTCAGAAATAAAGGTGATGACTTCATTTGGTAAATACTCATTAGAGGGGTTATTATTGTCACTATAAATTACAAGACTCTTACCCACTAGAGAATTAAAAAATACATAAATTAGAAAATTTGAAAATCCATTGTTCAGATAAGTTTATTAAAAATAATTCCTTTTTTGTCATAAAAATAAATAGAAAAGAAAAAGGAAAAGGAATCGAACTTATGGAATTTACGAAGAAACCCGCAACAATTAAAATATACAGCAAGAAGGACAAGGTAATATCTAGAACTTTAATAAGGCATCTTCCTGGAAATTAGAATACCAAAAAATAAAAATTTAAAATAAAAAAAAAAACTACATTTTTTTATTATCTTTTCGGACTCTTAACCTGGATGAACAAGTTTTCCTAGTCTTGTCAGATTTAGGAGAAAAAAAAAAGAATATATATACGTAATACGTGGGTGGTGTGTTAATTTGACAGATTAGTAATTTCAGTGCGAGAGAAAAAGTGTTGAATATGGCTGAGTCTGAGAAAAGCTTTGATGAGGTAGAAAAGATGAAGGGTCATGATCCTAGAAATATTGAGAAGAAGATTGAGCGTGAGTTAGCAGGGTCCGGTAAGATTGGTCGAATCTACAACATGAATCAACCAGCATACGAATATTATGCTGGACTAATGCAACAATATCAACAACTGCTTCAACGTTCTAAAGAGCAACATTATGAGCGACTTGCATCGTTTTTAAGTGCCAATTCCATTGATGGTGCTTCAACTATAATAGAGGACAACAACCAGAAGACCAACAACAACAAGGCATGAATTTTATTCTTTAGCGAAGAGGTTTAGAGGACTAGGTAGAAGTGTTTTTTAATCTTTTTTTTCCTTGTTGGATTGCAAGCTAGGTAGAAGTCGTACGTTGTTGTTGCACAGCATTGTCGGTTATTAGGATTCTTTCTTTCTTTTTCTTTTTTTAATTAAATTTCTTATGTTATTGGTATGACTATGACAATTGATAGAAACATATATATTTTTATTAAATTTAAGTTTTTATTTTTTATTTTTGATATAATTTAGAAATTCTACTGTAATCTAATTTAGATGTATATGTGTGCAACTCCACGGGCCTTGCTCCTTACACCCCACAAGCACTTATACTAATGGAGTAACCATTGTACCAAAGGTGTACAGTGGTCACTTAGTATAGTATATTAGGTTTTCTTATTAAATTCAAACACTTAATTTTTTTTTTTGGTTAAATACAAAATTAACCCTTTAAGTTTCTTTAAATTTCATTTTAGTCCTCTAACTTTACTCTTATTCATTTCAGTTTTTTAACTTTCAAGTTTATTCAACTAGGGATTTTTCCTCAACTTTTGTTATATGTTGTGGTTAATTTTTCAACTTTTGGCACTTTTTCTTCAAATTTTTTAAATTAAAAAAAATTCAATTAATTATTGAAAAATATTTTCTAGATTTTTTTTTTCAAAAAAATTTAACAAAAGTTGACGGAAATACCTTAATTGAATAAATATGAAACTTAAAGGTTTGAAATGAACGAAAACAAAATTAGAAGACTAAAATCAAATCTGAAAAAACTTAAAGGATTAGTTTTGCATTTTAGCCTTTTTTTTTTTCTTTTTTTTTTTTATAAATCAAACTTTTAATTGCATTGATAAATATAAAACACAAATAATATTTATATTTTTTAAAGAAAAATTAAATTCAAAATAACCAAGTTCAATTAGAGAAGCAAATTTACTCTACGTCTGTACCGACCTTTATGAATCTTATACGTTATGGGTTTGTATCACATTCTTCTTTTAATTTTCATCTTAAGAAAGAGAGACATTCCTGGCTGGAAGGAATCAATCTCACTGTCATGGACCTGGTTTTCCGCATATAATAAAATCAGTGTCCCAGTTTCTACCAAGCTTGGGCTCTAGTCCCTAGCAGTGACAGGTTGCACTTCGAAATCGATTGCTAAGGAATGATAAATTCTTGGCCCACTTCTTCAACATAGTATCCTTATTCCAACTTTTTTTTTTTTTTTTTGTTAAAATTATTTCAACTTCCAAGTACGTCTATATTACCCCTAAATTTTTGTATATTTTTAAACAATACTTAAGAAGAGAATACCTAATTTATTGGGTTTTTTTTTTTTTTTTTTTATAAATAAAGTAGAATTTAAATTTACAATGTTCTATTATTTGACAATTGCTCTTCTTATAAGACTAAAACATCAATTGATTTTTGGTGCTAGGCAAAATTTTTATGTGCAAAATCAATTATATTCTATCATATTAGTAAAGTATTCTACTTGTATTATATAAGTCTATGATTTAATAATATATATAATTAGTTTAGAGTTTAATTAACGTCCTATAAATACCCAAAATAAATTCATAATTTATAGTTTTATGTGAAAAAAGTGTTATATCAAGTTTTCAATTCATAATCGATTTTTTTTTTTTTCTGATTTTACTTCATAAACCAGAGCGGATTATTCTTTGACTTACCTATATTCCCTAAGATACTTAATTAAAAAGTCCTTTTATATTTATCTTAAGGGGTCCAGTTTCCATTAGGAATCAATGTAGTGGAGTGGAAAACTTGGATAAGATTAAGAGTTATAATTCCTGGCAGCTATGGAAAATTGGAATTAGAGCCACCATGAAAACTTCCACGAAATCACCTATTTTACACATATCAATTATGACCCTATTCATCATGGTGACAAATTTATTTTTAACTTATAAGTTACAAGAGGAAGGGTTTTTTTTTTTTTTTTTTTTTCTCTCGTTATTTGCTGAATTACAAGAAGGAAGTTACGTGAAAATCAGTAGGAAGTTAAGATGAAGCTGAAGAAGCTATTAGTCGACAAATTGTACTCAACCACTAGACCTTTTTTCTTTTTCTTTGTATGTTGGCAAAGGCACCAAAAATTGTTTGGCCCTACGGCCCAATATGGCATGGCTCCTCTTCATTTAAATAAATCTTTTCGGTCTGATGCGTGGCGATGAATAATTGGTTGTACTGAAAGAAACCTACCAACTAACACACCACGTTGCCAAGTAGTTTTCTTTAAAGGTTTGGGTTACTTTTAGAGTACTTTTTTTTAATTGAAATTTTATTTTATTTTAAAGAGAAATTGTCACATTATTTATTAACTAAAAAAAATATGAAGATTAAGGGGGTATTTGGTTTGTATTTTTAAACAACTATTTTCCGTTTTTAAACAACATTTCACGTATTTCAACGTACTTTTTCACCCACACGTATTTCTATAAATATTTGTAAACAATAATTTTCAGTTTTTAAATACATGTACCAAACAGACCGTTAAACTCTATATCACTTGTTATTGTGTATTTAAAACAAAAAAAAAAAAAAACCTTAATTTGTGGAAGTAAGATCTTTTTACCCTAAAATTACTCTAGTTCAAGGACTGGGTAATGGGGTTAGTTGGATTTAGCATTCAACTACTCATGTCAAATTCAAATTGTCCTCTGTAAATATAAATAGTATGTGATTACTTTCCGTCACTCACAATTTTCAAAAATAAGATAAACAGATATTATGATTATGAGTCAAATAACACTGACTAAGAGTACATTGGGTTTGTTTATAATTGATTCAAGTACCAAAAAGTCTTTTTGTATTTTACTCAAAAAAAAAAATCAGAAAACTTTGGGAGCCATCCCCCTGTAAATAATAGTTTTTTTTTTTTTTTTTGAAGACGTAAATAATAGTTCCTTTTGTCTTTTAAAAAATAAGTAAGATCTCAAACTCAATATTTTTGAGTTATAACAACTTTAAAAAAAAAAAAAAAAAAAAACTTCAATTTTCTTTATACAGCAACTGAGAAATTTACCAGCCAACCTGGAACTCATACACGGCAGAAAACATGGCATAAAAAAAAAAGGAGAAAGACACTTTTTTTTTCTTTTTTTTAGAAGCAAAAGGAGAAAGACTTGGACTTAGATAAAAATTAAAGAAGTGCGATGTTGATATTTGATAACTTTTTCTTTTTTAATTTTAATACAAAATAAAAATTCTACTTTAGTCGGTGTTTCTTACACCTCACAAGCACTTATATTTATAGAATGACTATTGCGTCAAAGGTGCGTGCAGTATGCGATGTTGATAACTTAATAACATTTTCATACTAATATTTTCACAACAAATCTTATAAATTGTTATTTAGTTTAATTTGAACCTATTATTAAAATTACTTTTTTACCCCTAAAAAATAGCCAGTAATAACATACTTTTTAAAATTTGTTGTGGAAAATTTTGTGAGTCCCTTTCAAATTAAAGTCTTATACAATGTTTTCACTTTTCTCAACCAAAAATAAGGTATGTTTTCACATTCCCTACACGAAACGGCTCGTTTTTAAATCGTTTGAAATTGTCAGCGGCAATACCTTTTCTAAAGTACGACTTTACCAAAGATTTTCTACGCCGCCCCCACAGAAAGCTCGGCCCTTCCACACATTCAGGCCCACACAACACATCCACCGACTCAAAGTCCATTCTACGATGGACCCCACACAACTCTCCTCCCATCACAGCCGTTCATTTAGTCCTTCCTTTCAACCTTTCAAATCTGCCCTCACATCCCGTCAAGAAAGCAATTTTTAAGAACAACCAAAGAAACCCGCATGAACTATCATGGAAACCTCCAACATGTACATCTATCTATATATTCACAAGCACACCCACATAGTTTGACAATGTTCAAAGACTCAGAAATGGCAAGCCTATGGAAATCAAAGGAGGTGATGTCTCGGCGTAAGCCTAATGATAAGTGCAAGAAGCACCCTAAACACAAACAAGCACCAGGTGTTTGTGCACTTTGTCTCAGTGAAAGACTCTCTCAATTATCAACTGGTAGTTCACGTAGAGCCTCTACAACCGCGGGTTCTTCTTGCTGTTCTTCTTCTCTTAGCTCTGTCTCATCATATTATTCTTCTTCTTCGGCCTCTTCTTGCTCATCTCCAACAATGCATCGTTCTACTACTTCGATATCTTTCTTGTTAAGCGGCAAGAATGTGCTCACCAAGAGTAGATCTTTGGCTTTTGTTCCAAGAATGAAAAGTGGGGTTGATAATAATAATGATAAGAAGAAGAAAGGTGGGTTTTGGTCCAATTTGCTTCGGCCAAGAACTAAGCGGAAGGAGGAGAGTTTGATTCACTCTAGGACCATGAGAGAGATGGTGAATGCTTAATAATATGGAGGTTGATACTTGATTTGTTTTTTCATGTGTTTCTTTTTTGTTGATAGATGAAAGAAAAAATGTGTATCTTTTAGGTTTTTAATTACAAAACAGAAAGAAAGAAAAAGAATGTAATAGTAAAGAGAAAGAAGAAGGAAAGAATTTATTTGTATACATTTATATATGTATTGTTGTTTGGATTATGATGGAGAAGCGGCTCTACTAGAGTTCCTTTTTCATGTTGTTCAATTGTTCTTGATTAAAATTATATATTTGTAATGTAAAAATTTGTTCATAAAAAAGAAAAGGAAGATTTGAACTTTATACATTTTCGTCGAAAAATCTATAAAATACCATTTAATTTAAAGATAATTGGCACTTCAGTTTTGATTTGATTCTTCGATCTTATGTTGTTTTTTCACTTCAAATTGTGGTTGTTCAATTTTTGTTCATTTTTTATTTGATTCTTCATTCATTTGTTGTTTTTTACTTCAAATTACGGTTGTCTAATTTATGTTTCTTTTAGATTTGATTCTTCATTCTTTTGTTCGTTTTTCACTTCAAATTATGGTTATCTAATTTATGTTCCTTTTAGATTTGATTCTTCATTATTTTGTTTGTTTTTCACTTCAAAATATAGTTGTTTAATTTATGTTTCTTTCAGATTTGATTTTGCATTCTCTTGCTGTTTTTGAGTTTTCTACGTCAAACTATGGTTGTCAAATTTTGTCTAGGAATAGTGATAAGACCAAAGTCCAATACAACAACCAAGAGACAAATATATACTGGAATGACTTGGCCATTATAAAGTGCCTAGCCCAAGTCTTCATCCAAGAAATTTCTTGAGGTTTACAAATTCATATTCTTCTATGGTCACTGGTCAGTCCACGAGTTTTTAGGTTAGAATTTTGGAGTTCCTTATATTATTAAATTAATCACAATGGAAAACATACGTAACAGCTGGGCAAACAAAGTTCCAAATTCCTAGCAATTTCCTAATTCCTATCTATGAGTTGTATAGTTCAAACTGTGAAGCTGTCACGAGAAGATATATCTTTTGACAGGTAGAGATTTTTAATTTCCGGGAAGCAACTTCCCGTGGATTCCAAAGTACTCAGAGTGCTGGTTTTACTTTCCATTATATGATAGAAAATTAAGAAAAAAAATTTGTATTAAAGTTCACATTGTCTGTTTACATGTGGCACATAATGATATAAATATTAATGGTTGTACCAGTCTTTTTTAGGCCACAAACATATATCCCGGAGTGCCGGACACTTTCTTTGATGTGTTTTTTAATTAGTCAATAAATGTTGTTACAAGTACTGATCAAAGTAGCCATAAATTCGTATAATACACGAGAAAATTTAATTAAGAAATTTATATATAATACAAATTTGTAAATTCGTAATAAGTATTATTAAAAGTTTTATAATTTAACTAACATTTTATAGTATTTTCAATTGAGACATTTAATGTTCAAATCTTCTCTCCCCTAACCATCAAATAAAAAAATGATTTTTCTAAAAAAATAAAAAAAAATGTTAATAAGTATTAACAAATAAAAAATCAAAATAGATTTTTCTAATTTAATTAGAATTTATTTAGAGAATGTCAAACTTAATTTAATCTGATTTTATTTAGTCTTGAATTGATTTATATAAAAAGACGGTGAATTCTAAAACTAATTCTAACTCTAAAATCCACAACTTTAAAAATATATATTGGGGTAATTACATAAAACTCAAATGTGGTTTGGGCGAAAATCACTTTACCTACCCGTGGTTTGAAATGTATCACTTAACTCACCTGTTATATGTTCTGTTTGTTTTCCGTAACCCACATCTGTTAAAATCAGGAGTAAATAGGTATTTTTGCTCAAATTTTATGTCTCTCTCCTCCCAAAACAAAAAATAGCACAAAAATGCAAGAGAAACAAGATCAAAAAGTTGTATTGGTCTCTCTCTCAATTCACATAAATCTTGAACATGAAGAACATGAATCATTAAACTCAGAATTTTTTTTTTTTTCACATTCCTAAGTTCTCTCAAATTTTCTCAGCAACCATATAACTATAAAAGAAATCAAACTCTTCAATCTTAGTCTTAAACACCCATTTGGCTCAACTTTCAGTAAGTCTCTCATCTTTACAAGAACCTCAACAACATAAATCACAAAAGCCAGAATTTCTTTCTCCTTACCAATCGAAAACAAATCAAAAGTTTCAACCTTTACACAACAATATAAAGCTCAAACAGCACAAACTACAATACCCAATATTTTTTTCCCTTTTATTTTCTTGAAAACCAAACAAAGAGAGAAAATTGAATAATGCGTATGTGTTAAACCTCAAAAAAAGAAAAAGAAAAAAGAGAAGCTTTCCAACATACAAGGACGATTTGGAGAAGAATTTAGAGAAGCCAGGTGTTTGATATAGCTGTGGTGAGATTAAGATTGTGAACCCATAACCAAATTCTCTAAAACCCAAAACCTCTATCTTTCTTTTCTCTCTATTGTTAACCCATAACCAAATCCACCAATAACCACTGGCTACTATGATTTTTGCAAAAAAAATAAAGCGAACCCAAATGCAAAAACCAACAAAACCCACAAATAGTGACACAAAACCACCAAATGGAGAGCCACAACCCATTAATGACGAGAAACTTGTGTTTTCTCTCCCTCCAGACACTCCAAACCACAAAGAACACGTTGATCTCACCACAGGTCTCTCTCTTGAAAAGTTTCTGAGTTTTGAGTGTTTTGATTCGTGTTATGTTGTGTTTTGGGGTGAAAATGTGTTTTTGTAACAGCTGGGCTTGAGGTGGGTTACGGAGATTGACGGAAACATACCACAGGTGGGTTAAGTGATACTTTTCAAATCATTGGTAGGCAAAGTGATTTTTACCCAAACCATGGTGGGTTTTGTGTAAATACCCCATATATATTTTATAATAACATGATGAAATATATGAACTTTCAAAAGAACTTAACAAACCATTAAAAATTTTCATTATATATATTATAGATTATCATCAGAAAAGGGTTGCGACATGACAGGATAATTACACTCCTCCTCACTAAGCAACCTCATTATCTCTAGCCTGTAGCTATAAGTACAGAATCTTACAACTAAATACAAAGACAAATAGCAAATTAACATAACCAAACTAATTAAACGAGTCGTATATGTTAAATCAATACCTATAATCTATTTATTCTCAAAAAAAAAAATACCTATAATCTATTTAGCATATAAAATTAAATTAAAATCGCAACATTAATCTACAGATGTATTTGTTCTTCTCAATGTCATCAATCTTACTAAAACCAGCAACCTGTTCTCTAATTTCAGCAAAAATATGACTTGCAAGACAGATTGCCAATCTCTAAATTGTTATTAAGGTCTAATCTTTTTCTTGTACCAAATAAAATAGACACGTAACTAAGTAAAATTCCCAGGTGTATATATAATAGTACTTCTTGGAAATGGAGATATAAACAAAAGATTAATGAAGCTATCAAGGGTTTGATCCATATGATTCTTTATTTATTCTTGTTGGGTCCTAGGCAACAACCATTATAGCAAAGTATAAAAATAAAAAATAAATTCTTGAAAATGATGTTATATATATAAAACATCACTTTCAAGATTTTTTTAAAAAAATTATCAAGATATTCACTGTTAGGAACACTCAAAGGAATTAATCTCCAAACAATTAATTAAAGTCCTTAATCATATAATAAATTCCTAGCGAGTTCCAGTTAGCCGAATTGGTAAAGTTTCTGATGGTTAAATAAGAGGTTTGAGGTTTAATTTCTGCCTACATCAAAAATCGATTGATGTTTTAGTTTGATGGTAAAGATTTATCATCAAAAGTGGACGTCATGGGTCTTAAATCTCTCTTTCTATGTGTGTGTGTATATATGTCTATATAAATTCCTATTAGTACCAATGTGTTGTTGTACAATTATTCATTCAAAAACAAACAAATACAATTTCAAACAAAAATTCCATGTTCTATCTATAAAAGATATTGTCTGTTGTATGATTGTATCTGATACTGCACAGGATCAGTAGGCTGAATGCTCCGGCTTTGATGGACCAACAGTGGTTGTGAAAGACTACTAAGATGAACACACTATCAAAAGGGGATCGGGGTAGACAGGCCAAACACCCTCTGATGGCTAAGTTAGTGTCTTGCAAGAAAAGAATTTCAACTTTTGTAGAAGTAAAATCTCAGATTGCACTTACCTTTATTTGATTCAGACCGGTCCTTATATAAAGAACCTTAGAGTAGTTATTAGCTTAGTAACTTCCCCAAGGTTCGTGGAAATCAGGGATTCCGGACATAATTTCCTCAACGGCTATAGAAGTTGCAACCGCTAGTGGAAGTTAAGTACTTAGGAGAAATTGGTGGTGATGAACACGGGTTGATTAACTGCTCCAAGACTTTGTAGTTCGAATCCTCCACACACGTGAGGTAATTTATACTTGAGAATTTCCCAAGTATTATGTGGTCGTCCTTGTGCTTTGCCCATGGACGACTCTTTGTTAGACTGATGTTGTGTGATCTTTTGTGCCGACAGACTGTGGTCATTTGGCTAACTGATGCTCATGAACGATTCCTCTGGACGAACCAGTGATGGTAATTTTTGCTATCCCATCAGTATCTAATTCTTGTCTAATCACTTAAGATGTTAACACTTAACATATTCATCACCCATTATGATGGATAAATTTATTATGATTACTTTATATTGCAACACGTAATATATGGCTATATATTATTATCAATAATAATCAAGATTTTGTGTTATTCTATATTATGTTCTACTCATGTTATACTTTAAGCACAGCCTCTAACTAACTAACCAATTTGATACTGTGGCTGATAATGGGCAATCCGTCCATGGCCCAATCAGCCCAAAGTTCTTTCTTTCTTTCTTTCTAAAATGGGCTGTTTGCTATAGAAGTACTATCCATATGTATTGTATAAAATTTTGTTTTTTTGATAATTATAATTACACCAACAGGGATTAATTTGAACATTATTTTTCTCTCCATATTTTTTATTGTCATATAAACTTGCCACATATATTTAGTTTATCTAATAAAATAATCTCATGTCATTTTTATTATGTCGCCCCATTATTGTAGCCTAAAAAGTTTTAAATAATTTATTAATGTGACTTAATAAAAATGATGTGGTATCATTTGATTAAACGAAGTAATTACGTATGAAAAACTTACTTAACAGAAAATATGAAGCCGGCTAATGCTAACGAAATATAACTTTATAGGCTAATGAAGTGTATAATTTTATGGGCTCAAATCCCAATACTCAAAAACTTTTAGGAGTACAGTTTTTATTTTAACCTTACTAAAAAGAGTCCTCTCTTCCTATCCCAAAAAAGAAAAAAAAAAAAAAAAAAAAAAGAGTTCCTCTCTTAGATCTACTGTGGTCGACTTAATAACTTAAAAGTTTGCCACAAAAAGTAAACGACTTTATAAAATTTGGCAAAGCTTAACGCAACGCAACGAGACCATATTCACCATACAGTCCTTCGAATATGCAATTCGAAAGTGCTAGAACCATAACAGAAAAATGGCTAAGCCTTGCCTCACTTTCTTCTTTGGCTTCATCGCTCTCTCTGCAATAGTTGAGGCTTCACAGTGCTCAATCAAGGGTGAGTGAGTAGCTCTAACTCTTACTCCTTTTTGCACTGTCATTTTTCATTGGTTTATCTTCTGCTTCTGCGGTCACCAATCACTCATACCCAGAAACCTGAATTTACTTTTTTTTTTCAACAATTCTCGGTTTTCTTA
The DNA here is from genome assembly GCA_032727855.1 of Quercus ilex subsp. ballota. Taxonomy (NCBI): domain Eukaryota; kingdom Viridiplantae; phylum Streptophyta; class Magnoliopsida; order Fagales; family Fagaceae; genus Quercus; species Quercus ilex. Next base: position 2,892,678 of record CM064909.1, read on the forward strand.
GTTTTACCATAACTGTTGGAATGGAAATTCATGGGTTTTTTGTTTTTTTTTTTTTTGGGTTGATAAATATTGAGATATTAATGTTTGGTTTATGCATCTGGGTATTGGGCATTTGGGATTTTTTCCCCCTTTCTTCTGAGATTGAATGCTGGGTATATAGCTAGCTAATCTTTCATATACTTATATGATATGAATTTGGTTTAAAGTGTTAGAAATGATGTGAATTTATTCAATTCTACAGGAATTGATTATTCAAAAATGCCACCTTTTTTTCAATTCTACAGGAATTGATGATTGCCCCTTTATGTGTTTTTTTTTTTTCCTTCTTCCTTTTGATGCAGGATTGCCACTGGTAAGAAATATTAATGAGCTTCCACAGGATAACTATGGAAGGGGAGGTTTGTCCCACATAACTGTTGCAGGTTCAGTCTTGCATGGGATGAAAGAGGTATCTGACTAACAAAATAATTGTGAGAATATACTTTTACTGCTGGTTTCTAGTTCATACGAATGTGAAAATTATGTTAGCCTGTTAGGAGATTCAACAAGGGGATAATAATTTGATAAACAAAAACCATGCACCAACCGTAGAGGTTCAGTATGGTTGATTCAAGTACAAAATGCATGAAATCTAGTTTATTGGAGGACTAACATAATGTGCTTTGCGTCCCGATCATCTTGAAATAATAATATTGCCTGTCTTGTTTTATAGTTTTGAACCAAAAAAAAAAAAATCATTTTCTAGATTCTGTGCATCCCTTGCATTGGCTTGAATTAACTTTGGCAATAATCTCCGGAAAAGGAAAGGTAAAGATGTCACACATCTGTTTTCCTGTATTATATAGTGCAAGTTTTGGGTTTTTGCAGATTGAGGTATGGCTTCAGACATTTGCACCAGGATCACATACACCGATTCACAGGCATTCCTGCGAAGAAGTTTTTGTTGTCCTAAAGGGAAGTGGCACTCTGTATCTTGCATCAGGTTCACATGAGAAGTACCCTGGAAAGCCTCAAGAGTTTAAGATATATTCTAATAGCACATTTCACATCCCTGTTAACGATGCTCACCAGGTAAACAATTCTATGTTTTATGTTTTCTAGTGGCATTAGAAGATGCTATCTAATGATGTAATTCAGAAGATGTTAGTTAATGTGGGTTTCAAAGAACAATTTGGAAGATGTTCTGAATCACTCTAGAATTGTTATAATTCTATAGTAGCTTATATATGTCTTACACACACTTCTTGTCGTGTCTTGTTACGTAGATACAGTTTAGTCAGGGAATCCATGCTTGATAAATTATATATGGACAATAGAGAGCGATTGCTCTATTGTGCTTTAGTGCTTGTGGGATGACTCGGTGCAGCTATTAAACTGCAATTTGATGAGTGCTGTTGTGGATACCAGGATAGGTCATAGATTCATAGTTCTGGCTTGATGAATGAAATCTACTTTTAAATTTATTGAAATTGCTCCCATCTACTTTTTGTTGATAGAAATTGACATTTTTTGAAGATCATCCTGTGGCGTGTTATCACTGTTACTACTACTACTTTATTTACAATCATCATTGCAGGTATGGAATTCAAATGAAGATGAAGATTTGCAAATGCTTGTTATTATATCCCGTCCACCGGTCAAAGTGTATGTAATTTCTATTCATATATCTTGCTGACTGCAAACTTATCAGTGATAAGGTACTTTTCATATTTGCTTTGCTTTTCTAATATGAAGAGGACCAAAGGTGAGTAGATCTGGCCTAATTATTTAAAAATTAAGTGTTGATTGAGACTTGAAACTGTTGCATCTCTCACATTAGCTATGCTTTGAGATACCTGGTTTCCAAAAACTTGGAGTCTAGCCAATTCTTCAGCATATTACATGCCATGGAGCCTCTAGTGTTTTATAATCCTTGCAAGTGCATCCTTCTCTCTGATATCCAGCAGCCCCAAAAATACTCGCTGTAATCTAGGCTTTCATAGTAGATTCCTCAACTAATACCTCCTTCTCTTATAAGTTCTAGGGGGAGCGTGAGGTCATGGGTCTAAGACCTAGTGGGAGTGTAACTTATCAATCAACTAAGAAAAAAAAAATCCTCATAATCCCCTTCAAAATTTATTTCCATTTATATGAGCTAGAATCATGTCATCATGACCATTATAATTGAGAACCATCTATGACACCTCTGAACATGTTTAATAACATTACGTTGGAAACCATGTTAAATCTGGGGGGAGGATACAAGTAACTAGTTTCTCTAGAATGCCTAATACTGAAAAAATATCAGCTTTGAAAGTTATTTGAACTAGGGTCATTTAATTGTGACCAATATGATGGTATTGAGACCATCTACAAAGCTTCTTATGGTTCCTGCACAATCTAATCTGCGTAGTTTTTAGTAACATAATGTTTTCAATAAGTTTTAGCTCAAATGACACCCTGTAAGTACTAAGTACAAGATGATGGGTAATGTGGTGGGTTGGGTCTGTGTGTTACTTAGCAGTTAAAAAATAATAAAAACATTAAATTAGAACCTGTATTAAATCAGAGGGCTGGATAGCAGTTTCTCAAGCATATGAATATTTAAATCCAGGAATTTCATGCCTATGCACGTACATATTTTTCCACTCTTAAATACATGCATAACATGTATGTATGTACTTGCATTTATGTTTATTTTTTATAAAGCACTGCTATGAAAGTTCTCTGTTTTGCAAAGAACCTGCTTGTTTACAAAATTTAGATTGGCTTTCTGTGTCTCATTCTTGGTTCCTTCTTTCCTTTTTCACTGTTATTTTCTAAGAAAAAATTTGCACTCTGGCACTTGCTTTCAGGTTTATATACGAGGATTGGTCCATGCCTCACACTGCAGCAAAATTGAAGTACCCGTACTATTGGGATGAACACTGCTTCCAATCACCTCCTAAAGATGAATTGTAGTTTTTAAGCAATGACTTGTGCATAGTGCTAACACACCAAATTAGCCTTTCATTTGCTAAAAATAAATGATACTTCAATATATTCCTGAGAAAATAGACAATAGGAGTTTCACTTATTAAAGTTTTGATGTAATGTTCAGAGTTTACATTCAAGAATCAACATTGGTGTATGATAGATTTTAGAATTATTAACAATATTTCTTGTTTACCTTTCTGCCTTTGGGAACTTATTCGATGAATGCAACAAGAAATTCTGTGTCCATGTTTACATTATTATGAAAAGGAAAAAAATGCTAGTTCTAAAACAGATTATATGGGACAATTATTCTAAAGCGTAAGCTATAGATTCAGATCTATCATATCTAAAACTTTTTTTTTTAAATGTAACTGTAATGCATTAACGGCATTCTTTAATCAGTTTGCCAAAAATATAAATGTTACTACTATCTAATCTGGCTTTAGGATATCCCCTTTTTCTTTTCTACGGGAGAATATTTAATGGTGGAAAATTGTAAGAATGCTAATTACCAAATGTAATTGTAATGCATTTTGTATTCTTTAATAATTTTCTTGGATAATAAGAAAGAAGAGTAACGCACCCTAAAAGCAATAATAGTTTTCCAATCTATTGGAATAAGGCAAACACTAAGACGTATTTGTTTAAAAAAAGTTTATATATATATATATATATAATAGCCAAATCTGAACAAATACAATTATGTTCTGCCTCATCTCATCATCATGAATATCATATACTAGATATACCATAAAAGCCGTAGAATTAGATTCACTTTACCCAATCTTTGGGAGAGAAGATTCTTAAAATACTAATAAATAAATAAATAAAAACTTAAGGGAACGTTTAGTCCTAGTTTTGGTTGTAAATGAGTTGTTGTTACATATTAAAATTTTTGAAAAGATGATTAAAATGGAAGCTTTCATTTTTTTTGAAGTATATAAATTTCAAAAATTGTTATACCTACTAAGAAATTGCTATTAAAAATTTACAACCATTTTACATAGGAATAGATTAGTTATTCCTTATAAAAAAATAAAAAAAAATAAAAAAAATCTACCAAATATTTTTTAACAAATCAACCAGAAATTTGAAAGTGAGGAATATATGTTGATTTCAATGAAAAAAAAAAAATCTTCAGATTAAGATCTGATTAATAAAATAAAATACAAAATAAAAAAATTAGTTTTATTTTAGAGATTAAAAATTAGCTAATTAAACAATTGAAACATAAATTAACAAACAATGAACCTATGGTTTAGGTTCAAATTGATGAATCATGGATCCAAATGCTGGCTTGTTTCATTTGTTTGTAATTGGGTTAGTCCAACCCATATTAGATTTATTGCCAATTGGGTTCCACAGCCCAACCATTTGATAATTATAACAAATCCAAAAAAAAAATTGATATCTCAAAAGTAAAGTACCGTGTAATACCAAACGCAGTCGTTTCATTATCGTTTAGCGCCCTCGGTCTTTCGTGTTCTTGTCTAAACTCCTATACAATGCTAATTTGACTGCAGGATGCTTGGAACACATCATTCGGATATGAAGTGTAAAATCGTGGAGGTCTATAAGTCTGGTTCTTCTTGGCCATAAAGTGTAAAATTTATTATATACTTTAAAGGATTCAAACTAGGTGAGAGTGAGATAGCATCATTGAGCCAGAAAGAAGGCTCTTGATGAATGTGGAATGTGGTGGTGTTTCCAGTTATTTGAAGTTCCATGCATGCATGAACATTAACTCAAATCTTGTCCAGCCCCATGATTTTGTAGTCCTGTTCCAACATTTCTTCTCTGGCAGCTTGTCTTATTTTTTCAGTTCCACTGAAGTCCCGCCATTCTAGCCGAAGACCATTATTTGAGAACTTTTTTTTTTCTTGGGTGTTTATACATGTCACCTAACCATATTTCTTTGAAGCAAAAATCATCGAGAGTGGTTTCTTAAAAATAAATAAATAAATAATAAAAAGAAGCATTAATGTAATATGAACTCACAAAAGGTCTATGAGCTCACCCTCCATTCCATGCATTAAGCCAAGTTAATTGAGTAACATACTTACGCGATTAAATCCAGGGAGTGGGGATTAGAATCCTCTCCATTTGTTTTGGAATGGAGAGGATCCACTTCATGATGAAGATTTCATTTTTCATTAATCTAAAGATGAACCTTAATGCCATGTCATTTAAATTTCATTAAATCAAACGATGAATGATAGTTTACTTAAATGACATGACATTGTATTAACTTCTATATTCATGAAAAGTTAAATCTTCAATATGAAATAGAAGGCTTAATTATACTACCAAGATCTGGACAAATACATTTTTCCCCCAATAGGAAAGTAGTGTTGGACAAATACAATTCTGCTCACGATACATAATTGTCCTTTACAATTGACAAAAAACACGCCCTAATATTCAAGGTAACCAAACACAAAGAGGGCAAAAACCCAAAAAACAAGACAATAAAAAGAGAGGATATGAAGGTTGATGCTTCTCTAAACAGTTAGCACTTAGCACATAACAGGGATGCTAGAATCATCCTTTCTTTTTAGTCAAGCTTCGCCGTTCAGCCTCACCCTCTGCAACCAGAACACAGAACTCTGAACCAAGCATCTCATGTATATCAAGATTCAGAGAGCTACTCAGGTTCATGGTATCCATGATCACTTCGATGGTTATATTAAAGCCTAAGATAGATAATACTCGGACAGCATTTGCAATCCTACATATGCTCTGCCTTGTCTCTATCGGAGTGTATGTTTGTTCTTGCTCTTCAAGACTGATGGAATTTTTATTAGATTTAATATTCTGTTGCTCAGGTTTACTCGCTTGATCCTCTACCATATCATCTTTGGCTTCAACATGTTCACCAACCCAAATGAATCCATTACATCCGAGTATTAAGTCAACTCCATACTGTTCTAGATGGTGGAAATGCTGCTTGCGTCTCCTCACTAGATAAGGAGGAACTGTGAGCAATTGACCCCTCTCAAGCTGTCATGAAAAAATTACTATCATTAACAGATAAAAGGCTATGAAACCAAACTAACCACAGACACAACAATGAAAAAGACGCTAGAAGGAATTATTTGACTTGATCAATGGAAAAAAATACTGCTAGAGAACCTTTAGCTGCTTCAATTCATCGTGTGAGTAAATTGATGCGTCACACACCTAGAGTTGCTCTAGAAGCAAAAACTCTAGCTCCAGAAATAAGAGTGAGGGATTGAATGCCGAATGCACTTGCTTTTTAAATTTTAGGAAAGTGTATCTTATAAAACAAAATCTGTATTCCTTGCACTACAAATTTCAACTATTAAGATATACTTAATAGAAGGAACCTATCCGGAACTTTTTTGAGAGTTCCAACTGCTAGTCAAACAATTATTTCCTTCTTCACTTTCTACATCTGAATGTAGAAGTTTATAAATTATGAAGAAGACAAACCTTGCCATACTTCTGACTTCTTGCTTGGAGGTGTAAGCCATCATGCTGGTTTCCACGGACTTCAGCCTAAGAAAAGAAGTAAAATTTGTTAAAAAAGATTGATCATTAATGCTTGCTGGAATAGGTCAATGATATGCATGCAGGACTTACGCAAATAACATCATTCTCTTCAAAAATACTGCGCATGTTGAGTTCATCCAAAGCCGTTCGCCGCCTCTACCAATCATAGGAGTAAAATTTGAGTGAGGCTTGCAAGTTTATCCAAAGAACAAAAACAGATCAACCAATGTCGCTTAAGTTTATGAACATAAACAGTCAAGGCATACACCATCCTTCATCCACATGAAGCATTTCAGGGTCACAAGGACTCGCTGAGTTGATGATATGGAACCTCGATGATATGGAACCTCACCAAGGCAAGGCCCTTTGAATCTATCACTAGGGAGTAAACCTAGATACATGACCCCACCCGCCAGAATTGTGTATCAAATAATCCAAGAAACTCCTAGTGGGGATTTGATCCCAGGATGTCTGGGTCTACAGCTCATTCCAAGCCTCCCCCCACTAGGCTGCACCCTGACAGGTACAAGGACTTGCTGACTTGATATGCCTTCATACAAGCCATTGAATATAATTTATAGCATATGGTGCCCTCACATAGCCTGCATTCAGCACTAGTATAATTTGTCACCCCATGCAAAACACCATTGGTGAAATTCTACCCAGTAATGTTATGAAGTATACAATTTCAATTTCTTTTAGTAAGTCGACATGAAAAATTTTGTCTTCTAATAATCCATAAGAAATCTGTCTGCTTTCAATAAACCAGGCAATCAGGCACTCGGCACTGTTGTTACTGACTCAAAATATCTGGCAGCTGAACAGATAATTTCCACAGTACCATAAGGTGCAAATAAAAATATCCACTGCTTCTGAAAACTGAATCTCTTTACATATAGGTAGATTTAACCCATGAAAAGCATTCAGTCAAGCTCACCACACTTCCATTTTATGAATGGTGAGGACAAATAACAGAACTTACAGACATGTGCACACAAAAACACAAAAAGAAAAGAAGTGGTAAGAGTAACTAGTTCACCTAAATTGAACTACAAAATTAACCAGTTAGTATCTTTATATGCTGTCAAATTTTGCCCAGGAGACATATCAGCATTGGATGATTTCACATTTTATAACAGCAACCATTGCCATTAATCCATGTTATGCACTTTACTAAAAGGATACCTGGATACCATCAGGTAAGTTCATCGAAGAAAGCATCAAAACTGCATCCTGGCTATAATGTATATCCAGTCTCCAACGCTTTTGAGCAACCTGAACAAGTATACGTTAGAGAGAAAGAAAAGAAATATCCTTTAACAAAGCTTAAATATATAGACTTACCACTATTATGAATACGTTAGAATTTTATTTTAAGAACATAAAATAATTTTCAATAATGATCATGGCAAAGTAAAAACAATAAGATACTTTACATTTACATATATTGCTACAACCTTTTGTAGCAATAAGCCAATGCTGGTGACAAGAAAAGGCCACATAATGGCTTGCCATACAAATTTGTGACTCCTAACTAAAAGTCAGTGGAGAAAAGTCATGCAAATCGCATTGCTCATTTAATCGTCATCTAACTTTTCATTCCAAGGCAAAAGTAAATTCTCATCTACTCACTTTTTTTGGATAGATACGCTAGATTTGAACTTATAATGTCTGCTCTATGATGATTATTCTTTTTCATTTGGCCAAGACACTAATTAGTTTTTAGTGTAGGCACTATTCAAACCCAGGTGCCTATTCAACAATAAAAGACTTTACGAGTTGAACTAACCAAAACCTACAATCACATTGCAATATATTGCATGCTTACATGCCCCCTCAGCTACACATCATTAAATAAGCACAATGTCATAAAGTACAACTACTCAGGAAAACAAAAATGGAGCTGGGAATTAGTTCTGTTTTACCTCACTAACACGCCCTACTACGATATCTCCAACCTCCGGCTTGTACCTAATCATCATTCAAAATTCCCAATCATAACTAACCCCAATAAATTACCAAAACACCAAAAAAAAGAGTACAATTCTATCAAATTGAACTGCAGGGCAATGTGAATGTGAGTGAGTAACTACCTAGCCCGCAACGCGCGGACATATACGAGTTTGTTCACACGCTCCACCACTCCGCAGAGCGTAGCAACCAATTCCCCATTGAGGTCCAAAGTTCCATGTCCCCTTCAAAAATTCAACAAAATATAAAATTAGCTACATAAATAGAAAATTGAAAGTAAAGCGTAGAGAGAGAGGTACTTGAGAACGCCATCTTCTTGGTTGACAGGGATGGAGTCAGAAATGGAGACAGAGGCATTGGAATTGGAATTGGCTTTTGAAGAAAAAGACTCGAGCTTTTCGAGTGCTCTCTTCAACCTTATTTTCTGGGTTTGGTTCAACGATAGCTCTATTTCTCTCATCTCTCTCTTCGTGCTCTCTCTCTTTCTCTGCAAAACCCTAAACCCTAGCCCTAGAGTGTGTTTCTGAGAACATTTTTTTCGTGGGCCGTGTTTGGGGCTTTATATTTTTGGGCTTTTGGTGATGTTGCGTACTCTTTTTGGCCCAAAAATAAAGACTTGTGACCCAATTGCAAATCCAGTTTTTTTTTTTTTTTTTTTTAGAAGCAGAAAGCTGTAATATTATTAAACAAGGAATGCAAAGTCGGCAACAATTACAGCATTAACTCCCCTTTAAGATGTGGAGGAACACCTTCCATCCACACCTTTAACTCACTAATATGTCTAGCATGTCTAGCAAATCCAATTGATCGGAAGGTTATACATATTTTAGTAAAAATAAAAAAAAGAGGATTTATATTTTGGTGTGGAAATGTGCTTGGCGGAGATAATCTTAATTGATGGTATCCTAATCATTTTAGAGAGGAAATTTATGCTTCCTTCCAATATCTCAAATAAGCTTAGATATTAAAAGACACCAAGATTTCAATTTTCTTTGGAAGTATAAAGAGAATTTCTCAACCCACTATATAAAAATTCAAACAACCATTCATATGTACTTTTGGTCACATAATTTATTTAATAAGTCAAATAACTTGTTTAAATAATTTAATACATATTATGATTTAATAAAACGTTAATGATTTTATGAATTGCCATATAATACATTGGAAAAAGACTCTTACAAAACGGTTTGAAGGAGTCCATTCAAAATTTGGGTTAGGAATTTTGCAAACTTATAAATTCGATCAAGGATCCGTTTGATGATTTGATCTCCTAAATGGGCCTACTAGGAAGCTGTGCCACTCTTCTATTATTGTGCAAAATATAGATTTTGCAAACATTGAGTACATGGGCTGAAACCAAATAAAGAAAAGCCCAACGTGGTTCAGGGGGCATGTAAAGCTTATGTTGTATGGGTGGGTGTAGACACGTACTGCAGCCCCAAGACAAAAATTTTAAATTAAAAAAAAAAAAAAAAAAAAATAGACAGAGGCAAATAAATTAAATTCCACCTACTGCAAACAGCAAGAGACAGATAACTTTTTTTTTATGAATTTTTATGTGTTCTAGACTTTTCGATAATTTTAACCATTACACGTATATAATAAGTGAAGCTCACGTACCATACTGTTACAAACTACTAGTACAGGGACCGTATCATAATAATAATGGTAATCACATAAATGCAACAACGACGTGACGTGACTACTCTTCACACCAATCCATAAATGGACTAGCTCTGCTTTTATTTATAGTAATGTTACGTTAAAGGCTTAAAGCTGCATTATTCCATTTCTTTGGTCCCAGAACAAGGTAATGTGTACAAATGGCCCAATCATCACATACAAATGCAATTTACAGTATAAGACAAAGGCAACACTATCAAAATTCTAAGAAATTGGGTTCGGTTCACTCTCCAAAAAAAAAAAAAAAAATTGGGTTCGGTCCTCACCGCTTAAAGCTTATTTGGACTATCACTCAAAAACAACCATTACCATTATTTGTGATTGATGCCGACGACGAAGAAAGTATAAACGTTTCAACACGTCGGTGTTTGTTGTAACTTGTACTTTTAATCAAAATTAATTAACGTCCAATAAGCCAATTTAGTATTCTTAATATGAAACAAAAATGGCCCCCAACTTATGAACTCTTCTTTTTTAATATCGGCGTGTGGGTCTCATGATTTTGGGTTCACGAAAGAAAGACTGTATACATCCAATCCAATGCATGTGATGGTTATTGGGTAGGTAGAGGTGTCTAAAATTGCATGTAATTCATTAATATTTCTAAACAAGAATAATTTTAGGGACACTAATTTTTTAATAATTTTTCTTTTTAATTACTGGCATGGCAAATTATGCTTTTGGTAACATCATTTTTATATGAGTCTAATACTGTTATTACTTTTACTAGTGTGTAACATAATTTAAAACAATCACAATTACATGGTTTAAATTATACATTTTTTTTAGAAGATGTTTAAATTATACATGGTATTAGTTTATACCTTTTTAAACCATAAATTTCTAAAATATGTAATGATTTCTCATATATATATATATATATATAATTTAGAATTTAATTGAATTTAGATTATTTGGTTTTTGCACCCAGTAATTCACTTACCACAAAAATTAAAAAATTAATTGAACACGTGGTACAAAATTGGACTCCAATTGAAATCCAATTTATAATTTAATTGAATTCGGACTCTTCGATTTTTACGCTCCACTTGGTACATAAATTAAAAATTAGATGGGACACGTGACACAAAATTGAGAATCCAATTAAAATCTAATTGAATTTTTTCTAAGTTTTGACTTTTAATATATATATATATATATATATATATAGACACACACATTCATACTGTGAATAGGATTATGGGAATTTTTGTGTTTGTTAACTTACTGTCCAGGAATTCCAACCTTGACTTTTGAGTGGTAAATAAACTAGTTAATCCATCTCCCTAGGTGATATCTTATGAAACGATCTCATGAGTTCACTCTCTTAAAGCGCATATATATATATATATATTTAATACTTTTTTGATGATTCATGGTTATACTTATAAATAAATAAATGAGCACTTATTTTAAATTTATTTTCTATGGAATTTTTAATTTCCTATTCCATTTTGGGAGGTGTGTTTAGTTTAGTTTTTTTTTTAATTATAACTAGTTTAAATTAAATATTAATTATTTTAAAGTGTATCAAATGTCACGTTCTTTAAAATTTTAAATGTGATGATACCTTTTTTTAAGTTTAAATAAAAAAATCAAACTAAAATGTAGCATGAAAGGAGTCTAGAATGGAGTAGAAGAAACTCTCAAGCACCATGGCATGCAAATCGTGTCACTTTTCTTTCTTCATTTCTTTTGGCCGTATATGTATACTATATTATTTCTTTTTTTAACTATGATTTATGAGAGTAGTCCTCGTTGATCCCTAGGAGCCAAGGACTCGCATACAATACAATAGAAAGGTCTAAAAGTGAGAGAAACAAATTGGGCATGCCAGTTTTTTTCATTAAACATTTCCAAAGCACACCTCATTATGATTATAGACACTCTCATTTTTTTTAGGTTTTTTTGTTTTCACACAAGTATGAGTATGAGTGTATGACAATGATAGTATGAATCTAGAACCATATATATGTGATGAATGGAAAAGTTGACCTAGTCTTAACGTGCGCACTACGTGACTGGTAGACTTAAATTTCCAACTCTTATTGATTTCAGGTTTTAGTGGGGATATGATTTGGATTTGGACCCAAAAACTCTTGGCCTTATTCAATTTTTTAAAAACTAAAATCGTTTTCGTGGTAATTACAACCCACGAAGAAAGTGTAAAAAAACAATGGTGTGTGATGGTGTCGATCGTTAGCATCCAAAGTTACGTCATCTCATGTGTCATAGGGAGCAAGGAAACTGTCAAAGTTTGCACTGCCTGGTTTTTATGCTTGAATGAATTTTAGAAACATTGATATGAGAGAATCCAATTGAGACTTGCTTGAGCTTTAGGATACGTAGTGTTCCCTCAATGAGTTCTTATATTGCAACCGTATTCGTCAAGCGTTGATGAAATTGAGAATGGTAAGAAAATTAATGCGAGATAATAAATATGAAGTTTTATATACAAGTGTTAAGGTGTGTCGTGGGTTCAAGTTACTTCAACTAGTAAAATCTCTTGTTGTCGAATAAGAGACAAAAAATTGATTGATGTATTATTATTATTATTTTTTTAAGAAACAGTAATACTTTATTAGAATACACAAATTGATTGATGTATTGATTTAATGATAAAAAAATAATTATAAAAAACAGATGCCATAAATTGAAACTATCTCTTAAAAAATAAAAAATCTCTCCAATTGTGTTGTTTTAAAGCCACTATGGTTCACCAATTACTTTATTAATTAATTGGTATTTAACTATATATATTAATTTTTTTTAAACTCACAAAAGGCTTTACAAACTTTGAATGTGGGACATAGACCTTGTTGAGGGTCATTTTCGTAAAACACAAATAAAAGGAAGGAGGCCCAACTCAGCAACGCAGGCAGCAAATAGAAGTGGCAAGTATAGAATAAAACCATTAAGTCCAAGCGGCAGGAATAATGGGTCACAGGTCCATAAAATAAATAAATGGGCCTTGAAGAAGCAAGTGGGTTCAAAAGGCCCGGAAAGAGAGAATAACAAACCCATGGGCAGTATATGATGTGAAAAAAGTAAGAATGGGCCGCAGCAGGCTCAAAGTAATGTAAGTAAAGAGAGTAGGGGATTGTTGGCAGTCCCACAAACCCCAAGGATGAGTATGAAGTGTTAGGGACATATTTTTTTGTAATTGGCATATCCTTTGACAAAACGCACTTTACTTGTATTTGGGTAAATCTAAGTAAGTTCAAGATGATCATCACAAGTGGTTAAATTGAAGACATGAAAATTACTCAAGAACTGCTCAAGAAAGGTGCAATCTGCAGGTCTCGATACCTCCTCGACAGAAACTCGATCTGTCGAGATTCATTAAAGCTCGATAGATGTCTCGATCGATCGAGCTTACGGGTTTTCAGATTATAGCCACAACGTTTTTATTCTAAAAGGCTATTTGTTTATGGGTTTGTATAATCCTTATTGGACTAGGAAAGCCCAAGGTTTGTGTAAACCTATTTGGTATAGGAGAGCCCATTAAAACTCCTATTTAAAGGAGGTGGAAAAAGAAAAACCTAACCCTAGAGAGTTTCATAAGGTTTTCTTTTTGAAACCCTAGCCTCCTCGTATAGAAGAAAGAGTTCTTGCTGCATTTCTTGTATGCCTTTGGGTTCTGTAATCAAGCAAAGTCTCTTGCATCAACATTGAAGATCTTATTGGTATTTCTTTGTGAAGCTGCTACAAATCAACTACAACAATCAAAGGGTTGTTGTGGAGTTAATCACGTACTTGGATTCGTGCAAAGGAGTAAGCCGCGTACTACGATCCGCGCATCAAATTGGTTAGTCACGTACTTGGGAGCCGTGCATCAAAAGGGGAACTGCCACTACAGAACAAGTTCAATTGGGTATTGGGGTAAGGGTTTAACTGTAGGTTGGTAAGGTACTTGGAATTCCTTTACTTGTAACCGCTTGTTATGATAATAGTGGACTTTCGGGAGTGGTGACCTGAAAATCACCCGGTGGGATTTTTGCCGTTAGGTTTTCCCCATTAGTAAACAAATTATCGTGTCATTTAATTTCCGCTGCATATTTAGTTATTTGGTGATTTGTTTGTGCTACCACGCGTTTGCATGTTAAATTGATTAATTAATAACTTGGCTAATTAATTAATTAGTTTAATCACAATGGGTCATTCAGTTTGTGGCCTATCATGAAGTAACTGGGCCGGAGAAGCCCAATGAAATAAGTAAAAGCCCATGGGAACACAAAGTTAAGAAAATGACCAAAGAAGCCCAAAACAAGTAAATGGACCGAGGATACCCAAAGGGACACAATTGCCCCTAAGAAAGAAAGCCAATTTTTTTATCTTTTAAAAATTAATAATACTCTAGGTGTTTTTATTTATTTATTTTATTTATCCTCAAATGCATGCTTAGATTTCCCGCTTTTCTAACTGTAATCACTTATCGAGAGGCCTTCACATGTAGAATTCGTTAGTGGTATTGATTAATCAAGTTCAATAATTCCGCATGTTTTAGTTGCAAATGCATATGCACATGCATAGTGCTTTTCTTGATAAGAACTGTTTCCCTTAAAAAAAGGGCAGAGAAATAAGTCTGAACTGTGAAAGGACAAGGGACCCGATGAGTCTTAATTATGTTGATTGCAACATGGAAGGATCAGCAGCCACGTGTAACAACAACAAATCACCGCCGCACCATTGACCCATTTATTAGTTCTAACTTCTAACCTTATTATTTGGCAATTGACATAGAAACAAAGAAGCATAATCATTCCCATCAAAAAAAAAGAAAAAAAAAAAAAAAAAGAAGAAGCATAATCATAGATTCCATTGAAAAATTAAATCACTTTTTTTTTTCTCAGCTATTATATGGAAGACGCGTAGCTTATATAAGATGTGATGCTTTACCTAAGAAACACGTCAAAAAGTTGTCATTTTAAAAAGAAAACAACAAAAGGATATAAAGAATAATACCATATGATGAAAAAGAAAAAAAAAAAAGAGCAAGGGCGAGTGGTTCTAAGTTCTACGAGTATGAACATGTAGACATCACGTGTTATCTTTATAAAAAGTTTTGGCTAAAGTATTCTACAAGGACAGCAATAAATATTTATTTTTTTTTTTTGATCAGAAATTTGCAGTGAAATTGCATATTTCAAAGTTAATGTAATTAGATTATAAAATATTTTAAAATATCCAAAATTATACCCTACTATTCAGTGTCCAAAATATAAGATTTTTTAAAGTACATACATAGGATAGGAATTAAAATATTTGTTTTGTTGTGTTGTGTTGTGTCATATGGTCCCATTAATTTGTCACGGGAGTACTATAAAGTTACTACAAGTAGTCTTGGATTTTCGTGGCTGTTAAGAACGTAGGTAGGAGAATCCCGTTTGTATTCCTTGCTTTCTCGTTATAAATAAAATTCTATGGCAGCATTTAGAAAAATAAAAATTGGTTTGTTGTTAATTTGGAATTGGATATATCACTTCCAATTTTATCTCATAAATGCTTCCAAAAAAGGAAAACAACTTGTTTGCTTTTAAAAGAAAAAAGAAAACGACTTTATCTCTTAAATGACACTTAGTTATTAATACTTAATACCATAATAATGCTATAAATCTTTTTCTTTTACAGGCATCATTAACTTTTATACATATATGCATCATTAACTTTTTTTTTTTTTTTTGAAAGGATCATTAACTTTTATTTATATATACTGTGGGGCCTAAGGGCTTGATGACCTCGGCCCACTTTACGTCCGGCCCATGGCCCATTCCGAAAAAGAAAGCCCGTCCGAGAAAGATGCGTGGGAGCATATACTTCAAAAACTCCCGCCAAGGATAACCCTGTCCTCAGCGGACCGAGACTAGCTACAGATGGAGAAACGGGCCCAGGACAGGTTGTCACCTCCACACTAAATGCGCTCACCTAATCCTCTGGTCGCACTAATGAAGATGTGATTCTTAGACAGGGCGACCCTGATTATTGTGAATCACTTGAGTACTGATAGTGTTGCTAATGAGACGGACATTCAGAGGGGAAACACATGGATGATCAACAGATGGAAGGGAGAGATGGAAAGATAGGACTATATAAGAAGGACCAATAGAACAGCAAAGGGGAAGGCTCCTCGGACCAAGGCCGAGGAGCAATTTTGAGAAGAAATTTAAGGACACTGGCCTTCAATGGTGATGGGTTCATAGTTGGGTTTCGTTTGCTTGCAAGGGCCAATTTCTTCAAACCCATTCTCTAAAAATGTATTGTTTGGGGCCTTACAAACTGAGTCCCTACATATACATATATATATATATATATATGCATCATTAACTTTTATAGGCATTTATAAACCTAAGTTTTCTTTATAAATAAATAAATAAACCTAAGCTCAGTGCATGAATACATGAAAAATTATTGAATATTCCGAGAGTATTATAAATGTGTACTCCTCCATCTCACACGAATTATGAGTCTCACTATAATTTTAATTAGTGAAAACCACAGTTATACGAGAGAGAAAAGTACGCATTTATAGTACTCAATAATTACCCTAAATACATAGGCTCCCGAGGGCGTAATCTAAAGATCTCAACAGCTAGCTTTTACTTTTTGATGATAGGAGATAGATTTTTGTGTGTACATGTGTGTGTGTATATATATATATATATATATTTTTTTTTTTTTGCATATAAAACTTGTAAAATATACCAAAATCAACATGTCAGCGACATTTGATATATTTTAGTGCTTTGTAATTAGACTCAAATATATCTAGTGTAGATTGATAAAGACCATCAAAGCATTCAAAGTATGAGATTAAAATTACTTATTGAGTAAAATCATACTAATGTCTTGTTTTGAATATAATAGAGTGAAAAAAAATTTTGATAGTTTTTTAAGATATAATTTTGAAATTGATTGAACGTATTATTGGTGGGATGAACTCACAATCATTATCATTTTAAAAAATCACAATAAACGAACGATCTTATATAGACATGACAAGTGTAAGGATAAATGACCTTCAAGTTAGAGGGCATATAACTTTTAGAAACCACAAGCTAATAAATCATGGAAGTTGTTAAAATCACAAAACATGTCAAGGAGGCATGAGGTTTTATATATGCTATTAATCTCAACCCCCCTAAGTATAAGAAAAACAATTCAAAAACACTCCTATTATAAAAATTAAAAAAAAAAAAATTTTGAGAGTGCTAATGTAAACATTTTTTTTTTAGAAACTGCTAATGTAAGCATTGAATAAGTTTAGGTCGAAATCAAACTAATGTTACTTGAGTTATTAGTTTTTTTCTCTAAATAGGTGAGAAGGTTATCCTAAATTTTTGTTTTTTTTTTTGAGAAAGAAGTTATCCTAAATTTAAGTTGGGTGTGTGATAGGTTATACTTTCACCGTCGGTTATTATCAAATTGAAATAATATATCATATGTAGTATTTAGTATTTACAGATTTACATATACTCTATCATTTATTGGGCGGAATTTCATGTTAAAAAACTATTAATTAAAAATTAAACTTCATGAAAAATACCAGCCCCTAAAATCCTAAATTATGAGCATACGTACCTGTAGGGACCGGATTTGAGCACTTCTGCTATTGAGAGAGTGGACTCAAGCCCAGTTAGCCCATTACAATGAATTTGTAGAGGATGGGTTGAAGAACCAGGCCCTAACAAGCGGGCAACGTTCAATCGTTCTGTTTGGAGGCGCCGGAGGCCGGCACACCGAGATTATGATCCGAAGTCTGTCCTCGGCGCCTGTCCGAGGAGCTTTGCGATGGCCTTTTCCCTGGGGATCCATCCCCCCCTTCTGATCCTCTTCCTCCTCATATATAGTCCTCTCCTTTCACCTCTATCTTCCACCTGTTGATCATCAATGCTTCCTCCTTTTGACTGCTCGTCCCATCAGCCACTTTCCCAGCACCCCTGTGAGTTGTGGCTGCCAAGGCAACCCTGTCTAGAAGTCACATCTCCATTAATACGGCTAGGGGGGGTTAGGTGAGTACATTTAGTGTGGAGGTGACAATTTATCCTGGGCGTGTTCCCCCGCCGTGTTGCTACGACTGACGTGTTGGTCTCGGCAGGATCGTCCTCGGCAAGGTTCTTGGCCATTAAGGCCTTCACACTCCTTCCTCGGATTGTTCTTCCTCCTCGGCATGGGCCTTGGGCCGGCTGTAAGATGGGCCGGGGTTGTCAGATAATTAAGCCCCACAGTACCTATAGCACATTGTTTGGATAAACCGATATATTGGGAGACGGAAAGGATGGCCTTAAATAGGTATGTGCCACTTATTATAGAGTTATCCACGTCATAATGATAAACATGTTAGCTTCACCACTAGGAAAAGCAATTTCTCCAGCTCACTAACCTGATAACATTACATCCTGACCATACATATAACATGTCACCATTCTCAGCCAAAACAAAAAACAAAATGTCACCATTAGTGTACAAGTGATTTGCAGGTGGGGACAGTATACTAGTTCACAATTCACATGACCTTTAGAATTTTGTGAATGTGACAAAGAAAGAACAATACCAAGACAGATATAGAGTTTTTTTTTTGGGTCACGGATCACGATTGCACAACAGTACCACAGAACTCCCATAAAAAAAAAAAAAAAAAAAAAAAAAAAGAAAAGAAAAGAAAGTACCACAGTACCAGTTCACGTTTTGATTTTTTTTTTTTTTTAGTTTATTAATTTATTTAGGGTTTAACCTTGGATACTAATTTGCAATTGTATTTTTTTGTTACTTATTTATCTATTTGTTTATGCAGCATTTTTAAGTCATATATTTTGTAGGTAGAGGTAGAGTTATAATTTTGTTAACTTTTAATAAATAAGTTCAACATAAAGTTAATCCAAACTCACATTGTCAACTTGGATTTGCTTATTTGCTTAAAGAATGCATAACTAATTACAATTATATATATCTAATGAAGTGATACTGGTATGGTAAATTGGTAATAGTCTTGTAAGTCAATGACATTACCAATCTTTGTTTATGTTTTAGATCCTACTTTTCATTCTTGCAACTATCGAATTATTTATAAAAAAAAAAACAGTTATATCTAAAAAGAAAAAGTGAGAGATTTTAAAAAGTTTTACATGAACAGATACACAAATAAACCAAAACAAATGCACATTTAATGGAAGAAAAACTAGTTCTTATGGATGCATGTCCATGTTTTTCATGCCCAAGCACAAAAAATCATTCATCCAAAAAAATACAAGGATGTTCTCCATCTTTTGCATCGCCAGCTAATGTGGCAGTGGCACCTTGTCTTTATTTTGTTCAGACAAAGAGTACATAGGATAGACATGACAGGTTAAGATGTACCCAACAACTTTTTCTTAAATTGTTGTTCTCTTTCCAATTTCCACCATTCTTTTTTTTTAGTCTACACCTTGTGACATCGGGGCTCATCATTTGAGTGCAGTTTAAGCAAGTAGTATGATACAAATTGGAGAAAGAATGAGGCTGTCACGATATTAAAAGGGTGTGGTGAAAGATATGAATGCTTATCCATCAACCATGCTTTTCAAAATTCTTATCATCTATATACACTAATTGATCGCCACCCACTTAGATTTTATTTTTTATCCTCAGCAAACGAAATAAGAAATAAAAAATAAAAAATCTAATGATAATATTTTTTATTATTTTATTTTTTAGGTTTACACTTTTATATTATTTTAGAGGTATATGTTAGTTTCAGTTCAATTATCAAAAGTATTATAATTCAACTAGTTGATACTTCTTAGTATTTTCAACAAAAACATCCCGAGTTTAACACTTGCTTCTCCTAAGTATTGAATTATATATATATATATATATATTGGTAAATAAAAAATGGTTAGGGGGCTTTTAAGTTAAGACTCCACACCACAATCATTAATGCGTTAGGTGAACAATTTGCAAGTATGGTATAAGGAGCCTATATATATTTTTTGGTAAATAAAAAATTATTAGAGGAGAGATCTCAAATTAAGACTCCATACCACAAACATTAATGAGTTAGGTGAATAATTTGCATATAGGATAAAAAGAACCGCAACATGCTGCTAGTAAGGGAGCCTTGAACGCATGCCCTAAGGCATGTTGGCCCAAGCCTTACCACTAGGCCAATCAACGTGTTGGTTGAGAAATCAAAGTTGTTAGTTGAGGAATCAAAGTTAAATCTTTATTTGATAAATTCAAAGTTGATTCTTTGGGACCGACAAATGTTAATGGGATTGTAGTTAAATTATGCCATCTCTCATTATCGCCATGGTTAGGTTTAAGAGGGGTCTTTTCACGTATTGATCATCCATAAACAAGTGTTTTTTTTTTTTTTAAATATCTTTGGCAATTTTATTCAAAGAAGAAATACAATTACAAATTATTTAATTAAATAATATTTGACATTGCAAGTTCAACCACATTGAAGGGGAGGGATGGTCACATTTGCAACTTATTTAATTACACAATATTTTTCTTGATTTCTAAATTCTTGGTATATGTAAATTAACTTAAAAAATGCAGACTTTTTGAAAATTTGAATTAGGAGTGTACAAATAATTAACGAGCAATGTTATGAATACAATATTTCAAAAAAATTGTATACAATAGTTAAGTTAACAAGTTTTTATTGGTTTTTATTTACACCCATATCACCTTTAGCCATTATAAAATTTTTTGTTATTTATTTATTTTTAATCTATAAACTTTCTCTTAATTAAAATGACTACTTAGGAAAAGTAATAGACAGATAAAACATAAATAAAATAAAATAAAAGAAGAGGAAGAGAAAACCCAGTTCTAGTGTGAACACGGCTCTTGATAGAAATCTCGTACACGTGCTTAATCAAAGAGTGTTCTTCAGATCCACACCATGAAGTTTTCTTTTCTTTTTCTTTTCTCTTTTTCTTTTTTCTTTTTTTGGTAAACACCACACCATTTAGTCCACAACTATATATACAAGTATATATATATTTTTTGCTCAATGCAGCCTACGACTTGTACAGCTTTTTTACCCTCAGGGTATGAGACTTTGTCAACCTTGTACAGCTTTGTTGTGTAATACAGTGTCATATCTAGACGAGTAGGATTACATTCTCAGATTATTTATTATTAGCCAAAATTCTTAGTAAATTTGTACTACTGTATTAGTTTTATACTTTTATCCTTTTTTTATTTCACCCAAATCGAAGTCTAAGGTTCAGCAAAAAAGAAAAAAAGAAAAAATCGAAGTCTAATAAGGTTTCAGCTATAAATGTGTAGTAAAGAATTAAAGATTGGGTGGTCTTATTGTAATATTTTATATTTGAGAGCTATTGTCCAAGAAAAAAAGAAAACCAATTTTTTTTTTTAGAGAGTTTCAGCGCTTTCACTCATGTGGATAGCTCTTTATCATCAGATCAAGATACTAATCGGTTCTAAGTTTTTAGTTTACGCGATAATTAAATCTCAGAACTCTTATTCAACGATTAGAAACTTTACAAATTATGCCAACTAAAACTTACAAAGAAAACCAACATTAAGCATGGTTCTTGTATCACTTCACATAATATTTAAGTAACATTTCAACGAATATATTGTGTCAACAATGATAGTCCATCAAGGTCTCAATAGTACTTGCGGTAGTTGTGGCGCTTTAATGAATGTGTTGTATCAATGATAATAGCCCATCAAAGTCCCAATGGTTCCCATAGTATTAGATATTGTCGGCATGTAGCATAGGGTTGATGAGTCCATATCAAAAAACTCATCTTCTAATTCTTAAAAAAAAAGAAAAAAAAAGCCAACAAAATTAATTTGTGAGAACTATTTTTTTTTTTTATTTTGGTAAACAGCGGAAGGGAATTAGCATTAAATAACCCGTCTATTACAAAATAGCTCAGCTTTGTCAAAGCTAGCGCATTATCCACCACAGGTGGTGGTTCATACAAAATTTGGAAGCCAAAAACTAGCTCCCATTTTAGTCATAATATCCACACATATGTTAGCTTCCCCGAATATGTGGGTCACAGTGCAGTTAGGCAACGAGTTGATCAGAGTCCTGCAATCATTTAGGAGAGGTTCTAGCATCAGATTAACAATGTTTGGGTCAGAAAGTAAATGAACAATAAATTCAGCATCCAGTTCAATGTTAATATGCTGGAGTTTAAGTTGTTTTGCCTGTAAAAGTCCATCCTTGATTGCCCAGAGAACTATTATCATATAATTTGTTGAAGACTAATCACTGTTCTTTTTAATTCAAATGTGAAGAGTCGGCACCTTTTAAGTGCATTGTTGAATTACTGCCTGTTGGCTAAACACTGTAAACAGTGAGTAACGTAATCAGCACAATATTAAAGGACCATAGTACCGTTTTTACTGGATTAGCAGTTAATTAGCATCTTTATTAATACCACATTTGAGGATTTTTAGCCACATTTGTTGGCATTTTATATTTTTATACCTAGAACTATGTTTACTTTATCAGAATAAGATAAGAGAACACAATTAGCTCTTAGAGTATGCCAACTAGTAAATGACATATTAATACCACATTTTAGGCTCTAGCTACAATTTTTTTTTTTTTTTTTTTTAAATCCCTTGAACTATGTTTATTTTACTATTATTATTATTATTGTGGGGCTGAAGAATTTGGCAACCGCGGGCCAATTTATACTAAGTCTAAGGCCCATGCCGAGGAGAAAGAAGTGGCCGAAGACGAAAGAAGCAAGTCCAAAGTGCTCTGAAACGTCGCTGAGGACGATCCTGTCCTCGGCCAACCGAGATCATAGAAGGGAAGAGTGGCATGCCATCAAAGGCAGCCTCCCAGAACATCCCAAGGAAAAGGACAGGTGCAATGAGTCAGTTATGGGAGCACAGTGGAAGAGCAATTCAAGGAGAAACTATCACCTTCGCATTAAATGCCCATAACTAATGTCCTGACCGCATTAATGAGGGAATGACCCCTGAACAATGCTACCTCAGTTACCGCAACTCACAAAACACTAAAGAGGGTGTCCGATGGGACAGACACTCAAGTATAAACTTGAATGATCAACAAGTGGAAGGCCAAGATCTTTTAAAAATGGCTATATAATAGGAGAAACCCAGCATAGAGGAGGGGGGATAGCACGGTAACAATCTCAAGAACTCCGATAATCATATTCATTCAATATTTCCTAGAACGAAGCTCCTTGGATTGTGCCGAAAACAAACTTTCTTTGATAGAATCATTTCATCTCTGTTTGATTGTCGCAAACATTATATTAACCATTGTTCATGCACTAAAATCTAGCTCTTTCACCCACTCTCTATAAATTCATTGTATTGGGCTAGTTGGGTCTGAATGCACTCATCCAACAATAAAAGTGCTCAAACCCAGTCCCTACAATTATTATTATTATTATTATTATTATTATTATTATTATTATTTTTGGAGAATAAGATAAGAGAACCTAATTAGCTCTTAGTGCATGCCTAAATGACATTTGACCTTACGATATCTTATTCTTTATGCTCCCCTATTGGTGAATAAGGGGTCAAGTCTCATGAAGGACATGCTACTTTTTTATTATTGGAGTGAGAGACATTTGGAGACACCCAACAGGCTGGGTTTAAAATTTACACATGTTATTCATTAAAATAAAGAGAGTAATTTTTCATAAGAAAAAAAAGTAGATTAGTATTTTGCTATTTTTATCATCAAAATATTAACACACATTATCGACAAATTTTTCAAAAATATTTGAAGTCCAAATATTTTCGGTAACCTCTCTTTCTATTCTAGAATGAATTCGTTAGATAATTTAGATTCCTATAGATTCACATAAATGGATGATAACAAACATTTTCAATTAGTTTTTTTTTTTTGGGTAATATTTTTAATAAGTTTCAAAAAAATAGCATTTTAGTAATACTAAAATCACAATTTTTTTTAACAATATTTTTCACTAACTTACTAAGGTGTTTAAGTTCTTTTATTTTATAAATATAGTAAAATTTAAATATATGATATCCACTCTATAATTATTGCTCTTATTTTTAAGTTCAGACATTAATTAATTTTTAATAAAAACGAAATTTAACGCACCCATCACAATAAATACTGAGCATTGAGAAATTTCATGCTATAGTCTTCTTATAGCACCACAATACGCCAATTAAACCCACTTATTATACCACTTTTAGTTGTTTATTTATTAAAAATTAGTAAAAAAAATACTAAATAAGTAAATTAGATAAATAAGTTAAGAAAAAACTAACCCCACTCCCCAACAAAAAAAAAAAAAACCTTCATTTCCAAATTCACTTAACTTTTTTTCTAATTTCACAATTAACAAAAAAAAAAAAAAATGCTAACGAGTATCTTTAGAGGACTAGTTAATAATCTATTTAAAGAAAATTTTTATAAAAAATGAAAAAAAAGTAATTAATATTTTGATAATTTTTTTTATTTTTCATACAAATAGTATTAAAATTTTTCTAAAATGAATTATTAACTCGTGTTTTTAGTTCTCGTTAGCCAAAAAAAAAAAAAACAAATCTGATATCTCTAATCTCTCTATAGCCTCGATTTGGATAGCACTTCTTTATACTGAATGTGGCTTTGCCTTTTTTTTTTTTTTTAGCCGGAGTTATTGACTTTTGATGGATAAAAAGTACTATGTATAAACAGTGCATGCACTGTTTATACACTGTTCACTCATTAAAAAATATTAAAAATGAGTCTCACGATACTATTCATACATTTAAAATTTATTTTGTTACAGTATTTTCAGCAACAACCAATTTTCAGCATCAATAAACAACAATAAATTGTATCCCATCATACCCCTAACTCATTATGCCAACTATGAACACCGCCCAAAGCGAAACTGTCGAAAGCTGCAGTGGCAGCAGCAGTAATAGTACCACTACTCTACTCCAAAATACAATCACACCCCCAAACAAAAAACACCAACGCACACAGCTTTCTCTCTCTCAAAATCCACATTATACACCTCTTTAACCATTGCAATAGCCACTGCTAGTGTTTTCTAGAAACGAAGAGAGAGCGAGAGAGAGAGAGAGAGAGATGCAGAAACGGAGATGGAGATGGATATCGTTAAATTTGCTTCGCAAGTTGCTAATGTACGCCGTGTGCATGATAGCGCTGGTGGCTTTGTTCTCCGTTCACCTTTTCCCTTCTTCTTCCTCCATCAAAGTCCCTAACTTCTCTGACGCTTTCAAGCTCCCCACGGTAACCTCTTCTCTCAAATTA
Source organism: Quercus ilex subsp. ballota (assembly GCA_032727855.1). Taxonomy (NCBI): domain Eukaryota; kingdom Viridiplantae; phylum Streptophyta; class Magnoliopsida; order Fagales; family Fagaceae; genus Quercus; species Quercus ilex. The sequence goes on from CM064909.1 coordinate 2,918,056, forward strand.
GGGATTCTAAAACCTTCTCTGTGATCTCTTAACTGTTTCGATCATTCTGTTAAAGTTTCAGTCAGTTACAGATATTTTGGAATACACTGTTACTGGAAGGGTTTTTTTGAGATTAGGTAGAATTGAAATGGAAAAGGAGAATTTAATTTCTGGATTTTTTATTATTATTATTATTTGTTTTTTTTTTATGTGAATTATTATTTGTTGTTGTTGGTAGGTTATGGAGATTAGGTATTTTTGCTGATCTAATATAAATTACTGTTCATATTTGTTTGGTTTGGTTTGGTTTTTTAGCAACATGAATTGAAGCATCAAAGCTGGACTCGAGAGTTCACTCCGCCACATTTGTCAAAAGGAAAAGATCCTCTCTCTTCTCATTCTCGCCAGGTTTTCTGTTTCTTTCTTTATTTTTATTTATTTTTATAATTTTTATTTTTTTTGGTATTCAGTTTGATTTTGTATTCAAATAATGCGGTTTAGTTTAATCAAATTCCTCAGAATATCATTGTTTTTATTTATTTTATTTTATAATTTTAGAATTTCTGAACTTTTTATATTTATTTATTTATTTGGATTTAGTGCTTGAGTTTGCTGTAATACTTGTTGGATTGAGTTTGTTTCTCTCTTTAGTATATTTATTTTTAATTTCTTGATTTGCTTTTGTACAGAGTTTGATTTAGATACTGATGGATTAAGCAATGCGGTTTAGTTCAATGAAATTTCTCATAATAAAACTAAAAAAAAAAAAAAAAAATTTAAATCCAATTTTTTAAGCAATCAGTTGATGATTTATTGCTAAATTTTTTTTAGGGGATTTGGTGTTTGAGTTTGCTGTAATACTTGTTATTTGTTAGTGGATTGAGTCTGTTTCTCTCTTTATTTATTTATTTTTTAATTTCTTGATTTGTTTTTGTACTGAGTTTGATTTAGATGCTGATGGATTAAGCTATGCGGTTTAGTTCAATGAAATTTCTCATAATATCACTTTAATAAAAAATTTTAATCCAAAATTTTAAGCAACCGGTTGATGATTTATTGCTAGTTTTTTTTTTTTTTTTTTTTGGGATTTGGTGTTTGATTTTGCTGTAATACTTGTTAATGGTGGATTGAGTCTGGTAGAGTTAGTTATTAGGTGTACATATTGATACAAAGCAGTCATGCGTCTTTCGTGTTTTTCACTCCTTTAGATTTGACAGTTGGTTGGTGCTAGAGAGATTTCGGATTACGACAAGCTATGGAAGCGATCATCGAATAGCAAATTTGAGCCTTGCATAGAGCCTAGTGCTAATTATACATGTAAGAAAAATCGTCTGATCTCAAGGGTTTTTATAATTTGGGTGTGTTTGATATCAATATGTACTTAAACTTTTTTTCATTTATTACAATTATTGTTTATCCAGCTCCGGGAGAGTCGCGAGGTTACCTTCTAGTGCATGCAAATGGTGGGCTTAACCAGATGCGTTTTGGGGTGTGTATTATGCTTTCTCTGTCTCATGTGATAAGCTCGATAGTAATGTGTGTGTATATGTATCATGTTTGTACCTATCAAAAAAAAATATGTATCATGTTTGTTATTGGTTATTATATCTTTTTTTTGAATTGCATGTGTTCTAGTAATTTTGGGTTTCCATCTTTGATTGGTGCAAAGTTGTGGAAGTGGGTAAAATTGGGATACAACAAACAATCCCGGTCTAATTTATTGTAATTTCGTTCTAAGTTCCCATATGCTTTTACGTCTTTTGCAGGCAATGAAACGACGGTGCATGAAATCCCTTTGTACTATTTCCAATTAATATGTTGGATAAACATGATTGTTGATTGCTAGTTGCTTATTCTATGAGTATCAACCTCAACTTTCTTCCTTTTCAAACTGGGGGCACTGTCTACAATGTATTTTAATAAGGCTTTGGGTGTTCCTCTCCGTTAATTAATATGTGGAGATGTCTCCTGTGCCATCATTGTTTTCTTGCTGCACTTTAGAGAGCTTCTGTTATGTAGTAGATTTACAAATATAGGGAGTTTAGGGATACAAAAAACCTGGTCTGGTTCTGCCTTGACTTTATTGTGTTTTCCAGTTTTTATGATTACAACATTAGCAAATAGGAAACACACAGTAGTTCAAAATCTCATGGTGTCACGATTGCACATTATCAGACTGACCTGACCTACTATTTTTCGGTCAACCAAGCTTCAATTTTTTATACAGGTTGGGCTTATTGGTGCTAACCAATTCATGCAACTTTCAACATTGCAGGGTTGTGTCCCTAAGCTCCATGAGGCCAATTTAACGCCAAATTCAATAGACACTGATTTTTATACTTTTCTTGTTCAAGAACTGAATCAACTTTTTTATGTGGCCTGATTCATTCTACTTCTTGATCTGAATAACTGATCGGAAATAACTACCCCTGGCAGTTGCACTAAGTCATAAATGTTGTGCAGCACAGACATCAAATTCCTCTCAAAAAGCAATCTAACGTCAATGGGAAATGGCTGTCAAGCATTTAGGCTGAAACTTAGGTGATTGGGCCTTCTGTGGTGATGCTTATTCAGTGCTTAGATGCGAATGAAAAATGAGCCTTATGCTTTTTAATATGTTAAAAATCTGTAATGTAGTCATATAGTCAAGAAAACTTGTTTTAGGGCTGTGACCATAACATGATTTTGCCTGAGTTAGCATAAGATGCTTTTGATGGAGTTGGACAAGGAGACAAAATATATATATATATATATGTGTGTGTGTGTGTGTGGTGTTAATAGGTTGGTTTTTTTGAGTTGAGTTTTACTAGTATGTCTCATAATCATTTGGATTTATCCTTTTCCACGGATATATGGTTGTGAACGTTGCCCCCCACCCCCCCCCCCCCCCTCCCCCACCCTTTTTTGTTCTTCTCCTCCCATTCTCTTATACATTCACAGGGACTCAAACATGTCTCTAATTAAAAGACACACACAAGCACATTCAAACATACTTATGCAGTTAATGCATTAATTAGTGTCGAAGCTTTTATTGTTTTCAAATTCAACATGACATTTAGAAATAATGATATATCTTATATGAGAGATGACATGGACCTAGATTACCTATATGCTTCTCGAATGCAATGCTGTAAATATGCTGCTGCAATATTTGTCATCTATAAACCTGTCGTGTTGATATAATGCATCAAACTTTTGTGCTTTTTACCTGCTCTGGGACTAAAAACACACTTCATTTAATTATGAGCAAACCACTTGTTGTGGTCCTCCTTTCACCTGTTCTCTTTCTATTCTTTGTATTAATTCTAAAACATTCTACCCAAACATTGATAGTTATAGAATGTGGTGAATAATTTATATGGCTACTTATTGGAGCTAAGTTACTCATTCTGAAATTGCAGATATGTGACATGGTGGCTGTAGCCCGTATCATAAATGCCACTCTTGTAATTCCTGAACTTGATAAGAAGTCATTTTGGCAGGACAATAGGTATGAAATTCCCCCCCAAACCCCTTCACCCCCCCCCCCCCCCCCCCCAATTTTTTTTTTCTAAGTCATATTTTATACTAATGATGCAATACTTTTTATTTGTTCAATTTGCAGTCACTTCTCAGATGTTTTTGATGAAGATCGTTTTATTAATGTTCTGGCTAATGATGTAAAAGTTGTAAAAAAGCTTCCTAAGGAATTGGCTACTGCTTCTAAATCAAAGAAAGAGTTCAGAAGCTGGTCTGGCGTAGAATACTATGAGGAGGAGATTACTAACTCCTGGTTAAATCATCAGGTATGTTTATTTGACTGCTTCTGGTCCATGCATTTGTTGGTTTTCTTTTTCTAAATTCAGCATCTTATTATTTACCTATATCTTCAGTTTTTTTCCCTTTAATGCTATCTTATTATATTATATTATATTTCTTTTCAGATTATTCAAGCTTCCAAATCTGATTCTCGCTTAGCAAATAACTATTTACCTCTAGACATTCAGAAACTGCGCTGCCGTGCCTGTTATGAAGCCCTTCGTTTTGCACCTCAAATTGAAGCAATGGGAAAAGTAATCTCTCCGAAATGCTCATCTGATTTTTGGTGTGGTGTGGCTTTATCTCCACTGTGTCCTATGCAATGACCATTATATATATATATATATATATATTTTTATCTATGATGTAGTTGTTGGTTGATCGGATGAGATCCTATGGCCCTTACATTGCTCTGCATTTACGGTTTGAGAAGGACATGCTTGCCTTTAGTGGCTGCACACAGGAGCTGTCTCCAGCTGAAGCTGAGGAACTAAGGATGTTAAGGTATGAAATGCTTACTCTTGCGGTCCTGAACAATCAGTTAATTTTTCTGAATTCATATATAGAACAATCCTTTATCTACATGATGCCAACATATATTTTTTTTAATATATATATATTCATGTTATTGTGTCTTTGTAGAAATAACACTGATAACTGGAAAATAAAGGACATTGATTCTAAGGAACAAAGATCCAAAGGCGAATGCCCCTTAACTCCTAAAGAGGTTGGATTTTTTCTCTCTGCTCTTGGGTACCCATCAAACACTCCTATATACATTGCTGCTGGAGAGACATATGGGGGTGATTCTCATATGGCTTATCTGCTATCCCGCTATCCCTATATAATGAGCAAGGTATGAAGCTGCATTGTTAAACTTGATTCTTTGCTTGATATTCTCATATTCAGGAATATGTCAATTTTCCTGTTACTAAATAGACCATGCAGATTAGTTTTCTACACTATATTAGCTGGATCCATGGTTCACTTTCTTATGTTAATGGAATCTCAAATTTGTTGGAGGGACTGAAGTAACCTTCACAAAATATCAGAGGATACATAGAAAATAGACTACTGCTATAATACTACTGGCCTAGCTTACCTAGCTTACTTGAATCACTAAGTGAGAAGCACGAACACTTCAAAACCCCCGGCAAGTTTGATGTGTGTTTGTGTTGGACAAGTTGAGGACACTCTTGCATGCTTGTCCTCGTTGTGTTGGAGGATTTTTTTTAATCCAATTAAAAATATTTCTTTGATTCTATTTATAAAATAAATAAATTAAAAATCCTTTGATTTTTTATGTTTTTAAAGATTTTCATTGGCATTAATTATTTCTAAAAATGAAAATAAACATAAAATATGCCTATAAATCAATAAAATATACCTAGAGATTTATATCAGTTAATTAATTGTCATACATGGGGGTGCTAAGGACCCCGGGAAAAAAACAAGCAAAAAAGAAAGAAAGAAAGATTAACATCTTGTGATCACTTTGCAGGAAAAGTTGGCAACTGTTGAGGAGCTTCAGCCTTTTATCAATCATGGCTCTCAGCTTGCTGCACTTGACTACATTGTATCTGTTGAAAGCGATGTATTTATTCCATCATACTCTGGGAACATGGCAAAAGCAGTTGAAGGCCATCGTCGTTTTCTTGGACATAGGAAAACAATAGTTCCTCTTAGGCAAGACAGTTTCTTTTTTGGAGTTAGTCTAGGATTACATAACTTTCTATCCACTATGCATACTTCCATCAATTTCTATATATAATTAATTGTGGTTCTTGTTCTTCTCTTTGTCCATCAGGAAAACTGTTGTTCGTCTGTTTGACAAACTTGAGAATGCAACTCTGAAAGAAAGAAAAAGAATTTCAAGTCAAATTATTGATGCACATAAAAAGCGGTATGTACTTGGTTTTATAATTATCAGTGGCTACATTTTGGACAATGGATTTACTATTTGTTCTTTTGGTTGTATATCTTGATCCTTGACTGCCAATCCATGGTTCTCCTTAGGGGATCAGTCTAAGAACCCTTTTGATACATCTTACATATATTTCATTAGCAATTCCCTACCCCTCTCTCAAGTGGATCTTGCATATGCAAGTCATTACCTGGTGTGCTTACCTGGGGACACATATTCAAGTCATTCCCATTCTTTTTCTACAATCCTCTTTAAACTGCTGTTACTGTGATTATGGAAGAATATAATTTTGGAGATTCGTTGGATTTACATGGAGAACTAGATGGATTTTTTTTATCATATGTTTGGTTGAGTGATTAGTGTGATTAATAGGCTACAGTGTCACACCATTCCTATAAGCCTGCTGGAGGGATAAGACTATAGAGCTTGTGCTCCCAACTGAAGAGCAGCATTCACCAGTGGTAGGGGGGGCTACCAGAATACATTTTGGCCCACAGGAAACTGGGAATTCTTCTTTGGTGCCTCTTCCCTTTTCTTCTGATGTTTGACACTATGGTGGAGAAATATTTTCCATTTTCTAGATAGTTTATGTTCTGATAAATCATATGCACCGGCTTTACATAGATGTGTTTTTTGTTTGTTACATTGGTTGCTCAGGCAAGGGTCACCGAGGAAGAGAAAAGGCCCCATTTCTGGAACAAGGGGCATGGACAGATTCCGTTCTGAAGAATCCTTTTACACAAACCCTAAACCAGAGTGTTTATGTCAGAGGGAAACACCAAATGTGAACACCTCTGGCATTATCAGGTAAATCAGATTGTGCAGAACAATTTTTCTTCAAAATGATTCCTATGCTGATGCAGCGGCAGCACATTGCATTCCATATAATTTGTTGGAGCAATACAAGCTGGTGGTAGTGCTTCCATTATACACATAGGGATCCGGCGTGTATATCCCGGGCGTAAAGAAAGCTGGGGGGCGATATTGTAAAATACAGATGAAGAGAACAATTGCATTAGGGTGCACAGCAGGGACTGATCACCAAAGATAGGCCCTTCCAAGCACCATTTTTTTGTTTGGAGTAGGTTTTTTAAAAAAAAGAGTTGCATAGAGAATTCATTGGGATACCATACTTTGTTTCTGCTTTGTTAGGAATAAAGTACACTTTTCATTTATGTAGCATTTCATTCGTAGGCATTGAGCGCAATAAAGAATTAGATTTTCGTTTCTTTACTTCGCAGTCACCATTCTTTTCTTCTTTCCTGGCACTCAACTCATTATGGTTTAGATGGTGCTGTATTCTAGCCTGGGTTTAACTACAATACTTCCGGGGCTAAAAGGGAAACAACAATGCTAATAAAACAATCTTTTTCACTGCTTGCTAAAGTGGACAGTTGTGATCGAAATAACATCACTTTTACATAGATTCACCATTAAAACATTCTTATAATATACCCATCACAATTCACAACAGGATACCTCAATATTTATTAAAAAAATAAGTGAAAAGTTGTATCACTTGACTGATTGAATGGGAAAATTAGGATTAGATTAGGGCGGGTCTACGGCCCTGCATCCTGAAAGGTTTTTGCATTTTTTCCCCCATATGACGATTCAAAAAATTGATAAAAAATTTAAAATATATAATTATAATATTGTCTTACATAAATATGCTCAGTTTGTTTTGAAGAAAAATTTGTGTAAAGATAGTTTTTTATGTTATTCAGTGTTTGCAAGTATAAAAAAAGATGAGTCAAATGAAAACTATCTTTGGTCAACATAAAAAATATGGCTTATTTTTAGAGATTGTTTTCCATTAATTTTTTTTTGGAAAATAACTTTATTTCATATCAAGCTAAATAAGAGAAGTTAGGAGGTTATTTTTTAACTCGTTTAAGGTTGTCACCAAACATTAGAAAATGAGATAGTTTAATAGAAAATGCTTCTTGGAAAATGACTTATTTTATAGAAAACATCATTGCTGAAACAAACAGAGCACAAAATTTAGCTACAAAGTTAGTTATAGCTTAAGGTTATAACTTTACTCAATATCTTTTTATTGAATGTGAATTTTGACAAATCTACTATTGAATCACATCTTCTTCTTACATTCTTCATGCTTGCAAAATTTCTAGAAAATTAAAGATCAATAACTATGTCATTAATAAATTGTTTAAATTGCAAGCTTTGTAATTTAAAATTATGCATAAAATTTAAGCTTATTCAATATCTTTTTATTGAAAGTGAATTTTAACAAATCCACTATTGAATCAAATCTTCTTCTTATATTCTTCATACTTGCAAAATTTCTAGAAAATTAAAGATCAATAGCTATGTCATCAATAATTTGTTTAAATTGCAAGTTTTGTAGTTTAAAATTATGCATAAAATACGAGCTTATAGATCATAAGGTCATGCTAACGAGTGTCCTTAGGGCATTAGTTAATAATCCATTTTAGAAAAGTCTTAACATCACTTTTATGGAAAATGAAAAAAATTGTCAAAATATTAATTGGTTTTTTTTTTTTTTCCATAAAATCTTTTTTTAAACGGATTGTTAACCAATGCCTTAACAGCATTCGTTAGCATTTCCCTACATCATATAGCAAATAATATCTAATTGATACAAAATTTGACACGTGTATAAAAAGCGTAAAAAACATGCAATTCAACAGTTAGATTTTTAAAATATGTAATAATTTTTATTTTATTCAATGATTAGTTTTCCAAAATTTGATACATGTATTAAGAATATAAGGAACATGAAATTCAAAAAGACTTTTTAAATGTACACCTCCATTCAAAGGAACACATGTAACATATAGGTTTTAGGTTGCTCATTGTCGGTTATTCATGGAGGGCGTTGGAGTCTGCAGCCAAATTATTTCTGGGTGAAAAACGGGTCAGTCATAAATGTGGATAAAAATACAATTGTACCTAGACAAATTGAAGTTTAAAACAATACTAATACATATAAACTCTGAATAAAGCAAAGCATAACCTGTGAGTTTTTAAAGCTAAAAAGAGCTTTACAAGTAAATAATGAAATTTGAAACTTCTAGAAAAGCTCTATAAAATTCAGAGTTCGAATTTTATAAGTTAATAGCTATAAAACACTATTTCACAGGTGAAGTTTTAGTTTCTACCACAATGTCGTAAAGAGAAAACGATAAGAAATTTCGTGATCCTACGTAGATATTGACAGCTAAGTTGGACAACAAAGATAGGATAACGCATATCATGAACTCATTTGCGCTCTCCACACAAACTAATTTTAACTAACCAAACACCCATTCACGTATATCATAAAAACTGTCCCTAGAAGCTAGAATTGTCTCCGAAGATTAGATTAGAAATAAAGGCAAAATGGGGGTCTCATTTCTCTCAACTATCCCTCCTTTGCTTCCACTTGTTCCTGTCCCATCTCTCACCACAACTACAACCAACAGATACCCATCTTATGCAGTGAGTTTTCCATGCCATCTGAAAGTGATTGTTTGAAAAAAGAAAGTACTTACCACATTGTTTTTTAGTGTGTTTGAGTTTATTATTCCATCATTTGCATTTATATGAGGAATGGGTTACAGTTATATCATATATTGTTGTTACGTAGCTATGTCAAGTGTGTGTGTGTGCGCGCACGCGTGTCAAATTGTTTGATACTACAATTGTGCTTGCTTACCTTAATTGTAAAGAAATATCAGGTTACAGTTCGTTGTAATAAAATGGAAATTGATGCTACTGCTGAGGATGAGGATCGGTTTTGTCGAAGGGACATTCTTAAATGTGCTGGTGTTACCATTGGCATGGTGAGAGCATTGCTTTTGTACTTGAATCATAAATTGTCTTTACCAATTTCACTTTTTTGGCTCTGGTTTTTGAAATATTAGTAATTGAATGAACTTAGCAGCCTATTCGATTACTCATTTCAAGTAACACTAAAAAAATATAAGCCTTTTGCATTTAATGTACCCAATTATTGATTATGTGAAAGTTTTCATCTTTCATTGAATATTAGCTTAACATAAGAAGCATTAAAAGAATGAAAATTATCTGTGATGCTTACATGCTTGTGGATTGCAGCCTGCACGGGTTTGTTCAATTGGTTGGCCTCATGGGAAACCCCCATGAGGTCTCCAGTTTGAGTCTCAGGATCACCCGATATATGGTTTTTATGGGCAAGGTTGTGTATCTGGGGTTTACTCAGCAAGGGTGGGTATATGAAGTGGCCCTGATTTGAAGATGTTATTCATCATAAAAAATAAATAAAAATTGTGGATTGTATGAAGTATGCCACCTGGCTAAAATGGTTAAATTGACCATTTTCAAATGTTAAAGAGATGCGGTGTTACTAGTGGCTTTGCAAGATTTTTTATTTTTCACATGGGGGAGGGGGGATTCGAACCGGAGTTCTCCAAATAGAGAGAACTAGACAATGTCAGTAAGACACAAGGCTCTCGGCAGGTTCACAGGGTGTTTAGTTGTGCTAAGCCAACAAACTCCGGTAAATTATTCCATAAACCCGGCTTGAGGCCACTTACTTTCACAGCTAATTTATTAAATTCTAACAACAAGAATGAAACTTTTTCTATAATATTTTAGAAATTTCACTCAATTCAATAAATCCTTATCCCTTCAATGAATTGCAGTTGAAAAAAAATGACATTATCCAAAACAATGGTAATTCTAATAGCTTTCAACTATCTGAATACTTCTTCTCTTGGTTGAATCATGTATTTGCACAAGCACAAAAACATATACTTAAGTAGATATACAATCCTTTGACCTAGAATGATGTTGTGATCAGTTTCTGACGGTAGTGATTTCCTTTTAGGAACTAATGGCAAGCTCAAGATTGTTTGTTGAAAAAGCTAGTGCTGCTGATTTGATACAACGGAGACAGCGTTCTGAATTTCTTTGTGAGTTCATCAAACACTATTTTTCATGCTGAAATGAGCTACTGATCCATGTTCACATCTCCTTCTTTACAGCAAGTGTCAAGGAGACACTTTTTACGGCTATAAATGTAAGCCCTGCTAAGATGTAGTTATGTTTATTTAAGTATACTTTACAATTAGAATGTATTTATAGATTGAAGATGACGCTGTCATAATACCATTTTAGAATGTTGTCACTTGTTATTTCTGTTGTTGTATCAGGGAAATGTAGAGCTTCTTCCATCCTTATTAACTTTGGCACTGAATGATGCAATGACTTATGATAAGGTCAGACAAAATCCTTAGTTCTTTACATGGATGCTGGATAAGTCCTTTAAAAGTAAGAGAGGAAAGGACAGTACTGATGTAATTCTGATAAATTTGTAGGCTACAAAATCCGGGGGTGCAAATGGATCCATACGCTTCAGGTACAAGTTACTGCACTATCTATTTTATGTCAGAGTATAAACCTGTAGACTTCTGCCTCCTGTAATCTTAAAGTAAAATGCGGTGTGGAAACTTGCTATATGAAAGCTTAAACTAGTATAAGTAAAATGTGGTGTGAATATTTCCTATATGCAAGCTTAAACCAGCATAAGTATGATTTCCTACTGAAGAGTTGGAAATATACGGTCTCTTGAAACCTAACTGTTAGCTGAAAATATACACTGTTTTATACTGCTTACTCTTGTCATTTTTGTGGCCTCTTAGAGTTGAGATGTGATGTGGATGGAAAGTCTTATGTATTTATTTATTTTTAAAAGGTGGATATAAGTTGCTAAAGGACATTTTAAAAACTTTTGGATATTTTGTATCTTTATGGCTTTACCATTCTAAATTTTCCTTTTATTCACTTTAAAGTGTTATCCATTTAGCTTCTTGAAAAATTACATTAATTTTCTTCTCCACTTTTTTCTTGCCTGAAGTTCAGAGTTAAGTAGGCCTGAAAACAAGGGGCTTTCCGCTGCTTTAAATTTATTAGAGGAAGCAAAGAAAGAGATAGATTCATATTCCAAGGGTGGACCCATTTCCTATGCAGATCTCATCCAATATGCAGGTTCTACATTCTGAATATCTACAAGTTTGAACTATAAACCATAGACGTAAAGATCAACATACCATGTATTAGTTGTACAGTGTCCTGTAGAATGACCAATAAAATAGGTTTTTGAACATCTATTCATTGTTTCTGTCTAGCATGAGCTAATATGAAGAATGCAGTCTGTGTGTATAAGTGTGTGGATGCTCCTGACTCAGATACCTTCATTTGATGTAGCACAAGGTGTCCTCAAGTCCACATTTCTAGCTTCTGCCATTCGTAAATGTGGTGGGAATGAGGAGAAAGGGAGATTGTTATACACTGCATATGGTTCAAATGGACAGGTCTGTTTCTCAATTCTTGCTGTCTCATTGCTGGTGTACTCAATGTCATCCATAACATCGTGCACTACATATTGCTCAAAGCTGTGGTGACACTCTTGAAATTCAGTTTCTTTTTCCAGATGCCCTCAACATCAGATTGAAGTCCTCAAACAATTACTAACAACATTTTTTAAGCTTTAACCAGATACTATGCATTCATGGCCTATTTTCAGCCTTATGAAGTGGTTAATATTCCAGCCAAAAAAATAAAAAGAACAAAAAGCTGTGGTGACACTTTTGAAAATCTGTTTACTTTTTAAATTTTTGTAAATTTGAAACACTGTGTTTTCTTTTTGGTTTATGGACTTATAAGTTTCTATTTCAGTAAGTGCGTAATAGCAATACTTTTTCAATCACTCTGATTTTTTCAATATGGAAGACACAATCTGACTTGCACCTATTAATTAGAATGAAAGAATGTTCAATTTTTTAGTGTCTGTTCAGTATAACTAAGAAGCCTTCACAGCTAGGATGCAAGCCAAGGCTTTGTTCACTGATTGACTTGCCATATTATTACACATCAAGCTAACTTACTGCCACTCTCTCTCTCTCCCTCTCTCTCAACCCTAAGCGGTAATGGGTTTGTTGGAATTTTCTCCTACTCTTTCAATATCTTAAATTTTTTTCTGAAAAGTTTGTTCTTGGTTGTAATTGCTTTAATTGGTTAGGTAAAACCAATCATCATGGCTCAATTATAATTAACAAATTGGACATTTAGTAGAAAATATTGGATCTGTATTTGATGCTATTATACAAATGTTTTTGGGTACAGTGGGGCTTGTTTGACAAGCAATTTGGAAGGGCAGACACCCAAGAACCAGATCCAGAAGGGAGGGTTCCCCTATGGGAGAACGCAAATGTGAAGGAAATGAAAGACAAGTTTGTAGCTATTGGCTTTGGTCCTCGCCAGGTATTTTTTCAACTATACTACTTTTTGCTGCTGCAATTGCATTTCAGGTTTTAATTTCTTTACCAAATAATTATTTGGTAACCACAGCCAAATGTGTTAAATTCAAATTGAGAGTAAGAGTATTTGTTGATTTCATGGTGTAAGCTATGTTGGAACCCAAACCTACTACTTGTAGGAATTTTCATCTTCTATGGAACGAATTGTTGTTCGTTCCATGTTAAGACTCATATTTTGGATGCATTGCAATTTCTTTTTAATAGAAATGACATTAATATAACCTTTCCTTTCAATAAACAAATCAAGTGGCAAAGCACAGTCAAGGGCTGAAAATGAAACATATAACAAAAATAAAATTTGGGGTATCTTTTTATTCAAGCCAAAGCAACCTTGAGTAAGTCTGTTCCATTTGATAGTCCTTAGTATTCACTGATGTCTCTTTTGTCGTCTGTCTAGCTAGCTGTGATGTCTGCATTCCTGGGTCCAGATCAGGCTGCCACTGAGGCATTATTGGCCACCGATCCAGATGTTTCTCCGTGGGTTCAGAAATATCAACGTAGTCGAGAAACAGTATCTGAGACAGATTATGAGGTTAGTAACATTTTCTTAACACGCCTTACCAAATAGGCAATATAAAGGACTTAACTTTATGCTGTTAATTTAGTTATCCTGATTATAACTTGGAAGAAAAATCAAAATATTTTATACCATATTGATTGTGCCATTGCCAAAATAGACCTGTCAACTTTTTGTTTGAAATTGAGCAAGATTGATGTAACTTCTTACTTCCCATGAATGCAAACTGTTTCTCTTTCAGGTTGATCTAATCACCACTCTCACAAAATTAAGTAGCTTGGGTCAGCAGATCAATTACGAGGCATATACATATCCTGTTCAAAGAGTTAATTTGAGCAAACTCAAATTATAGAGGAAGTAAATAGCCTTTGCCAAGCAGCAGCACCACTACCGGGAGGGGACTTATTTCTTGGAACAATTTAATACTAAAACATCTACTAGCTTTCAGTTTTTATGGTGACCCTTTTGCAGAATGGTTATTTTTGAGATAAATGAAACTTTATAATGAGGTATTTTATACAAATTAAAAAATTAGTGAATCAATTGTTCAATCCAAACGTGCCATTTGAAATAAACAAAAGCAGGGAAAAATGATGGCATAACAAAGTTCTTTTTTCTTTTTTATTTATTATTTTTTATAATCAAGAGATCTTTTTTATTGAAACAAACTGGTGTAAACCAAAAACCATAGTATAGACAAGAACAACCACTATATATTCATAATTGCATTCGAATAAGGGACTTGGGATCAATTTCTCCTACACAAAAAGGAACGCATTCGTATCTTTGTTTGATGGTAAATACTAAATAGTAATCATCATTGAATGGACAGTATAAGCATCATTGGGATCAATTGGTTTGCTAATTTCTGTTTAGTAAAGAATATATTGAATAGTTTTTAATAGGTGGGGGTTCATAATCAAAACGGTTTTATCTTAGGAAGGTAAAATTCTAAGGCTATTACACCATACAAAATGTGAATCGCCGGTTTAAAAGGTGGGTGTTCATAATCAAGCCTTCTTCTTAATGGTACTCCTTTTCTGAATAGGCAATTACATATTCTCAACAAGCAACGACAATTTGAAAGTGAAATCGGTGCCATATATAACTAGCAGTAGCCCATTTTAGAGAGAGGGGAAAAAAAAGAAGAAGAAAAGGAGAAAGAATAAGAAGAAGAAAAAAAAGGAAGAAAAAGTGGGCTAAGAACAAGATGAGCTAGAGGATTAAAAAAAAAAAAAATCATTTGGGACGCGTTTGCAACCGCGTCCAGGTCGCACACCGCGTCCCCTAGTGTCCGACATAGGTGCAACGACCAAATTGCCTGACCCGTGCTTCCCAGACCATAGGTTCACCATAAGTTTCCGAATTTAAATTCAAATATGTGGATTAGCCAATGCACTTCCTTATGTATAATTACCTTCTTAGGCCACATGGTTGGATCAAACAGAGAACATAAGATACAATACCAAAGGAACCACACCTAGGCTTTACTGAAAAAAAAGTTCACATCAAACTAAACCAAAAAAATTCTATTATATTAAGTGTTAATACAACAAAATATGTATAGTAGTATTAGACAAAATATTGCATCTACAAGTTAACATTGTTGCAATAGTAACTTAAAAGTTTTAAATTATTGCATCAACAATAATAAGTTGCAATAATTCATAATTTTCAGTTGCAATAGAAGTTTTAATATATATGCTTGGAAGCATTGTTAAGAACTTGGATGTCGAAAGCTTTGCATCATTTGAAGTTTACAATGTTATATGGGATATGTGGAGCGTCTTGCCAAATCCCTCTACTAGCAATGTGGAAACTAGATGAATAGGGCATTCTGTTGTGGAAAGGAAGTCTGTTTTTGTAGCTTTGCAGTTAGGAAGGAAACGACTCGATTGTTTTGATCTTGACACACTTCAATGGAATAACAGAGTTAGTATCCTAACTATATTGATAGTCACTACCCTGGCAATATTGAATGGTTCTTGAACAAGAGTGAGTTCGTATATGATACTCCCTATGGATGTTGCCACCTTATAGTAGGGGCAATAGCTCCACTGCCATTAGTGGAGGTAGTGGTAGAGGTAGATGTAAAGGGAGAAGAAGGGGAAGAAAAGGAAGAGAAGGTTCAGCCGATAGAAAGAATGCTTGATAATCACAACTTTCATGAGATCTCAAGTAGAATGGGAGGTGTAGGTGGAATAGAGTCTCTGTCTAAGGTTCCTATTCAGTTTCAATCCAACCAATGCCTACTTCACTCGGGGCACTAGACCCAATCTTTGCCCTATCTCTTGAATGTGGGGATTAGTGACTTGATGTTTCTTATTTAGCTATTGATTTTCTTTATTTACCATCAAAGAATGATTGGATTGATGCAGATAGATATATGTATAAAGGTAGCTATCTTAATCAAGATGTGGCAATTAAAGTTCTCAAGGATGTGCAAATGAAGTTGGAATTTGCTCAAGAAGCCATTTTTATGGGGTTTGTTAAGTACAAGTTTTTCATCTATTGGTTATTGTATGAAGGCTATTAGTAGAGAAAAAAAGCATGGGAGAGAATCTTATGACACTACAAGAAAAAATGGTTATTGCATTGGAAAAAATCATTGCAATAACATTAGAATCATTACAATAGTTGATATAAGGTATTGCAATAAAATTTTAGGTAATAAGTTTGTGCAACAAATGTTTTTGTTGCAGTAAATTTCAAATATTTTGATGATAATTTTGATGCAATGATAAATATATTATTGCAATAAATGATTAACTATTTTGAATATGTTGTAGGTATAGGCTATTATTTCATGAATTTTTTTTTTTGAGAGAGTTTCAACCTATGGCGTCCGCTCCTGATAATAGCTCTTTATCATCAGACCAAGACACCAATCAGTTTTTGGTGTAAGCGGAGATTGAATCCTAAATCTCTTATACAACCATTAGAAACTTTACTAGTTGAGCTAACTGGAACCCACTTATTTCATGAATCTTATTATAATAAATTGCAAATAATTGACCAAATAAGTCGGATTAAATTATTGCAATGATATTTTTATTGTAATAGATAATTATTTCATTTTGTCATTGCATTAGATTATCAAATAATTGATACCAAGTTATTGTAATGATACATTCGTTTTTGTCATTACAATAGATTATAAAAGAATTAATATCAAATTATTACAATGATAACTTCGCTGCAATAAGCTAATAATTCGAAATTTTCATTGCAATAGATTGCAAAAATAATTGGTATCAATTTATTGCAACAATTTTTTTTTTTTTTAAGTTATTGCAATAATTTTTCATCAATCACAAATATCTGGGTTTCAGGTTTTCCGCACTTCATCGGATTAGCTTGCCTCAAAAATTCCTCAAATTGTTCATCCAAAAGTCTAAATTTGTTGAACATGAGCAAATCAAAATAATATACTTCTCAGGGTGGGTTATCAAGATTGAATTGACAGCCGAGGAAATAAAAATGGGACCCCAAATGAACACAAGACATACCTTTAGGGTATATCCCACCAGTTAGTCCAGTTTTAAGTTAGAGGATAGAGGAGAGCAGTCTTGGATCACTAGTTTTAGCTTCTTGGGTTTCTTTTGTTGGAGTCCAAATAGATAGAAGATCTAGAACATCAATCTCATATAAACTACTGCTCCACTTATCTGAGAAGTATACATACATCTACCGTGCTTCAAAAGGCTGATCATCTAATGGCTACGCATGAGCTATGATATGCAAGTCCGACAACAAATGTGAATTTTCGTGAATAAATTGCAAATGATCCATGGAAATGGGTCTTCAAATTGGTTTGAGGAATAAGGAAATGGCTTAAGGGAAATTAGAATTTATATTTTATGCGATATTGCAATTGCTTAATTGAATGGGTGTTCGATAGCTGATAAGGATTGCCAGCGGCATGATTTGGGGAAGCCTAAAAACAAAAATTAGGAAATTAGGGGAAGTTTGATTCAATTTAACCCTATTCAGTCATTTCTTTAGCCAAAACTCACCATTTTGGGCTTTTGGGATAAATTTTTTTTTAAATTTTTATTTGTGCTCGAAACTATGGTTTGGTCCTTTGGAGTTTGGAGCAAGTTTTGGCCTTTCTACACATGTGGGGGCTTATTTGGTCTTTTTTACATAAACAATTATCTTTATTATTAATGAACTAAAAAAAAACTTCCAAGTCCCATGTATATAGCTTTTTTTTTTTTTAGAATCTCCCAAATATACAGCTAAATAACTATAGATTGTAGGGCTGGCTATGAGGCGGGGCAGGGCAGGCCGAAAATGGGGTCTTTGCCCCCACCCCTCATGGTTTTGTCTTACCCCATCCCTGCCCCGCCCTGCATAACACGAAAAATTTTCTTACCCCATCCCCACCCCTTGGGACCCCGTGAATCTTCACCTCAACCCGTAAAACTCTACTTTTTATTAATTTGCCTCCCAACTATTACAATTTTTTTTAATAAAACTTGTTTCATTAATAAAAATATACTTAAAATTACAACTAAATTTATCTTATCAAATCAAATTAAATTTTAGCAAAAACTAAATAATATTATCCAAGTGTTTAATAAGATAATATCACAACAAAAACAAAAATCTCATAGTATAACACATTACAAAATAGAGCTAGAGATCCACGTTGGGTAGGATAAAATAAACTAATATTGATATGTTTGTTTAAATAGTAAGATTTTAGAGTATGAAAAATTTACAATTATAACCCTTATCAACGCGGGGTGGGGTGGGGCGAGGCGGGTCTAAAAAGTCTAAATCTATCCCTAGCTCACCTTGTGGTGTAGGACTAAAATCTCGCCCCATCCCTGCCCCATTCCTTTTACGGGGCTGGAGAAACCCGCGCCGGGCAAAGCGAAGAGGGGCAGGTCAAGTAAGACAGGGCAAAATTGTCATTCCCAATAGATTGAAGTTTGAATGTAAAATCATAACTCAATTCAACTCTAAGTTTTAATTTTAACAAATAGGGATCTACATTTATCTTCTTCTTTTTTCCATTTTATCATAATATAATTAATATCTTAACTTCCATAAAATTTTATTCATTTGTATCTTTATTAACTATTTTTTTTGCCTATAGTTTTCTCTAACTTTTTTCCTTCAGTTAGTTGCATGCTAAATGTAATTTATATCATTGCCAGATCAATTCACATGATTCTAATTACCTTATTTCTTTTTGAGGGAGAAAGAAAATTATGGGAGCAGTATATCTTAGAGGTTTTTTTTTTGGCACACAAAAAATTATTTTGAGCGAAGAGGTCTAAACTCTAAGGAGAATTGAGATGAGAATGAGGAGGCACAGTCTAGAGTGAGAAAGAAAAGACTCAAGAGAACATAGAGAAGCCACCCCTAGCAGTGGCTACTGGTGGCGATGAGTGAAAGAGGCGTGGCTTGAAGCTTTCAACCATAGAGGTCTAGGACTCTAGGCTAGGTGAGGTTCGTGTCACAATGAGGGATTTAAGATTTGAATAGAAGTTAAAAAGATAAATAAAAAATCAGGAAAATAAAAAACATGAGAGGTGGCAGGATTTTATTGCTCTATTAGAGATTCCTAAGTTCTAATTGGTGGGGGAGATGTCTTTAGAGAGTCTAGAGTGGACCAGGCCAAATTTGGTCAACTCGTGGGCCCAATATAGCTCCCCTAGCCAAACCCAATCTGTGTGTGTTTAAACTAGGCCCAGTTTGAAATTCACTTAAGCATGAACATTTTGGCCCAAGTCAACCGCTCCAATTTACGGTAAATCAAACCCAAAGCCCCATGCCTTTAAACCCAGCAACCTAACTCCAAATCCCTCAATTCCTCTTTTTCAGCCCACAAAAACCCATCAGCCCACTTTTCATAATTACTTTTTACCCTAAACTTTCTAAATTTTCATTTTTAACCCCAAAATTTACATAAAATTATCAAGATGCCCTCCAACTTTCACAAAATACATTCTCAATCCCACAACATCCAAAACTTTTCCAAAACACACTTTCAACCCCAAAACTTTCACTAAATTACTTTTCAACCCCTAAAATTTTCAAAATTTGCACAAGCCGTTTAGGCCACAAGAATGCAATTATAATCTCATCTTGTTCCAAAATAAAATTTTCCCTGTAAAAATAATAAAACTATCAAATAATATTATTTTCACACTTTATAGGAGTTTAACATTTGTGTTCCTTGTTATTTTTGTGTCTTTTTGCATAAGATAAATACTTTGGGAAAATGATTTGCAAATTTGCATTTCTATGCAATGAATGCAATGCTATCCTATGGAGTGAAGTAAGTTTTACTTATTTTCCTATGCAACTTATGTTCCTAGTAAATGTCATGTGATCACATAGTTAGCTATGCCCTTTTGATCTTGCTTTCTAAAAAAAATTGTTTACCATCTTAAGATAGATTATACATGTCATCTTAGAGTAGATTTATATGTCATGCATTTACATGTTACCCTAGGGTATATTATATATGCCAATAGTTATTTGTTAATAGGTGTTTGATAACTTTAAAATATGGACAATTTTAGGTTAGATGGGTAAGACAACTTTGATTTTGTTAATTTTAGCTTTCTAAATTACTAGTAGTGATTTATCATGTTGAATTAGTAGTTTATCTATATGTTAATCAGCTACAATGTTGTAATGTTATTCTATTTTTTAATAATTTGTGAGGTTCAACTCAAATTATTTCGAATTAATCCTCTAAAATTTAATTCTAATCTTGAAATTTAATTTAATACAAAAACTAATACAAGCAAAACTAAGGGTTGTCAATGCCCCCTCATTAAGATGAAAAAAGTCACTCATTTCTCCTTACAAGCCAAGGCCAGAGGGTTCCATTCCCCCCCCCCCCCCAAAAAAATGCAGCAATGCTCCTAAGGTTTATCTCAAAAGGACCTCTAAAATACGTAGGCCATTTTTATTACGTCAAACTTGTGTAAATGGACCGATTTCACTACCAGGGTATTATTTTCTTTAATGTGAAGAGTTGCTTCATATTTCAAAAGCAATAGTTAATACAATGTGGACTTTGTATTAAGGACTTTATAAGGTCAAGGAGAACTTGAAGAGATTTTTGTCTTCATGTATATACTTATATTGTGAGTTTCAATTACTACGAGTAGTATTGTAGTACAAGAAACTCTAAATGTATAATCAGAACGAGATTTAGTCTTACAACAACTTTTTTAGACTGAAGAAACTTGGAAATAGAGTACTTTGGGCCAACTTAATGCTCAAGCGAAGAAGAAAATGAGCTGCATCGCAGTGTTAAAAAATTTAAGGAAAGCAACGGTGCAAGAAGCTTCTTGCATCCTAGGAGTCTTGTCAACTACAAGGATTGCCTCGTGGGAGAAATCCCTGGAGCTTTTGAGAAAGCTTTCAAGTTTAAAAGAGCATGAGAGGAAGATTATAAGTCTGATGTTGATCTGGAGCCTTTGATAGAAGGTATGGCTGAGGTAAGACTCTCCAAGGAAACTAAGTCTCGCATCAAAGCGCCATTGATAGTGAAAATGTATGGTAGGTCAGTTGGTTTTCGCCATCTCACTTTCAAAATCAATGCTTTATGGAAGATGGATTATGTAAATTTAGGTAGAGGTTTTTTCTTGATCAGATTTAGTAGTTCTGATGATTATGTTAAAGTGCTCCATGGGGGACCATGGTTCACTGGGGGGCATTTTCTTCCAATCAAACCGTGGGAGCCATATTTTAAAGCTTCTGAGGCCAAACTAACTTTAGTTGCGGTATGGGAGAGGCTCCCTGAATTGCCAATTGAATTTTATGATACATCTGTGCTTAAGGAGATTGGGAGTGTCATTGGGCAAATACTTAGGATAGATTCTTCCACAGCTTTTGAAACTAGAGGTGGTTATGCAAGGCTATGTGTTCAGGTAGACTTGGAGAAGCCACTCATAAATTCAATCCGGGTGGGGAGACTGGTGCAAAGAGTTTTGTACGAAGGCATTTCCTCCTTATGCTTTTGTTGTGGAAGAATTGGGCATAAATAGGAAAATTGTAGCTATTGTGTGAAGCAGATTGTTAAGGAGGGCAATGGACAAGTTTCTCCAAAAGCTAACGAAACTAGGGAGGAGGCTCAATCCGATCCTAAGTATGGGCCTTGGATGGTAGTTACGAGGAGAAAGAGTGTCAATAGAATTGGTAGAACTAGTGGGCCAACTAAAACCAACCAAGCAGCTCAGACAAAAATGAAGGGCAGTTCGAACATTTCCCAGACACATGCCTTGGAGACAGTAGGTGAAAATCTTAAGAAGTCAAATGCCAGTGATTCAGCTAATTCAGGAACTGAAATAACATGTGTTAGGGTCTGCCCAGTGTGCAAATGCCAAGATGAAACCATTGTGCACCTTCTTCGGGATTGTGGAATTGCTTGAGAGTTTTGGAGAAAACTGGATGTCCCTCCCTCACTTGTAAGCTCCTTTATTGAAAATTTTGATAGTTGGTTGAAAATGAATTGTTTAAGCACGGTGGGGCATAAATGTGCAGTCCCTTGGTCCACTCTGTTTCTATTTGCTATGTGGTCTTTATGGAAAAATCGAAACAATGTGGTTTTTGATAACACCATTCCAAGCCCTATACTTGATAGAGTATGGACTAGCCAAGCTAAGGAGTACTTCTATTGCGTGAGTAAAGTTAAGAAGTTAACATCCAAAGTCGCCATCTCAGTCAATTGGACTAAACCTTCATCGGGTTGGCATAAGTTAAATACTGATGGTGCATCCCTCGTTAACCTAGGTAAGGCTGGTGGTGGAGACCTTATTAGGAATAGTCAGGGGAATTGGATTAAAGGTTTTTCGAGATCTATTGGATTTACGACTAGTGTGATGGCTGCCATTTAGCTAGGAATAAACTTTCTTGAAGTGGAACTTGATGCCAAGGTAATAGTGGAGATGCTTAATAGCACTGATTGTTCTAACAGAAACACTCCCCTCTATTACATGATTGCAGGTCCCTCTTGTCAAGGCTCACGCAAGCCCAGGTGGTTCATGTTTTTAGAGAGGCGAACAAATGTGCGGATTTTTTGGCTAGGAGGGGTTGTTCTATGAGGGAAAATTTTGTTATTTTTGATGCTCCACCCTCTGTTGATTTAGTTAATTCACTTGTGTCGGATGTTAACGGTCGGTCTAACCTTAGGCTTGTAGCCACGACATTGGCCTCTGTGGCCAGTTTGTAATATTGCTTTGTTTTGTTCTGTTTATATTCAAGCCTGTTAACCCAAAAAAAAAAAAAAACTCTAAATGTAAGTTAATAGGATGGTGGCAGTCTTGAAAAATCTGTTTACTTTTTTAATTTGTGTTGATTGGAAACATTGTGGCGCTGTACTTTTCTTTGGGTTTATGGACTTCTAAGTTACTATTCAGCAAGCGCGTAATAGCAACCACGTGTGCAATCATTTTTAATTAGAACGAAAGAATATTCAATGCTTTTGTGCCTTCTCAGTATAACAAGAAGTGTGCAGCTAGGCTGCAAGCCAAGGGCTTTGTTCATCAAATTGACATACCATGTTCTCACATATCAAGCTAACTTACTATTACAATCTGTGTCTCTCACACATATTTTTAGTATATACTCTTAAATTTTAATCACATTTTTTTAGACCTATCACCTCAATGGACCACACAAAATATTATTAATAAAATGAAACTGTAGTGGTCCGTTCCCAATAACCTTGGGCTGTTGGGCCTGGATCTCCGATTAATTTATATTCTGGATTGGGTTATCTCACAATGAGAGGTCCAAAAAGTGTTTGGTTATGTCACTAATGGAGTACTAGCTTTAATTTGGCATTAAACTACCTTGATCTTGGCTTAGCCATGAAGGCTACCAAGAAGTCAAGCCTATTCTCTGAAATCTGAACATGATTTTCCTCTCCTTGAGATATGTTTCTCCTCACTTTTCTCATATATCTCTCCCCAATTTTTCCAACCCCTTCTTCCTACCTCTCCTCCCCTAAGGCATTATCTCTTGTTTTGGGCATGTCTTGGGTACTTCCTTGTCTGCTTGGCTAGCTCCACACAGCTTGGCTATATGGGCTGAACTGGGCCGAGATTATTCCAATAGATGAGCCTGGTAATTCAGGGTCGGCCTGCTATTCTTGGTCTGTACAAAAACCATGATAATTTTGAGTAAATTATACCATCTTTTTCTTGAAATTTGGTTCAATATTTATTGTTGGGGGCTTAACGCGAAATCCTCATTCAACAATCAAGACTCTTAACAGCTTTAGTCATGAGTCATATGACCACTTCCGAGGAACAATTTACCAATGAATCACAACAACCATGACAAGTAAACTAAACCATCACACATATTTCTACCCTGGGCCAGGTCGAATTCGTTTGCTATAGCCCCATCATCAAAACAGCACCCATGGTTTGATTGCTATTTGGGGCCCAACTAGATATCCTGAAACTCACCTTCAATAATAATGAATATGTCTGTAAGCACTAGTCATGATAAGTTATAAATTCATAAAGCAGGTCTCCCAATAATTCATGACTACTACTCCAAGTAAACTCATGCATTCTGCAACAAATAATTTTTGTATGAAGCAAACTTTCCAAAAACGAAAATGGGGAAATGAAAAAATGGGGGGCATACAGTTATACCCAATAACGCGAGGCTACATAACCAAATAAAATAAACATGCTAAAAAACGCTAAACCAAATGCACTTAGTTGCCTCC
Organism: Quercus ilex subsp. ballota; assembly: GCA_032727855.1. Taxonomy (NCBI): domain Eukaryota; kingdom Viridiplantae; phylum Streptophyta; class Magnoliopsida; order Fagales; family Fagaceae; genus Quercus; species Quercus ilex. The sequence continues at coordinate 2,942,316 of CM064909.1, forward strand.
AAGTTGCCAAGCTCAGATAAGAAGCATTTCTTTACCATTTTCTTTTTCCCCCTTTTTTACTGCCTGCATTTTTTAACTCAAAATTTATTGGTAAAGCGAGATGCCGCAACTATAATACATAATATAAAAAAAATAATTGTTCCCTCGGCCTATCTGGATTTAGGAGCTATAATCTGAAGCCCACCCATGAAGGGTCTCAATGGCTCGGGAATAATAACAGAGCCGTCTTCTTGCTGGTAATTCTCAAGCAAGCAAACAATCATTCGTGGTATTGCACAGGCAGTCGCATTTAGTGTGTGAACAAACTTTGGTGGAGGAAGGCTTCCTTTACCCTTTTTGGAATTAGTTGATGATGGTTCTGATGGACGATATCGGATCCCCAGTCGACGACTTTGATAGTCTGTACAATTTGATGCACTTGATATCTGTTCAAAACAAATGGGGTTTAATATTTCAAGAATGGCTAATAGAATGGTAACCCTTGTCTGAATAGACAACATTATATTCTTGCATATCTCAAGAAGCAACGACATTTTGAAAGCGAAATTTGTGCCCATGTATAACCAACAGTAGCCCATTTGAGAGAGAGAGAGGGAGTAAATCCCATAGAAATACCTCGCCAAATCGTTCTAAACCAGGCATCCATGCCTCCACATCAAATTTACGATACGCTGGTGCACCTAAATCCCCTGAAGCCATATCCAAAGTTCTGCCAAGAAACTCAAGATTAACATTACTAGAACAACAACCAGCACACAACTCAATAAAAGGCTGAGGAAAGTCCTCACTTATAATGCAATCCAAGTGATGAGAAGAGGTCTTCTTCAATTTTAATGAGCTCCTCATGGTAGAATTCGCTTTCCTCTGGTTGGCATAAGACAAACATCTCAACCTTGCTGAATTGGTGGACTCGATAAAGACCCCTGCGCAGTATCTCCACCCGTTTTATCATAATATGCATGAAGTTTATTTAGTGCCACAGGTTTAAACTAGACAAGCAAGACTAATAGCAATCATAATGTGAACAACTTGTACCTGAGCAAAGACCACCAACAGTGTTTCCCAAGCACTATAGTGGTCACATGCATGCATTTATGGTTACATGACATACCACAGTAAGAAGCCAAGGTAGTAGATTTTCAAGCACAAATCAGGATAATAAATGATTTTGGACTTACACAAGACTCACTAAAAATTACAAGTTTATTTGATGACATAGTAAACTAACAGGCCAAATCTCTAAGTCATACATACTTCTTCTGGAACACGTCTTTTGTTTAGTCATTCAAAGTTTTCCAATGTTAAATTTTGTTCTACAGTAAACAAACCCTGATGCCTTCATAAGAAATGATCATGGTCACCCAAACCTGATGCCTTCTCAACCCTACCATGAAGAGATTCAGACGTAGAATGCATGTTTGTCATGCAGAAGGGCAGTAGCTGCCACACCAAGACGACACCCGATTCTACAGTTGAAAAACCAGGCATTCTTATTGACATGATTTTGATGTTCACGTTTCATGTAAAGCCTATCTCTTCAGCATGGGATGGAAGAAAAGGTAAAAACAAAATCATACTTTTCATGCCAGCATATTTGGATACTCAAGGATCTATAATATCAGCAGCACGTTGAACAAACCAGTGTGATGCGATTAGTAGGGAATATTAACTAAATATGAGATCATATTTCAATCTCAAATGGTACAAGTGTCATGTGCTCAAAATTTTATGAAACAACTGAATTATCATATCATTGTCAGGAAAGTTGCATTTGATTGAGGATTTAGCATTATATGATTTGGTAGAACCATTATTCAAGTGTATTGGAAATGGTGAAAGGTGGCTAATCAATGAAGAAAAAAGGATGACACTAATAATTTACCTTGTTGCTGTGCCTGCAGCACCTGCTTCTGTTCGGAAGCAATGGGAAAATGCCACATACTTCAATGGTAACAATGACTCAGCAACAATAGAATCCATATGAATTCCCCCCACTGGAATCTCTGCAGTGCCAATGAGGCACTGGTCACTACCCTCAATAGAATAAACCTGATAAATGTTTAACAAGATTATTAGCAAATCTATATATCAATGACAGTGAACATAATGTCCTTTCCTACACACTATGGCAGCATTTTCATAGCTGGAGGAGAGAAATAAAAAAGCAAGAATTTCAAAAACCTGGGTATTTGCTCCACGAGGCTGAAAACCGCATTTTTCAACAACAGAGGACCTTACAATCTCTGGAGTTGTCAAAGGTGTGAAGCCCTTCTTCATGACTTCCGAGAGTGTCCAGTTAATAAGGCCCATCTCTAACATAACCGCTTCATTCTTCAGGTAGTAGAATTTTGATCCGCTGACCTATATGCACAACCAGAAAAATGGATACCCATTAGAAAGGAAAGCAGTCAATTGTTGAGTTCGAGTTAAAAGTTACCAAATCTATTTATTTGGAATTCAAAATTTTAGATTTGACACAACAACCTAAATTATGAGTAAAATCTTCTGAATATCCAAGTATTGCAGATTTATCAAACTGTTAGATTACATAACAAACACAACTTCCAGATAAGTAGACCTCTACCCTACTACTAGAAAAACCTTAAAAGTTATGATAAAAACCCTGTAGGGAGAAACTAAGGGGACACTTTTAATACCTTAGATTAAACAGAAAGAGTACCTCTGCAGCAGCATCGAAATCTAAAAGATCAAGTTCTTTTCCAAGTTGAAGGTGATCCTTGACAGGGAAGCTGAATTTGCGTGGGCTACCTACCTACAAAAGCACATAGAAAATTGAAAAGAGAGCTGTATAAACCTGAACTACAACATGCATCCCTTGTCAGACAGAGAATGACTCAAAAAAAACAAGGTACCATCTTTCTTATCACCGAAGACTCCTCCCCTCCAATAGGAACATCCGGATGAGTCATATTCGGTATACACTGAGCTTCCTGCTGAAGCTCATCAGTAAGTTTAAGAAGGTCTTCTTCCAAGGTGACAAGCCCTTCCTTCAGATTCTTTCCTAAATACATAAATAAACGCAGTATGAGAAACACATTTCAAAATCAGGGCAATGATATATGCATAATATAATATTCCCACCATATACCTTCTTCTATGAATCTTTGACGCTCAGCTGGTTCCAATTTCCCTTTCATCTTGTTTGCCACCACATTCCTTTCCCCACGAAGCCGCTCAACTTCCTGCTATCTGTGAGTGACAATTAGCTCAAAAATTGAGAAGAAAACAATTTGCTCTCTGTTTTTACACCATATTTTATTTTTAGATGTAATCTAAACAAAGAACCTTTGCATTTTATTGCTCAAAGCACCACCGATTTGTACTTCAAAATATATTTCACATCAAGCCGACATCTTCTAAAGCCAGGGAATTTTTTTTTATTTTTAGATGGCAAAACTTAAAGTACAGTTCTTTATGTGTACCATAGGTTCACCATAAGTTCCCGAATTAGATTCAAATAAGTAGATTAGCCAATGCACTTCCTTATGTATAATTATAGCTTCTAAGGACACATGGTTGAATCTATCTGGAGAATGCACAATACAATGCCAAAGGAACTACACCAAAACTTTACCCAAAAAAGTTCTCATCATAAGATTCTCTCCCATGCTTTTTCGTTTTTTTTTCTCTACTAACAGGCTTCATACAATAACCTTCATTCGAGACCCATTGGGTGCGTGTGTAACTTAATCAATGAAAAGACTTACACATACATACATACACAAATTGACACAAATACTAACAACTAGTGAATTGTCAATATGAAATTGAATTTTCCAAAATTCAAACAGAAAAGCAATCCACAAAGTTTGATTATGGTTATTAGCATAAATAAGAGAGTATAAAATTACAACCTTTTGAAGATGGGTCATTTTGTCATACAGTTGAAGCACAGTTTCCAAATTAGCATTGGAGTTCCTCTTCTCTATGTTTAAAGCTACTGCTTCTTTGTTCTCCCTTATCCACTTGAAGTCTATTGCTGCTTTCCACTGAGGCTTCACAGCTTCATCAATCATCACCAAAATCAAAAACCAAAATTTTAAATTAAAAAAAAAAAAGTTGAAACTCAAAGAATAGCGCAAAATGTGAATCACCGGTTTCATCTGGAGCGGTTTGGACTGCCGGTGCGGCTGAGAGAGCTCTGGCGAGGAGTGGAAATGGAGGTCTCTGTGTACGGCCATGGCGGGAAGGAGCTAAGAAGGTTAGGGTTTTGGGAAGTGGTTTGAAAACGAAGCGCGAAGAAGAGAAAGAAGGGATTGACGCGAGCTTGAGGGTCTGTAAGGTCGTCCCGCCCATACCCGTGGTTTTTGTCTCTGTTCAGGGTTGGACTGGACTTTTGAGTTTGAGGAGAGAAACAGAGCTATTTTCAGCCAATTTATCCTCACAAATTTTGTAGTATTATTATTATTTTTTTTTTTTGAGAAGAAAATATAATTTATAAGTTAAAAAATCACTATATATGTGTATATATATATTGTCAATTTTATTGGTTTCACAATTTTTTATTTATTTTTAGATGACATTACTCATTAGTTGAAATTTAAAATTTTAGTTATTTTATGAACCTCTGATATATTCTCTAATATATTAAGTTTTAGATTTTTTTTGTTTATATAAAAAATATTATTAAGTTTTAAATTTTGGTGATATTAAATAAATACTTTTATTAAAAATTAGTTTCAAATTTATGATTGTAACAACTCAATTATTATAAACTTAATATTAGTTTATTTTATTTTATTTTCAAATATGAATGAAATTCAAAAAATTCATTACATATTCAAATTTTGTTCACTTTCTTGTTAAACAAGCTTGAATTTATTTATCTGTACTTGACTAACAAGAGGTTTTAGATTAATATTCTTTCGTGCTACCAGACACAATGAAAAGTGAAAACTCATTCTAACATTTATGAAATGTGACTTGCAAATATTCTATATTGTGAGAGATTAACTATTGTTTGAAGGGTAGGAGATTAACTTATTAATGCTTCAATTTTTTTTTTTTTTGGGAAGAATCCTTTAACAAGAAGTGGGGGCTAGCATTAATAAATGGATTTTAAGCATTGAGCAATGGGATTTGGGGGAAACAATATATTGTACTTTGTTTTCATAATGGCCACGGTAATTTGGTTAACTTAATCCTGTTTGGTTTGTTGTTATGGAAGAATTAACACCTTTTCAAAGCTATTGAATTTGTAAGATAACGAGAGTTGATATTAATGGTGAAATAGCAAACATTTGAGCAGGGCCGGCTGAAGGTATAGGCCATTTAGACCACCGCGCCCCCACTTACAAGAAGCCCCAAATAGTAATAATATATTATATAATATTATTTTTCCATCTGAGGAAAAAAAAAATTACAAATGGCCATCACCATGAAGGCCTGTTTCTCACAGAGGCCCGTTTCTCACCCAAAAAAAAAAAAAAAAAAAGATTTCTAACGGCCATCACCAAATCTCATCAGGCCATGAAAGCCTGTTTTTCACAGAGGCCTGTTTATCATAGAGAAAAAAGCTGAAATGACAATGTGACATGAAAGCTAATCCCATCAAATCAGACCATCACCAAATCTTTTGCTTGCAGAAGAAAATATTACAAACGGCAAAAATGTTTAGCTTATAGAAGAAAATATTTACAAAAGCAGAAAGAAGAGGCAAATAAGAAAAGAAAGAAAAAAGAAAGAAGAAAAAAAAAAACTCATTCTCTGTCTCTCTGTCTCTCTCTATCTTGATTCTAAAAAAAACACTCATTAGTTGGCTTACTCATCAACTGTGTTGGCAATAGACTTGTGTGTTCACTGAAGGTTCGTTTTTTGTTTTCTCTTCCTTTGTCTCTTTCGTCTTCTTCATGTTTGCTGCTGGCTGTCTCGGTTTTTTTTTCTTCATGGGTGTCTGGGTTTTTTTTTTCTTTTGAAGAGGGTTTCTCGTTTTTTTTTTCATGGGAGTCTGGGTTTTTTTTTTTTTTCTTTTGAAGAGGAGTTTGCTCACGGGTCTGGGTTTTTTTTTTCTTTTGAAGAGGCGTGAGCAGTGTCGGTTTTTTTTTTTTCTTTTTGGCTGAAGCTGAACTTTAGTTTGGTTGTTTTACTCTTTAGATTTCTCTAGAACTTTAGAAGCCTTTTGAATGGTCTGAATGGTCAATAGACTCATAGACCCATAAAGAGAAAATGGTTAAAGTCTACATAGGGTCCGTTTGGATACAGCTGAAAACTGAAAATTGAAAACACTGTAGCAAAATAATTTTTAAATGTGTGAATAGTACCGTGGGACCCTTTTTTTTTTTTTAATAAAGTGGATGTGGGTCCCGTGAACAGTGCTGCTACAGTGTTGCTACAGTGCTTTGTCTGTAAAAGTTGACCCTCGTGCGACCAACAAAAAAAAAAAAAAAGAGAGGAAAATGCAAACTTATAAACGCAGACACCCAATCCAAACCCCAGCATAGTTTAGTCTTACATGTTTTTTTTTTTTTTTTTTTTTAAGAAATCGGATGATTGGTATGGGAGTTAAGGTATTGATCCAGTGATCTAGTCCTACACGTTCTCTCTTCTTTTTTCTTTTTAAGAAATCAGATTTAGAGGGATAGTGGGCCGGTTTTAGTCTTAGTGGATCAAGTTGAGTCCTACACATTTTGCTAGTAGGCTGGTCTTAGTGTTAGTGGATCCAATCAAATTGAGTTCTACACATTATGCTAAACAAAAAGGTTTACTGTTACCAAAAAAAAAAAAAGTATTAATAACAAAATTATAAATTTAGAATAATTTACTTTGTACTAATATTAATCTTAATTTTTTTGTGCAAGTTTAAAGTGTAAAGTGATCATATTAAGTAAAGTTGCAATTGTGCTTTTGATAAAATAGGTTCTATTGTTTTATACATTAAATTTATATTATTCTAGTTAAATTCTAGTTAAATTGTAATTTATATTATATGAGATTGAAAGTTTTGAGTTTTTGCTAGCTATGACTATTTGGTATGGCATATTATTTGCTGTTAACTCTGTTAGTAAAAATTTACAATCGAAAGACATGCATATTGATGTTGCTATAGATCAATTAAAAGGTTTCATGTCTTTTTTTAAAAAATATAGAGAAGATGGATTTACATCTACTATGAATTCATCTAAAGAAATTCCAACTAGAATGGAAAGAGAGCCTATATTTCGTGAAAAACATATAATTTATAGGAAGAAACAGTTTGATAAGAATGTCAATGATAAGACAACATAATCCGCTGAAGAATATTTTAGAATTAATTATTTTTTATATATAGGAGATCAAGCTATTTCTTCAATTGAAAGTAGGTTTGAATAATTTCAAATATATGAAAATATTTTTGGTTTTTTATTTAATTTTGAAAAACTAAAATCACTAGATGATGATAGTTTGAAAAAAAAATTGTCTTAATCTTGAATGTTTTCTCACACATGAAACTCATTCCGATATTGATGGTTTAGATTTATATTCAGAACTAAAAGTTTTAAAAGAATTTTTGCAAATAAATGATAACTCTCCAATTAATGTACTAAATTATATAAAGAGGCTAGAATCTTTTCCAAATGCATGTATTGCTTTTAGGATTTTATTAACTATACCTGTTACAGTTGCTTCCGCAGAAAGAAGTTTTTCAAAATTAAAATTAATAAAATCCTATTTAAAATCAACTATGTCACAAGAAAGATTAAGTGGATTAGCTATATTATCAATTGAAAAAGAAATGTTAGCGGAACTTGAATGCAAAAATTTAATTAGTAATTTTGCCTCTCAAAAAGCAAGAAAAATAAATTTTAATTGAAAAAAATATATGAATTTATAATTAAATATAATAAAAGACCCCGTTTAAAGCTTTCGCCTAGAGCCCCCAAATTCGTTGAGCCGGCCCTGCATTTGAGACACATTGAGCTTTTGATGAAGGGGTGCACAAAGCACAATCCATGGGCTCATGGGTTTTGCAAGCACTCCCAAGCTCACTTGCACTTATGATTCGACCATTGATCCCAAAAAATAGATGACGGAAAATCCCCTCGTCCTCCAAAGTCCAAACCACATCCCCAATTTTCCAAACGGACTTTGCCATATGGGTTGGGTCCATTCGGCTAGCAATCTTAAAGGGCACGGTGTTCAACTTTCTTTGTTTAGGCATATTATGCTATAGTATTGTTGGGCTGGTTTGTTTTGAGCTTATGTCGTGAAAAAAAGGGGTTAACATATCCACCAGGTAACATTTTAATTTTGTAAAAAATTAACGGATATTCTAAGAACATTACTCTATGAAATATTTATAGAAATTTAATTTTTTTGACAAATTTTTTGTTTATTTCTTATAAAAGTACTATCAAAACTTTCATAAATTGATTCATTAACAAATGCTCTCAAGGCACCTGTTAACCAAACCGTTTAACTTTATTAGTAAAATAATTGATAAGTAATTGCAATTTACAGAGTATTAAAACTCAATTGAAATTTAGAAATGAAAAATTCTAAAAGGCTAAGGGCATAAAGAGAATCAAGAAAGAATAAAATAATAGTAGTATTCCATCAAATTCCCTTTTAATCCAACGGCAATGGTTCGAGATAAGGCAAGTTTGTACTGTGAATCAGTATGTAATGCCATATGGCACTTAAAAAAACCAAAGGCTATATAGGAACGAATTTTCATTTGAAAGCCATGTGCACATGTTGGTACATTTTGCCTTTTGGCATATGCAAAAATTTGCGGTTGTTTTATTACTAGGTTTATTATTATTTTTTTCCTTAAAAAAAATAGAGTGTTTGTGCTAGCAAGTGTCACACATTGCCACTCATCATTATTTGAAAAAAAAAAAAAAAGTGCTCATGGGCTCTCTTATGGTCAATATACAAAGTCAAAAAGCAATTCCAAATTAGCTTGTTTGGCATTTTTACTTTTTTAGTGGATCTTATTCTCACTGCGCAATTTTTTTTTTTTTTAATAATTTTAATAAATTGAATTAGTGGATACTAGATAGTGGACACTGGGCACCACAATCATTTTAATTGAAGTTGAGATATTGTTGCAACTTACAATTTTTTTTTCTCTCTCTCTCTCTATATTAGATAAACTCATTAGTGAAGTAGGTTTGTAATTCTTTCAAATTTAACTATTTTCCTGCCGAAATGGTGTTATAATGATAAACCTTTTTTATCTAGTGGAAATCCCACATCATTCTCTTTATCGCTCCAAATTTAAAGTCATGCTTTATCTGCCTTCAAAAAAAAAAAAAAAAGTCATGCTTTATCTCACATTTTAACAAATAAACAATAAAGTTTTTTAATAAGACAATTTATTTTCTTAAAACCATTTATTGCCTCACCTTTTAACAAATATAATCCGTAAGTTAAAAAAGATATTTATAGACCAATAACGAAAATTCTTGTCTCGTGAACTTCAAGTTAGTTTAATTTCTGAGAATTCAACAAATCAGTATTAGTGATGTTAAAAATATTACAAATTTTATTTAAAATTCAATGCGTAAACTTTTAAACATGGAACAAAAATGTAATTACAAACTTTATTCATTATATTATTGAGGAATTAACATAAAGTTCAAGAGCTACTGGCCTACTATGAGGTAGCTTCGGGGCAAGTGATTAATAAGGAGAAAACCACTCTCTGCTTTAGTAGAAACACAAATGAGGCAACTCAGGAAGCTTTAAAAATGGCCCTCAATGTCCTTGCTATTAGACATTATGAGAAATATTTGGGCTTACCTTTTTTTGTTGGAAGAAATAAGACGGCATGTTTTACTCAAATCAAAGAAAGGATATGGGGTCGTATGCAAGGTTGGAAGGAAAAGTTGTTGTCTTAAGCAGGGCGGGAGGTTATGATTAAGGCAGTGGTTCAATCTATTCCAGTTTACTCGATGAGTGTTTTCAAGCTTCCGGTGGGTCTCTGTAAAGATATTGAAGCCATGATTCGTAAGTTTTGGTGGGGCAATGGTGATGCGAAGAAAATTCATTGGGTTAAATGGAGTTCGTTATGCTCCTCAAAATCAATTGGAGGTATGGGGTTTCGGGATTTCCAAAAGTTTAATAATGCGTTGTTGGCTAAACAAGTGTGGCGTTTTATTCATCATCGAGACTCCCTTCTTTTTAAAGTGTTTAGTGCTAAGTACTTTCCGAATGGTAATATTCTTGAGACTTCAGTTCATCCTAGATGTTCTTATGCTTGGCGGAGTATTTTACAAGCTCAAGGGGTTATTGAGAAATGGGCAATATGGAGGGTTGGCAATGGGCAATTGATTGATGTGTGGCAACATAGGTGGTTGCCTGATCTGGGCCACAGTAAGATCATTTCTCCAAAAGCTAGTTCATTAGTTCATTGGGTCTGTGATTTGTTCCTCCCTGACATAAGAATTTGGGACCCGGGTCGCCTGGCGAGATGTTTTCTTCCGTGGGAGGTAGATATGGTGCGGAGGATTCAAGTTTGTAAGGATGGGGTCGAAGATACTTTGATTTGGCCTCTGACCAATGATGGTGAATATAGTGTTAGGAGTGCTTACCGTATGCTTGTCTCTGTTGAAGCTCTTCTTACGCCGAGCTCATCATCTTCAGACAATAATGGTTTGGTTTGGAAAAAGATATGGAAGATTCGAACACCTAATAAGATTCGACACTTCATTTGGTGTGCTGCAAAGGACTCTTTGCCCACAAAGCATAACTTACAGGCTTGACACCTCCCAATTAGTCAAGTGTGTGATGGTTGTGGTGACCACACAGAAACAACTTTACACAGCTTATGTCTTTGCAATCAAGCTCGCTCGGTATGGATGTCAATCCTAGAGTTCTGCTCGTTGGTTCAAAAGAAGTGTTGAACTTTCTTTGAGCTATTAGAGGAGCTTTTTAGTGGCGGGTCGAGTTTCCGGATAGCTTTGTTTGCCATGGTGGCTTGGTGTTTATGGCAACATCGAAATTGAATGCGGGAACGTCAACCTGTGTGGTCGTTGCATGAGCTGGGTGATAGAGCAAGGGAGCTGGTGGTAGAGTATGGGGACGTAAATTCTCAGGAGCATCATATGCCTAATCCTCGTCCTAGGGTGCGTTGGTCTCCTCCACCTGAAGGCTGCTACAAAGCCAACTTTGACGCTGCTTTTTCCAAAGAATCAGGTTTAGTTGTGATTGGTGTTGTATATCGAGATCATTCTGGGCAAGTCATTGCTGCATTATGTCAGAATTTGGGCCAGGTTCAGTAAGTTGAAATGGCTGAAGCTTTGACAATTCGGGGGGCAGTGATTTTTGCAAGGGAGCTGAGCTTGTTTAATATTATTGTTGAAGGTGATTGTCTTCATGTTATTCAGGCTTTGCATCGAACAGGTCCTTGTTATATGTTGTTCGGTCACATCATTGATGAGACTAAGAGGTTGGGTTGGATGTTGATAGGTTATATGTTTCAGCATGTTAGGCGGGAAGGGAATAGATTAGCTCATAGTTTATTTAAAAAAACAGTTTTATCTACAGATACTGAGGTATGAGTAGAAGCTCTACCTAAGGAGGTGGCTGATGTTTTTTAGTCGGATCTTTCCTGAGTTGTTGGTTATTTTTTGTAGTTGTTTCCTTAATAAAATTTCGCTTACTTTTTTCTCAAAAAAAAAACTAGTGATTATATATAAGAAAATGCTAAAAATACTACAAGTTTTATGTAACTTATAAAATGATATAGTAATAAATTTCAATCACATCGTAACTAAAATTTTTTTTTAAAAAGAAAATCATAACTAAATATTTGAATTGTCTTTTCATAATTGGTAACCTATCGGTTTGTAAGCTTTTATAAGATTGTTTACTATATATATATATATATATATATATGAAATTATTACATTCCGTAACCTTCTAGAACAAATATTTCAAGAAATAGTAAAACATGAAGGGGCAAGCAAACATTACTAATAGAAATCAACAACATAACAAATATGAAAAGATAAACAAACATAAAGGACTGAAATAGTAAAATAATATTTAAAAAATGTAAAATATTAATGACTTAATTTAAATCTAGTATATCTAGTATATTGAACCCAATTAAATGGTGACACGTATCTAAAAATAGACACATATTTTTATCTCATTCATCACTTCTAGACACTGCGTCTAAACCGGACCCAAATATCAAAATGAAAAAACCAAACCAATGACCCACTAATTCCATCTGTTAATTTGTCTTTGCTAACTGTTGAATACCACTTTAACCAAATCCATCTCAGATCTCCCATCCAAAAAAAAAAATCCATCTCAGATCGCCCAATTCCGGCAAATAGAAGTGTTCCATTTCTATTATCCCAAAAAAAGAAAAAAGAAAAAAGTGCTCCATTTTCTATACGGTCAAAATGACAGTAAAGCCACGCACCCAAATCTGACGTGTTACCCTCTCAGTGGCCAGAAAAAACATAAACCTCACCGAACCCAACGACTCATCATCCTCAAATCAACAAAAAAAAACAGCTTGCCTCTCAAAAAAAAAAACAAAAAAACAGCTTCGTACCTTGCCTTAGCTCCCCCCAAACAAAAACCTCTGTACATAAATAAAAACACACACAAAATCTTCCGATAACGACAAAACATGAACGTCGAAAAGGGAGACGACAAGGAAGAGTCTAAAAACGACGAAGAGACAAACCGGCTGTTATCGGAGTCTCATGGATCCGATGAATACGAAGAGAAAATCCTGATCGCCGAGGCGGAAGAATCGGACGGCGAGGATTTAGCAGTGCCGCCATTCTCATGGAAGAAGCTGTGGATGTTTACTGGGCCTGGGTTTTTGATGAGCATAGCTTTTTTGGATCCGGGAAATCTGGAGGGAGATTTGCAAGCTGGGGCTATAGCTGGGTACTCGTTGCTTTGGTTGCTTTTGTGGGCCACGATTATGGGCCTCATGATCCAGCTCTTGTCGGCCCGAGTTGGAGTTGCCACGGGTCGACACCTGGCAGAGCTTTGTAGGGAAGAGTATCCGGGTTGGGCCGGGTATGTTTTGTGGGTCATGGCTGAGCTGGCATTGATTGGAGCTGATATTCAAGAAGTTATTGGGAGTGCTATTGCTATTCAGATTTTAAGCAATGGGTATTTGCCCATTTGGGCTGGTGTCCTAATTACGGCCTCTGATTGGTATTTACTATTTTTTCTCTCTTTTTTTTGTTTTTGTTTTTGTTTTTTGGGTTTAATTCCTGTTGTTGTTGTTGTTGTTGTTGTTATTGGTATACTGAATATGGGTTTGCCACGTTTAATTAATTAATTAATTTTTTTAAGAAAAAAGAAAGAAAGAAATAGCTATGAAGTTTCTTGGAATGTAAATGTGGTGTAGTTGGGTAAGGCCTAGTCCAATGTTTCAATGCATTGAACATGCCCAATGCACTGGTTGCTTTGGCACATATTTTGCACCTTGCTTTTTAGTCAGGCAGGCACAAATAACTTGAGCTAAAGTGTGCCACTTAGGTTGTACTAAAAGGTCTCAGCTAGGATGCTTTTGCTGTGTGATATTGGGAGTTTGGAATAACACCTTTGCTTAAGTATGTTTCTATTTAGATGCCTAGTGTCAAGACTCAAGATGCATTAAAGGCCTAGGCGAGTTGGAAACTTGTGTCTTAGAATCTGTTTGGATACCGCTTGTTGCTTAAAACTGAAAATATTGTAACAAAATAATTTTTAAATGTGTGAATAGTGTCGTGAGACTCAGTTTTAAAGAAAAATTTGCTGAAATCTATACTTGCAGGTCCGTGAACAGTACACAGGATCCACACAAAAAATGCAAACGTGTTGTTATCCAAACTTACGCTTAATTGATAATTAGTTCAACTTGTTTTTTCATGTGTCAAGACATTAGTTTGAAGTAACTTTGAGTTCTTTATTATCTAGTGATGCTAGGAGTACTGTAGATTAATGTATCACCAATTTGAAAAACGTAATTTCATGCATTTATTGACTATGTTGTTAAAAGTGTTGCTAATCAAATTCATTGTTACATCAATTTACAAGCTTTCTGCAGAAAAACTAGGCGGTAGATTTTGAATTTTCCTTATTATCATGTACCTATTTTTCCCTCCAAAATTTCTGACTAATTAGTGTTAGAAGATGAAATGGACTCCCGTCCCTTTTTTAATTGATTGCTTATTAACTGGGGATCATTTTTTTTCCCCTGCTTTCTCACATGGACAGCTTCATCTTTTTGTTTCTTGAGAACTATGGAGTGAGGAAGTTGGAAGCTCTTTTTGCAGTTCTCATTGCAACTATGGGTGTGTCATTTGCCTGGATGTTTGGAGAAACAAAGCCTAGTGGAAAAGATCTTCTTATGGGTAAAAAAGTTTATTTAATTGGATATCTGCTGTTTGTTTTATAAGTTTCGTCATTGGTTGGAACCATAGGTGTAACTGAACTTGATCCTCCTTGTAGGTATTTTGGTGCCAAGACTCAGCTCAAAAACAATTAGGCAGGCTGTGGGAGTTGTGGGTTGTGTCATAATGCCTCACAATGTATTCTTACACTCTGCATTGGTACAGTCAAGGAAGGTTGATCCGAACAAGAAAGGCCGGGTTCAAGAAGCACTCAACTACTACTCAATTGAGTCTTCGGCTGCACTTTCAATCTCCTTCATGATCAATTTGTTTGTGACAACGGTTTTTGCTAAGGGATTTTATGGCAGTAAACAAGCCAATAGCATAGGACTAATAAATGCAGGGCAATATCTTGAAGAGAAGTATGGAGGAGGAGTCTTCCCGATTCTTTATATCTGGGGTATTGGTTTATTGGCGGCTGGACAGAGTAGCACGATAACTGGCACTTATGCTGGACAGTTTATCATGGGAGGCTTTCTCAACCTTCGTCTCAAGAAATGGCTGAGGGCAGTGATTACACGGAGTTTTGCAATTGTGCCAACTATAGCCGTAGCTCTTGTATTTAAGACATCTGAAGCTTCATTGGATATTCTGAATGAATGGCTTAATGTGCTTCAGTCAATACAGATTCCTTTTGCGCTTATTCCCCTTCTTACTTTGGTGGCCAAAGAGCAGGTCATGGGGGTCTTCAAAATTGGGCCTGTTCTTGAGGTAAGTTGTGAACTTTACTACTCTGTCATTTTGGGCATAATATTTTTCATTTTGTGTTGACAGCCATCTGTTGTTTGTCTAGACTGTAAACTTTTAGACTTGTGATTATGAACAATGAATCCTAGGTCAAGGGTTTTAGGATGGGCATATAGAACAGGCTTCTTTTAGTCCATTACTTGCATGCAACCTTGTTGCCTTGTGGCTATGTGGGTCAACTTTCATGTATGGAAAAAATATTAGCAAAGGGAGAAGCCTGATGAAATCACTTCTCATGTCAAAATTATCAGCCATCAATTGTTATTGGTTTTTGGCTACGTGCTTGATCATTCTTGGACTTGCTTCACATAATGATCTGGTTTCCCCCCAAAAAAAACATATAATGTATATATTCATCAAATTAATTTGTATTTAGATTCTCAATGTCATTTAGGTTTTTATCTTAAACTTGGCCCTTTCATTGTCTACTCACATCTCTATTGGCCACAGATATATACATCAGCAACTCATTTGCTTATGCTTTTCCTTTAGTGACTGCCCCCCGTGCCCCCACAAAAAAAAAAAAAAAAAAAAAAGGAAGAAAAATTTAGCGATCATTATCCAGGACTGTGTTAGAGAGATTTGGAGAGGCAGTAATATGAAGTATATACTTTTACTTCTGTTTTCTTTAAGCTTGTGCTTTAATACTACCTAGATTTCTAGATAGCTGTATGTGTGTTTGAGTATGTTCAATATTTTTGTTTGGGTTAGGTGGCCTTATGTTGTTTTGTTTCTGGTGCTAGATTCCTTTTCTTTTCCTCCCCTGAATTTTCTTTAAGTCAACCATGTGTTTCTTAGTGAGTTGGTTTGGTGTTTGGCTAAAAACAAAACTCAGTAATTTATAGATCACAGCAAGATAATATCATTGATTTTGTATATTGTGGTGTTGACTTTGGTCCTTTATCTATGAAGTACATGTGTGTAATATTCATGTTATGTATATTAGGAATATCTGCCGTTTTATTCACATGATATAGTGCGATATGGTTCCAGATAGAAACACATGGATTTTATTAGGAGAAAGTAACTATCAATTAATTTTTGAGTTTTTGTTGTAAGATGTGTCGGTCCAGATGGTATGTAGCTGCTGAAATATTTTAATATTTAGCAAGAAACTGTTTAGAGTTATGTAGTTCAAGCCCTCATACTCTAGAATTTACAGAAGCTATTTTTCCTGCATGGTAGATTTTGTTGTTCTTGTGGTAATGCTAATGTCTTACTGTATTACTCTCCATATTGGGTTTTGGAATTTATATTTTAATCATAAACCATTAGGGAAACAACTGACTCTGTTGAGATTTGGAGTTTCCAGATAGGTTCTTCGTCTATAGGCTGATCATTTATATGCCTGTGAGGAAACAATGGGAAAATAAAAGGTTGCAATAAAGGCAGTCAAAGGAAGGGAGCTAACAATAAGCAGAGGCTGCAATTTTGTCTCTATAATGATTTAGATTAGCTTTAGCTGGATAAACTGAAACAGTCAAGATATCCAGTGATAATAAAACCTTTATCTCCATGCTTGACAAGTCATTTAGTTTCCAATAAATGCATCTTGAAATATTTACCCTGTTCGTGTTGTTTGTTCAGTCTCTCCTCATGTTGCATGGATAGCATGCTAGTAAACTTGAGTTGTGGGTGCGTTGAAGTTTTCTTTTAAACTATTGGAGTTGAGGGCTTTGTCTATCATTCAGTTAATTGACTTCCAAATGATAACAATTCCCTACCTAACTTTATTTTCTAATATTTTGTCAATTAATGTTGCAGAGGGTGGCTTGGAGTGTGGCGGCATTGGTAATGATGATCAATGGGTATCTGCTGATTGATTTTTTTGTATCTGAAGTTACTGGACTACTGTTTGGCTTGGCGGTCGCGACTGGCACAGTTGCATATATAGCATTTATTGTATATCTTATTTTACACAGCGGTACCTTCCCTTCGGATTTGATTACCTTAATTTCCAAGAGGTTTACTTCCACTGGGAATTGAGTCAACAAAGACGCGTATGACAGAAACTATAGAAAATCTGAATTATGCTGTTGCTCAATGGAGCTGGCGTTTTAGCACAAGAGGGTCATTGATCTGCTCTTCAGAAGTGAAACATTCTTCTGCATAACCATCTCTAAGTTTTGTGCATCTTGAATGTGAGCACAAAGATACAAACAATTGAAAGCATATTCATGTAATGCACTTTTTTGCATAATGGAGCTGCACAGAGTTACATGCCATCAATTGATCACTCCGGGTTATTTTCTTCATTTCAGAGGATGGACATAGCATTGTTACAAACTGCAGGATGAATTACTTTTTTAGTTTTTGGTTTTGTGGTATAAGATTCAGTATGCCCCACGAATTGTAACAGTAAAATAGAATAAACTGCTTATTCTTTTAATGTAACAGGTTAACATGTACCATAGTCAAACCAGCAACAACTGATACTTAAGGGATCAATACAAAAGAATGGAAGGAATTTTGCAAAATTGTTTGGATGCCCTCTCTGTCTCTCTCCCCCTTACTTTTAATTATTTTTCTATCTTCTTTTGTTGTTCATTTCTTGGAATCTATGATAGACACATGAATGATAAGTCCCACTTCTTGAGTTATTAATGAGTAACTTAGGGAGAAGATATCTTAGAACATCAAATATATGTATTTTTCCTTTTCACAGAGAATCTTACATGGTTATCGGTCCACAGACTTCGCATACAGTGAAAGTATGTATATATCTTGATATTAGGGGGTTTGCGGATATTTTAAAAAATATGAGTGAGTGTTTTTTGATAAAGCAATTCTTGTACCACTTCTTGGACAATAATTTTACAGTAATGCTAGAAATACATCCCTTCCCACATCCAAATACACAAATTGTTCGTATGTCAACTATTGGTTGGATTTCAGGATCTTCAAGTACATGTGGTGGACCCCTTTAAAAATGCTGAAATTCAATCAAAAATTGACACACAAATAGGATGTAGATATGGGTGTGGGAAGAGGCGTGTTCCTAGCATTATTTATAATTTTAGAACCATAACTTATTCTACGCACTTTGCTATTACTCTCGTGGCTGCCAATGAGCTGCAAAGATTAAAAAAAAAAAGATAAAAAAAAAAGATAAATTAATATGAAAGTGATAAAGGAAAAGCAATAAATTCACGTAAAAGGATCGTATAACTATTTTCCCGCATAATTTAGTTAACGATAGCAAAGTAGTCCTGTAATTATTATGGCCATCCAGAGCTACAAAAGTAACAGAACTACAAACTTGTCAAAGTTGAAGCATTAATTGGGTCATCAAATTGCGGATTCTTTAATCCGCGTGGATGCTTGGAAATAAATATCCAGAGGAGTTTTGGACTTTGGTGAATTGGTGGTGGGAAAAGTAGTAGTTACTGTAGTTTCTTGTGCAGTAAACGAGTCAACTTAACAAAAAGAATGCCCAGGAATTGACCACTTGCCAGCTAGTAGTGTAAGCTAACACCTTGATGCCGCCTTTGCACATAGGCTTGCAGCACCACTTTGATGATTTGGTGCCACAGAGTAGTCTGGCGAAGCAGAAGTTCCATGTGACCCTTTATAGATTTTTAGGACAGATTGGTATTTTTGTTTAAATAATAATTTTTATTTTTTTTAAAATATGTGTAGGTATAAAATATGTGAAAATACGGGTAATGTTGTTTAAAAATTGAAAACATGTGTTTAAGTTTATGTACTAAACGGACCCTTATTTTTTTGAAATAATTTATGAGAAATGTTAATGAATAAGTAAAAACATTAATTTAGGAAATATTTTTAAAAGTTTTTATGAAAAAAGAAAAAGAAAAAAAAAATTAAATTTTTTTGACAATTTTCTATATTTATCATAAAAGTAGTGTTAAAATTTTCTTAAAATGATTTATTAACCATTGTTCTAAACATGCCTATTAGCAAGACCCATATTTTATGTGGAAAAAAAAAGTGTAATACTCACCAACTCAAATGCAGATTGGACCAATCTTAATTAGTTTTTGTTTTTGCTTTGTCATTTTAAATACTAGTAAAAGGTTGGATGAGTTTACAAACTTAACGTGCAAGGAGTTAATCATTCAAAATTAGAAGTCAACTCCAAAGACCAATTTGTAGTCATGTCAAAGACCAAAGATAATATTGTGAAACTGCTCTAAGTCAAAGTCCTCCAAAGATAGCGACATAGCGTTATTCTTCCAGTCTTACCTATACCTAGAAGAAGAAAAAAAAAAATTGTCAAATTTTGTCTTTTTGGTTATCTTATGAGAAAAGTGATCAAAATTGTTGGTTATAATTGAAGTAATAAGCATTCACTACAAGCAAACCATTTTCTAATGAATAAAAGAATAAGAAATACAAACAAATAGTTAGAGAGCAATGCAATCCAACAATGAAGATCACTTTTGATTTTTCAATTTAGTGAAATTTTGCAACATATCTTTTGATTTTTTTTAATAAACATTTTGCTGATTTTATTGAATTTACACGTTTGATCATCCAATCAAGGCCTTACTTGGAGAGCATCCATGTGTCATTTCTCTAATAGATAGTATTAAACACCAAAGAGGGACAAATATTATGCACCTTGTTTGACATGAAGACAACTCATTTGCCTTTGGTACTTGCAGGAAAAGATGAAAGGATATGGTTAGTTAGAGTTTCATTGATCTTGGTGTGGATTACAATTGGGATTGAAGAGCAATAGTTGAAAGTAATTGAGATAATGACAATAACCGGAAGGCAATGGTGGCACTAGACCCAAGTGCTTTAACAGTATTTTTTAATTCATTTGACTAACATTTTTTTTATAACTCAATTTTTGGGGAATGCGGAATTTAGTTACACTATGAGTATCTCCATTATAATCATCAAAAGGTATTATTAGTTGAGAACTTGAGATATAAAGCTCTTAAACTTTTTTTTGGATAAACAGCTCTTAAACTATAATAGACTATAATAAATCCAATATAAAATTTGAAGAGATTTTAAGAAAAGATGGATTAAAGTAAAAAGTGTTTATATTATATTATTAAAATTATTCCTTAAGAATAATTTACTTTATATGATATGACAAAGATAATTATCTACACGTTATCCAATACTTTCTCAGGAGTTTCATGTAAAGTGTATACTTAACTAATATGATATGAAATTATAAAAAAAGTAATATTCCCTAACTTTCTAAGAAAATTCCAAGAAATTGAGTTAGCTTCAAAACAATTGATCTCTAAGTCTCTAACCAATTCATTACTAAAACAAGAAAAAAAAAAGACTAACCTATTCGTTTCCATGAATTTTTCATGACTAGACAAACGTGCTAATTAAGAAAAGAATTATACTCATTTAATGAGAAATTATGATAGTCAAAGGACTCAAAGCCAAGATTTGAACCATTTTAGTATGTTCGATACATATTAAATCGTATCATACGCCATAAATGTATATCTCATTCGGTCATTCCATATAGAAACATATCTTATTCCTCATATTCGGGTCCATTTGACAAATTTGGCCCTACGTAAAAAAAAGCAAAAGCTAGTAAACTTCTCACACACGCGGAATTTGACAACGACAGGCACTACTATAGTAAACTTCTCACACACACACACACACGCTCACGCTCACGCTCTTGCCTCTCGCACGAGAATTTTTTTCTATAAATTGCATGCAGAGTTTTTAGTGCTATCAAACACTACTCCTCAGCCTCAAATCCTATCTTGAAAGAGTCCTTAAATATCAAAATTCAAAACCCACAAAAAACCCTTCAAAGTTTTCGGCTTTTTTTCAGTATTCTTCTCCTTTAAAAGCGTGTCCCTCTTTGAAAAACCCACAAAAACCCTTCAGAGTTTTGATCGTTTTTGCTGTTTTTCGGTAATGGAGAAGGATTTGAGAGATGGGGTTTCAAGCAGATCGGTGTCTGTTGGGAGTCCAAGTTCTTTGAGACCTTTGTATGAACAGCTTGAGCCTCCACAAACAAGTTCTTGTTTTGACCAAACCCTGATGTTGTCTGAGTTTTCTAGACTCAGCGTCTCTTCTTCTTCCTACACCAACAACAACAACAGAAGGAGAAGTAGCAGTAGCAATAGCAATCGCAATAGTAATAATCAGGCTTTGTATATGGGTTCTGGTTATGATTTGGCTAATGGGGTTGGCGGGGTGGACCACTTTTTGCCATGTTCTTTTCAACCAGAGAGGGAAAATCAAAGAGTTGGTGAGTTTGGGCATTTGGGTTCGGCTTATACCAATTTCTTGGAAATTTTTGTGCCTGAGAGAAACCAATTGAGGCAAAGGGAGTACCCAAATAGGCTTTCTTGGAATGGGAACGGTTTGGTTTCCGACATATCTATGAATTCCTGTGGTTTGGTGGATGGCTTGGGGAGCAAGAAATCGAGATTTCCCAATTGGTTAAAGGATTCTATGAATTGTTGGTCGTTGAAAGATTTGCGTGGGATGATGTTGTACATGGCGCAAAATCAACAATGGAGCCGGTATTTGCAGTGTAAAATGGATGGCTGTACGGATGAGGAAAAAAATTGGATTTTTATGGAGTTGATAGAACATGTTGGTAAATTGATGCTGCACCCATTTGGTAATTATGTGGCTCAAAAACTTGTGGAGATTTGTAGTGAACATCAGAGGACTCAGATTCTTCAAAAAGTGATTGAAACAAATTCTCTTGTTCATATGTGCCTTAACAATCTTGGGTATGTTTGGTTTACTTTTTTTTAAAAATTTTTTGATAAGGTGAAGGGTGGCTATTACTTGTTCTTTCATAGATCCAAATTCAGGGACTCTTTTGTTTGTTTCAGATTGATATATATATATATATATAGCCGTCCCTAAAATTTGATTGTTGTAATTGTTGTTGCAGATATTTGATTGATTGTTGTTGTTGTTGTTGCAGATCTCGTTCTATACAGAAATTACTGAAGCATTTTACCACCCAGCAGCAAATCTCTATGTTTATGTATGCTCTAAGCCCTGGTACTCTTGCATTGAGTAAGGACTTGAATGGTCAGCACGTCATCCAACATTGCTTGATGCATTTTTCTGATGAAGATAACATGGTAATGATCCGTTTTGTTTGCCAATATTTTTATTATGCTGCAATTTGAGGTTATTGGGAATGATTATAATCATGTCAATTTCAGCATCTGTTTCATTCAGTTGGAACTACTTTATCTTCCTACTATGTGTTTGCTTGGTTGTTTTTGTTGTCTTTGTTACCATTTTGCATAGTCCTTCAAAGCAAGTGTTCAAGTCTGATGATCGAACCTATTCCAAATATTCATTTTGACAATAAGTATATCATATTAAGAAGTCTGTAGTGGTAGTAAAATTGAGTTTGTAACTATCTGTAAGTTGAAACTTTGGAGTGAATAATCTTAGCTTTTATTTAATATAAGATTAAATAACATGAGTCCTGGCAAGGAATTATAATGATTGTTGTTGATATGACTTATCGAAAAATGATTGTTGTTGATATGTAATTTATGTCTGTACTACTCAATTATAATAATCAGACTTTTATTATGTTCTTCAAATGTGCAAATTTTTGTTGTCGTGGCAGCACTTAGTCACTTAACAGTTCCTCAGTTTGTAGCTTTGAAACTGGTGGAAAACAAATAATCCTTTTTGTTAGCAACTTTGCAGCCACTTAAATTATTGGGTTCTCATATCATCACTAGGATATATGATCATTTATGGTCCTTGTCCATGTTAGCTTGCACCCTCTCCATTGGAGAATAGGTGTGTTATATTTGTAAGAGCCATTATATATCTTCTTATTTGATATTTCTTTTGGCGGTAAGATTATATTTGATACATATAAGTTTATTGTAACCGGAAGAGGATGCACTCTTTTGTTGCGCTTTAAAGTGCAATCAGTTGCCTTGCTTATATGAAATATCAGTAACTGTACGCTAAAATTTGTAATTTTGAACTTTGTTTCTCTTGTATACTTCCTGTGTACTTGGATTTGCATTTTTTTGCTATTAAAAAAAAAAAAAAAAAAAAACCAGAAACTGTGTTTTGTCAGTCTTTTTGGCTTTTGTTGACATGTGAATTCACTAGTTTGTTTGTCTTGGGGTTGAACAGGCGGTAGCCTTTTGATTCATTGTTGTAGCCAACAAAGATGTTCTTTTCTCCCTTTTTATCAAACTTTTCTCTATCCTGTGATGGAATATGAGAATTAACAACACATCCAAAATATTTTATTAATTGTACCTGACGGCCTGAGGCCAATTTCCAAGTAACAGTCAAGTTTCTGATTTTTGGAACACCTATTTCTCTTTTCTTATTTTTGATTGGCCAATTTCTGTAGATTCTAAAACACTCATTTTGACAAATGGGTTATGTCAAGGCTGTTAGGGGAGCATTATGTCCTTTGTAAAAATGATTTTTTTCTGTGAAGATTGAAGTTAACTTATTCTGTATATTAGTCCAAAAATTTGACCAGTCAAATAGAGGACTATTTGGAGAGGTATTAAAGTTTGATCCTGTTCTGAGTTCAAGCTTTCGTGATTATGAATTTGAGAGTTGACAACATCACACAATATCTTATGCATGTGTAGTTAACCAGCACATTGGACAGTTCCTGTTGTCTAGTACGTCTTTGATTATCATAAATGGAACTAGGAGGAACTCATATTGTGGTATTGGATAAGGTGTTAGGACTAGGGTCATCAGGATTACTTTTCTTGAATGCTTTCATTGATTCAATTGCATAGTGTAAATTGAATGATTGGATTTAGTCTTCCCCACTTGGTAATCCAATAAACTCGTTTCACATGAAGAATAAAAGAATGATTACACACATTTATATATTTATTCATGAATGGATGCATGTGAAGACATATACTTGTGTTCTATGTACTTACTAACACTTCAATCAAATGTATGTCAATCATTTTCAGCTTTATCCACCAACATCTCTTTAATTACAAGACACTATCATACTATTTCCAATAGTGTTTGTTAAAAAGTTAGTATTACTACTAGATCTTTCTTAGATATATATGTACATATATCCTAAGCACATACATTAAGGAGTTATGTTCCTTTTTTTTGCAAAATCATGGAATTTTTAGTCTGAAGGCACCAACCTTCTCATGTGGTAGATTACCAAATTGTCCCCTTTTTTTTTTTTTTTTTTTGATAGTCAATTGTCCCGAAAAGGTTAAATTGTTAGGAAACGGTGAATTTAATCATTTAATTGTTTTTCGAGCACTCCTCATGTGTGGTTACAAACTCTTTCTTAATAAGCAAGATCCAACACTTTTTAAATGGGAGGTAGATCGGAGATGGGGTTTGAACTCAAGATCATCTATTCTAATATCATATAAAATTATGAACTGTACCAAAAGTTTTGTTAGGAAATAATTTAATCATAAAGCCATTATTCTTGTTTCCATTGCACCTTTGTTTCTTAGCATGCCACTACAGCTTTGGATTTTGGTTTCATGAAAGTTCTGACACTTGCTTGTCATTGCAGCATCTTTTAAATGAGGTGGCAAACAATTGTCTCAAAATTGCAACAGATAGAAGTGGGTGTTGCGTGCTGCAGAAATGTCTCAAGCACTGTAAGGGTGCACTCAAAGAACGTCTGGTGGCTGGGATAATAGCAAATGCACTCCTCTTAGCAGAAGATCAATATGGGTATGTTCTAAAATATTACTTCATTTATGCTTTGCTTACCAGCATAATCATAACCTGTCCAAAATATAATACTTCTTGATTGCTATTTGTGATTCTATAGCAACTATGTGGTGCAATATTTGCTTGAATTGAGGATACCACAAGTCACAGAAGATCTCCTGAGACAGTTTAAAGGGAGCTACTTTATCTTCTCTAGCAATAAGTTTGGTAGCAATGTTGTGGAGAAGTGCTTAGTAGAAACAGTAGAAGAACATTCTGCAAGTATAATTATCGAGTTGCTCACAGATCCAAAATGTTCAATGCTTCTAATTGATCCTTATGGAAACTTTGTCATCCAGAAAGCTTTATTGGTGTCTAAGGTTAGTTCATCTTAACGCTTCCTCTTTATTATAATATTACTTGTGTTAGATAAGCTTGAGTCTTGTGTTTTATGCAGAGTTTTTGAAACCTGAGTGATTATTGAGCTGCCCGAGTAAAATGGAATGGGCTTGTCTCTCAGTCCCAGTTGTCCAAATAGCTAAAATTATTTTCTAACAAACCTTTAAATTTTTTTTTTTTTTTGATTGAGTAAGTTGGCCTGCCTTTGGAAATTTTGGACTGCCCTCATTCAAATGGCTTGAAAACTTGACTGGCTGATGGGTTGCCAATTCTATGCCTACAAGTTTGTACCCATATCATCACCATGAGAATATGAGGAGGTCATTACAAAGGAAAATGCTAAAAGTATTACCAATTTTATTATGAATGGTTTACAAATTGACTTGACAATGAATGTGATTGATGCCACTTCAACAACATAAAAAATGAACGTTTGAATTACTTTTTGTAATTGATGACACGTCATTTTATAAAATTTGTTTAGTCAAATTTGTAGTATAACTATCATCACACCATTACAGATGCATAATTGGTATCCTGTTTCACTATAAGTCTTTAATAGTTTAGAATAACTAAATGTTTACTGGACTAATAGTAGACAAAGCAGAGGCTATGGATTCTCAATAGACTAATCATGGTATTTATTTCCTTTCCGTCATTCTATTCTACTAAGAAAAATTGTTCCTTCAGCCTGTTCAGGGGTAGTAGTACTATTGAGCTAGAGCTCATTGGCATAAATTAAACTCAATGTTAATTCTTTTACTCTGTATAAAATTAAAAATGGAGTCTTAGTACGCTTTCAGTTTAAAGTCATTTATGAGTTGTAGTGTATGGATAATTTTAACCTGGCCTGATTACTTGGAATCGAAATGTTTCTTGTTTGTTGCAATGCAGGGATACATCCGCAATGCCTTGCTAGAACTAGTTCAATCAAACTCTCCAATCATGACCAGCAATCTTTACGGCCGAAAGGTGCTTACTTTTTGTCAGAAGGAGCTGAATAGAAATTTTAGGACTCGTTGTTAAAAATCTGTTTCACTTCTAGAGTGTCTAGCTCTTTTTTGTGCTGTGCCATTTAGTTACATTTTAGGGATTAGGGTAGATTGGTATCATAAGTATCCAGATGTATCAGCATTTTGGGTTTTGGTTGTTTGTAATATGTAGTCTTAAGGGATGGAAGGTGTGTGCTGAAACGAGAAGTTGCAAAGGAGCTATCTCAAAAAGTTGCATACAACCCTCACAAGGGGGAAAGGAATATAATACAGTATATGTTCTTAGGCTGTATATTCCAAGGTATTCCCAATGTTGTTACACTAGCTCTTCCAAATGTTGTTACACTGTAAACTCAGCGTTTGATACGTGCTTGAAATATATTAGATTGTTCCTTGTGTTACATGTCTGAAAATGGAGAGGATCTTGTATGGTCAGGGCAATTACTTTCTATTGCATTAACATTGTCTTCTACTCAGCCCTTGTTTAATTATATTTCTCTAGCACTTGTGCTAGTAACATTGTGGATTATGGATTATGGATGCAACAATGATGAAACAATGTCAGTAACATTATGTGATAGTGCTTTGAGAATTATGATAGTAGGAGACGTCTTATCCTTGGCAAAAGACAAGCTGGGCTAACGATTAACAGTTCAAAATCTAATCTTTCTTGAAAAAATAATGCTACGAACACAACTTTAAAACAAACTTTTTCATAACTGTTTTTTGTGACAAGTTGTAATTGAAGTAACGTTACTTTCATATGACTTTATTAGTAATGTTGACACTACTTTTTATAACACTGACTAATCACAATATGGAACACTTTAATGATTATAGAAAAATTTGTGAAAAGGTCTGTATCTTAGACTTTATTGTTATTATCAAAATTAATCATAAACTATTATGCTCTTATCCAAAACTTCATGTAGTTACATCACATAAATGCATTTATCATTTTCAATGTCCTATCTGGGTCGTTTTATAG
Organism: Quercus ilex subsp. ballota; assembly: GCA_032727855.1. Lineage (NCBI taxonomy): Eukaryota > Viridiplantae > Streptophyta > Magnoliopsida > Fagales > Fagaceae > Quercus > Quercus ilex. The sequence continues at coordinate 2,969,435 of CM064909.1, forward strand.
TCTTTAAAAGTTGGAAATGGCCGACCAAGGAAGGTCTTTGCGGCACATTTTCTTTTAATGGTTGCTAGTCTAGTTTTGAATTTTGCTTCTAGTCCGCAAATTTCAATGTCGCATGTCATATGGTGAAGAACAAGTTCAATAAAAGAAAAAAGAAAAAAAAAGTTGATGATTCCTTAAGTGCTATGAATATGAATAACTCATCCATAAAGGTGGAGAAAATGAACTTCACCTAAATGTAACCGCCATAAAGATTTCTATCATATACGACAAATTCATAGATATGACGCTTTTTCTAGTAAAAAGAGAAGGATATTTCATATTCGACAAACTATAGAATTAGAACAATTCGACAAAGTTAAATTTGGTTTTTTAAGGGAATATATTTGGTCCCCTTTTTGAACTAGTTGCTCTAACTAAAAAGTTATAAAACAAAAAACAATCAAAATCAGCCATATTGTTCTTGGTTGTGATGTTCCAAATACCATAAAAAGACTAATAGAACATTTACTAAAAACTTACTCTAATTTTCAAATAATATCATTGAACTACAAAATTCATGACTTATTAAAACTGTTATTACACCAAAGGCCTTATAACTAAATTGGCACCTCCCCATGCGCAAAGTGTTTAGGGGTCTAGGGGGAAAGGTTCGAGCTGCGAGATTAGCAGCATGTTGTAATTATCTCTTAAAAAAAAAGACTGTTATTACCTTTGAAAATAATTTTAAGATAATTATTTTATCAAATTAGTATATTTAGAATGAAGGGAGAAAAGTGAAGAAGAGTGGCCAAAATATGTCATATTTATTTAATACTACTTTCTTATTCTTTCCCCTCTCTCTTATTCTCTCTGAAAAAAAAAAAAAAAACTTCGTAGTTAAAACATATGATAAATTACAAAATTAGTTTCATTTTTTTAGATAGCCGGTTAAGGCATATTATTACCAAAGTGAAAAAACAAAAAAGAATTAAAAACTCTAGGAGACAATAGCATGGATTTTGTTGAGGGGGAAATTGATGCCTCTGAATAAGATATTGGGAAACCAAACTGAAACTCAACTATGAGCTCTTAAGATGACACCTAAAGGCTTTCGATGTGATGACAAGCCTACCCAAGCAAGGAAACAAAGGCTGCATTCAACAAAAGCCCAATGAAAAATACTTTATGATACTTAGTTAATACATTAATGGTCCTGTTCTGATAGTTCAAGGGAAATAAATTCTCCAGCGGTAAGGGTGAAGTTACATTCAAGTCCAAAAGATAAATTGTCCGATGGTAGAGATCAAATTACATGGTCCAGCAATCAATAATTAGATAAATTTAGGAAAATTTTAGGTCCCCATGTCTCTCATTCAAGAGGAATTTATTGTACTTTCAGCCATCATTACATCAATGTGAGGGAAGAGTTTGATTGTTATAAATACATCATATCCTTCAACAGTAAAGTAAAAATTAAAAATTAAAGGTTCCCTAGGAAGAAAAAATGGAGGATTAATTGGCATGGTGTGAAGGGAGAGAGAGATCCCAGCTCAGTGCAGCGAGTATTTAAACTAAGACTTCGGTGAATATGTGTTTGTAAGGCATGGACGAGCTGAATGTGGGTTGTTTTTGAGTGAGTGAGATAGGATTGATGCTGAGATTGAAGCTTTTTATGAGTAGTGGGTTGTTTGTAATTAGTTAGAAGACATTTATGAGCTGTGATAAGTGTAAAAGGGGGGGGGGGGGGGAGAAGAATATTTGGGATTAGATGGGTGTAGGTTAAAGGTGATGGGTGGTAAGCTAAAAGAGAGCTGAACCACCAGCAAAAATGGCCAACAAATCTCAAAGTCTCAGAGGGGTAGCTAGGTCATTTTTTTTGGTTAGTTGCTTGTGTTTTTATAATGGAGCTTTAGGGAAGCATTAATTGACAAGAATCCAAAAAAAATGTATGACTATCCAGAGGTGATGAATCAAGGTCAACCTTTCCTTGGATTTTTGATCAAAAGTAGGAAAATCTATTTTAGGGGTTGCCTTGCTTCTTTGGGTAATGATAGGATTTTAGAGTGTTTTGCATTAAATGCTAAGATTTTTGGGGCTAAGCTTAATTATTGTGATTGAGGCGTGTATCAAGAGTGAATCCTAATGCTGCAACTGAGATTTGGACCCCTGAGAAGTAAGATTTAACACCCCAAGCCAGGTGTCAAGCTCTAGTCTACTTCAGGAGGTTCCGCTGGAGATCCCTTTATACCCTCCAAACCACATGTTCCCAATTTTTTCCCTTTAGGATTTATGAGCTTGGCACATGAATCACGTCTTGAACATTTTCAACATTTATAGCATTAATTTGTTGAAGTTTGGATAATTTGGTTTCAGCTCCCCTTCCGCTGGAGGTGCAGTCTTGAGGAAAATGATAGGGTTCCATCATTCTTTAGACTTCAGCTGACATGACAACACTCAAGCACTGTTCACATAAGGTAGAGGGTGGCAGAAAACTGATGAGATAGCCCTTAGTCCATTCTCAAAGGCTTGGTTCTCTTGTATGAGTCTCTAATTGTTCTTTTTGGTTAGGGATGAACAAGGGTTGGTTGCCCACTTTCAATCCTTTGCCTCCTGCTGGTGTTTTTTGGCTTGGGCTTGCTTACATGGGCTGGTCCCTTTGGGCCAGGTTGTGTGCATCCTAAACAACACATGTTTATCATGGGTTTTCATTCCTCATGGACTTTTGTTGGTGAATACTTTGAATTTTTTCATAGATACTTGTAGTGGGCTTTTTGGGCAATTAGTTGTAATGTTTGAAACAACAGGACAAGTTTCAAAATACTTTCGTAAATAATATTTACCATGATGAATTCCATATTGCAAACAGTGTTCATGGTTTCTAATAATTGCATCATAATTTAAATGATGAGTTTGTGGGTTTGAATGTTTTACCATGAGTGTTTGAAGGTATATATTATGGATGTCATGATGCAAATGATGTCCATGTATTTTATGGGTTTATAATACGAGAACATAATTCTCAAGATATCTCTCAATGAGTTTTTTTATAAGACGATTGCCATGGTTTTTTTTGCCACGCTAATATTTTACCATGACATTTTTTTCTTTGCCAAGCGTTGATAATTTTGGGCTCTTTTTCTTGATAAATAGTGCCAATAAGAATTGGGCCTTGATATTGCCAATAAGAATTGGGTTTTGATATTGCCAATGAGAATTGGGTTTTGATGTTACCAATGAGAATTGGGCTTTGGATAAATAAATTGCCATGAGTTTAAACAATGGGCTTTGATTATGGATTTGAATTCCATTGATAAAATTGTTTTGCCAAGGACTTAAATCATGAGCTTTTCAAATATTGCCAAGCATAAGTATTCTTGAACTTTAAATATAATAGGGTGTGTGTATTTGAAAGTAAATAGGTGATACTTAAATAAAATTAGGTGTAATAAAAAAAGTATCCTAACAGACTTTAAATGAACTAAACCGAGTTGAGCATTAAAATTAAAGATTGATTTATTAAATTTTATTTTGAATACAAGTTGAACTTAAGTTTAAACTCATCATCAAATACATTACATAGTCAAACTTAGTTTAGTTTTTTGTCAAATAAGTTCAAATTTATTCACAAGTTATTGATTAATTTATTCTCTCTCATATATTGTAAACATCACAACTAAAATTGTTTACCCTTAACATATTTATACTAATAATTCATTATCAAATTATATATTTTTTTGGTTAACATTAAATTATAATTGAAACTATGTAACTTGAGATAACAGATAGAATGATTTTCGTTTAACAACTTATAAAAAATCAATTCCCAACCTTAAATTTAAAGTTTAAATTTTTTACTAAAACTAGACTATTTGTACTATCAATAAATTAAAAATAATAAAATCGATATCCTATAAACTTACATTATACATACAAACTTAACCAATTCAATCTCATATATATATATATATATATATATACACACACACATACACTCAAACCGACCACCATAATAATGAGTTTATTAACAAACTCATTATTATATTTGATCTTCATATGTTTAATATTTAAAGGCTAAAGTGCAAACTACACATTTAATGTTTAGGGGTCTTTGGATTTTACACTCTTAAATTTTGGGATTTTGATTTTAGCCACTAAAGTTATATTTTGTTTGCATCAACAGGCTGTAGCCTCATTCATCCATATTTTTCGTTAAGTACCACATAAACTTGTGGCGCATGTTTTGTTTATTCAATAAAATAATACCTTGTGGCACAAAGAAAATGATGTAACATTATTTTATTGGATGAACTAAACATACGTGACAAGCTTATGTGACATTTAACAAAAAAATATGAATGAAGTGGAGGGGCTACTAATACAAAAAAAGTGTAACTTGAGGAGATAAAACTCAAATTCTAAAACTTTAAGATGCAAAATCCAAATATCCCAAAATTTAAGAGTATAGTTTGTACTTTATCCATAGCAAAACCTAAACTTATTTTTTAGAAGATTGTAAAACCTAACTTAGATTGGAGCTTAACATGTTTACTAAATAAATAAATAATATAATCCCCCTTTTTTTTTCAAACTAAGCCATCTAAATCTAATCAACCACCCAATCTAGGATAAAGGAGAGATAGCTATCAAATCTATATATATATATATATATATATATATAAAACCAAACCTTTGAAACTTTCACAATTTTTCACGTCAGCACAATATTTAAATAAAATTATCATTTTATTTAAATAAAATTATTTTTGTTTAGTCCAAACTTAATAAGGAGTAAAACTCTACTTAAACTCAAACTCATCATTATCATTAATATTTAAATAAAATTACCATTATATATATATATATATATATAACCAAATTGTACGGCCACACAACCTACTCCTTTCACGCTTTTATTGAGAATTACCGTCAGAAACAAAAACTGAACAAAAACTAGGTTCTCTCTCTGTTTTTTTTTTTTTTTTTGATAAGTAAGAATGTTATATATAAGAATGGCTACTCTATGCATGAAAAACATAGAGCAAACCCAGACTGCCAATTTTAAACTAGGTTCTCTCTCTTCTTTGTTTGCAATCTCTACTACTTGTCTGTACTTTCTCAAGCTTGGTACTTTTTTATTTTTTATTTTTAACTTTTGTATTGCTACAATTGTTGTAGAGGATCCTAAAGAAGCATATGTGAAGCCTAGAAAGCCTTGACATCTAATTATGTATTTTGCAGTTATGATTACGATTCGATTCAAATCTTAGTGCTAAAGACCTGCAACAGAGCTTACTGATTGTCTGTGCATGGTTTATATCAGTTTTATATAATTATTTGCAGTTGTGATATAGGAATTTGAGTTAGAGAACATGCAACCCTTTAATTTGAAGTTAGGAATTTGCTTTTGATAATCAAGTGTGCTATTCATAAATCACCGTTGAATTTCCAATAAATCTCTACAAATTTTGAAGCAAAATTATTTCTTATGATTAGCCCCCTTTGGTTCTTAAATCTTTTGGTATGTGGTTATATATTTTCCACAAATTAAATTCATATACAAGCTAAGGCACATTTATTTCTTATGATAATTCCCTTTTGGTTCTTAAAATTTTTGGTATGTGGTTATATATCTTGACAAGTTCTAAAATTATCTTGAGCTTATTTTCATGGTTGATTGATTTTTTTTCCCCTTCACAAGAAGGATTTTGCCTTGAATGTTGTTGGTGGAATGCTAGATGAGCTACTTTGAATTTCTTCTTCAATAGGTATGAATTTATGTTTTACGGTTACAATGGAAATAGACATGGGATGAGTACCAGTAGTAAAGATGAGATGACTATAGATTTATTTCAAGATAACAATTGAGTTAAAGTAAAATTTTACATAGAAGTTAACAGTTATAACTAATATGCAAAAAGTGAATGAAAATTAAAACTGACATGATATCTTTCTGGTAAATTACATGTAAGATCTTAGTAATAACCAAATTCCACCTTGATGAGTTGTTTGGACATGAAATTTTTCTTTATATCATTTTGATGGTAATTTTATTCTCAAATAACATTTTGCAATGAATATTGAATATTTTATGTTTATTTTGATAAGTTAGGATGTTTTTTCATTTTAAATTTTATTTTAAACAAAGTGAAATATATTCTGTACATCGCACAAATTAACGACCAGTTAAAATATAAGAATATGATTACAACTCATAAACTCAATTTAAATTTCCAAATCACAATTATCTCTCACCAAACTTATCCGTTGACTTGAAAAAAGATAAAATAAATATATTTAAAAAAAAAGGGAAAAAACAAATTCTAATCAGTAGTAATTACCACCAACGTGGCACAATGTGATTGGCCACATTGATATAATGCGTATCTCCTTGCGCCCAAAACAGAAGTCTCTCAGATAATTGTCAGATTAGAAGTCAAGAAACGACGAAGAACAAAGAAAAATAAAAAATCTTATAAATTCCATTCTCTCTCTCTCTCTCTGAATCGCACAGTGAAAAAATTTCCTCTCGAAATTGAAACACGAAGATCGCTCTCCAAAGCGATAATCTTCTATAGCTATAGCAGCAGCGGCGAAGACGAAGCGCGATGGCTTTGAATTTGAGCTTGAGGTTGAGATTGGCTCACCTAGCCTACGCGCTTTTGATTTTCCTCTACTGTTCTTTTTCTTCTTCTTCATCCTCAGCCGTTGATCTCCTCCAAGGCTCAACCAATCCTCGCCGTCCGATGATCCTCCCTCTCTACCTCTCTTCCTCTAAAACTACCTCCTCCTCCACCTCCGATCGCATCGTCGCCGATCACAATCGCCGCCAGCTCCGCAACTCGCCGCCTCCGCCGAACGCTCGCATGCGACTCTACGACGATCTCCTTGCCAACGGGTTCAATTCTCAATTTTACTTATTATTATAATTATTATTATTATTATTTTCATTTCTCTTATTATTGATTTTGATTTTGATTTTGATTTTTGATTTTTTTGGTTTGGATTTGTGATAGTTACTATACGACGAGGCTATGGATTGGAACGCCACCACAGGAATTCGCGCTGATTGTGGATACTGGAAGCACTGTGACCTATGTTCCGTGCTCGAACTGTGGACACTGTGGGAAACATCAGGTTTAGCTTTCGATTTGTGTGCTTTTATTAATTATTATTATTTTTTTATTGTAGGAATATAAATTTTCTATTATGGTGAGCTTGCAATTTATGCTTTGTTTATAGTTTTTTTTATTTTTAGAAATATATGAACAGTGTATTGATGATATCTAAGGAGGACAGGATTAGGAAGTTTGGTTTCTTTAACTCTTAATTATCATACTATAATTGATTGTTGAATGATAAATTGATTTAAAGTTTAATATTACAGTTGTTGGTTTGATAAGAATGGAAGAGAAAGAAAAAGAACCTGCAATTTCAGGTTTCAGTTATTTTTATTTCCTCTTTGTTGAGGGAATGGAAAAAAAAAGGTAAAAGAAGGTCAAAAATCAGTAGAAGTAGTAAAAAAGGACATATCAATTTCGGGAATAACAAAGAGTATTACTTTGGAGTTTGGATTGAACAGAATGATGGAAAAGAATACATGTGGTCGACCCTAGCTAATAATATGTTGAGGATCCATAGCTGACGCCAAAAAATTTTGGGAGTAGGGTTTGATTATTGTTGTTGTTTGTTTCTTTATTTTTTTGTGGACTTTGAAAACTATAAGCTGTGAAAATGGAACTATGGAAGGAATGTTTTTCTGAATTTGGTGGATGATTGATTAATTGATAGCTTTTCTTTTGAAAAAAATTTAGCAGGTGATTTGTTGGAAGCTAATATTATGTTGTTGTTCAGGATCCCCGGTTCCAGCCAGAGTTGTCTAGTACATATCAACCAATGAAGTGCAGTGTTAGTTGTAATTGTGACAGTAATAATGCTCAATGCACTTACGAGAGACGGTATGCTGAGATGAGTTCTAGCAGTGGGGTGCTCGGTGATGACGTCCTTTCCTTCGGCAATGAAAGTCAACTTGTGCCTCAGCGTGCTGTTTTTGGTTGTGAAAACATGGAAACTGGTGATCTTTACACACAGCATGCTGATGGCATCATGGGTTTAGGACGGGGTCGGCTTAGTGTGATGGATCAACTAGTGGATAAGGGTGTTATTAGTGACTCATTTTCGTTATGTTATGGTGGGATGGATGTAGGTGGGGGTGCTATGATTCTTGGCGGCATTTCTTCTCCTCCTGATATGGTATTTACCCATTCGGACCCTTATCGCAGGTAAAATACTTTTAAACTATCAAATTTGTAGGGTTTTTTAAAGAATGCATTTTGTGCAGCTCACACATATGCTTTAGTCTTGGGATGTCAACAGTCCATATTACAATATCGCTTTGAAGGAAATACTTGTTGCTGGGAAGCAATTGAAGTTAAAGCCAAGCGTCTTTGATGGAAGGCATGGAACAGTCTTGGATAGTGGAACTACATATGCCTACCTTCCAAAAGAAGCTTTTCTTGCATTTAAGAGTGCTGTAAGACTCTCTAGCTTTGAGTTTCATCCTTTCTTTATAATGTATTTAATTTTGTGTCATTTTCCTGACTAAGAAAAGGGGAAGGGGGGGGGGGGGGGGGGGAAGTTTCACATTAATAGGTGACTTGGTAAAACTAACAAGTTTGTTTGAAGGCCAAACAAGCAAAAATTAGTCCCTTTTACGATGTAGAATGAGACTGCTTACCAAAAAACAATGTAGAACAAGACTATATGTGTATGGAACAAAGTCTGGATACAGGTTGCAAAAATTCAAATTATAAGAATTCTGATACATTTTATAGAGAATGGAAGCAGGTTGTTTTCCCCCAAATTTTATACTTTAGTCAATGAGCTCTAGTTCAAAAGGAACTTCCTCTCTCTATAAGAATGGGGGGAGTATGATCTTGTAAGTCCTACCCATTGGGTATATGTGTAACTTACCAATCAAAGAAATATTTGTATGGATGGCCCCACTGTAGTTGGATTAAGTGCCTTAATCGAATTTAGTTGAAATATAGATCCTTCTTTAAATTTAGTTCATACTATATTCAATGTTAGAGCATATGTCAAGCTTCTTTGCTTTGAATGAAAATAAAAAGTTCTTTGTTTTGAAGTGACTGTTGAATTTTGCTCTCATTTGACTTTGGTTTTAGTAAAGTGTGAACTGCAACTGGGTTGTTAAACATTTCGGCTTCTATGACAATACAACTTGTCAAATTTTGTGGCTTATATCCTGAATGTTGGGATCGTATATCCTAGTTTTGCAATTTTAATGTCACTGTGGCTAGCATTAGGCAACTTGCAATCATACTCACAGGTGACCATTTAGGTATTTTTGAATCAATCATTCCTAGGAAAGGGAGGGGTAGGAAGTCGTTCAATCGTGGCACCCGTTAATATTTTTAAGTTTTGGAAAGTTCATGAGTATCATTTCAGCAAATGGGTATACTTATAATCCCGTGTGGGCCTTGCATCAACTTTGGATCATATATCTTGGATCCTGGTTTCTTTTAGGCCTTTAAAATTACTTCCCTTGGTTATCAAAAAAAAAAAATTACTTCCCTTGGTCTTGGCAGCGGGGAATATTTGTTACAAAAAAAAAAAAAAAAAATTCCCTTGATCCTTTTTTAATCTGTGTCACTGATCTAGAAAATTGAAATCACTGCCTCAAGTGTTGCCCTTAACTCTTGCGGCTGTGATGTCCTCTACTGTCCTTGCATCTATAGAAGACACCTTTTAATGGTTGGATGCTGTACTGTACTGCCCTCTAACTATAAACACCTGTGTCAGTGTCAATGACTGACATCAGTTTGTCCAAGTATTCCTGTTTGTTGCTAATTAGTTTTCAATTTTACATTATCCATACTTTTTGCGTACCTTTTTGTTGAACACCTCAGTTGATGGGTGTTGTATGTGATATGCAGGTGATAAAGGAAATTCGTTCCCTCAAACAAATCCATGGTCCAGATCCAAATTTTAATGATATTTGTTTTTCTGGTGCTGGAAGGTACTGCCTAGACTAGATTGATGTAAACTGAGTTTAAGCACCTCTTACTTGATTGGTTGTCTTGAGATTACATCTTAATATCTATTCTTGCATTATGCTTAGGGAAGTTTCCAAACTATTGGAAGTTTTTCCTCAGGTTGATATGGTATTCAACAATGGAAAAAAGTTGTCACTGTCTCCAGAGAACTACTTGTTTCGGGTAAGTTGATGTTAATCTTCCTGAGTTTTTTCTTCTGTGGGAAAAACAGTGAATGTTGTTTACCCAATTATAGGTTTTTTTTTGGGAGTAAAAATTATGGTTTCAAATGTTGTTAAGCACACAATGATGTTTATTTAATGTGTTATTTCATTTGTTTTCTTCTTTTTTTCATGGTGTGTATTTTAGCATACAAAGGTTAGTGGTGCATATTGCTTGGGAATTTTTCAAAATGGAGATGATGCAACGACTCTTTTAGGAGGTACATTTTTTTTGGAATGCAAATCTCTGTTGTGCTTACTATGTAATTAGTTCTTGCATTTGTTAAAACCAAAAGATGCATTATGCTCAACCTGCCTTGTGGACTCCAATATGAAGTCGAGCAATAATTTCCTTCTCTTTCCCTGAACATATGGCATGCATGTGCATGAGCACACAATGGGTATCTCAGTTAATTTTTGTTGATTTGTTGCAGGGATTGTTGTTCGTAACACCCTTGTGACTTATGATCGTGAGAACGATAAGATTGGCTTCTGGAAAACCAATTGTTCTGAATTATGGAAGAGTTTGCATTACATTGATCCTTCAACCCCATCTCCTTTGCCACCAAAAAGCCACAGTACAAATGTAAGCATTCCTCCTACTGTAGCTTCTGGTGGATTGCCTCATGCCCCAGCCCCAGCCCCTGATGGATTGCTTCATGCTGTTTTTCCAGGTAGGGCAAGTTTTAAGCATGTACATACCTTTTGTGCTTTTTTTTTTCCCCCAAATTGAAACATGCAGCCTCAATAATTTCTTAGGTTCTTTCTTGACATATAACTATTTGTTATGAGTTTCAATATGTTGAGCTTCTATTTCTTGCAATATAGAATTAGATTGACACGTATGTAACTAAAGATTGAAGTGAAGATTCTCCTGAATATATACACACACACACAAGTTTTTTTTTCTGTTATTATGAATAAAAGCCTCTTTTTGGTTGGTTGTACGCATTTTCAGAACTCTTGCGCTTATTATACACTCATTATTTTCTTTTACATTGCTGTCTAGACTGCTGTCACCATTGTTATGTTTACTGTGTATTGTATGTAGGTGAATTTCAAATTGGACTGATAACATTTGATATGAGTCTTAGCATCAACAACTCCTATATGAAACCCAATTTCACAGAGCTTGCCGAGTTTATTGCCCAGGAGCTAGATGTTAAAGCTTCACAGGTATAGTTGAGCTATTTTTTCCTCGGGCATGGTTTCGTTGTTAGAGGTGCCCTGCTAAAGAATAGCTTACTATTTAAAGTACTTCTTTTAAATCTTTAAGCTTTAGAATTTCTTAGTTTCAATGCTTCATTCAATCTATCAACCCCATTTATTCATTTGTTTGTCGCTGTTTGGAGATAATGGACTTTTGATGGGTTAGTTTGGTTGCCCTTTCCCCTTGACCATGAATTGGTGTAAATATTGGATTAAATATCAAAATTCCAAGTAGTTGTTCCAGGTGCCTTCTTTTAACGTTTAGTGATACTTAGCTCAACTGAACCTCAAGTATCCATTTCTATCTGTGCCATGATTAAAGATATATTTATATCTTCCATTGAAAAAAACTGATTTTTTTTAAATGCTATGAATACTGAAAATGAATAGAATGTACTAGGAATATACAAGCGAGGCTGTCTGGGTCTGCATTTCCTGATCTGCTGTGGTTTTAACCTTTTATTTAAAAATAATTGGATCAGAGCTGTGGGTATAGTCATTAAAATAGGTGGTCCACCTAATCTAACCTATTTTATTGCTACCTTGGTTTCACTTTGCGCTTCTAAAGCCTTCATTGCAGTGTGCCACTATCTCTGAATGTTTCCTTGCTTTGGCAGAAGATTTTAGGTCAATTTAACTTGATCTATTTGTAATGCTCACTGCTTGATTTCAGGTTCATTTATTGAGCTTCAACTACAAATCAAATGTTTCCCTTTTCAAATGGGCTATCTTCCCAGATGAATCGGCTGATTACATATCTAATACCACAGCGATGGTAATGCTAGATGCTGAAGTTGTCTTATATACAACTGTAGCCATTCCCTCAATTCACTATAGTGGTTTACCTAATGCTTATTTATTTGTGTGCAGAGTATAATTCAGCGCTTAAGGGGACATCGTATGCGACTTCCTAAAAAATTTGGAAGTTATCAGCTTGTTGAATTGAATGTCAAGCCCCCAGTGAAACCGTATGTTATTTGCTTTTTCTCTAGTTATCTTCTTTTCACTTATGTACATGGTGTTTCCACTTCCATTTCCTGCCAATCCTTACCTCTGGATCCTGATTCATGCAGTAAAGCAGGACTATCTTTGTCGTTATTAACATATGGAGTTTAGACTCCTTTACCAAAGCCCTTTTAGAAGCAAATTCTTTTGTGTTGGATAAGATGGATTAGACTGTAGTCACTAATATGAAATGCTTGAATGAAATGTTAATAATACATGGAAGGTTTAGAATTTTTAGCTAGAATATAGCGATGTCTTAAAAAGAGAGATGCATTTGATCCGGGAAAATCATTAGTCAAATAAACTTAAATTAGCACTTTTTTTTTCAGTGTACATCTATTAATAAGTCTCTTCAGTCTTCCCTATCTCATAATTGCTAACATCAAGAAATTTGTAATTTCCAAATCTCATTCAAGCAAACTAAAATAAGTAGTTAAATCCAAATTCCTAAGTTCTTACATCTAAAGGCAGCATATGCAATAGTAGCCATTTCCAGAATTCAAGCCTAGGAATCTAGGATACACAAGCAGTAGGGGACAGGTTCAGATCCCCTCCTTGTTTCGCAGCTTTATCCTTATTTAGGGGAAAGAGATTTGCAGCTTTATACTGTCTAGTTGAAATCCAGGAAAATTTTCAGGTAATTTAAAGCTGCTTTAAGTGCAATTTAAACCTTATGACTTTCTCACACTCTCACTCCTACTCCATGACCTCCTAGGAATGTTGTGCTGAAAAAGTAATACATATGGGCTTTTTTTTTCCCGTTAATATTGTTAATGCTATGTGAAGTTGCATTATGAACAAGTTGATCATGTCAAATTGTAAACTTGTAATGCAGTTTTTAATAATTTATTTGACAAAAAGAAGAATTCTCTGGGTCTGTAAAAGAAGAGAGGAGAAGGGAGGAGCTTTATATAGCATCAGTGATGGTTTTTCTATATATCAATATCCATATATGTAAATGTCATAGACTTAAGTCTTGAAGAAGTCCCTTGGGCCAAGCACCCTGATCTAGATTAAAGATTAGTTTGTTGATGCATATTACTAGTCTTTATATTTTTGAAGTCTACATTAATAAGTTGATTTATCTTCTAATTGTTGTCTATTAATCTATCAATAACTGTAACTATATTGGCATTCTTTCAGGAATAATAGATTTTCTAGTCCCAGATTTTTGAACCAGTTTGGCTTTAAACAATGTTTTTACTGCTTCCTTTTCTTTTTCATATTTCACAATTGGAATCCTGTGGAAATTTGCAGAACTTGGTGGAAACAAAACTATTGGGCAGTGGCTGTTGGAGCATTAATTACCCTGGTTCTTGGACTTTCAATTTTTGGGGCATTGTTAATTTGGAGATCTAGACACACAGAATCTAGTTCATATGAGCCTGTTAATGCCGCCGTTCCAGAGCAAGAGCTTAAGCCACTTCAAACTTCAACAGGACTTGATGGTTTATAGTGTATATAGTCTTCTTAATTTAGTGAGTAATTATTGTTCTGGATAGCTTCAAATTTGACTATTCAAGCTATTGATTTCGAGGTGATGGAATCATTGATCCCTCCATTGTTGTATAATGAAAAAGAAAATGAAAAAGCGGATAGAAAAAGTAGTTGTTGAGGAAAAGATCATAGTTTTTGACATTAATGTATGTAGAAAGTTACATTTTGATCGAATAAAACAATTACAAGATATAGTCATTATGCAAAATATCTTGGTGGCCCCAATGTGCTACTCAAAACTGATCACTTGGGTACAGCAATCCACCTCTGGATCTCTAATGTTACTTGTGGTGGCCTACTAAGGATAGCTTGTAGTTTTTCATAGTGAATTAGAAATGTACTGACTACTGAGTACATCTTATCTGATACGAAGGAGAGTTTGCATTTCTTAGGACAATTAAAAGAGGCCGTTTGGTAATGTTGTTCTAGTAATGTTGTTTGTATTTTTTGAAAATACGTGTGGGTAAAAAAGTGTATGAAAATATGTATAATATTATTTAAAAACTGAAAATACATGTACTAAAGAGGCCCAAACATGTCTATTCTCAGCCATGAAATCAGGTTTTCTTTTCAACGTGATAGGATCAATTTGCAGGTAAAGTTGATTGCCTTTAACATTTTTGTCTCTAAAGCAAGCGAACACAGCCGATATTTTTTGTACATTGTACACAATTTTGAATCAAACTGTAATGATTTCAGGACAATTTTTGTTTTGAATTGATTTGAAGATGATCCACCCTTAGAAATTAGAATTCTCTCGTGCATTTTGGCAGAACAATCAGGAATTCTGTCTCCCCAGGCCCAGGCCCTTACAATTTTCAGAGACATGTGAAGGGCCCAATTGCCACTAAGCCGAAAAGAAGAAAAATTGTAAAATATAAATAAATCTTTTCTCACATTTCAGCAATAAAGTGAAATGGAGAATATCTTTGAAAATGGAGCAGAATTCTAGAGCAATGAATGAAAAATCAGCAACCACCTAAAAAAAAGTTATAAGCCCCAGACAAATGTTTTGCTGCTTCAATAAAATTATTCATATATATTTTTTTAATTTTTTATTAAACTATGTATATGCCAAAACTGATCAAATTATTTTTCTTTTTTACTTGGCATATGTTACATTGTAGATATATCTTTTATGTCATACATTTGCCTTGGTTATTTGGTTGTTTAAACCAAAGGCCTTCAGCGAAAAAAATATGAAACACTCAAATTGTGATCAAGAAAACGAAAAACAACAAAGAAAGAGAGAAATCCTGGTGAGACCTGAGAGTTTCAATTCAAGTCAAGGCGTTGTTGAATTTTAGGAGTGTCACGTGGCATGTGTGAGTTGGTCATCATAAAGTGAAGAATAGGGAATCGCTTACAAACAAAGTGCCTGTCACATCGTACAGTGCACGTGAACATGCCCCGCACGTAAACCAAGCTATTTTAGAGTTTTTTTTTTTTTTTTTTTTTTTTAAGAGTTATACAAACAATAAAAATAAAAGTAATCTGTATATATTAAGGTCGTTTGGATACAGTTTATTATTATTAAAAATTGATTGTTGCTGAAAATATTGTTATAAAATAATTTTTAAATGGGTGAATAGTACTATAAAACTCATTTTTAATATTTTTAAATATATAAACAGTATATGAACAGTAAATTCACTATTCATAAACAGTAAAATTTGTCTCTAAAAAGCTAGAAACGCGTGAAAAAAAAAAGCAAAACACAAACATCAGAAAACACAACGTACTTCAGTGCTATCCAAACCCTACCTAAGAGAATTCAGAAAGTTAGTTATTGCTTTTTATTTCTTTCAAAAATATTCCTAAATTAATTAACCAACAATTTAAAAATGAGGTTAAAATAGTAAATTAGTAAAAGAAAGTTAATTATTACTTTTTTTAATATCAAAAATACTCCTATCTAAAACTTAAAAATGAGGTTAAAATAGTAAATTGACAAACTCTTACTTTTACATTGATTTAAATTCTTACTTCTACTCTCTAACTCCCTACAAAATAAGATCACTCTTTTGTTAGTTTTAAAACTCCTTCAATTTATAAAACTCGTCCCACTTATTCAATTTTTTTCATCACATACTTTTTTTTTTTTTTTTTGTGATTGGAAAAAGTAAAAATTCCAAATTATAATAATTCCAAATTATTAATCTTTACCCAAAAAATAGAAGAGTCACGCACGTGCTCAGAGGCTAGTGTTTATTATAAATGTTAACAAGACTAATATAAATTCTATTTAATAAAAAAATTGGATTAAAAAAAAACATTAAACTGACCACACAGTATGTTTTAATATATATATATATTTTCTTTTTATGAAACTGGTCTCATAAGTCATAACTTATAATGTTGCAAAAAAGATAAAAAAAACTACAAAAACAAAGACAAAGAGTTGTTGTTACATATTATTTTACAACATGCTTCTTCGATTTTAGAGAGAGTATACAATAGTTTTGTGTGTAACAAATATTTTTTCTAAAATTAAAAAGACGCGTTAAAGGGGTCAATCTAACCATGAACTTGTGTAGGCCAAACTTTTAAATGAACTATGAATGAGTTACGTACAAGCAAGACAATGAACTATAAATTGGAGTTTAGAGCATTCACAGCAGTAGAGCTAAAAATTTAGTTATTTTGCACTATAAAATGTTATTTTATCTATTTTACATACATACATGCTGCAGCAGTGGATTTATTTTAACTTTCAATACAATAAAATAATAAAAAGATCATAATAAAATAAGGTATTTACTACAATAAAATAATATATTCACTACACACAACCATCACAACCACACACACAAGGCAGGGAATATATGTATATATATATTTTTACTCTAAGCTACAGTGCACAGCCATAAAAAAAAATAGTTTTAACTTCACTGTATGATTATTTTTGTGTTTTAGTAAAGTTAAAAAGCTAAAATAGCTATATAACTTTTTAACTCCAGTACTACAAGTCCTTAAAAAAAAAAAACCTATAATTTGAAAACGTACAAACATGACAGCTGGCTGCTACTACCTTGCCAAATGATAACCTGATTTTTCATTTTCCTATAGCAATGCTTTCTTTACCGTGTGGCAGTGATTTTAGTTGTGAGAGCATTTTAAGCTTTCAAATTTTCTTGATGCACATATTCTAGTTTTATAAACAATAAAAATGTTACAATTTTTTTTAGTTAATTGTTGAGATAGTTTAATTAATTGTGATAAAAATATATTGAAAAAAAATTGAGTTCGTTGATTTATTGTTTAAAAGTTGATCTAATGTACTGTGCATCTAAAGGTGAAATTTATCTCTTTTCGCGTATCATGAGAAATTTTTTCATTTTGTAATGGTGCGTTTAAATACAGTTTATTTTGCTGAAAATTGAAAATTGAAAATAATAAAAAATATTTTTCAATTACTATTTATTAATAAAATCACTATACATTTACCTAATTACACTATTTATATCCTATAAACAGTGCAAGAAGTGTTGGATTTAAAAAAAAAAAAAAAAACGCCGGAATTATAATTCCTATCCAAACGGCTTCTTTGACTTAAACTTTTCCTTTCTTCCAAATTGTTCCCTTGGTTTATTGGACAAAAAATCTTCTTATACACGAGTTTCGTATACACTTTTTATTCACATATATTCATTATTTCATTTTGTACACATTTTCTGAAATTATATTTTTAAAACACGATTTGAGTCAAATGATAATGTATATATTGTGAGTGTGTAATAACTAATCAATAATGTGCAACTTTCATCGCCCATTATAAGATATGCACGGTTGATCTGATCTCCAATCAAGGGATAGTTACAGATAGTAAATGCTTTCAAAAACACAATTAAGTAAGATATCATCATCTTCTCCACAATTAATAATTTTTGGTAAAACACAATCGAGTAATTTATTATTATTATATATATTGCAAATGGGAAACTACAATAGACAGAATCCAATACACACATAAACAAATTTTAATGATAGACACTATCACATTAACAACCAAACAAATGAAGGACCCCCATTTATTCCTTCGATAATCCATCTTCTATAGCCTAATCTATTAATGAACTCTATAATATATCTTTTTTTTTTTTTGAATAAATAAAACTCTATGAATATTAACTTTCGTTAATATTTATCAGGGTAGTCCTTGACTAAGAATCCCAACCAAGAAATGATCAAGGGCACTTGTTCTTGCCCTTGGAGTTCTTGAGGTCCCTGTAGCAAGGGCACTCGTCCTTGTTCCCATAAGTCCCAGATGGCACACACTGACACTTCTCACAGCAAACACCACAGTACTTCAAGCACCGGTCCTGTATTCCTGCCTTTGAGCACCTCACCTGGCACTTTGAGTCACAGAAGCCTATATTTTGTTTAAAACACATACTGATTAGCATTTTTTTTTTATAAATCGAAGCGATATAGGACTGAATCTCAATGTACCATGATAACTAAACCATTCCACCCCAAAATATCAAAGTAAATCCAGCAAGATTTTAACTTTTTAACACAGAAGTTTTCAAAAAAAGAAAGAGATTGTTTAAGTTTGTAGAAGTAGATGGTATCTTACTTGAACCAGCCATTGTGGCCTCAAAGAAAGATGAGCTGAGGACAAGGCAAACAAGCAGGAAAGTTGCAAAGGCAAGCTTCATTTTTTTTCTTTTCTTGACTGTGTCTCAGAAAATGTAGAGAAAAGATGTGTGGAAAGAAATGTAATGTACTTAGTTTGGCCCAATGGCAAAGGGTGTGTGTGTGCGTGCGCGAGATGGTGGAGATATGGAGTAGGGGAGTGGAGTATTTATAGTGAAAAAAAGCTTAAGGGGGTTAGGTGAAATGTTTGGAAAGTGTACTATATGATGAAAATTAAATAAACAAGATATCAACTTGCAAATTACAGTCTGTCAATTTGGCTTTCATAAAGAAAGCTATGAGGTGGATTTGGCTTTGGAGGTGGGTCTTGGTAAGGAGTGCCCAAGGGACAGAAGTAATAAATTATTCAATTGAGTTGTAATGTAATGTATAATATTTTAAGGTTCTTGTCAATTGGTGTTCTCAGATAATTTTTTGTTAATTGAGCATTTTAGAAAATTTTTATACAATTTTTATGAAAAATATAAAAAATTATTAAAAAATAAGTTTTTTTTTCTTTTCCTATAAAAAGTTTTTAACAATATTTTTTAATTTAATGTCCTTAGAGTATTTGTTAATTTTTCTCATTTTAAAAAAAAAAATCTCTTGTTAATCATTTACCCACACAAATTTATAGTTGTTATTGAATGTGATTTTCTTAGTATTTGTGCACATGTTAACTTTAATTTTTTGAAAATTTTATAAAAACATCATTTAATGAAGTATTAAAAATGTACCTTAACTTAATGTTTCATATTTGACAAAACAATTTTAATCTGTATTTTTTTCAAAGTAACAATTTTAAACTTCATTTTTTTAGGTATGATTATTTTCAAACAACTTCACTTTTAAAAAAAATTAGAAAATAAGAATCTAGAAAAATAGATATACCCAACAAACATGTACCCTCTAAGAAAATAGTAGATAGAAGATTTGGAGATGTAAGTACGTTTATTGTATACGCGTGGATTTTGTTATAACTTGTTTGATTGTCAAATTAATAGTTGAATTACAACATTTATACAATAATTTAGCACTTAAAACTCTCCAATCACTTATTAACATCCAAGCCAGGATATGCATCAAGTATGAGTCCCTCGACGTTTTGATGAGGCACGGCTGGTGGAGGAGACTTCTAGCTTTAAAGTACTTCCTTTCCTTCCAGACCAGTAAATGCAGGTTGACTGGACCTACTTAATTACTCCATACAATGCGTTATACTAGTTTTACGGGACTTTTATTAATTACCAAGGCCGTTACGTGAAGCTTAAATTTGTCTTTTCCTGCTTTTGAAGGTTACGTGAAGTTTCCATATGTTTTAGATTTTTCGTAAAAAAATTTGAAGTAGGAGAGGATAACGATGAAAGGCATAAACTCAATTAGATGCATTCTTTTTCCCTTTGCTCATATTGACTTTTAAGAAAAGATGCAACCTCGTGTACATTCATGCTTACTATATGAACATTCTCTAAAGTAAAAAAACAGCATGCCCAACACAATTAGCTTCCGTCTTCCGACCAAAAAATAAAATAGTTAGAAAAATCAATCATTCAACTATGTCTTGCCCATAAGCAAGGCTAGGAACTTGCTCAGAACTTGTGTGAGAACTATGTAGCTTATTCATAATTCACATAGAATCATCGTAGGGCATGATTTACAAAGATCTAGGTATATCCAGACAGAGTAATTAACTCTTATATATTGATACCATATATAGTTTTACAACATGTATGCCAACTCTTCATCAGAACATTATTTTTCCTTTTTGAGAACCCTTCATCACCTGTACTCAAATTAAAGTAAACAACACTTGAGCTCAAATTCCAAACTCCCAAGTTTTAGGGTCTCCCAAAAAAGAACCTTTCATATCAGTCACCACCTAATCATCAATCTCATATCATGTGATAGTAATGTGTAATATTATGTGTACTACTGGAATTTTGAGGAGTTTATTATCATGAGCACGACACATTTGTTAAAGCACTACTATTCGAATCATTTAACTCTTGCCAAATATCATGTAAAGCGATACGAAAACTCTTACCACAAAGTTACATCCCACCATGGTAAATAGATGGTTTTATACAGTACTACAAACTTAGTAGTGGGCTATACAAAACCTAATTGCAAATTAAGACTAGTTCATTTGTTGATCTGCACTCGGATAACCCAACTGTCATGACCCACAGACCCCAAGTTTGCTAAATTGGGTGGCCATGTATGGACCATGGATCTCAGTTGCATGTAATAATTGCTACAAATAAGTAAAAACGATCCCTTGGTTTCATAAACGATCCCTTGGTCTCATTATTTTTTGTTTTAAAAAACAATTTTCTATTTAAAAAAAAAAAAAAAAAAAACTTTTTTGGCAACTAAAAATGGACAGAAAATAAAAACTGTTCTCAAAACTCAATTTGTGAACATATTTTAGTATTTTCCATTTTTAGCATTAAAATTCAAATCCTAGTAACAACATAATTTAGTATTTTCCATTTTTTTCTTTAAAAAAACTATTTTTTTTTTAATTTCAACTAACCAAACATGTTTTTGATTTCAAAAATATAAGAAAATTGATTTTTCTTTATATTCCTAAAAACAAGTTTTTGAAAATAGAAAACAAAAACTGTTACCAAACATAACTTTACTATTTCACATTTCGTACATACTCTCTATTGGCATATGCTCATGATTATCTCACATTTTGCACGCATTTTTTTTTTTTGAAATTATAATTTTAAAACACAATTTCCGTTATATGATAATGTATATGCAATGAATGTGTAATAATTAATAAATGGTCATGCTAACAAGTCCCTTTAGTCCATCCACAGCAGTGGAGTTAAAAATTTAGCTATTTAGCACCAAAAAAAGTTACTTTGTCTATTTTACTACACACATGCTGCAGCAGTGGATCTATTTTAGGTTTTAATACAATAAAATAATATAAACATCACAATAAAATAAGATATCTACTATAATAAAATAATATATCCACTACACACAACTATCACAGTCACACACACAACCACAACCACCACCACCACCACCACCATAGCCCACAAAAAAAAAAAAAAAAAAAATCATCCAAGCCCACACCCACCAGACCCACCAGGCAACACCCACACCCACCACTACGAAACCCACTCGAGCCACCACCACGAACACACTAATCTACCCACAAACCCACCCATACAGATACCATATTGAACCCAGCGACCCACTCGCGAACCACATTGACCCACCACAGCACACCAACCACACCACAGTACACCAACGCCGATGAACCCAACCGACGCCGACTATTCAACCACACCACAGCCCACAACCCACTGATGCCGACGAACCTAGCCACCCACCGACGCTAATCGGCAACTTGGGACGGCTGGTGGGTCGGTGACGTTGAGGATGAGTCGAGCCACTACCGCCGATGAAACAGAGAGGTGAGAGTTTGAGAGAGTGAACTTGAGAGAGTTTTAGGAGATGAGAGCTTCAGAGAGTGACACTGTAGCAATGAAGGTAAAAAAATACATTTAGCTCCACTGCTGTATGGTTGATTTTTGTGTTTTGGTGGAGCTAAAATAAGCTATAAAGCTATTTAGCTCCACTGCGACAAGTGCTCTTAGGGCATTGGTTAACAATCTATTTTGAAAAAGTTTTAACACAACTTTTATAGAAAATGAAAAAAGCTATCGAAATATTAGTTACTTTTTTTTCTTTTTCCATAAATAATTTCTTTAAATGAATTATTAACCAATATCTTACTTTCTTTAAATGAAAGTGTGTAACTTTCATTGCTCATTATAAAATATGCATGGCTGAACTGATCTCCAATTAAGGGATAGTTACAGATCATAAATGCTTTCATAAACACAATTAAGTAAGATATCATCAACTTCTCCGCAATTAATATTTTTTGGTAAAACACAATTAAATAATTTATTATTATATATATATATTGCAAATGAGAAACTACAATAGACAGAATCCAATACACACATAAACAAATATTAATGACAGACACTATCACATTAATTAACAACCAAACAAATGAAGGACCCCCATTTATTCCTTTGATATTCCATCTTCTATATGGTCTAATCGATTAATATATATCCTTTTTTTTTAATACATAAAACTCTATGTATATAAGGGTCCTTGACTCAGAATCCCAACCAAGAAATGATCAAGGGCACTTGCTCTTGCCCTTGGAGTTCTTGAGGTCCCTGTAGCAAGGGCACTCGTCCTTGTTCCCATAAGTCCCAGATGGCACACACTGACACTTCTCACAACAAATACCGCAGTACTTCAAGCACCGGTCCTGTACTCCCGCCTTTGAGCACCTCACCTGGCACTTTGAGTCACAGAAGCCTATATTTTGTTTAAAACACAAACTGATTAGCATTTTTTTTTTTTTTTGCGATAAATCGAACCGATACAGAACTGAATCTCAATGTACCGTGACAATTAAACCATTCCACCACAAAATATCAAAGTAAATCCAGCAAGATTTTAACTTTTATAAGACAGAAGTTTTCAAAAAAGAAAGAGATTGTTTAAGTTTGTAAAGTATATCATATCTTACTTGAACCAGCCATTGTGGCCTCAAAGAAAGATGAGCTGAGGACAAGACAAACAAGCAGGAAAGTTGCAAAGGCGAGCTTCATTTTTTTTTCTTGAATGTGTCTCAGAAAATGTAGAGAAAAGATGTGTGGGAACAAATGTAAAGTACTTAGTTTGGCTTCAAAGGCAAAGGGTATGTGTGTGTGTGAGTTGGTGGAGACGTGGAGTAGGGGAGTGGAGTATTTATAGTGAAAAAAAGAAAAAGAAAAGAAAAGCTAGGGGTAGGTGAAATGTTTGGAAAGTGTACCATAAAAATTAAGTGCCTCTTAGGTAAAAGAGTCTAAGTAAGGTTGTTTATATTTTTTTGAAATACGTGTAAGTGAAAAAAGTGTGAAAATACGTATAATATTATTTAAAAATTAAAAATATGTCAAAAGTCCAAATCTTACTCCACTCTATATTCTACCAATAAATATTTGTCACGTGTTTATATAATTAATTAAATACTATCATTATTGACTTATTAGATAATTTTTGTTAATTGAGTTTTTTTTTTTTAAATTGATACAATTTATATGAAAAATAAATTATTTAAAAAAATAGTTTTTTTTTCCTATAAAAGGTCTCTAACAATATTTTTTAAACTAATGTCTTTAGAACATTCGTTAATTTAAAAAAAAAAAAAATGCTTGTTAATCATTTACCCACACAAATTTATAGTGGTTATTGAATATGATTTTTTTAGTATTTGTGTGCATATTAACTTTAATTATTTGAAAAATGTATAAAAACATCATTTAATGAAGTATTAAAAATGTACCTTAACTTAATGTTTCATATTTGACAATACAATTATAATCTGTATTTTTTTCAAAGTAACTTTTTTAAACTTCATTTTTTTTAGGTATGATTATTTTCAAACAACTTCACTTTAAAAAACCTGGAAAATAAGAATAAGATTATATATATAATCTAGAAAAATAGATATACCCAACAAACTTGCACACTCTAAGAAAATAATGGGTAGGAGATTTGAAGATGTAAGTACATATCAACTAAACAAGTGCTTATAAGTTTATAAGTTTTGATAATTGAATTACAACATTTATACCGCACTTAAAACGATCCAATCACTTATTGACATCCAGGGAAGTTGTTAGGATAAGTATCAATTATCAAGTATGTGTCTCTCTACGTTTTAATGGGTGCACGGCTGGTGGAGGAGACTTCTAGCTTTAAAGTACTTCCTTTCCTTCCAGTCCAGTAAATGCAGTGGACTTTTTTTTCCTTTTTTTTGGTGTGCTGACGTGTCACTCGTTGACTGGACCTACTTAATTACTCCACACAATAGTACGTTATACTAGTTTTACGGGACTGATTAATTACCAAGGCCGTTACGTGAAGCTTAAATTTGTCTTTCCCTGCTTCTCAAGGTTACGTGAAGTTTCCATATGTTTTGCGTTTTTCGTAAAACAAATTTGAAGTAGGAGAGGATAACGAGGAAAGGCATAAGGAATTAAGGTTCGGTCTAAAGTCTGAACTCGTATTATAAGAGTATTGTATTTTTAAGATAATTTTTAGGCAACAAGAAAAACGCTTCTAGGATAATTTATACACTTATAAACTTTTTTTCTCCCTAAAAGTTATCATAACTTTTGAGTAGAAGTGTAGTGTGTTTTTGTGTTAAAATATATTTCCTTCTTTCTTGTGTGTGTTTGTTTTTAAAAAAAAAAAAAAAAATCATCTACTACTTTTGTTAATTTGTTTGTTATAATAGGAGGAGGAATTTGATCCTTAGAGGATATAGATGTACTTTGTTAAAAATATTAAAGGACAATTTTTTTAGAAAGTTTCAATTTATAATGTCTGTTCTTGATGATAGCTTTTTATCATCAGACCAAGACACCAATCGGTTTTTGGTGTAAGCAGAGATTGAACCTCAGATTTCTTATTCAACCATCAGAAACTTTACCAGTTGAACTAACTGAAACCCATTAAAAAAAATAAAAGAGGTTAGTTGAGCTAAAATTTTTAATAATATATATGAGATCCATTTTAATGTTGTTTCTTTTAGCAAAACAATTTTAAAAAATGGAGGATGAAATCTTTAAACCTAAAAGCTTACACTCGATCCAAACTAATGGATTGGGTATATTAATTATTAAGAGACTTTAATCTATTTTGTCATATTATTAAAAGATTATGTATATTAATCATTTCTATATATAAAAAATTTAAAAATGTACTGCAATCATATATTTAATTATTTTTTCTATTTTTTGGTGTATACTCTAAGAATAAACCAGATGCTCCATCATAATTTTTTCACGTATCAAGCTTGCATAGTAGCAAATATTTCCTTTGCTTCAACGGTTTCCAAAGCATTCTAGCTATTTAGTAAAACACTAAAACTAAAACAGATATAAAGAGAGATGAGCTTCATTATAGCGCTTTGCGCAGCACCAAGGCATCTTTTAGCAGTGACCGCTATTCCAATGTTAAGTGGGTTCCATTATAAAAGAAGCCCCAACTGTAAAAGCTTCTTCAATCTGGCTGGCAACACATGTATATGCCATCTGCCATGATCATTATTCATAAAGCTACGCAATCTTTTGATGATCTCTAGCAATATCATTGATAGCGATGGCTTTGGACAATTCGATTTCAAAGAGTTTATGTATACGAAATTTTTATAATTTGTATACGAAATTTTTATAATTATTTTTTTTAGTCAATGAATTCAGGTCGTTTAGATACAGCTGAAAACTGAAAACTGAAAACTGAAAATTGAAAATTCGAAACTGAAAACACTGTAGTAAAATAATTTTTAAATATGTAAATAGTACCGTGGGATCTATTTTTAATGAAAAGTTTGATAAAAAGTAAAATTTGTGGGTCCGTGAACCGTGCACAAATACACTGTTCAGGAACAAAAGTCAACAACTGCAGCTACGGTTCATGTGAACAGTAGCCGTACAGTAGCGGCACAGTACCAATACTCCCTCACACGCGGGAAAAAAAAAAACAAAAAAGAGACAAAACGCAGACGTGAGAATAATTGCAATCCAAACACTCAAGTAGTTACATATTGTGGTGGGTTTCGTTTAGTTTCATTAGTGAATATTTTATAGTCAAATAAGAGATTTGAGTTTCAAATTTCACCTATATTAAAAATTAATTGATATTTTAATTTAATGATTTAAAAAATCATTATAAAGAAAACACTATAAATTGAAATTCTATTATATCTATAAAAAGTAATAACAATAATAATATAGTTATATATTGTGATAGGTATTAAGCTTCATGTGTTGGTGTTTAATGTCATATATATTTGTTCATAGCGGATCCTAAACTCGAGAAAAAGAGGAGGGTTGTAGTATGTTGATGTTTAATTAGTGACTCTATTATGAATGAAATCATTTTCAGAAGAAAAACGATTAATGTACTGATAAAAAGAGTAAGTTGCTTCAATTTAAGAGGAAAAAAAAAAAAAAAGTAAAGAAAGACCCAAATAAAATATAATGAAAGGAAATAATATATGTAGCCAATACTAACTAATCCCATCAAAAAAAAAAAAAAAAAAAATACTAACTAATCAATTGAAAATTCATAATCGACTCCAAGTTTGAAATTAAGGTTTGTCTTTGTTGTTGTCCTTTGATTGATATTAATAAAAGTGATCCGAAAAGTAAGGGGAAAAAAGTCATTTAACATTTATCTTTGATTTCTCACATGGTTAAAATGAGCACTATAAAGAGAGTTGGAAATTGGGATGGACAGATTTGGTGGATCGTGTTCAGTTGCACTGGACTTGAAACTTGTTCAACAATAAACACATGACACAATCTAGATGGGTTCAATGTAAAGTAGCTTCCCCCGCCCCCCCAAAAAAAAAAAGGGGTTCCTCAGCACAGCAGTTTGTTTTGTCTGTTGGTAATCGATAGCTTTAGATTTAAGAATAGTGTGGGTTCTGGAATTTACCAAGGAGTACGAAAAGCAGAGCTAGCAGTGCTGCAGTGGCACTTACATTACTTTTATATGAAACAGGGGATGGTCGGCCCCGTCTTCTGCCGACTAAAACGTGCCACTCACGTGACCAGTTTTAGGGGTTTAAATAAAAGTGGGGAAGAGTAGATTATTTCCTACTTTAATAATCTTTAATAAATAATATTATTTTTGTTTTTTTAGTTTATTATAAAAGGGTTATGCTAATGGGTGTCCTTTAGGTAATGATTAACAATCTATTTTAAGAAAATTTTGATACCACTTTTATGAAAAATAGAAAAAACTGTCCAAATATTATTATTATTATTTTTTTCATAAAAACTCTCTTTAAATGAATTATTAACTATTACCTTAAGGGCATCCGTTAGCATTTTCCATTTATAAACACTTACATACTAAATAGTTTCAACTTCCAACTCATCTAAATGATGCCCTAGTATTATTTGTGTTTGAATTTAAGTTTTGAACATAAAATTAAAAGATGAAAATTACAAAACTTATAAGTGTGTGTGGATATGTTTTGTTGATTACTTATTTTATTGAGAATATACTATGGAAAATGTAGAGACAAAATAAGTGTAAAATGCCCCCAAAATCCTTTTCTTTTTTTTGTGGGTAAAATATTGGTTTTCTTTCAAAATTTAGCTGGTAATTCTTAATTTTCTCGTAATGTTATTCCTGCAATCAAATTTTCTCTTGAGTGTGATTGGTAAATTTCTAGAATAGTTTATGAGATGTCATTCTTGCAATCAAATCTCCTCTCAAGTGTGATCGGTCAAATTTTAGTATAGTACATGATATTCATTTGTTATCTTGCTCTCTTGATTTTTTGGTTTTGGAGTTTTTCATTTTTCTTTTAGGAAAAGCAAGCCATAGTTCTCATTGAGGGAACGGTTTGTTTTCTGTCCAAGAAAAAAAATATCTTATGACACGGTTTCATAAAGGATGGCTCGGTTTTCGAATTTCATCTCTTCACTTGTTATAAGCATTTAGAGGAAAAAAAAAAAAAAAAAAAAAAAACCACATCTACTCTTAATTAAGGAGAAAATGGACATTTGTCCATTTCGTCAAAACTTTTCATCAAAATGCCTCATATCTGAAACTATTTAGAGAAATGTCATTGTTTTGAAACTCGATTTTTGGATAATTGAGTTATAGCGAACTGAAAATTAAAAAAAAAAAAAAAAAAAAATTTCTAAGTCCACGTTTGCTATAACTCATTTTTTGGAAAATCGAGTTATACATCTAAAACTTGATTTTTAGAAAATCGATTTTTAAAACAGGGGCATTTCCCTAATTAGTTTCAGACATGAGACATTTTGCTAGATATTTAAAAAAGAAGAAGGGAAAAAGCCCATTTTGACCCCCTTAATTAATTGAAAAATACTTCAAAATTTGATATATCTCTCCTAGTCTCCTGTCTATCATTTATTTAATTACAAAGAAACTAAAATATAATAATTTATTATTCATGCTTTTCATTAAAAGAAGGAAATTAATCAATTTAACTAAAGGGGGTAATATCGTAGATGAATGCGTACTTGTAATCGATGATATGGCATAATATAGTTAGTTATGGGTAAACATGTTGATTATATATTTTGAACCGTCCTTAAGGAGGTTGCTTAGTACAAATTAAACTTTAACGAGGTTTTTTTTTTTTTTCATTGAATATATTTTTATACCAAAAAAAAAAATCTCTGAAATGAGACAATTAATTCAATCAATACAAGAGTGTATGAGAAGATTTCTCATGCACCCGATATACCCGATATAAACCCATTCACTCTCACTGTAAGTCTTCAAATTGATTAATGGTTGCCATGGAATTTGTGAATTCCTCCTAGGGTCGAAACTTTTGTATGATTACGTTGGCTGAACAAGGAAATCTATATATATATATATATATATATATATAGTTTTAACCTTAATTAGCATCAGATTGATGTATAAAAAATAAAGAAAAAATCCGGGGTTGGTTTTTTGAATGTCTAACTAGGATCTTATTCAACTTATGATGGCACATGGCATTTATTTGTTGTGTGGGTGGATCACGCCACAGTGCTAACATAGTCCATCAAGAACATAGAATCATTTCTCGTCGATCGTTTTGAATTTTTGATACAACTTTATTAACCTAAAACATGGTGTATTTTTTGATAATCACCTACAATATGGTATATCTATATTATTAATAACAGGATTGCATGTTTGAGTTTCATCATTTTGCGTATTGAAATATTCTCAAATAAATTCTTGAACTTTCTAAAATACCCCTATCTTTTAGTTGAATAATTTTAAATTTAAAAATATAAACCGGTTAAAAGATTAATTTACTATTTTTAAGAGAGTTCCTAAGTTTTACGCTTTCAAACTTTTATCAAGATTCTAAAACTTAGAATTTTATCTCTATCTCATTTTTAAATATTTTGTCACTAAA
Organism: Quercus ilex subsp. ballota; assembly: GCA_032727855.1. Lineage (NCBI taxonomy): Eukaryota > Viridiplantae > Streptophyta > Magnoliopsida > Fagales > Fagaceae > Quercus > Quercus ilex. Next base: position 2,999,044 of record CM064909.1, read on the forward strand.
CACAATTAAAAAAAAAAAAAAAGAGCCTTATTGTACACCTAAAACACGTGTGATGAGTCTAGTATGTGTGTGTATATATATATACCCTTTCCAATAATGCATATTTTCAGTTATTCAATTATTCTAATAAACTACTTTCAACTATTTTTAGTTAATTTGTTTCCTAGAAACAAAAATAACCCATCACTCTCACTATCACAATCAAATTTATCATTACTATCCACCTCTTAATCTCCCTATCACAATCCAAGTGGGTGGAAATAATAAATTAGAATAATTAGATACTAATGGCATTTTAGGGTGTGATTAAAACTAATTAAAAATTCAAAATGTTTCCACAAAACTTTATTAAACCACAATGAATTAGATGCATTTTAGTGTTTTACTCTATTTAGTACCAATAAACTCAATTCCTAGTTTGTTAGTGGCACTATGAACTAGAATCTATTAACCTTTGGGCCCCCCTACAAAAAAAAAGAAGAAAAAAAAGACTCAATTGCTAGCCTAGAAGTGCAAAACCTAATTGCTTTTGGTGGATGCATTAATTTTACTCAATATATTACTCCATCCACAAACTCAATTACTACTTACTAGCCAGGAAAAGCAAGGGCCAGATACAACCATTCCTTTCCATAGGTCAACTCATTTTTAAGATACCATTCTTTTCCCTTTGCTCATATTGACTTTAATTTAATAAAAGATGCAACCTCGTGTACATGCATGCTTACTATATGAACATTCTCTTAAGTAAAAAAACAGCATGCTCAACTCAATTAGTTTACGTCTTCCGACCAAAAAATAAAATAGTTAGAAAAATCAACCAGTCAACTATGTCTTGCCCATAAGCAAGGCTAGGAACTTGCTCAGTACTTGTGTGAGAACAATGTAGCTTATTCATAATTTACATAGAATCATCGTAGGGCACGATTTACAAAAATCTAGGTCTATCCAGACAGAGTAATTAACTCTTATACTATACTGAGACCATATATAGTTTTACAACATGTCTGCCAACTCTTCATGAGACCATTAATTTTCCTTTTTGAGAACCCTTCATCACGTGTACTCAAAAGTAAACAACACTTGAGCCCAAATTCCAAGCCCCCCAAGTTTTAGGGCCCCCCAAAAAAAAGAACCTTTGACATCAGTCATCACCTAATTATTGATTCTATACAATGTAATGGTAATGTGTAATATCACATATATCACTGAGATTTTGATGAATTTATTATTATTTATCATGAGTACAACACATTTGTTAAAGCACTACTACTCGAATTATTCAATTTCTGTCAGATATCATGTAAAGTGATATGAAAACTCCTACCATCAAATCACATCCCACCGTAGTAAATAGAATCTTCTTTCAAATGATGGGTTTTATATAGTATTACAAACTTAGTCATGGTCTATACATAACCTAATTGAAAATAGACTAATTCATTTGTTGAATTGAACTCGGATAAACCCAACCGTCATGACCCACAGACCCCAGTTTTGCTAAATTGGGTGGCCATGCATGGTCCATGGATGCCAGTTGCATGTAATAATTGCTACAAAGGAGTAAAAACGATCCCCAGTTAGTGACTACCTTTCACAAAACGTGTTAGTTTTGGCATTGACCGCATGTGTGTCCATGTTATAAAAACCTATTGGATTCGAGTTGCTTGAAAGATGAAAGAAGCTACTAGAAAAGAGAAAGAAAGAGAGGGCCAGCTCAGACATTGGCTGGAAATAAAGCTCTCATATTTGACTATTTGTCACCAGAAAAGACCCCAATCCCATTCATGCATACAGAACAGATATGTCAATTTCTTTTCCCTTTGACTCACTTCATCAGCTGAGCTGGTTCCCATGCAAGCTCAAGGTGTATTCCACTAGAGACTAGCTGTCCCAATATGCCCTAATAAAGAAGCATCCTGGTTTAGCTTTTTACTGATTAGTTGAAATTAAATCAACCTACAGTTATACATTTTTAAAAAAAAAAGTGATTCCTAAGGTTCTTATCAAAATGTTAAATTTTGAAAACCGTACCAGTGTACCTAAACTAATATAAACCTAACCAAATACTGTGTATACAATGGCCAATGGGGTTATAGAATAAGACAAGGGGTAGCAATCTAATATGAATGTGGAAAAGACCTTCTCCATTGGCTATATATCCTATATATTACATTTTTTTTTCTTTTCCCCACTTCACTAAATTATACCAACTACCATCTACCAAGTCCAAGCAATATAATTTTTCGTCACTGCGCTGTGTAGCCCAGATCAGTCCAGCAATACATAAGAATGCGACTTTCATTGGGTAGATTTGAGTCCAAATCTTTGACTTACAGGTCCAGTTCAATTCAATTTTGTAAAACTTGGTATGCTTTCTTTGTTCTGTCAACGGTTGTTTTTACCAAGAAGCAACTCATTGTTCAATAATAGAGGTGAATGGTAAGACTGTGAATTCACTTCCTGTATCACTGTGAGTTTGCTAAGTAACACACAGTTTAAATCTTGCATTCAACCTGACATTTTGTCACTTCTGTAGCGGACAAAATATGTGGAGTCCCTTTGCCAACTGGCACTCGATTTGTAGGGACAACTGATAAGAATTATAAGATATTCACTGATACTAGTAGGTTTTGTACGTTGGTGTTGGTATTGTTGTTGTGGTCCTTGTGGACTGGTTCATCATCTCCTATAACCCGATTCACCATTCACCAATTCGCTTTTGGCCATGTCAAATGACATTATAGCAAATATCATTGAGAACAGCCATGACGTAAACCTGAAGGTACCAACTTCAATCAATCACATTATGAGTTTATGGATATTTTGCTTGTCTTATAAGCAATGAGTGAAATAGTACGATGAAATGGTGATTGTTGAGGCATCATATATAAACCTAACTCAATATTTTTCACTACTTAAGTGGTGAAAATTAAAAGAAGTTAGAGTTTTGTTTTTTTGTATTTTTTAGGTTAAAGTTATATAAAACATAACTTTTCATACTCTGCACAAATTGGAAAATTTGATCTCCACCTGAACAGTAACACACCTAACAAAGAATTGCAGTTGTAAATAAAGCCAATCTCTTCTCATATCTTGTCGCACAAATTGCGAGATTTTTTACTTTCTTAAAAAAAAAAAAAAATTTGATGGTGTTATTTTATTCATTAAACAAAAAATGAATTGATGTTTGTTTCTAAGGTTTTGAATTGGTACCACAGTAGAATGAAATAGTAGGACATGTAATGAGACAGCTAAAAATATAGAAAAGAAAGAGTAGTTAATAGAGATACAAACAAATAAAAGGTTATGGATGTTAAAATATTACAGTATATATTATGATAGAATACAAAATAAAATAAAGAAGAATAAGAAAAAGAGAAATGTAGATCCCAATTTGTTGAGATTAAAACTTAAAGTTGAATTGATTATATTTATTATCATTTTTATAATTTTTTTATATAAAAAAACCTATTTAAGTAATTTACTAATTGTTAGAGATCCTTCGGTCCTTCCTCCTTTTTCTTTTTCTTTTTCTTGTTAGTGATCAGTAACTTAAAAAAAAAAAAAAAAAATCCCTTAATTAATTTGAAGTACATAGTACATACAGGATGTCTATATATCTTATGTGGGGGTATGCACAGATTGAGTTAGGTATGATTTCAAGTTTTCAACCCAATTCACGTTTTTATAAGAGAAATGTTATATCCACAATATTTTTACAACAAATCTTAAATGATAGATTGTTATTGATTGTTACGGATAGATAAAAAAGTAATTTAAGTTTTGAACTCAAATTAGAACTAATAACAACTTTATACCTATGATTTGTTGTGAAAATATTGTAGATGTAACACCTCTCGTTTTCATAATGCCAAATGTCCAATCCAATCCAAAACATTTTTATAAATCAACCCAACTACCCAAGTACCAACCCCTATTAATCAGATTGTGGATTGTTATGTATGGAAAGTTTAAGAGTTTAGAGTTTAATGTCAGTAAATACTATAAATATTTTGGAGTTTGCTACTTGCTAGCCTTTAAAACAAAGTTAGGCTCTTTTGGATATACATCACTGTAAATTTCTTTAAAAAACCTTCTCCTCCCCTCTTCCCGTGTGTGTTAAAAATACTTAGTATTCTCAAAAATAAAAAAAACAAACAAACAAACAAGGCTGCAAGCCCTTATAAGCCATTAACTTGTAGCCAATGTGATATGAACAATACAACGCAACTTCACCTTTAGCTATATGAAGGCAAAATTTGATTTATGTCCAATACAATGTCAAAAGACTCAAAACTCAAAAGGTTTATCAAGACTTAGTTCCTATAACCAAAAACCGATTGATGTCTTACTTTGATTATAAAGAGTTATCATCAAGATCAGACGTTATAAGTTGAAGAAAAAAGTTTCTCAATAAATAAATATAAAAAAAAAATAAAAAAAAAAGGAATTCCTAAACACTAGAGAATAAAAACTTAGATTTTATTGGGCCTGGTCATGAGTGAGCCAAGCCCAAGTCCAAACCAAGGCCGCCCATGATAGTATGAAGAACCTCCTCTATTAATGGTCCCTGCTTTAGTTGGGCCACAATCTCAGGACCCAGAAGATAGCTATACTGTCCTCACTTCTCAATCGTAGTGACAAGAAAAAAGATGGCAGCCCAACATTAAGTTATGGTGATAAGCTCTACTTCGCAAGATATTTGAATAAAAAAATGATTTGTGGGTTTGTCTATTTGCTGGTTTAGGATGTTCTAAGGCCCACCAAATGGGCTTGTGCATTTCCAATTTCCAAATGTGGTTTGGCCTTTCATGCGTACAAACCCAATAACAGGTAGCAAGCCTAACCAAAAAGAGCAAACTTATACACTAAGAAGGAAGTGATCATGAATTTTAATTATTTCAGCTGGTAAAGTTTTTTTATAGTCAAATAAAATATTTAGAGCAAATGAATAAAATTTTCTTCCAAATTAACAAAAGACATTTGAAATTCATTTGAACTTTTTATTGAAATAATCTATTATTTAGTCACTAAAAAATACGTTGTGGGGGTGAAAAGCTCAATCCAATATATTGGGCCTAAGACCCTATTTGGGGATTACTGTTTGTCCGAGGAGAGGAAAGTATTTGAGAAGAAACCCATGTGAAAGAAATATACTTGGAGATGAGCGTGGGACATTGTCCGAGGAGATATTCAATTGTCCGAAGAGGCCATTATCCTCGGATTCGAAGAAGCTTGAACAAACAGATGTCTATGGAGTTCAAGTAGTTCTCCTGGCAATTCAAATGATGAGGATGAACCTCAGGCGCACATGAAAATGATAGGGACGAAGGAATATCTAGAAGACAAACTTCAACTACCACATTAAATGCATTACAGCTACTTTTCTGGCCGCATTAATGTGGAGAAGACCCCTGAACAGTACATTATCAGCTACCGCCACTCACACAAGGCTAGAGAAGATACCTGATGGGACACGTACTCAAGTGGATGTTTAGATGATAAACAAGTGGACGATGAAAATGAAGGGAAATGGTGCTATATAAGGAAGTGAGGCCTCTGATAAAAAAAGGAGAAAAAAGAGAAGGAGAAGAAGAAAACAACTTTACTGTAACTCTGAGACTTGTAACCTAACTTCATTCAATAAAATACCTCTTCGGACATTCATGTCTGCTTTTGTCTTAACGTGATTGCATGTTAGTTTACTCGCAAATACCATAACCAACTCTTGTTCAATTCATATCCAGCCCAGTTTTTTCACTCACGCTCTACAAATTCATTGTTCAAGATTCATTGGGCTTATAATCCGAACCTATTGGGCTTGGGCTACAAAAACGGACCCTACATATGTCATTTGACTCAATTTAATAGCGATTTTACATTATTAAAAAACACGTTTTGATAATCTTTGAATCTTCGCATTGAAGTTGAAGAAAATCTTCTAAATTGATTTTTAAGTAAGCCCTATAATTTTAAAAATGACTTCTAGTGTGTTTGAGAGAATTAAGGAGGAGAATAGAGGTAAGTGGCTAGATTAGTAAAGAACTAACCTTTTATTATATTTCAGTCGTTTTCTTCACCTTAATCCTTTTATCTCCTTCCATCTAAACATAGGGTTCAAAGCCAAATAATAATAGTTAATTCAAATTGTAAATCAACCCTTCCCTCCAACCTCTCATCTCTTCGGAATAAACAAATAGTGGAAATCTCAATGCCCTCAAAGAATGTCAAGCTATTGATGTCTATGTAGATCCATTAAACATAACCTTAATCCCATCTCAAGAAGTACTTTGACTCCCAAAGTAATTAGATAATGCATAAGTTATAACCAAACTCCTTACAAAAATTGTGTCCAAATTCTAATGGCACACTAACATTGACCAAAAATCTCTAGGCACCTAAACCCATTGGTGGGAAACCACATATGTATTATTTTTTTCTGTTTTCTCTTTCCTCCTCTTTTGGACTCTAGCATACCTAACGAGTAGGTTTAGTCTTTAGATAAGTCTAAAGTTGTCCAAAGTTGAATTCGATCCTAAATTCTCTCCGCTTTTATTTGTGAACGCATCAATTGCCTTTTATTTTCAGCATTTAGGTGTAGAACTGTAGACAACATAGTAATTAATTCGGTGACTTTAATATGCAAGTCTTTCAACCAGTTTAGGCCAGCAAAATCTTCTAAACCTAGACTTTATCTTAGAACCCACAACAACCTAAGGGTTCAGGGGCATGTGTAATTCTTATCCCCAACATTTTGCGATGGATGAGATCCATAAGCAAAATATATTAAAGAAAGGTGGGTGTGTAGTGCAAAACTGCTAAGAATGAAAGCTTAAAGAAAATTATTTTGTTTAAAAAAAAAAAAAAAAAAACCCTATTATTTGTTCCTTTGGGACAAACTAACTTTTTTTTTAAAAAATTTTGTCTAAGCATTCACATTAAATATACTAAAAAATTTAGCTTTTAGCACCTCTTTTCTCTCTCCCTTTCCAACCAATGAAAATAAATGAATTAAATAATAGTAGCAAGGTGCTACAATGGTATGCTACAAGTAATATCATTGTAGCATGTTGCTAAATTTCTTTTAGTTTTAGCATTTTTAATATAGCATGCATTTTGGTGATTGAAATAATAAAAATAGGTTTTTTTTAATGATTTTACGACCACAACTGTGAATGCTTCATAGCCATTATAATCCATGACAACCTACCTGCTTTATTTATATTTATTGAAAATCACTAAATCTAATGAAGTAACCTGTGTATTGGGAGACAAATTTTCATTAACAAATATTACATCCAAATAGCACTATTTTGTCATTGACAGTTTGTATGATTATTACTCGGAGAGAGTATAGAACATGGTAAAGAGAGATGATAATATAGGCAATTAACATAATGATAACGAATATAGTGGAGTACTAAAGCAGTAAAACAATGTCATTTGCTTGTAATGTGAGTTAATGAAGTTTCCTCCCAGTAGTTTTTATAAAAATCTGAGATTTAAACTAAAAAAAAATTAAAAAGTTAAGATGTAAGTTGTCATGATATACATTTTATTTTGGATGATTGGTACTTTTTTCCCAATAAATAAAGGAATTTGGATCAATAGCACCAGGCAAATCAGTCAGCAATTCAGGAAAATAGGATGGAAACGTTTCAACTTTCAAGTTTCAACAACAAGGCTTGTTGATTTGTCATCTCACACTCAGTACTAGGGGTTGTTTTTTAACAAATTTTTGAAAGGACCCACAAACCAATGATAAAGGCGTTAAGGAAAGAGCCCAAAGTAAAATTTGTCTTCTTCTCTATAGCTCCTTGCAAGAGTAAAAGTTTATCATCATCAACAGAGATTGACAAAGGAATGGTAAAGATCATATCGGGAAACAGAGATATCTTAGTGCATCATGTCCAGTGATGCGGTTGCAGAGTTTGGGAACTCAATCATAGGGACCATTGGACAGTGTTATTTCTTCAAAGATAATAGCTAGGTTAGGTAGATGTGAAATGAAAAATCTCTCTAGGCGTTTTTTCTCTTTTGGAGCAAGCATTGGCAGCTGATTCCATTTGAAGGGTCTATCTTTCTTTTTCTTATTAGCCTTTGACTTTGTGATTTGTGTCTTTTGATTTGGTGCGACTTGTCCTCTACCCTAACTTTTACTCTATAGAGCCTGGCCAAAAGGAAAAAGATAAAAGAAATAAAGCAAATGATATATTTACAATATTTCACAGAAAATTTTAAGGGTTTGTTTGAATATAATTTATTTTTGCTAAAACTAAAAATTAAAAATTAAAAACTGAAAACACTGTAACAAAATAATTTTTAAATGTGTGAATAGTATCGTGAGGCCCATTTTTAATATTTTTAAATGCGTAAACAGTGCATGCACATGAACAGTAAATTTTGTCTCTAAAAGTCAATAATTGCGACATAAGGGGGCAAAAAATGAAAGAAACGCAAACTTGGGTTTGGAAACGTGGATCCAAACCCACACTAAATGTCTTATTGTTATTATTGATAAGTAAAAAAGTAATTTCAATAATAGGTTTTAAATTATTGACTATTATTGATAAGTAAAAAAGTAATTTCAATAATGAGTTTTAATTTTTTTTTTTTAGAATACTAAGTATTTTTAACACACACGAGGGAAGAGGAGATAAGATCTTAAAGAAATTATTACTCAAAATTTATTATGAAAATATTTTGGACTAGAACTTCTTAAGAAATAAAAGATTATATTTCAATTTTTGAGACATACATAAAATCCAAAAGTGACCCCATAAAACAAGGAACTCCGAACTCGTGTTTAAGTGTAACACTTAAAAAGTCTTAACTCCAAGTTTTCTAGTTGATAAAAAATCCTAAACTCAAGTTTCTGACGGTAAACAACAACCCTTTAAATATGGATACAACTTATCGTATGACTAATTTATTTATTTATTTTCACATATATTTAAACGTTTATGTATAAAATAATATTATTTCTCAAAAAAAGAAAATGTATAAAGTAATGTCATAATAGATTAAGTGTTACACTCAAAATTTGAGAGGAGATTTCATGATTTATGTAAAAAGAGGGTTTATTGTATTTTCTGTTTCTTTTTCTTTTCTTTTGGGTTTGTTGTAATATTTACAAGCCGGCTATTGTGTTTCTATCAAAATAGTCAATACCAGATCAATATCGATCATTCTGGCAGCATGCGTTATACTGGCCACTAGAACAGTATCAGTATGTTGGAGATTTTTTGAAGGTTTCGGCCAATATACAAAAAAATAATTTAAAAAAATTAAAAGAATAGTTATAAAACATGTTATTTAAACTAGCACATTGGATTCATGTAGTTATTCTAACCTTTGAATATATCAGTTTTTTTGTATATAGTGGTTAATATATTGGTATTAACTGGTACTGAATATTTTGTTCCATAGAAAAGTTAAAATAGTTTTCAATATGATATTGACTAATTTAGTTATGAAATATGACCACCTTAGTTAATTTGATTCTATTTGCTAGTGACATTATGTATAATTTTACCATATGTTCACATTTATTTATCTATTTAGTTTATTGGTGATGCACTTGTATGGTGTTTTTACGTAATAAAAATATTTTCATATTCCTTTTTGTAAAAGGAAATAACAAGACCGATACTAAAATAATTTGTGCTTATGCTTTTTATAAATATTAAATTAATAAATGCTAAATTATAAATTACACTCTTTATCTCTATCTTTATAGTTTTAATTTAAAAAAAAAATTATATCTATCCTTTTAAATTATATATTTGATTTCAACGTAGTCTTTTAAGTCTATATGGCGCCATTGAATATATAACAACTTCTTTTCTTTTGTTGATGGGACCCTATATGACAACTTAGTTTTACTAACTATAAGGAATTAATGGGATTTAACGCACAATTTAGATTAAGAAGAATGTAAGAATTTTTCTTCTATTTTTTTTTTTTTGCTTTTGTTTTTTGCGTTCAGGATTGATTCTTCAAAAGAGAGAAATGAAAAGTCCAACTAATATTGTTTGCTAATCGCAAGAGCCAATGTCCCTCAATAGTTTAATTCCCTGTTTGTAAATTTCAAAAGATTCATAATTCAATGATTCAGTCAAAAAAAAAAAAAAATCAATGGTTAATTCGAATAGAAATCAAACATTGTTCCGTGATTAGCGTAGTGATTGAGAAGTAGTGCTTCCAAAGTATAGATAGCTAATGGAAGCCTTTTTTTGAAAAAGATAAGTGGGCAACTCGTTTTTACGTAATGTCGGTTTCAAAGAATATAAATAATTATTATATGTATCCTAAGTCGTACCATATTTCTTCTGTTAGGTCAGATTTGTACGAGTTTAGGTCCCCCATTTCACGGAATTGAAGCTCTCCTGGTTTTGGACATTAAAGCAAGCATTATTCATCACAATATGATTTTATGATTCATGCTGCTTTGTTGCGCTGGGACCAAATTAATCTAAGTTTTTTTTTTTGACACGCACTTGTTCACATACTTTGACATAACTTGCATATTTATTACTGTGTAATTGAATTATGTTATTTACCCATTACATACTGTCCATTACTTGAACATAGTGAAAAGTACTTTAATTGTTGCTTGCCATGTGTTTAAATTGTGTTGAAATGTGTGTGGTACTACACTTTTAGGATTGAAACACTAGGAGGAAAGGGCTATTACTTCATGTTGCTCGCTTGCATCATCGTCGGCTTTCACATGCTTAGGATATCTCTCCACATGCTTGAAAAATCCACCAAATGGTCCACATATTGAACCACCTAGATTTTATACGCATCACATTATTTGATTGAAGACACAAGTCAAAGGCAAGGTCCAACTCAATCAACCTATGGTTGGTGCTTGCTGCTTGGCAGTATTTGCGTCTATGCATGGGATTAAAGAGGGAGTAAATTGAGGTGGATTCTATTTAGTTTAATGGGCAAATATGAGATACCGGATCAAATCAGGTCTAAGTTGAAAATAAATTCAGTAATATCTTAGGTTGCGATTGAGATTTGAGAAAAAGTTAATTGAAATTTGAGAAAAAGTTAGTTTATTTTACTTTTTAGCTTATTTTTGCTTATAAAGTAGGTCATATTGCTCCAAAAGTTAGCTTTTATTTTTTTAATTTATTTTTTACATATTTTCAGCAACAAGTTTTTAATTTCAATAAAATAAGTTGTTTCCAAACAGATTCTTAGTTGAATGGTAAAATGCAGTTATTATAATCGTATTTTGAAAATAAAACCAAACATTAAGGACTAAAATGAGAATTTTGAAACATTAAGAGCCAAAATAAAAACAACCTCAAATGTTAGAGGTAAAAAAGTACATTAGTCTAAAATATCATAAGAATTTTAACTTGTTTTTAAGATTTCAATCAATTTAATTTCTTTTTTTTTATTTTTCAAAATGAGAGATAGTGGAATCCATTTAATTTCTTAGTATCAGATAAAATGAGGTAATCATGAGCGAACAATTTAAGGAGAAGATTTCTCATAAAAAAATAAAAATAAAATAATTTAAGGAGAAGATTAGAATGTGAAACATGGCATAATTGGGATTAGAGTTTGACATCATACAATATAATTGACTTGGTTTGTGATTATGTGTTGTTTTATTGATTTCACTTAAATCTCTCGAACCAAATGAGCTTTTTTTTTTTCTTTTTTTTTTTGAGAAACTCTCGAACCAAATGAGCTTTTTTTTCTTTTCTTTTCTTTTTTTCCTTTTTTTTCTTTTTGAGAAACTCTTGAACCAAATGAGCTAGATGAAAATTCTTCTTTTTAAACTAACAAAAAATTACATTGTGTTGCTGTTAGAAAACCCTTTTTTCCCCTTGATAATATATGAATTTAAAAGTTATAATACCCCCCATTACATTCCTTACCCACGAGTCCTTGACTAATAAAAATCAATTCATTGTCATATATTGTAGTAATCTACCAGGGAAAAAAAAATACCATAAATATTTGGAATATTAAAACAAAAACGATTTTCTGTGATCAAATATTTTGTTTTGAAATCTTTTAAAATCTATTGGTTGATATGATTGATCTATTTAATAGAATGGTCATTTATTAATAGATATGTTTTCATGAATTAAGTTAGTGTCACAATTCACCCATATAACGAGTTGTGTAGAGTGAAAAGTTAGGAAAATTATTAGGTACTCCCGGAGTACCATAAATGCGTACTTTTCCCTCTCACATGAATGGTGGGTCTCACCATGAATTTAATTAATAAGACCCACCATTCATGTGAGAGGAGGCAATACGCATTTATGGTACTCCGAAAGTACACAATAATTTTCTGAAAAATTATGGCACAACGTACAAATTGTGCGGCAAGTTGTGACACCAAGCGATGCTCTGTTTTCATAGTTGTTTTCAACAAAGGAATCTACTCCGACCAAAAAAATATAATTTATGTAGATCATGACAATCCTCCGCTCAATAAAACAATATAACAGCTAAAAATTTCAGAGGATAAGATAGCATAGCACAGCTACAAAAAAAAGTATAGTGATAGAGCTTTCATGGGCCCTAGATTTTCATAAATTAAGTTGTTGAATAAAATATTTTTATGTTTTTGAGAGTCAATAAAAAATTTCAAGCTGACATGAGAACATTATTTTTTTTTTCCATAATAAAATACATTTTTCACCTCTTAATAAAATAATAATAATAATAATAAAAAAAGAAAAAATTGAAAAAGAGAAAAGAGAAACACACCCATCTCTGCCGCGTGCTCACCATGCTGATAATAATAATTGAACAGAAAGCACATCATTGATTTGCACTATGAATTCTTTATTAATTTTCCTTTAAAAATAAAAACAAAATACATTATTCAATTGTGCTTTGACCGTACCTTCTCTCCATTTGACCGTTGCTAACGGAGTAACGGCAGTCATGGGCATTGGCGCCGTTTCATGCCTGTCATGAATTTTTTTTTATAACTTTTTTTAATATTAAAAAAAATAATAATATTATAATAAGATGGAGATGAAACCAAGAAAGTAGAAACTACCATTTGACCATAATATGGTGAAAACACATCCCTCTCACTTTTATTTAGGTAAAAACAGAAGATAAAAATATATTTTTGGTATTTTTAAGTATTTAATTTTGGGAGGAGCTTGTGTCCAGTGGCCAGAGCCACTAGACACAAGCCAAACCCTTCATTTAAATTATTATGTTTTGAAAACTTTTAATTTGGTCTTTAAATTTTTGAACAAATTTTTATTTGGCCCTTGTTGTCATCTTAAGGACGGAATTCTCTTACTTGGTTGATAGAATTCTCACTTGACACACGCATATGACCAGTAAATAAGAAAAAAAAATTTTAATTACCATTAAAAAGATTCATACCATCACCTTAATTGGGAAAAAAAATCCACATCAAAAAAGAAAAAAAAAATTCAATTTAAAGGAAAACAATAAAAATTAATAAAAAGAAACATTTATATTATTACAAAATTTTTTTAAAATGGTAAAAAAAAAAAAGATGTAGAAATAAATAAAATTCAATTCTATCCCAAACAACATAAACTCAAGATTCTTTGATAAAAATTCAAATTTTTCTTTTTCTTTTTCTACCATTTCTTGCCAGCCAAACGTTCCAAATCCACATGCCAAAAACTAAATAGGAAATGTTAACAAATACTCTAAGGGTATTAGTTTAAAAACTATTTTTAGAAATTTTTTATGGGAAAATGATAAAGTAATTAATTTGTTGATATTTTTTATATTTCTCATAAAATTTTTGTTAAAACTCTCCTAATAAGGTTTATTAACAATTGTGTTAAAAGAACCAGTTAACATAACCTAAACTAAATATAGAATAGATCACTGCCATAACTCCTTTTTAGAGAATTTATAATTATGCATAATTTGATCAATTTTATGTCTTTTTTATTAGACCGCCAAAATATGATTCCAAATTTGTTATTCTTTTTATAATAATAATATAGATTGTGGGGTCATGGGCCTAGATCATATAATTGGATTTTGGGCTTAAGGCCCAAGCTGAGGATAAGAGGCAGTCCGAGGATGGGTAAGTATAGTCAAGGAAACCCATGCTAGTGGATAAGGAAGACAATATTGAACATAATGGCCTAGGAGTTTTTGCCGAGGATGAATTTGTCCTTGGCTAGCCAAAGCTGAGATCTGTAAAGGATGCTTGCCATCTAGAGATGCGGTCCATGAAGTTCTAGAAATATGGATAAGCATTGCAGGAACGAAAGACAGAAGAATCCCAAAATATCTTGGAAAAAGTTGCTGTCACCGCATTGAATGCATCCCAACTAACTCCCTGGCCGCATTAATGAGGAAGTGACCTCTGCACAGTATTATTGCAGCCTTACAACCACCCCAGAAGACTTCTAGAGGGGGCTGATGGGACAAGTATCATGATAAACCATAAACTGTCCACGTGTTGGGTAAAGGTGAAAGAATAGATGTAGTATAAATAATGGTAGAAACTTAGAGAAGGGGGGTCGACAATTGAGAGAGAAATCACTGTAGTAATCTCAAGAACTCTTATAACCATTCTTATCCAATATTTACTAAAACAAAGCCCCTCTGATTGTGCCGAGAACAAACTTTCCTTGATAAACTCAGTTCATCTATGTTTGATTGTCATAAACACCATATTAACTGTTATCCATACACTAAAGCCTAACTCTTTGACCCACTCTCTATAAATTTATTGTATTGAACTCACTGAACCAAGATTTCATACATTTTAAGGCTTGATCTGAAAATCGTGTCCCTACTAGATAAATATTACCACTTATATTATAGTTCAAGATATATATAGATAAACAATCCAACTAGATTTAGTCAATTGTCACTCTCAAAAAAGAAAAAGAAAAAAAAAATTTAGCTCAATTGACATATCTTTTCGTTATAAATACTAAATAGATATATCAACTTTTAGTGGGGTCTAGTAATTGACATTTGTCCTCCTTGCTCTGAGCATGGGTATGAGTCACCATTATTAGCTAGGATCATAGGACAGAAGGTCATACATGTGAAGGGTTTGTCTTGTCGAGTTGGAAGTGGCTTGCCCTAAAACCCTACATTTTTTTTTTCAATTATAAATATATATGGAGTACGTTAACATGTACACCTAGGACAATCTATAATAAAAATAAAATGGATCCCACTTGCAAAAATTAACAAACAAATATAATTTAAATTGAAAGTGATTCAATCCATGTTTAAGGCCAATTAATTATAATTAAAAATTCAATCCTAACTAATGCCCAAGACCCATAAAATATTAATATTCATATCATAAATAGAATAAAAAAAAATTTATTTAACATATACTTTACATTTTGTGTGTTTTTGGAAATAACTTATAAACCGGCTTTTTATTTTTTATTTTATTTTTGTAGCTTTTATATATAGCTTTTATTTATAGTTTTTAAATTTCTCAAAATATTTTTTAGCAAAAGGGTATTGCGAAACAGAAATTTTTTTTCTTTTATCTTTTATTTATAAATTTTTTAAAATCTAACTTTATTTTTTACTTTTTTTTAATGTAAATATTTTACTGGTTTAACATATTTAAGAAAAAAAATTTAAATAAAAGTTCAAACAACAATCTATATAGTGCATCTCTCTCATAAACGAGTAAACGTGACAATGACTATTATGATCATGTTCAAGAAGACACCAACTTAAATCAATCTTTTTACCCATTTTTTCGTTCATACAAAAAAAAAAAAAAAAAAAAAAATGATAACGTCTCGTCCTGTTGCTGAATGTTGATAGTTACCCAACTTACCCTTCCAAAAATCTAACCAACCAACCAACCAACCCCTGAGCTCTCTTTTCCTCTCTCTCTCTCTCTTTTTTCTGTTCTCACTGCGCAACCCCACAACCTGTAAGAAAAAGAAACGCTATATTATATATAAAACACACACAAATTAATACTATAATATAATTGAAAAATAAAAACAACAAAAGCCGCAGAATAATAACAATCTAAAACTGTTGGGCAACACAACAGTTTCCCTGTCTCACGGCAATATAATCTTTTTCTCTCTCTCTCGTTCTGTTTCCTTTCACTTTGAGCTCTGCTTTGCTTTGTTCTCGCTGTCTCAGCTTGGAAGTGAAGCCCAAGTGAGAGAGAGAGAGAGAGGTGGAGTGGCATAGTCGTAAAAATGGAGAGAAAGCAAGGGTTCTTTTCGGCACTGAAGGATGAAGTGGTACGAGGACTATCTCCGGCGAGGTCAAGAGGGAAGTCTCCGGCGCCGAGAAGTGGGTCCCCCATGTCCAGCTTACTAAGACGACGTAGCAGCAGTAAAACCCAGCAGGCCCACTACTACGTGGCGCAACCGGAGCCGTTGATTGGGAGATCCGGGAGCTTGAGGCCCACGGAGGCCTTATCACCGTTGAAAGAAGGACCCGACGGAACGGACGGCCAGGATGGGAGGATGGAAGGCAGGTGGGCCCATTGGATGAAGAAAAGCCAGCTGTCAAGATCTCCTTCAGTCACGTGCTCATCCTCTTCTTCCTCGAACTACAGCAACAGCAACAACCACAACAGTAACAGTAACAGTAACAGCAACAAACGGTCGGATCTGAGGTTGTTGCTTGGTGTCTTGGGTGCGCCGCTTGCTCCGGTGCACGTTAGCACTGCTGACCCTTTTCCTCACCTTAGCATCAAAGACACTCCAATTGTTAGTACTTTTATTTATTTTTATTATTAGTCCCTATCTAAAATCTTTGATGTATGACATTTATTTACTAGATAGTATTAAGGTTTAAGGCTTATATTTAATTTTGGATTCTCTGGGACCAAGTACTTTGGTATTACTTTTTTTCGATAATTAAAAGGGTTTTGGAATGTTTTTAGAATTTGACCCACTCGCTAAATTGATTTCGTGAAGCTTTTATTATATATGGTTGTAACTGTTTTTTAATTAAATGGTTTAGTCAAGGTAGGTGAGAGTGTAACTTGTAAATTTACTTTCATTTCACGCATGCTGGATCGTTATCAGTTTTATCCTTACATATTTTGTTGTGATTATGTTTTATCAAAATTCGTTTTGTATTTTTTAAAATTGATTTGTTAATTTTTAACTCTTATTTTTACTTAAAATTGTAAAATTTTATTTAGTTTTTAATGAAATCTGCTGTTTGATGAGTGAGGTGAGGACAATATCGTTGAACCACAAATGTTTTTGATTCGAGTAAAACTTAGGTGTTGTAGCTTAGATTCCCAATTGAGTTTACAACAAATAAAATGTTATCTTTTCTAGGAACAATTAAATTATTTTATTGGTCGATGCAACTGTATGGTTGAATTTAAGTGAGACTATAGCTAAGTTCTACCCTTTGATTCAAATATGAAGGATTGGATTCATATGAAATCCTGAACAAGTAGGATGAATGTTTTTGAGGCATTTTCCTTTCTAGAGTTATCTTTCTTGTGAGGGAGAAAAGCTGGGTTATTTGTTAGTTTTTCTGTAAAGCCTGCTACTTGATTCAGCTTTAGATAAGTGTGCTTAAACGTGATTTTCTGGGGGTGACTTTGCAGGAAAGTTCATCTGCCCAGTATATATTGCAGCAGTATACGGCAGCATCTGGAGGGCAAAAGCTTCAGAATGCTATTCACAATGCTTATGCAATGGGAAAGGTGAGGATGATAGCTTCTGAATTTGAGACGGCTAACAGGGTTGTAAGGAGCCGGAATTCATCCAAAGCTGCAGAGTCAGGTGGGTTTGTCCTGTGGCAGATGAATCCCGACATGTGGTATGTGGAGCTTGCACTTGGCGGCAGCAAGGTTCATGCTGGTTGCAATGGGAAACTTGTGTGGAGGCACACACCTTGGCTTGGTGCACATGCTGCTAAAGGGCCTGTTAGACCCTTGCGCCGAGCCCTTCAGGTGAACCTGCTTGTGCTTAGTTATTAATTGTTCTTTTTTGTTTCCTTAGTGTGCAATTAGATGAACACTCTTCTGATTTGCTTATTTGCTGAAAGTTAGTTAAAGTATATTTGTACTTGGAAAAATGAAGGTTTTAAAAAGTTGTACATAAACAAACGAGCTAAAATGTTAAAAGAAAAAGCTGTTAACAAAGTGCTTCATGCCATATGCCACATTGGTACTTGATGATGACAATTGTGTGCCTTATTGTTTTCAGGGACTTGACCCCAGAACCACTGCAAGTATGTTTACCAATGCAAGATGTACTGGAGAGAAGAAGGTCAATGGAGAGGATTGTTTCATCCTCAAGCTTTGTGCAGATCCTGTGACATTGAAAGCAAGGAGTGAAGGGCCAGCAGAGATCATAAGACACGTCTTGTTTGGATACTTCAGCCAGAAAACAGGACTCCTTGTGCACTTGGAAGACTCCCATTTGACCCGCATTCAGAACAATGGAGGGGATGCGGTGTATTGGGAGACCACAATCAATTCCTTCCTCGATGATTATAGGCCTGTTGAGGGAGTAATGATTGCTCACTCAGGTCGTTCAGTTGTAACCCTTTTCAGGTTTGGAGAAACAGCAATGAGCCACACTAAAACTAGGATGGAAGAAGCATGGACAATTGAGGAAGTGGCTTTCAATGTCCCGGGCCTTTCGATGGACTGTTTCATTCCTCCTGCTGAAATAAGATTTGCTTCTATGAGTGAAGCCTGTGAACTTCCTCAGGGTCAGAGAGTAAACACTGCTGTGGCAGCTGCAGCTTATCGTGCCAAAGTTGCTGCGTTTGAGAATTCTCATGACGGCAATGTTAATAATATAATTTGGAAAACAGATGTTTAGGAAAGAGGGAGGTCTGTTGGAAAATATCACAGGGCTAGCTCGGTATCTAGTTTCACTTGACTGACAAATTAGAAAGTAGTTTGGTAAGGTAATAGCAGGGTTGTTTGCAGCTTTTCGGCATGGGAACAGTGCCTCTTCAAATTTGTAAATACAGCACAATCATTCACAAGCATTCTCAGTTGCCTGAGCGACTTTTTCTATCTCTCAATGGAGAATCTTATTATGGAGTCAGGACTTGGGTTTTTGGTGGATGAATTGGGCAAAGGGAGGTGTGTTTCCCATTTACTTTCTATACATGTTCTGAAAACAGGACATCTGAGGTTCATTTTCAAGTCTTGAGTCTTGTAAGATTTTCTCGATTGCATTCGACTGTGATACTTCAAGATCAATTAGGATTCCTGTAAAATTTCGTCCGTGAAGGCATTTAACATTATATGCATAGCCATGTGATGAGAGTTTCACTCCAAAAAGATATGGCTTTTAAAATATTTTGAGTACTATGTTATGAATCATGAACGTGTAACATATTAGTGCAGTATTTCTTTTTCCTATTTGTTTATGATAGAATTTGAATGTATGCTGTGCAGTGTGCACTATTTAGTTAGAGAATTTAAACCAAAAGACCTCTCTTATCAGCATATTTAAACCAAAAGAAGACCCTCCTCTTTGAATTTGAATGTATGCTGTGCTTATGCCTTATGGACATTGACACTGACAGTTTGACCACTGGTAAACATGTCATGGTTTACCTTGAAGTTGTAAACATGAGCTTCCACTTCTCTAGTCTCGGTGTATATCCTATACAAACATTGTTTTAACATTGCATTTTAATTCTGATTGTTCCAAATTTTACTGGTTAGCACGCCTGCAATCTTTTCTGGACGTAAAATGTAAAAAAAATGCTAATAATTTCTTCTTCTTTTAAATTTTAAAAATTATACTTTTTAGTTGAACACCAACATTAACTTACTAATTATAGATTATGACAGCATGCTATTGCTGCTAAAAAGCCATTACGAGAAAGCAAATTGTGTATGATTAAAATTGTTGAACACTAATTAAAATGCTGACGCTGAGAAGCTCGTTATCATTAAGTCTTTCTCCTTGTTCACATTGCGTCATTATGTTGTACAACAAACCTTTCAGAGTTCAGACCGCTCCTGTCTTGCTTTTTTCATTTTTCTTTTTGGTTGTGAATCACACGACACAAGACTCTTGATCACCATAATCATTTAATAAATAAATAATATATATACTTATAATTTTATTTCTTTTCATCAACACTCATAAAGATTTTTATTTTGATACGTGCCGATTAGTACACACCAAAAAAGAGATAGAGAAAAAAATCATGCCAAACTTTTACTTCATTTCTATTTGTTTTTTAAAAATGAAGAAATAAAAAACAAAGAAATTATTTCACAAATGGAAAATCCCAAGATACACATGGTGATTTATATGTTTTTTTTTTGTTACTTTATTTTAGTAAAATAATATGGCTTATTAATCTTTTGTTGGGGGCGTTTTTTCTTTAAATTGGATCTCTAACTCATTACGTGGTGGTTAATAAAATATTCAAGTGTATTGTATCTCACTAATATCAAACTCACGTAATGCATGAGATAATGTAATATAATTATTTTATAAGAAGATGATGTAAATTTTGTAGGTTAAATAGTGCATGTGTTATTTAAAAGTATTTTCTATTTTTATAAGTTTTATGTAAAGAAACATATAATGTATTTTACATTTAATAAATAAATATATATATATATATATATATATGAAATAAAGTTTTTTTGATAAAAGATTTAAATTACATAACTATAATATTATTTTTTATAAATAGAGAAGATGTTATTAAAAGAGATTTTTTTTTTTAAATCTACTACAATAGGTTGACTAATTTGAACAAATCCAAGAATATTAAAAAAAAAATGTACACCCTCATTCCATAGAACACATATAACATGTTACAGTAAGTTTAAATTATTATTTAAAGCCCAATTAATTAAAAATGGACCAAATGGACTGAAATAGTCTGAACAGACCAAATTAAACTGAAGTAGATTGAAATAAACCGAATGGACCAAATTAGACTGAAATAGACTAAATGGACCGAAGTAAACTTAATGGGCCAGAATGGACTGAATGGACCGAAATAGACCAAATAGGTTGACTATGCCAATAGTGTTTTTTTTTTTTTTTTTTTTTTTTTTTTTTTATATAAATAATTGTACTTATCAAAAAATAATTAGTGGAGATTCAATTCAATGAGTGAGGAAGAAATCTATATAAATTTTTTTTGAATTAAATAATTGAGAGGTTTTTTTAATAATTAAAAAAAAAGAAAAGAAAGGGAAAGACCTATATAAGCGTTAGACACATTTAAATAGAACACGAACAGGCTTCACGCCGTGTAGATGCAGTGCACTGCGTATCATCGTGTTTAACACGAACACAAGAGTTCAGTTCCGTTACGTCGGTTACGATTCATAATCCGAATAGTCTCGTACCATTCTATATATATACTAGAGCACGTGTTAAAAAAAAAACCAATCAATCATGGGGAAGAGGAATAGGAATAGGAGTGGTAGATACTACCCATCAAAGAAGAAGATGGGAAATAGGAGGTGGGAGGAGTTGAACCACGATTGCTTGGTTGAAGTGCTTAGAAAATTAGACATTGAATCCTTGTTAACCAACATTCCTTTGGTGTGTAAGTCTTGGTACGTACAAAGCCTCTTTAGACCCCAAGTGTTGGAAGTGCCTTAATTTTCACGAACTCGCATCTTCACCTTATCTACGCCCACCCTACAATTCACCTTTCTTCGATGACTTCAACATTCTAAACGGGAACAATGACTTAGCCAATGCGTTCATAAAATTTGTGGTTGATCGCAGTCAAAGATGTGCCACTACGCTTGTGATTGCTGGCTTCTTCACTCAACGGTCCTGGGAATATGTCTCCCAAGAGTAATACTATCTTTTTTTCTTATATTCATGCTTTTTTTTCCCCATCTCTTTTAATAAATATATTAGTCTCTTGACTCTCTTCACATATGTTTAAATGATCTTCTTTTCACTAAATTGAAAGGAAAAACTTGAAGACAATTCCTTAATAATATGTATTATATCTTCTTAGGTTTTCAATTGAATTCAACTACATGGTTATTATGTTATTTTTCAAGAAAAATTGAACTCAACTATGTGGTTGTATTGATTAAAATTTATGCTTTCTATTATTTGAGAAAATGTTGAACTTAATTTAATAACTTAAATTTCAATAAACAACTTACTTTGTACTTAATTTTTACATAAGTCATACTTTCGTGTTTAAATATGTGTTGTAGACTATTAGTTTTATGGAATTGGATTTTTTTTTTTTTTAATTTAGTTTTTTTTAAAAACTATTTTATAAAATATTTTTATTTTGAGAATGTCGCAATTTTATTTGAGTGTATGTGGGGTTCTTACTGGGGTAGAATTTGATGACATTAATATTTAAATATCTCTATTTACCTTAATGTTCTTAGTTTATCTTATTGTTAAATCTGTTTCAATTAAATAATAGGATTACTTTTATTTTAAAATCTGTTTCAATTGATGTGTGTGTTTATATATTGAAATGCACTCCTTTTTTTTTTTTTTTTTTTCAATAACCATATTCTCTAAGATGAAAAATTACTAGCAGGTGCCCAGAATTGAAGTGCCTTAATATACCGATGGAGTTTATGTTTGGGGACGAGGGGCAGCATCTCTCTAAATTTATAGGCAGTTGGGGGAATTTAGAGTTGTTATCTATTGAAATTTGCTATTATCTTGATCAGATTTTGATCCCAATCAGCACTCATTGCCATAAGTTTCAGGCGTTATGTTGCCGTGAAATCCAAATTAGAGATGAAGATGCAAAGGCCATAGTCAAATTAGAACAAAAAATCAAATACTTGAGATTAAGTAGTTGTCGCTTGTCCCGTGAGAATGTTTTGATGATTATAAAGGGCTGCAGACACCTTGAGCTCTTGATTATGAGGTACTGCAATGGATTTAATGTAGATGATGAGATATTGAAACTTGCTTCTCATATCAAGACTTTCGATTATCAAGGAACCTATGCTTGAAGATTGTTGTTGATGAAGACCTGTGTGCAGGCACTTGAAGACGTGGATTACTTCTAGTTTGTACCAACCAACAATTTATTTTTGTTTTTGCTGTTGTTTTTTCCCCCCTTATTATGGTTTATGGTGATGTTTATTAATTTGGTTGTTGTATGTTTCTATCTCTATTTAGTTACTATTGTTTAATTATCTTAATTACGTATGAATAGAATAGCTAATAGTAATCTAGTATCATAGTGCTACATTATTATTTGTAATTTCAATAGGTTTTTGAACTTAAATGATGCTCAATCTTACAATATGATCTTGTTGATCATTCCTCTGTTTTCCTGTAAGATCCTAATTTTAACAACCTTATAGTATATACCGCGTTCTATGGGATATCAAGGTTGTCTAGACTAGTTCTCCATTTAATATGTTTCTTATTCATTCTTACAACAATTGTATTTGCTTTATTGATCCTTCTGTCATTTGTTGTTCTTCCAAAAAGAGGTTTATTATGGAATTAATTATCCTTTCTGTCTAATAAAGTAGAAACAGAAGATGACACAAGTCACACAACATAGCCTTTAGGAAAAAGATTGTGGAAAATGGGTGCCCTAGTGAATGCTAAGTATGTCCCTGTTAGCATATAAATTTGTTTTACACGTTCTGTGTCATGCCAAATCTCTTTAAATGTGTTTCACTTTTTGAAATACTTTACAAGATGGAGTGCTTGGCAATTTGGAAGAATTCATTGGTGCTTACCACCACTATGATAGCAAGTGATAAGGTCAAGTTTGCATAATGCAAAAGTAACATGTTTTCTAGGTAGTATTTGTAGACTTACCTTTCTTCTTTATAAAGTCTAATTTATAATCAAGAATTATGAAATAGTCAAAAGTTGGAACAGTATAGTTGAAACATTTGATCAACTTTCTCTAGTTTTGGTATTGCTGCAATCGTCTCTTAGTAGCTTTGCCCATTTAGTTTTTTCTTCTTGTTAACATGTAGCATATTTTGTACATGATTATGTAGATTTATTTATAATTAGCATTGCTCTTGATAGTGGCTTTACTTGAATCATCAATTATCCTTAATTCAATCAGGGTCTCACAGGTCAATTGTTTTACATATATGGACATGTTATACAGACACTTTGTACCAAAAAATACATAGATGCCATTCAGAACATTCATATATGTTTCTCTATTGTGCTGAAAAATACGTAAATTTCATTCAGATTAAGAATATTCCTATTTGTACACTTTTCTTAAGCTTGTAAACGTGTGAAGGCCACCGAGCCTAAGCTTGGATTCTTTTCATTCATGCTAAGACAACAAGTCAAGTTAATGCATGAACTCTCTCCCAGTTTTCTATCACAAACTTTCTAAAATAATCCTATTCATGTTGTGTAGAGAAGAAAAATGCTTTCTTGTATGCTGCTTGTTGCTGTTTCCTTTACTATTGCAGACTAATCTGTGAAATATAATAATTTGTTTTTATTTTTACAGAATAGCGTATGCTATTTGCACTAAAAGATGTTTACTTCTTATACTAATAAAACATTTATGTTTTTAGCCAATAGTCTTGTAACTCTGTGGTATAATTGATTCTCTCAATGGAGAGTATCTGAGTTCAAACTTCCACTCCTCCACTTGTAAAAAAAAAAACAAAAAAAAAACGTTCCAGATATTAGAATCACTGTTCTACAACATCCTGGAGCCTTGGCCAATATTGTTGAGACAGCAGATTCTTCTTGGTATTTGGTATAACTATGCTAATCAATTGAAGTTTCCTTGTACATGAATACTTTTAAAGGACACAAGGACTTTGTCTTTTGCTGGATAGAAGGATATAAGGAATTTAATCAAACTAAAGAAGCCCTTAATTAGCTTCATAGTTTGCTGTGTTCTGATAGCGTATCTAGTCTTCATCATTATAAGCTTAGAAACAGACAGCAATTTTCCACGCCAATTGTACTTAAAAGCAATAAAATACAACAACATGCATCCTAGTACAAGATATTCAAATAGGAGATTAATAAAACATCAGGATAAAATACTATCAACATCAACAGGGCCAAATCCAATGGTTTTAAGGCATAGGGTTATTCTTTATTCCCAATTACCAGTACTCGACAAGGATTAAAACGTGTAAAAACCAGATTTTCATGCTTTTATCTATATATAGGACATTATAAGGTATAGCCGCTTCTTGAGACCTACACCAATTGTACATATACTGATTTTTAATTTGTTTTTAGAATTGGATTCTAGGGTTCTTCCTTATGGTGCTTAATATTTATATGGGGTAAAAGTTGAAGCATGTTGAAGGGACCACATGTAGTTTCTGTAATTTAGAGAGACAATTTCCCATATCTAAGCTGTGGTCCCTCGCAACTTTCTGCAGCAAGCCCATATGTGCACAATAGATTTAAGATATAACATTATCATAACTTGGAAGTGGAAGAATCACAGGGAATTGTGGGCTATATAATTAATCTTTGACATATGACATCCATATCTGATCATCCTTATTCTATTTGAAAAAGAATAATGTTTTCTTCTTTTTTTCTAATGTGAATATGAGTAATGCTACATAGGTAAAACTTAATCACATTTTCTTAAATCGAAGTACTATAAGTTTTCTAATTAAATTTAATCATGTGATTCATTAGTCAGTACAATTAATAACCAATGAACTACATGGTTGAATTTAAATGTTCTTGAGAAATATATTGTTGTTTTTGTCGCATTAGTCAATACGACATGTAGTCATGAAATTCTCTCTAAATTGTGTCCATGTTACAAAAGACTAACAAATGGATATGTTAATTTTTTAAACATAAAACAAAGAAAAATACTAAAGATATTACTATATAACCTTTACAGACTGTTGTATATTTATATTGTTGATTTGGTACTAACCACATTCATTGTCACTTTATAGTTCATAGTAAAAGTGATAGAACCTATAGCATTGCCCTTTGAAAATTACAGCTCATATATAAAAGTAATGAATATACCATGAAGTTACTGTTTAAATTAACATAGCGTTTGAAGAGGTATAGGAGTAGCATGCAATAGAGCTGTTGACAAAGAAGCTTAAACGAAAATCTAGAGTAGACAACATCATGACAATTGTACATAGATATCCGGAAGTTTTGTCCTCACATGAGTTCATATATTTGTAATTTTTAGGAGGTTCAAAGATTTTGCCTTGCTTACGTGATCCCTTTTAAAGGCAAAGTTGCACTTCAACAAGAGATATGATGTCCAGCGACGAGAATGATAAAAAGTAGAAGCAGCAAAGTGCTAAAGTGATTGCTTAGAAAACAAATTTAAACTTAGTATAATGTGGAGGTCTAAACCCTAGCAAGCAAGGTGAAAGGTGAGGACCACTTGCTTTCTGATGTGGGAATCACTTGCAAAGCAGAGAAAAGAATATAAATATTATAATAAAAATATTATAATTACAACCAATGCAAGAAAAAAAAGACCCTAAAAACGTAGAATTAAACCAGATAATATGAAAACATTAAGTTTTAGATGGGCTTAATTATCTGTTTTTTCACTGTGTCCTGTGAAGCATTGAGCATTACATTATATATTCAGAGTGACTAGCTAATATCATCTTATTATTATGGAAGACATGAAAAATCTATCAGCTAGTGCTGGAAATGCATGTTCAACTTTGCAGCTTAAAATGCAGCTTAAAGTACTTGGAAATTTGGAATGCACAGAGTGAAACAATCAAACAAATTCTGTACTTTTTCTGCAGAACTGAATATATAAGTAAAAACTGCCAAATACTTAATTCATCAAAAGAAAAGAAAAGTGAATTAGCTAGTTAGATTTCTTCTTTAAAATTTGATGCCCTCGTGACTATTGGTCTTTCATGATCAAGCACGTAAACAAATGCAGCAAAGTACAGTTTGAGTCAGAAGTAGCATAATTCACCCTTTCACTTCCTGGCAGCAATACAAAACTGTTAACCTAACCTTTTTTGAAAACAAAATGGCGTAATTTTAAATATAGAAGTTGCTTCAAAAGTTTTAGACTAGAGAAATAGAGAATCCAACTTTTCTTGGGCAGCTAGCTGCAACTACACCAGTCAATCGGCCACTCCCACATCCACTTTCCAAAACTTTCTTTTTCTCATTATATATCCACAAATTGCTTACATAACTTGTGATTAGTACATAACAAAAGTGGTTCACAGGTGGATAAAGTAAAAATAATGTTAGTTCCAATCATATTAAACTATGTTAAGTGTTATAAAAAATATTCTGTTACTAATATTATTTAAATGAGTGATGTTAGAGATATTACAAATTTTACTACATAAAATTTACAAATTAATGTATATATTAGGTGGTTGAAGCCTGATAAGTAATAATTAAATTCATTATTACATTAGTTTATAATTAAGTTTAATATAATAAAATTTATAATAACTTAAAAAATTTCCTAGAATCTCTTTATATAAGCCATTATATCAGGTGGTTGAAGCCTAATAAGTAATAATTGAGTTTATTATTTCCTAGAATCTCATTATATAAGCCATTTACCCTCAGCAAATACAAAACCCTAAAACCAAATTTTGTCAGTTCCATGGATTCCCTTAAGAAAAAGAAGATCAACCCCTTCACTACCTCCACCACCCAAACCACTATTGCCAACATGTGCAAGGAGGAGCAGACTTGCACTAATCCATCTTGTTTCTTTTGCACAATGAAAGAGCCAGAACCATCACTCAGGAGAGTTGCGATGGCAAACTTTTTCAAGGAAATGCCTTTCACAGAGCACCAAGACCAAGTTTTGGTGCTTAGTGGTCTGTGGCATGTGGCTATGACTCACCCTGATGACCCAGAGTTCCCCTCCCTCGGCATCTTCAAGTGCATGGCAAACTTAATCTACAAAGGTATCAATGATAGAAATTGGCTTCTCAAAGACCAAAACATTTTTATACCTTATTATGCTGCTCATGTCATTGGCTCTTACACTATGAACAAGGTTGAGTTCACAGAAATAGCAGTCCAGCAAGGTGTCATACCACCATTAATGGAGCTCTTAAGAGGAAAGATCAGCTGGGTTGAGCAAAGGGTTGCGGTTAGAGCACTTGGCCACCTGGCTAGCTATGAGAAAACCTTTGAAGCTGTAGCAAAGTATGAAGAAGAAGTGATCAAGCTAGCTATGAAATTAGCTTGTACTTGCCTAGAAGTGGTGTATATTAACTTTGTTGGGGTGAAGAATATAAATAAGAGAGTGAAGTATCATTGTGATTTGCTTACTAGAGGTATTGGAGATTCAGAAATGGAGGACAGGAAAGGTGAAGAATGGGCTAGTCAACTTCAGTGTTGGTGTCTATATCTCCTAAATTGCTTTGCTTGCAAAGAGAGGTCTTTGACTCTCATTTGTAAGCAAGACTTTTTGGGAAAACTGTGTGGCATGTGGGGTGGATTGGCGAATCACTCTTCACCAGCTTGGGTTGGACTTGTTAGAATATTGTGTTATAGTAAAGATGGAAGAAAATACATTGCTGAATCCAAAGAGATTATTGAGAATATCTGTAATCTTTCAAGATCTTCAGATGATTGGCAGTACATGGGCATAGATTGTCTACTATTACTTCTCAATGACCAAAATACCAGGTACAAAGTTTTTGAGGTAATTGCTTTGTTTGTTATTGATTTGGTTGAACTTGGAAGCCTTGGAGATAGGCCAAACTTGGGTGAAACAATCACAAAAGCACTCCTTTTAGATTACAAACAAAGTAAAGTTAAGTTTAGAAACCAAAAAGTCCAAAAAGCTTTGCAAGATGTCTGGAATTTGAAAGTGGAGAAGAGGAAGAAAGAGAAACTAATGAGTGAAGAAAAACTTGAAGAGAAAAGGGTTTTAGTGTGTCTGATTAAACAAGAAGCAAACCATATGTTTTGGTTAGGTGAAATAGAAGAAGCATTAGCTAAGTACACTGAAGCATTAGACCTATGCCCATTAAAGTCAAGGAAAGAAAGAATGGTGCTATATAGTAATAGAGCTCAGTGTCATTTGCTACTTAGAGATCCAGATTGTGCTATTAGTGACTCAACTCGTGCTCTTTGCTTAGCCACTCCAGCCAATTCTCATAATAAAAGTCTTTGGAGAAGATCACAAGCTTATGACATGAAAGGGTTAGCCAAAGAGAGCTTGATGGATTGCATAATGTTCATCAATGGTTGCATTAAGTCTGGCGTGACCAAGCGCGTGAAGATCCCATACTATGCCGCGCGTATGATCAGTAAACAGATGGATGCCACGTGGCTATTCGCGGCCGCCCGGTCGAAGACAACGAGCAGTCAAGCTATAAAAGTCAAAGAATCTGACGGTGACTATGAGTGCAACAATGACGAGCAACAGCGTGGTAAAATGATGAGGGTGATGATAGAGAACAAGGATTTCCTATCTGGTAAGTAAAAGTTTTTTTGAGTTTGATCATTCATATAAATATATAGTTCAAATTAAATTTGTGTGATTAATTTGAATTTCAAATAGGGTTTCCCACGTTTTACCTATTACATCATGGCGTGCCAAAAGTTTGTGTAACTTTTTAGCGTGTGATATGCAAACTGCAAAATGTCAATCACTTTTTGATGGTAACTTTTATAGGTTTGTCCACCATTATTGAGGAGCCTCTGCTCGTAAAAGAAGTGAATAGGAGAAAAGTGGAAAGGGCAAGAAGGAGATCAAAGAAAGCTGTTATAGCTCGATCCATGTAGGTCCAGTGGGCCAAGTTGGAGCAAATATACGGTGTGTGCCATCAGATTCATCATATATGTGTAACATGTGATGGGCCTCATTTTGATAATTTTTTTTTTACCATTAACTGTATCCTAAATGCTTGTAAAAGACTGCGAAATTTTCAATCTGGGTCAATTAGTTTGACCCATAGTCGCACTTGGAAGCAATTTACAGGATAAGTATGGTATTTTTTAAGTAAATATGTGTGTGTTTATTTATCTATTTAATTTTCTCTGCAACTGAGCATATTATTAGATAAATTTATAGGATTAGGGTTTTTCAAGAGCATTTGCTGGAGTTCATTTTTGTCTTTTGATGTAATTTTAGGTCACAAACTAAGAGTTATAGTATTACATATTTGTGTGTCAATGTGCCTTTTTTTTTTGGTTATAGGTTTTATCACTTTTGTGATTATGTTGCCTTTAATTGTAGGGCAGGAGCGGCTCAAATATTAGGCTATTTAAGCAATGACTTAAGGCCTAAAATAGAATATATTTTTTCTATTTATCTTATAATATTGTCCAAAAACAATAATAAAAAAGTAAGACATCTCATTTTAAAAGGAAAAAAGAAGAAGATATATTCTATTACCCAATAAAATGTTTTGTGTAAAGGTTTTAATTAAGGCCCAAATATTTAATAAAAAATATTTTAAAATGAAGGGTCTCGTTTTGCAGCTTAAGCCCAAATGGTATGGGATATTGGCCCAATGAGCCCAATACAATAATTTGTGGAGAGCGGATCAAAGAACTAGGTCATCTATCACTTTAACAACGGCTAGTATGGATTTAAAAGATGATTAAGCAAAAATCAAAACAAATAGGATTGAATGAATTCATTGTCCGAGGAGGCAAATTTTGATATAAACCAACTGAATTGATTACAAGTGCAACTTTGATTGCTACAGTGTCTCTTCTCTAGTTTTTTTCTGATCCCTTCCTTATGGAGGGTTTCTCCCATTATATAGCTCCCCTTTGGACCATCTTGACCCTACACTTGTTGATCATCTAAGCTTTCACTTGAGTACCTGTCTCATCAGACGTCCCTTTAGACTTTCTGTGAGTTGTGGTAGCCAAGGTATCACTGTTCAGGCGTCTTCTCCACATAAATGCGATCAGAAAAGCAGATGCAGTGCATTTAATGTGGTGGTAGCAGCTTTCCCTTAGATATTTATGAGTTCTTATCGCTTTTATATGGGCATGATACACGTCTTTATCGGGGGAACCTTCTGGAGGATCACCTAGGTTGTTGGAATACAGATTTGAACTGTATTTATCACGTCCGAAGAGGAGTTACTCCTCGGACTCCTCTCCATCCGTTCCTTCCTTTCGAGACTTTAAATTTGGAACTTCTCGTGGTCATTTGCCTCCCTTCGGACATACTCACGTCTTCGGATGAAGCGCAAGGCCCAATATGCAATTTTGGGCCTTTGTCCCTACATAAAATATTATACTCTTTTTTAATTTTCCAACGCTTTATTAATACATTTTACTATATTTGTTTGTTTGTGGTAGTTTATGAGTGAAAAAAAAAATTTAATCTTCCGAAAATTTTACTATTTCTTTATCTCTTTATCAAAATTAAAATTAGTAGTAGTTTTCAAGACAGATTCATTATTGAAAGTCTTATTTTTTGAGAGGCCAAACTCATCAGCAATTTATTGAATGACTGGAAAATCAGAAGAAACAAAACGATAAATATTTAGTGGAATATCCTCCATCTGGACTAATACAGGAAAAGAAAACCTTGCTCTTTGAGTTAAAGCATGGGCCACAGAGTTGCCCTGCCTCCTTACATAAGAGAAGGACATGGTTTGTAACAAACTTGAAATAGACCTAATGTCTTTTACAATGTGTCCAATGCTGGCCAAAGAAAATTTTCCATTGTCAAGGGCCTTAATGATGACCTCTGAATCTCCTTCAAACACAAATTGCTGAAAGCCCAACTCAAGGATAAACTGGACTGCCCTCTGCGTTGCCAAGGCTGAAGGCGGTTTGGTTATTTTTTCCGACAATACTGCAATGACCTACCCCGCCTGGTTTGTGATTACCACCCTAATTCCGACCAGATCAAATTCTGAAAACATAGCCCCATCGAAGTTTGTCTTCCACATCATGGAAGCTGTATATGGTTTCCATTTTACATCTCACTGCCGTGGAACACGAACACCAGAGTTGTAGTGTTTCTGAAATTCAGTTAGGAGTGAGGCAGCTGATTCCATAATCTTCCCAAGTGGCAAACTTCGTTCGTTACACCTTATTTTATTTCTCTGACACCAGATTGACCATGCGATTGTAGCAAAGAGGTCTAGTTGTTTCGCCTGCCTTCCGACTAGCGATACCAAGTCCAAAAATGATGACAACCCTAGGTAATCTTTCTTATTCATCCAAACACCGATTCCCAAACCGTATGAATATGTTGGCAAAACCATAAAGCATGTGTTGTATTTTCATGTCCACTTCCACACTGAAGACAAAAATTGCCAAGAGAGGGCAGTAGCCATTTAAAATATGATATTTACTTTGATACTAATTGTTTTGATATTTTTTGAATTAAAAATTTTAAAATACATTTTATAATTATATAAAAATATTCAAATTAATGTACTAAATTATATAAAAATGTTGGATTCTTTTTTCTAATTCATGTATTGCTTATAAAATATTAAGTAATAATATACATTTTACATTTGCGTATGACTCAAAAATGTGTTAAGTTAGCCCTAGACTAGGTTCTTTGG
Organism: Quercus ilex subsp. ballota; assembly: GCA_032727855.1. Taxonomy (NCBI): domain Eukaryota; kingdom Viridiplantae; phylum Streptophyta; class Magnoliopsida; order Fagales; family Fagaceae; genus Quercus; species Quercus ilex. The sequence continues at coordinate 3,031,466 of CM064909.1, forward strand.
ATTGTGCATTTGAGCAAGGTATGAAAAGAATCAGTTTAATTGGAGTATTTAATAAAGAAAACACCCATATTTAAATTTTTTAATTTTATATTTAAAGTACTCTACGCATATGAAAAATGCCATAAATTGAAATTTTATAGTATTATAAAAAAATACTTAAATTATTGTAAGTTTTAGTTAGCTTAATTTGAAAATCTCTTACTTTCGAATAAGAGATTTGGAATTCAAATCTTATCTACATTAAAAACTAATTAATTTCTTAACCTAGTAATAAAAAGCAATGATTATGTACATTTGAAATTTCTATCGTATTCATACAAAAGAAAGAAAGAAAAATGCATTGCCTAATTTATTTATGGAAAGTGGGGTTTCAAAAAACAAGGGTAGTCCCCAATCTTTAATAGGGGGGGGGGGGGGGGGGGAGATAAGAAAAGAGTAATGGCAACCCGCCCCAGACCCATCATGAGTCCTGGCCCAGTCCAATTCTAAACCATTGGCCTCCAAGCTGGTTAAATTAAAAAAAAGGCGTAGAGGACCTTCGAGGTTATTGTCTTGTTCCTTAATACTATAAACAAGGCTGCCCACTGAATCAGTTTAGGCCCATTTTTATATCTTTATAGTTCTCGTCTTCTTTTAAGTCCGGGCCAGGCTCTAGCTAGTTCTTGGGAAAGGTCTTGGGCTTGAAATTAGTCCCGTTTACGGATGAGAATGTTATGATGCACATTGATATCGGTCCTGACCAATTGATGAGGAAAAAAGAAAAACCAAAAGGCAAAGCTAATAATTCGATGACCTTTATCTCCCGACGGAAGGTGGGTTTTTTATTTTATTCTTTTATTTAATAAAAATATACTTTTGATCCTTACATTTTGAGCATAATTTTATTTTGATTCCTAAATTGATTTTGCACCTACCTTAATCTTTGAAAATAGAAAATTATTTCTATTTTAGTCTTTATCATCAACCCACTAACAAAAAAGTCTTATTTGGCAAATAAAATGCACTATTGGCACACTAAATGTTGATGTGACTAATATAATAATAAAAATAATTACAGCAAACCCATCTGTGGTATAATCCGTTTTCACTTTGCCTACCCGTGGTTTAAAACTTTACACTTTACCCACTTGAGGTTACTTCCATTAAGAATCTGTTACCCACCTCCGTTAAAAAGAATGTTAACTATGTATTTTTGTACCATTTTTTTGTCTCTCTCCTCCTTAAACATAAAACACATAAAAATTCAAGAGAAAACAAGATCAAAATGTGCTATGGGTAAAAATTATTATATAATTTCTTAGAACTTTAACTTGTATTTGAACTTATTATCTCAACCACAAACAAACTAATTATACATATGAAAGCATGATAAAGTCGTAAGAGAAAAATTGGATAAAAATTAAAACTCTTAATCTAACTCAACAACGTTCAAATAAATCAAATCAAATCTCCTGCTAACCCAAAAAAGTTTAAACAAGAAGAATTGAAACTCCTCATGTCCAAAAACTAGAAACCCAAAAAAGTTGAAAACCTAGAAAACTTCAAACAACAAAAATTGAAAACCCAAAAATATTCAAAAACTAGAAACCCAAAATTGCCACAAGCACACCCACAATCCACAACCACTACCCCAAAAGTCCCCCGATTCGCCCTGAATTTTTCCAAGCAAAACAACACCCAATTGCCCGAACATGAGGTCATTGATTTCACGGCAGCGATGGTGACCTCGATGGAGCGGTCGTTGAATGATCGAGAGTCGTTGTTGGAGTGTAAGTAGAGGGATTTCTACGGTGTTTTGGTGGCGTCGACAAAGTGAGAGGAGGAGCGGCATCAAGTTGAGTCGTAGTAGAGGAAAGATGGGCTCATCACAAAGAATCAACTGTGGGTTCGGAGGAAACAGCGTCCACCAACGGTGATGGTGACCTCAATTTCAACGTTGAGAGAATTTAAGTGTGTTACAGAGATGAGAGAGATTTGATTTGATTTTTAGCGTGAGAGCTGAGAGAGATTTTTAGTGTGTTACAAAGATATTTTGTGCTTGAGTTATGAGGTTTAGTGTGTTATGAAGATATTAAAAAAGGTCCCAATGTAGACTTTTTTTAATGGTTCATCATAAACAATCCTATCTTTCTTGCCTTTTTGCTTTTTTAATTATTTTTCAAAGGAATTTCAACAAAGGACCTGTATTTTGCATAAAGACAAACAGAAAGTTGTTTTTAACGAAAAAAACCAAAGGGTGGGTAACAGAGCCCTAACGGAAGTAACCTCAAGTGGGCAAAGTGTAAGTTTTAAACTATGAGTAGGCAAAGTGAAAATGAGTCATACCACAAGTGGGTTAATTGTAATTATCCTAAAATAATAACTTAATCATTCAAGTTAACACACACACACACCAAGAGAAAGAGAGCAAGTCACAAATCTGGACAGAATGAACAGAGCAAGTCACAAATCTGGAAAGAATGAAGAAAAAGAAAGATACAAATAAATTTCCCCCGTTTCCTAATTTTTTTTTTATTTAGGCTTCTTCAAATCACCCATAAAGGCAATTTTTATCAGCTATCCAATCACAATATCACTTAAAATATTTATTCGAGTTTCCCAAGTCATTTCCTTACCCTCTAAATCAATTTGGAAACCCATTTCCTTTGCAATTTATTTGTGAGAATCCACGTTTATGATTGGACTTTCATATCATAGTTCATGCCCAGTCATTAGATGATCAATCATTTGAAGCACGAAAAATGTATTTAACTATTTATACTTTTCAAACAAGTGGAGCAACAGTTTGAATGAGATTAACGTTTAGAATCTTCTATCTATTTGGCCTTCCACAAAAGAAACCCAAGAAGTTGAAACTAGGGATCCAAGATTGCTCTCCCCTATCCTCCGACTTAAAACTGGCCTAACTAATAGGATATACCCTGAAGGTAGGTCTTGTATTCATTTAGAGTCCCGTTTTATATTTCCTCGGCTGTCGATTCAATCTTGATAACCCACTTTGAGAGAAGTCTTTTATTTTGATTTTTCAATATTCAACAAATCTAGACATTTGGATGTGTTCATCCAAGTGTCTAGATTTGTTGAATATTGAAAAATCAAAATAAAAGACTTCTCTCAAAGTGGGTTATCAAGATTGAATCGACAGCCGATGAAATATAAAACGGGACTCTAAATGAATACAAGACCTACCTTCAGGGTATATCCTACCAGTTAGGCCAGTTTTAAGTCGGAGGATAGGGGAGAGCAATCTTGGATCCCTAGTTTCAACTTCTTGGGTTTCTTTTGTAGAAGGCCAAATAGATAGAAGATTCGAAATATCAATCTCACACAAACTACTACTCCACTTGTTTGAGAAGTACACATACATCTTCTATGCTTTAAATAACCGATTATCTAATGGTTGCTTATTGATATGCTCGTTTGACCACGAACATAAATTTTCACGAATAAATTGCAAATAATTTATGGAAATAAGTCTCTAAATTAGTTTAGAGAGTAAGGAAATGGCTTAAGAGAAATTCGAATCAGTATTTTATGCAATATTGTGATTACTGAACTGGATGGGTGTTCACTAGCCAATAAGGATTGCTGACAGGTGATTCAGGGGAAGCCTAATAAGAAAAATTAGAAAATGAGGGGAAATTTGCTCAACTTAACGCTAGTCAGTTGTTTATTTAGCCAAAACTCACCTTTTATTTATATAAACATCAATGTTTATTGTTAAATAAATACTTTTATTAAAAATTGGTTTCAGATTTATGATTGAAATGAAATTTGAATTCATTACCAAGCTTTCTTATATATATTCAAATTCATTACGGTGCCGGTTAACACAACCCATTATTTATTATTTGAGTACATTACTTAATTAATAAAGAATATTAACAATATATATGATTATAGTATCACTGCGTGCAACACAAGACAATACCTATGGTTCCCTAACAAAATCACATGAACGACAATATTCTAACAATTTTTGAGTTTTGATCCCTTTTATTACTTGGTTTTGGACTTTTATGTGGGTAGTGAGTGTTTGTCTTTGTTCGGAGTAGTATGTAAGTAGACTTGACAAAATTATTTTTATAAAAACAATCTTGTAAGTGCACGTATACAGTACTCCGAACAAAGATAAAACCCTCCTTAATCACGTAGAATTCCAAAAATCAAGTAGTAAAAAAGATTAAAACTCAAACATTAAAACATTCTCGTGCATGTGACAAATATTTTGTTAACATTATTTATTATTTGAGTACAGTACTCAATTAATGAAAGAGTGTTAACAATATATATGATGATTACAGAATCACAGCATGCAACTTTGGAAGTTCGTCAAATGAGTGGGTATTTGCTCGAGTGGGTCTTTGTTTGAATGTGAGTGGGCGGGCGTGGAAGTGGTTATTGGGCCAAACAGATTCAGATCGGGCTGTTGTTGGGTTCAAATTCAGTTTGCAGGCAATAATTTGCACACACACAGGTTGGGCTTTGTGGAATTATGTGAGCTGATGAGCTTGAGTCTAAAAGGAATCTTGAGTTGGAGCTGGGTTTAAAGGTTAGGCTGGCTGCAGTTTTTTTTTTAACGTGTGGGTTTGGGCATTTTTAGTGGAGTGGGCTTATGAGGTTTCTAGTTTTAAATGGAAGCTGACCCAATAAGTCCAATCCCGTCTAAACACAAAACCCTAATCAACCCATCTTCTTATCTTATCCTTATATTTCTTTTCATTTCAAAAGCCCAAATAACTATCAGATTATGCCTAAAAGGCGTACACGGTTTGGTTCAGTTCGGTCGGTTTTGGAGAGGTTTTTTGCACCCCGCCTATAGGGTGCGGTTTCACCCTATGATTGACCGCACCTCACTTTTGGAAGGTAAGAACCAGTCTACACAAGATGCGGTTAATCTTAGTAGCTCAGTACGGTTCATTTGGTTATATGGGCTGCATTTTTAAAAATTAAAATTCTAAGTTGAGCTTAAATTGACTTCTTTATAAACTAAAATAGCATGATATAATAAACTAAAATCACAATAGTATAATCAAGTATAATCAATCAATAGCATGATATAATAAACTAAAATCACAATAGTATAATCAATCAAAATGATGATCAACAAATAAATTTACAATATTTGGACCCTAGAAACAAAATCAAACAGTAAATAACACGAGTGAACCTTAAAAAAGAAACCTAAAAGCAAAATCAAACACAAACATGAAAGTTCGACACAACGTGGTGAACTGAAAACAAAATAAAAAATAACCCTCAAAACAAAATCAAAATAGCATAGAAAAAAAAAAAATCAAACATTAGTGAACTCAAAAAAAAAAATTATACATAGTATGAGAAAATACCCAGGAGCTCTTTAAGCCTTTGACTTCGAGATTTAGTCCTTCACGAGGCTGAAGCTGAATCTCTTAAATTACCCCTAAAATTACAAGAAAACAACCCAAAAAAAATAAAAAATAAAATAAGAATCAACAAGAAACATTCAGTGAACTCAAAATAAAACCAAAAATATTAGGGGTTAGGGTTACCAAAGACAGAACTACGTAGTGGCAGAGCCACGGTGGAGAACGAAGATGAGAATGAGACTGACTAATTAGGGATTAGGAATTCCATGAGACCTTGAGAGGAAAGTCTTTCTTTGTGAGAAAGAGACTGAGAATCAGAGACGAGTCTTGAGAGTGTGAGACTAAGAGCTTGTGTTCTTAAAGAGTAGAAGGTTAGGTCATAGGTGACTGGGAGCCTAAGATTGAGAATTTGAGAGGGGAAAACTACTCTTTGCTCGGTGGGATTAGGGTATGGAAAACAAGTTATGTGGGTGAGGGCAAAAGATTAGAGAAAAATGGTTGGTTGGGAGCCTGAGAATCTGAAATTGAGAGGGAAAATTTACTATTTGTTCGGCGGGACTAGGGTTTGGAAGAAAAATTATGGACTGAGAGCAAAACAGGAGAAGAATGGTTAGGTGGGAAGGTAGGACTTGAGTCTAAAATGAATCTTGAGTTGGAGCTGGGTTTAAAGGTTAGAAATGCGCGGGTTTGGGCATTTTTAGTGGAGTGGGCTTATGTGTTTTTAGTTTTAAATGGCAGCTGACCCAAATAAGTCCAATCCGGCCTAAACACAAAACCCCAATCAACCCATCTTATCTTATCCTTATTATATTTCTTTTTATTTCATAAACCCAAATAACTATCAGATTATGCCTAATCCCACCAACCCGCGCCTTTTCTTCAATCTTTGTGTCTCTAAACCAAACCCATGGCTGGAGCTTCAAAGCTCACCACAATTACTACGCGCCACCGTGAGCCACCATACGAGCTCCACCCTCCCACTCTCTCCCTTGGTTCTCTCAGCCCAGCCATGGCCGAGCCTATACGGCCAGCTCCAAGAGCTCGCCGCCACTTATCACCACCACCTTCACGGTGGAGGTCTCTCAATTTCCTTTTGCTCTTTCCTCTAACCATGGCTCGAAAGTTCTCACCTTTATACTGTATTTTGATTGATTTTTGTGATTGAGGGTGGAGTTTCGAAAAATGGGGTTTTTGGTTATGGTTATTTGCAAATATAAGGTTTGGTTGTAATTGTTGATTTCAAAATGGGTATTGCTATGGGTGTGAATCTGTGGTTATTTGATTTGGGTTTGGGGTTTTGTTTTGAGGGGTATCTTCAGGTTGGTTTTTGAGGACATATCAAAATGAGTTTAGTGGACTGTGAGTAGCCGTGTGTGTATGTCCTGTGTTTGTGTATGAATGTGAATCTGAGCATGTGTAAACAAAATGTGTTCAAAACACAGGCATGTATGAGCAAAACTTACAGAAAGGTATGAGTTTTTGTGTTCAAAAATGCATGCTTTAATCATTAAAATACCCCAAATATTCTCCAAAAAAAAAAAAAAAACAATTTCACTATCTTTCTGTCAACTATCCCATTCAAATCACAGAGACTCAAATAAAAACAAAGCACAACCCATAATAGATTTTAAAAAGAAGAACAGAATGCACATACAAATTTGGTAGAAAGCTCGGTAGGATTTGAACATCAAAACTTTCTCTAAAAGCTTTGAGATAGCTAGGCCTTGGAGAATGAAGACTTCAAGGGCGGGTCGGGTGGAAGAGGACACGGAGGCGGAGGAGGAGAGGGAGAGGAGAGACAGGTTTTCAGTTTCACACGAGACTTGAGAGAGGAGAGGGGGAGAGGTCGAGGAGAGAGAGTGACTGATCTAAATGAATTGGAAATTTTAACCTAAGCCTAATGAGTTAAAACAAAGTCGTTTGACTATTTTATTAAAATAAATCTAATAATAAAAACGACGTAGTTTTGGAGTTAATATTAATATTAATTTTGGGTTCAAAACAGCGCTGTTTAGCATCAATTTTTTTTAAAACCAATCTACAAGTCTACAACCATGATTCAGGTGTCTGGTTTAAATTTACAACCATGGTCCACATGCTTTGCTCCGGTAGATTGCTCTCTCTTTTTTCTTCTTTTGTTTCTCTTTTATTTTAGAGCATTTCTATTTATTTTACTATTTCAAAAAGTATGATTTTTAGAATGCTCTCTACTGAAAACTCTCGCCCTCTCATGCTCTCAACGGAAGAGCAAGAGGAACTATCACGTAGCAACAAAAAGGTGAAAAATGTTGGCCATGCAGGTTTCCAAGAAGGAATGGACACATCTTCCTCATCACCAAGACGTAGCAGTGGCCAGTGGAACCAATCCATGACTTTTAAGGATAGACTGATGGGTGAAGTCCCGGGTGCCTACACCCAAGCGTTTAGCTTTGAAGACCTTATGGAGGACGATATTGAATCGGATGATGAGGTGGAAGCTCTCCGAGAAGGTCTGGTGGCAGTGAAATTTTCTAAGGATCTCAAGCATGAGATTCGTAGCCCTTGGACTCGTGCTCTCATTGTGAAGGTCTACGGTAGGCCTGTGGGTTTTAATTTTATCCACAATAAGCTCCTAGCTATGTGGAAGCCTGCCGGGAGACTTGACTGCGTAGGACTAGGACATGGATTTTTTCTCACTCGACTATCGCTCAAGGAGGACTACGAGAATATCCTTAGAAAGGGGCCATGGTTTATTGGAGGGCACTTTTTATCCATTAGACCGTGGGAGCCAAACTTTCATCCGGCGACGGCAAATGTATCCTCGGTGGCAGTATGGATTAGATTGAATGAGCTACCTATTGAGTACTACAATGCAAAAGCTTTGCATCAGATTGGTAAGTCGATTGGCAATGTTTTGAGAGTAGACACGCATACTGCCACTGAAACCAAAGGAAAGTTTGCTCGACTTTGTGTACAGATAGACGTCAATAAACCTTTGGTCACGGCAATATTGATAGGGAAATTTGAACAACCCGTCTACTATGAGGGTATTCAAAAACTGTGTTTTGGGTGCGGTAGAGTGGGGCATCAAAAGAACATATGCCCATACACTATCCGGCATGATTCATTAGTTGGAAAATCGAAGACAGTGCCTGAAGGGAGCGTGCCTTCCTCTCCATGCGAGATGCATGCCCCTGACAAAGCCAAGATAGGACAAGGCAGCAAAGAGAGTGTGAATGGGAGTGCGATTGAGGAGGCATCAGAGAGTACGTATGGGCCGTGGGTTGTGGTGGCTCGTAAGCGTAATGGGACAAGGAAACAGGCAACTGGTGGGTCCCCTATGGTTCAGGTGCATAATCAGCCATGGAGTGGTCCTATGTTGAATGGGAGTGGGAGTACAAATGATATGGGTAATGTACAACCCAGTCACAATGCTGGGCTTGGGAAGGAAGTGAAGCGCAGACTCTCAGCCACTACAGATATAAATGGGCCACTGTTGGCTAATTCTTTGCAGCGGCTAGGGAAGACGCCCAATTTGTGGGATCAGAAGGATGTTGTGGGAAGCCCAGTTAATGTGGGTGTGGAGAAGCTTATGGGCCGGACTGGGTTTGGAAAAGATAAGCAAGTGCCCAAGCCCAACCGGAGTGCAACTAACCAAAGTGACTCAGTTAAGGGGAAAAAGGCTCTTGCGCGTGCTAGGGCTCTCAAAGTAAACTCACCTGGCGCTGTTAGAGCAGCAGAGGAGAAAATACTCTCACTGAATCACCACTCTCAAGACCGATTTGCTCAAAACGGTGATGGCAACCAGTAGTCACGGACCTCATCAGACTTCCAGTTCACAGCCGCGACATGCTTGGAAGCGAGTTTTAAGGTTGAAGGGAGAGATCGCCGATCTATATCCGAGTTGAAGCAGGGGCGGTCTGGTATGGGTTTCTCTAAAACGGAGCTCAGCGATTCCGACACCATGCAGAATGATTCTATCGGAGTGATTAGCCGAGTTGAAGATGCTAGTACTAATTCCGAGCACCATGAACCAATTGGGGTCCAGAACCATGGCAGCAGCGGTACAAACCCTTTAATTAGCTATACTGGGCATTCCTCTAATGGCTGCGGAGGAGATGGAATGAGGGGTGATGCTGGAGTTGTGGGAGCAGATAGAATGGACTTTGAAGGAGAAGGTGAGGTTGTTGCTGACCTTTGAGTGTTGGTTTTCTTTCCTAGTCCATTTTAATCATGAATATTATCGTCTGGAATTGTCGAGGGGCTTTAAAGCCTTCCTTTCAAAAACATGTTGGCGAGCTGGTTCGAAATCATAATCCAGCTATATTGGTAATTATGGAGACCCGTGTTGGGGGTGACAGGGCAAAAGGGATCATCGACAGATTGCCTTTTGATGGTTCAGTGCATACGGACACCATTGGGTATGCGGGTGGACTCTGGATGCTGTGGGATTCAGACAGGGTGGATGTTACTCCGTTGGCTAACACTGAACAGGAAATTCATGCTACAGTTAAGGTACGAAATGCTAACTCCAGCTGGCTTTTTACTGCTGTGTATGCTAGTCCTAGAACTGCTGAAAGACATATTTTATGGAATAATCTTAGTAAAACTGCTGAGTTACATAATTTGCCGTGGGTTGTGGCGGGTGATTTTAATGAGCCTTTGTCGGAGGAAGATAAATTCGGGGGAAGAGTAGTGAGTGTCAGTAGATCACTGTTATTTAAGGAGTGTCTGGATAAATGCAATATGATTGATATCGGGTTTTCGGGTCCCCGATTTACTTGGACTAATAGAAGAGAAATTCAAGCTCTAATTCAGGAAAGAATAGACAGGGTTTTTGTTAACCCTAGCTGGTGTTTATTGTACCCGGAAGCTCGGGTGGTCCATCTTACTAGATGCCATTCCGACCACTGCCCTATTCTTTTGGAGATGCAACCGACTATTAATATGGGGAGAAAAAGGCCTTTTAGATTCCAGACCTACTGGCTGTCTGAACCTTCTTTCCCCTCTATTGTGTCAAGAGCGTGGAGTGATTCACTCGCTCTAGGAGAGGCAGTTAACAGATTTACCCAGGCGGTAATTAGGTGGAATGTCTCTCATTTTGGCAATATTTTTACTAGAAAAAAGAATATTATGGCTAGGATCAATGGGATTCAACGGGCATTATCTGTGAGACCTTCTGCCTTCCTTGTAAATTTGGAGAATGAGCTCCTTAAGGAGCTAGACAGAGTATTGAGCCAAGAAGAAGAGCTGTGGGCTTTAAAGTCCCGTGTTAATTGGATGATCCAAGGTGACCGTAACACTAATTTCTACCATATGTCCACCCTTCGAAGGAAAAGGAACCAAATCTTAGCTATCAAGGATTCTATGGGGGAGTGGGTTCATGAGGAGAGTACTATAAAGGAGGTTGTTAGAAGCGGTTTCAATGATATTTATACCTCTTCTTTTGCTTTGGGCTCTAGGGCTGCTCCCGATATATCCCAATGGCAGGCTAGCTTAACGAATGAGGAGAGGGAGAGCATTGGTGGGGTTGCATCGGAGGAAGAGATAAAATCTGCCCTATGGTCTCTCAAAGCTTTCAAAGCACCGAGACCGGATGGACTGCATGCTGGTTTCTTCTAGAGATTTTGGTTGATTGTGGGTAACTCAGTGGTTGATGTAGTAAAGAAGGTGTTTGCAGAAAAGGCTGTGCCAGAATACTTGAATAGTACTCTTATTACTTTAATTCCTAAGATACAAAGCCCTGAGACGTTGAATAACTATAGGCCCATTAGTTTGTGCAACACCGTATATAAGATCATTACAAAGATTATTGTTGCTAGACTTAGACCTTTCTTGGGCAAGCTTGTTTCTCCTCTCCAAACAGCTTTTGTTCTGAGAAGGAAAGGCATTGATAATGTGATTATAGTGCAGGAAATCATTCACACTCTTAGTAGAAAGAGAGGAAAGGCGGGGTACATGGCCATTAAGATTGATCTTGAGAAGACATATGACAAACTTGAGTGGAGTTTCTTAAGAGATATGCTCATTAGGGTAAATTTGCCGGCTGATTTGATTGACATTATTATGAGTTGCATATCCACGGTTTCGACTTCTATTTTATTTAATGGAGAAGCTCTTGACCCGATCTATCCATCGAGAGGCATAAGGCAAGGAGACCCACTATCTCCGTATTTATTCATTCTTTGCATGGAATTTTTAGGACAACTCATTGAAGAGAAATGTAATGCTAATCTTTGGCAGCCTGTGAAGGCTTCGTGTGGCGGGCCGACTTTTTCACATCTATTTTTTGCAGATGATTTGGTTTTATTCGCCAAAGCTGACCACATCAATTGCTCGGCTGTGAGGGATGTCCTTGATGCCTTCTGCAATGCCTCGGGCCAGTCAGTGAGTGCCGCCAAGTCTAGAGTTTATTTCTCACCAAATGTGGATAGGGACTCGAGGGAGTCGTTCTGTGATATCCTTGGATTTGCCTCAACTCCGTCTCTTGGCAAGTACCTTGGCTTTCCTATTAAGCACCCTGGTTCTTCTACCCAAGATTTTAATTATATTCTTGATAGGGTGAAGAACAAGTTAGCGGGTTGGAAAGCTAACTTGCTCTCCTTGGCTGGTCGGGCAGTCCTTATTCAAGCTTCTTCACCGGCTATTCCAGCATATGTCATGCAATGCACATACATTCCGAATAGAATTCTAGAGGGGGTTGATCGGGTGAATAGAAATTTTCTTTGGGGGTCGACGGAGTCATCCAAGAAAATTCACTGGGTTGGGTGGCAAAAGGTAACAAAACCAAAGGAGGAAGGCGGCCTTGGTTTGCAATCTGCTAAGGGCAGAAACACCGCCTTACTGGCCAAGCTTAACTGGAGGTTGAATGTTGAAAAAGAAGCCTTATGGGCCCGAGTATTAAGACATAAATACTGCAGTCAGAGGAGGATCAATTCAGCTAATACAGATAAGTTGCCATGTTCGCAGATTTGGAAAGCAGTTAAGAAAGGGAAGGGTACTTTCAATGAGGGCAGCATGTGGACGATTGGAAGGGATAGTAATCTCCGTTTTTGGTGGGACAATTGGACAGGAAAAGGGCCTCTCCGCTGTATGATACAAGGCCCATTAACCCGAGGAGTCGATCAATGGAAGGTATGTGAGATACTTTCAAATTTTAGTTGGGATTGGGGGCGGATTCCTTTCGATCTTCCTTTCAAGGTCAAGTCCATAATCCAAGCCATTCCCATTCCTATTACGAGTAGGGGGCAGGACAAGCTAGCATGGTCAGGCAACCCGAGGGGTACTTTTGACCTCAAGAGTGCTTACTCTATTGCCACGGCGGAGGCAGCTGTTCCTCCTATCAGTTCTGGGTGGATTTGGAAGCTTGAAACGCTACCTAAGATCAAAACTTTCCTATGGAGATGCCAACATAACAGCATAGGTGTAATGAGTTGCCTGGCTAGGAGAGGGGTGGAAGTTGATGAATTATGCCCAATATGCCGTAGAGAACCTGAATCAATCATTCATGCCATTAAAGATTGTGCTTGGGTTAAAGGAGTTTGGATGCAGCTAGGTGTGAGAATATATAATCATGATTTTTGGATGAGCAATCTCCAAGAATGGATCATCCTTAATGGGAAAGTTAAATGTAGCCGTGCCCAAGAAAAACCTCCCTGGAGAATTATCTTTTCATTTGCTGTGTGGTGTATATGGTTAAACCGGAATATGGCTGTTTTTAAGGGGAAAAGGGTGAACCAAAATCTGTCAAAGGATATTATGAATCAAGTCTTAGAATTTATATACTGTGTTCACTCTCCAAGGAGCCCGAATCGGAAAATCAATAGGAGTCTTTGATGGGAAAGGCCTCCGTTGGGTTGGAAAAAACTTAATACTGATGGCTCATGGTTGGGAGGGGCGGATAGAGCTGGTTGTGGTGGTGTAGTAAGGGATGATCAGGGGGAGTGGATTGCGGGTTTTACTAGACATATTGGTTCAGCAAATAGCTTCACAGCTGAGTTATGGGGGCTGCGAGAGGGTCTTCTTCTTTGCTGTAATTTAAACATTGAAGCACTTCTTGTTGAATTGGATGCTCAAGCCGTGGTGGAAGTCTTGAAGAACAATGCTTATGTAAATAATGTTGTCTCTCCCTTATTGGATGATTGCAGGCACTTGGCAGCGAGCTTCCAGCAAATCCAGTTTAAACATTGCTATCGACAAGCCAACCGGTGTGCAGATTTGCTTGCTAGAATGGGTGCTGCTCAGGAAAGCGATTTTATTTCATTTATTAGTCCACCTGTGGACATTTGCAATGCTTTTGAGGATGATTTGAATGGTGTATATTTCAATAGGATGTGCACTGAACCTTTTGTTTTTGTCTAGTTGTTTAATGAAATCGTCTGTTTACCAAAAAAAAAAAAAAAAAAAAAACTATTTCAAAAAGTTACTTTATCAATTATATTATACTATTTTACAATACACCTAATATTTTAATTTTTATTTTACAATACAACACATTAAAATAATATATCTACATAATAAAATAATATATTTCAAAACATAAATAAAAGCCGAAAATGAGACATGGAGAGAGAGACAAAGGATGTGTTTGGATACTGCTTATTTTGCTTAAACTGAAAAATTATTGCTTAAAATACTACAGATTTACGTAAAAGATAGTTGAAAAGTACAGTAAAGGCCCATTAATAGTGCCAAAAAGTACAGTGGGGTCTATGAATAGTAGCAAAAATAACTTGAATAGTGAAATAATTTTAATTTTTAGTCCTAACCCAAACGCACACAAAGATTGAGACGTGAGACAGAGAGTGGGAGGAGAGATAAATGAATAAAAAAATATTATTTTCTTTTACAATTGTGCTACAGTACAATTACAAATTTGTGATGACATTGTAGAACAGTTCTAAATATTTTTAGGATACAAGACAGATACAAGACCGGATATTGGCTTATTTATACATTGGTACTTGATGATGACAATTGCGTGCCTTATTGTTTTCAGGGACTTGACCCCAGAACCACTGCAAGTATGTTTACCAATGCAAGATGTACTGGAGAGAAGAAGGTCAATGGAGAGGATTGTTTCATCCTCAAGCTTTGCGCGGATCCTGTGACATTGAAAGCAAGGAGTGAAGGGCCAGCAGAGATCATAAGACACGTCTTGTTTGGATACTTCAGCCAGAAAACAGGACTCCTTGTGCACTTGGAAGACTCCCATTGGACCCGCATTCAGAACAATGGAGGGGATGCGGTGTATTGGGAGACCACAATCAATTCCTTCCTCGATGATTATAGGCCTGTTGAGGGAGTAATGATTGCTCACTCGGGTCGTTCAGTTGTAACCCTTTTCAGGTTTGGAGAAACAGCAATGAGCCACACTAAAACTAGGATGGAAGAAGCATGGACAATTGAGGAAGTGGCTTTCAATGTCCCGGGCCTTTCGATGGACTGTTTCATTCCTCCTCCTGAAATAAGATTTGCTTCTATGAGTGAAGCCTGTGAACTTCCTCAGGGTCAGAGAGTAAACACTGCTGTGGCAGCTGCAGCTTATCGTGCCAAAGTTGCTGCGTTTGAGAATTCTCATGACGGCAATGTTAATAATATAATTTGGAAAACAGATGTTTAGGAAAGAGGGAGGTCTGTTGGAAAATATCACAGGGCTAGCTCGGTATCTAGTTTCACTTGACTGACAAATTAGAAAGTAGTTTGGTAAGGTAATAGCAGGGTTGTTTGCAGCTTTTCGGCATGGGAACAGTGCCTCTTCAAATTTGTAAATACAGCACAATCATTCACAAGCATTCTCAGTTGCCTGAGCGACTTTTTCTATCTCTCAATGGAGAATCTTATTATGGAGTCAGGACTTGGGTTTTTGGTGGATGAATTGAGCAAAGGGAGGTGTGTTTCCCATTTACTTTCTATACATGTTCTGAAAACAGGACATCTGAGGTTCATTTTCAAGTCTTGAGTCTTGTAAGATTTTCTCGATTGCATTCGACTGTGATACTTCAAGATCAATTAGGATTCCTGTAAAATTTCGTCCATGAAGGCATTTAACATTATATGCATAGCCATGTGATGAGAGTTTCACTCCAAAAAGATATGGCTTTTAAAATATTTTGAGTACTATGTTATGAATCATGAACGTGTAACATATTAGTGCAGTATTTCTTTTTCCTATTTGTTTATGATAGAATTTGAATGTATGCTGTGCAGTGTGCACTATTTAGTTAGAGAATTTAAACCAAAAGACCTCTCTTTTCAGCATATTTAAACCAAAAGAAGACCCTCCTCTTTGAATTTGAATGTATGCTGTGCTTATGCCTTATGGACATTGACAGTGACAGTTTGACCACTGGTAAACATGTCATCGTTTACCTTGAAGTTGTAAACATGAGCTTCCACTTCTCTAGTCTCGGTGTATATCCCATCCAAACATTGTTTTAGCATTGCATTTTATTTCTGATTGTTCCAAATTTTACTGGTTAGCACGCCTGCAATCTTTTCTGGACGTAAAATGTAAAAAAATGCTAATAATTTCTTCTTCTTTTAAATTTTAAAAATTATACTTTTTTAGTTGAACACCAACATTAACTTACTAATTATAGATTATGAGAGCATGCTATTGCTGCTAAAAAGCCATTACGAGAAAGCAAATTGTGTATGATTAAAATTGTTGAACACTAATTAAAATGCTGACGCTGAGAAGCTCGTTATCATTAAGCCTTTCTCCTTGTTCACATTGCGTCATTATGTTGTACAACAAACCTTTCAGAGTTCAGACCGCTCCTGTCTTGCTTTTTTCATTTTTCTTTTTGGTAGTGAATCACACGACACAAGACTCTTGATCATCATAATCATTTAATAAATAAATAATATATATACTTATAATTTTATTTCTTTTCATCAACACTAGGGGTGGCAAAATCAACCCAAACCCATTTGCCCACCCAAACCCACCCACTTAAAATAGACCCAAACCCACCCAATTATTAGTTGGGTTAAATGGGTATTAACCCAATTAAACCCAATTAACACTAATGTTTATTGGGTTTTAATTGGGTACCCAATTACCCAACCCCAAAACTACTAAAATTACCAAAATACCCCCTCAACCTAAAAAATGACCAAAATAACACCTAAACCCAAAAAATTACCAAAATACCTCAAAACCCCAAAAAAAAGACCAAAATACCCCCGAAACCTAAAAATGATCAAAATACCCCTAAAACCCAAAAAATGACCAAAATACCCCTAAAACTTAAAAATGACCAAAATACCCCTGAAATCCAAAAAATGACCAAAATACCCCCCGAAACCCAAAAAAAGACCAAAATACCCCCGAAACCTAAAAATGACCAAAATACCCCTAAAACCAAAAAAATGACCAAAATACCCCTGAAATCCAGAAAATGACCAAAATACCCCCGAAACCCAAAAACGACCAAAATACCCTCGAAACCTAAAAATGACCAAAATACCCCCAAAACCTAAAAATGACCAAAATACCCCCGAAACTAAAAAAAAAAAGACTAAAATACCCCAAAAACTAAAAATGACCAAACTACCCTTGAAACCCAAAAAATGACCAAAATACCCCCGAAGCCTAAATATGAACAAAATACCCCAAAACCTAAAAATGACCAAAATACCCCTAAAACCCAAAAAATTACCAAAATACCATCGAAACCTAAAAATGACCAAAATACCCCTGAAATCCAAAAAATGACCAAAAAACCCCGAAGCCTAAAAAATAGCCAAAATAACCCCGAAGCCTAAAAAATAACCAAAATAACCCTAAAACCTAAAAAATGACCAAAATACCCTCGAAACCTTAAAAACGATTAAAATACCCTCGAAACCTAAAAATTAGCCAAAATAACCCCGAAGCCTAAAAATTGATCAAAATAACCTAGAAACGTAAAAATGACCAAAATAACCCTGGAACCAAAAAATGACCAAAATAACCCCTAAACCCAAAAAAAGACCAAAATACCCCCGAAACCTAAAAATGACCAAAATACCCCTAAAACCAAAAAAATGACCAAAATACCCCTGAAATCCAAAAAATGACCAAAATACCCCCGAAACCCAAAAACGACCAAAATACCCTCGAAACCTAAAAATGACCAAAATACCCCCAAAACCTAAAAATGACCAAAATACCCCCGAAACTAAAAAAAAAAAAGACTAAAATACCCCAAAAACTAAAAATGACCAAACTACCCTTGAAACCCAAAAAATGACCAAAATACCCCTAAAACCCAAAAAATGACCAAAATACCCCCGAAGCCTAAATATGACCAAAATACCCCAAAACCTAAAAATGACCAAAATACCCCTAAAACCCAAAAAATTACCAAAATACCACCGAAACCTAAAAATGACCAAAATACCCCTGAAATCCAAAAAATGACCAAAAAACCCCGAAGCCTAAAAAATGGCCAAAATAACCCCGAAGCCTAAAAAATAACCAAAATAACCCTAAAACCTAAAAAATGACCAAAATACCCTCGAAACCTTAAAAACGATTAAAATACCCTCGAAACCTAAAAATTAGCCAAAATAACCCCGAAGCCTAAAAATTGATCAAAATAACCTAGAAACGTAAAAATGACCAAAATAACCCTGGAACCAAAAAATGACCAAAATAACCCCGAAATCTAAAAATTGACAAAAATAACCCCGAAACCTAAAAATGACCAAAATACCCCCCTAAACCTAAAAAGTGACCAAAATACCCCCCCTAAACCTAAAAAGTGACCAAAATACCCCTTAAACCTAAAAAATGACCAAAATACCCTCAAACCTCTAAAGTGACGAAAATACCCCTAAACCTTTGAAATGACCCAAATAAACCCAAAATCGCTAAAATGGCCACAAACAACATGAAACCTCTAAAATTTCCAAAAATACCCTGAAACGTCTAAAACGACCAAAATACCTCTAAACCTATAAAACGACCAAAATACCCCTCAAAATATCTAAAATGACCAACATACAACTAATCCTATAAGATGAACAAAATACACTCGAAGCCTCTAAAATTACCAAAATAGGGGTTTGGGGTATCTTAGTCATTTTTTAGGTTTATGGGTATTTTGGTAATTTTTTATGTTTAGGGAGTATTTTGGTCATTTTTTAGTTTTACGGGGGATTTTGATAATTTTTTAGGTTTAGGGTGTATTTTTATAGACTTACAGATTTAAGGGGCTTTTTTGTCATTTTATAGGTTTCGGGGAATTTTGGTCATTTTTTAGGTTTTGAGGATATTTTAGTCATTTTAAGGTTTATGGGTTATTTTGGTTGTATTTAGGTTTCAGGGGTATTTTGGTCATTTTTTAGGCTTCAGGGGGTATTTCAGTTAATTTTTAGGTTTCGAAGGTATATCGATTATTTTTTAGGTTTAGGGGCTATTTTGGTCATTTTTAGGTTTCTAGGTTATTTTGGTCAATTTTTAGACTTCGTGGTTATTTTGGCCATTTTTTAAGTTTCGGGAGTATTTTGGTCATTTTTAGTTTTCAAGGTTATTTTGGTCAATTTTTAGGCTTCAAGGTTATTTTGGCCATTTTCTAGGTTTCAGAGGTATTTTAGTAATTTTTTAGGTTTTGGAGGTATTTTGGACATTTTTTGGGTTTAGGAGGTATTTTGGTCATTTTTAGGTTTAGGGGCTATTTTGGTCATTTTTAGGTTTCTAGGTTATTTTGGTCAATTTTTAGACTTCGTGGTTATTTTGGCCATTTTTGAAGTTTCGGGAGTATTTTGGTCATTTTTAGTTTTCAGGGTTATTTTGGTCAATTTTTAGGCTTTGAGGTTATTTTGGCCATTTTTTAGGTTTCAGAGGTATTTTAGTAATTTTTTAGGTTTTGGAGGTATTTTGGACATTTGTTGGGTTTATGGGGTATTTTGGTCATTTTTAGGTTTTGGGGGTATTTTGGTCATCTTTTGGGTTTCAGGGGTATTTTGGTCATTTTTTGGGTTCCAGGGATATTTTGGTAATTTTTAGATTTCAAGGGTATTTTCGTCATTTTTTAGTTTTGGGGATATTTTGGTAATTTTATGGGTTTTGGGGGTATTTTGGTAATTTTTAGGTTTCAGAAGTATTTTGGTCATTTTTTGGGTTCTAGGGATATTTTGGTCATTTTGTAGGTTTTGAGATTATTTTTGTAATTTTTAGGTTTCGAGGGTATTTTGGTCATTTTTTAGGTTCTAGGGAGTCTTTTGGTCATTTTCTGGGTTTCAGGGGTATTTTGGTCATTTTTTAGGTTTTGGAGGGTATTTTGGTAATTTTAAGGTTTTGGGGATATTTTGGTCATTTTTTAGGTTCTAGGAGGTATTTTGGTAATTTTTTGCTTTCAGGGGTATTTTGGTCATTTTTTGGGTTTCAAAAGTATTTTGGTCATTTTTTTGGGTTTTTGGGGTATTTTGGTAATTTTCAGGTTTTGAGGGCATTTTGGTCATTTTTGAAGATTTTAGAGTACTTTGGCCATTTTCACTTTAGTGGCATTTTGATAATTGGGTAATTGGGTGGGTTGGGGTTTACCCATAATAATTGGGTTGGGTTGGATTTGGGTTATAAGGAATTAGTTAAATAGGTTTTAAATGGGTAAATGAGTTTTATATACCCAACCCAATTATGCCCACCCCAAACCCACCCAAACCCGCCCATTTGCCACCCCTAATCAACACTCATAAAAAATTTTATTTTGATACGTGCCGATTAGTATACACCAAAAAAGAGATAGAGAAAAAAATCATGCCAAACTTTTACTTCATTTCTATTTGTTTTTTTAGAATGAAGAAATAAAAAACAAAGAAATTATTTCACAAATGGAAAATCCCAAGATACACATGGTGATTTATATGTTTTTTTTTGTTACTTCACTTGAGTAAAATAATATGGCTTATTAATCTTTTGTTGTGGGCGTTTTTTCTTTAAATCGGATCTCCAACTCATTACCTGGTGGTTAATAAAATTATATCTCACTAGTATCAAACTCACGTAATGCAGGAGATAATGTAATATAATTATTTTATAAGAATATGATGTAAATTTTGTAGGTTAAATAGTGCATGTGTTGTTTAAAAGTATTTTCTATTTTTATAAGTTTTATGTAAAGAAACATATAATGTATTTTACATTTAATAAATAAATAAATAAATATATATATATATATATATATATATATATATATATATATATATATGAAATAAAGTTTTTTTAATAAAAGATTTAAATTACATAATTATAATATTATTTTTTATAAATAGAGAAGATGTTATTAAAAGATTTAAAAAAAAAAAAAAAAAACTACTACAATAGGGTGACTAATTTGAACAAATCCAAGAATATTAAAAAAAAAAAAATGTACACCCTCATTCCATAGAACACATATAACATGTTACAATAAGTTTAAATTAATAAAAAATGGACCGAATGGATTGAAATAGTCTAAACGGACCAAATTAAACTGAAGTAGATTGAAATAAATCGAATGGACGAAATTAGACTGAAATAGACTGAATGGACCGAAGTGAACTTAATGGGCCGGAATGGACTGAATGGACTAAAGTTGACCAAAATGGACCGAAATAGACGAAATAGATTGACTATGCCAATAGTTTTTTTTTTTTTTTTTTTTTTTTAAATAATTGTACTTATCAAAAAATAATTAGTGGAGATTCAATTCAATAAGTGAGGAAGAAATCTATATAAATGTTTTTCGAATTAAATAATTTAGAGGTTTTTTTTAATAATAAAAAAAAAATAAAGAAAGGGAAAGACCTATATAAGCGTTAGACACATTTAAATAGAACACGAACAGGCTTCACGCCGTGTAGATGCAGTGCACTGCGTATCATCGTGTTTAACACGAACACAAGAGTTCAGTTACGTTACGTCGGTTACTATTCATAATCCGAATAGTCTCATACCATTCTATATATATACTAGAGCACGTGTTAAAAAAAAAAAACCAATCAATCATGGGGAAGAGGAAGAGGAATAGGAATAGGAGTGGTAGATACTACCCATCAAAGAAGAAGATGGGAAATAGGAGATGGGAGGAGTTGAACCAAGATTGCTTGGTTGAAGTGCTTAGAAAATTAGACATTGAATCCTTGTTAACCAACATTCCTTTGGTGTGTAAGTCTTGGTACAAAGCTTCTTTAGACCCCAAGTGTTGGAAGTGCCTTAATTTTCACGAACTCGCATCTTCACCTTATCTACGCCCACCCTACAATTCACCTTTCTTCGATGACTTCAACATTCTAAACGGGAACAATGACTTAGCCAATGCGTTCATAAAATTTGTGGTTGATCGCAGTCAAAGATGTGCCACTACGCTTGTGATTGCTGGCTTCTTCACTCAACAGTCCTTGGAATATGTCTCCCAAGAGTAATACTATCTTTTTTCCTTATATTCATGCTTTTTTTTTTCCCATCTCTTTTAACAAATATATTAGCCTCTTCGCATATGTTTAAATGATCTTCTTTTCACTAAATTGAAAGGCAAACTTGAAGACAATTCCTTAATACTATGTATTATATCTCAGGTTTTCAATTGAATTCAACTAAATGATTATTATGTTATTTTTTTTTCAAGAAAAATTGAACTCAACTATGTGGTTGTATTGATTAAAATTTATGCTTTCTATTATTTGAGAAAATGTTGAACTTTATTTAATAACTTAAATTTTAATAAACAAATTACTCTGTACTTAATTTTTACATAAGTTGTACTTCCGCGTTTAAACATGTGTTGTAGACTATTAGTTTTATGGAATTGGATTTTTTTTTTTTTTTTAAATTTAGTTTTTTAAAACTATTTTATAAAATATTTTTATTTTGAGAATGTTGCAATTTTATTTGAGAGCGTATGTGGGGTTCTTACTGGGGTAGAATTTGATGACAATTTTTAAATATCTCAATTTACCTTAATGTTCTTAGTTTATCTTATTGTTAAATATGTTTCAATTAAATAATAGGATTACTTTTATTTTAAAATCTGTTTCAATTGATGTGTGTGTTTATATATTGAAATGCACTCTTTTTTTTTTTTTTCAATAACCATATTCTCTAAGATGAAAAATTACTAGCAGGTGCCCAGAATTGAAGTGCCTTAATATACCGATGGAGTTTATGTTTGGGGACGAGGGGCAGCATCTCTCTAAATTTATAGGCAGTTGGGGGAATTTAGAGTTGTTATCTATTGAAATTTGCTATTATCTTGATCAGATTTTGATCCCAATCAGCACTCATTGCCATAAGTTTCAGGCGTTATGTTGCCGTGAAATCCAAATTAGAGATGAAGATGCAAAGGCCATAGTCAAATTAGAACAAAAAATCAAATACTTGAGATTAAGTAGTTGTCGCTTGTCCCGTGAGAATGTTGTGATGATTATAAAGGGCTGCAGACACCTTGAGCTCTTGATTATGAGGTACTGCAATGGATTTAATGTAGATGATGAGATATTGAAACTTGCTTCTCATATCAAGACTTTCGATTATCAAGGAACCTATGCTTGAAGATTGTTGTTGATGAAGACCTGTGTGCAGGCACTTGAAGACGTGGATTACTTCTAGTTTGTACCAACCAACAATTTGTTTTTGTTTTTGCTGTTGTTTTTTCCCCCCTTATTATGGTTTATGGTGATGTTTGTTAATTTGGTTGTTGTATGTTTCTATCTCTATTTAGTTACTATTGTTTAATTATCTTAATTACGTATGAATACAATAGCTAATAGTAATCTAGTATCATAGTGCTACATTATTATTTGTAATTTCAATAGGTTTTTGAACTTAAATGATGCTCAATCTTACAATATGATCTTGTTGATCATTTCTCTGTTTTTATGTAAGATCCTAATTTTAACAACCTTATAGTATATACCGTGTTCTATGGGATATCAAGGTTGTCTAGAGTAGTTCTCCATTTAATATGTTTCTTATTCATTCTTACAACAATTGTATTTGCTTTATTGATCCTTCTGTCATTTGTTGTTCTTCCAAAAAGAGGTTTATTATGGAATTAATTATCCTTTCTGTCTAATAAAGTAGAAACAGAAGATGACACAACATAGCCTTTAGGAAAAAGATTGTGGAAAATGGGTGCCCTAGTGAATGCTAAGTATGTCCCTGTTAGCATATAAATTTGTTTTACACGTTCTGTGTCATGCCAAATCTCTTTAAATGTGTTTCACTTTTTGAAATACTTTACAAGATGGAGTGCTTGGCAATTTGGAAGAATTCATTGGTGCTTACCACCACTATGATAGCAAGTGATAAGGTCAAGTTTGCATAATGCAAAAGCAACATGTTTTCTAGGTAGTATTTGTAGACTTACCTTTCTTCTTTATAAAGTCTAATTTATAATCAAGAATTATGAAATAGTCAAAAGTTGGAACAGTATAGTTGAAACATTTGATCAACTTTCTCTAGTTTTGGTATTGCTGCAATCGTCTCTTAGTAGCTTTGCCCATTTAGTTTTTTCTTCTTGTTAACATGTAGCATATTTTGTACATGATTATGTAGATTTATTTATAATTAGCATTGCTCTTGATAGTGGCTTTACTTGAATCATCAATTATCCTTAATTCAATCAGGGTCTCACAGGTCAATTGTTTTACATATATGGACATGTTATACAGACACTTTGTACCAAAAAATACATAGATGCCATTCAGAACATTCATATATGTTTCTCTATTGTGCTGAAAAATACATAAATTTCATTCAGATTAAGAATATTCCTATTTGTACACTTTTCTTAAGCTTGTAAATGTGTGAAGGCCACCCAGCCTAAGCTTGGATTCTTTTCATTCATGCTAAGACAACAAGTCAAGTTAATGCATGAACTCTCTCCCAGTTTTCTATCACAAACTTTCTAAAATAATCCTATTCATGTTGTGTAGAGAAGAAAAATGCTTTCTTGTATGCTGCTTGTTGCTGTTTCCTTTACTATTGCAGACTAATCTGTGAAATATAATAATTTGTTTTTATTTTTACAGAATAGCGTCTGCTATTTGCACTAAAAGATGTTTACTTCTTATACTAATATAAAACATTTATGTTTTTAGCCAATAGTCTTGTAACTCTGTGGTATAGTTGATTCTCTCAATGGAGAGTATCTGAGTTCAAACTTCCACTCCTCCACTTGTAAAATAAAAAATAAAAAAAAAGGTTCCAGATATTAGAATCACTGTTCTACAACATCCTGGAGCCTTGGCTAATATTGTTGAGACAGCAGATTCTTCTTGGTATTTGGTATAACTATGCTAATCAATTGAAGTTACCTTGTACATGAATACTTTTAAAGGACACAAGGACTTTGTCTTTTGCTGGATAGAAGGATATAAGGAATTTAATCAAACTAAAGAAGCCCTTAATTAGCTTCATAGTTTGCTGTGTTCTGATAGCGTATCTAGTCTTCATCATTATAAGCTTAGAAACAGACAGCAATTTTCCACGCCAATTGTACTTAAAAGCAATAAAATACAACAATATGCATCCTAGTACAAGATATTCAAATAGGAGATTAATAAAACATCAGGATAAAATACTATCAACATCAACAGGGCCAAATCCAATGGTTTTAAGGCATAGGGTTATTCTTTATTCCCAATTACCAGTACTAGACAAGGATTAAAACGTGTAAAAACCAGATTTTCATGCTTTTATCTATATATAGGACATTATAAGGTATAGCCGCTTCTTGAGACCTACACCAATTGTACATATACTGATTTTTAATTTGTTTTTAGAATTGGATTCTAGGGTTCTTCCTTATGGTGCTTAATATTTATATGGGGTAAAAGTTGAAGCATGTTGAAGGGACCACATGTAGTTTCTGTAATTTAGAGAGACAATTTCCCATATCTAAGCTGTGGTCCCTCGCAACTTTCTGCAGCAAGCCCATATGTGCACAATAGATTTAAGATATAACATTATCATAACTTGGAAGTGGAAGAATCACAGGGAATTGTGGGCTATATAATTAATCTTTGACATATGACATCCATATCTGATCATCCTTATTCTATTTGAAAAAGAATAATGTTTTCTTCTTTTTTTCTAATGTGAATATGAGTAATGCTATTATGTAAAACTTAATCACATTTTCTTAAACCGAAGTACTATAAGTTTTTTAATTAAATTTAATCATGTAATTCATTAGTCAGTACAATTAATAATCAATGAATCACATGGTTGAATTTAAATGTTCTTGAGAAATATATTGTTGTTTTTGTCGCATTAGTCAATACAACATGTAGTCATGAAATTCTCTCTAAATTGTGTCCATGTTACAAAAGACTAACAAATGGATATGTTAATTTTTTAAACATAAACAAAGAAAAATACTAAAGATATTACTATATAACCTTTACAGACTGTTGTATATTTATATTGTTGATTTAGTACTAACCACATTCATTGTCACTTTATAGTTCATAGTAAAAGTGATAGAACCTATAGCATTGCCCTTTGAAAATTACAGCTCATATATAAAAGTAATGAATATACCATGAAGTTACTGTTTAAATTAACAAAGCGTTTGAAGAGGTATAGGAGTAGCATGCAATAGAGCTGTTGACAAAGAAGCTTAAACGAAAATCTAGAGTAGACAACATCATGACAATTGTACATAGATATCCGGAAATTTTGTCCTCACATGAGTTCATATATTTGTAATTTTTAGGAGGTTCAAAGATTTTGCCTTGCTTACGTGATCCCTTTAAAAGACAAAGATGCACTTCAACAAGAGATATGATGTCCAGCGACGAGAATGATAAAAAGTAGAAGCAGCAAAGTGCTAAAGTGATTGCTTAGAAAACAAATTTAAACTTAGTATAATGTGGAGGTCTAAACCCTAGCAAGCAAGGTGAAAGGTAAGGACCACTTGCTTTCTGATGTGGGAATCACTTGCAAAGCAGAGAAAAGAATATAAATATTATAATAAAAATATTATAATTACAACCAATGCAAGGAAAAAAAGACCCTAAAAATGTAATGTGGGGCCTGTTATCTAAAAAAGATGTAGGAATTGCGGGAAATGGGTTTGGGGCCCAAAGGCCCAGTCCGAGGACATCTGCTTGTCCGAGGATGGTTACAGAGATGTGGTGTGATAGAAATCATATATACAAAGCACAAAATGCAGCCGAGGATAGGACTCACCTCGGATACCATGGTCCGAGGTAGAGGTAACTATCTCTTTATCCAAGATACCCCATAAACTCATATTAGAACGAGAAGAAGAATATAGACCTCAGGAAGAACCGCAGAAGATAGCAAATATCTCATAAAGCTGCTGCCTCCACATTAAATGCTTTCCAGCTAACTCCCTGGCCGCATTAATGTGGAGGTGATACCTGAACAGTAACCAAGCAGCTTTATGGCCACTAAGCAAAAGTTCCGGGAGGTGTTGGATGTGACAGAAAGTCGTTCTCAGGATAGAAACTACACGTGTACGGTGGAAATGTGAAAGAAAGGCAGTATATAACATGACAACGGGTGACATTAAGGGGGACTTTTGATTTCTGGAAAAAAGAGGGAGAAAGGAGAAAGAGAACTGAAAGAGAAACCCCCTAAAAACTAGCCGAGGAGAGTTGTTACCCTAAAGCTAGCTTGAAGCATCCTTCATTATACTGTAACTATGACTTTTTCTATGAAATAGAACTAGTTCTTATACCCACGCTTTAAAAATTTATTGTTGGGCTCGTTGGGCTAGAAACCCATCCTTTTTCTGGGTCCAATCTATTTGGAGTCCCTATAATTGGCGCCGTCTATGGGAAGAACTTGATCTATTCACAAGGAAGGGCAAGTGCAGTGTTTGTGATGTAAGGAGGAGCACCGCAGCAACCAATGGCTGGCCCACAGCAGGTGGATACTAATCCATACCAAGCAGAATCTGGTGGTTCTCAGCACAGTAATTTGTTGGTAGTCCACGAGCATAGGGGGGATCATGAGGGAAGTGTTCGAACCACTCACACAGATAAAAGTCAGTCTCGTGGTAAAAGCCATATTTCCCACGTAAAGAATGACAGGGACATGCAGCACGAGATTAACAAACTAAAAAGAGAGTTACGACATGAGCGACGGAAGCGTGTGGCCCACCACTCTGGGTAATCCTCTGAGGAGTCAGATGATACCAATTATCGGCGGAGGTCGAGAACTCCACCCAGCGAGACTTTCTCGTACGATGATGATTATCACCGTCAGCGAAGATATAAGAGTCCACCTCGCCAGGGCTTAGGGAATGACGCTCTGAATAAAGCTTTGAGTCAAGTTTCCAAATCGCCTTTCACGCGACGCATTGAGGATGCGAGTCTTCCTCGGCGGTTTAATCAGCCTGCGTTCACCATTTATAACGGCCGGATGGATCCAGTGGAACATGTTAGCCACTTCAGCCAAAGAATAGCTGTTCACACTAGGGATGAAGCCTTGATGTGCAAGATTTTTCCGTCCAGCTTGGGTCCAGTGGCGATGAAATGGTTTGACGGTCTGAAGGCGAATACCATCAATTCCTTTGGGAAGCTCACCCAAGCCTTTGGCACCCATTTTATCACCTGCAGGAGGGTTGTTCAGTCCTTGGGATCATTATTGTCCATGTCTATGCGGGAGGGGGAAACCCTTAAGGCCTATTCCGATAGATATTGGGAAATGTTCAATGAGGTAGACGGAGCCCACGATGACGTAGCCATTAATACCTTTAAGGAAGGCCTTCCAACTGAGCATAGCCTGAGGAAATCTTTGACTGGTAAACCTGTTACTAGCATACGTCAGCTTATGGATCGGATAGACAAGTATAGAAGAGTAGAGGAGGATCAGATACAAGGTAGAGGAAAGTCTAGGGCAGTCCCCCAGGAGATGAGGGATTTCAGGCCGGACCGGTACAACAATAACCGACCTCGGAGAGACTTTGAGGGGCAATCAGGATCTGCCAACTCCCAGGCGGTTAATGCCGTGTTCCAAGAACCAGTGTAACGAGTTCTTGAGAAGATAAAAGATGAGCCATTCTTCAGATGGTAGGGGATCCTGCGAAATGTAATCGAAACCTTTACTGCCAGTACCATTAAGACCATGGACATACTACTGAAGATTGCAAAAACTTATGGGATCACTTGGAACATTTGGTCCGAGAAGGGAAGTTGACTCAGCTTCTACATCATTCCAGCGACCGAGGAGGCCAGGCAGATTTAACATCTCGGGGGAACGCTTCTTCAGGGCCCCCTTTAGGCACGATAAATGTTATATTTGCTGCCCCCAGGAGAACTGGGTCTTGCCCTTCCAGGGTAATGTCTGTGTCCCAGTGCTTGGATGAAGGCTCCAGTTCAAGGCCGAAGAAAGCCAGGCTGAGCACCTCCCCGGTGTTAGGCTTTTCAGAGGAAGATAAGAGAGGAACCATACAACCACATGATGACGCTTTGGTGGTTATGATAAGGATTGGAGGGTATGATGTGAGAAGGGTGATGGTTGATGAGGGGAGTGCAGCTGAGGTTATGTACCCTGACCTGTTTAGGGGGCTGAATTTAAAACCCGAGAAACTGACAGCCTACAGCTCCCCACTGGTAGGTTTCGAGGGCAGGTCGGTCGTTCCGGTGGGAATGATTAGACTACCTGTGCAGGCTGGCTCAAAGGTGGTGGAGGTGGATTTTATTGTGGTGGATGCTTTTTCTCCATATACGGCTATTCTGGGAAGACCCTGGTTGCATGCCTTGGGGGCCGTATCTTCCACTCTCCATTAGAAGGTGAAGTATCCCTCAGAAGGCTAGGTCTTAGAAATTTTGGGAAATCAGGCCATGGTTAGGCAGTGCTTGATAATGGCCATTCAACATTGGCCCGAAACAGATACTTCGGATGCAGCCGAGGGTGTCTTATAGCAATCAATGACTCAGGAAGCCCACTTCAGCACGTCCGCTGAAGAAACAGAGTGTGAGAATTTGGAGAGGGTGAGTGTTGGTGATGATCCAGAAAAGTACTTTCAGGTTGGGGCATAGTTACCTTTGTTGGAGAAAGAGCAATTGGTTGAAGTCCTTAGGAGGAACGTTGATGTGTTCGCGTGGGATGCCTACGAAGCCCCGGGGGTGGATCCGGAGTTCATTTGTCATCACTTGAATGTTAATCCTTCCGTTATTCCAAAGAAGCAGCCACCTCGGCGTCTGTTCCGGGCACACGTCGAGGCTATAAAAGATGAGGTGACTAAGCTCAAACAGGCAGGAGCTATCAAGGAGGTGTTTTACCCTCAGTGGTTGGCCAATACGGTCGTGGTGAAAAAGAAAAATGGAAAGTGGCGCGTATGCGTTGATTTCACGGATCTCAATAGAGCTTGTCCAAAAGACCCTTTTCCCATGCCCCGTATAGACCGGCTGGTGGATGCAACAGTGGGCCATCCTCGGATGGGCTTCCTAGATGCCTTTCAGGGCTATCACTAGATCCCATTGGCATTGGATGACCAGGAGAAGACTGCTTTTCTTACTCCTACTGGAAATTATCACTACAAGGTAATGCCCTTTTGCTTGAAGAACGCGGGGTCTACTTTCCAGCGGATGATGACGAAGATGTTTGAGCCACAGTTGGGCAAGAACATTGAGGTCTATATCGACGATATGGTTGTGAAGAGTAAGGTAGTGGCCGAGCATGTGACAGACCTCACCAACACTTTTGAGACTTTGAGGAAACACAAATTGCGACTGAACGCGTCCAAGTGCTCCTTCGGGGTTGGTTCAGGGAAGTTTTTGGGCTATATGGTTACTCACCGAGGGATTGAGGTGAACCCTGATCAAATTAGAGTCATAAGCAGTTTGCAACCACCTCGGAATCCTAAGGAGGTCCAAAGGTTGACTGGGATGACCGCCGCGCTGAACAGATTCATATCCAGGTCGACGGATAGGTGCATGCCTTTTTTCCTGCTACTCCACAAGTGGAAGGGATTCGAATGGACAGAGGAGTGCGCTCTGGCATTCCAGCAGCCTAAAGAGTATCTATCTCGGCCACCCATTATGTCTAGTCTTGAGGTGGATGAGGTCCTTTTCTTCTACTTGGCGATAACCACTTACGCGATTAGTTTTGTCCTGATATAAGTAGATAATGGCGTACAACGGCCAGTTTACTATGTGAGCAAGTCTCTTCACGAGGCTGAAGTACGTTATCTGCCTTTGGAAAAGGCCATTTTGGCAGTAGTGCATGCTACAAGGAAACTTCCCCATTACTTTCAGGCACATACGGTGGTCGTTTTGACTCAGTATTCGCTCAAACCAGTGCTTCGGAGTGCAGACTACACTGGCAGGGTTGCCAAGTGGGGCATGGTTCTAGGGGCTTTTGATATTAAGTATATGCCCCGTACCTCCGTAAAGGGCCAGGTTCTCGCCGATCTGGTGGCTGAATTTGCTGAAGGCCCTGAGGAAATAGAAACAGGCCTGCGAGGCATGGATGAAAAATTAGTTAGCCTCATCTCGGCGCAACCTGCTTTACCCTAGAAAGTGTATGTGGATGGTGCAGCAAATCTAAGGGGTTCAGGAGTGGGGCTAGTACTAATATCTCCTGAAGAGGTAATTATCGAGAAGTCTTTGAGGCTGGGATTCTCAGCTACTAACAACGAGGCAGAATATAAGGCCGTATTAATGGGAATGACAATGGTTAAGAAGTTGGGTGGAAAAGTAGTGGAGATGTTCTCGGATTCAGGATTGATCGTTGGTCAGGTCAAGGGAGAGTTGGAAGCTTGTGATGCCAGAATGCAGGGTTACTTGAGCCAGGTTAGGCGTATGCAAGCGGATTTTGAGTTGTTTGAATTATCCCACATCCCTAGAAGTGGGAATGCCCAAGCGGATTCGTTGGCTACTCTCGCTACTTCCTCGGCGCAGAACTTACCGCGCATGATAATGGTTGAAGACTTAAACACACCAACCCCAGCGACAGGGGACTCGCTGCAAGTCAGTCAAATCCGCTCGGCCCGATGTTGGATGGATCCTATACTGTTGTTCCTCGAGAAGGATATATTACCTGAGGACAAATCAGAAGCTGAAAAGATACGAAGAAAAGCTCATCGGTTTTGGCTGTCCGAAGACAAAAAGTTGTACAAACGCTTTTACTCTGGGCCATATCTGCTTTGTGTACATCCCGAGACATCAGAAGCACTTCTAGAAGAGTTACATGAAGGGATCTGTGGGAGCCACACTGGTGGGAGGTCTTTATCTCACCGGGCAATTACTCAGGGGTATTGGTGGCCAGGCATGCAAAAAGAAGCGCAGGAGTATGTCAGGAAGTGTGATCAGTGTCAGAGGTTTGCACCGAACATCCATCAACCGGGGGGAGTTCTTAACCCTCTTTCAAGTCCTTGGCCTTTTGCTCAATGGGGTTTAGATATCGTTGACCCTTTCCCTAAAGCCGTGGGAAATAAGAAATATTTGCTAGTTGGTACAGATTATTTTACAAAGTGGGTGGAAGCTGAGCCCCTGGCCAATATCAGAGACGTGGACGTCAAAAGGTTTGTTTGGAAGAACATCATCACTCGTTTCGGGGTTCCTCAAACCCTCATCTCGGATAATGGTCTACAATTTGACAGCAAGGCATTTAGAAATTACTGTTCCGATCTGAGTATAAAGAACATATATTCCACTCCGGCCTATCCATAGAGGAATGGACAGGCCGAAACTGTCAATAAAGTCATAGTAGGGGGGATTAAGAAAAGGCTGGATGACGCAAAAGGCAGATGGGTGGAGGAACTGCCACATGTTTTCTGGACTTATCGAACAACACCTTGGCGGTCAACAGGGGAAACCCCATTCTCAATGATGTATGGGGCCAAGGTGGTGATTCCTCTTGAAACGGGCTTTCCAACGCTAAGGACTAGCGCATTCACCTCGGACGGGAATGATGAACTATTGAAGAAGAGTTTGGACTTGATAGACGAGCGGAGAGAGAATGGAATGGTTCAATTGGCCTACTATCAGCAAAAGCTAAAGGAAGGTTATGATGCGAATGTCAGGTTGAGACCGTTTGTCCTGGGGGATTTGGTGTTGAGAAAAGTCTTGGGAACTACCAAAAATCCAAACTGGGGAAAGTTAGGGTCTAATTGGAAAGGACCATATCGTATTACATCTATAGTGGGGGTAGGTGCTTACTACTTAGAAGATTTAGATGAAAAGACTGTACTCCATCCCTGGAATGTAAGCAACCTAAAGAGGTATTATTATTAACAAGTTCTGTTTTATTTCCTTTCATAATTTGTCTTATCTCCGCTGAAATCTATTGAAGTATTAAACAGAAACTAAGTCATGTCAGGTCCTCGGACCACAACTTAGTGGAAATTAATACACTCTGAAATCTATTGAAGTATTAAACAGAAATTAAGTCATGTCAGGTCCTCGGACCACAACTTAGTGGAAATTAATACACTCTGAAATCTATTGAAGTATTAAACAGAAACTAAGTCATGTCAGGTCCTCGGACCACAACTTAGTGGAAATTAATACACTCTAATATCTATTGAAGTATTAAACAGAAACTAAGTCATGTCAGGTCCTCGGACCACAACTTAGTGAAAATTAATACATTCTGAAATCTATTGAAGTATTAAACAGAAACTAAGTCATGTCAGGTCCTCGGACCACAACTTAGTGGAAATTAATACATTCTGAAATCTATTGAAGTATTAAACAGAAACTAAGTCATGTCAGGTCCTCGGACCACAACTTAGTGGAAATTAATATACTCTGAAATCTATTGAAGTATTAAACAGAAACTAAGTCATGTCAGGTCCTCGGACCACAACTTAGTGGAAATTAATACACTCTGATATCTATTGAAGTATTAAACAGAAACTAAGTCATGTCAGGTCCTCGAACTACAACTTAGTGGAAATTAATACACTCTGATATCTATTGAAGTATTAAACAGAAACTAAGTCATGTCAGGTCCTCGGACCACAACTTAGTAGAAATTAATACCCTAGGACTTTAATCGAAATATTGTGCAGAGACTTAGATGTGATAAAACGTTTATACGACAAAGTTAGTGGTAATCAGTGCTTCTTAGATGGGATCCATGCAACTAAACTTGTGTATCAAAGTAAACTCCATGAGCATCACTTAAAGCATTGTAAAGCGTTGAGTGCCTCCCGGGGTTAAACGCGTAGAACGCTATCTCAAGTATGGACACTTCTTAATAAATTTAAAACAAACCTGTTTAAGGCAAGGTCGCTGCTATAGTCCGTTTTAATTCCTGATTAGCATATTTAACGTTAAATTTCCTAATACAGTACCAGATTTCATTTCTCTATAACCAAGGATCATGCAAAAATAAAAACATTCGCACAAGAAATTATTCATATGATAGACAAAACCACAACATCTTATGTAAATTTGGAAAGTGAAATATTTAATACAAGTAGAAATGTCTTTGACCAGTTTAAAAAAAGAAAAAGAGAGAAGAAAAAATAAAGGAAAGATCGACTACGTCAGCTATTTGTTTAACTTGATCTGGAACTTGGGCTGAGAGGCTTTGCCAGTGGCCACAGGAGGAACATCTTTCTCTTTTGCCTTTGGATCTTCTCCAGCAGGTAAGGTGGTTGAAGTTAGGGCTTGCTCGAAGCTTTGTGAAGCCGCTCCGTCCTTAGGCCCTTCTGGTTCCTTATCTAAGGAGACGCCCTTGGTAACTTCCAACACTTCAGTTTGCTTTTGTTGATTGAGAGGGGAAGGGGTCTAAGTGTGAGCTTCCTTGGCTAATTCGATGACTGTGGAGGGTACCTCTTTTGGCTGAGTAGAAGGACCTGGGGCTCGGATGGCTGGGGGGAAGTAAATGCTTTCAGGCCTTCTAAACTCGGATGAGGTCTCTACCCCAGTCCGGTTGAGAGCTTCTCCCCAAGTTAGAGCACAGAATGCTCAGCAAACGACAGGCACCTTAGCTCAGAAATTTTCCTCAGTTTCAGCAACGCCAACATCATAGCCATGTTGCTCAGCTGCGTCTCTTTCCTTTTCAACCTCAGCTTTTGCCTTTTCAGCCTCGGCCTTTGCTTGTTTAGCATGATCTCTTAGTCTTTGGGCTTCCTCCATTTGTTTCTGCAGAGATAGTATCTGTTCTTTGGAGGTGGCCAGCTGGGCATTAGCGTCACGCAAGAGTTTCCCCTGGTCCTCGGCTTGCTTTTGAGCATTGTCCAGAGCTGAATCAGCACTCTTCCGAGCATACTCTTCCTCGGCTAACTTTTTCTTCAACTGCACGTTAGTTTGTTCAGCCACAGTGAGTGTGTGCACAGCTGTGGTTCTTTTTTTTTTCTCATCATCAATTTGTTGGTAACAAGAATTGGTTATTTCCTCCAGCCTGAAAGTGGCTTGGATAGCCTAAGAGGAAAAGAATTAGAAATGCAATACTCAAAGTCTGTGTAAGGGAAAAATAATAATAATAAAGTAGTGAAGACATCCTACCATGCCTAAGTATCTTTTTACGTTTTGAAAAACTTCGTTCCTCTTCAGTCTCCTCAGTTCGTCCATATCCTTGGGGAGGAGGAGAGTTTCCTCTAAAACTGAGGCGACTTGGCACCCAATTCCCCCATTAAAGTCTCTGATCGAGGCATCTTCCCTCAGAGGCTCACCACTAAGCATGGGAGCAGGGAGCCAGGCCTCAGGTTCCGAGGACTGGATGGTTGCCCTTTCCGTTGCACGTTGAGACCCATGGATAACTTTTTGCTGCTTCGTAGCTTGTTGATCCTCGGCTTCGTGGGCCGGGCGAGATCTCTCAGCCTTCACCACTCCTTTATCTTTGAGCTCTCTCCTCCTCTTTGGGTCACTAGGTTCGGTCCTATGTGGTTGGGGTGGCTGAGAAGGAGGGTGTGGGGGGAGACTGGGTTGAGTTGACTTCTCTGGCACTCCTCTCCCAGGTTAGCCTAAGATTACGTCCTTCAAACTCCTTTGGCTTCTCCTTTGAATGCCCATGTCTTCAGAGTTGGCCTCGGGTGATTGAGGTTGGTTGAAAACTTCAAATTCATCTGCAGAATCTGATAGCTCTACAACTCCTCCTGAAGGTTGTTGTTGTTGTTGTTCTTCTTCTTCTTCTTTTTCCTCCCGTTCTTTTTCTCCTTCCTCTTTCACTTCACAAGGAGTAGAATGGGATGACGAGGCTCCTACAGAAAGAGTGGCCTCAGGTAACGGCTGAGTGAAAGGAGTTCCCTCAGGAATCGGAACACCCTTGGGAGCGATGAATCCCTCGAAGGCTACACTGATACGATGAAGCCAAGGATCTTTGGCCTTTATCATGCATTTGGGAACTTGAAACGTATTGGAAATTGGCTTATACCGAAGGATTATGTGGGCCGCTCTCAGTTGTCCGTCCGATGGATTTACGTACACCACGGACCTCAGGATTCTATCTAAACTCTCCCTGTTAACCAGTATGAGTTGAGGTTTGGTGGCACGCTTGTCTGCGAAATCATTACAGCAAAAGAAAAACTTTGTTAGAAACAGAGGTAACACAAATTGAAGAACACAATTCAAAGTATAGAGGCTCATAGCCCAAAAATCCTACCTGGTGTTTCCTCTTTAGTCGGACAGTGCAAACCATCATGCCATTCCCCAGAAAAAATGAGAAAATCGTCTTTTAAGCCCTTGTTCGATAAGGGGAGACATTGGATCAACCTTACTTCAGGGAACCTAGATTTCAGATAGTACCCCTGGCCCTTCAAATGATTGAGATTGTACACCCAATTCACGTCGTGATGGGTCAGACCTAGGTTCATTGTGGCATTTAGGACTTCTATACTCCCAAGCATTCTGAACATATTCGGGGCACATTGAGTGGGGGATAACCTAAAAAAACCTAAGGTAACTCCTGGTAAGGTTACCCACAGGGATAGTCATCCCCCCCTCTATAAAAGCGATCATCGAGATAACTACTTCCCCAGTTTTCCTATCATTTACTCATGTTTCTGTGGAAGCATATCTCATACCCACCGTGGGGGGAATCCTATACCTGGCCCTAAATGCCTCTATTTTCTCCTCGGAATCAACTAGATGCTTGAATCTACCCATTTCCTAACAGTTATGAAGAAAAATAAACGAAAAAGATGGAAAACTAAAGTGGGTTAAAGAAACTTACAGGTCTTGAAAATGAGCTCCTCGGACAGACTCTTAGTATTTATGAGAGCGTGGAGTAGTGAGAGAGAGAGAGAGGTAGATTCAATGAATATGCGCTAAGGCGGTGCGATTTTTGTAACTGAAAAGAAAGTTGATTTGAAAAGCTCTTTATAGTGGCGCAGAAATTGTAAGCGGGAAAAACCCCGCCCATAAATGCTGAAAATCCTCCACCGTTGGATTCATATCTTACCGTTGAACGTGGGGGACAAAGGGGCTGTCATCATTTAATGAAGGCATGCCCCTGACGCCGAAACGTCAGGTACGCGCCTTGGGCAGATAGAAAGACGCTCTGAAGGCTAAGGACATCCACAAAGAATGTGAAGGTGGGATATCAAAATCTCCCTTTTTTGCCGAGGTAATAAAAAGCGAGATTTTGAGGGGCTATTGTGGGGCCTGTTATCTAAAAAAGATGTAGGAATCGCGGGAAATGGGTTTGGGGCCCAAAGGCCCAGTCCGAGGACATCTGCTTGTCCGAGGATGGTTACAGAGATGTGGTGCGATAGAAATCATATATACAAAGCACAAAATGCAGCCGAGGATAGGACTCACCTTGGATACCATGGTCCGAGGTAGAGGTAACTATCTCTTTATCCAAGATACCTCACAAAGTCGTATTAGAACGAGAAGAAGAATATAGACCTTAGGAAGAACCGGGGAAAATAGCAAATATCTCATAAAGCTGTTGCCTCCACATTAAATACTTTACAGCTAACTCCCTGGCCGCATTAATGTGGAGGTGATACCTGAACAGTAATCAAGCAGCTTTATGGCCACTAAGCAAAAGTTCCGGGAGGTGTTGGATAGGACAGAAAGTCGTTCTCAGGATAGAAACTACACGTGTACGGTGGGAATGTGAAAGAAAAGCAGTATATAACATGATAACAGGTGACATTAAGGGGGACTTTTGATTTCTGGAAAAAAGAGGGAGAAATGAGAAAGAGAACTGAAAGAGAGACCTCCTAAAAACTAGCCGAGGAGAGTTGTTACCCTAAAATTAGCTTGAAGCATCCTTCATTATATTGTAACTATGACTTTTTCTATAAAATAGAACTAGTTCTTATACCCATGCTCTAAAAATTTATTGTTGGGCTCGTTGGGCTAGAAACCCATCCTTTTTCTGGGTCCAATCTATTTGGAGTCCCTACACGTAGAATTAAACCAGATAACATGAAAACATTAAGTTTTAGATGGGCTTAATTATCTGTTTTTTCACTGTGTCCTGTGAAGCATTGAGCATTACATTATATATACGGAGTGACTAGTTAATATCATCTTATTATTATGGAAGACATGAAAAATCTATCAGCTAGTGCTGCAAATGCATGTTCAACTTTGCAGCTTAAAATGCAGCTTAAAGTACTTGGAAATTTGGAATGCGCAGAGTGAAACAATCAAACAAATTCTGTACTTTTTCTGCAGAACTGAATATATAAGTAAATACTGCCAAATACTTAATTCATCAAAAAGAAAAGAAAAGTGAATTAGCTAGTTAGATTTCTTCTTTAAAATTTGATGCCCTCGTGACTATTGGTCTTTCATGATCAAGCACGTAAACAAATGCAGCAAAGTACAGTTTGAGTCAGAAGTAGCATAATTCACCCTTTCACTTCCTGGCAGCAATACAAAACTGTTAACCTAACCTTTTTTGAAAAAAAAATGGCGTAATTTTAAATATAGAAGTTGCTTCAAAAGTTTTAGACTAGAGAAATAGAGAATCCAACTTTTCTTGGGCAGCTAGCCGCAACTACACCAGTCAATCGGCCACTCCCACGTCCACTTTCCAAAACTTTCTTTTTCTCATTATATATCCACAAATGGCTTACATACCTGGTGATTAGTACATAACAAAAGTGGTTCACAGGTGGATAAAGTAAAAATAATGTTAGTTTCAATCATATTAAACTATGTTAAGTGTTATAAAAAATGTTTTGTTACTAATATTACTTAAATGAGTTATACTAGAGATACTAGAAATTTTACTACATAAAATTTACAAATTAATGTATATATTAGGTGGTTGAAGCTTGATAAGTAATAATTACATTCATTATTACATTAGTTTATAATTAAGTTTAATATAATAAAATTTATAATAACTTAAAAAATTTCCTAGAATCCCTTTATATAAGCCATGATATCAGGTGGTTGAAGCGTAATAAGTAATAATTGAGTTTATTATTTCCTAGAATCTCATTATATAAGCCATTTACCCTCAGCAAATACAAAACCCTAAAACCAAATTTTGTCAGTTCCATGGATTCCCTTAAGAAAAAGAAGATCAACCCCTTCACTACCTCCACCACCCAAACCACTATTGCCAACATGTGCAAGGAGGAGCAGACTTGCACTAATCCATCTTGTTTCTTTTGCACAATGAAAGAGCCAGAACCATCACTCAGGAGAGTTGCGATAGCAAACTTTTTCAAGGAAATGCCTTTCACAGGCCACCAAGACCAAGTTTTGGTGCTTAGCGGTCTGTGGCATAGGGCTATGACTCACCCTGATGACCCAGAGTTCCCCTCCCTCGGCATCTTCAAGTGCATGGCAAACTTAATCTACAAAGGTATCAATGATAGAAATTGGCTTCTCAAAGACCAAAACATTTTTATACCTTATTATGCTGCTCATGTCATTGGCTCTTACACTATGAACAAGGTTGAGTTCACAGAAATAGCAGTCCAGCAAGTGTCATACCACCATTAATGGAGCTCTTAAGAGGAAAGATCAGCTGGGTTGAGCAAAGGGTTGCGGTTAGAGCACTTGGCCACCTGGCTAGCTATGAGAAAACCTTTGAAGCTGTAGCAAAGTATGAAGAAGAAGTGATCAAGCTAGCTATGAAATTAGCTTGCACTTGCCTAGAAGTGGTGTATATTAACTTTGTTGGGGTGAAGAATATAAATAAGAGAGTGAAGTATCATTGTGATTTGCTTACTAGAGGTATTGGAGATTCAGAAATGGAGGACAGGAAAGGTGACGAATGGGCTAGTCAACTTCAGTGTTGGTGTCTATATCTCCTAAATTGCTTTGCTTGCAAAGAGAGGTCTTTGAGTCTCATTTGTAAGCAAGACTTTTTGGGAAAACTGTGTGGCATGTGGGGTGGATTGGCGAATCACTCTTCACCAGCTTGGGTTGGACTTGTTAGAATATTGTGTTATAGTAAAGATGGAAGAAAATACATTGCTGAATCCAAAGATATTATTGAGAATATCTGTAATCTTTCAAGATCTTCAGATGATTGGCAGTACATGGGCATAGATTGTCTACTATTACTTCTCAATGACCAGAATACCAGGTACAAAGTTTTTGAGATAATTGCTTTGTTTGTTGTTGATTTGGTTGAACTTGGAAGCCTTGGAGATAGGCCAAACTTGGGTGAAACAATCACAAAAGCACTCCTTTTAGATTACAAACAAAGTAAAGTTAAGTTTAGAAACCAAAAAGTCCAAAAAGCTTTGCAAGATGTCTGGAATTTGAAAGTGGAGAAGAGGAAGAAAGAGAAACTAATGAGTGAAGAAAAACTTGAAGAGAAAAGGGTTTTAGTGTGTCTGATTAAACAAGAAGCAAACCATATGTTTTGGTTAGGTGAAATAGAAGTAGCATTAGCTAAGTACACTGAAGCATTAGACCTATGCCCATTAAAGTCAAGGAAAGAAAGAATGGTTATATATAGTAATAGAGCTCAGTGTCATTTGCTACTTAGAGATCCAGATTGTGCTATTAGTGACTCAACTCGTGCTCTTTGCTTAGCCACTCCAGCCAATTCTCATAGTAAAAGTCTTTGGAGAAGATCACAAGCTTATGACATGAAAGGGTTAGCCAAAGAGAGCTTGATGGATTGCATAATGTTCATCAATGGTTGCATTAAGTCTGGCGTGACCAAGCGCGTGAAGATCCCATACTATGCCGCGCGTATGATCAGTAAACGGATGGATGCCACGTGGCTATTCGCGGCTGCCCGGTCAAAGACAACGAGCAGTCATGCTAGAAAAGTCAAAGAATCTGACGGTGACTATGAGTGCAACAATGACGAACAACAGCGTGGTGAAATGATGAGGGTGATGATAGAGAACAAGGATTTCCTATCTGGTAAGTAAAAGTTTTTTTGAGTTTGATCATTCATATAAATATATAGAACAAATTAAATTTGTGTGATTAATTTGAATTTCAAATAGGGTTTCCCACGTTTTACCTATTACATCATGGCGTGCCAAAAGTTTGTGTAACTTTTTCGCGTGTGATATGAAAACTGCAAAATGTCAATCACTTTTTGATGGTAACTTTTATAGTTTTGTCCACCATTACTGAGGAGCCTCTGCTCGTAAAAGAAGTGAATAGGAGAAAAGTGGAAATGGCATGAAGGAGATCAAAGAAAGCTGTTATAGCTCGATCCATGTAGGTCCAGTGGGCCAAGTTGGAGCAAATATACGGTGTGTGGTATCAGATTCATCATATACATGTAGCGTGTGATGGGCCTCATTTTGATAATATATTTTTTTTTTTTACCATTACCTGTATCCTAAATGCTTGTAAAAGACTGCGAAATTTTCAATCTGGGTCAATTATTTTGATCCATAGTCGAACTTGGAAGCAATTTACAGGATGAGCATGGTATTTTTGAAGTAAATATGTGTATGGTTATTTATTTATTTAATTTTCTCTGCAACTGAGCATATTATTAGATAAATTTTCTCTGCAAGAACATTTCCTGAAGTTCATTTTTGTCTTTTGATGTAATTTTAGGTCACAAACTAAGAGTTATAGTGTTATACATATTTGTGTGTGTGTGAATGTGAATTTTTTATTTTTTTTTGGTTATAGGTTTTATCACTTTTGTGATTATGTTGGCTTTAATTGTAAATTGAGGGCAGGAGCGGCTCAAACATTACGCTATTTAAGCAATGACTTAAGGCCTTTAAATTGAAGAAGACCCCTAAAATAGAATACCTTTTTCTATTTATCTTATAATATTGCCTAAAAAAAAAAAAAAAGTAAGACCTCTCAGTTTAAAAGGAAAAAGAAGAAGATACATTCTATTAGCCAACAAAATGTTTCGTGTAAAGGTTTTTATTAAGTCCCAAAAATTTAATAAAAAATATTTTAAAATACTCTTTTTTTTAATATTCAACACTTTATTAATACGT
The DNA here is from genome assembly GCA_032727855.1 of Quercus ilex subsp. ballota. Classification (NCBI taxonomy): domain Eukaryota; kingdom Viridiplantae; phylum Streptophyta; class Magnoliopsida; order Fagales; family Fagaceae; genus Quercus; species Quercus ilex. The sequence goes on from CM064909.1 coordinate 3,073,047, forward strand.
TTTACTATATTTGTGTGTTTGTGGTAGTTTATGAGTGAAAAAAATTTTAATCTTCCAAAAATTTTACTATTTCTTTCTCTCTCTATCAAAATTAAAATTAGAAGTAGTAGTGTGGGGCCAAATAATCCCACGGCCCAGCCCACTTCATTCCTGGGCCGAAGGCCCGAGCCGAGGAGACATCCAAGTCCGAGGATGACCTCATCATCGGACGTCCGAGAATTTGAGGAACATGTACGCAGCAAGCGGTCATCTCCACACTAAACGCACCTGACAACCGCCCTGGCCGCATTAATGAGGAAAGGACCTTCACCAGTGTCGCCTTGGTTGCCGCGACTCCCAAAGAGACTGGGAAGGCGGCTGATGGGACAAGCACCTGAGCAAAGGTCATGATCACTCAACAAGTGTAGGGCTAGGATTGGTTGGGCAAGGGGTATATAATGTAAGGGAAGCCCTCCTTAAAAAGGGGGGTGGAGGAAGAAAAGAAAAAAAAAAAGAAAACTCTGAAGAAAGAAAGGAAAAGGGAGAAAACAGGGTAAGAGCCTCTTCGGCCATGGGCCGAGGAGCCCATCCCATTTGTAAACTGTGCTAAGTCTTTTTCTTTAAGTAAAAGAGACCGAAGTTCACGCCATTGGAGCGCCGGCCGGCGCCTAGACCTTTGACCCACTCTCTATAAATTCATTGCGGGGTTCGTTGGGCTTTTGACCCGTGTCCATTGGGCTTGGGCAACCAAAAACCCAGTCCCTACAATTGGCGCCGTCTGTGGGGAGGATTAGTGCACCGGTTGGCGCAACAGGCGACTGTTCTAAACAACCATTCCATGGAGGATCGGCGGTGATGCAAAAAAAACTATCAAAAAGAAGAACATTGCAGAAAGATAAAAGCTTGAAGACAAAAGATTCAACAGTAAAAAGAAAAGTACTTGATATTATTCAAAAAAAAAAAAAGAGTCACAGATTACAATTAGAGGCTTAGGCAGGCTTGTTTTACAACTGTTCCTACCAGCTAGTCCTACAATTAGAGGCCCAGGCGGACCCAACCTAAAACTAGCTAGAGGGAGATGTCAACTCGTCCCCTGATTGGCATAAAGAGAATGGGAGAAAGAGAATGGGAGAGCTTGACAATAAGGGGGCGGAAGGGGGCTGAGAGCTTGAACAAAGCGAGGAGCAGACGCAGGGGCTCCGGGACGCCCTCCCCCATGATGTTCCCTTGATTTTCTCCAACCTCCACGAGCGTTGGCCGTTGGCGACGGCAACACTCGAGCGTCGCATATAATGTGAGTTCGCATGTCTCCTCCGTCGGAGGTGCGCTCTGAGGAGGGACGTTAGGTACTTCAACGATATCCCTCCGGGCCACCGTGCATGGCGCCATCGGGGTTACGCCTAGATTCTGCCGCACCGGAAGCCCGGTGGGGGCTACGGCCACCACGGCTCTTGGCACGGATGTTCTCATGTCCGTCCAAAGCCGCCCCATATCGCCTAACTCCGGTCACAATTCCAGCGGGGTTGTTAAAGGGGCATGGGGAGTTGAAGGGGTATCTTCTTTCTGGTTGGGTTGAGAAGTTCATGGAATGAAGAGAAACCATTCCCCCAGGGAGCCTTATATAGAGGATGAAGGTAGGTGGGAGTTAATCCATGCAGAATTCGAAAAACTGGTTAACGAAGCGTTGGATAGTAATGAAGCGGCCAAATTCCAAAGGAGCCGCAAACCGTTGAGCTTATGGGGATTTACGAGGCCATTAATGAAGGCGCGTCTCGCGCACCGAAGCGTCAGGCGCGGAACACGAACGGCCAAGGGACGCTTCGCAAATGACAGAGATGAGGGCTCGAGATGGAGATGAGATCAATGCCACGTGCAAGATCATGAGCCGTCCGAAGGAGGAATCGTCCCCAGTAAAGCAAACCAAGGACAAACCCCTATTCCCAGAGGCTAAGCGTTAGACAGAACCAAGGCACTGCATGGTCCACGGACTCAGGCCTATGGGGAAACTAACCGCTCCAGATGCCAAGCATTAGACAGAACCAGGGCACTGCATGGTCCACGGACTCAGGCCTATGGGGAAACTAACCGCTCCAGATGCCAAGCGTTAGACAGAACCAAAGCACTGCATAGTCCTCGAACTCAGGCCTATGGGGAAACTAACCGCTCCAGAGGCCAAGCGTTAGACAGAACCAAGGCACTGCATAGTCCACGGACTCAGGCCTATGGGGAAACTAACCGCTTCAGAGGCCAAGCGTTAGACAGAACCAAGGCACTGCATGATCCTCGGACTCAGGCCTATGGGGAAACTAACCGCTTCAGATGCCAAGCGTTAGACAGAACCAAGGCACTGCACGGTCCTCGGACTCAGGCTCACGGGGAAGCTAAATACTTCGGATGAACCTAAGTATTAGGCAGAACCAAGGCTCTGCACGGTCCTCGGACTCAGGCTCACGGGGAAACCAACCACTTTAGATGATCCTAAGAGTTAGACAGAACCAAGGCACTGCATGGTCCCAGGACTCAGACCTATGGGGAAACTAACTCCTTCAGAGGATTCCAGGTGTTGGACAGAACCAAAAGCGCTGCATAATCCCAAGACTTAGACCTATGGGGAAACTAACTACTTCAGAGGATTCTAAGTGTTAGACAGAACCCAAAGCATTGTACGGTCCTCGGACTCAAGCTTATGGGGAAGTCAATCACATCAAGGGGAACCTAAGTGTCAACCTAAAGAATTTTCTACCCAGCCCTTAGGGAAAGATGGGCCCACTCGAGCATACATGCCCTCGCTGCAACAATTGACGCCGCGACTGGCCGAGATGCAATTAAAGATAAAATTACGCAAGTAAAGAAAGAACGAATAACGTGTAAGTCAGCAAACAACCACAACAAACAGGAAAAGAAATAAAACTCGCATTCCATTAAGTTCACAAATATTACATGGTGAGTACCTTACAGTCACAAAGCAAAAAGAAAAAAGAAGAAAATGCAAAGGACCAGGGAGACAACAGGGTCGGAGGGCCTGCCCCACTCACTTACATTCCTCTCTCAGCTGGGGGCTGGACCATAGCAGCATCAAGGCTTTCTGAGTTTTGGCCAAAGGGGACGGCCTGCGAAGGCGAAGCAGGAATAGCTGCCTCCTCAGCAGCAGGAGCTCTAGCTCCAGCGCCAGACTTCACAGCCTCCTGGGGCGCCTCCCCAACGGGGCCCTCACCCGATTCTGCCACCTTAAAAGGATCACTTCCCTGGGTGGGCTCAGCAGTTGATGTGTCCTCACCCGCAGCAATGCCGGTTTCCTCCGCAGCCTCCTCGACCTCAGCACCACTTGGAGCAGCCTCGCGGATGGCAGGAGGATAGTACACATTCTCCTCCTTCCACAAATCGGATGAGGCCTCGATCCCAGCCTGCCTGAGAGCCTCCCTCCAAACCTCGGCAGAGTAGCGCCTGCACAACCCGGGGACTTCAGACCTAAATGTTGCTGCTGTCTCTTCCATCCCCGTGGCGTAAGCCTCCTCCTCGGCTTCCTTCATAGCGGCCAGGGCTTCCTCCCTGCCCTGGTCAGCCTCAAACTTGGCCCTCACGGCCTCGTCCCTCGCCCACTCGGCTGCCTTCTTGTCCGACTCGGCGGCAGCCACCTTCTTGGGCAAATCTGCAAGCAACCCCTTTGCAGTCTTCAGCTGCTCCTCCGCCTCAGCCAGGCGCTTCGAGTAATCCTCGGCCTGCTTCTGAAAACCGGTGAGACCGGACAGGGCAATGTCCCGGGCACTGGTCATCGCACTCAGCTCCTCTCGGGCCTTGGATAGATCGGCCTCAGAGTGCTTAAGAACCTGGGTGGCCTCCAGACGTTTCTCGCGCTCCACCTCCATGGCTTTCCCCTGGTCACGGGCCACGTCCTCCAACCTATAGGTAGCCTGAACGGCCTGTCCAACAAAACAAATATGCCATCAGCTGAGACCAAAAAGCGGAAAGGAAGAGCTACAACTAGGAAAAGTCACAAGTATTGAGGGGCTTACCATCCCCAAGTACCGCTTGAGGCAGAGGAAGACCTCCCTGCTCCTCATAGTCGCCAGCTCTGCCATGTCGGCTGGGAGTAACAGGCACCTTTCCACCGCGTCGGCCACGTATGTGCCCTCGCCCTTGTTGAAATCTCTGAGGGAGGAGTCTTCCCTCAACGGCGCCCCGCGGAGCATGGTGGTAGGAAGCCAGGCCTGAGACTCGGGCTGGTCGTCGACCTGTTTGTCCTGGCCTCGGGAGCCTATCTTCAACTGTTTGGACGGCCGCCGATCATCACCCTCCTCCCGTGGGGACTCGGACCTCTCCTCAGCTGGCCTCTTGCCCTTATCCTTCTTCTGCTTGGGATCAGAGGGCTCACGTCTGGAAGGCAGACTCGTCTTGGGCAGAGAGGGAGGAAGCCCTGATTGGGTAGAAGCCGACTTGCCCTGAGCAGAACGAGTTTTTGGAGGAGGAGGAGGGAGCTCTGACTTAGATTTCTTCGGCTGGCCTTCGATCAGTTCCGCCAAGCTAACTTGCAGCTTCTTCTTGTAGCCCATTTTCTGCCGAGAAGAGGACTTGGACGCTGAGAAATCCGCTTCGGTCAGACGAGGGTCACCCAAATCTCCTGGAGGGTCCTCGGACTGGTGAGCTTGATCAAACACGCTAAATTCGTCCTCGGTGGGGCCAAAATCAGCAACCTTCACTTCCCTCTCAGGGCCTACTTCGGCGGGTTCCGAGATTCTAAGGGAGGAGGAGGGACCCGCAGGTATTGCGCCTTCTGATGTGGAGGGCACCTCAGGGAACCGAAACCCGTCCTCGATCACAGTTATCTTCCGAAGCCGAGGATCCTTTGCTCCTATCACGTGCTTCGGCGTCGCAAATGACTTGTGAGCCGGGTCGTATTTCAAAATTTCGTGAGCGGCCCTAACCTGATTATCGACCTCGTTCACAAAAACCTCTGCCCTCAGCGCCTTTTGCAAGTCTTCCCGGTTGATTAGGCTGAAGTGGCGCGTGAAGGCGTGAGGATCTGCAAAAAGAAACACATCCACATTAGAAACCAAACAATGCAAGAAAGAGGGACGAGAGAAAAGATGGAACTGATTAGGGTCCTAGAACCCTCTCTCTCTCCATTTTCCCATTGCCCACCTGGGGTCCCCTCCGTCGTCGGGCAGTGAAGGCCATCATGCCACTCTCCGGACACGATGAGAAAGTCTTTGTTCAACCCCTTGCTGGACTCAGGGAGACACTGAATGAGCCGGACTCTGTCATCCCTGGTCTTCAGATAGTAAGTTTCGTCCTTCAGGCACTGGAGATTATAGCACCAGTTGACGTCATGGTGGGTCAATCTCAGGCCCATCTTTTCATTTAGGGCATCCACACAGCCCAGAACCCTAAAGACGTTGATGGCACACTGAGTGGGGGCTAACCGGAAGTGCATCAGATAGTCTCTCATCACCGGACCCATGGGAATCCTCATGCCACCTTCAACGAAGGCAACGATGGGAATCACTACCTCACCCTCTTGCCTTCGAAAGCGCCACTCACCCTCCGCACAATACCTCAAGCCCACATTGGCCGGTATCTTGTAGTCGGCGATAAATTTCTCCATCGCCTACTCAGTGAAGACATACTTCTTAAAAATACCCATCCCAAATAAAGCCTAAACGAGCTAAGAGGGAGCAAACGAAAAAGAGGCAAAGAAGGAGAAGGAGAAAGTTCAAAGGGAGATAGAGTGACTTACAGAAAGGTGTAGAAGCTCCTCGGACAGGTCTTTTATGCTGGAGATGTAGACTCTTGAGTACAAAGAAGTAGAGGAACCAGACTTTCAAATGGGTATTTATACCCTAAAATCAAGGAACAGAGCGGGTTTTCCCACCCCCAACCGTTAGGCAAATCCCTACCGTTCGATTGACATCTTCCCGTTGAACGTGGGGAGCACAAAGCCGTCAGGATTTAATGAAGGGCACGTCGCGCCCTTCAAGGCGTCGGTAACGCTTCTGAGGCAGGCGAAAAGACTCTAGTACTCCCAGAGGGCCAAACTCAACGGTACACGATGCGTGCCCGAGGACATGAAAATCCTCCTCTCCACCCGAGGACGCGGACAGCAAAATTTTGAGGGGCTATTGTGGGGCCAAATAATCCCACGGCCCAGCCCACTTCATTCCTGGGCCGAAGGCCCGAGTCGAGGAGACATCCAAGTCCGAGGATGACCTCATCATCGGACGTCCGAGAGTTTGAGGAACATGTACGCAGCAAGCGGTCATCTCCACACTAAACGCACCTGACAACCGCCCTGGCCGCATTAATGAGGAAAGGACCTTCACCAGTGTCGCCTTGGTTGCCGCGACTCCCAAAGAGACTGGGAAGGCGGCTGATGGGACAAGCACCTGAGCAAAGGTCATGATCACTCAACAAGTGTAGGGCTAGGATTGGTTGGGCAAGGGGTATATAATGTAAGGGAATCCCTCCTGAAAAAGGGGGGTGGAGGAAGAAATGAAAAAAAAAAAAGAAAACTCTGAAGAAAGAAAGGAAAAGGGAGAAAACAGGGCAAGAGCCTCCTCGGCCATGGGCCGAGGAGCCCATCCCATTTGTAAACTGTGCTAAGTCTTTTTCTTTAAGTAAAAGAGACCGAAGTTCACGCCACTGGAGCGCCGGCCGGTGCCTAGACCTTCGATCCACTCTCTATAAATTCATTGCGGGGTTCGTTGGGCTTTTGACCCGTGTCCATTGGGTTTGGGTAACCAAAAACCCAGTCCCTACAAGTAGTTTTCGAGATAGATCCATTATTGTAAGTCCATTGTTCAATAACTGAAAATAAAATTGCCAAGAGAGACATTAGCCATTTAAAATATGGTATTTATTTTGATATTGATTGTTTTGACATTTTTTGAATTAAAATTTTTAAAATACATTTTATAATTATATGAAAATTTTCCAATTAATGTACTAAATCATATAAAAATGTTGGATTCTTTTTTCTAATTCATGTATTGCTTATAAAATATTAAGTAATAATATACATTTTACATTTGCGTATGACCCAAAAATGTGTTAAGTTAGCCCTAGACTAGGCTCTTTGGATCATGAATTTGAGTAAGGTATGAAAAGAATTTGTTTAAAGCTAAATTAAGGTATTTAATAAAGAAAACACTGTTTAGATTTTCAAAATTTTTTAAAAAAATTATTTTATATTTAAAATACTCTATGCATATGAAAAATGCCATAAATTGAAATTTTATCGTAATTATAAAAAATACTTAAATTATTGTAAGTTTTAGTTAGCTTAATTTGAAAATTTCTTACATTCGAATAAAAGATTTAGGGTTCAAATTTTACTTATATTAAAAACTAATTGATTTCTTGACTTGGCAATAAAATGTAGTAATCATGAACATTTTAAATTCTATCGTATTCATTCAAAAGAAAGAAAGAAAAATGCATTGCCTAATTTATTTATGGAAAGTGGGGTTTCAAATCTAAAAAACAAGGGTATTCCCCAATCTTGAGGGGGGTTATAAAAAAAGAATAATGGCAACCCGCCCCACACCCATCCTGAGCCCTGGCCCAGTCTAACTCTAAACCTTCGGCCTCCAAGCTGGGTTAAATAAAAAAAAGGCGTAGAGGACATTCGAGGTTATTGTCCTGTTCCTTAATACTATAAAAAAGGCTGCCCACTGAATTACTTTAGGCCCCTTTTTTTATATCTTTATAGTTCTTGTCTTCTTTTAAGTCCAGGCCAAGCTCTAGCTAGTTCTTGGAAAAGGTCTTGGGCTTGCAATTAGCCACATTTACGGATGAGAATGTTATGATGCATATTGATATCAGCCCTGACCCACTGATGAGGAAGAAAGAAAAAGACCGAAAGGAAAAGCTAGTAATTCGATGACCCATAAAATTTAAAAAGATAGGCCTTTTGTAATTTGGGGGAAAACCTCCCCATTTCCCGCGGTTCCTTTATTTTCTTTTGCCGAATGCTGAAAGATGTTCTTTTACTCACTCCCCTCTCCAAACAATGGCCTAAGCCAGTGGGTATACCGTATACCTTAGCAATTATCAGTCCCTTTTTCTCCCGTTCGAAGGTGGGTTTGTTTGTTTGTTTGTTTTTTTTTTTTTTCTTTTTGGTGATAATATACTTTTAATTCCTACGTTTTGGACCTAATATCATTTTGACTCTTAAATTGATTTTACGCCTACCTCGGTTTCTGAATATAGAAAATTATTTCCATTTTGGTTCCTATACATTCACTAACTAAAAAATTCTACGTAGCAAATAGAGTGCACTATTAGCATACTAAATATTGACGTGGCTAATAAAATAATAATAAAAAATTTATTTGGCATTTAAAAGATGGAAATCATTTTATATTTTTGGAAACTGAGGTAGGCACGAAATAAGAATAGGATCAAAATATCAAAGGTTAGGGTGGTCATGACCACTTGACTTGGAAAAAAAAATTTAAAATATAAAAATATAAAATTTTTATGTTTGTCCACCCTTAAACTTAGGCTGTGACCACCTTAGATTTTTTCTAAGCCTAATAAAATCAAATGTTGGTCCATAATTTGGCTCCTTTAACAAAAAGAAAAAGCCCAAAGAAATTTTATAGAACTAAAATTTGAAAATGAAAGAAGACCCACTGTCTCTGTACCATCGCAGCCCAATCAAAAAAAAATTTATAGAACTTAAATCTGAAAATAAAAATTAAATTGCTACAAACCCAGTCAAAGAAAAAAAAAACCAATCAAATTTTAAACCAAAAAATCTTAACCTAAAGGGAAAACAACTTGAACCTCTCGGCAGTCTACTCTAGCCCCTTTCATCGCCAGACGGCAGGCCCACTGACCCAGCCTTCATCACTTCAAACTCAAGCACTCTACACTCAAGGAATCTCATCCTAGTTCTCTCTCTTTTTCTCAGGAACTAAACTATATATCGAATTGTGTATACCGATATCTCTTTGCAGCTTTGCTAGCAATATATGCGTATTGTGGTGGCGTTTATCTCATTCTAGTTCTCTTTCTCTTTTTCTCAGGAACTAAACTCTGTATCGAATTGTGTACACTGATATCCCTTTGCAGCTTTGCTAGCAATATATGCGTATTGTGGTGGCGTTTATCTCATCCTAGTTCTCTTTCTCTTTTTCTCAAGAACTAAACTATTTATCGAATTGTGTATACTGATATCCCTTTGCAACTTTGCTAGCAATATATGCTTATTGTGGCGGCGTTTGGTGGCTGAGGCCATGGCAAAGAAAGGGAGATTGTTGGGAGCCCTGATTCAAAAAGAGATAAGAAATTTGAGATTAGAGAGGGGTAGGTAATCCGATAGTAATTTAGGCTTGGAATTAAAAAAGAAATTGAAATAGAAATTGGGATAGGCTAGGTTTAGATTATGGCCCTGCCCAGTTCTAAGTGAGGCCTAGCCCATTCACTTAAAGTCTTCCAAGACCAATCCGAAATCCTGCCAACTCACGCTCATTAAGAGCATTCTCATTAAGGGTTTTAAATGCTAAAAAATGTTTTTTTTTTTAAAAACATTTTTGACCCAAAAGCTTGTTCCATCAAGGGTGGTAAATGCCATAATTTTTGGCATTGGTGAACAGTGCGGTCTTAAATTTGAGACTGCACTGTTCATCAATTGTAAAAGTTTTATTATTTTTTTATTCCGTGAGGCCCGCTTTCTTTTCTTATTTTTTTCTTTCTCCTTTCCTTGTCTTTCTTCCGTCTCTCATTCTTGCTCTCCAACCACTTCTCTGCTCTCTCTATCCCTTTCCCTCTACTCACTGTTCGCTCCTCCGCAGTCTCCTCTTCGGAGAAGCAGAAAAAAACTTGAAGGCGTTCTGCGTCCCTCTCCGACGAAACCCAGGGCGAAGCATCAAGGAAAGCCGATCTCTACTGCAGTTGTTGTTTTTTTTTTTTTTTTTTTTTTGTGGTGATTTGATGGTTGATTCGGTAGTGGTTGTATGGGTTATGGATTTGGCCGGCGTGGGCATCGGCGTTGAGGGTAGATAGGCGTGGTTGTGTGGGTTTTTTTTTTTTTTTTCCCCCTCTCTTCTCACCGGTTCTCTCTCCTTCTTCTCACCGATGGATTGTGGATCATGGCTGAGATTTGCTCCGATTGATGGATGATTTGGTCGATTGTGGCTGAGATTCGATTTGATTTCTTCTCTGGAATCTCTGGTGGTGGCTGAGATTTGGTTCGATTTTGGGTTTTGTGGTGTTGTCTTCGAATCTCTAGTGGTGGATGCTGTTGTTTTTCTGGGTTTTGTGGTGAATCTGTGGGTCTCTGTCGGTCACCGATTTTGGGTTTTGTGGTGAATATCTGTGGGTTTCCGTGGGTTTTTCTACATCTACTAGTGTTCCCCCCCCCCCCCCCCCAAGTGGTGGTGGCTGGGATGGATATGAGTTTGCTGGGTTGGTGTTTTTTACTGGTGGTGGTGGATGGGGTGGGTTGAGAGTGACAGAGAGGAAGAGAGAGAGAAATATAATTGAAGAATAAAGAAAAAAATATATATTTAAATGAAATATTAAAAAATATTGAATCTTTGATGTTGGGTATGTTGTAAAATGAGTTGTTAAAAGCCAAAATTTTGGAATTTAAGGTGGAATATGCTAAAGATTTTACTCACCTTGATGAGAATGCTGTAAAACCATTTGTAACTTTGACCCCAAACCTCTTGCATTTTGAGCCCAAACAAAATTCTTTGCCCAACCCGTGTGTGTCCAGACCAACCCAATCACCACCCGTGTTATTTTATTTTATTTTTTTAATACAAGATAGAAATTCTATTTTAATTTAATTTAAATGTATACGTATGTGAAACTTTCTTGAAAATTTAAACCCTAACTCTTGCCCACAAGCCCACACTTGTTGAAATAAAATCAACAGCTCACTATCCGAAATCCACTCATAAAGTCCAATCTGAGATTGACCTTCCATTTCAAAACTTTTCAAAATTACGTTTTTAACCCAACCTTTTTCAAATTACAATTTTAACCCCAAACTTTCCAAAAACACATTTTGGCCTCTTAGCTTTTATAGAATTACAAATCAACCCCAAATATTTTCAAAATTACCATTTGACCCAAAACTTTCCAAATTACATTTTTCAACCCTACATCTTTTCAAAATTACCCTTTCGAAACAAAACTTTCCAAATCACATTTTCAACCCCAAACCTTTCCAAAATTATATTTTGACCCCTTAGACCTCAAAAGTTGCGCAAAATATCTTTTCAATCTCTTGTTTTGCCAAAATAAAATGTTTTCCTTCAAGAATAATAAAATTTTCAAATGACATTTTTATTAGACTTTATAAGAATTTAATTTTTGTGTTCTTTGTGTCTTTTTTGCATGAGATAAAATACTTTGGGAAACGATTTGCAAAATTGCAATTAGCATGTTATGCTTTGGAGTAGCTATACTTAATTCCTTAGTGTATGCCATGCTATCGTACACTTTCTACATATTTTTATAAAATAAATTGTTTACATGCCAATGCATTTAGATATTGTCATGCATCCACATGTCATCTTAGGATAGATACATGCCATTTTAGGATAGATACATGTCACTTCTCACATGTCATCCTAGGATAGACACATGCCATTTTTCACATGTCGTCTTAGGATAGATACTTGTTATTTCCTATATGTCATCTTAGGATAGATTTTACATGTCATCCTAGGATAAGCTTGATTTAGGCTAGAAACAATGTCTCTCAAATCAAACACAAATCACAACAAATGAATTTTTTGGCTAAAGAAAGACTAGGGTTGAATTGAATCAAACTTCCCCCAATTTCCTAATTTTCCATTTGGGCTTCCCCAAATCACCCCAAAAGGCAATTCTTATCAGCTTTCAAACACCTATCCAACTAAGTTATCGCAATATCACTTAAAATATTGATTCAAATTTTCCCTAAGTCATTTCTTTACTCCCCAAACCAATTTGAAAACCCATTTCCATAGATCATTTGCAATTTATTCGTGAAAATCCACGTTCGTGGTTGGACTTGCATATCATAGTTTATGCCCAGCTATTACATGATCTGTCATTTGAAGCACGAAAGATGAATTTTTACTTCTCAAACAAGTGGAGCAATAGTTTATATGAGATTAATGCTTCTATTTGTTTGGCCTTTGACAAAAGAAACCCAAGAAATTCAAACTAGAGATCCAAGATCGCTCTCCCTTATCCTCCGACTTAAAACTAGCCTAACTAGCAAGATATACCCCGAAGAGGTAGGTCTTGTGTTCATTTGGGGTCTTTGTATTTCCTCGCCTGTCAATTTTATCTTGATAACCCACTTCAAGGAGTCTATTATTTTGATTTGCCCATATTCAACAAATTTAATCTCTCTTAATAATAATAGACTCCTCGAAGTGGGTTATCAAGATAGAATTGATTGTCGAGGAAATACAAACAGGACTCCAAATGAAAACAAGACATACCTTCGAGGTATATCCCGCTAGTTAGGTCAGTTTTAAGTTGGAGGATAGGAGGGAGGGGTCTTAGATCACTAGTTTCAACTTCTTAGGTTCCTTTTGTTGTAGGCCAAATAGATAGAAAAACTGGAATATCGATCTCACACAAACTACTACTCCACTCGTTTGAGAAGTACATACATCTTTTATGCTTCAAATGACTAATCATTTAATGGTTGCTCATCAGCTATGATATACAAGTCTACCCACGAATGTAGATTTAAACGAATAAATTGAATATAATCTATGGAAATAAATCTCTAAATTGGTTTGGGAGTAAGGAAATGGCTTAGAGAAAATTCGAATCAATATATTTTCTGCGATATTATGATTGCTTAACTAAATGGATGTTGAATAGCTGATAAGGATCTAAAAAGACAAATTATAAAATGGAGAGAAATTTGATTCAACTCAACCCTAGTCCGTCATTTCTTTAGCCAAAACTAACCGTTTTGGGATAATCTTTCCTTTGGAGTTTGGAGCAAGTTTGGCCTTTGTAGCCTTGTGGGGGCTTATTTATATAAACATCAATCTTTATTATTAAATAAATGCTTTTATTAAAAATTGGTTTCAAATTTATGACTGTAGTGAAATTTGAATTCATTACCAAGCTTTCTTATATATTCATTACCAAGCTTTATTATATATTCGAATTCATTGTGCAGAGTTATACTGTACTCATATATTGTTAATATTATTTATTATTTGAGTACAATACTTAATTAATAAAGAATATTAACAATATATATGATTACAATATCACTGCGTGCAACGCAAGACAATACGTCAATACCTATTGTTCCTTGACAAAATATTTATCACGTGAACAACAATATTCTAACATTTTTTGAGTTTTGATCACTTTTATTACTTGGTTTTTGGATTTTTATGTGGGTAATGAGTGTTGGATTTTGTTCGGAGCGGTATGTAAGTAGACTTGACAAATTTATTTTTACAAAAACAATCTTGTAAGTGCACATACACATTACTCCAAACAAAGATAAAACCCTCCTTAATCACATAGAATTCCAAAAATCAAGTAGTAAAAGGGATCAAAACTCAAATATGAAAACATTGTTGTGCATGTGACGAATATTTTGTTAATATTATTTATTATTTGAGTATAGTACTCAATTAATGAAGAATATTAACAATAAATATTATGATTACAGAATCACTGCATTCAACTTTGGAAGTTCGTCAAATGAGTGGGTATATGTTTGAGTGGGTCTTTGTTTGAATGTGAGTAGGCTGGCGTGGAAGTGGTTATTGGGCCAAATAGATTCGGATTGGGCTGTTGTTGTTGGGTTCAAATTCAGTTTTCTGGCTCTAATTTGCACACACATGTTGGGCTTTGTGGGATTATGTGGGCTGATGAGCTTGAGTCTAAAAGGAATCTTGAGTTGGAGCTGGGTTTAAAGATAAGGCTGGCGGCAGTTTTTTTTTATAATTCGTGGGTTTGGGCATTTTTACTGGAGTGGGCTTTTGTGGTTTTGAGTTTTAAATGGCAGCTGACCCAAAGCATATTTTCTAGCTTGCCTCTTTGTTACAAGCAAAGCATATTTTCTAGCTTGCTATAGAAGAGTATATTACTTCTCCAACACAAGAGGAGTATTTACAGTAGTTTTCACTTTTCACAAAGTATACAAGCAAGAGCTAGCATTTAAGCCCTGTACCGTAGCGATTTGCTTTGTATTCTGTAACCACTATCCCACCATAGATCTCTGCAGCCATTTTACTATTGATCTCTGGCTGTTTCTTTGAAATTACAAACAAGGTCACTCCAGTTTGAGGAACAAGCAACATAAACACACTCCATATGATAATCATGACCAACAACTATGGGGACAGAGGCAGGGTGGAGAGATTCTTATATACACAAATCAGTTGTCAATATTAAAGATGATTCGGCCTAAGGCTTCCATTGGGTTTAACACAGCAGAGGGGGCACCTCAGGACGAGTTTAGCCAAAAAATCAGGAGGTACACTTAGAATAAATTTCAGGAGAAGTCCTTAAAAGTTTCTATAACAGGGTGTCAACAGCCACTTAATGGAAAGGGATATAAAAGAAAGGATACATGAGCATTAAGGAATGAAAGTTCCTTTCACTAAGAGCCAAAGAGATTAAAAAAGTTAGAATTTCCATTGTGCTTTGACTGCTTTCCCTAAATTAGGACTGAGCAAGGACCCGCCCCACCCGAAAACCCGACCCGACCTGACCCGAAAGGTTTTGGCGGGTCTGACAATATTCGGGTCGGGTTTCGGGTCTAAATTTCGGGTTATTTCGGGTTCGGGTTGGGAGTCGGGTCGGGCTTCGGGTCATATAAATATACTACTTCAACCCGATTTTCTTTTTTTGAAAAAAACCCTACAGGGTCTGTTGTTGGTCTCTCTCCGCCTCCCTCAGCTCTACACGGTCAGTAAATGAGATTGTCATCCTTCTCGTTTTGTGTTTGGTTTTAGATTTTGGATAGTGTTGTTGTGTTTGTGTGTGTGATAGTGTTGTTGTGTTTGGAACAGGGAGTTTTCAGTTTCGATAAGAGGAGGAACAAGACCCACACACTGTGTGTGAGGTGTCGCCGCCGCAAGAGGACTTGTAAGCCTCCTCATATATATTACTCGTTTGTGCTTCTGGGTTTGCTTCTATTTCAGTTTTAAGGAACTGGGTTTTTGTTATTCAATAATGGATTTATGGCTAAAGCCTTCAAGTTTCAATTTTTTTTTTTTGAAACTTTGCTAAACCCAGTTCCTAAAAAACGAGAATGTATTACTCGTTTGTGCTTCTGGGTTTGCTTCTGTTTCAGATTTTAGGAACTGGGTTTTTGTTATTCAATAATGGGTTTATGGCTAAAGCCTTCAAGTTTCAAAATTTTTTCTTTGTTGCTTTCTGGGTTTACTCTCTCTTCAATCATACAAAGATCTTAAAATAGATTGCTTAAGAATCTGATTTGTGCATCAAAAGTTCTATTGTTTCTATCTTTGCCAAATTCTTCACAATACACAAAATATTACTACATGCAATATCTTGGTGTTTTACGGTTTGATGTTTCTGTAATTTGTTTATGAAATTGTTGTGTGGATTGCAAATGTGATTTTCTTGGATTTGTTTTTTTTTTTTTTTTTTTTTTTTGGGTTTTTTTTCTTTGTCAGTTGTTCAGAATGGTTATGATTTGGATGCTTTTTGAAAGCTTTTTGTATTGTATAGAGTAATTGTGTGCATGTGTTGGCTGTGACTCTGTGACTCAGCAAATCTGAGTATCTGAGACCCAACAATTTAACTCAGTAGCAGAGAGAGTGACAAAAATTACCATTATTATTTTGAACTTTTTAAGTCCACAAATAATGCATGCATGTCTACTGGTGCAGATTCTAGCCTCAGCAGTCATGTATAGGCAGAAGGGTGATTCTCCAATCCGGGCTTCACATCAAGCAAGCAAGGATGTATAAAATTTTCTTTCAAGTTTCAACTGAGAATGGCAAGGCTTTTGTCAATCATTTGGTAGAGGCAGTTGGTGATCTAACAAATCTGAGTATCTGAGACCCAACAATTTAACTCAGTAGCAGAGAGAGTGACAAAAATTTTATAAGTTATACTCCCCAGCATAAAAGCAAAACTATATCAAGATTTAGGCTCTACATCCTAGATATCTTTAGTTCGGAGAGGATTGTGTTATTTGGTTTAAGGCTCTCTTTTTTTTGTTGAAGTATTTGAATTTTAGCTGGTTGAATTTTTATTTGGATTATAATTTATTTTGTTGATTGGTATTATTTTGGTCGGTTCTATTTAGAGTTTGTGTTTTCTTGGTGATTAGATTGAAATTTGATGCAAGTAAATTGCATTGACATGCATGGCATACACTGATATGTATGAATAATAAGCTCATTGGGTAATTGGAGTCCTAGCAATGCATGAATTGGATTCCTACTTGATATTGAATGATGTTAATACTTGTTGGATTGTTCTATTTAGTTCATCAAAGGTTCTGGTAGCAAACATCTAAATGCTATGATTTTGTTTATACTTAAAAGGCAACAGGGTGCCATTTGTTAGCGAGGCATAGCTTTGATATGGAGGTTATGAATGGCTAGAATTAAAAAAAAAAAAAAGAAAAAAAAGAAAAAAGAAAAGAAAAGGTCCAACCTGAGACCCGAAAACCCGACCCGATTACAGACTCGTTTTCTTGGGTTGGGTCGGGTTTAAGACAGACCAACCTGATTTCTATCGGGTCGGGTTTTGGGTCATAGTAAACCCAACCCGACCCGACCCAACCCAATATCAGTCCTACCCTAAATCATTTCAAAGGCTTCTGTCATATTAGAATTGAAAATAGCAGAATTTTACTCCCAATGAATCACATTTACCAATAGCATCATCCTCCTGAACTGCAGTACTCTGTAAAAACAAAGTAGCAAGCAGTGATTCAATTCAAAAATCAAATGAAACCACTAATAATATGTTTATGAAAGGAACTTGAGTAGCTAAATC
Source organism: Quercus ilex subsp. ballota (assembly GCA_032727855.1). NCBI lineage: Eukaryota > Viridiplantae > Streptophyta > Magnoliopsida > Fagales > Fagaceae > Quercus > Quercus ilex. The sequence continues at coordinate 3,089,991 of CM064909.1, forward strand.
AATTGTAGGATGAACGCCATTCAAGTCAATCCAAAGAAGGGAAAGAAAATTAGTAAAAAGAAACAATCATCACAATCACTACATACTATTATTATTTTTTAGTAAACACAAAGGAAAGCAAAAACCATACCTTAAAGAAAGCAGTGGGTGTATGGGTTTCAAACTTGAAGGCAAAAAATGCTACTTGGAGTCAGCTTTCAATCTTGTATAAAATTAAAACAGGATCAAAATTGATTAAAAAGAAAAGAACAAAGAAAAAAAGTAAAATAGTTAGGGTTTCTAGGTTTTTTTAGTTAGGGTTTCATATTTAACAAAAAAAGAAAAAAAAAAAAACCTCAACTTAAACACTAAACACAAAGGAAAGCAAAAACCATACCTTAAAGAAAATCGTGGGTGTATGGGTTTCGAACTTGAAGGCAAAAAACGCTACTTGGAGTCAGCTTTCAATCCTATATAAAATTAAAACAGGATCAAATTTGATTAAAAAAAAAAAATGAAGAACAAAAGTAAAATAGTTAGGGTTTCTAGGTTTTTTTTAGTTAGGTTTTCATATTATAAATCTTTGGGTTTATTTGATTTTAATATTTGATTTCCATAACAAATGAAACCAACGAGACTAACAAAAAAGAAAGATGAGAAACAGAGAACAATTACTTGCGTTTGGAGTAAGAATTGACTCAGTGAAGAGTACACAGCGGCGGGGTGAGGACTAAACACCAGCGGTAACTATGGAGAAAGGAGTGGACAGCAGCAGCGACGACTAGGCAATGGAGGCGGAGAGGGGAGTGGACTACGGCATTGGAGGCAGTTAGGGTTTGGATTTGGAGAAACAGTTTAGAGAGTGTTTAAGAGTGAACCAAAATACCAAAGAGAGAAATGAGACTGTGACTAAGAGTTTGAGAGAGTTTTAGAGAGCCAAGTAGAGAACTGAGACTGAAGAAGTGAAGAGGTGAGGAAGAGTGAGAAGGGGAGGAAGCGTGAAGGGAAAGCCATGACCACGAACCTTTCAATCTAAACTCTGAGACTGAGAGGCTGAAGTGAAACCTGAAGAGACTCATTAAAGATAGAGGACCTTCGAGGTTATTGTCTTGTTCCTCAATACTATAAAAAAGGCTGCCCACTGATGCCCATTTTTATATATATATATATATATATTTTTTTTTTTTGAGATCTTTATAGTTCTTGTCTTCTTTTAAGTCCAGGCCAGGCTCTAGCTAGTTCTGGGAAAAGGTCTTGGGCTTGCAATTAGCCGGGGATTCTAGCCTTTTACCCCTATTTTTAAAAATATTTAGAAATATGCCCCTGTTTCCAAACTATTTAGGTCCATGCTCCTGTTTTGAAACTCGATTTTGAGAAAATCGAGTTTCAATAAAAAACTTGATTGGTTTAAAATTGAGTTATGCCCAATCAAACTTAAAAAAAAAAAAAAAAAAAAAAAAAATCATGGAACTCGACTTCATGAAGCTTGAGTTCCCTTTAAAATGCTACTATAGGTCTATCTGAACGCAGTCATAGGTTTGGGGTGATCAAACTTAAAAAAAAAAAAAAAAAATTGCATAGAGCTCGAGTTCCCTTTAAAACGCCACTATAGGTCTATCTAAACGCAACTATAGGTTTTGGGTGATCAAACTTAAAAAAAAAAAAAAAAAAATTGCATGGAACTCGAGTTCATGGAGCTCAAGTTTCCTTTAAAACACCACTATAGGTCTATCCGAACGCAGCTATAGGTTTGGGGTGATAAAAAAAAAAAAAATTGCATAGAATTCGAGCTTCAGGAACTTGAGTTCCATGCAAATTTTTTATTTATTTATTTTTTTTAAGTTTGATCGGGCATAACTCGATTTTATACCAATCGAGTTTTTTGATTGAAACTCAATTTTCATATAATCGAGTTTTGAAATAGGGGCACAAACCTATATAGTTTTAAAACAAGGACATATTACCAAATATTTTAAAAAATAGGGGTAAAAGGCTAGAATCTCCATGCAATTAGCCACATTTATGGATGAGAATGTTATGATGCATATTGATATCAGTCCTGACCAATTGCTGAGGAAAAAAAAAAACAAAGACCAAAAGGAAACACTCGTAATTTGATGGCCCATAAAATTTAAATATGGGCCTTTGTAATTTGGGGGAAAACCTCCCCATTTCCCGCGTTTCCTTTATTTTCTTTTGCTGAAGAAATGTTTTTTTACTCACCCCCTGGCCCCCTTTCCAAACAAACGAGGTTATTTGGTAATGTAATTAAAATAACAGTTTTTAATATTTAAAAAACATTTATACGTATTTTTATATATATATATATATATATATTTATTTATTTTTACATATTTAAAAAAAATATAAATAACGTTATTAAAATAATATTACTAAATTGCCCTTAACCATTCAAGTTAACACACACCGACACACACGCACCAAGAGAAAGAGAGCAAGTCGAATAGAAAATAAAGGATCTGAAAATAAAGGATCTGAAAGAAAGAAGAAAAAGAGAGTGAAGAAAAAGAGAGATACAAACAAAACACGTAGACCAAAGGAGAGACGAGAAAATCAAGGATCTGAAAAGAAAGAAGAAAAGGAAGGATACCGAACACAAGAATCAAGAGAAAGATAAGATTTATTTATCAATTTTTTTCTTTTTTGGTTTATCTAAAAGAAAGAAGAAAATGAAATAGATACAAACACAAGCAGACACGCCAATATAAGTGAGAAGAAGCGTACACGCCAATATAAGTGATAAGAAGCGTGTATTTGGATAGAGTTGAAACTGAATTTTCAGTTGCATATTGCATTTTTAGTGGATTATGTGTATTATTCACAGGACTTCTAAGTATTTTATTTAGTAAAAAAATTTTAAAATTGAGTTTCACAATACTATTCACATAAAATTTATTTATTAATTTTTTTTTCTTTTTTGGTTTATCTAAAAGAAAGAAGAAAATGAAATAGATACAAACACAAGCAGACACGCCAATATAAGTGAGAAGAAGCGTACACGCCAATATAAGTGAGAAGAAGCGTATATTTGGATAGAGCTGAAACTGAATTTTCAGTTGTGTATTGCTTTTTTAGTGGATTTTGTGTATTATTCACAGGACCTGTAAGTACTTTATTTAGTAAAAAAATTTTAAAATTGACTCCCATAATACTATTCACATAAGATTTATTTATTTATTTTGGTTTATCTAAAAGAAAGAAGAAAATGAAATAGATACAAACACAAGCAGGCACGCCAATATAAGTGAGAAGAAAGCGTACACGCCAATATAAGCGTATATTTGGATAGAGCTGAAACTGAATTTTCAGTTGTGTATTGCGTTTTTAGTGGGTTTTGTGTATTATTCACAGGACTTGTAAGTACTTTATTTAGTAAAAAAATTTTAAAATTGAGTCCCACAATACTATTCACATAAGAGTTTTTTTTTTTTTTTTGGTTTATCTAAAAGAAAGAAGAAAATGAAATAGATACAAACACAAGTAGACACGCCAATATAAGTGAGAAGAAGCGTATATTTGGATAGAGCTGAAACTGAATTTTCAGTTGAGTATTGCGTTTTTAGTGGGTTTTGTGTATTATTTATAGGACTTGTAAGTACTTTATTTAGTAAAAAAAAATTAAAATTGGGTCCCATAATACTATTCACATATTTAAAAATTATTTTGTTACAGTATTTTCATTTTTAATTTTCAGCAATAAACAGTATCAAAACAGAATTGAAGTGTTAATTTAGTATTTGTTTCTTAAGAAAGTTCAAGAAAAATTGAAATAGTTGCTATAAATTTTTTTTTTCTCAATCTTTAAAATTGAAAAAGTTATTTGGTTTGTTTTTGTTTTTGTTTTTGTTTTTGAATTTTCAGTTTAAATTTTAAAAAATTATTTTTTACTTTTTTATTAATTTATATCTTGATATGACCTTTTTTTAATGCCAAATAAATTATTATTATTATTATTATTATTTTATTAGCCATGTTAGTATTTAGTATGTTAACAGTACACTCTGTTTGCCATGTAAGACTTTTCTGTTAGTGAATTGACAGTAGGAACCAAGATAGAAATAATTTTCTGTTTTCAGAGACGGAGGTAGATGCAAAATCAATATAAAAACCAAAATGAGATTAGGCTCAAAATGTAAAGACCAAAAATTTATTTTTGCTTTTTTTTTCCCCTACTCCCTTTTTATAACAATTGGGACGTAGGAGATTTGAAATTTGAATCAAAGTTCTTCTCATGAAAAATATCACATAATATTGCTAAGTTACAAAACTTTTAGTGAAACCATGCAAGTTAACATGAATCTGTTTTACCTTTCAAGTTTTGTGCTCAGTTAAAGTTTAGTTGGATGCATATCTATGGCAATCTTGTCATTAACTCCTAGAAAACATTTAAGTTAAAATTCAATTTAGTTTCTTAACTTTGACTTTAATAATTTCATTGTTGAATTGGTTCTTGATGTTCAATTTTTGCGTCCAAGATATAATGAAATATAGCCTTGAACATGAAATGATGAAAAGGCACGACTTTTATGCTGAATGAAGATTTTCAGTTAGCTAGACCATCAACCAAAAAAAAGAAAAAAAAGAAAAAACAATGTATCAATCAGATTTTTTTTTAAAAGTGATTTAGTGTGCGTTTGGCACTAGATTAAAAAGTTGATATATTTTACTATTTAGCATGGTTTTGAAACCCAGATCATTCATCGAACCATTAAAGGAAGAGGTTCAAAATTTTTGAGGTTAGACTGAGGTTTAATCGAGGTTTTACCGTGATGACATTATAATTAATTTAATAATTATTTAAAATATAAATAAATGTATTAAATTAGTATAAGTGAAAATTTGACTAAAATAGACCAAATAAATATAAAAACCATCTTTTAAATGTATTTTTCATATCACAACTTTCATTACAGCGTTTAAAAATTTAACGCAATATTATCAATTGTTAAACAAAATAATAATAATAAAAATAAAAAAGAAAATTATTTATTTATAATATACTATCAAAGCAAGATTTACATTATATATTAAATAAATATTTACAACATTGTACACTTTTATATAAATATGTATAATATTGTACACTTTTTATAAATATATACAATATTTTGGAGTCTTTTGGCTAAATATTGTTAAATCTGAAACTTTTTTGTGTTATAGGCACTGTTACAACTTATTTAGGGAATTGAGGAGAGAGATTGAATTTCAGCAACAGTGTTGCTGAAATTCCAACAGAAGTATGAGAGAGAAAGAGAAAAAGGCTGGAGAGAGAAAATGTTGAATTACGGCAATGGCATTGCCGTAATTCGTTCTGCCCAAATTTCCTGCCCGAATTTATGTGTGAGGAGTGCTCGGAGCGTGAGTGGCCAAAAGAAAGTAATTGTGGCAATGGTATTGCTGAAAATGGGAAGGAAAAAAAAAAAAAGAATGCCAAAATCTGGGGAGGAATTAAAAAAATATAATGTACTACGTACACAATATTTTTATAATATTTTCACAATAAATCACATGTAACTAGTTATTATTTGTTCAAATTTAAATTTAACATTAAGATTACTATTTTAATCCAACAATAACAATAAGTAACAACTTGATACTTAGAATTTGTTGTAAAAATATTGTAAAAATTGTGTGCACTTATCATTTCTTAAAAAAAAAAAAAAGTGTAATGGATTTGCCGAAAATTTTGTGGCAATTGTGGCTTGCCGAAAATGGGAGGAAAAAAAAATGTTTCAATGGGTTTGTGGCAATGGCATTGCCGAAATAGGGGGGGGGGGGGGATTTTTTTTTGGCAATTGTGGCAATGCCATTGCCGAAAATGGGAGGAAAAAAAAAAATTGTTTCAATGGGTTTGTGGCAATGGCATTGTTGAAATAGTGGGGAAATTTTTTTCCTTTGTGGCAATGCCATTGCTGAAAATGGGAGGAAAAAAAAATGTTTCAATGGGTTTGTGGCAATGATATTGCAGAAATAGGGGGGGAAATTTTTTTTTGACAATTGTGGCAATGCCATTGCCGAAAATGGGGAGCAAAAAAAATACGTACACAATATTTTTACAACATTTGCACAATAAATCACATGTGATTAATTGTTATTAGTTCAAATTTAAATTTTAACACTGAGCTTACTTTTTTAATCCAACAATAACAACTAATAACAACCTGTCATTTAAAATTTGTTGTAAAAATGTTGTAAAAATTGTGTGCACGTATCATTTAAAAAAAAAAAGTGGAATGGATTTGTGGCAATGGTATTGTCGAAATAGGAAAAAAAAATTGCAATTGGTTTGTGGCAATGGTATTGCTGAAAATGGGAGGGAAAAAAAATAAGTTGCAATTGGTTTGTGGCAATGGGAGGGAAAAAAAATAAGTTGCAATTGGTTTGTGCAATGGTATTGCAGAAATAGGGCTGGAAAAAATTTGTGGCAATTGTGGCAATACCATTGCCGAAAATAGGAGGAAAAAAACAAAATAAAAAAGTGCTACGTACACCATATTTTTACAATATTTGCACAATAAATCACATGTGATTAATTGTTATAAGTTCAAATTTAAATTTTAACACTGAGATTACTTTTTTAATCCAACAATAACAACTAACAATAATTTTCCATTTAAAATTTGTTGTAAAAATTGTGTGCACATATCATTTTTCAAAAAAAAAAAAAAATGGAATGGATTTGTGGCAATGGTATTGCCGAAATAGGAAAAAAAAAAATTGTTCAATCGTGGCAATGCCATTGCCGAAAATAGGAGGGGAAAAAAAAAGTTGCAATTGGTTTGTGGCAATGGTATTGTCGAAATAGGGGGAAAATTTTGTGGAAATTGTGGCAATGCCATTGCCGAAAATGGGAGAAAAAAAAAATCTTTTGTGGCAATTATGGCAATGCCATTGCCGAAAATGGGAGGGAAAAAAAGTTGCAACTAGTTTGTGGCAATGCCATTACCGAAATAGAAGACAGATACTGTGTCCGGCATAAAAAAGTATGCATACTCTTATCATCATTATTTTTTTGACATCATTATTTTTTTGACCGAAGTAGTTTGGTTTGTATGTATATGATGTTCTTTCCTTTATTGTAAAAGTACCATATGAAACAAATGAGGATGGATTCAAGTACAATGAAAACATTGATTCTTATTTAAAAAAAAGTACAAAGAGGAAAAAAATGATTGATGTGCACGCTGTAAATAAAAAAAAAAAAAAAAAAAAAAAACAAAAAAGTACATACATTCTTATAGAAGAAAAAAATGATTGACGTGCACGCCCAAAAACAAAAAAACAAAGAAAGTATATAGATTCTTACAATAAGAAAGAAAAAAAATGATTGATGTGCAAACTATAAACCAAAAAAAGCAAAGAAAATACATAGATTCTTACAATATGTAAGAAAAATGATTAATGTGCACACTGTAATAAAAAAAAAGCAAAAAAAGTACATAAATTTTTACAATACAGAAGAAAAAAAATGATTGATGTGCAACTATAAACAAAAAAAAGTAAAGAAAGTACATAGTACCATCAATGTGCACGTTGTAAACAAAAAAAACAAAACTTCAATCCACCAATCACCTCAACTCCTCATCTCATCTGATTTTTATTCCCTTTATCGAATATATTTACCTATTCATATCACGCACAATCTCTCAGAGAGATTCTTTTTTGTATTCTTCAAAATGCCTAAATCTCTCAGAGAGATTCTTTTTTTGTATTCTTCAGTATTGTAATAAAAGGCAGCACTTGCCCTTGTTTTTTTATTTCTCCTCCTTCGCTTAAGAATTGTATCTCCTCACAAAGGATTGTAAGTCCTCCGATTGTTCTTTTGCTTTGCTTCAATGTGAACAACTAAGGATTGTAAGTTTTTTTTGTTAATGTAAGTTTTTTTGCTTTGTTTATTAACTTACAACTCTATAAATTAACAGATTTATTATTATTGTATAAACATGTGCTTTGTATATATTAGAAGCTAATACATTGTAAAATAATAAGTATTGTTGTAGTTGTAGTTAATATTATTTGCATGCATATGATTATGATTATTGTTGCTGTTGTTGTTATTCAAATTTTAGATTAATGAATTATTTTTTATGGTAATCTGATTGTGTGGTTTTTTTTTTTTTTTTTTTTTTGCAACTATCACTCTATAATTCTCACTTTTTCAGTTAGTATCATAATTGTGGTAAGCATCTCAACTCTCTAATTAAATTTATGTATGTGTTTTGTTAATTTTGAAATTATTTAATATTATTTGTTGTTATTATTAGTATATTTTGTTGTTGTTATTATTATTCAAATTTTAGATTAATGAATTATTTTTTATGGTTATCTGATTGTGTTTTTTTTTTTTTTGGCAAGTATCACTCTATAATTCTCACTCTTTCAGTTGGTATTGCAGTTGTGGTAAGCATCTCAACTCTCTAATTAAATTTGTGTTTGTTAGTTTGGAAATTATTTAATATTATTTATCGTTAATTTGCATGGTTTAACTCATTGTAGCATTTAATGTAGGACATATTTGAAATGGAGCAACAACAATATCACATCTCTAATGATGCAATGGAAGGCAATGTACGTTGCGAGATCCAAATTTATTAATGTCCTAATAATATCTATGATTATTCAATTTACATGAAAATAATTTCAACATTAGCAATATAACATTGTACATTTAAAAAAAATCAGGTTTCCACCTTACGAGTGCGACCCCAACCGTTTGCACCCCCCCCTCCCGCGGCAGTTAGGCGAGCGTATTATCCCATATTTACTGCAATGTAGACTATACCATGTTACCCGCCTACCACGTATAGATATTGACTAGAGTCTTATCACTTCTTTGGTGGAGCAGTGGCAATCTGATACTCATACATTTCACCTACCTACTTGTGAAATGACAATCACTTTACAGGATATAGCAATCCTTACAGGATTGCCTATTGATGGCAAAGCAATGTGCGGGCCCACTAATTTGATTTGGGAATGTGTTTGTGATAATTTACTTGGGGTGAGACCACCTGCAACAGCATTGTCATATGGTGGCCTTAAAATAACATGGGTAAGAAATACATTCTCAAACTTACTAGAGGGTGCCAACGCTATAACAACTCAACAGTATGCTAGGGCATACATGTTCCAGGTTTTGGCTTTACTATTTGGAAATAAGAGCCAAAGTAGATTACATTGATGTTTTCTCAAGCTGTTAGACAACTTTGGTGAAGCTAGGGAATATAGCTAGGGTAGTGCCACACTTGCTTTCCTTTATAAAGAGCTGTGTACTGCTGCTATTCAAAAAAGTACGGAGATTGCAGGTCCTGTTTTTATATTACAATTATGGGCGTGGGAGCATCTTCCATATCTAACCCCAATTCCAATAAATCCAACAAATTTAAATGGCGACGAACCATATGGTTGCAGGTATAATATTTGCTTTCTATTTCTATACAATATTGTATACTGTAGCGTTTATCCTTGATAATTCCAAACCCTAAAATCAGTGGCAATCATTAATTGTGTATAGGTGGGATACCAGGAGAACGTTTACTCACACATCAACGCATGTGCTACGTGCGTACCGTTCTAATCATGACACACAATATAATGAACAGGTAATATATCACAATGCATCAATGGTTAACTTACTAGTTATATTATTAATTTGATTGATTATAACATAGTTATTGTAATTGGAATTGCAGGTTTTTTGGACACCATACGATAATTATTTGCATCCATGGTGTCTTGCGGAAAGACATATATGGACTACAACAGCACCATTGCTATGCTTCCAAATTGTCGAGTATTACCATCCAGAAAGAGTCATGAGACAGTTTGGATTGTTGCAAAGATGTCCAAAATGGCCTACTGACAATTTGGATAAATCTGTGCATTGTGTAAAGATGACAGGGAAGTCCAGTGTCAACTGGCTTACGCAGCATGGACAATACTACTGGCGTTGGAATGCGCGAGCTGAAAATGTAGTTGGGGACGAGCATTTCGATTTAGGTGTGGACTACGTAACATGGTACCATCAACATGGTCACCTATTCACGACACCAGAGGTGGCTGCCTATGTGTACCAGGTAATTATTTTAGCTTTTTCAATAATACTGCACTAATATTAGAACAAATTATTTACACAAACAAAATACTGCACTAATATTGATAACAAATTATTGTTTTAGCTTTTTCAATAATACTGCACTAATAAATGTTTTTTTTTTTTTATGTGGTAGCAAACTGAGATCAATAATGTGTTAAATTTGGCTATTGCAAACCAACAGAGGCATGATCTCACTGCAGAGCAAGTCCTTACACCAATAGTAGAGGGCCTTACCTGAGTGAAGTTATCGATGGAAGAAACTATTTCCTTCGTCCCTACTCAGAGGGTGACACACTTCGGGCGATGACAAAGGCACCAAAGAAGACGGCCGTAAACCCAAACTGAAACCGAGCTGTCCACCTCTACATAATGTGGAAATGATGAAGCCGGACCATCCACCGCTACACAACATAATATGTACAGCTCTACCCAAGCTGGGCCGTCAACATCTGCCGGTAATGAGCCAACCACCTTTAGTGAGTATAATCCAATTAATGTCATTGAGCACTGCATGAATTTATATGAACAGATTGGATTAACCACTTCCATAGGGCAAGGATTTGAGGGTTTGTTTAGCTATGACAATTATCCCCAACCTAGTGGAACACCTCCCTCCTATCACCCATCGCCACCTCCATCTTACGTTGGGCAATATAATTATGGCCAAGATAGCCAGTACAGCTATGATTTATGCACACCACAACCTTCCCAACCAGCCCCTGATGTTGGTGATTTCTGCACACCACCAAATACATGGGCATGTGCTCCAAACAGTGAGGAAGAGGCCTCCGTAACAGACTCTGAGGAAGATGCCTCAAATGAGGACAGTGGGGAAGATGCAGAAGATGCAGAAGATATGGAGGTGTCTTCTGATAATGAAAGTGACGAAGGTGGTCATTATCAAACAGAAGTTGACATTAGAACGCAGCTAAGGCGCATGGGGAAAAGTCCTGTGCAAGCACGAAGGTATCCACAACGAGTAAATAGGCATCCTCCATATCTTGTATTGTTGGCAAATCATGATCAAAACAGGTTGTTAGTCTTGTTTAGACTTGCTCAAAGTGTGGGCGTTTTATGTAAAGTTGGAATCGAGTGGCTGTAGTATTAATGACTTTCGGCCTAGCTCGATCGATCGAAAATTAGACTCGATCGATCGAATATCGGGCAGAATGTTTTTTTCGCAGAATTTCCAACTCAGCCTAGAGCTACTTCTCCCACTATATAAAGGAAACCCTAGCCACGTTTTGGAGTGCAGTCCTTGTTGCTCATATTTGCAATTTGTGTGAATCTCTTGTGAGATCCTTGAGGAGCTTTCCTTCACATAAACTTAGAGTTTTCAAGGTAGAGATTACTTCAACATCTTGATTATCAACTCAGTTGCTGCCATTGAAGCTTAAAGAAAAACAAGCGTGGGTGCTTTTATCTTGTGAAGAATCCAAGAAAGAAGGAGTCCGTGGATTCGGAGCTTGCACGTGGTCGTGTCAGTAAGTTCTACTGGTAGATAGCATTAGGAAGTCAAGCAGGGAGCTTGTAATTCCTTTTGTATGAACTTCGATTCTTTTGCATAGTGGATTTAGGTTTACCTTAAGGATAGCTAGGTCAAATCCTCCCCAGGTTTTTACCGTGTAGTTTCCTGGGTCATCATATTTTGTGTTATTTACTTTTTTGTTGCTTTATATTTTTGATATGATTGTGTGTTTGTGATAATCTAGATTTGAAAAATTTGACTAGGTTAATCCAATTGTTGTGTTTTAAGGGGTCTAAATTTCTATCAAGTGGTATTAGAGTGGGTAGCTCTTCTGTTTTAGATCTTTTGATCTAAGAGCTGATCCTTGACCCCTGTTGTCATGGATAATTTGAAGTGTCTTTCTGCTCATGTTTGTGATGCTTTGAATAAAAAGGACACTATTGTTTCTGTTGATTTTTTTGATGCTTTTGAAACTCTTCATAAGGAATTATCTAAATCTTTGAAAATTTCTAAGAAATTCAAGGAAGAGTTAAAATTGGCTAATCTTGAAAAAGAGGAATTGGTTGTCAGATTAGATGAGTCTAATAAAAAGAATGAGTTTTTGAGAAATCAAATTTCCTTTCAAGATGAGAAGATGGAAAGCTTGGAACAAGAGTTAGCTGAATCTAAAGCTAAAATTGAAAATTTGACTAATACCAAGCCTGCTGTTGATAACAGAAGTGTTTCTGTTTCTCTTAAGCCTAAAAATGAGAAAGTTTATATCCCTCATTTCAAGAGGAATAATAAAGAAAAGGCTTATTTTGCTAGGTTAGACAAAGGTAAAAATTCTAATGTAGACGCTGAAGTTTCTGAACCTATATCTAAACCTACTGTTAGAGAGCATAATAAATCTGTTTTTGTGCCTACCTGTCATCTTTGTGGTGTTGTTGGTCATATTAGACCAAATTGTTCTTTGTTGAGGCAAAAACCAAAATCTGAGACTAGATTTATTGTTAGGAATACTGGTGTTCTTAAATTTGTTCCTGTTTGTCACTTTTGTGGTGTTTCTGGTCACATTCGTCCTAATTGTCATAAATTGAAATTTCAGCATTCTGTGTTTCAGTCTAGGATATGTGATGATATGTCTCCTGTCATAAGTTCATATAAATTGTTTCATTTGCTTTTGAAAAATTTGAGCTTGTTGGCTTGTGAAAGGAATTTGCAGGATTTTAGTCTTTCTCAGAAGATTGGTGTAATCCCTCAAATACACTCTGCTTCACATGGATTTTCACCTACAAAGCCGAAGACTCGTGCTAGATGGATGAGAAAAGATTCTCCAAGGTGAGTGTTGCTAACTTGTCCTTGATTTAATTCTTTCAATTAATTGTGGACATGTTTTGTTTCTGTTTTTGGTTGTGTTTTTTTTAGGTTCTTTTTTATTAAAAAAAAAAAATCCAAAAACATTGAAAATTTTCAAAAAGAAAAAAATATTTTATTTTGTGTCTAGTTTTTGTTTTTGAGGATTACATGAATTATGATATCTCTCTCTTGTTTTAGAACATGCTTGACATTGGGGAGAAACTTGAATAGCATGTGTTATATAAGTGCTAAGCTATTTTTGATTTTGTGTGAGTATGTACTAGTTTATACATGTACTCAGGGGTTAATTAAGAAATTGAAATTTCTTGTTTGTGTACCCTCTATAGCTTAGTTAAGCACTATCATGCATAGTTTTGCATTGTTCATCTAGCACAATGTGTGTTTTTTTGTTTTTGGTCATAAAATTTTTTAAAACCAAAAAGATTTTTGTGTTTTGTATTACATATCATGGATTTGAAATCAAGGTTGGTCACCTTATCTTTACATAACATGTTTATGTACCTTGTTTAGCTTTGATGAGCTTATTTATTGCACTTTACTAGTTGAAGCTTTGTAGTGCATGTTGTGTGGGAAAGATGTTTATGGTGTTTATCACTTTGTCTTAATCTTGAAGTCATATGTTATTTGACTGTTGGACTTGATCATTTTGAGAAAGGCATAAATAACCATCTCACCATTGTTCACTAGCCAATCATGAATACCTTAGTGCATATCATAAGATTTTGTGCTTGAGAAAATGTAGCACATACACAAAAGAATATAAGGTGTCACTTAATGCTTAAAATTGGTGTGTACTATTAGGCTTGATGCCAATTCACATAATTAAAATCTGTGTGTACATTATGAGGCAAAATTCAAGAAACTTACATGATTGCAAGCTTATGTTCTAGGAGATGTGAGAGTTATATGATGTAACTCTTTAGGTGATAGTCTCTTTCAAATTCTATGTGATGAATTTTGTAGACTTTGAGTTTGACTTCTATTCACATATCACCTTACATGTATCTCAAGTTTTTGCTAGTTGCACACACTACACAAGTTACTTTTTGCTAAACTTGGTACATTATATTGTGTGTGATTTTGTTGTGGCCATCCAAGATTAAAATTTCCTTGATTTTAATGCAAAATGTGTTTAAAGTTTGAGAATTTGGAAATTCTAGAGCTTGAATGTACCTAAATTGGAGATTTTGTTCAAATTGGGTTTAATTGATGAAATTGGCTTGTTGTTTTGATGTAATTGATCATTCTAATCTGTTTTCAAACTTGTGTGATGATTAATTCGTTTTTGGAGTTTTATTAGAAACTCTATACTCAAGCCAATTTTGTGAAATTGAACTTAGTTTTAATGCATTAGAGCATGTATCATGACATATTTTTTCATGCATCATTTATGTTTAGGATTCACATGCATTGCATTGTTTTTGTATCCATCTTGCAGTTTTGCAGTCATATCTCTCATTGTTTTCACACATAACATGCATACACTTTGCTACATTGGGTACTCAACTTGATCAAAAAATCGATTGATTAATTTTTGAGCTATGTACTTTCTAGTATATGCCTTTTTTTTGTGTGAACTGTAGAAAATATTTTTCTTAAGAGATATGATGGATAATCAATGCGCAAATATTTTTCTCTATTCATGCAACTGGTTATGGGTCACATAGTATCAAGTTTACATTTTTTGAAAGAAAGAATATTTTTTTCATGTGTATCCTCACCTTAGTTTTTAACTTTGGTTTGTGTGTTTTTATTTTCCCCACCTCTTAAAGTTTCCCCAAAATTGTTTTTTCCAAAAACTTGTTTTGTTTTTCCTATTTTTATAGGGAGAGATTTTTTTTAAACCTTTGTTATTCATAGGGGGAGTTGTCTCTATTTTCTATAGAGTTGAAGTGGTTTGTGTCCCCTTGATTCTCTATTTTCTCTTATCCTTTATTGCGTATGGTGACAGTTTACTCTTTGTATGAGTTGTTTTTGTCAATACGTGACAAAAAGGGGGAGAAATTATTGATTTATGGGAATCATGTTTGTCCTGTTTAGGGGGAGTTGAAATTATTTTTGAAAGGGGAGAATATAAATAAAAACTTTTTGTTGTATCTAACTTAGGGAGAGAGTTAGTTTACTTATGTTTTTATTTCTGTTTCTTGTTCACTGCTCATTGATTTATATTTATGAGTTATTCATGATATATGTCTTTGTTTTGTATTTTGTGAAGTCAAGAATTTATTTATTGATTTACTGTTTTTCTGTCACACATGCGTTTATGCGTTTTGTTTAGTGTTTCGGGAATATACAGGTTGATTCAATTGAGCTGCTGTCTACACTTGCAACTGATGGATAGTAGTTAGGATTGAATTTGTGTTTATGAGCATTATTTGTGTAAAGGGCTTTTATTTGTAAATTTTGAGCTTTTAATTTGTGTTTTGTCACAGATTGCCAAAGGGGAGTTTGTTAGGTTTTAAAGATTTAGGAATTTATGTATTTAGAACTCTAATGTGTATTGTTGGCAAACCATTATCAAAACAGGTTGTTAGTCTTGTTTAGACTTGCTCAAAGTGTGGGCATTTTATGTAAAGTTGGAATCGAGTGGCTGCAGAAGTATTAGTGAGTTTTGGCCTAGCTTGATCGATCGAAAATTAGACTCGATCGATCGAATATCAGGCAGAATGTTTTTTTTGCAAAATTTCCAACTCAGCCAAGCCCATTAAGGATTAGGGTTTCAGATCTGCTTCTCCCACTATATAAAGGAAACCCTAGCCACGTTTTGGAGTGCAGTCCTTGTTGCTCATATTTGCGGTTTGTGTGAATCTCTTGTGAGATCCTTGAGGAGCTTTTCTTCACATAAACTTAGAGTTTTTAAGGTAGAGATTACTTCAACATCTTGATGATCAACTCAGTTGCTGCCATTGAAGCTTAAAAAAAAACAAGCGTGGGTGCTTGTATCTTATGGAAAATCCAAGAAAGAAGGAGTCCGTGGATTCGGAGCTTGCACGTGGTCGTGTCAGTAAGTTCTACTGGTGGGTAGCATTAGGAAGTCAAGCGGTGAGCTTGTAAGTCCTTTTGTATGAACTTCGATTCTTTCGCATAGTGGATTCAGGTTTACATTGAGGATAGCTAGGTCAAATCCTCCCCAGGTTTTTACTGTGTGGTTTCCTGGGTCATCATATCTTGTGTTGTTTACTTTTCCGCTACTTTATATTTTTGATATGATTGTATGTTTGTGATAACCTAGATTTGAATAATTTGACTAGGTTAATCCAATTGTTGTGTTTTAAGGGGTCTAAATTTTTATCAAGTGGCTAATCTTGAAAAAGAGGAATTGATTGTGAGATTGGATGAGTCTAATAAAAATAATGAATTTTTGAGAAATCAAGTTTCCTCTCAAGATGAGAAGATGAAAAGCTTGGAACAAGAGTTAGTTGAATCTAAAGCTAAAATTGAAAATTTGACTAGTACCAAGCCTGTTGTCGATAACAGAAGTGTTTCTGTTTCTCTTAAGCCTAAAACTGAGAAAGTTTATATCCCTCCTTTTAAGAGAAATAAAAAAGAAAATGCTTATTTTGCTAGGTTAGACAAGGGTAAAAGTTATGATGTAGAAGCTGAAGTTTCTACACCTAAGTCTAAACCTACTATTAGAGAGCATAATAAATCTCTTTTTGTGCCTACTTGTCACCATTGTGGTGTTGTTGGTCATATTAGACCAAATTGTTCTTTGTTGAGGCAAAAACCGAAATCTGAGACTAGATTTGTTGTTAGGAATACTGATGTTCTTAAATTTGTTCTTGTCTGTCACTTTTGTGGTGTCTATGGTCACATTCGTCTTAATTGTTGTAAATTTAAATTTAAGCATTCTGTGTTTCAATCTAGAATATGTGATGATATGTCTCCTGCCATAAGTCCATATAAATTGTTTCATATTCTTTTGAATAATTTGAGCTTGTTGGCTTGTGAAAGGAATTTGCAGGATTTCAGTCTCTCTCAGAAGATTGGTGTAATTCCTCAAACATATTCTGCTTCTCATGGATTTTCACCTACAAAGCCGAAGACTTATGCTATATGGTTGAGAAAAGATTCTCCAATGTGAGTGTTGTTGACTTGTCCCTGATTTGATTCTTTCAATTGTTAGTGGACATGTTTTGTTTCTGTTTTTGGTTGGTTTCTTTTTTAGGTTGTTTAAAAAAAAAAAAAATCAAAAACATTGAAAATTTTCAAAAAGACAAAAATATTTTATTTTGTGTCTTGTTTTATTTTTCTTGAGGATTACATGAATTATGATATCTCTCTCTTGACGTAGAACATGCTTGACATTGTGGAGAAACTTGAATAGTATGTGCTAAGCTATTTCTAATTCTGTGTGAGTATGTACTAGTTTGTACATGTACTCATGGGTTAATTAAGAAATTGATATTTCTTGTTTGTTTACCTTCTATAGCTTAGTTTAGCACTATCATGCATAGTTTTGCATTGTTCATTTAGCATAATATGTGTTTTTTTTTTTGTTTTTGGTCAAAAAATTTGTTTTTAAACCAAAAAGATTGTTATTTGTTTTGTATTATATATCTTGGATTTGAAATCAAGGTTGACCACCTTATTTTTACATAACAAGTTTATGTACCATGTTTAGTTTTGATAAGCTTATTTATTGCACTTTACTAGTTAAGCTTTGTAGTGCATGTTGTGTGGGAAAATGTTTATAATTTTTGATCACATGATCTTGATTTTGAAGTCACATGTTTTTGACTGTTGGACTTGATCCTTTTGAGAAAGGCATAAATAACCATCTCACCACTGTTCACTAGCCAATCATGAACAGCTTAGTGCATATCATAAGATTTTGTGCTCGAGAAAATGTAGCACATACACAAAAAGAACATAAGGTGTAGCCTCGGTTTAATTGCTTAATGCTTAAAATTGGTGTGTACTATTAGGCTTGATGCCAATCTACATAATTAAAACTGGTGTGTACTATTAGGCTTGATGCCAAATCACATAACTAAAATTGGTGTGTACAATATGAGGCAAATTCAAGAAACTTACATGATTGCAAGCTTATGTTCTAGGAGATGTGGGAGTTATATGATGTAACTTTTTAGGTGATAGTCTCTTTTAAATTCTATGTGATGAATTTTGTAGATTTTGTGATTGATTGCTATTCACATATCACCTCACATGTATCTCAAGCTTTTGCTAGTTGCACACATTACACAAGTTATTCTTTGCTAAACTTGGTACATTATATTGTGTGTGATTTTGTTGTGACCATCCAAGATTAAAAGTTCCTTGATTTTAATGTAAAATGTGTTTAATGTTTGTGCTTTGAGGAAAAATTGATTGAAAATCTTGATTTTGGAAGATCTGGGTTGAATTCAAGTGTTTTTGAAAAACTTTTCGTCTCATACTCGTGCATTTTTTATAAAACAATGTGCTTTGAGGAGTTTCTACATTAAAATGCTGGGTTTTTCAAAAATCTGATTTTTTTAGACTTTCGATTGATCGAACCTGTTTTTCGATTAATCGAAATTGTGATTAAAATTTTTGGTTTGAGTCTGCCTGACTCGATGGATGTTCGATTGATTCTCGATCGATCGCAAATGAAAAATTTTCAGTTTCTATGTTTTCGACCAAATTTTTTTTTCATGCATCATTTGTGTTTAGGATTCACATGCATTGCATTGTTTTTGTATCCATCTTGCAGTTTTGCAGTCATATCTCTCATTGTTTTCACACATAACATGCATACACTTTGCTACATTGGGTACTCAACTTGATCAAAAATTAATTGATTAATTTTTGAGTTATGTACTTTCTAGTATATGCTTTTTTTATGTGTGAACTGTAGAAAATATTTTTCTTAAGAGATATGATGGATAATCAATGTGCAAATATTTTCTCTATTCATGCAACTATTTATGGGTCACATAGTGTCAAGTTTGCATTTATTGAAAGAGAGAATATTTTTTTCATGTGTATCCTCACCTTAGTTTTTAACTTTGGTTTGTGTGTTTTTATTTTCCCCACCTCCTAAAGTTTCCCAAAAACTGTTTTTTCCAAAAACTTGTTTTGTTTTTCCTATTTTTATAGGGGAAGATTTTTTCTAAACCTTTGTTGTTCATAGGGGGAGTTGTCTCTATTTTCTAAAGAGTTGAAGTGGTTTGTGTCCCCTTGATTCTCTATTTTCTCTTATCCTTTCTTGCGTATGATGACTGTTTACTCTTTGTATGAGTTGTCTTTGTCAATACGTGACAAAAAGGGGGAGAAATTATTGATTTATGGGAATCATGTTTTTCTTGTTTAGGAGGAGTTGAAATTATTTTTGAAATGGGAGAATATAAATAATTTTTTTTTGTTATATCTAACTTAGGGGAGAGTTAGTTTACTTATATTTTTATTTCTGTTTCTTGTTCACTGCTCAATGATTTATATTTATGAGTTATTCATGATATATGTCTTTATTTTGTGTTTTGTGAAGTCAAGAATTTATTTGTTGATTTACTGTTTTTCTGTCACACATGCGTTCATGCGTTTTGTTTAGTGTTTCAGGAATATGCAGGTTGATTCAATTGAACTGCTGTCTACACTTGCAACTGATGGATAGTAGTTAGGATTGAATTTGTGTTTATGAGCATTATTTGTGTAAAGGGTTTTTACTCGTAAACTTTGAGTTTTTAATTTGTGTTTTGTCACGGATTGCCAAAGGGGGAGTTTGTTAGGTTCTAAAAATTTAGGAATCTATGTATTTAGAACTCTAATGTGTATTGTTGGCAAACCATGATCAAAACAGGTTGTTAGCCTTGTTTAGACTTGCTTAAAGTGTGGGCGTTTAATGTAAAGTTGGAATCGAGTGGCTACAGAAGTATTAATGACTTTTGGCCTGGCTCGATTGATCAAAAATTAGACTCGATAGATCGAATCTCGGGCAGAATGTTTTTTCTACAGAATTTCTAACTCAGTCCAAGCCCATTAAGGATTAGGGTTTCAGATCTAATTCTCCTAGTATATAAAGAAAACCCTAGCCACGTTTTGGGGTGCAGTCCTTGTTGCTCGTATTGCTGTTTTGTGTAAATCTCTTTTGAGATCTAGATGAGCTTTCCTTTACACAAAACTTAGGGTTTTCAAGGAGGAGATGTTATCTACACCTTGATGATCAACTCAGTTTCTGCCATTGAAGCTTAAAGAAAAACAAGCGTGGGTGCTTGTACTTGATTGGAGAAACCAAGAAAGAAGGAGTCCATGGATTCAGAGCTTGCACGTGGTCGTGTTAGCAAGTTCTACTAGTGGGTAGCATTAGGAAGTCAAGCGGGGAGCTTGTAGGTCCTTTTGTATGAACTTCGATTCTTTCAAGATAGTGGATTAAGGTTTACCTTGAGGATAGCTAGGTCAAATCCTCCCCAAGTTTTTATCGTGTGGTTTCCTGGGTCATCATATCTTGTGTTATTTATTTTTCGGCTGCTTTATATCATGATATGATTATTTGATTGTGTTAACTTAGATTTGCATAATTTGACTAAGTTAATCACTTCGCTAATTAACTAGGTTAATTTGATTGGTTTAAGGGGTCTAAATTTCAAAAAAGACAAAAATATTTTATTTTGTGTCTTGTTTTATTTTTCTTGAGGATTACAGGAGTTATAGTATCTCTCTCTTGATTTAGAACATGCTTGACATTGTGGAGAAACTTGAATAGTTTGTGTTAAGCTATTTCTGATTTTGTGAGAGTATGTACTAGTTTGTACATGTACTCATGGGTTACATAAGAAATTGATATTTCTTGTTTGTGTACCCTCTATAGCTTAGTTTAGCACTATCATGCATCGCATTTGCATTGTTCATTTAGCATAATGTGTGCTTTTTGTTTTTGGTCATAAAATTTGTTTTTAAACAAAAAAGATTGTTATTTGTTTTGTATTATATATCTTGGATTTGAAATCAAGGTTGGCCACCTTATCTTTACATAACAAGTTTATGTACCTTGTTTAGCTTTGATGAGCTTATTTATTGCACTTTACTAGTTGAGCTTTGTAGTGCATGTTGTGTGGGAAGATGTTTATAGTTTTTGATCACATGGTCTTGATCTTAAAGTCACATGTCTTTGACTGTCGGACTTGATCCTTTTGAGAAAGGCATAAATAACCATCTCACCACTGTTCACTAGCCAATCATGAACACCTTAGTGCATATCATAAGATTTTGTGCTCGAGAAAGTGTAGCACATGCACAAAAAGAATATAAGGTGTAGCCTCGGTTTAATTGCTTAATGCTTAAAATTGGTGTGTACTATTAGGCTTGATGCCAATTCACATAATTAAAACTGGTGTGTACTATTAGGCTTGATGCCAAATCACATAACTAAAATTGGTGTGTACAATATGAGGCAAATTCAAGAAACTTACATGATTGCAAGCTTATGTTCTAGGAGATGTGGGAGTTATATGATGTAACTCTTTAAGTGATAGTCTATTTTAAATTCTATGTGATGAATTTTGTAGACTTTGTGATTGATTGCTATTCACATATCACCTCACATGTATCTCAAGCTTTTGCTAGTTGCACACACTACACAAGTTACTCTTTGCTAAACTTGGTACATTATATTGTGTGTGATTTTGTTGTGACCATCTAAGATTAAAAGTTCCTTGATTTTAATGCAAAATGTGTTTAATGTTTGCGCTTTGAGGACAAATTGATTGAAAATCTTGATTTTGGAAGATCTGGGTTGAATTCAAGTGTTTTTGAAAAACTTTTCGTCTCATACTCGTGCATTTTTTATAAAACAATGTGCTTTGAGGAGTTTCTACATTAAACTGCTCTGTTTTTCAAAAATCTGATTTTTCCAGACTTTCAATCGATTGAATCTGTTTTTTGATCAATCGAAATTGCGATTAAATTTTTTGGTTTGAGTCTACCTGACTCGATTGATGTTTGATCGCTTCTCGATTGATCGCAACTGAAAAATTTTCAGTTTCTATGTTTTTGACCAATTTTTTTTTTTCATGCATCATTTGTGTTTAGGATTCACATGCATTGCATTGTTTTTGTATCCATCTTGCAGTTTTGCAGACATATCTCTCATTGTTTTCACACATAACATGCATACACTTTGCTACATTGGGTACTCAACTTGATCAAAAATTGATTGATTAATTTTTGAGCTATGTACTTTTTAGTATATGCCTTTTTTATATGTGAACTGTAGAAAATATTTTTCTTAAGAGATATGATGGATAATCAATGTGCAAATATTTTCTCTACTCATGCAACTGTTTATGGGTCATATAGTGTCAAGTTTGCATTTATTGAAAGAGAGAATATTTTTTTTATGTGTATCCTCACCTTAGTTTTTAACTTTGGTTTGTGTATTTTTATTTTCCCCTCCTCCTAAAGTTTTCCCAAAACTGTTTTTTCCAAAAAGTTGTTTTGTTTTTCCTATTTTTATAGGGGGAGTTTTTTTTAAAACCTTTGTTGTTCATTGGGGGAGTTGTCTCTATTTTCTATAGAGTTGAAGTGGTTTGTGTCCCTTTGATACTCTATTTTCTCTTATCTTTTTTTTGCGTATGGTAACTATTTACTCTTTGTATAAGTTGCCTTTGTCAATACGTGACAAAAAGGGGGAGAAATTATTGATTTATGGGAATCATGTTTGTCTTGTTTAGGGGAAATTGAAATTATTTTTGAAAGGGGAGAATATAAATAAAAACTTTTTGTTGTATCTAACTTAGGGGGACAGTTAGTTTACTTATGTTTTTATTTCTGTTTCTTGTTCTCTGCTCATTGATTTATATTTATGAGTTATTCATGATATATGTCTTTGTTTTGTGTTTCGTGAAGTCAAGAATTTATCAGTTGATTTATTATTTTTCTGTCACACATGCGTTTATGCGTTTGTTGAGTGTTTCAAGAATATACAGGTTGATTCAATTGAGCTGCTATCTACACTTACAACTGATGGATAGTAGTTAGGATTGAATTTGTGTTATGAGCATCATTTTTGTAAAGGGCTTTTATTTGTAAACTTTGAGTTTTTAATTTGTGTTTTGTCACGGATTGCCAAAGGGGGAGTTTGTTAGGTTTTAAAGACTTAGGATTTTATATATTTAGAACTCTAATGTCTAGTATTGGCAAACCATAATCAAAACAGGTTGTTAAGTATTGTTTAGACTTGCTCAAAGTGTGGGTGTTTTATGTAAAGTTGGAATCGAGTGGCTGCAGAAGTATTAGTGACTTTCGGCCTGGCTTGATCGATCGAAAATTAGACTCGATCGATCGAATCTCAAGCAGAATGTTTTTTTCTACAGAATTTCCAACTCAGCCCAAGCCTATTAAGGATTAGGGTTTCAAATCTACTTTTCCCACTATATAAAGGAAACCCTAAACCACGTTTTTTAGAGCTTTAGAGAGAGAGAGAGAGAAGAGTGTGCCTCTTTTGTATCTAGGGTTTTGTACCCAAATCTCTCCAAGGTCTTTGTTGCTCATATTTTGCGGTTTGTGTGAATCTCTTGTGAGATCCTTGAGGAGCTTTCCTTCACATAAACTTAGGGTTTTCAAGGTAGAGATAATATCAACATCTTGATAATCAA
Organism: Quercus ilex subsp. ballota; assembly: GCA_032727855.1. Lineage (NCBI taxonomy): Eukaryota > Viridiplantae > Streptophyta > Magnoliopsida > Fagales > Fagaceae > Quercus > Quercus ilex. The sequence goes on from CM064909.1 coordinate 3,113,488, forward strand.
CTCAGTTGCTGCCATTGGAGCTTAAAGAAACACAAGCGAGGGTGCTTGTACTTGATTGGAGAATCCAAAAAAGGAGTCTATGGATTCGGAGCTTGTACGTGGTCGTGTCAGTAAGTTCTACTGGTGGGTAACATTAGGAAGTCAAGCGGGGAGCTTGTAAGTCTTTTTGTATGAACTTCGATTCTTTTAAGATAGTGGATTCAAGTTTACCTTAAGGATAGCTAGGTCAAATCCTCCATAGGTTTTTACCGTGTGATTTTCTGGGTCATCATATCATTGTGTTCTTTATATTTCCGCTGCTTTGCATGATATGATATATTTATGTTAACCTAGATTTGCATAAATTGACTAAGTTAATCACTTGGCTAATTAACTAGGTTAATCTAATTGTGTTTTAGGGGGCCTAAATTTCTAACAAGAAATTTAGACCCCTTAAAACACAGTTGGATTAACCTAGTTAATTAGCCAAGTGATTAATTTAGTCAATTTATGCAAATCTAGGTTATCACAATCACACAATCATATCAAGAATATAAAACAGCGGAATAATAAATAACACAAGATATGATCACCTAGGAAACTACACGGTAAAAACCTGGGGAGGATTTAACTTAGCTATCTTCAAGGTAAACTTGAATCTACTATGCGAAAGAATCGAAGTTTATACAAAAGGACTTACAAGCTCCCTGCTTGACTTCCTAATGCTACCCACCAGTAGAACTTACTGACACGACCACGTGTAAACTCCGAATCCACAGACTCCTTCTTTCTTGGATTCTCCACAAGATACAAGCACCCATGCTTGTTTTTCTTTAAGTTTCAATGGCAACAATTGAGTTAATCATCAAAATGTTGATATAATATTTACCTTGAAAAACCTAAGTTTATGTGAAGGAAAGCTCCTTAGGGATCTCACAAGAGATTCACACAAACTGCAAATATGAGCAACAAGGACTGCACTCCAAAACGTGGCTAGGGTTTTCTTTATATACTAGGAGAATTAGATCTGAAACCCTAATCCTTAATGGGTTTGGGTTGAGTTGGAAATTCTGCAGAAAAACGTTTTGCCCGAGATTCGATCAATCGAGCCTAATTTTCGATCGATCGAGCCAGGCCGAAAGTCACTAATACTTCTGCAGCCACTCGATTCCAACTTTACATAAAACGCCCACACTTTGAGCAAGTCTAAACAATACTTAACAACCCGTTTTGATTATGGTTTGCCAATACTAGACATTAGAGTTCTAAATATATAAAATCCTAAGTCTTTAAAACCTAACAAACTCCCCCTTTGGCAATCCGTGACAAAATACAAATTAAAAGCTCAAAGTTTACAAATAAAAGCCCTTTACAAAAATGATGCTCATAACACAAATTCAATCCTAACTACTATCCATCAGTTGCAAGTGTAGATAGCAGCTCAATTGAATCAACCTGTATATTCTTGAAACACTCAACAAACGCATAAACGCATGTGTGACAGAAAAATAATAAATCAACTGATAAATTCTTGACTTCACGAAACACAAAACAAAGACATATATCATGAATAACTCATAAATATAAATCAATGAGCAGTGAACAAGAAACAGAAATAAAAACATAAGTAAACTAACTCTCCCCTTAAGTTAGATACAACAAAAAGTTTTTATTTATATTCTCCCATTTCAAAAATAATTTCAACTTTGCCTAAACAAGACAAACATGATTCCCATAAATCAATAATTTCTCCCCATTTTTGTCACGTATTGACAAAGACAACTCATACAAAGAGTAAACAGTTACCATACGCAATAAAAGATAAGAGAAAATAGAGAATCAAGAGGACACAAACCACTTCAACTCTATAGAAAATAGAGACAACTCCCCCTATGAACAACAAAGGTTTAAAAAAATCCTCCCCTATAAAAATAGAAAAAACAAAACAAGTTTTTGGAAAAAAACAGTTTTGGGGAAACTTTTGGAGGAGGGGAAAATAAAAACACACAAACCAAAGTTAAAAACTAAGGTGAGGATACACATAAAAAACAAAATATTGTCTCTTTCAATAAATGCAAACTTGACACTATGTGACCCATAAACAGTTGCATGAATAGAGAAAAATATTTGCACATTGATTATCCATCATATCTCTTAAGAAAAATATTTTCTACAGTTCACACATAAGAAATAGCATATACTAGAATGTACAAAACTCAAAATTTAATCAATCAATTTTTAAATCAAGTTGAGTACCTAATTTAGCAAATTGTATGCATGCTATGTGTGAAAACAATGAGAGATATGACTGCAAAACTGCAAGATGGATACAAAAATCAATGTAATGCATGTGAATCCTAGACACAAATGATACATAAAAAAAAATGTCATGATGCATGCTCTAATGCAGTGAAACTAAGTTCAATATAAGTTAAATTCACAAAATTGGCTTGAGCACAGAGTTTCTAATAAAACTCCAAAAATTTAAACCACTTGTTAAGTTTTTAGGAAAAATTTGACCAATTGATCATCACACAAGCTAGAATACACAATATAATGATAAATTACATCAATTCAACAAGCCAATTACATTAATTGAACCCAATTTAAACAAAATCCCCAATTCGGGTACATTCAAGCTCTAGAATTTCCAATTTCTCAAACTTTAAACACATTTTGCATTAAGATCAAGGAACTTTTAATCTTGGATGGCCACAACAAGATCACACACAATAAAATGTACCAAGTTTAGCAAAGAGTAACTTGTGTAGTGTGTGCAACTAGCAAAAGCTTGAGATACATGTGAGGTGATATGTGAATAGCAATCAATCACAAAGTCTACAAAATCCATCACATATAATTCAAAAGAGACTATCACCTAAAGAGTTACATCATATAACTCTCACATCTCCTAGAACATAAGCCTGCAATCATGGAAGTTTCTTGAATTTTGCCTCATAATGTACACACAGATTTTAGTTATGTGAATTGGCATCAAGCCTAATAGTACATGCCAATTTTAATTATGTGATTTGGCATCAAGTCTAATAGTACACACCAATTTTAAGCATTAAGCAATTAACCGATACTACACCTTATGTTCTTTTTGTGCATGTGCTACATGAGCACAAAATCTTATGATATGCACTAAGGTGTTCATGATTGGCTAGTGAACAGTGGTGAGATGGTTATTTATGCCTTTCTCAAAAGGATCAAGTTCGACAATCAAATAACATGTGACTTCAAGATTAAGACAAAATGATAAACACCATAAACATCTTTCCCACACAACATGCACTACAAAATTTCAACTAGTAAAGTGCAATAAATAAGCTCATCAAAACGAAACAAGATACATAAACATGTTATGTAAAGATAATATGGCCAATCCTTGATTATAAATCCAAGATGTGAAATACAAAACACAAAAATCCTTTTGGTTCTAAAGGAAAATTTATGACAAAAAACAAAAAGCACATATTATGCTAAATGAACAATACAAAAGTAATGCATGATAGTGCAAAACTAAGCTATAGAGGGTGCACAAACAAGAAATATCAATTTCTTAATTAACCCTTGAGTACATGTACAAACTAGTACATACTCACACAAAATCAAAAATAGCTTAGCACATACTATTCAAGTTTCTCCACATTGTCAAGCATGTTCTAAATCAAGAGAGATATCATAATTCATGTAATCCTCATTAAAAAAAAAAAAAAAAAAAACTAGACACAAAATAAAATATTTTTGTCTTTTTGAAAATTTTCAATGTTTTTGGATTTTTTTTTAATAAAAAACAACCTAAAAAAACACAACCAAAAACAGAAGCAAAACATGTCCACAATTAATTGAAAGAATTAAATCAGGGACAAGTTAGCCACACTCACCTTGGAGAATCTTTTCTCACCCATATAGCACAAGTCTTCGGTTTTGTAGGTGAAAATCCATGAGAAGCAGAGTGTATTTGAGGAATTACACCAATCTTCTGAGAGAGACTAAAATCCTGCAAATTCCTTTCACAAGTCAACAAGCTCAAATTTTTCAAAAGAATATGAAACAATTTATATGGACTTATGGCAAGAGACATATCATCACATATCCTAGATTGAAACACAGAATGCTTAAATTTCAATTGATGACAATTAGGACGAATGTGACCATAGACACCACAAAAGTGGCAAACAGGAACAAATTTAAGAACATCAGTATTCCTAACAGCAAATCTATTATCATATTTTGGTTTTTGCCTCAACAAAGAACAATTTGGTCTAATATGACCAACAACACCACAGAGGTGACAGGTAGGCACAAAAACAGATTTATTATGCTCTCTAACAGTAGGTTTAGACTTAGGTTTAGGAACTTTAGCACCTACAACAGAACTTTTACATTTGTCTAACCTAGCAAAATAAGCCTTTTCTTTATTATTCCTCTTGAAAGGAGGGATATAAACTTTTTTAGCTTTAGACTTAAGAGAAATAGAAACACTTCTGTTATCATCAGCAGGCTTAGTACTAGTCAAATTTTCAATTTTAGCTTTAGATTCAACTAACTCTTGTTCCAAGCTTTTCATCTTCTCATCTTGAGAGGAAATTTGATTTCTCAAAAATTCATTCTTTTTATTAGACTCATCTAATCTCACAATCAAATCCTCTTTTTCAAGCTTAGCCAATTTTAACTCTTTCTTGAATTTCTTAGAAATTTTCAAAGATTTAGATAATTCCTTACGAAGAGTTTCAAAAGCATCAAAAAAATCAACAGAAACAATAGTGTCCTTTTTATTCAAAACATCACAAACATGAGCAAAAAGACACTTCAAATTATCCATGATAACAGGGGTCAAGGATCAGCTCTTAGATCAAAAGATCTAAAACAGAAGAGCTACCTGCTCTGATACCACTTGTTAGAAATTTAGGACCCTTAAAACACAATAGGATTATCCTAGTTAATTAGCCAAGTGATTAACTTAGTCAATTTATGCAAATCTAGGTTATCACAATCACACAATCATATCAAGAATATAAAGCAGTGGAATAATAAATAACACAAGATATGATCACCCAAGAAACCACACGGTAAAAACCTGGGGAGGATTTGACCTAGCTATCCTCAAGGTAAACCTGAATCCACTATGCGAAAGAATCGAAGTTCATACAAAAGGACTTACAAGCTCCCTGCTTGACTTCCTAATGCTACCCACTAGTAGAACTTACTGACACGACCACGTGCAAGCTCCGAATCCACGGACTCCTTCTTTCTTGGATTCTCCACAAGATACAAGCACCCACGCTTGTTTTTCTTTAAGCTTCAATGGCAGCAACTGAGTTGATCATCAAGATATTGATATAATCTCTACCTTGAAAACCCTAAGTTTATGTGAAGGAAAGCTCCTCAAGGATCTCACAAGAGATTCACATAAACCGCAAATATGAGCAACAAGGACTTCACTCCAAAACGTGGCTAGGGTTTTCTTTATATACTAGGAGAATTAGATCTGAAATCCTAATCCTTAATGGGCTTGGGCTGAGTTGGAAATTCTGTAGAAAAACGTTCTGCCCGAGATTCGATTGATCGAGTCTAATTTTTGATCGATCGAGCCAGGCTGAAAGTCACTAATACTTCTGCAGCCACTTGATTCCAACTTTACATAAAATGCCCACACTTTGAGCAAGTCTAAATAAGACTTAACAACCTATTTTGATCATGGTTTGCCAACACTACACATTAGAGTTCTAAATATATAAAATCCTATGTCTTTAGAACCTAACAGCCAAGATAGCCAGTACAGCTATGATTTATGCACACCACAACCTTCCCAACCAGCCCCTGATGTTGGTGATTTCTGCACGCCACCAAATACATGGGCATGTGCTCCAAACAGTGAGGAAGAGCCCTCCATAACAGACTCTGAGGAAGATGCCTCAAATGAGGACAGTGGGGAAGATGTAGAAGATATGGAGGTGTCTTCTGATAATGAAAGTGACGAAGGTGGTCATTATCAAACAGAAGTTGACATTAGAACGCAGCCAAGGCGCATGGGGAAAAGTTCTGTGCAAGCATGAAAGTATCCACAACGAGTAAATAGGCATCCTCCATGTTGTGGAACGCAACAAAAACTTCATGTACCCCATCGGCGCAATGACTAATCAATGTAAAATGACTGTTTATTAGAACAAATTAAAGTATTATCGTTGTTTATGCATCATTGTAGCAAAAAATATTATGCCTATCGTTGATTTATGCATCGTTATTTATCGTTGATTTCTTTCCTTATTTGAAACTTTCAATCATGGTAAATGACCCAAGCACTCCATAAAAAGTATACATTTTAAGGTGTTAAAATAAAAATAAAAGTGCTACTTAGAATTTGTTAAAATAAAAATTAACACTGAGATTAATTGTTGGGAGGAATTAAAAAAAAAAAAAAAGTTCTACTTACACAATATTTTTACAACATTTTCATAATAAATCAATGTGATTAATTGTTATTATTTCAAATCTAAATTTAACATTGAAATTACTTTTTTAATCCAACAAAAACAACTAATAACAACCTGCCATTTACAATTTGTTGTAAAAATTGCACAATCCGAAAATGGGAGGGAAAAAAAAGTTGCAATTGGTTTGTGGCAATGGCATTGCCGAAATAGAGGAGAGAGATCAAAGAAAGTATGCATATTCTTATTCTTCAGTATTCACCTCAACTCACATTTTTTGTCATATTCACCTCAACTCCTCAGAGTACCTTTTTTATCTTTTTATTCTTCAGTTTTTTTTTTGACCGAAGCAGTTTGGTTTTTGTGTATGTCATGTTCTTTCCTTTCGTATTGTGAAAGTACCCTATGAAACAAATATAGATAGATTCAAGTACAAAGCAACTTGATTTTTATTCTAACAAAAGTACATAGACAATACAAAATGGAAGAAAAAAATAATTGATGTGCATGTTGTAAATAAAAACAAAAAAAGTACATAGATTCTTATAGAAGAAAAAAATGATTGATGTGCACGCTGTAAACAAAAAAAAAAAAAAAAAAAACAAAGAAAGTATATAGATTCTTACAATAGGGAAAAAAAAATGATTGATGTGCACACTGTAAACCAAAAAAAGCAAAGAAGTACATAAATTTTTACAACATGGAAGAAAAAAATGATTGACGTGCACGCTGTAAACAAAAAAAAAGGCAAAAAAAGTACGTAGATTCTTATGTGCGCGCTGTAAACAAAAAAAGCAAAGAAAGTAAACAAAAAACAAAGCTTCAATCAATCAATCAACTAAACTCCTCATCCCATCTGATTCTTATTCTCTGCATGCATTGAATATATTCCCCTCAACTCCTCAGAGTACCTTTTTTTGTCTTTCTATTCTTCAGTATTTTTTTGACCGAAGCAGTTTGGTTTGTGTTTCTTATTCTATCAACCTTCTTCTCCACTCTTATTTCCCTCATAATTCTACCAACCATTTTCAATTCATGCGTGCCATACATTCTACAAACAACTATAAGTAACAACACTTGCAAATATCTATCCGTCCTTTGTCTCTTAGAAGGTGAGTTACATCTCTTAAGTAGTTATTTTTCTTTTTATAATATTTCATGTTGATATGTTTTTGGGCATAACTAAGCATGGAAATCTTGTTTTTGCATTATGTGTTTAGCAACATGAACTGATTTGTATGATATGTTTTAAATTAGTTGTCCATGAATTCTTGCCGAAAATTTCCTATAGCAAAAATATATTTCAACATGACAGGCCAGTTTTTCCTTAAAGAAATACTTAGTTTGTTAGCCTATAATATACACGTACGCTATAAGGAAAAAAAAAAAAAAAAAAAAAGGTCAGCATACGCTCATAAACCTTAATAAAAAATATTTTAATATTATTATTATCAATGAAATAATCCTCTTTAACAGAATTCTCTCAGCTCTAGCTATTTAAACATTGAATATTTTTAATGGATTACCTTCTTGTATTGCATTGTAATGGTTGTGTAGTGTTAATATATTAATACTATTATTATGTTTTAGTGTAGATGGCAGAAAAGTTGTTCATTTTTCTCATCCATTCTGGTGGAATAATTAAACATGGAGAAAATGGGGTTTATTGCAAAGGGCCACCTCCTTTTATGCTTCCATTAAGCCAGGGTGTTACATTTGAAGATCTATGTGATGGAGTAGCATCCACACTTCATATAAATAGAGAAGATTCAAAACTGACTATTTGGTATAGATTTCATTTTCAATGTCATCCACATCCTGTGACTTACCAGCAAGTTTTGGTAGAAGATGATCATGGTGTCAATGCAATATTCAATATGTTAGACCGCCAATATGGATTTGTAGGTGCAGAGTTATATATGGGTGTAAAGTCCATAAGAAGCCACCGAGATGTTTTTCCCATTCGATATGCCAACGAAGGCCCGAGTGCATCATTTAGTTATTCACATGGCGGGCACTTCCATGATCCATATGCCACTCATATTGGCCTTTATTCTGAAGATGCGGCTCATTCCCCAATCAACATTGGTGGTGCTGACTACCATGCTCCATATACTCATGGCGCAACTGAGGACTAACATGTTCCTTATCAGTCAATGAACACCAGTGATGCTGACTATGGTAATCCAACTGAGCATGTCACACAAGAGACTACTAATGATCCCAATGATACACATCGCATAGCTGCTACTACTGAAAATGCGGTCCATACATTATCAGAAAGGATGCGAGCCATGGATAATGATGACCAATTTGATGACAACGAGGTCCTTGATGATGTTGGAGATGAATAGGAGCCTCTAAATGAAGGCAATCATGAAAGTAGTCCAGCTATGGCATTCCATCAACCTTCATCACTAAGCTTTTCACAAAACACGTGGGATAATATGATTGATCCAACCCCATCATTTGAAAAGCCCACTCAGAGTATTTAGGACCCTACCCAAGAGTTTTATGTGGGCTTGCTTTTTGCCAATAAGGATGACCTACAAGCTGCTATTAAACACTATCATATCAAGAGGAACCAAACATTTTGTGTAAGAGAGTCAGATCCAGCATGTTGGTCTGTAAGGTGCAAACATTGTTCTTGGCGTCTTCGAGCATGCTTCCGGGCTACACATGGGTTGTTTGAGGTTAGGAAATACAATGGTCCACACACATGTACAGAGTCCACGCTCACACAAGATCACGAGCAATTAGACACCCATGTTATTGAGAAAGAGTTGAGGGATGTTGTCAAAAATGATCCAACCATAAAGATTTCTTCACTTCAACAGACTCTTTACAATAAGTATCAATACCGGCCTTCTTATTCTAAGGTGTGGGAGGCGAAACAAAAAGCAATTGGTAAAGCGTTTGGCGATTGGGACAAATCGTACCAATTATTGCCAAAATGGTTGAAAGCTTTGACTGATTCAAACCTGGGCAACAGGGTTATTTGGAGAACAGTACCTGCTACTATGCTAGGCTGTGCAATATTCGAGAGAGTGTTCTGGGCTTTTGGTCCATCAATTGAAGGTTTTCAACATTGTAGGCCAGTGATTAGTATAGATGGAACTTTCCTATATGGTAAGTACAAAGGTACGTTACTGATTGCATCAGCGTGGGATGGTGAGAACAGACTTTTTCCACTTGCCTTTGCCATTGTGGAGAAGGAAACTGATGATAACTGGTATTGGTTTTTGCGTTGTATTCAGATTAATGTCACTAATCGGGAAGGGTTATGTGTCATATCTGATCGTCACCCTGGTATAATGGCAGCGATACAGACTATATGTCAATCGACACGTTGGTATTATCGTTTTTGTCTTTGCCATGTGGCTAGCAATCTCAATCAACAAATTGGGAATAAAAACTTGAAGGATATGGTAATGTGGGCAGGCATGGAGAATCAGTTACGAAAGTATCAAATAACTAGGGATAGAATTACTCAATTAAGTGCAGATGGTGAGGAGTATTTGAGGGAAATACCGGTGGACAAGTGGACGTTAGCGCACGATGGTGGACATCGTTATGGGGCAATGACGACAAACTTGTTTGAAAGCTTCAATGGAATTCTAAAGAGTGCTAGAAATCTGCTCATAACTGCATTAGTTGAACTTACATACTACCGTTGTGTAGCCTACTTTACTGATCGGTATACCAAGGCACACGCAGAGGTTACTGCCGGTGAACTCATTACTGCCTATGCAAAGAATAAATTCAATAAATGGGAAAAAAAGGCACCAAAGCATTCAGTTACTGTGTTCAGTCTTGAAGATGGTCTGTTTGAAGTCAGAACACCAATAAACCCTAACTCTGCATATAGGGGTAATCATCGTCATGAGGTAAATTTGAGGTAGAACACTTGTAGTTGTCAAAAATGGTAGGTTTATAAGATGCCGTGCTCACATGTCATTGTCGTGTGTAAATATCAAGGTATCTCTGCAATGCGATATATCGACCGCTGCTATCATTTGGAAGAACAAGTTGCTTGTTATGCACCTAGATTTCGCATGGTTCTAGACAGTGTACATTGGAATGAGCCTGATTTCCCGGTCTTGTATCCTAATATTAGGCTGCACCGTGAAAAAGGTCGACCAAGAACAACTCAGCTTCGAAATGAAATGGATGAAGGGGTAGAGCATCAATCAAGGCCATTGTGCAGTCTCTGTAGGCAAGAAGGCCATAATAGAAGAACATGCCCAACTCGAACTGTGGCTGGCTCCACTAGTGGCCAAACTGAATGACCTAACATAAGTATTCAATCTACTTCCATGGATTGGTTGGACTGTTGTTTTTTTTTTTTTTTTTTTAGGAGTTGGACTATATTGTTAGTTTGCATAATTTGAAAGAACATGGTACTAATTCCATATGCTACAAATGTTTTCTATCACTGCAAGTTGGATTGGTAAAAATTTCTGTACTTTTTTTGCTTTTTTTGGATTATAGTGTGCACATTAATCATTTTTCTTATATATTGTAAGAATCTATGTACTTTCTTTGCTTTTTTTGGTTTACAGTTTGCGCATCAATCATTTTTTTCTTTCTTATTGTAAGAATCTATATACTTTCTTTGTTTTTTTATTTACACCGTGCACATCAATCATTTTTTTCCTCTTTGTACTTTTTTTAAAATAAGAATCAATGTACTCATTGTACTGGAATCCATCCTTATTTGTTTCATATGGTACTTTTACAATAAAGGAAAGAACATGATATACATACAAACCAAACTACTTCGGTCAAAAAAATAATGGTAAAAAAAATAATGATGTCAAAAAAATAATGATGATAAGAGTATGTGTACTTTTTTATGCCTGACACACTATCTGTCCTCTATTTCGGTAATGGCATTGCCACAAACTAGCTACAACTTTTTTTCCCTCCCATTTTCGGCAATGGCATTGCCACAATTGCCACAAAACATTTTTTTTTCCCATTTTTTGCAATGGCAATGCCACAATTTCCACAAAATTTTCCCCCTATTTCGGCAATACCATTGCCACAAACCAAATGCAACTCTTTTTTCCCCTCCCATTTTCGGCAATGGCATTGCCACAAATCCTTCCACTTTTTTTTTTTTGAAAAATGATATGTGCACACAATTTTTACAACAAATTTTAAATGGCAAATTGTTATTAGTTGTTATCGTTGGATTAAAAAAGTAATCTCAGTGTTAAAATTTAAATTTGAACTTATAACAATTAATCACATGTGATTTATTGTGCAAATATTGTAAAAATATGGCGTACGTAGCACTTTTTTATTTTGTTTTTTCCCTCCCATTTTCGGCAATGGTATTGCCACAATTGCCACAAATTTTTTCCAGCCCTATTTCGGCAATACCATTGCCACAAACCAATTGCAACTTATTTTTTTTCTCTCCCATTGCCACAAACCAATTGCAACTAATTTTTTTTCCCTCCCATTTTCGGCAATACCATTGCCACAAATCCATTCCACTTTTTTTTTTTTAAATGATACGTGCACACAATTTTTACAACATTTTTACAACAAATTTTAAATGGCAGGTTGTTATTAGTTGTTATTGTTGGATTAAAAAAGTAAGCTCAGTGTTAAAATTAAAATTTGAACTAATAACAATTAATCACATGTGATTTATTGTGCAAATGTTGTAAAAATATTGTGTACGTATTTTTTTTGCTCCCCATTTTTGACAATGGCATTGCCACAATTGTCAAAAAAAATTTCCCCCCTATTTCAGCAATACCATTGCCACAAACCCATTAAAACATTTTTTTTTTCTCCCATTTTCGGCAATGCCATTGCCACAAACCCATTGAAACATTTTTTTTTCCTCCCATTTTCGGCAAGCCACAATTGCCACAAAATTTTCAGCAAATCCATTACACTTTTTTTTTTTTTTTTTTAAGAAATGATAAGTGCACACAATTTTTACAACATTTTTACAACAAATTCTAAGTATCAAGTTGTTACTTATTGTTATTGTTGGATTAAAATAGTAATCTCAATGTTAAATTTAAATTTGAACAAATAATAACTAGTTACATGTGATTTATTGTGAAAATATTATAAAATATTGTGTACGTAGTACATTATATTTTTTTAATTCCTCCCTAGATTTTGGCATTCTTTTTGTTTTTTCCTTCCCATTTTCGGCAATGCCATTGCCACAATTACTTTCTTTTGGCCACTCACGCTCCGAGCACTCCTCACACATACATTCGGGCAGGAAATTTGGGCAGAATGAATTACGGCAATGCCATTTCCGTAATTCAACCTTTTCTCTCTCCAGCCTTTTTCTCTTTCTCTCTCATACTTTTGTTGGAATTTCGGCAACACTGTTGCCGAAATTCAATCTCTCTCCTCAATTCCCTAAATAAGTTGTAACAGTGCCTATAACGCAAAAAAGTTTCAGATTTAGAAATATTTAGCCAAAAGACTCCAATATTTTGTGCTTTTTTTTTTTTTTTAATTATTATCTACAATTACATTTACATTGACAGTACAAAGGTAGTAAATAAATTTGTGGGAATTGGTGGGATTTTACCGTATGTATGCTGTGTAAGAAATGACTGAATCACTTGTCAATAAATGAAGCAATCAAATCAAATAAGTTTAAAAAAAATTACAAACCAAATGAAAGGTGGAGTGGTAGCCACATGTCCAACTCTTCACATGGGGAAAGGGTAGTGTCTGCCAGCTAATGCCATATTGATAGACAATTCATTGAAAAAGGAAAAACATTTGGGGTATGTTTGGTGAGTCTGTTTAAATAATAGTTTTCAATTTTTTTTTTAGAAATATGTATAGGTGAAAAAATGTGTAATATTGTTTAAAAACTGAAAACATATGTTCAAATACATGTACCAAACAGTGCCTTGGCTTTTGGTTTTGGGTACTAGTGACTGGTGTCTGGTGATAGAAGAAGAAAGGAGCAAAACGGAAAAGAGGAAGAAGAAGAACGTAGCTGAGGAAAAAGAAGAAAAGGTTTGTGCTTTTCAGTTCATTTTATTTTATGTGGATCTATAAGTGTGTTTTGGGATTGAGAATGAGAGATAAAAAGACTGAAAATGGCACAAAGTGGCAAAACAACTTAGTTTCATTGAAGACAAAATGATGAAGTCATTTTTTTTTTTGGAAGCTTTGGTCTGAACCGTGAGACCCAGTCACGGTCCTCAAACTCAGGCGGTTCGACTTCGGTTCGCACAGTCCACTAATTTTTTTGTGTAGAGCGGGTTTTGAGAGTAAAAGAACTATTCTAATGGACGGTTCTTGGTTAACTAGGTTGGACCATATGGTTTGGTCCGGATTTTAAAACCATGTTATTTAACTTATTTTTGCTACTATTTATGGGCTTTACTGCACTTTTTGGTACTATTCATAGGTCTCACTGTACTATTTCAGCTAACTTTTACTTTTATCTACAGGCAACAAAATTTTCAGTTTCAACAAAATAAGCGGATCCCATTTTGAGTAATAAGCTCATTTTGGTAGCGCGGAATGACTTGTAGGAAGGAAAAAAAAATCTTTTCTTTCCAACCCTACACAGTTTCAGTCATTTCCGCCTGCGAAAGAAAGCTTTGAACAATCCATTAACAATATCGAAGAAGCTGTACTTGGAGCTGAGACTATAGGTGTGTTTGGATACCGCTCATTTTGCTGAAATTGAAAAATTATTGCTAAAAATACTGTAGATAAAGGTAAAAGTTAGTTGAAATAGTACAGTGAGACCCATGAATAGTGTCAAAAAGTGCATGAAACCCATAAATAGTAGCAAAAATAAGCTGAATAGTGAAATAAATTTCATTTTTCATTGGTACTCAAACGCACACTATATGGAATCCGAAATAGAGGAAGTAGATTCACCGCAACCACAATTGTATTTTGAACGTCCACTACAACTGTGCGACTTTCTAAACTTGGAGTTGTAAGCAGAATTGAGGAAGTTGAAGTCGAAGATGAAGTATGTGTAGGGAATTAACTCGAAATTCCCAACCTGTGAGAAACCAAAAAAAAAAAAAAAAAAAAAAAAAAAAAAAGAAAAAAAGAAAAAGAAAAAAAGAGAAAACACACGTCAAAGAAAAACAATCACATGCACAAGACAATATTTACGTGGTTCGACAATTTGCCTATATTCATGGAGTTGCAGGGATTTTACTATTATCAGGAAAAAATACAAAGTGCGGCAGTACAGTGTTTCAGTTTCTCAAGAACAACAACAACAACAAAAAACCCTAATCACCAAAACTACGTTTTCAACATTCTTCGCTCCATGGACTGAGTCTCAGAAAATCTCCTATTAAAAACCATGCAACATTATTCGGGTTGGGTCGAGTCATCAATCGGATCAAAAATAACTAGGCTCCATAAAGCCAAACAAATCTCCCACTTGGAGACTAGTTCAATCACCAACATCAACCATAATCCTCCAAAAAAAAAAAAAAAAAAAAATCCCTCATCCCTGCAACTTATCCTCCTGTCCTCAAGCTAGAAGGCCAGTTGAAGCTGCATATAACTTCAGCTTCTCAATAGTGACACCCTTAGTCAACATGTTTGCCAAGTTCTTATATCCACAAATCTTCTCAAGTATTATCAGCTTATCTTCAACAAGGTAACGGATAAAGTGGTATTTTGTCTTATATGCTTTGACTTTGAATGAAAAGCTGAATTTTTAGCAAGAAAAATTGCACTCTGACTGTCACTGTGTAGAATGCTTATCTCCTGCTTCTTGCCCAATTCATCTAAGAAGCCATGTAGCCAAATCATCTCCTTTCCAACTTCAATTGCTGTAACATACTCAGCTTCTGTAGTAGACAAAGTAACAATCTTTTGTAGATTTGAAGCCAATGATATAGCTATACCACCCAAAGTAGTCAATTCATCTAAGAAGCCATGTAGGCAAATCATCTCTTTTCTAGCTTTAGTTGCTGCAATATACTCATCTACTGTAGTAGACAAAGTAACAATCTTTTGTAGATTTGAAGCCCATGATATAGCTGTACCACCTAGAGTAAATACAAACCCTGTAGTACTTTTTCTATTATTAATATCACCAGCAAAATCTGCATCTACATAACCTTGTAGTTTCAAACTTGCACCTGTGAAGCAAAGACATATATCTGATGAATCCTTCAGATATCTCAGAATCCACTTGACTGCCTCCCAATGTTGTTTTCTAGGTCTACTCATGAATCTACTCATAACTCTCACTGCATGTGTAATGTCTGGCCTTGTGCACACCATAGCATACATCAAGCTGCCAATAGCTAAGGCATAGGGCACCTTGCTCATATGGTCCCTTCTTCTGTCTTTGGTGACTGTTCTTTACTTAGTTTGAAATGACTACCCAAGGGTGTGCTCACTGGTTTAGCTTCATTCATGTTGAACCTGCTGAGAACTTTCTTCACATACTCTGATTGTGAAAACTTCAATGTACCATTAGGCTTATCTCCTCAATGCTAGACCCTGCAATGAGCATATCATCCACATATAATAGTAAAATGATATAAGAATTGTCAAAAAACTTAACATAGCAACAGTAATCAGCTTCACATCTCTTGAACCCAATTCTATGTATAAAGTATCAAATTTCTTGTACCACTGTCTAGGAGCTTTTTTTAGGCCATACAAGTTCTTTCTCAATTTGCAGACTAGATTCTCTTATCCCTGAACAATGAATCTTTTTGGCTGAATCATGTAAATATCTTCCTCCAAGTCACCATGAAGGAATGCCGTCTTCACATCTAATTGCTTAAGATGTAAGTTTTATGCAGCCACCATTCCTAGTACCAGTCTGATTGTTGACATCTTCATAACTGGATAAAATATTTCTGAGTAGTCAATGCCCTTCTTCTGCTGGAACCCTTTGACAACTAATCTGGCCTTGTTACGCTTGCTGCCATCATGCTCATTCTTTATTCTGTATACCCACTTGTTGTGCAAAGCCTTCTTTCCTACTGGCAATTAAGTCAATTCCTATGTCTGATTCCCTAACAAGGAATCCATCTCATCCTTTATGACTAACTCCTACTTACTTGAATTTTCATCCTGCAAGGCTTCTTCATAACACTCTAGCTCACCACCATCAGTCAACAGGAGATGATTTAGAGTGGGTGAATAACGTTGTGGAGGTTTGATGGTCCTAGAAGATCTACGGACTTCAACTATAGGTATACTCTGATCTACCTATGAATCTGCATTCTCTTTATCTTCTTTACCCATTTTCTAGATAGTACTTTTAGTCAATTTATCTAAATTGGCAAACTCAGATTTCTTTTGATCTATCTCTGTAACATCTAACACTACAGTTGATCTATCTTTGTACATAACATGTTTATTAAATATCACATTTCTACTTTTGATGATTTTCCTGTTTTGTTCATCCCAAAACCTATAGCCAAATTTCTTATCACCATAGTCAATGAAAAAACATATTTTAGACTTTACATCAAGTTTACTATGAGCATTAAAATCAATATGAACATAAGAAACACAACAAAAAACTTTTAAATGTGAAAACTTTACCTCTTTACCGCTCCAAACCTTATCAGGAAGTCTAAACTCCATGGGAACTAATGGTCCTTGGTTTATCAGGTAAGTTGTAGTGCTAACAGCATAAGCTCAAAAAGTTTTTGGTAGTCCAGCATGCAACCTCATACTCTTAGCACGCTCATTTAGAGTTCTGTTCATGTGGTTAGCCACACCATTCTGCTGTGGTGTCCCAGATGGTATTCTCTATCCTAATTCATTGTGCAGCACAATACTCACTAAACCTTTCATCTATGTACTCTCCTCCACTATCTGACCTTAAACATTTTACTTTTAAACCTGTTTCTGTCTCAACCATGGCCTTCCACTTCTTAAAAGTTTCAAATATATCAGATTTATTTTTCAGAAAATAAACACATACCTTTTTGCTTAAGTCATCAATGAAAGTGATGTAATACCTTGAACCTCCAAGGGATGCAACCAGAGAAGGCCCTCACAAATCAGTGTGTACTAACTCCAATTTTTCAGCCTTCGGTATCCTACCAGTTTTCAAGAAGCTCACATTTTTCTACTTTCCTAAGATGCAACTTTCACACATGTCAAAATCAATGGACTTCAATTTTGGTAGTTTTTCTTTTGACAGCAGCATCTTCATCCCTTTCTCACTCATGTGACCAAGTCTGCGATACCATAGACTTGTATCAGTACTTGCTTTAGCAACTGCAATTGTGTCTCTTGGACTTGAGGTCATATATAGAGTACTGGTCTTTTTTCCACTAGCCAATACTCTGGCTACCTTTATAACCTTTCAAGTACCACTAACAAATAGTATTGCATGCTCTTCATCATCAAGTTATCCAACAGAAATCAGATTCCTCCTCAGGTCAGGAATATGTCGAACCTTCTTCAGTAACCAAACAAACCCATTGGGCAACAATATACGAACATCTCCCATACCCACAACATCCAAGGCTATACTATTAGCCAAATACACCTTACTAAAATCACCTGCAGCATAGTTCTGTATGATTGCTCGGTGTGGAGTGGTATGAAACGAAGCTCCTGAGTCCAAAATCCAATCATCAAATGGATTGTCTACTGCAAGAAGTAATGCATCCTGTACCTTTTCTGTTTCAGCATTAGCAGAATCACCTTCATTCTTCTTTTTAGGACTTTTGCATTGCCTCCTAAAGTGACCCATTTTCCCATAGTTCCAATATTGTACTTGTTGGCCTGATCTAGATTTACTTCTATTCCAATTAGAATTTCTGGATTTTGATTTGCCCTAATTTGAATTTCTATCATTACCTCTGCCTCTTGTCTCAAGGTTTAGGGCAGAACCAGATCCTGAGGTTTCACTTGCATCTCTTCTGTGAATCTCCTTAGCCAGAATTAAATCTCGTATCTCATTGTACTTCAGCTTTTCCTTTCCTGTAGAATTGCTTATTGCCATCTTCATTGCCTCCCAACTGTTTGGCAAAGAAGTCAAAACGATTAGTGCATGAATCTCATCATCAAAATCAATTTCTACATACGACAATTGATTTATGATAGTGTTAAATTCATTCAGATGTTGTGCTACTGATGCGTTCTCTGCCATCTTCAGATTGAACAGTTTTTTCATCAAATGCACCTTATTGTTTGCTGACGGCTTTTCATACATACCAGACAAAGCCTTCATCAGATCTGCTATGGTCTTCCCCTTTACAATATTGTGTGCAATAGACCTAGACATAGTTAAATTGATAACTCCTAGTACCTGTCTGTCAAGAAGAGCCCATTCCTCAGCCTTCATAGTCTCAGGTTTTGTCCCCAAAAGAGGCAGAGGCAATTTCTTCCCATGGAGATAATCTTCAATCTGCATCCTCCAATACGCGAAGTCTATGCCATCAAACTTTTCTATTCCAGACGCCTTTCCTGCTTCCTTTGCCATTTCTTCCACTCAAACTTAACCATAGGCTCTGATACCAGTTGTAGGGAATTAACCCGAAATTCTCACCTTTTGAGGGAAAAAAAGAAAAAAAGAAAAAAAAAAAAGAGAGAATCAAGTCAATGGACTAAGCCTCAGAAAATCTTCCATTAAAAACTACGCAACATTATTTGGGTCGGGTCGTTAATCGGATCAAACATAACTAGGCTCCATAAAGCCCAACAGTATAGGCCCCGGCCGTCACAATTGCATTTTTCACATCGACGCCCAAGTCCATCACAAGCGAACAAGCTGTACTTATTTTTTTGGCACTCGTATGGCCGAATCACATATACCTTGTATGAGATTAAATTACCAATACCTCTCTATCCTCCTCCAACGGAAGCCTCCCAAGACGCTGAAATAAGAAATCCAATCCTGCTCTACCCTATCCTCGAACTTGAAACTAGTAACTATCCTGACGGCATGTGCTGTGTTCAGTTGTGCTCCGGATTGCTTTTTTTTGGCGGAGAATTCAATATTGATAAGCCATTCATTGGCAAAGATGAAAGGGCGAAGTTCATGAATGGAACACAGAATGTTTTGCCGCAAGATGTCTATGTTTTCAATTTCACCCTCTACAAGAAATACCCTCATTTACTGCATAGACATATGGATGCCACGTGGCTATTCACTGCAGCCTGGTCAAAGACAACGAGCAGTCAAGCTAGAAAAGTCAAAGAATCTGACGGTGACCATAAGTGCAACAATGACGAGCAACAACGTGGTGAAATGATGAGGGTGATGATGGGGAACAAGGATTTCCTATCTGGTAAGTAAAAGTTTTTTTTTTGAGTTTAATCATTCATATAAATATGTAGTACAAATTAAATTTGTGTGATTAATTTGAATTTCAAATGGGGTTTCCCACTTTTTACCATTACATCATGGCGAGCCCAAAGTTTGTGTAACTTTTTAGCGTGTGATATGTAAACTGCAAAATGTCAATCACTTTTTGATGGTAACTTTTGCAGGTTTGCCACCAATATTGAAGAGCCTCTGCACGTAAAAAAAGTGAATAGGAGAAAAGTGGAAAGGGCAAGAAGGAGATCAAAGAAAGCTGTTATAGCTCGATCCATGTAGGTCCAGTGGGCCAAGTTGGAGCAAATATACGGTGTCAGTGTGTGCCATCAGATTCATCATATATATATATGTGTGTGTGTGTGTGTGTGTGTGTGTGTGTGTGTGTGTGTGTGTGTAACATGTGATGGGCCTCATTTTGATAATATTTTTCATCTTTTTTTTACCATTACCTGTATCCTAAATGCTTGTAAAAGACTGCGAAATTTTCAATCTGGGTCAATTAGTTTGATCCATAGTCGCACTTGGAAGCAATTTACAGGATGAGTATGGTATTTTTGAAGTAAATATGTGTATGTTTATTTATTTATTTAATTTTCTCTGCAACTGAGCATATGATTAGATAAATTTTTAGGATTAAGGTTTCTCAAGAACATTTCCTGAGGTTCTTTTTTGTCTTCCTATGTAATGTTAGGTCAAAAACTAAGAGTTATACATACATCTGTGTGTGTGAATGTGATTTTTGTTTTCTTTTTTATTTTGGTTTTTATTGTAGATTGAGGGTAGGGACGCTCAACAATTAGGCCATTTAAATAATAGTATTTTTATAGTATTGCACCCAAATTGAAGAAAGTCTCCTAAAATAGAATATATCTATATATATATATATATATATTTTTTTTTTTTTTTTTTCCTTATAGGGACAAAATTGCCAAATACCCTTTTTGGGCAAAAATAGCAGGTGTTTGCCCCATTTCCCAAACTAATTAGGGAAGTACCCCTGTTTTGTAACTCGACAATAGTAAAGTCGATATTTATTGAAAAACTCGATCTTTATATAGTCGAGTTTGGTATGAGCTTTCTGCCATCTGGCAGAACACACGTGGCTTTTTCTAATTAAAAAAATTGTCGTGTATGCAAACATAACTCGGTAACTTGTAAATCGAGTTTTCTGAACCTGTTTTCCTTAACCATTTCAAACCCCAACGTCTCATAAATTGTTCAGTCTCTCCTGTATACTCTCCCTCGCTCTGCCATCACTCTTTCCTGTACTCTGCCTCAACGTCTCACTCTCCGTTAGTCTCACTCTCCCTCTACACTTTCCCTGACCCTCTCACTCTCCCTGGTGCTTTCGTTGAATCCTCACTGCCGGCATTGATTACAGGTACGTTGATCTTCTCTTTCTCTTGTTTTGTGTATCACAACTGATCTAGATTAGCCTTGCATGCATCTTGTTGGTTTAGAAAAAGTCATCTGGATTACAGGTACGAAGCAATTTTTTGTTATGTGTGGGTATTTTGCGTGCATATATTGGGCTTTCAATCTTGTGTGCGTATTTTGTGTGCCTGAATGCTATAAACAACTCCAACTCCAATGAATGACTACCTACGTCTTCCTGATTCAGTTACAGTTTCCTGTTTATATGGGTCGTGCTCATTTATAGTTTCCTGTGATCTCTGTGTCTCTAGGTTCAAGAATTTTAGCTTCAAGTAGAGATTTTTGGATGATGATGGTGAAAGATGATTTTTCTCCATGTCTGTTGGCAAAGTGCGTTGTTTGAAAATTACTGAAAAGTAGTAAATTTAATAATAAAGATGAGAATTTTGTTGTGTTTTATATGCTGCAATGATGACATTATAAATGTAATGTGATTGTTTTGTTTAAATACTTTGCATAGTGTGTAAAAATTCACTTGTAAAAATTCCCTTCTCATTCCCAAATCTAACTGCTTAGGGAACCTAGGTGTGAATTGGAATACTAATCTATAGCTCCTCTTGTGGCCCGTGATATGTTGTAATCCTCTTTTCCCTTCAATAAATGACCTTTGGGTTGGATTTCTCAAAGAAAAAAAAGAAAAAAAAAAGATAATACAGAGTTGTTGAGAAACAATTTGAATAGTGATAATTAAATGAGCATTCAGGCATAGTTGCTACTTCCAATAGAAACAAAAAAGGATATGCTGCTTTATTTGTGATTTTATGTTGAGCACCAGTTTCATTTATAATTGTGTTATGCATCTTTGTTGGATGAACTACTCTTAAGTAATTAAACAAGGATGTTATTGCTCTGCAGGAGGGATTAGGATCTCCTGGACTTTTCCTAAGAACTATAAAGGATCTTAATCCCTCAAAGTAGAGACGTTTGCATGGGATAACATAAGCATTTAATTAAAATTGTAGTTAACATTTTTATAGACATGTCATGGTGAAACATCATAAAAATCAAGACAGTCCCAGGTGAGAAAATAAAGCAATTGCTTGTTTTCATGACAATAAATTTTGTGCTATCACCAACTTAACCATTTCATCAAATCATCTGTTAATGTCATGGTCAACCATATTGTCGCTAGGGTGTGCATCTAACCTACCAATCCTAACCGAAGATAATGGATTGGTTTTTTATAAGTCAGCTTGGGTTGAGATTTTGGGTTGAGATTTTTGGGTTGAGATTTTTGTAAGAAGGATGTGCATATATAGAAGCTTGTAATTTCCATTTTTGTTATCTTGAGATGATTTACTTTACCTTGGTATCATGAATATGTCATCAAGAGTTTTGTGTTCTGTGACCAATAGCTCGCCACTTGTGTGAGTTGCCTTAAATCGAATCCCCCATCTCTTCCCTTCATTTCTCTTCAATTGATTGATTTAAACTGTTTCTTTAAATTTATAAAGAACATTGGATGACACCATTTCATACTTGAATTTTGAGTTTTGACCCACAATTTGATTACTATATGGTTATGCCGGACTGCATGATTTGCTATTGTAATTACATCTTGGCATAGTGTGAATCATGAATAATTGCTAATAATCTATTTGCTACCATGTCAGATATGCATGCACTGGATAGAGTGGAGCCTGGACCCGACAATCGTACCCAATTGAACCGGCAGCCGGATCATCGGTCGACTCCACTTTGGAGGCACGCCGCCAACGAGGTATGCATTTGTATTATTAATACATCTCCGTTTTATAATTACCTTATGTGTACTACCTAACACAATGCTCATCTGTGTGAAGGAGGTGCCTGGCATCGTAAAGGTTCGACGTCATAAATGTGTACTGTCGCAGGGTGGGCTAGACCCACGTATCACACAGTACATAGATGCAGCAAGTTTCACCGGCTTGTTCAAGGTTCCCGATATGGAAATCGATCACGCATTGATCACGGCCTTGGTTGAGTGGCGGCGTCCGGAGACACACACGTACCACTTACCCCATGGAGAAATGGGCATCACCTTACAAGATATAGAGGTGATGTTGGGGATTTCGGTGGATGGGTTGCCTGTCACTGGGAGGATAGACATGGATTGGAGTCTGTTGTGTCGACAGTTGTTGGGCCATCAACCTCCGCCCTCGATACCCAACTCAAACACGTCTACCCTTATTGGGGCGAGGATAAAATACAAGTGGCTTGATGAACGGTTTGCCGCTCCTCCAGCTGCAGACGCCGGTGATGAAGTAGTGCAGCAACATGCCCGCTACCACCTACTTGTTTGGATGGGGGCCATGTTGTTCATGGACAAGTCAGCGGACCGGGTCTTACTCCTGCCTCTACAGCTCCTAAACCCAATTAGCAATGTGAGACAATATAGCTGGGGTAGTGCAGCATTGGCCTGGCTCTACAGGCACCTCTGTAAAGTATCAGAGAAGGATGCGATGCAGATTGGAGGAGCACTAGTGTTGGTGCAGCTGTGGGCCTATTCAAGGTTCCCATGAATATGCCCAATTACGAGGCCGCCTTTATCGCCAGTGCATTCAGGGCCCCTTGCCATTAGGTATGTTCATCGAGTTCTCATTATTTATGTGTAATAATATATTATATATAATTAAAAATATGCAAAACTAAGAAACAAACGAAACTTTGCTAATGCTTATATGGATGTGAATATAAAGCAAAGTTTGTTAACTGTAACTGTAACTGAAGAGAGAGTTAAGTAATGACATTGTTCACAGTTCATCACATGAAAGTTCACTAAGGAGCATTTGTTGAAACCCCATGTTTGCTAGGTGGAGCGGGCCAAAGAGCACTGCACAGCATGCCACACATGTCCTTGCTGCATACCAGACGTCACTGGCTACACTACGGGCGGATCAGGTATTCGTATTCCGTTAATTTATGTCCTCAATTCGCCACAATTTCAGGTTTTTATTTTTGTTTCCCTCAATTGAGTTGATTTCAGAATCTTGGTTCCTTCCTAGATTGGTTGTGTTGGACCAAAATATCTCAACTTACTCGAGCATGAACAAATTTTATGACCATGCTCTACTTATGTTATACATTCTCAACTACTTGGGCAGGAGACACACCTGCCATAACACTGCATATTAAGAAGTCAACCCTCAAATTTTGCTTGTGATGCATGATTGAATTGTGCCCAACTTTTGCATCTCAATTAAATAGATGTTGCAATAAAATAGAGTTTGCTAATACTACTAAATAAATAAATAAATAAACCTTGATGGCAAAAAACTCTAATATCCTTGTATATTGAGACTTTTGTAGTTTGAAGACATTCATTACTCTCAATTTCTTCCAAATTCTTTAGGAACTGAATATTGAAATAAAAAGCCAGAACATGTAGTAAAATTAATTGTTTCTGTTTTACCGCTAGGATATTGGCTAAAAAAAGAAAAATATGGCTTCGAGGATTTGGTTGCTATCTGAATTAAGTTCCAAATGACATTTGGACATTCATTTTCAAATGCAATATGCCCCACCCGCACTAGACTTGGACTCAGATATCAAGTACCATCAGTTGAAACCCATATCCAGCTTACCAAAATATAATTCATTATGCACACAAACCACAATGGAGTCCAATGGAACTAAAAATTGATTTAATAGAGGTAGAGGGGGTGTGGTATCTATGATGCAGCCAGATAAGATTGATTTAAGACTACCTTGCTATTTTGTCTATTCAATATTTAATTGGGGTTCAAATATGAAGTCCAATGGAATTGAAAATTGAGTGGTTTAAAGGCCCAGTTATATTTGCGTAAGGGTTAAAAAAGAAATTTAATTTGGGTTTGTATTTGTATTTTATAAGTTATGGTAAATTTTGTTGATGTAGACAAATTGTAGTTTTTGCAATCCTTGTGGATTAGGGATATTTTGGTAATTTAGTTGAGTCAAGGATTTTCTAGGAGATCTTAAGTATCTTAGTTTTTATTTTATTACGAGTCCTAGTAAGTCTTTTTATTAGTCATTACCTTATTAGGCTTTTAGTTTACTAGTCAATGCACTGACTCTCATTACTATTGGTTGTACTACCATTAGTACCAGACTAAGTCCTGGCTTGACTAAGATGGATATCCAATGAGTCAAGTGACAAGAGCAAGAAATTTTTGGTTGGAACGTGTAGATTGGGTTTTGGGTTATTGTATTTGTCTGAAAATTAACATTGGAGAAAATGTTCACACTTGGTTTTCTTTAATGGATGGACTAGACTTCATGCTTCAATCTTATAATATAAGACCCACAAACCAACAACTAGACATTAGCCATTGAATTGGTTAATCAAAGTTGACTTCCATATTTGATAATCACAATGGAGTATCAAGATGCATGTGTATCTGTGAATAATCAACATGATTGGCTTGAAGAGCTATAACATATGGTTGGATAAGTATAGATTAATGTTAGCAAATACATAATTAAATGTAGAAAGAATCTTAAATGATGGTAAGAATAGTACCAATCTTAGCACACTTATTACAGTTGTTGTTTCTTGGTATTGGCCATTTTTTCAAATGGATGTCAATAATTTTCTTAATGATGATTTGAGTGAAGAATTCTACATGCAGTTTCCTCTGTCATCTTCGTCATATTGTATGGATTTAATATGTACCTCAGTATGCGTAGTTATTTTCTTGGGCTTGGCATCTTTTCTTCTTCTTTAAATGGTTACTAGCTCAAATAGACCAAATATGCCTCGGATTTTATTTCTCATGTTGGATTTATTGACAACGAAATTATTAGCACTCCACTAAAGTCGATGCTTGACTCACTCCCTTCAATTTCAAGCCTACACTGGTTCTTTTTTTTTTTTTTTTTTTTTGAGAATCACTAGTTTGAACTTTATTAAATAGTAAGCAAAACAACCAAATAAATAGCAATGGTGTGCGATGGGACATCTTCCATCTACACTTGAAAGCCAGTGACATGTCGTGCATGTCTAACTAGATTGAGAGCTACAATATTCCCTTCTCTACGAGCATGTGGAAACCTAAAACAATGAGATAAAATTGCAAAACATTTAACCTTATGACTAAATAAACTAAAAGAAATCAAAGAGAACGAGTCAGAATCTCCTTCTGGGATAGCAACAATTAAACTCAGATCAACAACTAACTGTAGAGCACTCGATGTGGCCAAAGTTTCAAAATCCATGACAGTTAAGGGGAGAGGGATGATTTCGACCCTGTGCCAAGCCCTACCTTGGCAATCTCGAATGATCAATCCAATCCCAGCCTACACTGATTCTGATTAGGCATGAGACAATACTAATTCTAATTAATTGTTGCTTCACCATAGGTTTTTTTTATTTTTTTAGTTGTGATGGTTGTTGCAAGATATTGGTGTCACTCTCTCCTCTGCCACTTCTTTCTATTGTGATGGTTGTAGCACGATTTAAATTGCATACAAATGACATTTTTTTTTATAAGCAAACTAAATGTATTGAGATCGAGTGTCATTTTGTTCGTCATCACTATTAATCTTCTTCAGGGTACTTTGTAGCTTCACTCCATGTCATCTTGAGACTAATTTGCCAACATGTTTTTTACTAAATCTTATCCATTAAGACAATTTTGTGACCGTTTGTCCAGACTCAAGGTGTGCTATAACAAACCAACTTGAGTTTGAGGGAGGTTGTTTGATTATGTTATCCGTAGACCTAAGCACATTTTGGCCCATTGCACTTACTTTATTCTATGATTATATTATGTACTATTAGTTCTAGACTCTACTTGTATATATTATAGGCTTCCACTATGCATTATGAAAGTTAATATTTAGACCCTTAAATGGCTTAGCTACCAATTTAAATAAATTGTTTCAAATATTAATTGAGTAATTTATCAGTCAATGTTTGAGTCATACAAATAATGGATAAATAAATAAATAAATAAAATAACTATTAAGAATATAAGTAATAAACTTACACACAGAGAGACAACATTCGTTCACCAAGTGAAAATCCAAAATTGTAAAAACACTTTGAGAGTGAACCCCAATAAGCAAATCCACTATAAAAGGATGTTGTTGTATAAACAGTACTCACATGACTTCCTATACATGTAGTTGGAGTTGAAATAATATACTGAGTGGAAAGAATAAATTTTAACCTTTCACGTTTTAGCTTAAACACCCAAAATTTCAGTTAGTTATGTATGGTGTAAATGAAACAAGGGAAAATATTAGTGTGTTAGTGTATGGTTAGAATGTCAATGAAACCGAATTAAAATATTAGTGTGTTTGGCGATAAACCTATTTCCTTATTTTATTTATTTAATTTTTTTTAAATTTCTATGCTTTTTATCTCAACCTTTTGGTAATAAACTAGATTTTAGTGTTTTGTATCTTATATATCACATTTAGTGTTTTGTATCTTCTATATCGCAACGATTAGTTTTGCACTGCTTCATCTTTGATATGCGTAGTTGCTATGAAAAGCCTGTATTGAGTGTTATATTTATATGCAACATGTGAAATTTATATGCATTTTTCTAGTTATGGGGAATAAGTCGATGTTGTCATAAACCTGCTTGTGTTTAGATGTTTCAAATCTGAAACTGCAGTGTACTAGTAATGAAATTGCTGATAAATTTTGTTTAAGTAACGGTCCATTTATGCAGATTGTGTGGAAACCGTACACGCATGCACTTGGCTCCTTGCCTGCGTATTGCACTACCGGCGAACATATTTGGAGGGTCGTTGTGCCATTGATATACTTTTGGATAGTGGAGGGGCATCATCCTAAGTGGGTCCTCCGTCAATTTGGAATGAAGCAACCAGTTCCAGAGGTCGTGGATATGTCACGCGACCTTTACAAGATATCCTTCTAGGGTAAATGGGACAAGTATTGGGTGGCAGAACACGATCCCCATATTCAGCAATGGGGTAACCGAGGGCAACTTGTTCACGCTGCCCCTCTCCTGGACGGTGATATGACGTACCTCGTTGAGTACATGACATGGTACAATGGCAGCACAAGGAGGTACATAACAGTAGAGTTTGCGTACTGGGAACTCATGGTAAGGCAAGCATTCCTGAACCTTTGTTCAAACCATTGTTTGATTAAATATCTTCAGCATGTATATCTGGTTATTAAAACTTCACAATAATTGTTGTCGTTAACTGAAAATGAGTTGTATCTTTCATTATATTTTAAAGTGAGACACATGCTATGATTTAAGTTCTTCATAAACTAGTCTCTAACCCGTGCGATGCACGGATAAGCTATTAAATATGAGAAATTAAAAATACGCTTTTGACATTGTAAGTTTAAAGTTATTTCATTTTGGACCGTTTAAAATCCTTCAAGTTTCATTACGTTGCAACCAAAATTACTTTTAAGTTCATAACAAGATAATTTCACATGACCCCCAATTATAGTTTTGCATCATACCTGTGTTCCTCTATTTATGATGCCCTTGTTTTGCAGGTTCGGACGATGCTTCGTTCTCTACAGAGGTGCGACCGAGGGTCTGACATGTACAATGACCTTAAGTTTACACTAGAGGTTGTGGACGAGTTGGGCCGAATTAAATTGGCAGATGCACTTGTAGAAGCAGCCGACATTGATACACAGGCCCCGGGTCGCGGCGGGCGAAGTGGTGGGTGTCGAGGGGGTCGATGTCGTGGAGGTGGTCGTGCTGGTCTCGGACGTGCGACTGAGCTGGAACCCATCTACGAGGAAAGGGATGAGCCTGGTGCAGAAGCAGAAGAATCATGGCTTCAGGGTGATTGGGTACTCTCTGACGATGGCGCCGGGCCATCCCACACCGCCGATGATGCTGCTAGGCCATCCCATACTTTGTTCTGTGGTGCTAGCCAGGAGCATGAGGCCCCTCGACAGTCCCCTCGTATGTCGCCCCCAATGTTCAGTGGATCCGCCCATGATGGTGGATGCATATTTGTCCCCACACCAGGCATGCCCCCCCCACCTCTTGTGCATGCAGAGCCTAGCATGGGACCTTCACCTCCAACCCCCCATGAAGAGGCTGTACAGATTGAGTAGATACTGGGTGTGGACATTCATCCAGTGGAGGGTTTGCGGAGATCTCGACGCCCTCCTGTGCACGCTCCCGATTGCGGGACCGGTGACGATATCTTCTTCCTCTACATTGGCCATCGTATTTAGCTAATTGTACTGTGCATTTAGTTGAATATGTTCATTTAATTAAGCTGTTGTGTCTGATGAAATAGGTAAGATGAGACCTGTGAGGGCATATGGGCGGAAACGAAAAGGCCATTGAGCCCGAACTTAGTGTGTTGAGAATGAACATGTGAGTTTGCAATTGATATGTTAGGAAGGTCATATTGTGGTATGCCTGAAAAAAGTTGAAACTTCTTGTTTTTCTTCTTCTTCCGTAAGAATGCTTTGGAACATATGTGCATGTGCTGAATTAGCAACATGTGTGCACCTTAAGGCAATATCTGTACATGGGATAACATAGGAGAAGAGGACTAAGACTTGGTGACATTTGCTGGCTGTATTAATGGTGTGGAGGATTTTCTATATTATTTTTAAAATGATTTTGAACAATGATAATTTGTAGCATCTGTTTAGTTCACAGTTTTTATAGCCTGGATTTTTATTTTCCGTTCTTACATGCTTGCATTTTGTTTGCTTTAAAAGGTTGGATGGACTGAGATGTTGTCTACAGTTGTGTAAATTTTATTTATTTATTTATTTTTATGATGGAATGCCATGTTGTCTTTGGCAAGATGCTATATGGGATGGATGTTGTTTACAAGAGTGACACATAAGTATATATTAGTTATTGTTTTGGGATGTTATTCTATTTGGTCAAATATTATAAATTTTACCATTTATCTAGAGATGGTGTCTTTTGGAAAAGTCCTCAGAACTCTGACCCATGGTCCAGCTGTTTCTAAGTAATTTTTTTAGAACAATGCTTACTCCTAAATCTGTGTATATTTACGAGTTTTTTCTTGATATGCAGAGGATTAAGAAATTTAATATTTTTTAATTGAATAATTTTAGAAATATGTTTTGAACCAGTTTAGTCTTGGTGTCCCATGAGCAGTCAATGGTACTATGGGATCAATCTTGCACATATTTCAATTCAAGCCAGATTACAACAATTTATTTTCTATAATTTAAGGAACCTCATTTTCCCATCCATTTGTTGAAGCACAAATTTATGGAGTTCTCTTTCAGATAAGACATTTGGGTGTTTTTTAAGAAGAGTTACTGAACCAAACTGAAAGATTAGGACAGTTTGATTTTTCCTCTGTTTATCTCATATTTTCCAGCTTAATTGCTTCAATTGATGTATTTGGGTTTGAATTGGTTTTTGTTCGGGATTCAATTGACCTATAACCCTATTATGATTCCATTAATCTTTTTCAATCTTCTTCCGATAGCCAAATAGACAGAGTTCTCCTTGATTTTTGTTGTGTGCTATGTTTTGTAATCAAGTTGGCTTATTTCTGTTTGTGAGGTTTTCCAATTCAGTCTGTCTAACTCAATGATTACATTGTCTTGGTTTTGATGGTTTTGAGTTTTATTAGTGATATTTTGTAAGTGTTGATCATGCTTTATGAAAAAAGAATTAGTGATTCCCACACATGAAGTGCTATTTATACCTAAATGTTATATGTCTAGAAATGGTACTCTGTAGGTGAAGAATTTGTAATTCATTAGTGTTTCATTTACCCCAAAAAAAAAAAAAAGTTTATAGTTAGACATTAGGGAAATTCCCATCTGGGGTTTGAGGTTTCCTTCTGATTGTAATGTCATTGAGCATCTGTGTGTGTTTGTTTGGTATTCTGGAGTTGAATTTGATGGCTGCTGATATAAAAATTTAAACATTTTGTACCCAGTACTACAATGCTCTTGGTTTAGAAGAGTTCATGTCATTATGTATCAGATATTAGACTCAGGATAAATGAAATGCTCCAACACTAGGGGCTTGGGGGGCTTCAAACTTAGATTTAAGTAATTTTCAAAATTCGCACCTTAACTTGACAAGAAGGTCAAAATACTGTGTTATTTTGTGTGTGTGTTAGAGAGAGAGAGAGAGAGACAGAGAGAGACAGAGAGAGATGTTTGACTGGAAAATAAAGACACTCGCATTTTTCTCTATTTGCTTTAAGACTGAGTTAACAGATCAGCATGGATTTGTTGGGCTATGGAAACATATTACCGTCATGGCTGGAAACTGTTATCTCTGAATTCAAGATCCCCTTTGGCTGTGGAAAATTTTTTATTTGAAGAAATTGATTTACTCTTTCTAGAGTGTTTGTGGCAAATTTTCGATTTAGAGAGTTTATAACCTTGATTTGAATATCTTGTGTGTGTGTGTGTGTGTGTGTTGCTTGGAATCAGTGTTTTAGCTTTAAATGTGAGCTTTTACTTGGTAATATTATTGCTATAAATCTTACCTTTAGTTTGATTAGGCAGTATTGTTTATATGATATGATTGAGTTTGGTGTTTTTTTTTTTTTCATATAATATGAGCTGTAATTATGGAACCTTCATTCCTAACAAGCTAGCATTTGAACAATCACATTTGGCATATCCCAAAAAACGCCAAATAAAGAAACACAAAAGATCACATATTTGACGCCACAGAACAATGATGTAAAAGATTTTCCACTGTCTCTCCATAATTCTTACACAAACTATACAAGATTACTTGTTCTTGACACTGTATGATGGCAAACCATTACAAAGAAGCAAGGGATTTGAATATACTTTTTGGAACCTTGAAAAGATTCTAAAGCTGAGAATTTATTAATGGGATCAAACGAATCCTGTTGTGAGTGGCTGGTACCCATCACTCTATCAGAACATCAAAAAGTGATGGTTTTGTGTGTTGGTGGTGGTGGTGGGATAGGGTGGCACACTGGGGTGGGGTGGGGGGGGGGGGGGGTAGGGGTGGGGAAGGTTGCTGAAATTGTGGATAGTTTGTCACTGTAAGTTTTGTAATTCAAAATCAATGCAAATAATTTATAAGACATTATGTATAGGAGTCTAAAGTTTCACTGTAAGTCCAAAACTTTTTATTTTTATTTTGCAATCTTATGATTGTATTTGTTTGGTGAGAAATTAAGGGAAAAGAGAAGGGAAAAAAGGGTTTTGGATCCTGGGAAAGAATGAGAAATTTGAGGGCACTACCATTAAGATATGATAAAAACCTAAATAGTCGAAGGCTACGCCCCAGCCAATGAGAGAACGATCTCACCACCCTGTTACCTTGCGATTCAAAAAACTTGTTAAGCAGTCTTTTTTTTGTCTTTCCTTTTTCACTGAATTTTTTCCTTCTTTTTTTTTGCCATTGATTTCAGGATCAGGTACTAAGATTTTGCCCTTCTAATTGATTTCTCATAGTTCCAAAAATGCCCCTACAAAATTCTCTAAGCAGAAAACAATGGTTGTCTAAGTGAGTGTGTATTTCTTATTTGAATTGTGATTGTGGGAATTATTGTTGATTGAAGAGATTGGCAGTAAAGATTGGGTTTTAAAGATTGGGTTTCTAGGGTTATTTTTAAGAAATTTCAAATAAATTTTTGGGGTGTTTTGTTTGATTTGTTTCATGTGTTAACTATTAATGCTTTGGGATGTCAGAGGGGGAAAAATGTTTGACAATGAATGAGGGAGAGCAAGGAAAAGTGACGTAGTAAGAGTTGAAGCATTGCAACTTACAAAGCCAGTTTGTGGATCATGGACTCATGGAGTGGCTAATGTAATAGGTATAACCTGAAAACATGGAATAATTTACGCTATTTAAAATAGTGAGAACTACAAGTGGAAGAAAATTACAGCATTATGAAATAAAATAATATCAAATGGGGACAAACTACTCATAAGAATTATGAATATTAGAAGGCACAGATTAATGCTGTGTGAGATCGTGGCATCTCATTTGTGAAAATATGACATTCATAAGTGCCATAGCTACTTCTATGTTGCATTGTAAAGTTATCATCATTAGTTTTGAGTTTAAAAAAATTGTTTTTACTGTGTTTTAACTCAATTTTATTTTCAGATAATATTCATCTCGTATATATATATATATATATTGTTCAAGACTGTGTTTGGTTCTAAAGTGATGGTTTCACTCTCTACTATTCAATTACAGTCAAATTTCAATCTGAATAATTGCAATTGTTAACTTATTTTATGCAATTTTAATCTATTCAAGATAATTACATCAAACTTAGGCATCTACATCCCATTGTGGATTTCCATAGCAAGTATGTAGGTGATTTTGCTGCTAACTTTGAGCTTTAATATTTTTGGACGTCAATGGGGACTGCTCGATGGAATCTGACATAAGTTTACATTTTTAATGTTTTGAAGCATGAGGAGTACTTTTAGAAACGTGATCATGCACTTGAATTTATTGTCTATATGAAGAGGTAATTTACCCAATTCAATTTGTTAATGCTTTAGAATTTATGAAAAAAGAAAATCTTAATGCTTTAATACGATTGCCTTTTGTTGGATTCACAAAATCCTAATGAACACAGGCGTTGAATTTTTGTAAGGTTTTAGTTGTAATCGATTTCTTGGCTTGGTTGGTTTGTAGCAGTTTTGTTGCTTTTTGGATTTATGCAAAACCTATCTTTTCTGTCCTGGTTTTCACAGTTTCCTTAAAATATGTATTGTCATTATATGTCATTCTATTTATTTGTTTATGCTAATCTAGGCAGTGGCAACAAAAAGGCAGGAGGTGAATGTTGTGACAGATTACATTCTAAAGGTAATAACAGCAAATTGTTGAATTGATTATGAAATTGTTTAGAACTTATCAATATAGTTCACTTTTATTCATTTTCCACATTGTTTTCAGGTTTTGGGATTGGAAGTCTGTGCAGATACCTTAGTTGGGAATCAAATGTTAAGGGGAATATTTGGAGGGCAAAGGAAACGAGTTTCAACTGGTAAAGTCAAATTTGTAGTACATATATACAGAATCATATTCTCTCTACATCTGTATCAATAATATCTAATACTAAAATTGTAGGTTGGATGTTGGTTGGACCACCTAAAGTGTTATTCATGGATGAAATATCTACTGGTTTGGATAGCTCAACAACTTTTTAGAATGTGAATTCAACCAAGCAATATGTTCACATTACAACCAAACATTTCTTATTTAGTGTTTTTATTATTGCATGGGTTTGAACATGAGAAATGAAATTATTGTAGTTGCATATTATTTAAATATGTATCATAATATAATAATATATATTTTGCAAAACTTTCCTGTGCATCGTACAGGTTAGCAAGTAGTACTATATATAATAGCAGAAGCCTTTTAAGGAGGTGCTTCCACGTTTACAATTTCAAAGGCAATAAATTACAATCTTTCACTCTGTAAAACACTGTTTGGAGCCTGTGGGTATAACAAGAAACTAACCGCTTAAAAAAAAAAAAAATTGCTTCACGGAGAAAGGAGAAAGAGAGAAAAGAGAGACAGAGAAATAGAGAGGCAGAGAGAGTTCTCCGTTCCCTCGCTAGACTTAGAGCACCGCTACAAGCAGAAAGAAAAATCTATGGGCATCAACACCGTTACATTATATACCTGCCACCATCAGATCGTGGGAAGCAGCTCCAGTATGTTTTTCTCTATATTTTAAGATTTGGGTATGAAATATTACCTTTTATTGATTTTTTTGTTGGAAAGGTTTAGATTTGATTTTGGTTTTGATTCATTTTTTTTTCATGCTTTTGGGTTGTCCAGGTAAATGTTTGTTTTCTCAAATTTTCGATTTATTTTGATATCACTAAGCCTTTCCCTGTTTTCTAATATTTGCGTTCATAGTTTTTTTTTTTCTTTTTGGGGTTTTGATTTGGAAAACAGCTTTTCATCTGTTTGGCAACGTTAAAACACCTTTTTCATAGCCTTCAGTATAAAAGAAAACCAACCGCTTAAATCAGTAAATTGCAAACAAAAGGAAAGAGAACACAGTTCGTCAGAATCATAACCCATTAGATTAAAAGAGAATTTTCTGGAACCATCACTATCGGTTTCCCCACCTTTGAATACAAAACCCTTTGGCCTGTTTTTCTCACAAGTTTCACATGCTTATGTCTTTTGGGGTATGTATCAGATCGTTGGTAAGATCACCTTGAATCCTCTTCACTACTCTCTTCCTATTTTGTTGTTGTTATCCTAATCTACTTGCTTATGAATAATTTGTGGTTTTTCTTTCCAAAATGACTTTGAGGCTCAAATGTTTTTTAGGAAATTGAGAAAACAAACAAGGACACTGGGGAAATTACTAGATTTTCGATTTGGGGGTTGTTTTTAATTTTGGGATTTGGGGGTTCCTAATTAGGATTTGCTGCAATTATAAATATTATTTTAGGGGAAACCAACATATTTATAGAACTTGTTTTTTATTTGTGACTTGGGTGCTGATCTAGGTCTAAGTACTCAGATTTGAGGTTTTGCATTCCTTTAACCAATTAACTAAAAGTTACTGCTTCAAATTGGTTTAAACATATTGTGATGTGAATTGTTCATTGTCTTTGTTATTATGTGAATGTGTAAACTATTTATTGTGTTTTTGTTATTATGTGGATTGCTGTTGTATTTTGGTAATTAATGTTATTGCTTGAATATTAATCATTAATAGCATCACTATACCAGGAAGTATCTCCCATCACTATCACTATCACTATTTTTTTTTTATATCAGCTTTAGCTTTGGGAAAATTTTTGTCTGTTAATATAGTTGTCCAACCTGGTAAATGCTATGCTTGTGTCTTTTCGATATTAATATGCATGCCACCAATTAATTAATTCACAAATTTAGAAGAATAATACCTTATTCACAGTGATGTGATCTTTTGCCCCTATTTGTTAAATAAGTGATTTTGTACTAATTCATAACCAAATTATTTGACTCATGCAAATTAAGGCTATTTCATTTATCTTTGTGTTTCAGATCTACATGAAGCTACAAGAAAGTTGATCTGGAAGACAGTATATGACAAGGCATTGCATCTTCTACGTTTATAGATATGGTCTTTTTCAAATTTGAATTTCCTTTGATTGATATGGATTAAAATTCAGATTGACATTGGTTTAAATAGAACAGAGCCTCAAAGTTCAGTTTTTATTATATTGTTTCATTGTTTGCTCTGTTATGGTAGTGTGTATATATATTGCGTTTTTAGCTTCCGTTGCCCTTATGGCAGTGCATATATATTGCACATTTTTATACGAAATTGTTGCTTTGTAAACTGCTTTGAATCAAAAATTGTGTCACTTCCTATTTTGGTGAGCCTCTATTGAAAAAAATATGAATTTTATTAAATGCAAAAGGCACCTGTGAGCGTATCTTTAAGTACTTCAATGCTAATTGTGATGAAAAAAATCTCATTCTAGCCGTTTGGATCCTCCCCAAGCATGTATAGATAGAGTTAAAAAGCGAAACGTTGTGCCTTTCACGTCTTTAGGATTTAACAAATCAAGCATTGCACTCCTTCGCCATTGAAAGAAAAATGCTTTAGGAACTGTTACATTTAAAACAAATAACGCTTAAGCGGATTGTTGTCTGCCAACTTTTATCAATAAACACCGCTTATAAGTCTTTCAGTCAATTAATAGAAATCCGAAACAACGTGATCTTAGATAGTTGCGAAATTAACTACAACGGCCATCTTCCATTCAAAACCTCTCTCAATTTATATTTACCTTTTGAACAATTTTTTACCTACAAAAATAGTGATTTGAAAAATAATACCCTTTACGTTTCTTTAAAAAATGTCTTCTATATTGCAACACATATTGATGACATGCGAAGTGAAGAAATACATTTAAAGATATAACGTAACAAACAGGGAAAATAAAAAATTCCCACGCATGGACGGAATAGTTGTCATATGACCAAAGCTGACTGAATAGGATAATATGGAGTGAATAGCACATACCGAATAGGACCAAAGTGGATCGAATACGACCAAACTAAACAGAATAGACCAAATAAGACCAAAGTAGTGCTGAAACCAAAATATAAAGTTACTTCCCTTATATACACATTTGCCAGTCATGGAGCATAATAAACGATGATACTTCTACTTAAAACCTTTTGCAACAGGCCAAACCTGTTACTTCGCGCTCATTTACCTGTACCTTGTCTCGTTGGTGCATCACCTTCATTATCCCCCACAACATGGGCCACCACTTCATTCAACATGTTCGCACTCAAGGTTGCAATCCTCCTTGCGTGGTCATGCTCCTCAATGGCAACTTCCAACTGATACCTTAACAATGTGTTCCTAAGGTCTCCACTATAGTAGTTGGTTCCTTCGCTTGGAGAAGTGCTCAATGGAGTTGAGGTTGACATGTTCAGAGTTGCCCATGATGCGGACGCACCACCCTGCATGTCCATACCATTACAATGCAAATACTCCATGTATGTAGCTTCTGCTTCCCTTCGATCTTTATATGACTTATGATTAGCATTTGGGAACTTATGAACTTGTTTGCTCGCATCTAGCCAACTGTTGTATATGCCTGGAACACGGCCGTTAAATACAACATAGGTACGTCCCATCCTGCTCGTCAAATGTCGTATATGGTGGGAAGTTATTGCACCAGAATGGTGGATGCATACCATTCCGGTTATTGTTCAAGTCTGGGTTGTTATAGAAACAATCAACGCAGAACTCAATTATGAACATCGGGTTAACAAATAACTCGATTATCACAAAGGTGAGTTAACAATAACTCGATTCATCATTTATCGAGTTACTGAATTGCCATCACATCAGTAGTTGCATCTGCAGTAACTCGACTACCTATATATCGAGTTATTCATTAACTCGCCTACCTGGATATTGAGTTACAAATGACCACCTCACCACATTTCAGAACCCATTCACGTGTCTGGCAATACTTGTGCTGAAGAGGTTTACTATGGGTTCTAAAAAAAAAAAAAAAAAAAGCCTGCGAGCTGAACAAGTATTCCTGACCATCTTCTTTCTCCCTATTGGATCCTCACCAAGTGTGACAAAAAAAATTGCTGTGGTCCCCTTCTTCTTTTTTGTTGCACATACCATATTCACAAGTATATCTTCACTTTTGAGAAAACTGTGATTACACTTGGATTCTAGTGTTGGTATAAATGTGATTACCTTCAGAACCATGTCTGTGTCACTGTGTCTATGTGTGTATATACATACATATATATATATATATATGTGTGTGTGTGTGTGTGTGTGTGTGTGTGTGGATGTATGTATAAATATATGTGGATGTGTGTGTATATCTATACACACACACACACACACACACACACAATAACACATTGCTGTATACATGTATGTGTAGATATATCTATATATATAAACATATAGGTATTGTTGTTTATATAATGTGTGCCCATTTTTAGCTGATGTATTTTTCGAAACATTTTGTTTGGATGTGCAAAAACTATCAATACTCAATCAATTCGTAATTACAACACCAAAAATAAGTAATACAAGGTGTGCCCTTAGGGGTCCAAACATTAGCTAAATCAATAACACATTAAG
Organism: Quercus ilex subsp. ballota; assembly: GCA_032727855.1. Taxonomy (NCBI): domain Eukaryota; kingdom Viridiplantae; phylum Streptophyta; class Magnoliopsida; order Fagales; family Fagaceae; genus Quercus; species Quercus ilex. The sequence continues at coordinate 3,152,158 of CM064909.1, forward strand.
CCATCAGTAACATGTGTGTGTGTGTGTGTGTGATAGGGACACTGTATACATATATACATATATATATATATATATATATATATAGTAATGTATGTATAGATACCTGGGAAGATATATATAAACAAACATTGTATGGCCACCCTATGATGATGATATATGCATTCATCCATAGGTATCAACAATGATGTAACAAGCAATCATTGGTTTAAATGGTATGGCTCTTTCAGTTCTGAAAGGCTATGTGTGGGTTCTGAAAAAAGAAAGCCTGCGAGGTGAAAAAGTTTTACTGACCATGTTGGAATCAATGTTTGTGTACAAAAGAATCAAGTTTGTTATGAATACTTAGGATATGTGCAATTGTGCGTTTGTAAAAGTTCTATTGTACGTTCACGTGCATATAGATTAATTACTGTTGCATTAACATAACCCCCTATCTTCTGCATGATAACCACAATTATATCTCCTTATCCAGGTCAGCCATGGGTTGTCATTGCTTCTACGTTTACTATGATGGGGAGCAATATTTCCATGACTTGCATGGGCTGTCCTATAGAGGCGAGTCAGTGAAGAAGAAGTTCATTGAGTTGAAATGTGGAACACACTTGAGAAAAATGCACCGGAAGATAATGGAAGCTCTAGGGTTGGACAGGGTGTCACATAAGATATCCATCGTGTACCGTGCCCCCCCAGCTACTTATGAATACTCAGGTTGTTTACAACTCGAACCCATTGGGTTGCGATGCTGACGTGGACATGATGTGGACAATGATTAAGCGGACCCCCCAATTCATAGCATCCGACTTGTATGTAACTGTTGAGGCTATTGGGTTCCATGGTGGTGCAAGTTCGCAACATGCCAATGGGGTGGAAGAGCCACGCATTGGATATCTTGACATGCAACCTTCCTTTGTCGATGCCATGCCTTTGCCTTGCAATACTCAACCATGCAGTGTAGTTGACCATTTGGACAACACCGAAGACTTGGGCGCCACCCAGACACATGACGTGAGAGGGTCTACTCACGCATATGAACATGTCCAAGCCTATATGGACGAGGGAATTGATATTGATGCCAGCCGAGATGGGTACGAAGAGTTAATTTCCACTGATGGACCGGTGGACGAAGCGAAGGTCTTAGATGGAACACAGATCAAAGACAATGAGGAGGATTGCCCTACTACAGCTATCCCAGGATGGTTCACATCAAACACTTGGGACAATATTAATGACCCATCACCTGCATTAGGTAAAGAAGAGCTTACAAGTTGGCACAAAGTTGACCAGCCAGCGAAGGGGATGATATTCAATAATAAAGCCTCCATTCAGTATGTGTTGACCCTTTACTCTGTGGAGCATAATAAGCAGTACAAGGTCATCAAGTCTGACACTAATAGGCTGGTAGTGCGGTGCACACATGACGCATGTCCATGGTCAATTCGGGCTGTTTTTTGCAAAAAGCACAGGTTGTGGCTAATCAGTAAATGTACGGGTCCCCATAGTTGCAAATCCCTCCAGGTAGCGACCGATGGATGGATAATGGATTCAAGGTTCATTTCCATTGCACTTGAGCAATATGTATGGGAGGACATAACCCGCTCCATAAAGGACCTGCGTAGTATTCTGCATGCGAAGCATAAGCATGATGTAACTATGTACAAGGTTTGGGAAGCCAAACAGAAGGCAGTTACACGTATTTAAGGGGATTTTGATGAGACGTACGCGGAATTGCCACGGTTTCTAGTGGCATTGGATGATGCAGATCCGGACATTGTAACTTTGCTAAAGTGTGACCCCCGTGTCCCGAGGACTTATATATTCAACTCCGCATTTTGGGCTTTCGGTCCGTGTATTAGAGGGTTTAGGCATTGCAGGCCGGTGATAAGCATAGATGCAACGCACCTCTATGGCAAGTACAAAGGGAAGTTGTTGATAGCAATGGCAACAGATGGTAACAATAAGGTTTTTCCACTTGAATTTGCCATTGTTGAAAGCGAGAGCACGGAGACATGGGGATGGCTCTTGGCATGCCTGTTGAGTAGAGTTACGGATCGGACCAATTTGTGTATAATCTCCGATAGGCATCGTGGCATACAATCATGCTTTGATGACACCACTAGGGGCTATTTGCAAGCGCCCTTAGCCCATCACTGGTATTGCCTCCGCCATTTAGTAAGTAATGTTAACACTAACTTCAATAGCGTGGTGTTGAAGAACTTGGTATGGAAGGCAGCAACTGCAAATCAAGTTAGGAAGTTTGAAAACACCATGGATTGCATCAAGAATGTCAATCCAGATGCGTACGACTATCTGAATGATGTAGGTTTCGAAAAGTGGACACTTGCACATGACCATGGGCACCGATATGGGGCAATGACAACTAACCTGTCAGAGTGCTTTAATGGGGTGCTTAAGGGCGCACGTAGCTTGCACATTACTACAATGGTGAAGTTCACATTTTACAAGATCAACTCGTACTTTGACAACCGTCGAAACAAAACCCTAGAGCAGTTGGAAGAGGGGAAAGAGTGGTGCAAATATGCCTATGACAAGTTCGAGGCAAATCAAGAGAAGGCGAAGCTCTATATGGTTAGAAGGATGAGCGCGCAACATCGCTTATATACAGTGGAGACACAGTCTTCACTGTTGAGAACTGGCGGGGGAGCTCACACCCATAGGGTTTCTCTCATTGACAGGACGTGCACGTGTGGGAAATGGGAAGCAAACAAGATCCCATGTTCACACTTGATAGCAGTTTGTGCCAAGTACAAGCACGATGCCACGGAGTTTATGGATCGTTTCTACCGCGTGTCCGAACAGTATCAGAGCTACGCGCCGATATTCCAATCGTTGAAAGATAGGTTAGAATGGCCGGAGCCTGCAGAAAGGAGAAAAGTGATGCCGAACCCGCAGTTGATTCGAGAGAAAGGGCGCCCTAAGTCCACGAGAATCCGCAATGAGATGGATGACGAGGATAGGGAGTTGCCAACCTCGTTGTGGATTGAGAACGGACCAAAGTCCAAGTGTGGGTTGTGTCGCCAAGAGGGTCATAACCGTCGTAGATGTCCGACTCGGAACGTGGAATCAACAAGCCGCGGTTGTACATAGCAGGTAACAATTACAAGTCCTAGTAAGGAGGGGGGACATTTCATAAGTTATTCTTATTTACTATTGTCAATTATTCTTACAAGTCATAAGTTATTCTTACAAGTCCTGGTAGTAATGTGTACATTGTAACCATGATAGTAAAACATGGTTTTCAAATATGAGTACAAGATGCGGTATTGATGTATTTTTTGTTGTACTTGTGCAGATATGGGATTTGTGGCAAAGAGGCAGTTGGTTTGGCACTAGTTGAACTCAAATCTCTTCTTGTTATATATGACAAAACAACATTTATATGTAAATGGTTGTACTTACATTGTCAACAACTTGGTTCAATGGATTTATGATAGATAATGGCTCATTATTTCCATTGTAGATTGTATGGATGATTTTCACTTCATGTGATTGTTTAATGTAGTGATTTGGTTATGGATGTGGTTGGAATTGTATGGATGATTTGATTATGAAAGTAGTTGGAACACTATGGATGAGTTGTTGTGTTGGATATAAAGATAAATGCAGCGGAAAATAAGTTTTAAACGGATCTACTTCATTCGATATTGATAACACGTACAAAGTAAATTTCAGAATTAGAGAAACAAGAGATCGTACCTTGAAGCGGTGAATTTCAAAACAAAGATTGAAGCACTTGGGACTACTTTTAATCTTCACTCCAATTCCACTAACGCCCAAGATGTGTGGTCTCTCGATTGGTAACAAAGGGATGACTTGTGAGTGACAAAAACTCACATGCACACCATTTTCATGATGTTTTTCTCACACCTCTATTTCTGTACGTTTTTCCCTTTGTATCTAACCAATTTATCTAATTGGGCTAGCCTTTTGGGCCTTACCAATTGGGCTTAAGTGTGTGGCTTGGAGTGGGACCAAAAAGGGACCAATAAGACACTAGCTCCAATGGGCCTTGGGCTTTTCTGTCAACTCTTGACAAGTCCAAGGTTACCATTAACTATTTTTTAATACCACTATATAAAAATAGTTACACTCTAGGTCTTATCTATAAATTATATCCCAAGACTTTATTATACATGCAACCCCTTCATAAAATATTCGTAGTAATACAAAGTCATTAATGTAGACTGCCACTTTGTAAATTACTACATCTTAATCCTTGAGTACCCGGTTTAATCCTTTAATGTTATTCATCATATATTTATGAAATCCAATTCCATAAATATATACTTTAGTCTCACTAAAGTGGTTAGGCCTAACTCTCTGAATAACAAACCCATTAAACTTATCTCAAGGGAATACTTTATATCTCCGTTAAGAGACTATGAATTCCATCTTGAGAATACATGTTCCATCAACACTAAATGTGGCTGCCCAACATACTGAGGTTTTGACCATTACTTTAGATCTCACTCCTGATATATCAAAGCAACCTACACCTCATGATCAGGTCCATTATTCTCTCATGATTAAGAGTTCATGCAAATGTAGGTCGTGAGATTTATTATTCATTTGACAGTCTTTAAGAGAATAATAAATCTCACAGCGGTCCAGTTCAATATGTCTTAACTCTTAAAACATATTAACACATCATCTAGAAGTCTCCACTTCCATGATCAAGACAAATCATCGTAGTTGATATGTTATAGTCTTCGCAGATGAAATGCCCAATTTCATCACCGACTACGAACTATAATTCTGAGTTTACAAAGAACTTGTGATTTATATCTTCTGTGACTCTTCACATAAATCACATACTATGCATCTCATGGACTATATGATAATGTCTGAATATTCATGTTACCATTATTTCAGATAATAATAAAACAAATTTATTAAACATAATATTAAGTCATACATAATGTCAAACACAATGTCACACTTAATATCATACATAGTATCTTACAATAGGATTTAAGGGCACCAATCCTAACATGTTGATCAATGTGGTTGTGTATAGGTCCACTTTTATTATGACGAAAGTGGATGCAAATTAGTATGGGTCTGAATCATGACTTGCACATAACTCGATTATTCAATAGCCGGGTTATGTGGAAGATCCTTCTGGACAGTTGGATTCCACTTGGACTGCATATGGATCAGTCCAAATATATATGGGCTGGGAGTGGAAGCCCAGTGCACATAACTCGGTAACTGTAAAATCGAGTAACAATTAAATAACACGATTTCCTCATAATTGAGTTACTTGCAAGCCCCCACTGCATGTAATCCGATTATTCAATAGCCGGGTTATGGGGAAGATCCTTTTGGACAGTTGGATTCCACTTGGACTGCATATGGATCAGTCCAAATATATATGGGCTTGGAGTGGAAGCCCAGTGCACATAACTCGATTACTGTAAAATCGAGTAACAATTAAATAACCCGATTTCCAAATAATCAAGTTACTTGCAAGCCCCCACTGCACGTAATTCGATTATTCAATAGCTGGGTTATGTGGAAGATCCTTCCAGACAGTTGGATTCCACTTGGACTGCATATGGATCAGTCCAAATATATATGGGCTGGGAGTGGAAGCCCAATGCACATAACTCGATTACTGTGAAATCGAGTAACAATTAAATAACCCGATTTCCCCATAATCAAGTTACCTACAAGCCCTCACTGCACGTAATCCGATTATTCAATAGCCGGGTTATGTGGAAGATCCTTCTGGACAGTTGGATTCCACTTGGACTGCATATGGATCAGTCCAAAATATATATGGGCTGGGTGTGGAAGCCCAGTGCATATAACTCAATTACTCTAAAATCGAGTAATAATTAAATAACCCGATTTTCGCATAATTGAGTTACGTGCAAGCCCCATTGCACGTAACTCGATTATTGAATAGTCGGGTTATGTGGACATCCTTCTGGATAGTTGGATTCCACTTGGACTACATCGGGATCAGTCCAAAATATCTGGCCTCAGAGTGGGAGCCCAGTGCATATAACTCGACTACCACGTTATCGAGTACCTTTGCAAATAACTCGATATCTTAAGAATCGAGTTCTGTGCAAGCCAACATCCACATCATGGATTCCTTTCAGTTGCAGTGCACACAACATGGATTGGTTACAGTTACACTTAACGTAACTCGATTTATAAATAATCGAGTTTTGTGGAATATCAGCCACCATCGTGGCCACACTATTTTAGTACTCGCCAGTGCACATTCTCGATAGTTACGAATCTCAGCGAAGAAACACTTTGGAGAACCAGTACGATGGCTTCTCAATGGTAGAGAGACAATGGGGATGATCCTGCTGATCTTCCCACACACTTTTTCAAGATTATTATGCCTCAAACACTTCGAGAAGGAAAGCTTGTAAGTAAACTTCATTTCATTGCCAAGTTTGATTCTTGAAAATCATATGCTAATTAACGTCATTAGCTTTATGTTTTTTAGTTGTGATTATTGAAAAAATGTACATTTGTTGATGACCAAATTCACGAAAAATATGTGATAATGTTAATCCATGTTACATGTAGGCATAAAAGCAATGAATTACATCTTTCTGAATTACATGTAGGCATAAAAGCAATGAATTAATCCATCAGTGTTTATTTTATTTTCTGAATTACATCTTTCTGCCACATGAACTGGTTATGTGGATGATTTTGTTTCATCCAACAAGTATCTTCCTTGAACGTGTGTAAAGTATTGTAAAATCTGGTGACAAAATTTACTTTTCCTGTAATGGTACTGATACTGACTGCACAACTAAAATTTCACTTGATTGATTGCATGTGTTTATTTACAAAGCTTGCATTTATGTTGAAGTTCGTCTTTTTACAGTGGATTCCAAAGAAGTTTATAAGTGAATATGGCGTTCATCTGTCAGATATGGCCTTTCTTACGATTCCAAATGGTACAAAATGGAAAGTGAAGTTGACAAAGTGTGATGGGGAGGTTTGTTTTGGAAATGGCTGGTGTGCATTTGCAAGCTATCATGCTCTAGCCCTGGGGCACTTGCCAGTGTTCAGATATGAAGGAAATTTAGAATTTTCTGTACTCATATTTGACGCCACTGCAACAAAAATAGACTATCCTGCAGCTGAACTCCAAGATCGTAGGATGGAAGAAATCATGGAGCCAAGCCGAAAAACAGGGGAGAAACCACTAGTACCTCTACCTCATAAGAGGGCAAAAACCAATCCATCAAGTTCTAAGGGGTTAAGGTTAGGGAAATCAAAAATGCCGTTTGGGGTATCTTTTACTAGGGGAGAGAGTTTAGGTTTGAATCTTACACTTTTGTAAGGAACTGGTTGATTTTGTAAGCCTGTTCACTATAAATTTCATGTGCATGACTTCATATTTTTATGTCATTTCAGGATCAGCTCATGGGGTTGGTAGTGTAGCTGAAAATATGGTGAGAGCCAATGCTTTCAAATAAGAAAATCCCCTTTTCACGGTTACCATTCATCCATCATACATTAATGGCAAGGATCGTGCGGTAAGCTTTCTCAGCTGAACATATTGTTGGGTTTTAGAAATGCAACTCCCATTAACTTTGATTTTCCATAGATTAATTAGAAAGCATGTAGCAGAGACTTGTTGATTTGCTTCATTGTGTTAGTTCAAGTAGTATCATGTTTAGGTGGTAGAAGGACATCACATAAGAATGTAAAGTCATTATGGACAACATGATCAAATCAAAATGGCATCAACATAACTGCCATCCAACCATCAGCAGAACAAACAATAGTACTGCCTGAAAACTGCGTTTCATTCAAATGGGTAACTATTTTTGAATTGTATGTCTGATGACATTTTTTGTACAGAGCTTACCCCATGGCATTATCAACTACTTACGAAGCGAAGGCTTTACCAAGGACTACACCACCAAAGGAAGTACATTCACTGTGAAGCTTGAGGTTGTGGACCGATTATGGCATGTCAAGTTATACATTTATGAAGGAAAATACACATCCTGTGTCGTATCTGCTGGTTGGTCTGCATTTGCCAGGGACAATACTTTGCGAGTAGGAGATGTTTGTGTATTTGAAGTGATTATGAGGGACGAAGTTGTGTTCAAAGTCCACATTTTCAGATGCCCTCATTATGTGGTTACTAACTTTGCATTGACAATAAAAGGTTGGATATGTACTGTTCTGGACTATGTTTGAGCAGATGTTTTGTCAAGACTTATGAACTTGTTGAGTTGTTAGTATTTACCAGTATTTATGTATAGACTGGATGGCTGATTTGTGTGTTGGTATTTTTGAGTTATTATCTATATCGGTTGAGTTGTTTTGTGTGATTTTTGTGTTGGTATTTATGATCTATTTACTGTAGAATCCTTTTGTGATTTGTTATCGGTTGTTCTATATTATGAATTCTTAATACATGCAAATATGCAATTAGTGAAGTTTAATGTCTCTTGCATGAACTGTAAACTTGGTTGCAAAGTCATCGCAAAAAGTTTATTAAAACCAATCCGGCATCTAGCCAACTGTTCTCTTTTATTGGCACGTTTAACAAGAACATATACTTGTCCTAAACTTAGTTCCTATTCATGAGCTGAGACGTTAGAATTTCCTAAGCCTAAAGACTTAGTAACAACTATTGAACTCAACTACAGAGAAGTGCTACATCAACTCCTACAATCTTGCAATATCCCAAACCACCAACGAATCTTTTTTTTTTTTATACGCAATCAGTACTTCTATTATTTATTCCAATTCTGAAATAAACTGATTTACATCTGAAGCAATCACATCTTCTATCATGGTTGGAGTTTCCTCCATTCATGTTACATAGTCATCTACATACTGAGCATGTTACATAGTTGGTAATACAACCTTTAAGTCTATTGGCTAACACTTACCAACGAATCTTTATTTTGTAACAATTAATAAAGATCCTAGGACCATTTTATACGAATGTCATATAAACTTTAGAGAAAATATAATATATTCTCCAAATTATCAATAACGTGAGTCCCGCAGAAGTTCATTTATGTTAAATGACTATTTTAATTTAATTTAGTCCATATATGATCTATATTAACTTAAATTTTGAGATTTTAGTAATAGTGGGAACATGACTTTTACTAGCACCTTGCTATATGTTAGTTTACGGATGAAATTGGATAGGTTATGCAGCTGATGTGGCGCAACGTAAGAGCAGCAGCATTAAATGCTATGCTTCAACTTTTAGTAATATATAGATTAATAAAGATGAAACAACATGAATAATTCAAATAATTCAATCAAATTATTCTAGACCGAACTTACCTCAGACGTGCTTTAAAGAGCCAAGTGTCAGTTGGACAGGGAACAATAGACTGAAGTGGACAAAATGGACTAAACTAGATCAAAAGGACCCAGATATCTAGCAAATGGTCTGAATTGGACAGAAGTGGACCGGATTCACCGAAGTGGACCTAATAGAGTGAAGTGAACCAAAAGGACCAAATCATTTGGGACCTAAGAGACCAAAGTGGACGTAATGGAGCAAAAGGACCTCATGGACTAAAGTGTACCTAAGGGACGGAAGTGGACCAAAATGGACCAGAAAGAGCGAATGTAAGGTGGTGGACTTCTGGACCAAATGGACTAAAGTAGACCTACGGGACTGAAGTGGACCTCATTGGACCAAGTCTATTTGCTACATGACCAAAGTGGTATGAATGGACCCATATGAACCAAAATGGACCAAACTTGACTGAATGGACCGATGTGGTGAAAATTGGATCGAAATGGATCTTGACAGGAATTTAGACCCCTTAAACAACCAGATTGCGTAGCCTAGATTAATTAGCCAAGTTGTTACTTAGTCAAATTATGCAATTCTAGGTTAAAGCAATCAAACAATCATATCAAGAATAATAATGCAGCGGAAAATAAATGAACACAAGATATGATCACCCAGGAAACCACACGGTAAAAACCTGGGGAGGATTTGACCCACCGATCCTCAAGGCATAACAGAATTCACTATGAAAGAATTGAAGTTCTTACAAAAGGACTACAAGCTCCCCGCTCGACTTCCTAATGCTACCCACCAGTAGAACTTCCTGACACGACCACGCGCAGGCTCCGAATCCACGGACTACTTCTTTCTTGAATTCCTCAATCAGCTACAAGCTCCCCGCTTGCTTTTCTTTTAAGTTCCAATGGTTGCAACTGTAATGATCTTCAAGATGTTGAAATCATCTCTACCTTGAAAACTCTAAGTTTTGTGTAAAGGAAAGCTCCTCAAAGATCTCACAAGAGATTCACACAAAACAGCAATGTATGAGCAACAAAGCAATATGGACAACCTTTAAAAACGTGGCTAGGGTTTAGTTTATATACCTAGGGTAAAAACATAAAACCCTAAACGTTTAATGAAGTAGGGCTGAGTTGGAAATTCTGCAGAAAAATCAACCTGTGCGATTTTCGATCGATCGAGTCTATTCTTCGATCGATCGAGCCAGGCCAAAAGTCCCAAGAACTTCTGCAGTCACTCAATTCCAACTTTACAATAATAAACCAACTTTGAGCAAGCCTAAACAAGACTAAATACAATGTTTTGATCATGGTTTGCCAACATTACAAATTAGAGTTCTAAATACATAAATTCCTAAGACCTTAGAACCTAACAAACTCCCCCTTTGGCAATCCGTGACAAAACCCTAAATAAAAGCTCAAAGTTTTACAAGTAAAAAGCCCTTTACAAAGATAATGCTCATAAATTCAAATTCAGCCTAACTACTATCCATCAGTTGCAAGTGTAGACAGCAGCTTAGTTGAATCAACTTGTATAATCCTGAAATACTCAACAAACGCATAAACGCATGTGTGACAGTAAAGAGTAAAACAACAGGTATAACATTCTTGTAAGATTCACACAACACAAAATAAAGACATATAAGAATGATTAACTCATAAATATAAATCAATACGCAGTGAATCACAAAGCAACAAGAATCAATAAAAATAACATGTATATCAATCAATGTTACTCCCCCTAACATGAATATCCCCAAAAATGATATACAAAGTGAAGCACCTAGATACAATCTAAAAACTCCACAAGCTCCTCAAAGCAAAAGTCTCCCCCTAACTACAAAAACTCCTCTACAAGACAAAACTCCACTCCCCCTTTTTGTGACGGAATGCCAAAGGACAATCACAAGTCGCCATCAAAAGGAGGTGGTGAGGGTGAATGAAGACGCGCCAAGTCAGCTCGTAGAGCACGAAACTCATCTAGCAAGTCCACCAAAATCTGACCATGAGCCGCCTGAACGGTCATGACAGTCTCCAAAGTACGACGAACATCGAAGTCAGTCGAAGGAGGTGGAGGAATATCAGCAGCAGCAGCATCATCACCAACTGGATCAGGAATATCCTCACCAGCAATACCTGCAGAAGAAGAAGGAGGAGGTGCGCTACTAGAGGGCTCAGACCTAGGGTGTTTAGAACCAGCTCGAAGATGAGCGGCCCTCTGTCTAAGAAAAGACGCACCTATAGGAGCTATCACATGAACGGGCTCAGAGGAAGGAAAGCCACTAATATCAAGATAAAGAAGAATCCTATGAATGAAAATAGGATGTACAAGAGCATGAGCAGAAGATGAACTCCTATAAACATCGTTCAAAGAACGAAGAAAAAGATGGGGAAAACTAATAGGAGCATCAGTAACCAGAGCGTACAAAAATACACACCTCTCAAGAGGAATAGTGTGAACATGGGAAATGGGCCAGATAGAATGACAAGCTATCCTAAAGAACAGATAGTGTAACCCGGAGAGCTCAGCAGAAGTGATCCGAGGATCAGAACCCCACTGGACAGTAGTCCCAGTGATGTAAGACAAGACATCACTAATCTCGGGAGACACGTCATATGGATAGACAGGATGCAGAACCAATGGTACCCCTAGAGCATCAGCCACTATCTGAGGAGTAATGGTGTACTCTACGCCTCGTATCCAACTCTTGACTAGAGTGTTGGAATCATAGATGCGGATAGAGATGTTCGAGTAGAACTCTCTTATCAAGGCAGAAGGTGGAGGAGGATCAGAAACATCCACCAAGGGTAACCAGCCCCTACGCTCAAGGTTTGCCCTAATGGCAGGATCAAGTTCATCTAAATGAACAGAACGCTCAGCCCATATCTTTCTCCTAACGTTCAGCTTCTCATAAATCTCTTGGTTTTTCTCACTCGAAAACTTCTCACGATCAAAGGATGGAGGGGGTGAAGGAGAAGGTGAGGGAACATTCCTACGGGCTCTAGTTTTCCTAGGCATAGTGCTAAGGAAAGGACAGAGACACAAAGTGAAAAACCAGAAAAAACACAAGAAAAACAAAACCAAGGGCAGACTGCAAGTTAGCACAAAAATCAAAAGAATGAAAATCTATATGATGCATGAACAAATTCAATGCCATGATGCATGCACTAATGCAGTGAGCAATTAAGTTCAATTGAGATTAAATTGACAAAATTGGCTTGAACAAGGAATTTCTATCAAAAATCCCAAAAATTGAAAACCACATGTTGAAATTTTTAACCAAATTGATGAATTGAGCATTATACAACATAGTACAAAGATTATAATGCTTAATTGCAACAACACAACAAGCCAATTTCATCAAATTCAACCCAATTCAACAAAAACCCCAAATCGGATCAATTAGAAACCCTAGAATTTTTTTTTCAAATTTTCACCAAACACCAAATTGATCAAATTAACCATCAAGGATCATGTTTATGATGTGTCCCCACAAAAACCCAAAGATCAATTTCATAAAATATGACATGAATCAAAAGAAAATTCTAAAAATGGCAAAGTGCGAAAATCGCCCCCAAATGCATGAATATATGCATGAAATGATGAAAATTAAATCAAAAGGAAGGGCACAAGGGTCTTACCGGCTTGAGGAGAGAGAGATTTTGCAAAAAGTTCGGAGGAAAACGACAAAAATCTCTATGTGGAGCCTTGCCTCGTTGGAGAGAGAAAAGAAAAAGTTTGAAAAGTTTGAAATAGAACTTTGAAAAAGTCAGATCAGAACTTTTAAAAAAGCTTTTCCACGAGATTCGATCGATCGAAAATTACATTCGATTGATCGAAACACACAGTCATTTTGAGACAAATGGAAGGACTTTTTCGATTGATCGAAAATCAGATTCGATTGATCGAAATACACAGTCATTTTGAGACAAATGAAAGCACTTTTTCGATTGATCGAAAATCAGACTGGATCGATCGAAATGGGCAGAGGCTCACTAAATTTTGAGAACAATCACAGTTTTGAAAGATACAAATCTAATTTTTGAAAAATAACTCCTCAAAGCATTAAATTAAAGAAACAAAATGCATGAGTATGAGATGGAATGCTTTTTCAAAAACCCAAAAATTTTAAACCCAATTTTCTCAAAAAACAAATTTTAATCATTCTTCCTTTGAATTTTCTCAAGCAACAGATATGTTGTGCACAAATCTCAAGATAATTTCAAACTTGGTTGGTCAGACCAAAAACACACACACTAGCATGTACAGTGTTTAACATAGAGTAACTTGTGTAGTGTGTGAAACTAGTAGACAACTTGAGATACATGTGAGGTGATATGTGAATAGCAATCAAACACAAAGTCTACACAATTCATCACATAGAATTTAAAAGAGACTATCACCTAAAGAGTTACATCCTATAACTCCCACATCTCCTAGAACAAAAGCTTGCAATCATGTAAGTTTCTTATATTTTTGCCCCCTTAGTATGTGAAATATATTATGTGAAATGGCATCAAGCCTAATAGTACACACCAGTTTGAATTAAGTGAATTGGCATCAAGCCTAATAGTACACACCAGTTTTAATTTAATTGAGGCTACACCTTATGTTCTTTTTGTGCATGTGCTACACTTTCTCGAGCACAAAATCTTATGATATGCACTAAGGTGTTCATGATTGGCTAGTGAACAGTGGTGAGATGGTTATTTATGCCTTTCTCAAAAGAATCAAGTCCGACAGTCAAAAAACATGTGACTTCAAGATCAAGACAAAGTGATTAATAACCACACACATCTTTCCCACACAACATGCACTACAAAGTTTCAACTAGTCAAGTGCAATGAATAAGTTCATCAAAGTTAAACAAGGTACACAAGACATGATATGTGTAAAAAGATAGACCAACCTTGTTTTTCAAAAATCAAGAAGAATAGTGTCAAACATAATTTTAGCTTTCTCTTTTTCCTTTTTTTTTTTTTTTTTTTTTTTTTTTATAAAAAGAGAAAACAAATAAATCCTAGAATGAAATGCATGAATGTAATGCAATGCAAGTCCTAGAACAAAAGAAACACAAAAAACCAAAGAACAATGGTCACAAAAGAATGGAGCAATGAAGCACAAGGACCATGTCAGAAAGACTCAGTTAGTTCGAGTCTTTTGCATCCAAAACCTTTTAGATGCACCATGAGCATTGGAGTTCTTATTCACATTCGAGTGATTCCCAACTCCAGGATTGGAATAAAGGTTTAACACCTTTACCAATTCACCAATTAATGCCATAGGATCTTGTGCTTGAGGCACAGGCACTTTTGGTTTATTTGCTCTCTTATCAGCTTGAAGCTTGTAACAGTTAGGACGAATGTGTCCAGACTTACCACAATAATGACAAACCCATGCAGGTTTACCTTGCATCTTGTCCTTAGATTTGGTAGGCTCCTTAGGTTTAGAATCTCTTAAGTCTACCCTAATCTTCTTAGGTGGTGAAACTTCTACGGGTTTAACTATCTCACTCACAGGTGGTTTGATAGTTTCACTCACAACCTCACTCACAGAAGGTTCAGAAGAAGAAGAAGGAACAAAAGTAGTGGAATGTGGTCCAGAATCAGAAATGCTTTCAACATATCCTAACCCAGTTTTATCAGTAGGATACTTTTGAACATTCAGCATGTGATCAAGTTTAGAACTAGCAGATCTAGCAACAGATAAATCATGTTCCAAAGTTCTAACTTTATCAAGCAAAAGCATGTTCTCAGATTTAACATTGTTCAAAAGCTCATTAGCATCAAACAGTTTAACAAGCAAATTTTTCTTTTCAAGCTCAAGAGAATCAATTTTCTTTAGGCCAAGTTCAACTTTCATAGCATCCTTTGCAGCAATTTTGCAAAGTTTGTTATAGGCCTCTTGAAGATCTGCATCTTCAGAGAGTTCCCCATCAGAAGGGTTCTCTTCAGCAGATATGCTTTCATTGACTATAGCAGTAGCCGTGAAAGCAATGAAGTTTCCATCCTCGTCACCACCGGACTCATCATCAGAAACCTCATTATCACTAAGGGTTACAGCCATAGCTTTACCCTTAGTCCTCAAGAATGTAGGACATTCAGATTTCACATGACCATACCCTTGACAGCCAAAACACTGAGGACCCAAAGAGTTATTAGAAGATTGACCAAAATTTTCTCTAGGTTTTTCAAAATTGTTAACCTTAGTGGGATCATTCTTCCTAAAATTTCTAGGTTCAGCAGTGTAAGTACCTCTAGCCTTTCTATTTGTATTCCTAAGAAAGTTCTTAAAGTTTTTGGCAAGATAGGCAATCTCTGTAGCAGAGAGCTCATCATCAAATCCACCACCATCAACATCATCAACTGACTTAAGAGCCATTGATTTGGATTTGTTCACTTTAGGTAGGTCAGACTCATAGGATTGAAGAGATCCTACAAGCTCATCAACAGGGATGGAGTCCACATCCTTGCTTTCAGTGATGGCAGTCACTTTGGGTCTAAAGTCTTCAGTTAAAGATCTAAGAATCTTCCTAACAATTTTAGGTTGATCATAGATTTCACCCAAATTAAAAGCAGAATTGACAATATCATTTAATTTAGCATAGAATTCATCAAAAGATTCATCGTCAGACATTCTAATGCTTTCAAATCTAGAAGTCAATTGTTGCAGTTTGTTTATCTTAACTGCCTTTGTGCCTTCATGCACAGTTTGGAGGATTTTCCAAGCAATATTAGCAACCTCAACATTAGAGATCCTCTTAAATTCCTCCATAGAAACAGCATTAAAGATGGCATTCATAGCTTTGCTATTGAAGCTTGCTGCTTCTTTTTCAGAAGTTTGCCACTCACTCACAGGAGTAGCGGGCTTCTCCCATCCGTATTCAACGGAATTCCAAACCCTTTCATCAATGGATTTCAGGAATGCTTTCATCCTTACTTTCCAATAAGCATAGTTGTTCCCATCAAAGTGAGGAGGAACAAACAGAGAGTGTCCATGCTCCATGACAACAGGGGTCAAGGATCAGCTCAGAGATTAAAAATCTCAAACAAAAAGAGCTACCTGCTCTGATACCACTTGACAGGAATTTAGACCCCTTAAACAACCAGATTGCGTAGCCTAGATTAATTAGCCAAGTTGTTACTTAGTCAAATTATGCAATTCTAGGTTAAAGCAATCAAACAATCATATCAAGAATAATAATGCAGCGGAAAATAAATGAACACAAGATATGATCACCCAGGAAACCACACGGTAAAAACCTGGGGAGGATTTGACCCACCGATCCTCAAGGCATAACAGAATTCACTATGAAAGAATTGAAGTTCTTACAAAAGGACTACAAGCTCCCCGCTCGACTTCCTAATGCTACCCACCAGTAGAACTTCCTGACACGACCACGCGCAGGCTCCGAATCCACGGACTACTTCTTTCTTGAATTCCTCAATCAGCTACAAGCTCCCCGCTTGCTTTTCTTTTAAGTTCCAATGGTTGCAACTGTAATGATCTTCAAGATGTTGAAATCATCTCTACCTTGAAAACTCTAAGTTTTGTGTAAAGGAAAGCTCCTCAAAGATCTCACAAGAGATTCACACAAAACAGCAATGTATGAGCAACAAAGCAATAT
The DNA here is from genome assembly GCA_032727855.1 of Quercus ilex subsp. ballota. Classification (NCBI taxonomy): domain Eukaryota; kingdom Viridiplantae; phylum Streptophyta; class Magnoliopsida; order Fagales; family Fagaceae; genus Quercus; species Quercus ilex. Next base: position 3,169,080 of record CM064909.1, read on the forward strand.
GGACAACCTTCAAAAACGTGGCTAGGGTTTAGTTTATATACCTAGGGTAAAAACATAAAACCCTAAACGTTTAATGAAGTAGGGCTGAGTTGGAAATTCTGCAGAAAAATCAACCTGTGCGATTTTCGATCGATCGAGTCTATTCTTCGATCGATCGAGCCAGGCCAAAAGTCCCAAGAACTTCTGCAGTCACTCGATTCCAACTTTACAATAATAAACCAACTTTGAGCAAGCCTAAACAAGACTAAATACAATGTTTTGATCATGGTTTGCCAACATTACAAATTAGAGTTCTAAATACATAAATTCCTAAGACCTTAGAACCTAACAGATCTAATTGGACCAAATAAACAAAATTGGACCGAAGTGGTTTGAAGGACTAAAAGGACTTGTTTGTGTTACGTTGCACAGAACTAGATTTTGGGATAATCGAGTTATGTGTAAGACCCTTCTGGGCAGTTGGATTCCTCTTGGACTGCATCTGGATCAGTCCAAATAAGTGGGCTGGGTCTGGCCGCGCTACAGCACATAACTCGATTTACATATTATCGAGTATATATGTAACTCGACTATTATATAATCGAGATATGTGAATACCCACCTTTATAAACGCTCCCACTGTTGTGCAGAATTTGCAGCAGTCTGAAATTACATCTTCAATTGCTCTCAGCTGCATCCGCTAGAATCGACAATTTTTCCGCACAAATTCTTCGAAGGTTTTACATGGTAAGACTTGTTTAACTTTAATTGTCTTTAAAAGTACACATTGGTGATGTGTTAATCATATATTCATTTTTGGATGATGCTTCAAACTTCATTGTCTATGTACATTGGGATGAAATAGGGTGTTTGGCTGGTCAAATGGTTTGTTGTTAGTAAGGTTACTTGCTTATCTCTTAGGTTGTCTTCGACTAGTCTCCTTCCACAAAATGAACTTGCGAGTGGCTCCATATGTGTGTGGTAGTCCTTATGCTGTTTCTATGTCTTAGTTGGTACATTTTGCAATTTAAGGTTGTTTGTACAAGTTGGTGAAACTTACTACATGTAACTATGAATTTCGAAAATGTTTCAGGTCTAACATCCACTTGTATGTTTCCTGTACAATATTATTGCTATTAGAATGCTTGCTATCGGTGCGTGACATTATTGATCATTTTGACAAAATTCAATATGTTAACAAATTGCATGTTCGCTCTTTGAGTTCAACTAAAGTTTATATACTATAGGTCAGAGATCTTCAAATTATTGACTCGGTGCGAAATGCATTACAAAAATTTCACCAACTAAACAACATGTTGGTAAGAATATTGTTTTTTCCGTGTATTGTTGTAAACTGCTCTAGTTGGTACATTGTATGGATGATTTTCTACACATGGTAGTACGTTATTCAATGGTTTTTTGTTCTCTGCTTCAAAGAAAAAAATCTTCATTGTCTATGTAGATTGTGATGAAATGATATGTTTGGCTATGAAAATATGAATGGGTTAGGTAGTAGGAATGTTGTGTTTATCTATTCGAAATGCGGTTTTTGGTTCTGTTTTGTTGATGCCGGATCGTGTTTCCACTACTGACCATCAATTAGTTATGGCTCCGAAGAGGGCTAAGAGAGGGAAATCCAAAGCTGCATCCAAACCTGAAGTGGTGTTTGATCAATTAAGGTTCCACACGCCTGAAAATGAGCAAACCTTTGAAACCTTGATTAAGCATAGGCGTATTTGGGGAGAAAGGCCAATAAATCTACATGAATTGCATCCTTCTGTTTGTGAGAATCTACAGTCTAGGCATTGGCTGTCCCTGTGTACAAACATAGAACCCCCTCCAGCTGACTTGATTAGAGAATTCTATACGAATCTCTCGGTACATGAGGACCGCGGTGGTCACAAAGTGGCATCGTGGATACGTGGTGTACCGTTTACAATGACTAGGGCCAACGTATCTGCAGCTCTTAATGTACCTATAATTCGTACACCTACTTATGCATACTCTGTGTCTCCTCGTATTGATGATGTTATGGATGTTCTTTGTGGACGATCAGTCACTCAGGGTTCTAACCGAAGTATTAGCTCGAGTGAGTTAACTGAGCTTAATTATATCTTCTTTAGGATAGCTTGTCACAACATTTTCCCTATCTCTCGTATCCATACAATCCCTATAGACAGGTGTTTCTTTCTTTACGCCCTCATCACCGATAGTTCCATTTGTTTTCCTTCCCTTTTCATTGAAACCATTGTGGAGGTGCGTAGGAGCAAGTATAAGAGGCATGGTCTATTCTTTCCAGTTCTCATCCATAGGGTCCTTAAATATTTAGAATTACAGAACTTTCCTTCCTAAGAGTTGGTTCACATCCAAGCCCCCATAGGAGCCAAATTTCTAAAGCAGCGAAGTGCCCAAAAGAAGTTTGGTGACCTCAGTGTTGGTTCATCCAAGAGACCACGAGTACAGTCTACTACTGGAGATGTTCCATATAAGGACATGCATGGAGATCCCGCAGCTGCTGTTGTCGAGGATGGTGATGATAAGGTAGATGTTGACACTACCGCTGCAGCGCAGACAAGGCCTTTTCCTCCCTCTCTTCGTGCTATGATGGAGACCATTATGACGACTCAAGCAACCCATGGGCAGGTTCTATATGGTCTTCTTGCCGACATTGTAGCTCTGCGGGCAGACTTAGCTGACTTAAGACGTCAGGTTCCACCTTCTCCATCATCTGACTCTTGATGATTGCCATTGGCCATTGTACCCAAGGGGGGACTTCCTTTTTAGTACTTGTTGTAGCATATTTGGAGAATTGTATTCACACCAACTATGATGTGGCTTTCAGCCAATTGTATATTTTGTTATTTTAGTGGCAGCTTTGAAGAACATCATATGGTGGAAAGTAATCTTATTTTGTGCACATGATGGTTAGTTTCATGCCCATTGTTACTGTTATTAGTATTATTGAAATGGTTGTAGCTGTAACAATTTTTTATGTTATTATGTGATTCTATATAATATAAAGGAGATCCGAAAATGTAAATAAGAATTATTTCATAATTATGTACGACGCCCACGTGTTATTACATTACAGTAATTATTAATACAAATTGAAGGTTTGTGAAAGCACAATTGGTTTATAGGGTTTGATATTGCCGATGAACCACCTAGGAGATTTTCCTTGGCACAATGGCTCAACCTATATATTGACTTCAGGCAACTGTTTTTATTGGAGGTTTTGCTTTTCAGTGATGAATTTTAGATAGGCTAATTGGATATGGTTGTTGCTCTTAAATCAGCAGTTATATTATTTTGAATTTGGTCCATGTTTGGACTATACCTCATGCATCATATTTTTATTACAACATTTATTGATGAAACCTTGCAGTGCAGACTCATCCAAAAAGAAGTGATTGCATTCCAGCCATGACGTCATGCACTCCTGCATTAGGTCTAACGGTTTTCTTTTTAATCAAATATTGAGGGTATTGATTTTGTGCTACTGCAATGGAGTGTACGAATGGTAATCTTATAGAATGTTAATCTTCATCGTGTTGTTCAATCGCACGGGTTAGTGACCAGTGATAGTCATAATAACTACAATAGCAATAATAACTACAACGGGCGCAAAGTCATTCCCAAAAAAACAAAAACAAAAAATAGAGCAACTGGATACACTCGCTACTATTACGCCAAGTCTATTCCTATCAAACTACTTCGCGTGAATATGTACGCAAACTTTCTCACCGTACCCTCATCAGCCCGTTACTGTTGCCCTAATTTGAATCATATCAAACCGAATCACGTGAAAACTACATGTACTGTTTACAAAACTATCCCCCGTTTATAGAGTATAAAATTAATAATTATAAAAAACAAATGTAAATTGAATTTCACATAGAATTAAATAAATGATGAATATAACTTATGATAGAACAAAAATTTGATTACAAGGATGATAGATAACAACCACTTCATGTGACATTTGAATTGGGTAACTATTAACACGAAACATCAAATATATAATAATACCCTGTAAAAAATAAGTCGCATAAATTACATTTACAAAAATAGCAGAAATAACATGGAAAAACTCCATTTTATAATACCCTCTAAAAAGAATTAGCATAAATTACAGCAAAAAGAAAGTAGCGTAATTCCCTTAAAACCCAACCCCAAATTGACCAATCACGCACACATTCCTCGCTGTGTCACATTAATTGGCTACTATTAGAACAGATATTTCAGTGTTTCAGGCTGTGGGGCTGCTTAATTTGTAAGAGTGATGCGTTTAACCTCTAACTGTTTAATGACCAAAGATAATAAACACTGTGATGTTCAGGATATGTTTCGTGAAAGACCAAACACAAGTAAATTCATTAATATAGTGTAATTTCAGCGTATGTTGCTATACACAATTAATATAACAAAGTTTCAAAAAGACCAAGTTCGAACTCTAAGGGCACGTCACCAACCCGTTGCTGTAGCACCAACTGTAATCATATCAAATTCCTTCAATCGCAGCACATGCGCCAACAGACGCGGTTGTTTATATTGTCATGTTCGCAATTCTGCATGTGCTACTTAATAGCTCGGCACTGTTTCACACCCACACTCACATGAATACACAATTGTGGAATTGGATGCAAAGATGTCCCATTTACATCTAATGTTGCAACTATTTCCCACGTTTGATGTGACATTGGAAACCTTTAAAATCCTGTTGATATAATGTTTTTCGAGCCTGTATTGACATGACAAGCCCTAATAACTGAAATTGTAATGCTTGGACCATGAAATTACATTATAAATGCAACACAATAATGATATTCTTTCTACCCCGCTAACTTTGTACATTGATTAAGCTATGAGTCGCAACGCCTCAACATCAAATTGTTCAATGCGAAACAAGTTTCGATCTACTTCAACAAATGAATCATCACAAGTTCCAATAGATCAACAACTATAGATATACACAGACCACTATGAAGGGAAATGGTTTGGAAAGAAGAGAGATTTCGTTAATATGCCAATATACACATACGAGAGTCTTGGAAGTGTCGGGCACATCATCGTCGGCAAACCTACAAAATTAAGTACAGATACCACTGCAATAGAGTTCACCGTAGCAGAACCACCATGGTCAACCCTACACGAGAAGAGGTGTGAGTTAGAGGTGTATTGTCGATGGCACGGGATACGAGTTCCTAAGGCACGCTCAGCCGAGTTACCTAGAGATGAACCTGCCAACATACTTGCTCATCTTGAACAAGAGAACAATCAAATGCAAAGGCGACTAGACCATTTTCATGCAATCCAAAAAGCTAGGAAGCATCTAAAGGGGAAGGCACAAGAGCGAGCCATCAAGTCTATTAATGAAATTACTGCGTTAGATGATGAAAGAGATATTTCAGACTTCTCAGATTCAAGCAATGATGATTTCCAAAAATTTCTACCTACGAACATTAGACGTTGTTTAATATTTACACATTCTGTGTAATACAAAATGTTGTTGTTAATGTTTGACAAATGATGATTATGTACGTTCAACTTTTGCAACTCTACAGGTTAATTGTTCATCAGTTTTGGCTAAGTAAAAGTAAAGTTGTTTCTCTTGTTTTCCCTGCTGTTCTTTGTTGCTACATATTATTCTTGTGCTTTGGTTGGACAATGTCCTCTGCTTTCTAATGTACAAAAAACCTTAGGAAATTAAATGCCTTTGGTTAGATATGTTCATGTTTCCAATGTTCTGTCTGTGTAACTTGAAATGTTACACACATAACACTCATCACCCAAATTAGATTTATTGCACATTGCTTGTAGGAAAATTTAATAGATTCAATACATACAGACTCATCCAAACCACACAGACCAACCACACATATGATTCAATAATACGAATAATTCATTTATATGAGTTGATTAAGTCGCTATATCATATACACATATCTGTGTATCTTATTTCTGCTAGTGTACTACTTTATATAGATACATTACATACAGACTCATCCAAACGAAACTAACCACTCACTCACTAAAAATCCATATGGCTCACACAAGGTCATCATTACAATGATATTTGGCTTACTTAGAAATAGGCCAAATGCCTAAAAGCCTGCTTAGCCTCTAAAATGTTTCATTCAAGTTATTGGTTTGTTGTAGCATTGCTCCAAAGCTCCCTAATGTTGCAATTATGATGATCAAAGGCCATTGATGTAAACCTTGGAAGCATAGTTGCACTCATGTAATTTTACATTGATGTTGAGGAAATGTAACTACATCTTGTACTCACAAAGACTCGCTGAAAAGTTTGTAAGGGAATATGGGGATAAAACTCTCCAGTGTTGCTACACTCACTACTCGTAATAGTAGCATTTGGCAAGTGAGGTTGGAGAAGGCTAACATAGCTTGGCACTGTTCAGCTAAGTCATGTTCGCAGTTCTGCATGTGCTGCTCAACAGCTCGTCACTGTTGAACCCTGTTAAGTCATATCATCCATCCTCACGTGAAAACACAGATATGCAATCTTTTGCAATGCACTATTTTCAATGCACTGTTTTCAATGATGCAAAGGATCCCTCAAAAGTGTAGGCAAAATTTTAGGGGTGAGCTATCCACCATTGCTACATTGATGTTTGCAATTCTGCATGTCATGCTCAACAGCTTGGTACTGTTGAACCCTGACCACAAGTACCCATCCCCACTCACATGAATATATAGATGTGCAACCCTTTGCAATGCACCGTTTTCGAGGAGGCAGAGCATCCCTAAATTGGTTCATTATAATTTTGGGGGTGAGCTGTCCAACATTGCTACACTGATGTTCGCAGTGCTGCATGTGCTGCTCAATAGCTTCGCACTGTTAAACCCTATCCAGTCATATCACCTACGCGCATGTCAATACACAGATATGCATACATTTGTAATGCACCATTTTCAAGGATGCAGAGCATCCCTGAAAAGTTTATGATACATTTAACACAGCTCGGCACTGTCTAGTCAAGTCATATTAGATGAGGCACAGGAATGCTGAATAGTCTTTAACAAGACATACCAATATAAGCATAAACATCACTAGTTTAAAATTTAAACAGGTTATCCTAGTACAAACTCTGATGGTCAACCAGGAATACAATATTGAGACACTAAGCACAATAGGCTTCCTCTCAATCACCTCGAAGACACAAACATCTCCTTGTTCTAAATTATTGTCTTTCGAAAATGCACCCCGTCCCTTCCCGAATCTCATTGCTGAACAAGTTTTGATGGGGGGTAATAGCACAAGACATTGAAGTGTGACAATTTGCTTCCCAATAATATACTTGGTAAAAAAATCAGCAGGTACATACTGCACAAGAAGGAGAAACAACTAAGCATTAAAGCATATATGTTTCAAAGCCATATTTAAGAGAATATCATGATCACATTATGTATAAAGGCTCACCACCATATTATGCGGCCGCGAGATACCCATGAAAGAAGGATTTTTAGGCTTGAACTTTTCAGCTGCTTGGATTGCTCTCTTCCTTTGGACATGCTAGAAAATATTTTCTTAACAACCCTTTTCTCTGACTTCATGTTTTTTGGGCAAATCATCTGAGGGAGATATGTTTGTATCATCTTCATCTAAGTCTATTCTGTCTACCTGATGATCTTTCAATTTACAGTTCTTGATGGGTGGATATTGAATCCTAGTGGCAGTCTTGTCAAATATAAGAACATGGAAGCTTAAAATTCCTTCTTATTTAAAGACTAAAAAATAACCATAACAGATAGAATGATATTCAACAAAATCCTGCCAACCAAGTTTCTAGACCAAATGTTGTTATCATTAAGTGTTGCATAGGATAGCTCAGCACTGTTGAACCTTAACCACAAGTACCCATCCACACTCACGTGAATACACATAGCATCCCTAAAAAGTTTATGCATGAATTTTGGGAGTGAGCTGTCCACCATTGCTACACTGATGTTCACAGTTCTGCGTGTGCTACGCAACAGTGCTTCGCACTGTTGAACCCTGTACAGTCATATCACCTACATGCACGTCAATACACAGATATGCATCCTTTTGCAATGCACCGGTTTCAAGGATGTAGAGCATCCCTGAAAAGGTTATGATACATTTGACACAACTCAGCACTGTCTCGTCAAGCCATGTCAGATGAAGCATAGGAATGCTGAATAGTCTTCACGTGAATAAATACACAACCTCCTTTGCAGTACACATCACCAAACTCGTTGTTGTAGCACAAGCTATAGCTATATCGATAGGTGCCACTGTATAGCCAAGTCGAGTCATATCATCTTTATTCACGTGAATACTTACCCTTACATACAGTCACATCCACGTGAATACTTGCCCTTGCAAAACTCCTATATAAAGTCCCATTTACATCTACCCATGCAAAACATCTACACATACCAAAGTCCCATTTACATCTACCCCTTGCAAAACATATACACATACTGATCAGAAGTCACATTTTCCAATCTCAATGCGCAATTGGATGCTACCTCGTTTTCCAGATAACTATAGGAGGGAGAGAGATTCCGACGAGACGGAATACTATGCCAGACTGCGCCGGGAATGGGACTTTTGCGTGAACGAGTCCAACACTTTACACGATGATGTCGTGCGACTCAAAGCACCTCTTGTCGACCGTACCTCTCTCACACTGCCATGATGAAACATGCACCAATATGAGTGTGCTTTGACAAAAATAAAAAAAGAGAACAATCTGATGATACTCCGTAGGTCCAGGTATCACATGCTACAACTGGCGAAAGAGCTGGTTGATGCAACGAACAGGCAACTCACTTCGGTGGAACGTAACAATGTCCTCAACTACGAGGACTACCTGTCAGAGTGAATGCCTATGTGGTATATGTGTTATGTCTTGGGTTAAGTTAATAATATTAGTAGCGTTAGTGTTCAATATGCAATGCATGCATATTGGTGACATTGTGTAAGTTATTTTAAGTTTGCTGTGTTATGTTGTAGGTGCTTATTGAAAAACATCATGTGTGGGAATATTTAACTTCTATGCGTTATGTGAGAATAACGTGCATGCTCCTCACAAATTAATAATAAGGTTTACATAGTACAAATGCAACAACAGTGACACACATACATTTAAAACATAGTTAACCAAAACCAAAATAGTTATCCAACAAAGTCTAATTACACCACGACACGATTACTCTTCATCTGACATCTCCACGTCTGACTGATAAATGGGATCACCAAGAAGTGATTGCATGAATCGTGCGTGCTTGTACCACCCTCCCTCCATTAACTCTCGAATCTCAACTTGGGTACGATATCGATTAAGACGTATTTTCATTCGATTATTTTCTTCTCTTATGCGGTTTAATGCTATACGAAGTTCGTCGATCTTGTCTCTAGGCATTTGCGATGCAAGTCGCCGAGGCACTGGGAACTTAAAACCAACCAACTCATCATAAAACATTTGCTGTTCATGAAATAACCAAGCCCACTCTTGTCTCATGGTATTGTGAACGTAAGCACTATTTTGCAGAATTGGATTGATTGGATAGCTGAACTCATCTTCCAATACCCAGCAACAACCCATAGCAGTGAACACATCGTGAGGCCTATAGAGTTCTGGGTTGCCAGAACCAGACATTGATGCTGAATACAATAACAGCAAATGATCAAGTTAACAGTGTGCATTAACTGTTGGTAAATAATGTTGTTGTTAATGTTTGACCAATGATGATTGTGTACACGCCTCTATATGATTATGTGCAATATAAAATGTTGCTATAGTAAAGATTTCATTCTCTTGTGACCAACATTTACTACAACAAACAACCAAAATCATACCAATGTACTTATTCAACCAAAAAAATACCATTTCCATAAAATTAAAAATTCAACCAAAAAAATTTGTATCAAATGTACTCATTCAACCAAAATAATAAAAATTCATTACAATATCAAATAAAAATACCATTGCCATAAAATTATGGTGTGAGTTTTTTAACTGAGGTGATACAAATTTTACTTGAGTCCGGATGCAATTGTGGAGCAGAGCTGCAGAGTGCAATCAGTTCAGACGAAATGCAAGACACTCTCAATGGGAGGGGATGGGCAAGTAATATACGAGAATTACTCGACATTACAGAGTTCGAGTATGCTTCATAACTCGATTGATATAATATCGAGTTGTATTAAAAGACATGAACCGTACACCTGACACCAAGACAGGGTAGAAAGAGGTTTGACAAGCGCATAACTCGATAGTTGCATAGTCGGTTATATAACTCGTTTTTGGTATTATCGAGTTTTTTAGAAAGAAAATGCCACGCTGGTAGTCCAGAGTGGAACATGGCTAAGGATAACTCGACTATTGTATAATCGAGTTATTCATATAACTCGATTTCCCGTTTATCGAGTTACAAAACAGGGGCATTTCCCTGATTAGTTTGGAAAAGAGGGCATAGTGCTGCTTTTTTTGCTCAAACAGGGCACTTAGCCATTTTGTCCTTCCTTATAGTATTGCACTAAAATAATTATAAAAAAGTAAGATCTCTCACTTAAAGAAAAAGGAAAAAAAAAAAAAAAAGAAGAAGGAAAAGACATGTTGGGCAAAGAAAGGAGTTGTGCAAGACCAAGAGTTTAGAATTTTTGATGATCCACCAATGGATATTTCTATGTTATTGTATTATGACTCTATTGGCATGTATTTTGAAAGGCTCTACCTCAGCTCTCTAGTTTAATCATATTTCAAGCCTTTTTCGCCCAAAAGAACTATTATTACGTTTAATTATGTTGGTATGTTTGCTGTAGTTTATGAGTGTAAAATTTTTTAATCTTCCAAAAATTTTACTCTTCCCTTTTCTCTCTATCAAAATTAAAATTAGAACCAATAGTTTTCAAGACAAATTCATTCTTGAAAATCCATTGTTCAATAACTGAAATCCAATATTGCCAAGAGAGATAGTGACCATTTAAAATATGGTATTTATTTTGATACGGATTGTTATGACATTTTTAGAATTAGAAGCTTTAAAATAAATTTTATAAATATATGAAATTTATCCAATTAATGTGCTAAATCATATAAAAATGTTAGATTCTTTTTTTTTTTCTTTCTAATTCATGTATTGCTTGAAAAAAATTAAGTAACAATACATTTTACATTTGTGTTTGACCCAAAAATGTATTAAGTCGACCCTAGACTAGGCCACATTTTAGTGGATTGTAAATTTGAGTGAGATATGAAAAGAATTTTGTTTAAAGCTAAATTGAGGTATTTAATAGTAAATACATTGGCAGTTTAGAATTTACATGTTTTTAAACTTTTTATTTTATATTTAAATACTTTATACATATAAAAAAATCTTCATAGAAATATAACCATATTGTGAAAGAGAGAGATATCTAGAGAGTAGAGATAGAGTCAGATGAAGAGGCAGAAAATTAAAAGCAAAAAATGAAGATAAGGAGAAGAAGTGGGGATATGTGTGTAGAGGAGAAAAACAAGAGAGGAAAAAAAAAACAAAAAAAACAAAAGAAGGAAATGTATGGATGGGAAAAAAATTAAGAGGGAAGAAAAATAAAATAAAATAAATAAAATTGAGAAATGCTACAAAATTTTTCACAATAAATTTTAAGTAACGGGTTGTCACTGGCTATTACTGTTAAGAAAAAAAAAATAGTGGTGTGTTCAAATTAGAATCAATAACAACTTACTGAAATTAAATCTTAAATGGTAAGTTGTTATTGGTTATAATTTGAATATACCACTGAAATTACATTTTCATCAACTAGTAACAACTTGCCTCTTAGAATTTTTTTGTGAAAGTATTGTGAAATGTTGTAAACATCAAAGTTATTAATTTCGTTTTGTTCTAGCAAGAATATCTTGTACCGACATGCAATTTGATACGGTAATACCACACATTCCACCTAAAGTCAAATTCTGGCTAGTTTTGGGAAGTTTTGGCAATTCTGTCAAATTTTGGCCAATTTCAGCTGAAATATACATTTTGGCCAGTATCAGATTTTGACTTAAAAAAAAAAAAAAAAAAAAAAAACCACAAACCCACCAATCTGAGGTCCCCACCATGTCGCTATTTGCCATTCTTCTTCTTCTCTTCTCCGTTTCTTCATCTCATTCTTCTTCTTCTTATTCTTTTACTCTTTTAATTTTCTAGTTTCTAACTTTAGAGAAAGTACACCCTTTTTTTGTATTATCAACTTAGCATATGATTTGGTATTTTCTACCCAATGAATGATTGACAACTGTCCCAAAAAAACCACATCAGATTACTCCACTAGCTCAAATAAAAGGATTATCTTGCCCCTGCAATATTTTTCAAAAAAACTACTGTAGGGATGTTAGGCCCAGTAGAATATATAAAGCCGGGGGCCCAGTCCGAAGACACCTAATAGTCCGAGGACGAGTAAATGTGTTATAAAGGTCAGCACTAATAAATAAAGGAAAGGATCTAGGCATGATATTCCAGGGAGGTGATCCAAGGAGGAATGCTTCCTTAGTTGAGCAAAGTAGAGGTTAGAAGGTGCGATCTAACATCAAGAGCAACATTCCGGACAATTCCACTAATGAGGATAAGTATCAGGAAGGAATAGGACAGAGGGAGCTATGAAATATCTAAGAGAAAGCTTCTACCACCTCATTAAAGGCTCTGTAGCTAACTCTCTGGCCGCATTAATGAGGAAGTGATACCTGAACAGTGATTTTCAGCCTTATAGCTACTCCCCGAAGACTTCAGGAAAGTGTTGATGAGACAAGGATCAACACTAGCAATCTAATCTGCACATGGAGGGTAAAGATGAGAAGAAGATAGTGTAAAATGGAAAGAAGACCCTGAGAAAGAGGGATCAGAGAATTAAGAGAGAAACACTATAGCAATTAGTACTGTACTTGTAATCAACTTCAAGAAATATATAAAAGAATTGATCTCTTCGGACTATGCCGAAGACGATTTTCATTAGATACAACCAATCTATTTTTTCTTTATTGTCATTTGGGCCTAGGACTCAAATTGTGACCTTAAAATTGGCGCTGTTTGTGGGAATTTCTGGTGTTGTGGTGAGTTTAACATTCAATTATGGTAGGTTCAGTTTTGAATCGGGAGGAATCTATGGGATCCGAACGTCAAGACCATTTTGTTAATCTTGAGCGGAAAAGGGATCGAGAGGTTAGTGTGCATACCACCCATACTAGTAGGAGCCAGTCTAAAGGTGGAAGCCATCTTTCCTATGAGGAGAATACCAGAGCCATGCAACTAGAGCTTGATCATCTGAAAAGGAAGTTGTGCCACGAACGGCGAAGGCGAACTCCTTCCAATTCTGATTTCTCTTCTGGTGATGAGGAGGATGGTAGATATAGACCCAGGCCAAGGACCCCCCCAGTGAATCTTTCTCGTGTGAAGGGGACTACCACCGTGGCTGTAGGAATAAGAGCCCGTCTTGTAAAGGCCTAGGAAATGATGCTATAAGCAAGGCATTAAATCAAATTTCCAAATCACCCTTCATGCGTAGAATCGAGGGAGGGAGACTTCCTCGGTGGTTCACTTAGCCAACGTTCACCATGCACAATAGTATAACAAATCCTGTGGAGCATGTGAGCCACTTCAACCAGAGAATGGTTGTACACTCCAAGAATGAGACCCTGATGTGCAAAGTATTGCCATCCAGCTTGGGGCCTATGGCCATGAGGTGGTTTGATGGCTTGGGAGCGGGTTCTATTGATTCTTTTAAAGAACTCACTCGGGCGTTTGGATCTCGCCTTATTATGTGCAGTAGAGTTCCTCGGCCCTTGGACTCCCTGTTGTCCATGACCATGCGAGAAAGGGAGACCCTGAAAATGTACTCGGATAGGTACTCAGAGATGTTCAATGAAATAGATGGGGACTTTGATGATGTGGCCATAAGAACCTTCAAGGTTGGCCTACCTGCTGAGCATGGCTTGAGGAAATCTTTGACCGGGAAACCCGCTAATAGTGTACATCAACTCATGGGCTGAATTGATAAGTATTAGCGGGTCGAAGAAGACCAATAACAAGGGAAAAGGAAGGCTAAAGTTATCCCTTAAGAGATGAGGGATTTTAGGTCGGATCGCTACAACAATAACCAGCCCCGGAAAGACTTTGGTGGGCAAGCGGGGTCTACCACTACTCAAATGGTTAACACGGTGTTTCGAGGACCAATACACCAAGTCTTAGAGAAAATTAAGAGCGAGCCATTCTTTAAGTGGCTAAATAAAATGGGAGGTGACTCCATGAAGCGCAATCAAAGCCTTCATTGCCAATACCACCAGGATTGAGGGCACACCACAGAAGACTGTAGAACTTTGAGGAGTCATCTGGAGCAACTGGTCAAGGAAAGGAGGCTAAAACAATTTCTACATCAGCCCAATGGACCAGGGGGTCAAACAAGATCAGGATTTCAGGGGAATGCTTTTTCTAGAGCCTCTTTGGGCACCATCAATGTCATTTACGTGGCCCCAAGAAGAACTAGTTTTCACCTTTCTAAGGTGATGTCTGTAGCTCGGCCACCAACCAAGGACTCTAAACCTGAGCTAAAGAGGGTTAGAGTGGAGAACTGGCCATCGATGAGTTTCTCTGAGGAGGACAAGGTTGGAACCGTACAACCACATGATGATGCCTTAGTGGTCACTCTCAAGATAGGAGGATATGATGTTAAGAGGTGATGATGGATCAAGGCAGTAAGGTAGAGATTATGTACCTTGATTTGTACAACAAACTGGGCTTGAAACCTAAGGACTTGACAGCTTGTGATTCACCTCTGGTAAGCTTCGACGGGAAAGTTGTTATTCCAAAGGGCCAAATTCGAATACCCGTACAAGTAGGATCAAAGGTGGTGTAGGTGGATTTCATTGTGGTGGATGCTTATTCTCCCTACACGGCCATTGTAGCAAGGCCTTGACTTTATGCCCTGGGAGCCGTTTCCTCCACTCTGCATTTGAAAGTGAAATATCTGCCTAGGACCAGATTGAGGAGCTGGTTGGGAGCCAGTCCATGGCAAGGCAGTGCTTGGTCGCTGCAATAATGCATTAGCTAGGAGTGGAGTCCTCAGCCTCTACTAAGGGGAGCTTATAGCAATCAAGGACTCTAGGGTTACCCGTGCAGGAGATAGCCGAGGGGGCAGAATGTGAGAATTTAGAGAAGATTGTGATAGATAATGATTCGGAAGGTTTTTTCAAGTCAGAGCTTAGCTACCTTCTCAGGAGAAGGAAGAGCTGATAGAGTTTCTCAAGAGGAACATCGATCTATTCGTGAGAAGTGCCTACAAAGCTCCTAGGGTGGATTCGAACTTCATCTGTCTCGGTGTTCATCTAAAAATCATTCCGATGCTGTCAGGGACAAGGTGATCAAACTTAAATACGTAGGAGCTATTAAAGAGGTTTTTTGCCCCAAGTGGCTAGCCAATACTGTAGTGGTGAAGAAGAAGACTAGAAAGTGGCGGGTTTGTGTGGACTTCACAGATTTGAACAAGACCTGTTCAAAGGACCCTTTCCTCATGCTTTGGATTGATCAGCTAGTGAACGCAACTGTAGGCCATCCTTGGATGAGCTTTTTGGATGCTTTCCAAGGATACCACCAAATACCACTGGCTCTGAGTGATTAGGAAAAGACAGCTTTTGTCACTTCCACTAGAAATTACCATTACAAAGTAATGCCCTTTGGGTTGAAAAATACAGGGTCTACCTATTAGAGGATGATGATCAGGATGTTTGAGTCACAATTAGGCAAGAATATTGAAGTTTATATTGATGTTTTGGTGGTGAAGAATAAGGTAGAATCCGAGCATGTTAATGACCTCGAGAATATCTTTAAGATATTAAGGAAACACAAGCTGCGCCTTAATGCTTCTAAGTGTTCTTTTGGTGTTAGTTTAGGAAAGTTCTTGGGGTACATGGTCACTCATCACGGAATTGAAGTCAACCCTGACCAAACTAAAGCAATTAACAATTTACAACCACCCCGAAACCCTAAAGAGGTCCAGAAGTTGACAAGGATGATTGCTACTCTAAACCGATTCATTTCTCAGTTAGCAGACAGGTGTAGGCCTTTCTTCCAGTTGTTGAACAAGTGAAAGGGATTTGAATGGACTGAGGAGTGTGTCCTGGCCTTCCAGAAGTTGAAGAAATACCTATCTTGGCCACCCATTATGTCCAGGCTTGAGGTGGATGAGGTTTTGTTTGCTTTCATCGCGGTGGCTTCCCATGCGGCATTCTTGGTGCTGGTGTGGGTTGATGGTGGTGTGTAAAGGCCAGTTTACTATGTGAGCAAATCAGTGCATGAGGCCGAGGTGCATTACCTGCCACTGGAAAATGCCATTTTGGCAGTAGTACATGCTACTCGTAAGCTCCCACACTATTTCCAATCCCACACAATTGTTGTCTTATCTTAACTTCTGCTTAAATCACTTCTTCAGTGTGCTGATTACACTAGAAGGATTACCAAGTGGGGTACAATCGTAGGGGTTTTTGATATCAAGTACATGCCTCGTACCTCTGTCAATGGTTAAGTTCTCACAGATTTAGTGGCCGAGTTCACTGAATCTCCATTGGAAGAGAAGGTTGAAAAGCATAACATGGATGGAAAATCAATTGGTGTGGTCTCCTTGCAAGAACCTTTATCCTGGAGGGTATACGTTAATGGTGCAGTGAATCAAAGAGGATCTAGAGTGGGGCTAGTTCTGATATCTCCTGAGAAGATTACTATTGAGAAATCCTTAAGATTGGGCTTCTCGGCCACAAACAATGAGGTTGAATATGAAGCTCTATTAGTAGGGATTACCATGGTTCAAAAAATGGGAGGAAAAGTAGTGGAGGTCTTCCCGGATTCAAGGTTAGTGGTGGGCCAAGTAAAAGGAGAGTTAGAGGCCAGAGATGCAAGAATGCAAGAATATTTAAATCAGGTTAAGCATTTACAGTCAGGGTTTGAGTCTTTCAACTTATAGCACATCCCTAGAAGTGGAAACACCCATGCAGATTCTCTGGCCATTCTTGCAACCTCCTTGGCGCAGAGCTTGCCTCGCGTTATCCTTGTTGAAAACTTGAGTAAGCCTACTGAGATGAAGAGTGAGGTGGTCCATATCCATCAAATTAGGGAGGGATCTAACTGGATGGAATCCATAGTATTATTCCTTAAGGAGGATATCTTGCCCAAGAAGAAGTTAGAGGCTAACAAGGTGCGAAGGAAGGCTCTTCAATTTTGGCTATCTGATGACCAAAAGTTGTACAAGCACTCTTTTTCTGGGTCATGTTTGCTATGCATACACCCTGAGGCGTCAGAGCTACTCCTAAAGGAGTTATATGAAGGGATTTGTAGAAACTACACAGGAGGCAGATCTTTGTCTCACTGAGCTTTCACTCAGGGATATTGGTGGCCAAACATGAAGAAGGAAGCGTAAGAGTATGTGAAGAAGTGTGACCAATGCCAAAAATTTGCGCCAAACATTCACCAACCAGGGAAAGTCCTTAATCCTCTATCCAGCCCTTAACCATTTGCTTAATGAGGCTTAGATATTGTAGGACCTTTCCTTAAGGCAGCGGGGAATAAGAGATGGTTTCTGGTCGGCACAGATTGCTTTACCAAGTGGGTTGAAGCCAAACCATTGGCAAATATCAGGGATGTGGATGCCAAGAGGTTTGTTTGGAAAAATATTTTCACTCAGTTTGGGATCCCCCATACCCTCATCTTTGCTAATGGTCTTCAATTTGATAGCAAAGCTTTTAGGAGGTACTGTTGTGACTTGAGAATTACGAATAGGTATTCCACCCTGGCTTATCCATAGAGGAATGGACAGGTCGAGGTTGCCAATAAGGTCATAGTGAATGGACTTAAGAAGAGGTTGGATGATACGAAGGGAAAATAGGTGGAAGAGCTGTCACACGTCCTTTGGACATATCAGACCACACCTATTAGATCAACAGGGGAGACACCCTTTTCAATGACTTATGGAGCCGAGGCTGTTATTCATCTGCAGATTGGATTCCTAACCCTGAGAACGAGTTCTTTCACTCTGAGCAACAATGATGGGCTGCTAGAGAGGAGCTTAAACTTAATTGAAGAGCGAAGCCTCGGTCCAACTAGCATATTATCAACACAAGCTCAAGTAAGGGTATGATGCCAATGTAAAGCTAAGGCCATTAGCACCTGGAGACCTAGTATTAAGAAAGGTTCTAAGTACTGCAAAGAACCCAACTGGGGAAAGTTGGGGCCCAACTAGGAAGGGCCATATCGCATTACATCAGTGGCTGGAATAGGTGCATATTATCTTGAAAATCTAGATGAAAATGTTTTACCATGCCCCTAAAATGTAAACAACCTGAGAAGGTATTATTATTAATGAAAGTTTTTTTTATTTATCATATTTTGGTTTATTACATTATGCGTCATGCGTCCTACTATTTATCTGAATATCAAATAGAACATTGGTCATACTTGACTCTTCGGACCTTATACCTTGGGTAAATTGATATTTTCTATCATTTTTCTAAGTATTAAACAGAACCTTAGTTATGTCTAGCTCCTCGGACCACACACTTTGGGTAAATTAATACTTCATGTCATTTCTAATAAGTATCAAATAGAACCTTGGTCATGCTTGGCTCCTCGGACCACATACCTTGGGTAAATTGATATTTTAAATCATTTTTCTAAGTGTTAAACAGAATCTCAGTTATGTCTGGTTCCATGGACTACCTACTTTGAGTAAATTAATACTTCATATCATTTTTCAAAGCATCAAACAGAACCTTGGTCATTCCTGACTCCTCAGACCACATACCTTGGGTAAATTGATATTTTAAATAATTTTTCAAAGTGTTAAACAGAATCTCAGTTATGTCTGGTTCCTTGGATCACCTACTTTAGGTAAATTAATACTTCATATAATTTTTCTAAGTATCAAACAGAACCTTGGTCATGCCAGACTCCTTGGACCATATACCTTGGGTAAATTGATATTTTAAATCATTTTTCAAAGTGTTAAATAGAATCTCAGTTATGTCTGGTTCCTCGGACCACCTACTTTGGGTAAATTAATACTTTTGTTAGGTTCTAAAGACTTAGGATTTTATGTATTTAGAACTCTAATGTCTATTGTTGGCAAACCATGATCAAAACAGGTTGTTAGTCTTGCTCAAAGTGTGGGCGTTTTATGTAAAGTTGGAATCGAGTGACTGTAGAAGTATTAGTGACTTTCGGCCTGTCTCGATCGATTGAAAATTAGACTCGATCGATCGAATCTTGGGCAGAACTTTTTTCTGCAGAATTTCCAACTCAGCCCAAGCCTATTAAGGATTAGGGTTTCAGATCTAATTCTCCTAGTATATAAAGAAAACCCTAGCCACGTTTTGGAGTGTAGTCCTTGTTGCTCATATTTTGCTGTTTGTGTGAATCTCTTGTGAGATCCTTGAGGAGCTTTCCTTCACATAAATTTAGGGTTTTCTAGGTAGAGATTATATCAACACCTTGATAATTAACTCAGTTGCTACCATTGAAGCTTAAAGAAAAACAAGCGTGGGTGCTTGTATCTGGTGGAGAATCCAAGAAAGAAGGAGTCCATGGATTCGGGGGTTGAACGTGGTCGTGTCAGTAAATTCTACTGGTGGGTAGCATTAGGAAGTCAAGCAGGGAGCTTGTAAGTCATTTTGTATGAACTTCGATTCTTTCGCATAGTGGATTCAGGTTTACCTTGAGGATAGCTAGGTCAAATACTCCCCAGGTTTTTACCGTGTGGTTTCTTGGGTCATTATATCTTGTGTTATTTATTATTCCGCTGCTTTATATTCTTGATATGATTGTGTGATTGTGATAACCTAGATTTGCATAAATTGACTAAGTTAATCACTTGGCTAATTAACTAGGTTAATCTGGTTGGTTTAAGGGGTCTAAATTTCTATCAAGTTGTATCAGAGCAGGTAGCTCTTCTGTTTTAGATCTTTTGATCTAAGAGCTGATCCTTGACCCCTGTTATCATAAATAATTTGAAGTGTCTTTCTGCTCATGTTTGTGATGCTTTGAATAAAAAGGACACTATTGTTTCTGTTAATTTTTTTGATGCTTTTGAAACTCTTCGTAAGGAATTATCTAAATCTTTGAAAATTTCTAAGAAATTCAAGGAAGAGTTAAAATTGGCTAATCTTGAAAAAGAGGAATTGGTTGTTAGATTAGATGAGTCTAATAAAAAGAATGAATTTTTGAGAAATCAAATTTCCTCTCAAGATGAGAAGATGAAATGCTTGGAACAAGAGTTAGTTGAATCTAAAGCTAAAATTGAAAATTTGACTAGTACCAAGCTTGCTGTTAATAACAGAAGTGTTTCTGTTTCTCTTAAGCCTAAAGCTGAAAAAGTTTATATCCCTCCTTTTAAGAGGAATAATAAAGAAAAGGTTTATTTTGCTAGGTTAGACAAAGGTAAAAGTTCTAATGTAGACGCTGAAGTTTCTAAACTTAAGTCTAAACCTACTGTTAGAGAGCATAATAAATATGTTTTTGTGCCTACCTATCACTTTTGTGGTGTTGTTGGTCATATTAGACCAAATTGTTCTTTGTTGAGGCAAAAACCAAAATCCGAGAATAGATTTGTTGTTAGGAATACTGATGTTCCTAAATTTGTTCCTGTTTGTCACTTTTGTGGTGTCTTTGGTCACATTCGTCCTAATTGTCATAAGTTGAAATTTAAGCATTCTATGTTTCAATCTAGGATATGTGATAATATTTCTCCTGCCATAAGTCCAAATAAATTATTTCATATGCTTTTGAAAAATTTGAGCTTGTTGGCTTGTGAAAGGAATTTGCAGAATTTTAGTCTTTCTCAGAAGATTGGTGTAATCCCTCAAATACACTCTGCTTCATATGGATTTTCACATACAAAGCCAAAGACTTGTGCTATATGGGTGAGAAAAGATTCTCTAAGATGAGTGTTGCTGACTTGTCCCTGATTTAATTTTTTCAATTATTTGTGGACATGTTTTGTTTCTGTTTTTGATTGTATTTTTTTTAGGTTGTTTTTTATTTAAAAAAAAAAATCCAAAAACATTGAAAATTTTTCAAAAAGACAAAAATATTTTATTTTTGTGTCTTGTTTTATTTGTTTTGAGGATTACATGAGTTATGATATCTCTCTCTTGATTTCAAACATAATTGATATTGTGGAGAAACTTGAATAGTATGTGTTATATAAGTGCTAAGCTTTTTCTAATTTTGTGTGAGTATGTACTAGTTTGTACATGTACTCAAGGCTTAATTAAGAAATTGATATTTCTTGTTTGTGTACCCTCTATAGCTTAGTTAAGCACTGTCATGCATTGCATTTGCATTGTTCATTTAGCATTATATGTGCTTTTTTGTTTGTGGTCATATAGTTTTTTAAAAACCAAAAAGATTTTTGTGTTTTGTATTTCACATCTTGGATTTATAATCAAGGATTGGCCATATTATCTTTACATAACAAGTTTATGTACCTTGTTTAGCTTTGATGAGCTTATTTCTTGCACTTTACTAGTTTGAGCTTAGTAGTGCATGTTGTGTGGGAGATGTTTATAGTTTTTGATCGCTTTGTCTTGATCTTGAAGTCACATGTCTTTGACTGTCGGACTTGAACCTTTTTAAGAAAGGCATAAATAACCATCTCACCACTATTCACTAGCCAATCATGAACACCTTAGTGCATATTGTAAGATTCTGTACTCGAGAAAGTGTAGCACATGCACAAAAAGAACATAAGGTGTAGCCTCGGTTCAAATGCTTAATGCTTAATGCTTAATGCTTAAAATTAGTGTGTACTATTAGGCTTGATGTCAAATCACATAATTAAAATTGGTGTGTATATTATGAGGCAAAATTCAAGAAACTTACATGATTGCAAGCTTATGTTCTAAGAGATGTGGGAGTTATATGATGTAACTCTTTAGGTGATAGTCTCTTTTAAATTCTATGTGATGAATTTTGTAGACTTTATGATTGATTGCTATTCACATATCACCTCACATGTATCTCAAGTTTTTACTAGTTGCACACACTACACAAGTTACTCTTTGCTAAAATTGGTACATTATATTGTGTGTGATTTTGTTGTGGCCATCCAAAATTAAAAGTTCCTTGATCTTAATGCAAAATGTGTTTAAAGTTTGAGAAATTGGAAATTCTAGAGCTTGAATGTACCCGAATTGGGGATTTTGTTCAAATTAGGGTTCAATTGATGCAATTGGCTTATTGAATTGATGTAATTGATCATTATATTGTGTATTCTAACTTGTGTGATGATCAATTGATCAAATTTTTCCTAAAAACTTAACAAGTGGTTTTAAATTTTTGGAGTTTTATTAGAAACTCTATGCTCAAGCCAATTTTGTGAATTTAACTTATATTGAACTTAGTTTCACTGCATTAGAGCATGCATCATGACATTTTTTTTCATGCATCATTTGTGTCCATCTTGCAGTTTTGCTGTCATATCTCTCATTGTTTTCATACATAGCATGCATACACTTTGCTAAATTGGGTACTCAACTTGATTTAAAAATTGATTGATTAATTTTTGAGTTTTGTACATTCTAGTATACGCTATTTCTTATGTGTGAACTGCAGAAAATATTTTTCTTAAGAGATATGATGGATAATCAATGTGCAAATATTTTTCTCTATTTATGCAACTGTTTGTGGGTCACATAGTGTCAAGTTTGCATTTATTGAAAGAGAGAATATTTTTTTCAAGTGTATCCTCACCTTAGTTTTTAACTTTGGTTTGTGTGTTTTTATTTTCCCCATCTCCTAATTTTTCCTCAAAACTGTTTTTTCCAAAAACTTGTTTTGTTTTTCCTATTTTTATTGGGGGAGATTTTTTTTTTTTTTTTTTTTTTTTTTTTTTTTTTTTTTTGTTCATAGGAGGAGTTGTCTCTATTTTCTATAGAGTTGAAGTGATTTGTGTCCTTTGATTCTCTATTTTCTCTTATCCTTTATTGCGTATGGTGATTGTTTACTCTTTGCATGAGTTGTCTTTGTCAATACGTGACAAAAATGGGGAGAAATTATTGATTTATGGGAATCATGTTTGTCTTGTTTAGGGGGAGTTGAAATTATTTTTGAAAGAGGAGAATATAAATAAAAACTTTTTGTTGTATTTAACTTAGGGAGAGAGTTAGTTTTATTTATGTTTCTTGTTCACTGCTCATTGATTTATATTTATGAGTTATTCATGATATATGTCTTTGTTTTGTGTTTTGTGAAGTCAAGAATTTATTTGTTGATTTACTGCTTTTTTGTCACACATGCATTTATGCGTTTTGTTTAGTGTTTTAGGAATATACAGGTTGATTCAATTGAGCTGCTGTTTACACTTGCAACTGATGGATAGTAGTTAGGATTGAATTTATGTCATGAGCATTATTTTTGTAAAGGGCTTTTATTTGTAAACTTTGAGCTTTTTAATTTGTGTTTTGTCACGGATTGCCAAAGGAGGAGTTTGTTAGGTTCTAAAGACTTAGGATTTTATGTATTTAGAACTCTAATATGTATTGTTGGCAAACCATGATCAAAACAGGTTGTTAGTCTTGTTTAGACTTGCTCAAAGTGGAGGCGTTTTATGTAAAGTTGGAATCGAGTGGCTGCAGAAGTATTAGTGACTTTCGGCCTATCTCGATCAATCGAAAATTAGACTCGATCGATCAAATCTCGGGCAAAACGTTTTTCTGCAGAATTTCCGACTCAGCCCAAGCCCATTAAGGATTAGGATTTCAGATCTAATTCTCCTAGTATATAAAGAAAACCCTAGCCACGTTTTGGAGTGTAGTCCTTGTTGCACATATTTTGCTGTTTGTGTGAATCTCTTGTGAGATCCTTGAGGAGCTTTCCTTCACATAAACTTAGGATTTTTTAGGTAGAGATTATATCAACACCTTGATGATCAACTCTGTTGCTGCCATTGAAGCTTAAAGAAAAACAAGCGTGGGTGCTTGTATCTGGTGGAGAATCCAAGAAAGAAAGAGTCCATGGATTTGGAATTTGCATGTGGTTGTGTCAGTAAGTTCTACTGGTGGGTAGCATCAGGAAGTCAAGTGGGGAGCTTGTAAGTCCTTTTGTATGAACTTCGATTCTTTTGCATAGTGGATTCAGGTTTACCTTGAGGATAGCTAGGTCAAATCCTCCCCAGGTTTTTACCGTGTGGTTTCCTGGGTCATCATATCTTGTGCTATTTATTATTCCGCTGCTTTATATTCTTGATATGGTTGTGTGATTGTGATAACCTAGATTTGCATAAATTGACTAAGTTAATTACTTGGCTAATTAACTAGGTTAATATGGTTGGTTTAAGGGGTCTAAATTTCTATCAACTTCATATCATTTTTTTAAGTGTTAAACTGAACCTCAGTTATGTCTGGTTCCTTGGACCACCTACTTTGGATAAATTGATACTTCATATCATTTTTCTAAGTATCAAATAGAACCTTGGTTATGCCTGGCTCCTCTGACCACATACCTTGGGTAAATTGATATTTTAAATCATTTTTCTAGGTGTTAAACAGAACCTTAGTTATGCTTGGTTCCTTGGATCACCTACTTTGGGTAAATTGACATTTTAAATGGTTTCTCCAAGTGTTAAATGGAACCTTGGTCATATCTGGTCCTCGGACCACATGCCTTGGGCAAATTCATACTTTCTGTTATTTATCTAAGTATCAAGTAGAATTAGCCATGCTAAATAGCAGAGATCTTCATGGTAGTAACTTGAGCAAATGGACATTCATGAGCATCACTTAAAGCATTTGAAAGAACACCAAGTATATCTATTATCTATTCAAGAATTGATTATCCCTCCAATCCTTTAGGTTTACTGATAAGTGGGGGATTAAGTGGAGTCAGACATGTGAGGGTACTTTACCATTATGTCTGTTTTCGAGGTTAAGGTTATACCTTGCCGAAATTGTGTACTTAGTAGGTTTGGCCTATCCTGTTGCTGATCATGTGAGGTGTGATAACTATGCTACCACTTATGCAGATAAATAAATGGGGTTGTATCTTATTGTCATGTTCACTAAGTGTTAAATAAAATAGAAACTATATCAACACTTGTGTGAGAATCACAAGAAGAAAGAAAATGTTCATAACTTTCATTAATTTAAGCCTTAGAAAAAGGCAGATTAATTACAAAGGATTAGACAGATTACAAATCTTGAAAATAGAAACAACAATTAAAAAAATTAAAAAAATTAAAAAAAAAAAACTAAAAACTATTACTCTAAAATACTTCTTTTTTATTAAAATCTTCTCCTTTGGTGGGGCCTTGGTAGATTGGGGGAGTGCTGCGTTTGAGGATTCTGAGTCTTTTCTTTTGGGATTACCCTTGGCAGGCACTGGGAGAGTGGCTAGAACAATCTCCATCCTGGAAGGTACCTCTTTATCTTTAAGTGAATCCTAGGGAATAGTCGGGGGCTTGGTGGCATCTGGGACCACTCCCATAGTTGCATTTGCCTCTTTTTCAATGACCTCGAGTTTGGAAAGGCTGTTAGAGGAAGGAGGGACCTTGGCAGGGCTGCCCTT
Source organism: Quercus ilex subsp. ballota (assembly GCA_032727855.1). Taxonomy (NCBI): domain Eukaryota; kingdom Viridiplantae; phylum Streptophyta; class Magnoliopsida; order Fagales; family Fagaceae; genus Quercus; species Quercus ilex. The sequence goes on from CM064909.1 coordinate 3,194,628, forward strand.
CCCAAGTTCTTCCACCTTGGAGGAGGTGTCAACCTTGAAGCTAGCTGAGATTGGTACGCGGATAGTAGGAGGGTAGTATACACTCTCGGCTCTCCTAAGTGCGGAATAGGCCTCAACCCCAGCCCAGTTAAAGGCTACATTCCATACCTGGAGGCGGTAGTTTCTACATACCCCCAAGACCTCAGCCTTGAGGGCCTCCTCGGTCTCTGCCACCCCTACATCATAACCGTCTTGCTTGGCTTGGTCCCTTGCCTTCTTAACCTTCTCCAGTTTCTTCTTTAGGGCGGTGATTTACTCTTTGGAGGTGGCCAGCTAGTCCTCGGCCTGACGAAGTAGCACTCGTTGACTTTTAGCCTGCCTCTCAGCGCAGTCAAGGGCAGCTTCAGCACTCTTTTTGTCTCTTTCTACATCAATTAGTTTATTTTTTAGCTCGTTTATTATTTTTTTGGCCACATTGAGCGCCTCCACGGCCACAATGTGCCTTCCTTGTTCTTCTCTCATTTGTCAATGGGAGAAATTTACTATCTCCTCAACCCTAAATGTGGCTTGAACGGACTGCCGAGAAAAGAAACATAAAAAAAATAAAAAATGATGAGGGAAACAATAAAAGGAAGAAAAGGGAGGAAGGTTGCGGTGTTTAAGACTGATGAAAACCTTGTGCCTCCTCATGGACTTTAGATTGGCCGTATCCTCAGGAAGCAACAGTGCCTGCTCCACTGCATCGGCCATGTAGCCAGCCTTCCCTTGCTAGAAGTCCCGGATAGAGGCATTGACAGGTAGAGGAGCTCCATCCAGCGTTGGAGTAGGGGTCTAAGATGAAGGTCCAACTTAAGAATCACTCCTCTTGTCAGCCATTGTCTGCCCTACTCTAGCTTGTTTGGCCCCTCTTTGGGGCTCAACTTCCTAGAAGGGGTGGCTTTTTCCCACTTCCACCACCTATTTTCCATTTTGCTCCCTCTTTATTTTATGGTCGACGGGATTAGATCGAAGAGGTTGGGTGGGTAGGGGTGTTGGAAGCCTGGTCTAGGCTGCCTTCCCTGGTGCGTTCCCCCTAGGTTGGGACTTTAGTAGCTCTTGGACAATTGACCTGGGCTTGCGCTGTATCCCCATGGCATCTGGTTCATTAGTAAGGGTACGTTTGGTACACTTTAATGATTATTACATGGGAATAGGAATAAGTATTACAAGGAATACATTACGTTGGAATGTAATAAGCATTACTATTCATTAGTTTGGTGACCATTTAGGAATCGAATCCTAAATATGCATTCACAATTTAGTAGAGTATAAAAAGAAAGTGTAATTAAATCATTTTTAAGTCAAATTTCCTAAAATACACTTATTTTAGGGTGTTCAAAATAGAGCTAATAAATAACAACAAGGAAAATTTAGTTTCTTTCCTTTTGAAGATGTGCAATTAATGGCTTTTTAGGAAATTTTTTTAAAAAGTTATTACATAAGGTGAAGGAATAAATATTCAGTACTTTTGATAAGGAATAGCTATTCCTCATTTTGAAGAATAGCTATTCATAAGGAATAATTATTCATTGTAATAAAAATATAACCAAACAACCGAATAGTTATGTCATAGGAATATCTATTACATTACAGTGTTTATTACAGTTTACCAAACGTGGCCTAACTTCCTGGTTATGACTGGCTTGGGTTGGGAAGAGATGGCTGAGGTCACCAGTTGGGACTTCTGGGGACTGAGGCTGGTTGAAGACTAGGTATTCGTCCCTTGAGTCCGGGATGTCTACTATCTCTTCTTTCTTTTCTTCTTCTTCTTCCTTGATAATAGGATGGGAAGGAGTGGCCTCTCTGCTTGTATATTGAAGTGGTAGAGTTGCTAGAGATACGACTTTTGCAATAGGGTTGGTGGTAAGGAAACCAGGAGCTGCGACACTTATCTGGTGCAAGCGCGGATCCCTTGCCTTTATCTGGCACTTCGGCGCCTGGAAGCTAGATGACGAAGGCTTGTAGCCGAGCCGAGGATCAAGTGAGCCGCTCTCAGTTGACCATCTTTGTGAACAAACACCTCGGCTTGGAGTATCTTGTCTACACTTGGCTGGTTGACAAGGCTGAAGTTCGGAATGACGGCATGATGATCTGCAAAATCATTAAGAGAAATAATCAGAGAAATGAATGGTGCAAATCAAAGGAAATTTCAAATACCAACACAAAAGGAAGAAAATAGGACCAGAATGTGTCAAAGTGAAGAAAAGGTAATTTAAAAGAAATAAACCTAGACCTAAGACCCGACCTGGTTGCCCCTCTTTTGTCGGGCAGGAAAGGCCATCGTGTCACTCCCATGACATGATCAGGAAATAATTATTTATGCATTTGTCGGAATCAGGACGGCATGAGATAAGTTTGACCTTGGGGTGCCTAGTTTTTAAGTAATACCCTTGCCCTTTTAGGTGGTGGAGGTTATAGACCCAGTTGACATCATGATGGGTAAGCTTTAAGCCCATTTTCTCATTAAGGGTGTCTACACTCCCTGAAATCCTAAACATGTTTGAGGCACATTGGGTGAGAGCTAATCTATGAGCCTTAAGGTAATCCCTAATGATGGTGCTCATGGGAATTCTCATCTCACCCTCTATAAAGGCAATCATTGGGATGACCACTTCTCCCTCTTACCTTTTCTCATGCCATTCCCCTTCCTTACAATACCTAATGGGACTTCTGGTGGGATTCTGTATTGAGCTTTAAAGTTCTAAATACTTTCTGTGGAGTCTACCAAATAAGCGAATCTACCCATTTAGTTGGAGGTAGGTAAAAGTGAGAAGGAGAGAAAAGGAAATTAAGAGGGTCGAGGAGGAAAGAACTATGTGAAAAGAAAAATAGAAGGAAAAGTAAATAGAAAGGGTCAAAATGACTTACATGAAATAGGAAACTCTCCTCAAACTAGCTCTTGGTATTTATGAGTGCAAAGGTTCAGTTTATGAGTGCAGAGGTTCAGTGTATGAATGCTAAAGTGAGGTAAATGAGGTATTTAGGCAATATTTATATCAGAGAGAGAGTGACGAGCGGGAAAATTCCTGCTCGAGTTCCAATAAAATCTCCAGCCGTTGGATCCACATCGCACCGTAGAACGTGGGAAACATAGAGCTGCAAAAATTTAATGAAGGCGTGTCTTAGATGTTGAAGCATTAGGAGCATGCATTGGGCAATTAAAAAGGCGTTTGCGTAGATAAAGGTGATGTATAATAAGTGCAGAGTGGTTGTGGTGATATCAAAATCCTCATTTTTGCCTGAGTAGCAAAAGAGGGGTATTTCGAGGGGCTATTGTAGGGATGTTAGGCCTAGTAGAATATATTGGGCCAAGGGCCCAGTCCGAGGACACCTAATAGTCCGAGGACGGGTAAACGTGTTATGGAGGTCAGCACTAATAAATAAAGGAAAGGATCTAGGCATGATGTTCCAGGGAGGTGATTTGAGGAGGAATGCTTCCTCGACTGAGTAAAGCCGATGTCAGAAGGTGTGATCTGACATTAAGAGCAATGTTTCGGACAATTCCATTGACGATGATAAGTATTAGGAAGGAACAGGACAGAGGGAGGCTATGAAATATCTAAGAGAAAGCTGCTACCACCACATTAAATGCTCTGTAACTAACTCTCTGACCACATTAATGAGGAAGTGATACCTGAACAGTAATTTTCAGCCTTACAGCTACTCCCCGAAGACTTCAGGAAAGTGTTGATGGGACAAGGATCAACACTAGCAATCTAATCTACACGTGGAGGGTAAAGATGAGAAGAAGAAGATAGTATAAAACGGAAAGAAGGCCTTGAGAAAAAGGGATTGGAGAATTAAGAGAGAAACACAGTAGCAATCAGTACTGTACCTGTAATCAACTTCAAGAAATATATACAAGAATTGATCTCCTCAGATTGTGCCGAGGACAATTTTCATTAGATACAATCAGTCTATTTTTTTTTTTATTGTCATTTGGATCCACTATGATTGTTACCCAACTCATTAGAGCCTAGTTTTCCAACCCACTCTCTACAAATTCATTGTATTGGGCACTTTGGGCTTAAATCCTTTGCATTTTTGGGCCTAGGACTCAAATTGTGACCTTATAACTACCACTAGACTCTCTATCTTCTTCTAAATTTTTTCAAATCTAATTCCCAAATAAACTTTACTCTTCTCTTAGGGTGTGTTTGGTTGGAGGGGTGAAAAAGTGGGAGGATAGAAAAGATTTTAATTTCTCTCATTTTTGTTTGGTTGGGAGTGAAAAAATGGAAGGATGGAGAAAATGAGTTTGTATAAATTTACTCATATAACCTTGTTAAAAAATGATTCTCAATTAAAAAAAAAAAAATCATCCAAATTTATTTTTTTTAAAAATCATTTCCATAAAAAAATCATTTCTAGTTAAAACACACACACACAAAGCACCATGCCCACTCCCATGTTTAGGAAGTCAACAGAAAAAACAAATATATATATATATATATATATATATATATATATATATAAAGGAGGCAATGTTCATGCCTAGGAAACCATAAGAAAAAAAAAATAGCCAATTGGACTTTGCCCATGTGTAGTCCCCCCCCCCCCCCCCCCAACTTGGTTTTTTCTCCATTTTGGAGAGACAAATTTTGCGTGGGCCCAGGTGAAAAATGACATGGCCCCACCAGAAAAGTTTCTCTCCCTCCCCCTTACCAAACAACACCCTTCCCCATTTTCCCTCATATTTTCTCTCCTTTTTTTTCTCCCATCCCTCCTATTTCACCTCCTACCAAACATACCCTTAGGCTCTCTCTCTCTCTCTCTCTCTCTCTCTCTCTCTCTCTCTCTCTCTCTCCATGGCCACCTACAACTACCGACTCCATTTCTTTGTTGCAACACTACTCTCCCCTAACCTTCAATTCCAACAACCACAAAGCATTCCCTACCTTTGCTCCGATCACCTCCAAATATTCTCTTTGTGGTAATTTTCGCATATTTTTTTTCTTTTTCTTTTTAAAAAATCATGTCCCACAACTCTACCTTCAAATTTCACTAACGTATAGATAAAGAAAAATAGCAATTTGTGGGTAGGTTCAGAGCACCAAAATTTGAAGTTACTATGCTTATCTATTATTTTTACCCATTATATCTATATGAATTTCTAGTCTAGATTCGTAATGCAGAGATCCTTTTATGGTATTGGAGAATTAGAAGAGTAAAAGTTACTCACCACTAAAATCATTTTCTGGAATAAGTGTCAATCATTCATTGGGTAGAAAATACCAAATCATATACTGAGTTGGTACTTGGTAATACAATAATATGGTATACTTTCTCCTAGTTCTACTGTCTTCTTGAGTCTAGTACTCTTTTAAGTTTCATCTTTTATTGAGCCACACGTGAATACTTGTGCTTAGCTTTGGAAATGACAAAGCAATTTTTTTTTTTTTTTTTTTTTAAATCCAAGTGTTAGACTAGGTATTGTCTAGGTACAATGGTATATAATATTATTAATATTATTGTTAGGTCACAATCTGAATGACCCCTTGTGATTAACCCTAATTAATTAATTTAGCCAAGTAATTAATTAATCAATTAATTATGCAATTTTATGGAAGCACAAACAAATCACCAATCAACTAAATATGCAGCGGAAAATAAATAACATGGTGATTTGTTTACGAATGGGGAAAACCCTAATGGCAAAAACCCCACCGAGTGATTTTCAGGTCACCATTCCCGAAACTCCACTATTATCAAATCAAGCGGTTACAAGTAAAGGAATCCCAAGTACCTTACCAACCTACAGTTGAACCCTTACCCCAATACCCAATTGGACTTGATCTGTAGTGACAGTCTCCACCTTTGATGCACGGCTCCCAAGTACGTGACTAACCAATGCGCGGATCCAAGTACGCGACTTCAGAACACCAACTAAGGAAGAATGGTTGGCTGCAAAGTTCTTCAGTTCATCCACTTGATGAATAGCAGGAAGATGCTTGGTTACAAAACCCTATGGTGCAAATACACAGCAACTTCTTGATGGAAGATGAACTAGGTCAAGAACTTCGTCTGTTGATCACAATTTGCTTAAACAGAGATTGCTCAATGATAATGCAACTTGTGTCACCCAAAACGGCTCTTAAAATAATCCTTTTATATGTTTAGGGTTAGAAGAAAAGAAGGCCCAAAAACATATTCACGGATCCCAAGAAAATCAGATTGGAACTCTGACTTTTTAAATCTCGACAGATAGCAGGTGTCGAGGTAGCTGTCGAGAGGTGTCGAGCTTTAAAAACTTTGCACTTCAGCTTGCTTTCTCTTGGACAGACTTGATGACTTCAACACTTGACCTTGAAACATTGTTTCTTGAAGTATTAAAAACACCTAGCTACCCAATTACAAGCAAAGTGCGTTTTGTCAAAGGATTAGCCAATTTACATAACTAAGTGACATATGTTCTTAAACAAGTTAAAACATATATGTCCTAACAATTATATATATATATATATATATATATATTTGTAGGGACACAATTTGACTCCCAAGCCCAAAGGAAGTATGAACTTTGGCCCAAAGAACCCAATACAATGAATTTGTAAAGAGTGGGTTGGAAAACTAGGCTTTAATGAGTCAGATAACGAGTAAAGTAGATCCAAATGACAAGAAAATGAAGATAAACTAGTTTAATCTAAAGAAAATCATTCTCGGCACAGTCCGATACTCTTGATTGCTACAGTATTTTTCTCTTAATCTCTCAATCCCTTTCTCTTATTGCCTTCTTCCTATTTTATACTATCCCTTTGCCTTCATCTTTGCCCTCCACGTGTAGGTTAGATTGTTGGTGTTGATCACTGTCACATCAACACCTTCCTAAAGTCTCTTCTTCCTATTTTATACTATCCCTTTGCCTTCATCTTTGCCCTCCACGTGTAGGTTAGATTGTTGGTGTTGATCACTGTCACATCAACACCTTCCTAAAGTCTTTGGAGAGTAACTATAAGGCTGAAAACTACTGTTCAGGGATCACTTCCTCATTAATGCGGTCAGAGAGTTAGCTGCAGAGCATTCAATGCGGTGGTAGCAGCTTTTCCTTAGATATTTCCTAGCTCCCACCCCTTTTGTACGTTCATAATGCATGTCCTTATTAATAAAACCTCCTGGAACATCACCCTTGATGATAGGACACACATTTTGATCTCCATTTCGCTTAGCCAAGGGGATATTCCTCCTCGGCCCACCTCTCCCAGCCTTTACCGTCACAACTTGCTCGTGAAGTTCAAAGTCTTACGTTTTCCTTATTGTTGATCTATTCTCGGACCATTGAGCCTCCTCGGACAAGGCCCAAGGCCCAATATATATTTGGGCCAGTGTCCCCACAATATTAATGTTTACTTATAGTTCAAAAAAATGGTTATTTACACTAAAAAAGGATGTATCGGAAAAATGTTATGTCTATTTCATTTTCACAACAAATTATAGATTGAAAGTTGTTTTTTGTTTTAATTTGAACTTACCACTGAATTTTTTTTTCCACCAATATCAACCTTTAATAAACTCTCACTTATGATTTTTTGTTAAAATATTGTGGACCTAGCATTTGTGAATTTATTTAAGATCTATATATATTAATTAAAATATTAATAACTTTTGTGCTTGCAATAAGTGCTTTTAATTCTCACATTTATTATATTTTTTGTAAGGACTAGATTTGGTTCCTTAGCCCAAACGGTAGAAGGACTTAGGCCCAAATAGCCCAACACAATGAATTTGTAGAGAGTGGGTCGTAAAACTAGACTTTAATGGATTAAGTAACGTTCACCGTGGGCCAAGAATGACAAGAAAGCAGGGAAAAATAGATGGCAACACCAATATTACAAAGGAAAATTCTCCTCGGCAATGTTCGAGAAGACTGGTTCTTGAATATATCACTATGGGACTTGATAACAGTTTCCGTTCTTTATGCTACAGTGATTTCTTTGTGATTTTTTCGATCCCCTTTCTTTGAAGGATCTCTTAAATTATATAGCCCCCTTTCGATGATCCTGGCCCTCAATTTGTTGATTATGCAGACCACTACTCAAGTACTTGTCCCATCAGACACTTCTCTAAACCTTCTGTGAGATGCAGCAACCAAGGCGGCACTGTTCAAAAGTCTTCTCCACATAAATGTGGCTAGGAGGTTTGGTGGGATGCATTAAATGTGGTGGTGGTTCCCTCCCTTCAGTCATATCAGGGTTGGCCCTCTCGCTAAAGGCCCTTTGCTACAGTAAGACCTTCTAGGGCAATATGCCAGTGACCTGGCCTTGTCGTCCGAGGGTGTGGCCTCCTCGAAATTTCACTGGCCCTCCTCAGCCTCAGGTATGACACAAGGTCATGGTATCTCAACAAATTGTTGTATCCCACATTTTTTACAATTATCCAAAATGTGAGTTTTATTTGTAGAAAAATTATAATAAGTGAGTGTTTGGATTCACGTTTTTCCCTCATGTTTGCATTTTTTGCCTTTTTTTTTTCCAGCGTGTATGAATAGTAACCGCATTGTTCATGCACATGGATTCACTATGCAGGAGACAAAGTGCACTATTCACGTACTGTTCATGGGTTCCACGACACTATTCACACATTTAAAAATTATTTTGCTACAGTATTTTCAGTTTTCAATTTTCAGCAAAATAAGCTGTATTCAAACGAACCCTAAGTGTTTTTTTTTTTAAATTTTAAAATCTAACTTTATTTAATTTTTCTAGACAAATTAAATTAAATTCATTATTTAATATAATAGTAACACTTTTTTGAATTGATACTATTATGTTATGTGTGTGTGTGTGAGTGCGTGGTTTTCTTTTAGGAATTCCGAAACACCCTAAAATAGTACCGAAATATTCCATTCTAATAGAAAGACTTAAACGAGGTTTGAAACGGAATTAATAACATTGGTAAACATAAAATTTTTCACAAGTATATGTTTGGGCAAGATTTAAGTATAATACTTAGGTGTTATTTCTTAAATTTCCCTCTTAAAATTTTAACATGTGGCTTTTTTTACACGGGATGGAAGTGTATTTTTTAATTAAATAGACACATAGCTGAATTTTAAGAGGGGAACACAAGGTATTGTACATAAGTTTTGTCCTTTTTGTTCAATCTTCAATTGACCAAAATTAGGTTTAAAGCATGTGTTGTGTATTCAAGAGTTAGACCCTTTTGGATATACACCACTGTCAATTTTTTTAAGACTTTCTCCCCTCTGTGTGTGTGTGTGTTAAAAATACTTAGTGTTCTAAAAAAAGTATCAAAATTTGGGAGAGATCAAATTTTAATTTTAAATAGTGTGTTGCTCTGTGCATATGCACGAGTACAATTAAAAATAATCACAATTATGCGATTCAAATTATACATGGTATTAGCTTAATTTAATTAGTTTTAGACTTTGGTTTTTACACCAAATAATTCGCTTGCCACAAATATTAAAAACTTAGATGGACATGAGATGGAAAATTGGACTCCAATTGAAATCCAATTTAAAATCTAATTGAATTTGGACTCTTGGATTTTTACACTCAATAATTTACTTGGCACAAAATTAAAAATTAAATGTGACACGTGGTGCAAAATTGAGAATCTAATTAAATTCTAATTGAATTTTCTCTGAACTTTGGCTATTAATATTATATATATATATATATATATATATATATATATATATATAATTTAGAATTTAATTGGTTTTAGACTCTTCGGTTTTTACACCGAATAATTCACTTGTCACAAAAATTAAAAGTTTAGATAGATACGTGATGGAAAATTAGACTCCAATTGAAATTCAATTTAGAATCTAATTAGATTTGGACTCTTAGATTTTACAATTAACAATTTACTTGGCTCCAAATTAAATGAGACACATGAAGCAAAATTGAGAATCCAATTAGACTCAAATATTTATTTAGGGTGTTCAAGTTTTTCTTTTAGGGTGGTCAATTTTTTTTTTCCTAAGATTGTCAACAACATACCCCTTTCCCTCTCCCTTGTCAACAACATACCCCTTTCCCTCTCCCTTGTCAACAAAATATATTAATTTAAAATTTAATTTTTTTTGGTAAATAAAAAATGGGTAAAGGGGGCGACCAATGTGTTGTGGCTTCCCTACCCTATATCCCTTGTCAATAACTAGCTGTGTGTTGTGGCTTCCTTACCTGGGCATGACCATATTAGCACCCTACCTGCTCCCGAGTGAGACTGCATACTCCGAGTACACTAAAAAAAATCGTCCTGTCCCAGCGTTTTTTTCCCGACGTTTTTCAAAACCACTGTTATAGATAAGCCTGTACCAGCGTTTTTTGAAAGCGCTGGTATAGGAAACCCTATTGCGGCATTTTTTTCCCTGCGCTTTACAAACCGCTGTAATAGGAGGCCTATAGCGGCATTTTTAAAAAATGCTGGTATAGGACGCCGAAAAGCGCTGGTATAGGGTGACCTTATCCCAGCGCTTCAAATTTCTCCATAAGGGAATGAGGAGACCTGTCCCAGCGCTTTTGAAAACGCTGGAATAGGGGACCCTATACCAACGCTTTTAAAAGCGCTGGGATAGGTCTCCTCATTCCCTTATGGAGAAAGACCTATCCCAGAGCTTCAAAAAGCACTGGGATAGGGCACCTATAGGGGTTTTTTTTTTTTTTTTTTTTACAAGATAGAATTTCTACTCTAGTACTTATACTTGTAGAGGGATTTATTAATTATCAAATGACCAATACTCCCCTAAACCTAGAAAAACACCAACGTACCCTCCAAACATCGAAAAAGAGCAAAAACACCCCCGATACCTAAAAAAAGACTAATATACCCCCCAAACATTATAAATGACTGAAACACCACCCAAAACATAAAAAATGACCCAAGCACCCCCTAAGACATCGAAACTGACTGAAGTACCCCTTGTGCCTAAAACTAGCCAAAATAGTCTCGATTATTTGAATAAGACCAAAATACCGCTATAAGTTTGATAAATGACAACAATGCCCCCAAAAAGATAAAAAATGTCCAAAACACAACCGACACCCAGAAAAGGACTAATACACCCCCGAAACATAAAAAAAGACCGAAATACCCCCAAAACATCGAAATGACCGAAATACCTCCAAAATACATCAGGTGTAACTTGAACCCAACCATATATTTCTTAATTCAATGTGAGTTTTGACAAACCTACCGTTAGATTACATTATCTTCATATTTTTTCCATGCTTACAAAATTTCAGGGTGATCAAAGATTAATAGTCATGTCATCAATCAATTGTTTAAATTCAAGTTTTTGTAGTTTAAAATAACGCATAAAAGATAGGCAGCTAAGATCAAATGGTAAATTACATCCGATTGGCTGCATGTTAACAACATATAGAACATGTAATCCAACGGTTGGATTTTCAAAATATGAATTCAATAATAAGTTATTGATTGGTGTAACATTTTTTAGAGTTACATCAGGTGTAACTTGAACCCAACCCTATATTTCTTAATTCAATGTAAATTTTGACAAACCTACCGTTAGATTACATTATCTTTATATATTTTTCAAGCTTAAAAAATTTCAAGGTGATCAAAGATTAATAGCCATGTCATCAAATCCAACGATTAAATTTCATTACACTCTTCAAATCCAACAGTTAAATTTCAAATCTAAGAATGGCATGTGATGGACATGTGTTGTGTACCTATATGACTATATATATTCTCTCAATTTGACCATCCAACTAGTCATATTATTTGTATAAAGAAGTAAACGTAATTAATCATATATTAAAATTTTTACATAAATTTAATATTAGCTATGATTATTTCTTTTTTATCTTAAATGAGATAGAATGTGTGAAAATTTTTGTTGTGTGGTATTTTTTTTAGAAAGTTCTGTGGTGAATTTTATTGAGTATATGTGATTATTTTTTATTTTTAAATTTTATTTCATAGCTCATTAATAAAATGACCAAGCAGTGACTTCACCAAATTGCATATTTTTTTTAAAAAAAATAAATATAATTTTTTTTATACTACTAAATGCATAAATATAGTTAATTTTCATTAATTATCAATATAGATAGAGTAGAAATTCTATCTTGGAAAAAAAATTAAAAAAAATTAAAAAAAAAACTATATGGGACCTATCCCAGCGCTTCCAAAAGCGCTGGGATAGGCCTTCCTTCATAAGGAAACGGAGGGGCCTGTCCCAGCACTTTTGGAAGCACTGGAATAGGGTGACCCTATCCCGGTGCTTCTAAAAGCGCTGGGATAGGCTCTCCTCCATACGGGAACGAAGGGGCCTGTCCCAGCGCTTTTGGAAGCGCTGGCATAGGGTCACCATATTCCAGCGCTTGCAAAAGCGCTGGGACAGGCCTTCCTCCATAAGGAAACAGAGGGGACTGTCCCAGCACTTTTGGAAGCGCTGGGACAGGCCTTCCACCATAAGGGAACGGAGGGGCCTGTCCCAGCACTTTTGAAAGCGCTAGAATAGGGTGACCCTATCCCAGCGCTTCCAAAAGCGCTGGGATAGGCCTTCCTCCATATGGAAACAGAGGGGCCTGTCCCAGCACTTTTGGAAGCGCTAGAATAGGGTGACCCTATTCCAGCGCTTCCAAAAGCACTGGGACAGGTCTCCTCATTCCCTTATGGAGAAAGACCTATCCCAGCGCTTTTTGAAGCGCTGGGATAGGTCACCTAAAGGGATTTTTTTTTTTAATTATTATTTACAAGATAAAATTTCTACTCTAGCACTTATACTTATGGAGGGATTTATTAATTATCAAATGACCAATACTCCCCTAAACCTAGAAAAAGACCAACGTACCATCCAAAACATTGAAAAGAGCAAAAACACCCCTGATACCTAAAAAAATACTGATATACCCCCCAAACCTAATAAATGACTAAAATACCCCCAAAACATAAAAAATGACCCAAGCACCCCCTAAGACATCGAAACGGACCGAAGTACCCCTTGTGCCTAAAACTAGCCAAAATAGCCTCGATTATTTGAATAAGACCAAAATACCCCTATAAGTTTGATAAATGACCACAATTCCCCCAAAAAGATAAAAAAAAATGTCCAAAAACACAACCGACCCCCAGAAAAGGACTAATACACCCCCGAAACATAAAAAATGGACGAAATACCCCCAAAACATCGAAATGACCGAAATACCTCCAAAATACATCAGGTGTAACTTGAACCCAACCATATATTTCTTAATTCAATGTGAATTTTGACAAACCTACCATTAGATTACATTATCTTCATATATTTTTCATGCTTACAAAATTTCAAGGTGATCAAAGATTAATAGCCATGTCATCAATCAATTGTTTAAATTCAAGTTTTTGTAGTTTAAAATAACGCATAAAAGATGAGCAGCTAAGATCAAATGGTAAATTACATCCGATTGGCATGAAAATTGGCATGCAAGTTAAGAACATATAGAACATGTAATCCAACGGTTGGATTTTCAAAATATGAATTCAATAATAAGCTATTGATTGGTGTAACATTTTTTAGAGTTACATCAGGTGTAACTTGAACCCAACCTTGTATTTCTTAATTCAATGTAAATTTTGACAAACCTATAGTTAGATTACATTATCTTCATATATTTTTCATGCTTACAAAATTTCAAGGTGATTAAAGATTAATAGCCTTGTTATCAATCAATTATTTAAATTAAAGTTTTTGTAGTTTAAAATAACGCATAAAAGATGAACAGCTAAGATCCAATGGTAAATTACATCCGATTGACATGAAAATTGGCATGCATGTTAACAACATATAGAACATGTAATCCAACGGTTGGATTTTCAAAATATGAATTCAATAATAAGTTATTGATTGGTGTAACATTTTTTAGAGTTACATCAGGTGCAACTTGAACCCAACCATATATTTCTTAATTCAATGTTAATTTTGACAAACCTATTGTTAGATTACATTATCTTCATATATTTTTCATGCTTACAAAATTTCAAGGTGATCAAAGATTAATAGCCATGTCATCTATCAATTGTTTAAATTCAAGTTTTTGTAATTTAAAATAATGCATAAAAGATAAGCAGCTAAGATCAAAGGGTAAATTACATCCGATTGACATGAAAATTGGCATGCATGTTAAGAACATATAGAACATGTAATCCAACGGTTGGATTTTCAAAATATGAATTCAATAATAAGTTATTGATTGGTGTAACATTTTTTAGAGTTACATCAAGTGCAACTTAAACCCAAACATATATTTCTTAATTCAATGTAAATTTTGACAAACCTACCGTTAGATTACATTATCTTCATATATTTTTCATGCTTACAAAATTTCAAAGTGATCAAAGATTAATAGCCATGTCATCAATCAATTGTTTAAATTCAAGTTTTAGTAGTTTAAAATAACGCATAAAAGATGAGCAGCTAAGATCAAATGGTAAATTACATCCGATTGACATGAAAATTGGCATGCATGTTAACAACATATAGAACATGTAATCCAACGGTTGGATTTTCAAAATATGAATTCAATAATAAGTTATTGATTGGTGTAACATTTTTTAAAGTTACATCAGGTGCAACTTGAACCCAACAATATATTTCTTAATTCAATGTGAATTTTGACAAACCTACCGTTAGATTAGATTATCTTCATATATTTTTCATGCTTACAAAATTTCAAGGTGATCAAAGATTAATATCCGTGTCATCAATCAATTGTTTAAATTCAAGTTTTTGTAATTTAAAATAACGCATAAAAGATGAGCAGCTAAGATCAAATGGTAAATTACATCCGATTGGCTTGAAAATTGGAATGCATGTTAAGAACATATAGAACATGTAATCCAACAGTTGGATTTTCAAAATATGAATTCAATAATAAGTTATTGATTGGTGTAACATTTTTTAGATTTACATCAGGTGTAACTTGAACCCAACCATATATTTCTTAATTCAATGTGAATTTTGAGAAACCTACCGTTAGATTACATTATCTTCATATGTTTTTCATGTTTACAAAATTTGAAGGTGATCAAAGATTAATTTCCATGTCATCAATCAATTGTTTAAATTTAAGTTTTTGTAATTTAAATTAACGCATAAAAGATGAGCAGCTACGATCAAATGGTAAATTACATCCGATTGGCATGCACGTTAAGAACATATAGAACTTGTAATCCAACGGTTCGATTTTCAAACTATGAATTCAATAATAATTTATTGATTGGTGTAACATTTTTTAGAGTTACATCAAGTGCAACTTGAATCTAACCATATATTTCTTAATTCAATGTAAATTTTGACAAACCTATTGTTAGATTACATTATCTTCATATATTTTTCATGCTTACAAAATTTCAAGGTGATCAAAAATTAATAGTCATGTCATCAATCAATTGTTTAAATTCAAGTTTTTGTAGTTTAAAATAATGCATAAAAGATGAGCAGCTAAGATCAAATGGTAAATTACATTCAATTGACATGAAAATTGGCATGCATATTAAGAACATGTAGAACATGTAATCCAATGGTTGGATTTTCAAAATATGAATTCAATAATAAGTTATTGATTGGTGTAACATTTTTTAGAGTTACATCAAGTGCAACTTAAACCCAACCATATATTTCTTAATTCAATGTAAATTTTGACAAACCTACCGTTAGATTACATTATCTTCATATATTTTTCATGCTTACAAAATTTCAAAGTGATCAAAGATTAATAGCCATGTCATCAATCAATTGTTTAAATTCAAGTTTTTGTAGTTTAAAATAACGCATAAAAGATGAGTTGCTAAGACAAACGGTAAATTACATCCGATTGGCATGAAAGTTGGCACGCATGTTAAGAACATGTAGAACATGTAATCCAACGGTTGGATTTTCAAAATATGAATTCAATAATAAGTTATTAATTGGTGTAACATTTTTTAGAGTTACATCAGGTGTAACTTGAATCCAACCCTGTATTTCTTAATTCAATGTAAATTTTGACAAACCTATAGTTAGATTACATTATCTTCATATATTTTTCATGCTTACAAAATTTCAAGGTGATTAAAGATTAATTGCCATGTTATCAATCAATTGTTTAAATTCAAGTTTTTGTAGTTTAAAATAACGTATAAAAGATGAGTAGCTAAGATCAAATCGTAAATTACATCCGATTGACATGAAAATCGGCATGCATGTTAACAACATATAGAACATGTAATCCAATGGTTGGATTTTTGAAATATGAATTCAATAATAAGTTATTGATTGGTGTAACATTTTTTAAAGTTATATCAGGTGCAACTTGAACCCATCCATATATTTCTTAATTCAATGTGAATTTTGGCAAACCTACCGTTAGATTACATTATCTTCATATATTTTTCATGCTTACAAAATTTCAAGGTGATCAAAGATTAATATCCATGTCATCAATCAATTTTTTAAATTCAAGTTTTTGTAATTTAAAATAACGCATAAAAGATGAGCAGCTAAGATCAAATGGTAAATTACATCCGATTGGTATGAAAATTGGCATGCACGTTAAGAACATATAGAATATGTAATCCAACGGTTGGATTTTTAAAATATGAATTCAATAGTAAGTTATTGATTGGTGTATCATTTTTTAGAGTTACATCAGGTGTAACTTGAACCCAACCATATATTTCTTAATTCAATGTAAATTTTGACAAACCTATTGTTAGATTACATTATCTTCATATATTTTTCATGCTTACAAAATTTCAAGGTAATCAAAAGATTAATAGCCATGTCATTTATCAATTGTTTAAATTCAAGTTTTTGTAGTTTAAAATAATGCATAAAAGATGAGCAGCTAAGATCAAATGGTAAATTACATATGATTGACATGAAAATTGGCATGCATGTTAACAACATATAGAACATGTAATCCAACGGTTGGATTTTCAAAATATGAATTCGATAATAAGTTATTGATTGGTGTAACATTTTTTAGAGTTACATCAAGTGCAACTTAAACCCAACCATATATTTCTTAATTCAATGTAAATTTTGACAAACCTACCGTTAGATTACATTATCTTCATATATTTTTCATGCTTACAAAATTTCAAATTGATCAAAGATTAATAGCCATGTCATCAATCAATTGTTTAAATTCAAGTTTTTGTAGTTTAAAATAACGCATAAAAGATGAGTTGCTAAGATCAAATGGTAAATTACATCCGATTGGCATGAAAATTGGCATGCATGTTAAGAACATATAGAACATGTAATCCAACGGTTGGATTTTCAAAATATGAATTCAATAATAAGTTATTGATTGGTGTAACATTTTTTAGAGTTACATTAGGTGTGACTTGAACCCGACCCTATATTTCTTAATTCAATGTGAATTTTGACAAAACTACCATTAGATTACATTATCTTCATATATTTTTCATGCTTAAAAAATTTCTAGGTGATTAAAGATTAATAGCCATGTCATCAAATCCAACGATTAAATTTCATTACACTCTTCAAATTCAACAGTTAAATTTCAAATCTAAGAATGGCACGTGATGGACATGTGTTGTGTACCTATATGACTATATATATTCTCCTCTCAATTTGACCATCCAATCAGTCATATTATTTGTTTAAAAAAGTAAACGTAATTAATCATATATTAAAATTTTTACATAAATTTAATAGTAGCTATGATTTTTTTTTTTTTTTTTTTTTTTGGATGAGATAGAATGTGTGAAAATTTTTGTTGTGTGGTATTTTTTTAGAAAGTTCTGTGGTGAATTTTATTGAGTATATGTGATTGTTTTTTGTTTTTAAATTTTATTTCATAGCTCATTAATAAAATGACCAAGCAGTGACTTCACCAAATTGCATATTTTTTTTAAAATAAATATAATTTTTTTATACTACTAAACGCATAAATATAGTTAATTTTCATTAATTATCAATATAGATAGAGTAGAAATTCTATCCTGGAGAAAAAATAAAAAATAAAACCTATATGGGACCTATTCCAGCGCTTCCAAAAGCGCTGGGACAGGCCTTCCTCCATAAGGAAATGGAGGGGCCTGTCCCAGCGCTTTTGGAAGTGTTGGAATAGGGTGACCCTATCTCAGCTCTTCTAAAAGCGTTGGGATAGGCCTTCCTCCATAAGGGAACGAAGGGGCCTGTCCCAACGCTTTTGGAAGCACTGGGATAGGCCTTCCTCTATAAGGAAACGGAGGGGCCTGTCCCAGCGCTTTTGGAAGCGCTGGAATAGGGTGACCCTATCCCAGCTCTTCTAGAAGCGCTAGGATAGG
The DNA here is from genome assembly GCA_032727855.1 of Quercus ilex subsp. ballota. Classification (NCBI taxonomy): domain Eukaryota; kingdom Viridiplantae; phylum Streptophyta; class Magnoliopsida; order Fagales; family Fagaceae; genus Quercus; species Quercus ilex. Next base: position 3,212,901 of record CM064909.1, read on the forward strand.
TCTTCCTCCCTAAGGGAACGGAAGGGCTTGTCTCGGCACTTTTGGAAGCGCTGGGATAGGTTGACCCTATTCCAGCGCTTCCAAAAGCGTCAGGACAGGATCACTCATTCCCTTATGGGGATAGACTTGTCCCAGCACTTTTGAAAGCGCTGGAATAGGGTTTACCTATTCCAGCGTTTCGAAAAGCGCTGGGATAGGTCTCCAAAAACGCTGGGATAGGTCCCTCTTACCACTTAAAAATTTTCAGACTTCCCACTTATTTTTTTCATCTTCCCACCACTTTGGCCTCTCGTTTTTTGGTTCCCAGTTCTTTAGTTCAGATGTTTTCCTTTCACCCACATTTTCTCTCCCTCTCCCTCTCCTTCTCCCTCTTCCTTAACCCACTTCCCCTTCTCCTCTCTTGTTCTTTACTCAAAACCCACCATTTCTTTTCCAAAATTTCAAGCACAAAAATACTACCCAAAACCACAAACTCTACCCAAAGCAAGGTAAGTCTCTCTAGCTCTCATTTCTATTTTGTAGCAATATTTGTATATATATTTGTTGTAAAATTTCTGGTTTTTTAGTTTTGATTTTGGTTGAAGTTTGGTTTGGGTTATGTGTATATTTTTGTGTAACTATTGGTTGATTGTGTGGGTTTTGGTTTTGGTTAAAGTTTACCCAAAGCAAGGTAAGTCTCTCTAACTCTCATTTCTATTTTGTAGCAATATTTGTATATATATTTGTTGTTAAATTTCTGGTTTTTTAGTTTTGATTTTGGTTGAAGTTTGGTTTGGGTTATGTGTATTATTTTGTGTAACTATTGGTTGATTGTGTGGGTTTTAGTTTTGGTTTTGGTTTTGGTTAAAGTTTACCGAAAGCAAGGTAAGCCTCTCTAGCTCTCATTTCTATTTTGTAGCAATATTTGTATATATATTTGCTGTTAAATTTCTGGTTTTTTAGTTTTAATTTTGGTTGAAGTTTGGTTTGGGTTATGTGTATATGTTTGTGTAACTGTTGGTTGATTGTGTGGGTTTTAGTTTTGGTTTTGGTTTTGGTTAAAGTTTTGTTGATTTTGTGGCTTTTTATTTTTGATTTTGGTTAAAGTTTGCTCTATTTTGGAGGAATTGTAGGTGGCAGTAGAGCTAACAAAAATTTGCTCTATTTTGGAATTTAATTTTTAACCACTCGTGATAGTAGTGTCCATGGCTAATAGACCTAATTATGGAGTTAAAGTACTCTATTGTTCCATGAAAATGACAAACTTATTTGTGCTTTAATTCTTGGATATTTGAAGATTCTAGTTGTGGGTTTGGTGCCAGTATTGTTTGTGTTTTTCAAATTGGTGTGGTCTTGTTTCAACTTTTCAGATTTTTGTAAAGTTCAACCCTGGCTTTGGGAACAGAATCCAGTGGTAGTTTTTTCTTTGTCTTTTTAATAATTAATTTTTTTGGCAGAATATAGGAATTTGTGATGGTTCACATTAAGGCAGACAATAATGGATAATATAGATTGAAAGTATTGCAAATTTAGTTTATGGAACTATTAAATATACAATTAAATGGTAAGATTATTATTCTTTTATTTTTTGAGAAAAAGATTCTAATTCTAATTAAGGGTTTAAATATAGAATTAAAATTTAAACTCAATTAAAAACTATATATTAGAAGCTAAAAAGAGTCTTGTAGCTCAAATATTTTTTAAAAATAGTTACAATATGCTGCTAACCTTATAGCTCAATTGATGATTGACACTTTTAGTGTTTTCTTAAAATATGTATATATACATATATATATATATATATATATATATATATTATTTTATCTAAAAAGAAAGGAGTTTATCTCTCTTTTGTTTTGTACAGGGAAATCAAGTTTTGCCTATCTTGTAAAATTTTTATAAAAATTACCGTATTCTATTTTAATATTAATCAAATGCTCATTTAAATGAATTAGCAAATCAAGTTTTTATCTATTGATGTCATATGAGTTTCTTTTTTAAAATTGAATTTTTTTTTTTGAAAACTTTTAAAATTGAAATTCAATAAAGTAATAATATCATCTTTTTTTTTTCTTTTTTTTTGAGAAACAAGTAATAATATCTTTAAATAGCATGTTAGTTAAAAAAAATTTCAAAAATTATTGAGATTTTTAAAACTATCAATTGCATATGTTATTAGTTCATTATAATATATATTTCCTTATTAAAAGATTTATTGTCAAACGTTTAACTGCAGCTGCCACAATATCGTGAGTTGGCAAAGTCAATGTTAGTTAGTAATTTCTATATTTTATCTCAAAAAATGTTAGTTAGTAATTAGAAAACTTTTTCAAACGTTAGTGAGATTCTAAAACTATCAATTGCCTGTATATATTTCCTTATTAAACGATTCATTGTTAAATGTTTTTAAATCATTAATAGGAATTGATATTTGTATTGATTATATATTGCCAAGATTAACAAATCTTACTAACTTTGCTAGGCCATTTCCTGTTGATTTGATTCGTCAAAGCACGTTTTTAAATCCTTAATATGGGAATTGATATTTGTATTGATTATATATTACCAAGATTAACAATCATATTAATGTTACCAGGCTTGCAAAACTTTCTTATTTCCTAAATATATAGTTAGATAGCTGAGTTAGTTGCATTTAGGGAGTGGGAACAGCTTGCAAATCTTTTTGGTCTATTACATGGAGGCAAGACTTTTGAGCAATAATTTTGTTAAAATTGATATATTTTAAAATTTTAAAATTTAAGTGACTAGAGCTTAGGACATGAGATTTAGCAAGAGTGTACATATCTATTAAGTGATTTGTGGGCTTCATGGTATCTGTGTTTTGCTGACGTTATGCATCTACATGTCTTCCCCCCTCTTCTCTATTTTATGAAACCTTTCTTTTTGCAGGAGCTGCTGTTTGCTTTGGGTTGTGGAGGTTTGGTAGGTCCCTTGATTCATGTGTTGATCAAGTTCTTGCAATAGATGGAAGTCAGATGCAGAAGGAGTTGGCAAATATGTAGGTCTCCTCATCCCATTTGCTTTTTGATTGTAAACCTTTCCCATTTGTGCAATATGCTAGTTAAACTGATTACTGGTATTTGTTAAGACACATGTCAACAGACTATGGTTGCTGTCCTAACTAGTTAATGAGCCTTAGCCAATGTAGCTTAGATTTTGAGTTTATCATAGAATTTTGTGTATCATTTGTTTATGAAGTTTTAGAAATTTATCTTCATATTATTATCAATATCCAGTGTAATCAATTCTTTAGTTAGAACTAAACCAAATGGAGTCTCATGGGGCTGAGCTGAGTTTGTATGAAAGTTGGACAGCCAATGTTTTCAACTAGCTCAGCTAGTAAATAAGTGTGTGAGATAGTGTTGATTCTATGTTTTGATCTTACATGTAAAAGTAAATAATAAATATTAAAAATAGTCCAATTAACTCATGGAAGGGATCTAGCCTATAACTAAGTGGTGGGCTGGCATTTAAGGTGATTAGTTATTGTCAAAGTATTCAATAATGTTTTGACCTGTTCGCTTCATTCAAACATCCTGACTCTCTAAACTTTCTTTCAAACAATTAGAAATTTCAATTGTATAAATTAGTATATATGACTAATAAAAAAAAAATAGTATATATGATACTTTTTACCAGTATCAATATCTTTAGATAGATTTCTTATGTGAGATAGATTTTTTTTTTTTTTAAAAATAAAAAGATATTTTACTATTATTTTTCTTAAAACTGCGAAAAAATGGGTATAAGTTATGGTGCAACAAACCTTCTAGGGCTTGCTTTCAAATTTCTTGGGAATGAAAATTGAATTGTCTTTTTGGGTTTGACTATAATCATATGTTTGGCTTGGCTATAGATGCTTGTCACTTAAGGCTATTAGCTTGATGCTTAAGAAGAGCTTGACAATCTTATTAAGTGAGAAGGCATTTTGGTTTTTAATAGAAATGGAATCAATTTGACCAACTTCGATCTCCATTCTGCTCTCACAAAGGTATACCCTTTTTCCTTTTCTATTTTTTTTTTAAATTTTATTTGGAAACTATGTTCAAAATGTTATATTTTCACCATATGCGAATCAGATTGTAACCATGTAATTTTTGTATTTTGAGTTTACGATTCTAATAAAGCCATTTAAATGCTCAATTTTTCTTTTCTAATAATGAATTTGGGTTAGTATTTAGTGAGAAGTTAAACCTTAAGTGTGTAAAATTTAGCTGTATTTGATTTTTTAACAATGCAGAGAAAATGTAAGTTGCTTTCTTATTTACAGTAGTGAATTTGGGATATTTATAGGTATTGGAACAAGTGGGGTTTGAGGTAACTGATGGTGGAGAATGGAAGTTTTGGAAGTATGTGGAGGAAGCTGAGTTTGGACCAGGGCTGCCGGTTCATACTGTTTTCATTATGGGAAAATTGCTGGCAGGGGATCGAAATTTACTAGGTTTGTGTGTGTGTCTATATATATATATATATATATATATATGCTTTATTAATTTTTTTAATTATCATATACAAGTTTAATTTTTTTTGCAATGCTAAATATGAGGGATGTCTTCATTGGGTCTTACATTAAACACATTTGAGAAACAAACTATTTTTTTTAGGGCTTGCTTTAAGAGCTTGTCTATTCATATGGATGCTTGGTCTTTGACACTTTTATACCTTGATTTAATTGGGAGAATTTCTTAATCACATGAAGAATTTCTAAGTGATGTCAACTTTAGCTGTGCCTACAAATTTTGTTTCTTTACCTCTATAGTTTTACTTGTGTTTAGGATAAGCAAAGTAGGGAGCTTTCTCAATGTCATGTATCTAAGCTAGCCAAGAAACTGAGGGTGAAGGTATGAGTGATGAGTTGGTACTTTTCACCCTTATTTATGATATTACTAAGTTCATTTGTATTATTGCTTCTGCTGTATTTCTTCTACAAGTTTAGTGTGAAGTTTTTTTAACCCTTAACTACAATCTTGTTTTAGTTGTTCAGTTTTACCAATTATTTAGTTTTTATTTGTTGATTATTTTTCAAGAAGAAGAGATAAAATTGAAGCATGTTATTGCATTTGATTGTGGTAAGGTCTTCTTATAAGAGTTCTTTCAATGATTTTTGGTTACATTTTGATGTAATTGAGATGTGAAAAGGCTAATGCATTTAGTACTAATAACTGAAAGGTTTTCTGATTTTGGTCCTTTCATTTCATGGCCTAAAATGTGGCCGTTTCTTTTATTAGTAGGTTTTTAGGTTATAGGTCAAATGTCCTTGTCTCACCATCCTTATTGAGTATCTAGACTTGGCTGCGTTATATATATATATATATATATACCCCCCCTCTTTTTTACCAATATGGTACTTTGCAGGGCATTTATGTCAAACTAAAGGCTTACATTCATCTATGTCAATTCATGTCTGGTTTCTTAGCCAACCATTTCGTCCGAAGTGGACCCAACTCATTGAATTTTGTTTTTTGAGTGCTTAATGTAGCGTTGACCAAGTATACTAGTTCTAAAAATATAGTTAACATTTGCAAACAGCTGGTTCCAAATAACAATTTGAATTGACCTGAATGACAATAATGTATAAATACTATTATTTAATATGTAACTTGCCTTTGCAATTTGACAATGTAATTATTTCTACCATTTTTATTCCTTTTGAATTAATGAGTGAGTTTGCTCTTGACTTCTTGCAGCCTTTTTTTTTTTTTTTTTTTTTTTTTTTTTTTTATAGTAAAAATACTTGCATAGTGTAAGAGAGTGCAGGATTTTAGATACATCATCTATCAATATATGTCCCAAGAGAGAAAGAGAGAGAGAGCTACAACTACAACTAGAACTACAAGTCTGCTATGGCACATCTAATTTATCAATATTTCAAACATGAATCAAGCAAGCGCCTTTAAAAATGCTTCTATGCATTAATCTTTCCACTCAATTTAGTTGATAATTTTATTTTACTTTGTCATTGTGTTTTTTATTAAAATAAAAAACAACTCAATTCTGACTATTGGATTTGTTAAATTGGTAGATTAAACATTTGGTGGCTACTGCAACATCTTTGGCATCTCCCATGGAGCAAAGCAAGGTAGCAACTAGTAAGTTAACCTCTCATTCTCTGACTATGTATGATTAAATTATTAAATAGCTCATATTGGAGCTTATCTTTTGGTTTGTATATCTTTGCACACCTTTCCCTATTTTGGTTTATAGTTTGTTCTCTCAATGTACTTAGTTTAGTAGTTTCTTCTCTTTTTACATGATTTTGGACATGAAGTCACCTAATTTACGTCTTTTAAGTTATCTTAGTAGTCTATAATTTAGACTTAGATTTTGCAAGATTAGCAGCTTGTTGTAAGTTTAAGTTCCTCTTTCTGGGAGCAAACCAATGAATTGCTAAAGGGTGAGTAAAATCTACTTCATAATACCTTATTAGTCTATAATTATATGTCAAATTTTGTGCTGTGGTGGGTTGTTGATTTGGAGCAAGTGGGTGGCTTGCATGGTGATATAAGGTGGTTTACTTTTCATTATTGGGAGTGTTGTTTGTCTTGTGAATATTGTGATATTATTGTTCAACTATGTGTGAATTTATTTTATCTCCTCTTAGTAAATTCAAATATTCTGCTGTGGTGGGTTGTCGATTTGGAGCAAGCTGGTTGCTTGCACGGAGATATAAGACAATTTATTTTATTTTGGGAGTGTTGATTGTGTTGTTCCTATTGTGCTATAATTATTGATGATGAACTTAGTCATTCTCGCTGGAATTTCCTTAATAATTCCATCTTTTATGTGATCATCTAAGTTTACTTTTTATCTATTGCTACTTGAGTAATACTCATGCATTGATGTATTCAATGATTAGCCCTAGGCAGACCAAGTATGGATCTAACTTGACTTAGACTTATATTTTTTAGTTTCGTGAACACTAGTTTCCTAGGTGATTGGAGTGGTCTAGCATTTTAAAGCTTTTTCAACATAAGCTATGGAGTCAAATTCAAGGCATACTTGATTATTACCCATGATTAAGTTCAAATTTTTCATCATTGATAAGTATATGTATGGCTCCTTTGGAAGAATGGGCATGGCAATTTATGGTACAAGGACAATTACTTAATGCCCTTGATGAGAGATTGAGGGCTAGAGGTGGGTTTGATGAGGGGAAGATTGAGTTGGATGAGTCAGAAAGTGAGGACATGGATATATATTTGCTCCAAAAAATGAAATCCAGGGATATGTGGTCTGAGTTTGAACAAAATTATGGCTCTTCATTACACCCAACATTTGAAGATATTCTTGATTATTACCCATGATTAAGTTCAGATTTTTCATCATCGATAAGTATTGTATTTGCTATTGTAAATAATTATATATTTAGTTTGTTGGTTTAATATGATATTGTATTTGCTATTGGAAAATATGAATTGTGGTTCATTACAAGTGTTATAAAATAGGTATTGGAAAATATGTATTTTAGGTACATTATAGGTGCTAAAAAAATTATATATAAAAAAAAAAGGACCTATGCCAGCGCTTTTGAAAGCGCTGGCATAGGTCCTTTTAAATTATACTGATTCATGACCTATACCAGCGCTTTTATGAACGCTGGAATAGGTACAGCCTATGCCAGCGCTTTCAAAAGCGCTGGTATAGGCCTTTTAAATTATATTGATTCAAGACCTATACCAGCGCTTTTTAGAGCGTTGGAATAGGTATTGCCTATGCCAGCGCTTTCAAAAGCGCTAGTATAGACTTTTTAAATTATATTCATTCAAGGCCTATACCAGCGCTTTTGAAAGCGCTGGCATAGGTAGTACTTATTCCAACGCTTTCAAAAGCGCTGGTATAGGTCTTGAATGAATTAAATTTAAAACACCTATACCAGCGCTTTTGAAAAGCGCCAGTACAAGTCCGGCAACCCTATACCCACATTCATTGCGCGGCGGTTTGAAGCGCCGGGAAAAAAAATGCTGGGATGAGCATTTTGACCCTATCCTAGTGCTTTTTGGGGCTATCCCAACGGTTTTGAAAACGCTGGGATAGCCCTGTTTTTTTGTAGTGGTAGCTAGTTGTTGTGACTCGATTTGAAGTCTTGAGACTTGTTGGCTCGGTATCTAACCAATTAGGCCACCTGTATGTTGGTAAAATTTAATTTTTTTATAAGGGATATAAAAAAAAAAAAAAAAAAAAAAAAAAAATCAAGACATGAACACCCTGATTAGAGCTGTCCCTATATAGACCATCAAGGCATCGACAAATAAAACAACGTATCGATCAAAATTTTATTTTATTTTATTAATAAAGAAGTAATTTAATTAATGAAAAATATAGGTGCATGCCACATTGCCACGCACCCAGTTTTGACTAAATGAGCCCATTTGGTAACGTGGATGACCCACCGAAAAAAAAAAAAAAAAAACATAAAAAATTCCTTTCTAACCAACCCACATAGCCAATTTCATTCATTTCAACCTCCCAAAGAAAGCTTTACCAATCCATTAACAAAATCGAAGAAGCATTCTCAAAAAAAAAAAAAAAAAAAGATGTCGAAGAAGCTGTACTTGGAGTTGGAGTCGATGGATTTGGAAACATGGCCGTCAAAATCGTATTTTGAAAGCTTTTGCGATTCTCTATAATTGGAATTGAAGACTATAATTTCGGAAATAGAGGAAGCTGATTCACCGCCATCACAATCGTATTTTGAAAGATTATGCGACTCTTTGTTATCGGTGGTGGAGAGTATAAATTTTGAAATAGGGCATTGTGATTTGTTTTTTGGAGGATTACGCAACTCTCTATTATCGGCGTTGGAGACTATTTCTGAAGTTGATTCACCGTTGTCAGAATTGATTTTTGAACGACTGCAATTGTGCCACCGCTTTCAGTACTTGGATGCAGAATTGATGCGGAATTATGGGCCCCCGCCATCACAATTGCATCTTTTAGATCGACTGCCACATCCATCACAAGCGAACAAGCTGTACTTATATTTCTGGCACTCATTTGGCCGAATCACGTATACCTTGTATGAGATTAAATTACCGAATCCTCTCTATTATCCTCCAACGAAAGCCACCCAAGACGCTGAAATAAGGAATCCAAGCCCGCTTAGACCTATCCTCGAACTTGAAACCAGTAAATATCCTGACGGCATGTGTTGTGTTTAGTTGAGCTCCGAACTGTATTTTTTTGGCGTAAAATTCAATATCGATAAGCCATTCATTGGAGAAAACGAAAAGGCGAAGCTCATGAATGGAACACGGAATGTTTTGCAGCATGATGTGTATGTTTAGATGGACTGAACTAACTAGAATTGAAAGGATTAATGTTAAGTATAATTATGTGACATGAGAGTTGGTTAAAGATAGCCTCAGATGGTTTATATTATGTTCCTCGAGTTTGGTTCGAGATATCAGTTACACTTGTTCTTGAATTATAATCACAATTTTCTATGTCTCTTTGCTCTTAGATGTTTTTCATCCCTTTTTCACAGAGGCCTCTCTGCCTTATATAATCTCCCAAGTTGTATCTTAGCCTTCCACTTGGAGGGTTAGGGTTCATTTCCCTTGATACTTGTCCAATCGGGACTTCACTAGAAGGTTTCTACACTAGGTTATGAGCTGTGATGACATTATTCAGAAGTAATTTCTTCATTAATGCGGCCAACTAAGTGAGCTCAGAGTATTGAATGCGGAGGTGATGAATGTTTTATCTGTATTCTTCCCTTCCTTGCTTGACTACAAATCTTCCTCATTTTCCTCGATTTATGCCCTATGGTCTTTAGAACTGGTTCTCGGCCATTCCAAGGACCCGCTAGTATCCTCAAGGTCCTCGGGCATCATAGTCTCCCAGTGCCTGTGTTGAGTTGTTTATATCTTTCCCGAGAGCTTGCTGTCAGTGCCTTTCGAGGTTTGTTCATCTAACATTGGTCCTCTCTCACTTCCCCCTATTCTTGGATTCTCATTCACACACACACACACACACACACACACACACACACACATATAGGCTCAAATATTTATTTAGGGTGTTCAAGTTTTTTTTTGAGGTGGTCAAAAATTTTTTTTTTTCTAACATTGTCAACAACATACTTCTTTCTCTCTTCCTAGTGTGTGTTTGTTTCTAAAATATAAAATTGTCAACAACATATAAATTTAATTTTTTTAAAGGTATATAAAAAAAAAATCAAGCCTTAAACACCTTGATTAGGATTTTGTATATCATGTACCTGACATATATGCTAGGTACAGGATATACCGCCTCCCTGATTAGAGCCGCCCCTAGATAGTCCATCAAGGCATCGACAAATAAAACAACGTATCAATCATAATTTTATTTTCTTTTATTAATAAATAAGTGATTTAATTAATAAAAAATATAGGTATATGTCGGGTACAGGATATATCGCCTCCCTGATTAAAGCCGCCCCTAGATAGTCCATCAATGCGTCGACGAATAAAACAACGTATCAATCAAAATTTTATTTTCTTTTATTAATAAAGAAGTGATTTAATTATTGAAAAATATAGGTGCATGCCACCCACCCAGTTTTGACTAAATGAGCCCATTTTGGTAACGTGGATGACCCATTGAAAAAAAAAAAAAAAAAAAAAAAAAAAATTGCTTTCGAAGCCAACCCACATACCCAATTTCATTCATTTGTTTCATCAAAAAATATTTCATTCATTTCGACCTCCCAAAGAAAGCTTTACTAATCCATTAACAAAATCGAAGAAGCTGTACTTGGAGTTGGAGACGATGGATTTGGAAATAGAGGAAGCTGATTCACCGCCGTCAAAATCGTATCGTGAAAGCTTTCGCGACTCTCTATTATTGAATCTGGAGACTATAAATTCGGAAATAGGGGGAGCTGATTCACTGGAGTCACAGAGGTATTTTGAAAGCTTTAGCAACTCTCTGTTATCGGCGTTGGAGACTATAAATTCGGAAATAGGGGAAGCTGAATCGTATTTTGGAAGCTCACTCGACTCTCTATTATTGGCGTTTGAGAGTATAAATTCGGAAATAGAGGAAGTTGATTCACCGCCGCCACAATTGATTTTTGAACGACCGCAATTGTGCCGCCACTTTCTGTACTTGGCAGAAAAATTGATCAGGAAGCGGAATTATGGGTCCCCGCCGTCACAATTGCGTTTTTTAGATCGACTGCCACATCCATCACAAGCTAACAAGCTATACTTATATTTCTGGCACTCATTTGGTCGAATCACGTATACCTTGTATGAGATTAAATTACCGAATCCTCTCTATTATCCTCCAACGAAAGCCACCCAAGACGCTGAAATAAGGAATCCAAGCCCGCTCAGACCTATCCTCGAACTTGAAACCAGTAAATATCCTGACGGCATGTGTTGTGTTCAGTTGAGCTCCGGACTGTATTTTTTTGGCGGAAAATTTAATATCGATAAGCCATTCATTGGAAAAGATGAAAAGGCGAAGAATTTGCCGCCTGATGTGTATGTTTTCAATTTCACTCTCTACAACAATTGCCCTCATTCATTGCGTAGATTGAATAAGGACATGTTGTTACAGCTTCAACCGATGAAGAATGGAAAAGCTAGCCCCCAGGCCTTTGTGGACTGTGAGAAGGCCTATGAGCAGATTTACGTGATTGGAAGCAACATCCAAGGCTTATATGACCAATCATTTGCTCAATTTGAGGTCTATAATATTGCTTCCAATTATTGGACCGTCGTGCCAAATCCCCCAATTCAGAGGATGGACATTACATGGGTGGGGAACGCTGTGGTGGGAAGGGAGGCTTTCCTTGTAGGGATGCAGCAGGGACAAAGGCACCTCTACTGTTTCGATCTTGACACATGGAAATGGACAAATAAGGTTAACATCCTTGACTGTCTTTATATTCATAATTTCTCGGGCAAGACTGAGTTTGTAAAAAATAGCTTTTATGGATGTTACCGCAATACAGTAGTAAAATTAGCTGTAACGGATGAAGAGTTAAGAGAGAGAGACATAGCGGATGTGTTTAAGGAAGAGGAAGAAGAAGAGGGGGGAGAAGAGGAAGACCAGTTTCAACAAGTTGCAAGATTGCTATGTAAGTATAACCGCCTTCGTATGGTCTCAAAGGAGAAGGGTATGGATGCTATTTATAATGTTCCTCGGCAGTTGCAATCCTCGACAACCCTGCTTCACTTGGGGAGTGGTTACTTTTGTTATGTAAGGACTGGCAAACCACCGCCTCAGATCCATGACGATGAAGTCGATGACGGCGACATACCATCTAATAGAGATCGTTTTACTAGCATTGTAATTTTTCAGACCGCCCCCAGGGAGACATACGAAGAAAATATCGCTAAATTTTTCCGGGCACAATTCGTTTATTCTAAGCATTATAAACTTTATTCCCGGTTTGCAGAGGACGTTTTCATCAAAGGCTGCTACGCTCTTGGGCCTTCTGAACCTCTTGGCTAGGTATGTTAATCACGAGTCACAACCTCTTGTTCAGTTGTTTTTTTTCTTTATTATTATTATTTGTATCTACATACCATGTAAATGGTTCAGTTGTTTCTTAGGACTTGACCATGCTTGACTTCAGTTGTTTCGTGGGATGATAATTCTGAAGGGAATGAATTTAGCTTTAGTCTCCTCGTGGTGTGGGGCTGATTTTGGACTAAAATAAGAAATTGCTTTAGAACAATCTATTGTTTATGGATCATCATGATGAGGTCTAAATTGCATATGGTCTGTTCAGAGTTTATATATATTGGCATAATTTGTTACGGATTTATAGATATCAAGTTGATTGAAATATTCACAGGATCCAACATTGTTTTCGTGAAGTTAATCGGTGTGCTGATTCTCTTGCCAGAATGGATGCTGATTTGGATGTGGATTTTATTTCTTTTGATGTTCCCCCTGATTGTATTCTGGACCAAATCAGGCTTGATGCCTTAGGGACTCCGTATTATAGACACTGCACTAGCAGCTCTTCTTCTCTTTAGTTTCTGTCCAATAATATTTCCAGTTTACCAAAAAAAGAAAAAAGAAAAAGAAGTTGATTGAAATATTATCTTCTTGTAGTTATGGAGAATTATATATAGGTATACATCCAGGGGCGGTTCCAGAATTTTTGTTCAGGATGTCAATAAGAAACTTGAGTAGAAGATAAATCTTGAATAAGAGATGAATCTTGCGGCCTACGGAGTCTACTTATTACAAATTTGTCTATAGTTCTAGCAAAAGAATAAAAAATAAACTATAAGATCATTTGGTATATATTTTTTTCTAATGTAATAAACATATTAATTATTGTTATTAATTAATTTTTTTTGCAATTTTTTAATTTATAAGTTTACAATTCTTTAAATATTTTATATTTTTATTGTCCTTTAGTGTTAATGTATTAACCCACCCACGTTGCCAACTACTCACAAGTCAGTCAAATAGTCAAAGTGCAAAAGACAAACTCAATTATGACAACACATAGATTCATAAAAACTACCATAACAGTGACTACACAATCAGACACGTATATGGCTCAAAACTCAATTAAAAAATACAAAACATTATAACCCATATACACCACATGGCAAGACATCAAACATGTGAGTAAGAGGTGGAGCTTCGAAGAAGACACATGAACAGAGATAAAGACAAAGCAAAAACACACTCACAGTGAGAGAGAGATATGAAGGCGGCGATTAAGAACATAGATTGTCAAAACCAAATCTAGGCGGCATATCAAGCGTCAGTTAAATGGCAGCGGTGGTAGATCGTGGGGCTAAGTAGTGGCAGATTTTGTGTGTGAAGCATAGGCAGCCTTTTCCTTTAGGTGAGGTTACGCAGCAGCAACTACTAGATTTTATTTGGCCTTATTTTTATGATTTTTCAAAATTTTATTTATGGGCTTTGTATTTTTGAAATTAAAGACCAAAATTTTCTATTGGACTTTTTTTTTTTTTTTTCAGAGTTTTAAGCTGGGCTTTAAATAAAAAGTGTTAGGTTTGAAGGTGAGGGTGTACAAATTTGTATTGTCAGGGGTTCAAAACAATTTTTAATAAAAATATTACATATATAAAAATATATAAAAAAATTCGGGTCAGGGGGTTCATTTGAACCCCCTGAATACATCCCTTTGGTGCTAATGACTTTGATTCTTTGACAGTTTAGGAACCGAATGAGAGTTTCTAAAACAAACTATAATTGGTGTTGAAGTAGCTTAAGGACCGGGATTTGGGAGGCACCAGATTTATGCCATACCAATAGGGCTATACCCATGAGGAATATAGTATAATCTTGGTCACTGTTTTATAATAGTAATTCAAACATTAGGGTGGTTTCATTTACTGACATAGAATCATGAGATAGCAATTAATGTTATGTTGTGATTGATGATGTATTGATACACCTTTGGACTCATCCTTACAGGTTCTACGAATTGGTTTTGGAACGCATGAGTGTTGGGTTATAGGGACTTAGGGAGGCACATAGGTACATAGGTAAGTGGTGTTCAATGTTTTGTAAGGCATGAGTGTTGATGTCACCACCCAAATCCAAACCTCTTTTTTTGCACATACGTACTAGGTACTAGGTACATTGGCACATAGTATCGACATCAGCATGCTAATTCCAAACATTTTTTTTTTTTTCCATCAGCATGCTAATTCCAAACATTTTTTTTTTTTTTTTAAAATCCTGAACATATTGTTATAATTTTAGTCTTAATCCTGATAATATGGACAGCTTGCACTATAATACTAAAATATTGCTATAATTTTATTTGCTAATCTCATAACATGGGCAACACTAACCAACCAAAGGAAGTGATAACATTAGAGATTTAGAGCATCTAGTAAACCATAAGAGGATAATACAAGCTGACAATGTTTTAGTCAGTGGCAGTACCAAGATTTCAATTTAGGAGAGTAAGATTTAAAGGCAATATTTGACAAAAATAATGTAAAAACAATTAATCGATATGAATAACCAAATAAATAAACAGGTGCCTTGATAGCTTTTAAGACCACCACCAATGGAGATGGAAAAATTCTAGGACTACAACCAATTTAATTATTGTAGATTTAGTCTCTCACTTTTTCAAAAAGAGTCAATCTAGTACTTTTGGTTCAAATTTGTTGGCAAATAAAGCCGGTTATTTATATGGGAAAATTGAATTGACCTCTTTTGAGGTTTTCTATTATTACACTCACTCTCTTTAATTTGGAATAAAACATTTGTCTCCCATAAAATACAAACTATTTACATTGATCTCTCATTAATGATGAAAAAAATGTTATATAAAAAAACATGCTAAATTTCCTATTAGAGGTAGTGTGGATGACAGTTTTAAGTAGAGGGTAAAATAATAAATTAAATTTTTAAATTTTTTTTTTTTCCCAATCATCCATGGAAGTTTATTGTAAATAGTTTGCATTTAAAGAGACGTGAGTGTCTTATTACAAATTAGAAGGGAGGTGAGTGTAATAACAGAAAACCTCAAAGGAGTTTGGTGCAATTTTCTCTTACTTATACTCAACAATCAACATGATCGTGGGTTTCAATTAGTTCAATTGGTAAAATCTCTAATGAATGAATAAGAGATCCGAATTCAATTCCCGTTTACAAAAAAAAATAATAATAATTAGTGTCTTGGTTTGATAATAAATAGAAAAAAATCATAAAAGTGAACGTCATAGGTTGAAACTCTATTAAATAAATAAATAAATAATACAAACAACATGATCTATTCAATAGTAAATCTCATGAATGTTTTTGTTAAATTTTAACAAAAATAGAATGTGTAAACGGTATCGTATACTTACAACCTAATTGACTCATTTAAAAAATATTTATATATTTGAATTTGAGAAACTAATTTGACAAAAATTAAACTTTAATTTGACAATTGAAGTAAAATTCAAGTGATTAAAATATATTAATCCAACATTTAACATCTACTTCTTGTTCAATTTTTGCTTCCAAAATATAATGAAATTTAATCTGGAACATGAAAAGGCACGAGTTTTATGCTGAATGAAGATTTTCAGTGAGCTATACCATCAACAAATGAAACAAACGTATTTTGATTATCCAAAAAAGTGAAACAAATGCATTTTGAAAAATCTAGTTGCAGCCCACCCACCATGTTTGCGAAATGAGCCCATTTTGGTACCGTAGAATGACCCATAAAAAAATTAAAACATTCTTGACTCCTTTCTTTTTAACTTGCCTACCCAGTTTCAATGGCAAAATTTGCTTAATAGTACTTTTTAGTTAGACTGTTTTTGTAAGTCGAGTTTGGGCTAGAAGTTGAGTTTGACAAACTCGACTTCCAAGCAATATTGATGCATCTTACTTGGTCCTGCTTGAAAATCGAGTTTGACAAACTCGACTTCCAGCCCATACTCGAGTTTGCCAAACTCGACTTCCAAAAACAGTCTAACTTACTAAATAACTTCTTTCGTGTACTGCTTTCTTAAAATTTTTCTAAAAACATACTATTTGTCAAATTTTGCCTAGTTTCAATCATTTCCACCTTTTAGAGAAAGCATTGACCAAATCATTAGCAAAGTCGAAGAAGCTGTATTTGGAGAATTGGAGTTGTCAAACTTGACTTCCAGCCCAAACTCAACTTCCAAAATCCGTCTAACTTACTAAATAACTTCTTTCATGAACTGCTTTCTTAAAATTTTTCTAAAAACATACTATTTGCCAAATTTTGCCCAGTTTCAATCATTTCCACCTCTTAGAGAAAGCATTGACCAAATCATTAGCAAAGTCGAAGAAGCTGTACTTGGAGAATTGGAGTTGGAGACAATGGATTCGGAAATATCGGAGATAGAGAAAGCTGATTCACCACTGGAATTGTGCGACTTTTTGTACTTGGAGTTGGAAAAATTGAGGAAGCTGAACTTAGAGACGAAGGATCTGTGGTCACAATCGCATTTTGCAGATCAACTGTCATGGCCATCAGAAGCAAACAAGCTGTACTTATTTTTCTGGCACACAGATAGTCAAGTCATTTATAGCTTGTATGAGATTGAAGTGCCAAAACCTCTCCCTCCTCCTCCAACAAAAGCCGCCCAAAACGCTGAAAGAAGCAATCCAAGCTGTCTCGACCCTATCCTCAAATTTGAAACAGACAGGTATCCTGAAGGCATGTGTTGTGTTCAATTGGGCTCCGAACTGTATTTTTTTGGGGGCGAATTCTATTTAAAGAATGAAGTAGGGGGTGTCTTGCCGCAAGAAGTCTATATTTTCTATTTAACCCTCTACAACAAACACCGTCCTTTTTTGGAAAGGCTGACGGGGAACCTGCTGTTGAAGACAAAACCAATGAACAGTGGAAAGGCCAGTCCCCAGACCTTTGTGGCCGATGAGAAGATTTACGTGATGGGAAGCACCTATCAGGGCTTAGTTGACGAACGCTTTGCATACTTTGAGGTCTATGATCCTGTAGAAGCTATGTGGACCGTCTTGCCAAATCCTCCGATTAGGAATGTGAACACTAGATGGGTGGGGAATGCTGTTGTGGGAAGGAAGGCTGTTCTTGTAGCATTGCAGTTGGGACAAGAGCGCCTCTACTGTTTCAATCTTGACACAAGTCAATGGACAAACAGAGTAAGCATCCCCGACTTTCTAGCTGGTAATTTCTTCTCAGGCAAAACAGAGTTTGTAGAGGATATCCTTTATGGATGTTATTACAACACAATAGGAGCAATAGCCCCATTAGTAAACAATGAGGAAGAGGAGGTTCAACAAATAGTAAGATTGCTTAACGATCACCGCCTTCATCTAGTCTCAGAGGAGATGGGTATGGATGCTATTTATGATGTTCCTTTGCAATTGCCATCCTCGTCAAGCTTGCTTCACTTGGGGAATAGGTACTTCTGTTATGTAAGGGCTGGCATGGAATTTTTGTTGGACGGGGATGATGACCATGTGCCATATAATTATAGAAAATGTTTTATTAGCATTATTATTTTTCAGGCCCCCGTATATAATGCAAATGCCATTGCCACTGGATTTTTCCGGGCAAATTTTGTTTATTCTAAGCATTATTGTTCTCTTTTACGGTATTCAAAGGAGGTTTACATCAAAGGCTGCTACACTCTTGGCTAGGTATGTTAATCACAGCTTCTTGTTCTGTTGATCTTCTTTTCTTCATTAATATTATTCTTATTTTATTTTTTTGCATGTACAACTACATACCATTTGAATACTTAAGTTGTTTCTTGGGACTTAACCATGCTTGAATTCAGTTAAGTAGAAGGAATTTGGCTGATCTTGGACTAAAATAAGAAATTGCTTTAGAACAATCTATTTCGGGTCATCATGATGAGGTCTAAATTGCATATGGTATGTTCATATATATATATATATATAGAGAGAGAGAGAGAGAGGCATAATCTGTTACGGGCTTATAGATATCAAGTTGATTGAAATTTTAATTGTATATAGGTATACATCCCTTAGTGCTACAAACTATAATTGGTGTTTTTTTATTCGATTGAGGAAAACTATTAGGAGGTATTTGATTTGCTGTAATGTGTCATTAATGTGATACACATTATAATAATATGACATTAGAGTTTTTGGTTTATTTTATTTTTTCTAACATTACCATACTCTAAAATTATAAAATATATCACATTACCTTAATCTCATTATCTTTCTAAATAATGTAATGTTATATTCTTGTATTGATATTATATTAATGTATGATTACAATAATGTAATTTTACGGTGAACCAAATGCTCCCTAATTGGTGATGAAGTAGCTAAAGGACCAGGAATTGGGAGGCACCAGATTTATGCCATGCCTATAGGGCTTACCCATGAGGAATATAGTATAATCTTGGTCACAAGCTGTTTTATAATGGTAATTCAAACATTAGGGTAGTTTCATTGGTACATAGAATCATGAGATAGCAATTTATGTTGTGTTGTGGTTTTTAATGGGAGTTGTGTTGTGGTTTTGAAACGCATTTGTGTTGCCTTATAGGGATGCGCATGGTGTTAAAGTATTTATATAACATATACTTTTTATCTTATTACTCCCCAAGTATTTGTTGAGAAAACTTTGTATACCTCTTTCTTTGAAAATATTGTGGGACAAGCTGAATTTATATAGATTTTTGTGTGGATTAAGCTTTTCAAGTGAATGGATGCTTCTAAATATTATGGATTAAGTTGTTTACTATTTGTTTTGAGAAAGTTAACGTTTAATTGATTCATGATATTTTATGGTATGATTTGTTGTTGTTTCTCTTGCAAGAATATGAAAGCTTCAAGATATCAAATTATTTGTTTATGCAGAAGGTTGCACTGGATATTTTCTGTATTATTTGATTTGAAACTAAATAAGTAATATTTGATTTGAAACTAAATTGTTATGAGCACCTTAAGAAATGGTTTTTGGAAACCCTATGGCAAGAAGCATAGTACCGTAGCTAGTGCTTAGCAAGGAGTCGTGAATAGAAACACAGTATCATAGCTAGTGCTTAGCAAGGGATGGTCCCAAATAGGGGACAGTGTACCTTGGTAGCTCCTTAGAAAGGGAGTTTACAGGCATGGTTCCTAAGAGGGAGTCATACCAACTTTAGGTTCCAAATAGGGAACCTCTCCAAAGAAGGGGAAGGGGACCGCACAACCTTTTTAACGGGACGTAAATTTTGTCCAAGTATAAAGGCTTAGGAAATTATTTATGTGATTATTTTGATTTGTTATGATGTTGTTGTTCACAGTAAATTGGATTGGTCATATGACATATTTTGCAATCATGTTAAATTCATGAGATATATGTCCTACAATGATATTTTATGAAATATCTGCTTATGAAATTTTGAATTTTTGCAAGTAGTGATTTTCTTTAAAATGTACTTTTTTTTTTATATGGTTTATTCCCCCACCCTATGTTATAGTAAATTCCACTTACTGAGTTATCTCACATCTCTTTATCCTCTCCTCGCAGATTCTTGAGGCAACAGTGGATTAGAAAGTTCTCAGGTAATAACGGTTGCAAATAGGTTGAAATTGGAAGCTTTATTGTTGAGCCTTGATTAAGTGTTTGAGAAATTGTAATTTTGTCTTTGCTAAGGATCTTTTATTTTGGAAAGTTATTGATGTAATGAACGTCCACGATAAATTTGGACTCTATGGAAAAGGATTATTTTTGTTGGAATATCCTTTTTGTTGGAAGACTTTATTATTGTTATGGTTGGAAAAGTCTTATTATTTTATTAATGGAATTAGAGCTTTGATCATGGTTGTCAAAATCCCGATTTGGATCCTACGATTTTACGATTCTACTTGCTCAAAACAATCCGGATTTTTCAAGGATCTTTGCAATCGTTCATGATCGGTTTAACTTGTAATCTTCTTTAATTTGACAGAAAACTTAGTTGGACCCAAATGAAAAATAACATCCCAATAAATCAAGTTTTGCTATTCTAATGTAGAGAGAGAGTGTCAGCTCAACCCAAGTAAAAAATAACATCTCAAGGTGTCACGTTTTGAGGATTTTGGCCTTTTTAAATAATGTTTACAAATTGATGTAGTGATATATGGTAATTACATCAAATGGATGCAAATTTTTGATTTTTTATGAATGAATGTATAATTTATGTGATTATTTAATATACCAATGTGTAATTTTTGGATTTTTTTTTCTCAAATAATGTAGGATCTTATGATCCACGATCCAATCTTACGATTTTACGATCTCACTTACCTCCCACGATCCTATGTAGGATCCTGATTTTGACAACCTTGACTCTGACAGTAATAACAAAAACTTTTTGGTGTCATTTTACCGATAGCTCAACTATAAAAAGTGAACATTGTCCTCCTTGAGTTTCCACTTCATTATTCCTTTTCACAAAACAACCGATTCCTTATTTCTTTGTCTCATAGCAAATAACTGAGAACTTCTTGGAAGATCTAAGCTTCAATTGTGGGAATTATGGTTATGTTTTCCTCTTTTTTAGCTTGAAAATCTGATGTTAAGATTAGGGTCTAATGATAATTTGTCCTTTATGTGAAAGTGATGTGGAGATATGTACTCACCAATTCTTTAAATGCCTAGTTGCTAGAGCAATATAGTTTGCTAGCAGGTGGGGGCTAAAATTAGATAATTTTTCAATAAACTCATAAGGAGATATCATCAAAGTGGTGACAGAACCTTTAAAATATGGGATGTATGGACAACAACATATGGTGGGCCTTTTTGCACTGTTAGGCCTTAATTCCTTTTGCTGTGCTGTGGCCCGTTAGTCTGAGGTAAGAGAGTTGGGACTGACCTTACTAAGGCTATGCTTCAAGTGAACTTGTGCACAAGTTGAGCCAACCCAATGTAGATGTGCCCTGGCATGAGTGCTGTAGGCCAAGCATATGACATGGTCATAGCAGGAATAACTGTTACAAAAGTAATGGAAGGAGTACAGTACAGCAGGATAACTATGATACTAAAAAAAAAAAAAAAATCCTAATACCGCGAAGATTCTTAACAGATTTACGACAAGAGAATACAACAAATAGAAATAACACTAGAGCTGAAAAAGTAAATAACTCAATAACTAAACAGTAGGCGAATCACCCAATAAATACGACTAGTAAAAAAGAAAAGCTTTTTTGCTAGATAATAGGCTGAACTTTTCAGTAGAAGTAGACCTAAGAAGAGAATCAATCTCCAACATGGGTAACCTCAAGAAAGGCTCCTGCCATAGAAGTTACACACTTTAGAGAAAGGGTCTAAATGGTTTGAGCTTCAATTCTCAATCTTCAGAAAGTGGGTTTGTCAAGAGGGAGAGAAAATGTGTTCTATTGATGCATGCCTCTATCCCTACCATTTACTTTCTCTCTCTGGTTTTCTTTCAAGTCTTTCTTTCTTTTCTCTCTAGTTTTTTGTGTATTCTTTCTTTTTTTTTCCTGCTTCCTTCATCCCCCCATTCACTGTTCATGGTTACTCTTTTTTATACCATCTACCATTGTGGGATTTACCCCTTTTTTCCCTCAACCGTTTTTTGGCTCCTTATGGGTATCCCTCCAGGACCGCCCACTAACTTGCCGGTTGCCTAGCCACTACCTCTACTTAGAGTGTACCTCATCACCTGCCTCTATGGCATACATTAAGTGGTCCCAACCCATACTTACTTCTTTTGTGTGAAATGTCATCTCAGCAGGACATTTTCCCCAAATGAGCTTGAGCGGGAACCCCAAAATAGACCCTCCATTTCTCTCCACCGCTAAACCACACCCTCTAAATATCTTGACCCATGGCCCACCTCCCATATATTGGTTGGGTACAAGTAGATGGTGCCCTGACCCTTTGTGCATGCTCCACTTCGTTTGAACTTGTTTCTTTCTAGCCTTCACACCATTTCTACTGCCCTTGCATTGTTTGATTCTGCTATACGTGCTAGTTGATGTTTATCTTCTGTGGCGTGAAGTATGTGTGCGCTTTTGGGCTTGTATTTTTTTTCCTTTCATCCCTTCCAAGACTGGGTATCACTTAGGCAAAAGCCTTCTTCTTCCTATTGAGCCCATGCTTTCTTCTTTATGGTTGTGGGCCTTTTTGGCCTCTAATCCTACCATATCACTTCGTTGTGTCTGCTACAACTTTGCATTTCTCTTTATTTCTTATTACCCCATGGGCTTGCGGGTTGATGTTCTTGCCGTATCAACCCATTTCTTTATTAATCCTTCGCTTAGGGATTCCTTGGCCCACTTACCACGTCTTTTACCTCTTTTGGGCTTATTGGCCAACATTCCTAACATGCCAATCCGTTTTACCACTTTAATTATTCCTCGGGCTTCCTCGACATATTTACTTCTTCTTTACCATTCATTATTCCCATAGGCTTACTACTTCATTCTTTGGGCTTCCTTGGCCCATTTACTCCCTCTTTACCTCTTTTTATTTTCATGGGTCCGGGCCTGTTGGCCATCAATCCTGTCGCTTTAGCCTGCTGGGCTTGTTTCCTTATTTCTTTATTGTTTTGCCCCTCATTTCCTTCTCATCTTGTCTATTGTTGGGCTTCTTTTGCTATTGGGCTCTCTGTCAAAAAAGGGCATCAACACAACATAACAAAGAAGAAATTCTTAAGCTGTCCTTATATATGGCCTTCACTTTGGATGCTATTTGGAACTTGAGAAATCAAATCTTACACAATGGTGGCCAAGCGAACATTATTGCTACTACCAGGAACATTGAAAATAGGTTCCAAGAATTTGCTTTTGCAATGACAAGTGAAAAGCCATTTAGAGTGGAAGGTGATGCAATGCATTGCCCGCCCCCCCCCCCCCCCCCCCTCCTCCTCCTCCTCCTCCTCCTCCTCCTACAGCAGGCTGGATTAGTTGAATATAGATGCCGCAATCTCATATGAGTTCTCCATTGTGGTTATAGTAGCTAGAGATGATAATGGAGAAGTCATTCAGATATGGGCTAAACTTCATGAGTTGTGCTCTCCCTTACAAGTTGAGGCTGCAGCTATTCCATGAGCTCTTCAAATTGCTCTTGAGAAAAAATGGGATCAAATTATTGTGGAAGGGAGTGCAAAAATTTGTATCGACACACTAGTGCCTATGAGTTCAAAGGGAAAGCAAGTGCATTGGTCCATTTCCACCTTAATCAGAAATAGTTTAGAAACTAGTAAGAATTTTTTGAGTTGTAAATTTTATTGGATTAGTAGAGTTTGTAATGGTGCAACCCATGCTTCTGCTAAGTTGACTGGTAGTTTTAGAAAGTCTTTTTCTTGTAATAAGTCCAACCTCCCCACTGTTATTGCTGTATATTTGCAGGGCAGATTGTTCTTCTACTATTCCTTTGTTTTTTCGTTAATGAAAGTACAGATTATTTTTTAAAAAAAAAAGAAAAAAAAAAAAAGAAAAGAAAAGAAGAAGAAGTCCAGGCCAGGGTCCAGCTAGTTCTTGGAATATTTATGATGCATATCGGTCATGACCAATTGATCAGGGAAAAAAGAAAAAGAAAAAGAAGAAGACCAGAATGAAAAGCTATTTAAAACACTCCTAATTCTATGGTCCATAATATTGTAAGATGGGCTTAGGTTTGTACTTTGGAGGGAAACCTCCCCATTGCCCGCAACTCCTCAGTGAATTTCTTCTTTGGTGACCAAAAATTAAAAAGCCCTAAGAAAGTAAATGGGAAACAACATTACTCACGTCCAACCCAGACTCGTCAGCCCGGACTAGTAAATGGCTAATTTTGATTGATTCTATTGTTATGTTAGGGAGGGGGTGGTCCAGAACTATTTAGGACAAAATTTATTGATGATATGATATGATATGATAAATTCTAGGACAATGCTTGTAACCAGTGCAATAATGCACCTGATAAGTTAGGATTCGGATATATGTCAAGTCTTGGAGTGTCTGAATCTGAAAATTATTTTTTTAATTGGGAGATTATTGTAAATAGTTTGCATTTTAAGAAATGTGATGTGAGTGTCCTATTCCAATGTCCAAACTAGAAAGGAGGTGAATGTAATAACAGAAAATTTTAGGAGATGTAAATGCATTTATTTATTTATGGCGTAAATACACTTTTGGTCCCTACATTTTGGGTCATTTCTCGATTTGGTCCCTAAATTGATTTTTCTCCTATGTCAGTCCCTGATTTTTCAAAATCGTTTTTAAAATCGTCCCTACCGTCAACCCAGTTACGGAATAAGCTGACGTGGCAAACGGAGTGCATAGGTGGCCTGTTAATCGCTGATGTGGCGAATAAAATAATATTAAAAAAATTTATTTTGCTTTTAAAAATGACAAGTCAGCACTTTAATTAATAAAAAAAAAAAAAAAATTAAACTGAAAAAATTCAAAAAAAAAAAAAAAAAAAACCTTTATTCAATTTTAAATATTGAGAAAACAATTTATAGTTTCAATTTTTCTTGAACTTTCTTAAGAAACAAACATTAAGTTAACAACCTTCTCATTCTAGGCTGGAGTGTCTGTGTTTGTGTTTGTATCTATTTCATTTTCTTCTTTCTTTTAAGATAAACCAAAAAAAGAAAAATCAAAATAAAAATAACTTAATAAATAAATATTATTGGGCCATGTTTGTGTTTGTATCTTTCTTCTTTTCTTTTCCTTTTATTTTTTCTTCAGATCCTCTCTTTCTCTGTCTCTTGGTGCGTATAGAGCTGGGTTTTTGGGTTCGATGAAGGTGCTTCGGTTGGGTCAGGTGAAGGTGCTTCGTGCACAAAGTTTCCTCTTCCGTCAACCGCTGCAGCGTCGGTACCCTCCATCTCCAGCGGAGATTACGACGGTATTGAGGAGTTTTTGGGGCTCTAATCGGAGGCATCTTCTTCGGCCCCAGCCCAGGGTCAGCCACAGCAAGAAGGCGTTCTCTTTTTTGGGTTTGGTCGGGGTGGATATCGGTGGTCGAGGTGGTCGTTTTTGTTGGAGAGGGCTGGGTTTTTCTGGGTTTGATCGAGGCAACCCAACTGGCCCCCTCTTTTCTGGGTTTGGTCGGGGTGGAGATCGGTGGTCGGGGTGGTCGTTTTTGTTGGAAAGGGCTGGGTTTTTCTGGGTTTGATCGGGGTAACCCAACCGGCCCCCTCTTTTCTGGGTTTGGTCGGGGTGGAGATCGGTGGTCGGGGTGGTCGTTTTTGTTGGAGAGGGCTGGGTTATTCTGGGTTTGATCGGGGTGGAGATTGATGGTCCTTTTTGTTTTGTTTAGTTAACCGTGACTCGGACTGGGCTTCTACTAGGTGGATTTGGTGTTGTTGATGGCGAGTTGATGGTGGATTTAGGTTTGTTGACGGCGGATTTGATGTTGTTAATGGCAGATTTGGTGTTGATCGGCGGGGTGTTGTTTGATGAAGTTCTGGGTTGGAGGTTTGATGATTTTTCTGTGTTGGTTTTCTCATGTTGGTTTGGGTTTGATGAATTGTTCATGTTCTGAAGGTTTCGGTGGAGGATAGAGATTTTGTATGAATTTTTGTATTGATCTGGGTTTGATTGTACTGTTGCTTTGGGTTTGATTGTTCTTGGATTCGGGAAGAACATGAAGAACACGTTCTTGTGTTCTTAGCTAAAAAATAATGAAAGCAATAATAATAATAATAATAATAAAATCAGATTTAAAAGTTTGTTTGTTTTTTTTTTAATTTAGTTTGAATTAAATTGAAATAAAAAATATAAATTATTTTTATTCTTTTAATTAAACTGATGTGGCTTTTTTTAATTCAAAAAATGCTGATGTGGCATTTAAAAATATTAAATATGATATTTTATTATTATTTTATTAGTTGGCTTTGACACTTGGCGTTTCCGTTTGCCACGTCAGCTTATTCCGTAACTGGGTTGACGGTAGGGACGATTTTAAAAACGATTTTGAAAAATCAGGGACTGACATAGGAGCAAAATCAATTTAGGGACCAAATCGAGAAATGGCCCAAAATGTAGGGACCAAAAGTGTATTTACGCCTTTATTTATTTATTATTTATACTCATTAACCAACTTGATCTATTAAATAGTGCGTCTCCTAAATGAATGTTTTGTGTTAAATTTTAATAAAAATAGAATGCATTAACAATGTTGTCTGCTAAACAAATTTGGACAAATTGACCAAATTGACTTCTTAAAAAAAAAAAAATTAAACTTGACTTGAGAAACTAATAACTAATTTGAGTGGAGTTGTGATGTACCTTTGTGTTAGAACCCCTTTCCCTCTCCCCTGTGTGTGTGTTTGTTTCTCAAAAAGAAAAAAAAGAAAAAAACTTTAATTCACAATTAAAGTAAAAGTCAAGTGACTAAAAGATTTTAATCCAACATTTAACATGTACTTCTTGTTCAATTTCTGCATCCAAGAATTAATGAAATTTAACATGGAACATGAAAAGGCGCGGTTTTTATGTTGAATGAAGATTTTCAGTTAGCTCCACAATGGCAACTCCAAGGATTTTTTTCAGGGTGATCATTAAAACACTTAAATTAAACAAAATTTAATAAAAATAAAACTTGAATATATGGACATCACAAAAAAATACACACATGCAAATATATAAAGTTTTAAAATTTCCTTCTTAGAGTTTTCATAGCTTCATTATCTATGCTATCAACTATATCTTTTTCAATGCACACAATCAATCAATCATTAAACTATTGATCTCCCATTCAATTACTAACATCTTTCCTAAATAAGTAATAATATAAACAAAATGAATAATCCCTTTTTATGTTATGTTTCAACCAATTTTTGTATTCTTTAAACTAATTAAGATTAAATTGACACAATACAAGTGTTTTTCTCATAAGAAATTTGTTTGTAGTGCTTGTTGATACCATATGTTGTCCAGCTCTAAATTCTGATAGGAGTTTTAGCCTTGAATAAAAGGATTGCATGGTTTTAAGGGTTAAACCCCATTTTTTGTTGATTTTTATCAATTTGATTGAGCTTAAATTAAAATCTAACAATGTGATAAGATTAATATTGATGTTATATTTAAAGCCATGAAATTCCATATAATTTGATTGGTTGTGGGTGAAAAATCAGACTTGATTTGAATAAGATATCACTAATTGAATGAAATTACCTGTGTTGCATATTAATTGTGGAAAAAGTGTGTAATTTTCTATGAAACACGTGCTAAAATTTTAGTGTGATTTCCATGGTAAATTAGTACTAAATATAACATTTGGGTCTCCTTATTTAAGCATGCCATTAAGATTTGAGCATCAAATTGATTAAAGAATTTATCCTATTTTTATCCGGGTTCATTTACTTCATCGTATTTAGTCCCTTCACTTTTATTAGGTAATGCATGTATTTTATTTAATGAGCCTGTCAAGATTTATTGAATTATTAAGAGTTGATTTAAAGTCCATGATCCAGTTCCTTAATTGCATTGCATGCCAGGTTTCATTCCACTGCATATGTATCAAACCAAGAAAAAAAAATCGCATATGGAGAATTGGAAAAACAGAGAGCAGCAGGGAAAAAAAAAGGAAAGAGAAAAGTATACTAGCGAGTGAAAAGCCAACGAGACGATGACGAAATTCCGACACTAGAGAGAGGATGCCGCGGTGGTTATGGACTTTTGGTTGGATCATCTCTCTCTCTCTCTCTCTCTCTCTCTCAACTGAGCCCAAACTCTTGGACTATCTAATAAATTTCCCAAACTTTCTCCTTCCCTCTCAATGGTTCAGCTTGGGTTTTTATTCCCAAGTGCCTCTCATGTGGGTTTTAGCATTACTTTGTTAATAGAAGAATGACGGAGGTATTGATTTGGCAAGTGTTTAAAGTTCAAGGAGTAAATTGGCTAAAATTAAAGTTTAAGTGGGGTTATGGCTATTGCTTGAAAGTTTAAGGGGTGCCTGAGCATATTTCCCATAGCTTTTTAGTAGGGTAATTATTGAATTTTGATTTTGTATGCATTTTGTGCTTGTGGTTTATGTCTGTAAGTGTTATATATGATTTCTTAAGATGGGCTTTGAGTGTCATTTTAGATTAGTGACTATCGTCTTGCTTTGGTTGCTGAAAGGTTGTGGGAATGGAAATGGACCGAATGGATCGAAGTGGACCAAATAGACTGAAGTAGGCCAAAAAGGGCCAAAGTGGATGGGAAAGACTGAAAAAGATTGAATGGACCGAAATTGACCTAATGGACTAAATTAGACCTGAATGGACCTAAATGGACCAAAATAGATTGAAATGGACTGAATGGATCGATGTGGATCGAAATGGACCGAATTTCAACTACTAACTTTGCAGATAATTAGCATGTAGTTCTTGAAGGTTTGGTTGGGTCATGCCCCAAAGGGCCAAGCATATATGTTCAAGAAAGGGAATGGACATTAAAATAATCATAATCATCATCTAACTTTCACTTGAGAGTTGAGACAATGTTCATGAAATGGAAATAAAAAATAATTGAAGAAAAATGGAGTATAGATTATATTTTATTCCATTCTATCCTAATGGTTACTAGAAATGGAAGGAGTCCTTTTTGCTTAATGCTTATAGAGATGAAAGGTTGATGCTTTTCATGTTTTAAGGAAAGAAAAATAAAAGCTTATCAATATAATAATATGATCGTTTTTGTAAATCCCCCCAAAAAAATAAAGAGAGAATAAGATCCTCAAGAGTAATTAGTAACTCAAATAATTAGTTCTTTAATTATAAATTGTGAAATACATGGGTAACTCCATTATAGAGGTTTTTTTTTTTTTTTTTTTTTTTTTTTTAACAAGACAAAAATTCTATTCTAGTTTAGTTTAAATGTATACATGTGTGAATACTCCTACACCCCACAAGCACTTATTGTAAGGGCGTTAGGCCCAGCAATAAGATCCTCAAGAGCAATGTGCATATTGGCCCGAGGGCCCAATCCGAGGACATGAAGTAGTCCGAGGAGGGGTGAACATTATCGTGGGAGTTCGCACTAGTAAGTGAAGAGGTTAATTTTGATTATAAAGGTCCACGAGGGTAGTCCGAGGATGAATGCCTCCTCAGCTGATCAAATCCGAGGTTTGAAGGGGTGGTCTACCATCCAGGGCAACATTACAGGAGATTCTATTGATACGAATAAGCGTTATGAATGTACAGGACATATGGGAATTGGGAAATATCTAAGAGAAAGCTGCTACCACCGCATTGAATGCTCTGTAGCTAACTTTCTGGCCGCATTTATGTGGAGAAGACCTTTGAATAGTGTTACCTTGGTTGCCTTGACTCATAGAGGGCCTGTGAGGGTGTCCGATGGGACAAACACTCAAGTAGTGGCTTGCATGATCGACAAGTGGAGGGCCAAGATCATTCAAATGGAGAAATAGAATGTAAGAGAGCCCTTCATGGAGGGGGGATTAGAAAATCAAGGAAAAAACACTGTAACAATCAAGAGTTGAACTTGTAATCAAACTTGAGAAGAAATATATAAGAATTGATCTCCTCAGATTGTGCCGAGGACAATTTTGTTTAGATTAAACCAATTTATCTTCACTTTCTTGTCATCTGGATCCTCTTTACTTGTTGTCTAACTCATTAAAGCCCAGTTTTCCAATCCACTCTCTACAAATTCATTGTATTGGGCTTTTTGGGCCTAAACCCATCCATCCCTTGGGCTAGGAACCCAAATTGTGTCCTTACACTTATATTATTGAGTTTTTAATCCTAACAATTTATGGTTAAATTAATGTGTTAAGCTTTGCCTACTCATAAATATCTTAAATGGAAACAAAAATAGGACTAGGATTAGTCGATGTTTATTTAATTGTTGATTATGTGGCAAAATAGGAACCAATCATTTTGAATGATTTAGGACTTTAATAATTGTGCTCCATATTAGTATTTTGATATCTATTTAAATTAGTGTTCAAGATGTAAAATTCAATTATCTCATTTTCACTTTAGACTTCTTCAAATAATTTTTAGAGTGTAATATTAAGGAGATCAATAACCTTATAACTCAACTAACACATCCAGATGTTTTCACTATAGATATCTAGGATTTAAATCTCTCTTCTATTGTTGTAACTTTCTAATAATAAAATTAAGGCAAAAACCACATTTTCGTCCTTACATTTTCACGCGATTCCACTTTGGTCTCTAACTTTTTTTTTCCACCGCTTTTAATCCCTATCTTGGAAAATGCGTCTTGTTTTTGTCCCTACTGTTACATCAAAGATAGAAATTGCACAGGTGGCAAACAGAGTACACTGTTGGCACACTAAAAGCTAACGTGGCCATTAAAATAATAATAACAAATGTTATTTGACATTAAAAAATGCCACGTCAGCATCTAAATTAAAAAAATTAATTTATTAATTTTAACTAAATTAAAAATTAAAAATAGAATTAAAAATAAAAAATCACATGAATTGAGATCTAAGTGTGTCTTGAACAAAAACAACAAGAACACAAACCCAGAAATTAAAAAAAAAAAAAAAATCACCAGTAAATCAAAACCTAGCCAAATCAACGACAAAACATCTAAATCATCCAACATCAATAACAAAACAACATAGCACCAATCAAACCACAGATCATCAACAAACCCCAAAGAAAACCCAGATCCTCTATGCATCTCTCTTTTAGATCTAGACCGATAGACCACCCAATCACTACCGATTGGTCATGGGGTTAAAGAGAGAGACAAAGATGATGAGTTAGAGAGAGAACGAACTATACATCAAGAGATTGAACTAAGAAGATGAAAGATTTGGGTTTTAATCATAGAGTGAGATCTTGGTGCAAAGCTCTTCATGACTGAGATTATAAGAGCAATCCATGTTAGCAAACTCTTTGAGAAGCTTCAGCCCAGCCTCGCCGAGCTTCTCTGCCACCAAAACCGTCAGCTTCGCGCCCAAAGAGCCAGAAGCTTTAATGATCACCACCAAGGGCTTCGAGAATCGCCGGCTAGGACAGAGAGCTGCGGAGAAAGCTGAGCTGAGTGACTACTTGGAAGATAGCAACAATGACTGCGTTTTGAGAAATGGAGTTGTTCGGAGAGTTTACAATGCTGATGTGGCCATTTTTCGGTGGCGGCGGAGTATAAAGAAACGTATGAATTTGGTGATTATAGAATTATTATTATATGAAGTGAAGTGGGGGGAGAGATGTATGTGGTGTGGTATTTATTTATATATGGTGTCACTAGGGTTTGGTTGGTAGAGATCCGAATCTCAGGGTCTGGTGTTTTTTTTTTTTTTTTTTAAATAATTTATATGTTTGTGTTCTTAAACCCAGGTTTGTATTCTTGTTATTCTTGTTCAAGACACACTTAGGTCTCAATTCATGTTATTTTTAGTTTTTAATTTAGTTTTTAATTTTTTAATTTAGATGCTGACGTAGCATTTTTTAATGCCAAATAACATTTTTTATTATTATTTTAATGGCCACATCAGCTTTTAGTGTGCCAACAGTGCACTCTATTTGTTACGTGTGTATTTTCCGTCTCTGATGTAATGGTAGAGATAAAAACGATACGCGTTTTTCAGGATAAGGACTAAAAGAGGTGGAAATAAAAGTTAGTGACCAAAGTGGGAATTGCGTGAAAATGTACGGACGAAAATGTGGTTTTCGCCTAAAATTAAAATTAAAATTAATGAGACAATATTCTTACAACATTATTCATAGATATGATTTGTAAGGACCCGATTTAAGTCCTTAGCCCAAAAGATGGATGGACTTAGGCCCAAAAAGCCCAAAACACTGAAATTGTAGAGAATGGGTTGGAAAACTGGGCTTTAACAAGTTGAACAACAAGAATAATGGAATCACGTGACAAGAAAAGGAGAATAAACTGATTTAAGCTAAAGAAAATCATTCTCGGCATAGTCCAAGGAGATCAGTTCTTATATGTTTCTCTCAAGTTGGATTATAAAGTCAGTTCTTAATACTACAGTGTTTCTCTCTTAGTTTCTCGATTCCCTTCACCGTGGAGGGTCTTTTCCATTATATAGTTCTCTTTAGACAATCTTGGCCCTCCACTTGTTGATCATCCAAGCTACTATTTGAGTGTTGTCCCATTGGACACCCTCTCAGGCCCTCTGTGCGTTGGGGCAGCTAATGCAACACTGTTTAGGGGTCTTCTCCACATTAATGCAGCCAGAAAGTTAGCTGCAGAGCATTCAACGCGGTGGTAGCAGCCTTCTCCTTAGATATTTTAAGATCCCCTGCTTTGTCCTATGTTTCCATAATTCTTATCCGTTCCAACAGGACTTCCTAGAACGTTCCTTTCGACGGCAAACCACTTCTTCAGACCTCGGCTTTGGTTAGCCGAGGAGGCATTCATCCTTGGCCCACCCTTCTAGGCCCTTATGACTAAAATTGACTTCTTCATCTACTAACGTGGATTCCCCTGACAATGTTTACTCCTCCTTAGATGACCTTTCGTCCTCAGATTGGGCCTCAGGCCTAATACATATATAGATAATGAGCTCCTCGGCCCAATGCCCCTACAATAGCCCTTCGAGATTCTTCTTTCTGGCTCCTCGGGAAGAAAAGAGGATTTCGATGTCACCTTAGTTAGTCCGTCCTTATCATACATCACTTCTGCCTATGTAGTCGCCTTTTTAACTGCTTAAGGCACGCTCTTGGCACTTCGGCATACAAGAGACGCCATCATTAAATTTTTATGGCTTCATGTCCTCCATGTTCTACGGCGCGATGCGAATCCAATGGCTGAGGATTTCGCTAAAAACAGGGTGGGAATTTTCCTGCTTGTAGCTATCCTTTTGATATAAATATAGCCCAAATCAACTATTCTTCTTACTTTAACATTCACTTCTCTCTAGCGTACATACACTGAGTCTGTCTACTTTCCCAAGTCACTCGTACCCTTACAAATACCAAAAGCCTCTTTGAGGATACTTTTCTTCTTTCTGTAAGTCTTCATAAATCTTTACACTTTATTTTTCCATATATTTTCTTTTCTCTGTACTTTTCTTCTCCTCGGCTCCACTTTCTCTTCTCAATCCTTTTAGTTCTTCCAACCCTTCCTAGAAATTGCTAGATTTAAGAGTTTGGTAGACTCCAAGGAAAGAATAGAAAACTTTAGGGATCAATATAGGATCCTTCTAGGAGTAGGCATTAGATACTGTAAGGAAGGGGAATGGCATGAGAAAAGGCAAGAGGGAGAGGTGGTGATCCCGATGATTGCCTTCATAGAAGGAGGGATGAGAATCCCTATGGGTACTATTACCCGGGACTATTTTAAGGCCCATAGGCTAGCCCTCACCCAGTGTGCACCTATCATCTTTAGAATCTTAGGTTGTGTAGATGGCCTTAACGAGAGGATAGGCTTAAACCTCACCCACCACGAGGTCAATTGGGTTTACAACCTCCATCACTTAACGGGGCAGGGGTATTACCTCAAGTCTAGGTACCCTGAGGTTAGGCTTATTCAGTGCCTCCCTGATTCCAATAAAGGTCCAAACAAAGACTTCCTAATTGTATCAGGGAAGTGGCATGATAGCCTCCCCTGCCCGATGATAGAAAGGAAACCAGGTGGGGCCTTAGGTCTAGATTTGAAAAACTGTATATAGATTTTCCTTTGATTAGTTCTATTTTTTGCTAACAATATTTTTTAATTTTTCTCTATGGTTTTGCAGATAAGAACGCCACCGTGCCTAACTTCAGTCTTATGAACTAGCCAAATTTGGACAAGATATTGAAGGCCGAGGTGTTCGTCCATACAGATGGCTAACTCAGGGTTGCCCATCTGATCCTAGACTATATCCTAATCTCCAACAGCTTCTTGGCGCCAAAGTGTGTCATCAAAGCCAGAGATCCTCGTCTGCACCGGATTAGCATTGCTGCTCCAGGCTTTCTTCTCACTGGCCTTGTTCTAGAAGGCACACTCACCATCGAGCCCATGCCCGAAGGCATACCAAAAGTAGCCTTACTACCATGTTAGGACATATGTGTGTTCACTTGTTAAGAACATATGTCACTTATTTATGTAAATTGGCTAATCCTTTGACAAAACGCACTCTACTTGTAATTGGGTAGTTCTAGGTGTTTTTAATACTTCAAGAAACAAGGTTTCAAGATCAAGTGTTGAAGTCATCAAGTCTGTCCAGGAAAAAACAAGCTAAAGTGCAATTTCATTAAATCTCGACACCTGCTCGATAGCTACCTCGACACCTGCTCGATAGCTACCTCGACACCTGCTATCTGTCAAGAATTACAAAATCAGATTTTCTAATCTGATTTTCTTGGGATTCGTGGATATACTTTTGGGCTTTCTTTTCTTCTAACCCTAAACATATAAAAGGATTGTTTTAAGAGCCGTCATATAGTACACAAGTTGCAAAAGCATTGAGCAATCTCTGTTCAAGCAAATTGTGATCAAAGACGAAGTTCTTGACCTAGTTCATCTTCGCTGAAGAAGTTGCTGTGTATTTGCACCAAAGGGTTTTATAACCAAGCATCTTCCTGATCTTCATCGTGTATGATGAACTGAAGAACTTTGCAGCCAACCTCTCCTTCTTAGTTGGTGTTTGAAGTCGCGTACTGGGATCCGCGCATTGGTTAGTCATGTACTTGGAGGCCGTGCATCAAAGGTGGAAATTGTCACTACAGATCAAGTCCAATTGGGTATTGGGGTAAGGGTTCAACTGTAGGTTAGTAAGGTACTTGGGATTCCTTTACTTGTAACCACTTGATTTGATAATAGTGGAGTTTCGGGAGTGGTGAGCTGAAAATCACCCGGTGGGGTTTTTGCCGTAAGGGTTTTCCCCATTCGTAAACAAATCACCGTGTCATTTAATTTCCGCTGCATATTTAGTTTATTGGTGATTTTTTTGTGCTTCCATGTATTTGCATGATAAATTGATTAATTAATAACTTGGCTAATTAATAAATTGGTTTAATCACAAGGGGTCATTCAGATTATGGCCTATCAAGTGGTATCAGAGCGGGCACACTCTGATTAGGGTTTAATCTCTGCTGTGTTTGATCCATTGACCCTTGTTGTCATGGCTGTAACCGGCTTGAAAAGATCTTTGTTTTCGAATACATCTTGTTTTTCTAATCACTATTTGTTTGAGTGTCTCAGAAAATACAAGTCTAAAAGTTATTTGAATTCTCTTATGATGATTATTGGAAAAGATCTTAGTTTGGCTAAGAAGAAACTAGACTGTCTCAGAATGAAAATGTGCAAAGGAGTTCATCTGAGAAGAGTGAAAGTTATATGCTTAGCTCATAAAAGGTAGTTCAGAGAAAGAACCATTCCCTCTGATTTGTCATCTAAGCATAAAGTGTGTTTCATGATGAAGTCTGCATTCAAAGTAATGGACACATGTCTATGGTATCTTGACAGTGGCTACTCACGACACATGACTGGAGATAGATCTCTCTTCATCTGAGAAGAGTGAAAGTTATAGGCTTAGCTCATAAAAGGTAGTTGAGAGAAAGAACCATTCCCTCTGATTTGTCATCTAAGCATAAAGTGTGTTTCATGATGAAGTCTGCATTCAAAGTAATGGACACATGTCTATGGTATCTTGACAGTGGCTACTCACGACACATGACTGGAGATAGATCTCTCTTCAAGGTCTTTGAGTCTAAGAAAGGTGGCAATGTTACCTTTGGTGATGGAAGCAAGTCACAAATTAAAGGGAAAGGAATCATATCTCTGCTAGGACTGCCGGACATTGCAAATGTTCTTTATGTAGAAGGTCTAAGGCTGAACCTATTGAGCATAAGTCAGATATGCGATCAAGACTTCATGGTGCTATTCTCAAAGGGAAAGTGTCTTGTCATGGATGAGTTTGGAAAGAAGCTCATTAGTAGAGTTCACACTTTGGATAACTGCTATGGATTGGTTCCTGATGCTGATATTGTGTGTAATAGCATTCGTTTGCCTAATGAAAATCTGTGACATCAACGAATGGGACATGCTAGTTATAAGCATTTATCTATTGTATCTAAGCATGAATCAGTCTTGGGGATACCAAAGCTTAGTAGAATAGGCAATGTGGTGTGTGGACCATGTCAGCTTGGAAAACAGACGAAAGCTAAGCATCCAGGCACTCAGACATCAGCTACATCCAGACCATTGGAGCTGTTGCATTTAGATCTTATGGGTCCAACCAAAACCGAGTCTCTTGGGGGTAAGAGATACATCATGGTTGTGGTAGATGACTTCACTAGATAAACTTAGGTCATTCTACTTCGATCCAAGTCTGATGCTCCTGAGCACATTAAGGCTTTATGCACAAGACTGCAGAATAAAAAGAGGCAAAAGATTGATCGAATTTGAAGTGACCATGGGAAGGAATTCGAGAACTCATACATGGAGTCTTTCTGCTTAAGATCGGGTATATCTCAAGAATTCTTTGCTCCTATTACGCCTCAGCAAAATGGTGTGGTAGAAAGGAAGAATAGGGTTATTCAAGAGATGGCCAGAGCCATGCTGCATAACAAAGATGTGGCTAGAAACTTGTGGGGAGAAGCTGTAAACACTGCATGTCATACAGTTAATAGGGTATACTTCAGACCTGGTACCAAAAAGACTCCCTATGAGTTGTGGAAAGGAAGGAAGCCTAATGTGAAGTACTTCAGAATCTTTGGAAGTTCTTGCTTCATTCTCAAGGATAGAGAGAATGTGGGAAAGTTTGACTCTCGGAGCGATGAAGGCATATTTCTAGGCTACTATTCTACAAGTAAGGCTTATCGGATGTACAATAAAAGAACTATGAAGGTAATGGAGAAAGTAAATGTCGTCATTGATGAGTCTTCAGAGTCCAGTTCTGAGAAAGGCATTGAGGGACTCTCCAAAGAAATTCTTCCTCCTGAGCCTAGGGAAGTTCAAGACATTACTGAACAAGAACCTGATTCTTCAAGTACTCCCAGTACTCCCAGTACTCCCAGTATTGTGGAAGACCCTACAGACTTACCCATTTCACCAGAGTTTGAATCTCATGAAAAGAAGGGACCTTCATCTAGAATCAAATTAAATCATCCTCTAGGAGTTATTGTGGGAGACATGAATGAACTCACATTAA
Source organism: Quercus ilex subsp. ballota (assembly GCA_032727855.1). Classification (NCBI taxonomy): domain Eukaryota; kingdom Viridiplantae; phylum Streptophyta; class Magnoliopsida; order Fagales; family Fagaceae; genus Quercus; species Quercus ilex. The sequence goes on from CM064909.1 coordinate 3,250,348, forward strand.
GGAAACGCATAGTTGATAAATGTGTTGCTAACTTTGTGTCTTATTCCTGCTACTTGTCACAGGTTGAACCTAAGAAAGTTAAGGAAGCATTACAAGATGAGAGTTGGGTCGATGAATTACTTCAGCTTCAAAGGAATGATGTTTGGACTCTAGTACCTAGACCGGAAGGTGAACACATCATCAGTACAAAGTGGATATTCTGCAACAAGAAGGCAATGTGATTTGCAACAAGGCTCAACTTGTGGCTCAAGGATACTCGCAAATGGAAGGAGTAGACTATGATGAGACATTTGCCCCAATTGCCCGAATGGAGTCAATCAGAATTCTTCTTGCCCTAGCTTGTCAGCTGAATTTCAAACTTTACCAGATTGATGTAAAGACTGCCTTCTTGAATGGGTTACTTAAAGAGGATGTCTATGTGGCTCAACCAAAAGTGATAGGCCACAAACTGAATAAACCCTTGTGATAAAATCAATTAATTGATTAGCCAAGTTATTAATTAATCAATTTAACATGCAATTGCGTGGAAGCACAAACAAATCACCAAATACTAAATATGCAGCGGAAAATAAATAACACGGTGATTTGTTTACGAATGGGAAAAACCCTAACGGCAAAAACCCCACTGGGTGATTTTCAAGTCACCACTCTCGAAACTCAACTATTATCAAATCAAGCGGTTACAAGTAAAGGAATCCCAAGTACCTTACCAACCTACAGTTGAACCCTTACCCTAATACCCAATTGGACTTGATCTGTAGTGACAATTTCCACCTTTGATGCACGACTCCCAAGTACTTAACTAACCAATGTGCGGATCCCAGTACGCGACTTCAAACACCAACTTGAGAAGGAGAGGTTGGCTATAAAGTTCTTCAGTTCATCATACACAATGAAGATCAGGAAGATGCTTGGTTACAAAACCCTATGGTGCACATACACAGCAACTTCTAGAGAGAAGATGAACTAGGTTAAGAACTTTGTCTTTTGATTACAATTTGCTTGAACAAGGATTGCTCAATGCTTTTGCAACTTGTGTTCCACTTGACGGCTCTTAAAACAATCCTTTTATATGTTTAGGGTTAGAAGAAAAGAAGGCCCAAAAACACATTCACGGATCCCAAGAAAATCAAATCAGAAAAGCTGATTTTATAAATCTCGACAGATAGCAGGTGTCGAGGTAGCTATCGAGAATGTGTCGAGCTTTAATGAAATTGCACTTCAGCTTGCTTTTTCTTGGACAGACTTGATGACTTCAACACTTGTTCTTGAAACCTTGTTTCTTGAAGTATTAAAAACACCTAGAACTACCCAATTACAAGTAGAGTGCGTTTTGTCAAAAGGATTAGCCAATTTACATAAATAAGTGACATATGTTCTTAATAAATGAACACACATATGTCCTAACAATCTCCCCCTTTGGCAATCCGTGACAAAACCACAACAAACAAATGAACATATGAGAGAAGTCATAAATCACTCAACTCATATTCACTTGTTGAATACAATAAAATCTATCCTAACACAAACTCTTGAAAAACTTTGTAAGAAAAGAGTTTATGGCAAGTAGACTTTGACAACCTATATTTCTGAAACACTTTAAACAAAACTCATCAAGGCATCTTGTGTGAAACAGAAATAAAAAGATTGCATACAAGTATAAAGAACATATGTATAAAGATAGAGAAAAAACAACACATGAAGAGAGAGGTGAAAGAAACATACATCCACATATAAAGAGAATAAGTACAATGAATGTAAAACTGGTCAAAAGACCTCATATACAAGAACAATGTATCTATAAAGAATAGAAAAGAAAAGATACATCAAAACCTCACTACATCCCTCAAAAAGTTCAACACTCCCCCTATCAACATGTCCTATACTAACTCTCCCCCTAAGATGACTACTCTCATAATCACAAAACTACTCCCCATTTTTGTCACGAGTGACAAAGGGTGAAGTGTCATGTAGACATTTCATCAGTAGAGCTAGCATCCCCATCATCATCATCATCATCATCCTCAGAATCTGAAGCTGCTGGAGTAGGTGGTGAAGGAGTAGCCTCTGGAGCAAAACCACCCATGGTCGCCTGCCGTCGTGCAATACGACCAACCCGAACATTCACCTTATACAACTCAGTGGAGAGAGTATCGAGGTGAGCGTCCATGCATTGCAGCTGCGCCATAATATCTCCAAGAGATACATCGCCCGTAGAGGAAGAAGGAGTAGATGTAGAAGGAGTGGATTTGGATGGAGTTGATCTGGACGGAGCTGAACGGGAGGAAGGAGTGGCATCCGTCTGTCGCGACCTAAACTGAGCCTCACTACGTTTTACGGTAGCGGCATCTATGGCACAGATATGAGTGAAGTGGTCGAACACAGGAAAGGGGATAGAAAAATGGCGTAAGATCCTCGTGATAGCGGAAGGAAAGATGAGCTTATCACGGGACGCCGAATCTAGATGGACATCTATAATAGAAAGGATGAAGTGAGAAGGAAAATCTATAGTAAGATGCTCTAGAAGTGATAGCAAAAATCGAGCACGAGGCCCTGTGATAGAGTTGTAGTGAGAGAGTGGATGGAGTACGAAGGTCATCACCATGTTAAGAAATCTAGGACCTTTAGCAAAAGGACTACATGATGTGAACTGATGCTCACCCCAATCAGCAGGGCGCTCACAAAAAGCAGAGATGAGCACATCTTTGGACACAGTCCTCAGATGCTCACAAGAAGGGTAATCAAGAAAATCTATCCTAGGTACCCTAAGTACATCCGCAACTAGCTGCGATGTAACAGGAATGCGCGTACCTCGAATGTGAGTGAAAAAGAGAGGTACTGAACGGTCAATCCTGTGAATGTTAGAGTAAAACTCTTGGATCAGCACGAGAGGGCAAGTGACTGGGATGTCACACAGTGACCCCCATCCCCTACTGTGAATGACAGAGGGAAAGTCAGTGTCGGCGAAGTCCGCCAGAATGACTTGGCGTTCCGAATGAACACCTCGTCGAGAAAAGTTCTCCGAAAATGCCTTGTGGGCATCTCCATCACGGAACCGAAGGTTAAGAGGAGCAGAGTCAGAAGAAGAGGAAGTTTCAGAACGCAGAGGGTTCTGAGCAAGAGTGGATTTACGTTTGGGTGCCATAGACACTACTAACGTAAAAGAATGAGAAAGAGATAGAGAGGGAGACAATTAGAAAAGTCCCAACACAATTCAAATATATCAAATATGTTGAACAATAAGTATGTATGCATGGGAATGCATGAGCATATGACATGCAAAGGAAAAAATCATCATGGGCTCAGCCCAATCCAATCCTAGCAGCACACAAACATAGAGCACACATCTAAATGCATGTAAATATCATTATAATGCAAATGAAATGCAATGTATGACATTTTGAAAACATTTAAGTGAAAACCCAACCCAAAATTTGAAGAAAAACTCATCAATTTTGAAAAACTCCAAAAATTTCAAAAACTCCCAAAACCTAGGTTTCAAAACATGAAATGCATGAAAAAGGAAGGGAAAAAGAGCATACCAGGTGATGGAAATCAAGGGAAGATAAAAAATGATGAAGATCTAAAGATTTGAGTGAGAGAGAACACGTTTGGGAGATGAAACGCCTCGGACAGATCGAGAGAGATCGAGAGAAATGAGTGAAAATCGCGATCTGACCTTTTATAGACACCTCAGTAATTCTCGACAGCTGAGGTGTCGAGAGGTATCGAGGAAGCTGTCGAGGAAGGTATCAAGGAAAATGCCTTCGACAGATGTAGGTATCGAGAGGTATCGAGGTGCAAGGCCAAATTCAGATTCAAGAAGCTCGATCGATCGACCAGGTATTGAGAAGCTATCGAGAAGACAGAGACTTTCTCGATCGATCCAGAAGGTGTCAAGACAGGTGTCGAGATTGCGATTAGAAAAGGCTTGAGAAACTCGACAGATGACCAGGTATTGAGGAGGTGTCGAGCCATCAGTGAAAAGCAATTTTTCGAGAAGTGAAAAACATAGACATGAATGCAATCCAACATACACCTCAACCAATGATCCACTCAACATAAAAAGCTCTCAAAATCATCTCTCAACAAGAAATTTTAAGCACATAAATCCTCAGAAACACACACACACACTAAACAAATTTAACCAATTTTATTTTTCAAAAACAAGTTAAGACAGTTTAGTGAGCATACATTAGCATATGTAAACACTTGTGATGGCCAAATCACATTGTACCTGCACATGTATCAAAAGTAGCAAAGAATATTGCGTGTTGTGTGTGAAAAAGATCGCAAGATTACATATATGTATACATGTTATGATGATCTGAGATATGAGGAAATAACTTTAACTCACACACAATCATAACTGTTTGATGGAGACTATCACCTTCAAGGTATATCCTATGACTCCCGTATCTCCTAGAAGACATGCTTGCAATCATGTTTAAAGCATTTTTTAATCTTTTAGCTTTATATTTTCTTTGCATATTTTCTTTTAAGCATATCATGCATGGGCATAAAAAGAGAGAAAAGAATTACCCAACATGTTAAGCATAGACATTGCACTTTTGCTATGCCGAAGCATACGGATGTCTTTGACACTGCACTTTTGCTATGCCGAAGCATACATGTGTCTATGACACTGCACTTTTGCTATGCTGAAGCATACAGGTGTCATACTATGATTGACGGGCAACAGTGGTGAGATGGTCATTTATGCCTTTCTCTTAGGATTTTCTAGTCCTACCCGTCAAAAAGAGTGATATGAGTGTTAAGTTTAAGAGATAACTTAATCTTACTCATCACAAACAAGAGCCACAAAGCTCACTTGCTTAGTTGTGCATAGAGATGCTCATCTAAGCTACAAAAGATACAAAGTTTAGAAAACTTTGTTTCATTGGCCATCCAAGGTACACAAATACCAAAGTACACATAACAGACACTGTTTTTGTATTTTTCAATTTTTCAATTTTTTTTTAATTTTTATATCAAAAACAAAATAAGCAAAACTGAAAATAAACAAACAAAAACATGTTATCAAAGCAAAGCAAAAACTAGACTGACTCAGCAGAAAAGAAAGACATACAAGCAATGCAACAAACAAGAAAAACAAGAAAGGAGAAGAAAGTGATGAAATCACTTGGAGTCCTTTTTTTTCCACACCTTGGAAGAACCTTTCCTTTGATTGAATCCTTGAACAGGTGGTGAGGGGGAAGAATTTAAACCGTTCAAGTTCAAAAGGAACATAAGGGCTTTCAGAAGATCTCCAAGAGGAGCAAGAGAGGATTGAAGCTGATTTTGGCTTCCAGATGCTATCATGCCATTGCTCTGTTGAGTGGATAACCACTTATAACAATTTGGTCGAGTATGACCGGCAGCTCCATAGTAATGACAGAGATGCTGCTTCTTCTGTTTAGGCTTTTGAGAGTTAGCCTTCTTAGCCCTAGGGTTTTTAGCAGTATTCTTATCTAGCTTAGGGGGTGCTCCTAAGATATATTTTCCCTTGTCTAAGTTCTCACTAGCTAATTTAGTTTTAACATCAATGTTCTCAATTTCAGTGTTATTAGCAGGAGGAACAAAAACAATATTGCTAGTAGAAGCAGTATTAGAGAAAGAAATACCATACCCCAAACCAGTTCAATCCGAAGCAGATTTCTGGTTGCTAAGCATCTCATCAAGCTTTGCACTTGAGGTCCTCTCCAGTTGAGCTCTGACTTGAAACAACTCCGCTTCAAGCTTCTTGGTCTTCTCGGCCAAAAAGTTGTTCTCAAATCTCGGTGCTCCAATAGTTTGATTCGCCTCTTCAAACTTCGTGGACAACTCTTCACGATGGAGTTCCACATCACTGAGCTTCTTGGTGGCCAGCCTATATAATTTCTCATGCTTTTCAGAGAGCTTGTAAAGCTTCTCATAGGCTGAATGGATATCATCTTGATCATCCATCTTCTCAAATTTTGACTCCACCAGTTTTTCTTCTTCATCTACTTCTTCAACAATCCCTTCAGTAGGATTGACTGTGGCAGTGAAGGTATTTAAGATTCCGTCATCCTCATTGTCGGAATCATCTTCAGGCTCAGTGTCAGTTAGGGTTACAGCAAGGGCCTTGCTTTTCCCAATGCTCTTCAGATATGTAGGACACTCATGTTTCATGTGTCTGAACCCATGACACCCAAAGCACTTTGTTCCTGTGGGAACAGTATACTAACCGCCCTCCTTAGCATCATTCTTCCCTTTTTCTTGGCTTTTAAACTGAGAAGAACTGAACTGCCTACGGTCCTTGTTGAAGCTCCTTCCATTTGCATTCTTCATAAACTTCTTGAACTGCCAAGTAATGTAGGACTTTATCTTGGAATCTTCATCATCAGAAGACTCATCTGTATCACTGCTCTTCGCCTTCAAGGCCATGCTTTTGCCTTTACTTGACTTGCCAATCGTAGATAACCCTATCTCATAGGTCTGCAAGTTTCCAACCAGCTCAGTCAAAGGAATCTTGTCTATATCCTTTGATTCCTTAATTGCCGTAATCTTGGCATGAAATCTCTCAGGTAGAGATCTGAGCACCTTCCTTACAATCTTGGGTTCAAGGATGGTTTCCCCAAGATTGAAGGCTGAGTTCACTATGTCCTTGAGCTTGGCATAGAACTCATCAAACGACTCATCCTCCTCCATCTTAATTTCTTCAAAGCTTGTAGTGAGCCTCTGAAGTTTTGAATCTTTGACAGCCTTTGTTCCTTCATAGGTTGTCTGGAGGATGGTCCAAGCCTCCTTAGCAGTTTCAGTTGAGGATATCTTCTTGAACTCCTCATTGGTGACCGCGCTAAATAGGGCATTTAGCGCTCTGCTGTTGAAGTTAGCCGCCTTGATTTTAGCATCATCCCAATCGGCTGGTTCTTCTTTTGGCTTAGTCTAGCCAATCTCTATAGCTTGCCACACCTTCTCATCTAAAGACTACAAGAATGCTCTCATGCGTACTTTCCAGTATACATAGTTAGTGCCATCAAATAAAGGAGGTATGATTAAAGATTGTCCTTTATCCATGACAAACAGGGGTCAATGGATCAACACAGCAAAGATTAAACCTAATCAGAGTGTGCCTGCTCTGATACCACTTGATAGGCCACAAATTGAATGACCCCTTGTGATAAAATCAATTAATTAATTAGCCAAGTTATTAATTAATCAATTTAACATGCAATTGCGTGGAAGCACAAACAATTCACCAAATACTAAATATGTAGCGGAAAATAAATAACACGGTGATTTGTTTACAAATGGGGAAAACCCTAACGGCAAAAACCCCACCGGGTGATTTTCAGGTCACCACTCCCGAAACTCCACTATTATCAAATCAAGCGGTTACAAGTAAAGGAATCCCAAGTACCTTACCAATCTACAGTTGAACCCTTACCCCAATACCCAATTGGACTTGATCTGTAGTGACAATTTCCACCTTTGATGCACGGCTCCCAAGTACTTACTAACCAATGCGTGGATCCCAGTACGTGACTTCAAACACCAACTTTAGAAGGAGAGGTTGGCTACAAAGTTCTTCAGTTCATCATACACAATGAAGATCAGGAAGATGCTTGGTTACAAAACCCTATGGTGCACATACACAGCAACTTCTAGAGAGAAGATGAACTAGGTTAAGAATTTCATCTTTTGATCACAATTTGCTTGAACAAGGATTGCTCAATGCTTTTGCAACTTGTGTTCCACTTGACGGCTCTTAAAACAATCCTTTTATATGTTTAGGGTTAGAAGAAAAGAAGGCCCAAAAACACATTCATGGATCCTAAGAAAATCAAATCAGAAAAGCTGATTTTATAAATCTCGACAGATAGCAGGTGTCGAGGTAGCTATCGAGAAGGTGTCGAGCTTTAATGAAATTGCACTTCAGCTTGCTTTTTCTTGGACAGACTTGATGACTTCAATACTTGTTCTTGAAACCTTGTTTCTTGAAGTATTAAAAACACCTAGAACTACCCAATTACAAGTAGAGTGCGTTTTGTCAAAAGGATTAGCCCATTTACATAAACAAGTAACATATGTTCTTAACAAGTGAACACACATATGTCCTAACAAAAAGGATTTATTGATCCACACTATCCAAATCATGTGCTGTACCTTTAAAAGGCACTTTATGGGTTGAAGCAAACTCCTAGAGCCTAGTATGATAGTCTCACACAATATCTGGTGTCACATGGGTTCACAAGAGGGAAGGCTGATCAAACTTTCTTCATCAAAAAGGAAGATGGTGAGTTGATAGTTGCTCAAGTCTATGTTGATGATATCATCTTTGAGTCGACTAAGGATGAACTTGCTCATGGCTTCTCAAAACTCATGCAAGCCGAGTTCGAGATGAGCATGATTAGAGAGCTGACTCACTTCCTAGGATTGCAGATTCGCCAACAAGATTCAAGTATATTCCTTTCTCAATCTAAATATGCTAAGAATCTTATGAAGAAGTTTGGTTTGGATTCTGCTAGTTTTGTTAGAACCCCTATGAGCCCTAATGTTAAACTCACTGTAGACTTGTTAGGTAAGAGTGTTGATCCTTCTCTCTATAGAAGCATGATAGGTAGTCTTCTTTACCTTACTACTGGTAGACCTGACATTAGTTATAGTATAGGTGTGTGTGCTAGATATCAGACTAACCCAAAAGAATCTCACATGACTGCTTGAAAAAGAATTATAAAGTATGTCAAAACCACTGCTGAGTTCGATGTGTGGTATAGCAAGGACACTAATGGTGTCTTAGCTGGGTACTCTGATGCTGATTGGGCTGGAAATGCTGATGATAGAAAGAGTACTTCGGGGGGTTGTTTTTATATGGGTAACAATCTTGTCTCTTGGATGAGCAAAAAGCAGAACTCCATCTCCTTATCCACTGCAGAAGCTGAGTACATCGCTGCCGGTAGCTGCTGCACCCAACTCCTCTGGATACAAAAACTCCTTCATGATTATGGTATTTGTCAAGAGCATCTCACTATTTACTGTGACAATACCAGTGCCATCAATATTTCTAAGAACCTGGTTCAACATTCTAGAGCCAAACACATAGAGATTTAACATCACTTCATTAGGGAGCTTGTCGAAGATGGTACTATCACTCATGAGTTTATCCACACTGATGATCAAAAGGCTGATTTGTTCGCCAAACCTCTTGACAGCAAATGTTTTGAATTCCTTCGTCAAAACATTGGTGTCATCTCCATGGATTGATCTCCTTCTCTTGTTCCTCTTCCTCATGCATTTGCATCTAGTTTTATGCTTTGCTTTGATAACATGTTTTTGTGTGTTTATTTTCAATTTTGTTTATTTTGTTTTTGATATAAAAAAAAATGAAAAATTGAAAAATACAAAAACAGTGTGTGTCTTGTGTACTTTGGTACTTGTGTACCTTGGATGGCCAATGAAACAGAGTTTTCTAAATTTTGTATCTTTTGTAGCTTAGATGAGCATCTCTATGCACAACTAAGCAAGTGAGCTTTGTGGCTCTTGTTTGTAATAAGTAAGATTAAGTTATCTCTTAAAACTTAACACTCATATCACTCTTTTTGACGGGTAGGATTAGAAAATCCTAAGAGAAAGGCATAAATGACCATCTCACCACTATTGCTCGCCAATCATAGTATGACACCTGTATGCTTCAGCATAGCAAAAGTGCAGTGTCATAGACACCTGTATGCTTCAGCATAGCAAAAGTGCAGTGTCAAAAACATCTGTATGCTTCGGCATAGCAAAAGTGCAATGTCTATGCTTAACATGTTGGGTATTTCTTTTCTCTCTTTATATGCCCATGCATGATATGCTTAAAAGAAAATATGTAAAAAAAATATAAAGCTAAAAGATTAAAATGTTTTAAATATGATTGCAAGCGTGTTTTCTAAGAGATGTGGGAGTTATAGGATGTATCTCGAAGGTGATAGTCCCTATCAAACAGTTATGATTGTGTGTGAGTTAAAGTTATTTTCTCATATCTCAGATCGTCATAACATGTATACACATATACAATCTTGCAATGTTTTTCACACACAACACGCAATATTCCTTGCTACTCTTGATACATGTGCAGGTACAATGTGATTTGGCCATCACAAGTGTTTACATGTCCTTAATGTATGCTCACTAAACTGTCTTGACTTTTTTTTGAAATATAAAATTGGTTAGACTTGTTTAGTGTGTGTGTGTGTTTTTGAGGATCCATGTGCTTAAATTCTTGTCGAAAGATGTTTTTGAGTGCTTTACATGTTGATTGGATCTATGGTTGAGGTGTATGTTGAATTGCATTCATGTCTGTGTTTTTCACTTCTCGAAAAATTGCTTTTTAAAGATGGCTCGACACCTCCTCGACACCTCCTCGATACCTGGTTATCTGTCGAGCTTCTCAAGCCTTTTCTTATCGCAATCTCGACACCTGATGGATCGATCGAGAAATCTCCTGTCTCCTCGATACCTTCTCGATACCTTGTCGATCGATTGAGCTTCTGTTCTTGGTTCTGGTGTTCATTCCTCGACACCTTCAGCTGTCGACAGCCATTTCCTCGATACCTTTCTCGACAGCTTCCTCGATACCTCTCAACACCTCAGCTGTCGAGATTTACTGAGGTACCTATTTAAGAGCTGTCGCGATTCTGATCTCATTTCACTCGATCTCTCTCAATCTGTCCGTGGTGATTCCTCTCCCAAACACCTTTTTCTCACTCAAATCTTCCAACCCACTTGGATCTTGACCATTCCTTGCTTCTAATCACTTGGTAAGATCACTTTTCCCTTCCTTTTTCATGCATTTCATGTTTTGAAACCTAGGTTTTGGGATTTTTTGAAATTTTTTGGGTTTTTTCAAAATTAATGAGTTTTTTCTTGAAATTTTGGGTTGGGTTTTCACTTAAATGTGTTCAAAATGTCATACATTGCATTTCATGTGCATTAGAATGGTATTTACATGCATTTAGATGTATGATCTATGTTTGTGTGCTGCTAGGATTGGATTGGGCTGAGCACATGATGTTTTTCCTTCGCATGTCACATATTCATGCATTCTCATGCATACGTACTTGTTGTTCAATATATCTCATATATATGAACTATTTTGGGACTTTTCTGATTGTCTCCCTCTCTATCTCTTTCTCATTCTTTTACGTTAGTAGTGTCTATGGCACCCAAACGTAAATCCACTCCGGCTCGGAACCCTCTGCGTTCTAGAGCTTCCTCTTCTTCTGATTCTGCTCCTCTTAACCTTCGGTTCCATGATGGAGATGCCTACAAGGCATTTTCTGAGAACTTTTCTAGACGAGGTGTTCATTCGGAACGCCAAGTCATTTTGGTGAACTTCGCCGACACTGACCTTCCCTCTATCATTCACAGTAGGGGATGGGAGTCACTGTGTGACGTCCCGGTCACCTATCCTCTCGTGCTGATTCAGGAGTTTTACTCCAACATGCACGGGATAGATCATTCAGTACCTCTCTTTTTTACTCGCGTTTGAGGTACGCGCATCCCTATTACACCGCACCTAGTTGCGGATGTACTTAGGGTTCCTAGGATAGATTTTCCTGACTATCCTTCCTCTGAGTGTTTGAGGACTGTGTCCAAAGATGAGCTCATCTTTGCTTTTTATCAATGTCATGCTGATTGAGGTGAGCATCAGTACACATTATGTAGGCCTTTTGTTAAAGGTCCTAGATTTCTAAACATAGTGATGACCTTTGTACTCCATCCACTCTCTCACTACAACTCCATCACAGAGCCTCGTGCTCGATTTTTGTTATCACTTCTAGAGCATCTTACAATATATTTTCCTTCTCATTTCATCCTTTCTATCATAGATGTCCATCTAGATTTGGCGTCCCGTGATAAACTCATCTTTCCTTCCGCTATCACGAGGATCTTATGCCATTTTTCTATTCCTTTTCCAGTGTCCATCCACTTCACACACATCTGTGCCATAGATGCCGCTACCGTAAAACGCAGTGAGGCTCAGTTTAGGTTAAGAAAGACGGATTCCACTACTCCCTCCCGTTCAGCTCCATCCAGATCTGCTCCATCTACATCTGCTCCTTCTTCCTCTATTGGCGATGTATCTCTCGGAGACATTATGGCGCAGCTACAGCGCATGGATGCTTGCCTCGATACACTCTCCACTGAGTTGTATCAGGTGAATATTCGTGTTGGTCATATTGCACGACGGCAGGCGACCATGGGTGGTTTTGCTTTTGAGGCTACTCCTTCACCACCTTCTCCAGCGGGTTCTGACTCTAAGGATGATGATGATGATGGTGATAACGATGACGCTTCCGATGATGATGGAGATGCTAGCTCTACTGATGAGATGTCTATATGACACTCTACCCTTTGTCACTCGTGACAAAAAGAGGGAGTAGTTTTGGGTTATGAGAGTAGTCATCTTAGGAGGAGAGTTAGTATAGGACATTTTTGAAAGGGGGAGTGTTGATATTTTGAGGGATGTAGTGAGGTTTTGATGTATCTTTTCTTTTCTATTCTTTATAGACACATTGTTCTTGTATATGAGGTCTTGTGACCAGTTTTACATACATTGTACTTATCTTCTTTCTATATGTAGATGTATGTTTCTTTCACCTCTCTCTACATGTGTTGTTTCTTTTCTATCTTTATACACATGATTCTTATACTTGTATGCAATTTATTATTTCTGTTTCACACAAGATGCCTTGATGAGTTTTGTTTAAAGTGTTTCAGAAATACAGGTTGTCAAAATCTACTTGCCATAAACTCTCTTTTTTCAAAGTTTTTCAAGAGTTTGTGTTAGGATATATTTTATTGTATTCAACAAGTGAATATGAGTTGAGTGATTTATGACTTCTCTCATATGTTCATTTGTTTGTTGTGGTTTTGTCACGGATTGCCAAAGAGGGAGATTGTTAGGACATATGTGTATTCACTTATTAAGAACATATGTCACTTATTTACATAAATTGTCTAATCCTTTGACAAAACGCACTTTACTTGTAATTGGGTAGTTCTAGGTGTTTTTAATACTTCAAGAAACAAGGTTTCAAGATCAAGTGTTGAAGTAATCAAGTCTGTCAAGGAAAAAACAAGCTGAAGTGTAATATCATTAAATCTCGACACCTGCTCGATAGCTACCTCGACACCTGCTATCTGTCGAATTACAAAATCAGATTTTCTAATCTGATTTTCTTGGGATCCGTGAATATGCTTTTGGGCTTTTTTTTCTTCTAACCCTAAACATATAAAGGGATTGTTTTAAGAGCCGTCATATTGTACACAAATTGAAAAAGCATTGAGCAATCTCTATTCAAGCAAATTGTGATCAAAGATGAAGTTCTTGACCTAGTTCATCTTCTCTGAAGAAGTTGCTATGTATTTGCACCAAAGGGTTTTATAACCAAGCATCTTCCTGATCTTCATCGTGTATGATGAACTGAAGAACTTTGCAGCCAACCTCTCCTTCTTAATTGGTGTTTGAAGTCGCGTACTGGGATCCGTGCATTGGTTAGTCACGTACTTGGGAGCCGTACATCAAAGGTGGAAATTGTCACTACAGATCAAGTCCAATTGGGTATTGGGGTAAGGGTTCAACTGTAGGTTGGTAAGGTACTTGGGATTCCTTCACTTGTAACCGCTTGATTTGATAATAGTGGAGTTTTGGGAGTGGTGACCTGAAAATCACCCGGTGGGGTTTTTACCGTAAGGGTTTTCCCCATTCGTAAACAAATCACCGTGTCATTTAATTTCCGCTGCATATTTAGTTTATTGGTGATTTGTTTGTGCTTCCACGTATTTGCATGATAAATTGATTAATTAATAACTTGGCTAATTAATTAATTGGTTTAATCACAAGGGGTCATTCAGATTATAGCCTATCACACCGCAACAGACAACCATAGTGGCCACTTCTTCTAACCCTACCAACGCAGAAGGAGAAAAAGAGGAAGAAATAATTAAAGTATTAGATTCCGAGGACGATTTTGAAGTCTTTAAACAACCTTTGTCCTTGAAAACATCAGTAAGTGACCTCGGCCACTTTTCTACACGAATATCAGACGAGATGGGGATCTAGTGGAGGTAGAGGTCCACACTACAAGAACTGTTGTAGTCCCAACCTGAAGGGGACGAGCTTGGGAAGACAGCCTAGAGAAAGGCTCCCACCCTCCCCACCTGCCTTGCCCCTTCGACTTAAATCTGCTGACCTAAAAAGGAAAAGGGAGCCAAAGGGTAAAGAGGTGGTGGAAGTTGGAAAAACCCACCCCCCTTAAGAGGACGAGGCCCAAAGAGCGGCCAAGCAGGCCAAAGTAAGGCAAAAAGGTGCCAAGAAAAGGAGTGATCCTTAGGTCGCACCTCTAGCCTGGCTTCTTGCCCTAATGCTTGATAGGGCTTCTCTACCAGCTAGTGCCTCCATCAGGGACTTCTAAGGAGGGATGGCTAGCTATGTAGCCGACGCGGTGGAGTAAGCTTTGCTACTCCCCGAGGACATGGCTGAGCTCCGGTACATAAGGAGGCACGAGGTCTTTCTCAGCTTGAAGAGGTATCTCGCCATGGTATGTCCTCTACTTGGCCCTTTTTTCTTCTCTCTCTTCTTTTTTCTTTAATTGCTTTTCTCTCTTTCTTTTTCTAATTCATGTTTCTTTCCTTGATTGGCAGGATGTTCAAGCCTCCTTCAGGGTAGAGGAGATAACCAACTACTGCCATCGGCAGATGAAGGAGGAGGAAGGAAGGCGTAACGCTGCTGTGGAGGCCTTTAATGTGGCCAAAAAGAGCATTTAAGAGCTCAAAAGTAAGATGCTTGCAGAGGAGAGGGAAAGAAAAAGTACAGCAGTTGCTCTTGAGAGTACTGAGAGGCAGGCTAAGGGCCAAAGAGTGCTCCTTCACAACGCTGAGGATCAGCTGGCCGCCTCCAAAACCTAGATCGTTGCCCTCAAGAAGAAACTGAAGGAGGTCGAGAAGGCAAAGGAACGAGCAGAGAAGGCTTGGGATCAGCCCGAGTAAGATGGATATGACTTAGGAGTGGCGGAGACCGAGGAATCCCTCAGGGCTGAGGTCTCGAGGGTATGCAGGAACTACTGCTCCCAAGTATGGAATGAAGCTCTCAACCAAGCTGGGGTTGAGACTTCATCTGTACTTAGGAAGGCAAAGAGTGTGTACTACCCCCCTGCCATCTGAGAGTCCGTTCCCTCTGGCTCGAGGACTAATAACACCTCTGAGGTGGCCAAAGTAGGCAAGGGCAGTACGGCCAATGTTCCAACCTCTTCTGACAAACCCTTCGAGGAGGCCAAGCAGCCCGGGGTCACAGAAAAAGAAAAAAAGGCTAACCAGGGAGTGGCCCCTAATGCTATGAAGTCTCCAACTATTACCTAGGACCCTCCTGCCGAGAAAGAAACTCCTAAAAAGATGGAGATTGTCATGGCCACTCTTCCCTTACCTGCCAAGACTGATCTAGCAAGTAAGGGCCCAAGGGCTCAGAAGCAGCATCCACTTAGCCTATCCACAGCCTTCTCAAAGACAAGATTATAAACAAAAAGAAATAATTTCTAGTGTAGTTTATTTTCAAAATTTGAAATTAGTGGGACCTCTTTGTATCTAATCTGCCTCTTCTCGAGGCTTTAGTTAATGAAAGTTATGAACATTTTCCTTATTTCTATGATTCTTGCACAAGTGTTGATATAGTTTCTATCTTGTTTAACACTTAGCTGATATGGAAATTAGATATAACTCCATTCATGTATACAAATGGTAAGATTCATGCCAGAATTCATCTAAATCTCTTCCCATTACTAAGTTAAAAAACCTGGATACAATAATCAGACCTAAAATAGATTGTGGATATACTTTCAAATGCTTTAAGTGATGCTTACAAACATACAGTTGATCATGTCACTTTAATGAAGATCCACATCACTTAGTAGTGCTGATCCCATCAGACACTTAAATAACTAATAAGGAGTGTTAACATACTCAATAGGATCCAGATATAATGTAGGTTTTGTTTGACACTTTTGTGAATGGCTTGAAATGTCAATTTACCCAAGGTTTGTGGTCTGAGGAGCCAGGCATGACCAAGACTTTGTTTGATACTTAGGAAAGTAATAGGAAATATTAATTTACCTAAAACATGTGGTCTGAGGAGCCAAGCATAGCTAAGGTTCTATTTAATACTTAAAACAATGATTTAAAGATATCAATTTACCCAAGGTATGTGGTCTGAGGAGCCAAGCATGACCAAGGTTTTGTTTGATACTTAGATAGATGTCAGGGAGTATAAATTTACCTAAAGCATGTGGTCTGAGGAGCCAGGCATAGCTAAGGTTTTGTTTAATACTTAGAACAATGATGAAAAGATATCAATTTACCCATGGTATGTGGTCCGAGGAGCCAAGCATGACCAATGTTTTGTTTGATACTTAGATAGATGTCAGGGAGTATTAATTTACCAAAGCATGTGGTTCGAGGAGCCAGACATAGCTAAGGTTCTGTTTAATACTTAGAACAATGATTAAAAGATATCAGTTTATCCAAGGTATCTGGTCTGAGGAGCCAGACATGACGAAGGTTCTGTTTGATACTTAGAACACTGATTAAAAGATATCAATTTACCCAAGATATATGGTCCGAGGAGCCAAGCATGACCAATGTTCTGTTTGACACTTAGATAGATGGTAGAACGTATGACACACAATATAATAAACCCAAATATGGTGAAGAAATCTTTTATTAATAATAATACATTCTCAGGTTATTTACATTATA
Organism: Quercus ilex subsp. ballota; assembly: GCA_032727855.1. Taxonomy (NCBI): domain Eukaryota; kingdom Viridiplantae; phylum Streptophyta; class Magnoliopsida; order Fagales; family Fagaceae; genus Quercus; species Quercus ilex. The sequence goes on from CM064909.1 coordinate 3,267,103, forward strand.
GGGGCGTGGTATAGCCTTTTCCTCTAGATCTTCAAGATAATATGCGCCTATTCCATCCACTGACGTAATATGATATGGCCCTTCCCAGTTGGGTCCCAATTTTCTCCATGCTGGGTTCTTTGCAGTTCCTAAAACTTTTCTCATGACCAAGTCTCCAGGTGCCAGTGACCTTAGCTTTACATTGGCATCATACCTTTGCTTGAGCTTGTGTTGATAGTAGGCCAATTGGACTATGACATTTTCTCTTCGTTCTTCAATTAAGTCTAAGCTCTTTTCTAATAGCCCATCATTGCTGTTCAGAGTGAAAGAACTTGTTCACAACGTGGGGAATCCAGTCTCTAGAGGAATAACAGCCTCAGCCCTCATAAGTCATTGAAAAGGGCGTCTCCCCAGTGGACCTACGGGGTGTAGTTCGGTATGTCCAAAGGAAGTGTGGCAGTTTTTCTACCCATTTTCCTTTTGCGTCATCCAGCCTCTTCTTAAGCCCATTCACTATGACTTTGTTGATAACTTCACCCTGTTCGTTCCCCTATGGATATGCTGGGGTGGAATATCTATTTGTTATGCCTAGGTCGCAGTAATATCTCCTGAAGGTATTGTTATCAAACTGAAGATCGTTGTCCAAGATGAGAGTACGACGGATTCCAAACCGAGTGACAATATTTTTCCAAACAAATCTCTTGGCATCCACATCCCTGATATTTTCCAGTGGATCAGCTTCAACCCACTTGATGAAGCAATTCGTGCCGACCAATAGATATCTTTTATTCCCTTCTGCTTTAAGGAAAGGACTTACGATGTCCAACCCCTATTAAGCAAAAGGCCAAGGGTTGGATAGTGGATTAAGAAATTTTCCGGGTTAATGAATGTTTGGTGCAAATCTTTGGCATTGGTCACACTTTTTCACATATTCTTGTGCTTCCTTATGCATATTTGGCCACTAATAGCCTTGTGTGAGGGCCTTGTGAGACAAAGATCTACCCCCCGCTCCACAAATCCCTTCATGTAATTCTTCTAGGAGTAGCTCAACTGCTTCAGGGTGTCTGCATAGCAAATGTGAGTCAGAAAATGATCTCTTATACAACTTTTGGTACTCAAACAGCCAAAAGCGAGGAGTTTTTCTCCGTACCTTGTCGACCTTAAACTTACTCTTAGGCAAGACATATTCCTTAAGAAATAGCACAAAAGAGTCCATCCAGCTAGGCCCCACCCTTACATTCTGGGTTTACATAAGTCCTCCACAAGGATCACCCGAGGTAAATTTTGTGCTGAGGAGGTTGCTAGCGTAGCAAGAGAATCTGCATGTGTATTTCTACTCCTAGGGATTTGTGACAAATGAAAAGACTCAAATCCATAATGTAAATGTCTAACCTGATTCAAATACTCCTACATTTTGAGATCTCTGGCTTCTAACTCTCCTTGAACTTAGCCCACAACCAGCCTTGAATCAGAGAATATTTTCATTGCCTTTCCACCCATTTTTTGAACCATGGTCATTCCTACCAGTAGAGCTTCATACTGAGCTTCATTGTTTGTGGTCGAGAAGCCAAATCTCAAGGATTTCTCAATTGTAATCCTTTCAGGAGATACCAAAACTAACCCCACTCCAGATCCTCTATGGTTCGCTGCAACATCAATGTAGACCTTTCAGGACAAAGGTTCTTGTAGGGAGATTGCACCAACCGATTTTTCATCCATATTCTATTCTTGAACTTGGCCCACAACCAGCCTTGAATCAGAGAATATTTTCACTGCCTTTCCACCCATTTTTTGAACCATGGTCATTCCTACCAGTAGAGCTTCACACTGAGCTTCATTGTTTGTGGTCGAGAAGCCAAATCTCAAGGATTTCTCAATTGTAATCCTTTCAGGAGATACCAAAACTAACCCCACTCCAAATCCTCTGTGGTTCGCTGCAACATCAATGTAGACCTTTCAGGACAAAGGTTCTTGTAGGGAGATTGCACCAACCGATTTTTCATCCATATTCTGTTCTTTTACTCTTTCTTCTAACAAGGTTTCAGCAAACTCAGCCACCAGATCGGCGAGGACCTGACCCTTGACAGAGGTGCAAGGCATTTACTTGATATCAAAAGTTCCTAGAATCATACCCCACTTTGTTATCCTCCCTGTGTATTCGGCGCTTTGAAGTAGATATCTGAGTGGGAGCTAGGTTAAGACAACAATCGTGTGTGATTGGAAATAGTGGGGGAGTTTACGTGTAGCATGCACCACTATTAGAATGGCCTTCTCAAGTGGCAGGTAACGAACCTTGGCCTCATGTATTGACTTGCTCACATAATAAATTGGCCTCTGTACACCACTATCAACCCGTATCAGCACCAAGCTCACCGCATGGAGGGCCACTGCAATGTAGGCAAACAAAACCTCATCCACCTCGGGCCTAGACATAATGGGTGGCTGAGAAAGATAGTCTTTCAACTGCTGGAAAGCCAGGACACACTCCTCGATCCATTCAAATCCCTTCCATTTGTTCAACAATTGAAAGAAAGGCCTACACCTATCTGCTGACCGAGAGACGAATCAATTTAGAGCAGCGATCATCCCTGTTAGCTTCTGGACCTCTTTGGGATTCTGAGGTGGTTACAAATTATAGATTGCCTTTATCTGGTCAGGTTTAACTTCAATTCCGCGGTGTGTAACCATGTACCCCAAGAACTTTCCTGATCCAACACCAAAAGAACACATAGAAGTGTTAAGGCGTAGCTTGTGTTCTCTTAATATCCCAAAGATTTTCTTGAGGTCATTAACATGCTCGGATTCTGCCCTACTCTTTATTACCATAACATCTATATAAATGTCGATGTTTTTTCCTAACTGTGGCTCAAACATCTTGGTCATCATTCTTTGATAGATAGCCCCTGCATTCTTCAAACCAAATGGCATCACTTTATAATGGTAATTCCCAATATGAATGACAAAATTTGTCCTCTCTTGATCGTTCGAAGCCAAAGGTATTTGGTGGTAGCCTTGAAAAGCATCCAAAAATATCATCCGAGGATGACCTACAATAGTGTTAGGACATATGTGTTTTCACTTGTTAAGAACATATGTCACTTATTTATGTAAATTGGCTAATCCTTTTGACAAAACGCACTCTACTTGTAATTGGGTAGTTCTAGGTGTTTTTAATACTTCAAGAAACAAGGTTTCAAGATCAAGTGTTGAAGTCATCAAGTCTATCCAAGAAAAAGCAAGCTGAAGTGAAAATTCATTAATTCTTGACACCTGCTCGATAGCTACCTCGACACCTGCTATCTATCAAGAATTACAAAATCAGATTTTCTGATATGATTTTCTTGGGATCCGTGAATATGCTTTTGGGCCTTCTTTTCTTCTAACCCTAAACATATAAAATGATTGTTTTAAGAGCTGTCAAATTAGACACAAGTTGCAAAAGCATTGAGCAATCTCTGTTCAAGCAAATTGTGATCAAAAGACGAAATTCTTGACCTAGTTCATCTTCTCTGAAGAAGTTGCTGTGTATTTGCATCAAAGGGTTTTGTAACCAAGCATCTTTCTGATCTTCATCGTGTAGGATGAACTGAAGAACTTTGCAGCCAACCTCTCCTTCTTAGTTGGTGTTTGAAGTCACGTACTGGGATTCGCACATTGGTTAGTCACGTACTTGGGAGCCGTGCATCAAAGGTGAAAATTGTCATTACAGATCAAGTCCAATTGGGTATTGGGGTAAGGGTTCAACTGTAGGTTGGTAAGGTACTTGGGATTCCTTTACTTGTAACCGCTTGATTTGATAATAGTGGAGTTTTGGGAGTGGTAACCTAAAAATCACCCGATGAGGTTTTTGCCGCAAGGGTTTTCCCCATTCGTAAACAAATCACCGTATCATTTAATTTTCACTGCATATTTAGTTGTTTGGTGATTTGTTTGTGCTTCCATACAATTGCATGATAAATTGATTAATTAATAAATTGGCTAATTAATTAATTGGTTTAATCACAAGGGGTCATTCAGTTTGTGGCCTATCAAGTGGTATCAGAGGAGGCACACTCTGATTAGGTTTAATCTTTGCTGTGTTGATCCATTGACCCCTGTTTGTCATGGATAGAGGATAGTCATTAATCATACCTCCTTTATTTGATGGCACTAACTATGCATACTGGAAAGTACGCATAAGAGCTTTCTTGCAGTCTTTAGATGAAAAAGGGTCACAAGCTGTAGAGATTGGCTGGACCAAGCCAAAAGAAGAACCGGCTGATTGGGATGACGCCAAGATCAAGGCGGCCAACTTCAACAGCCCAGCGTTAAATGCCCTATTTAGCGCGGTCACCAATGAGGAGTTCAAGAAGATATCCTCAACTGAAACTGCTAAGAAGGCGTGGACCATCCTCCAGACAACCTATGAAGGAACAAAGGCTGTCAAAGATTCAAAGCTTCAGAGGCTCACTATAAGCTTTAAAGAAATTAAGATGGAGGATGATGAGTCGTTTGATGAGTTCTATGCCAAGCTCAAGGACATAGTGAACTCAGCCTTCAATCTTGGGGAAACCATCCTTGAACCCAAGATTGTAAGGAAGGTGCTCAGATCTCTACCTGAGAGATTCCATGCCAAGATTACGGCGATAGAGGAATAAAAGGATATTGACAAGATTCCTTTGACTGAGTTGGTTGGAAACTTGCAAACCTATGAGATAGGGTTATCTAGGATTGGCAAGTCAAGTAAAGGCAAAAGCATGGCCTTGAAGGTAAAAAGCAATGATACAGATGAGTCTTCTGATGATGAAGATTCCAAGATGAAGTCCTACATCACCCGGCAGTTCAAGAAGTTTATGAAGAATGCCAATGGAAGGAGTTTCGACAAGGACCGCAGGCAGTCCAGTTCTTCTCAGTTTAAAAGCCAAGACAAAGGGAAGAAGGATGCTAAGGATGGCGGTCAGTATACTGTTCCCGTAGGACCTAAGTGCTTTGGATGTCATGGATTCGGACACATGAAACATAAGTGTCCCACATATCTCAAGAGAATTGGAAAAAGCAAGGCACTTGCTGTTACCTTGAGTGACACTGAGTCCGAAGATGATTCCGACAACGAGGATGACGGAATCTTAAATGCCTTCACTGCCACAGTCAATCCTACTGAAGGGATTGTTGAAGAAGTGGATGAAGAAGAAGAACTGGTGGAGTCAAAATTTGAGAAGATGGATGATCAAGATGATATCCATTCAGCCTATGAGAAGCTTTACAAGCTCTCTGAGAAACATGAGAAATTACATAGGCTAGCCACCAAGAAGCTCAGTGATGTGGAACTTGATCGTGAAGAGTTGTCCATAAAGTTTGATGAGGCGAATCAAACTATTGGAGCACTGAGATTTGAGAACAACTTTTTGGCTGAGAAGACTAAGAAGCTTGAAGCGGAGCTGTTTCAAGTCAGAGCTCAACTGGAGAGGACTTCAAGTGCAAAGCTTGATAAGATACTTAGCAATCAGAAATTTGATTCGGATCGAACTGGCTTGGGGTATGGTCTTTCTTTCTCTAATACTGCTTCTACTAGCAATACTGTTTTTGTTTCTCCTGCTAATAACACTAAAATTGAGAACACTGAGGTTAAAACTGAATTAGCTAATGAGAACCTAGATAAGAGTAAATCTATCGTAGGAGCACCCCCTAAGCAAGATAAGAAAGATGTTAAAAACTTTAGAGCTAAGAAGGCTAACTCTCAAAAGCCTAAACAAAAGAAGCAGCATCTCTGTCATCATTGTGGAGCTGCCGGTCATACTCAACCAAATTGCTATAAGTGGCTAGACACTCAACAGAGCAATGGTATGATAGCATCAGGAAGCCAAAATCAGCTTCAATCCTCTCTTGCTCCTCTTGGAGATCTTCTAAAAGCCCTCATGTTCCTTTCGAACTTGAACGGTCTCAATTCTTCCCCCTCACCGCCGGTTCAAGGGTTCAATCAAAGGAAAGGTTCTTCCAAGGTGTGGAAGAAAAAGGACTCTAAGTGATTTTATCACTTTCCTCTATCTTCTTGTTTTTGTGTGTTGCATTACTTGTGTGTTTTTCATTTTTTTGAGTCAGTCTAGTTTTATGCTTTGCTTTGATAACATGTTTTTGTTTATTTATTTTCATTTTTGTTTATTTTGTTTTTGATATAAAAATAAAATAAAATAATTGAAAAATACAAAAACAGTGTGTATTTTGTATACTTTGGTACTTGTGTACCTTGGATGGCCAATGAAACAAAGTTTTCTAAACTTTGTATCTTTTATACCTTAGATGAGCATCGCTATGCACAACTAAGCAAGTGAGCTTTGTGACTCTTGTTTGTGATGAGTAAGATTAAGTTATCTCTTAAAACTTAACACTCATATCACTCTTTTTGACGGGTAGGACTAGAAAATCCTAAAAGAAATGCATAAATGACCATATCACCACTGTTGCCCGTCAATCATAGTATGACACCTGTATGCTTTGGCATAGCAAAAGTGCAGTGTCATAGACACTTGTATGCTTTGGCATTGCATAAGTGCAGTGTCAAAGGCATCTGTATGCTTCGGTATAGCAAAAATGCAATGTCTATGCTTAACATGTTGGGTATTTCTTTTCTCTCTTTATATGCCCATGCATGATATGCTTAAAAGAAAATATGCAAAGAAATAAAAAGCTAAAAGATTAAAATGCTTTAAATATGATTGCAATCGTGTTTTCTAGGAGATGTGGGAGTTATAGGATGTACCTCGAAGGTGATAATCCCCATCAAACAGTTATGATTGTGTGTGAGTTAAAGTTATTTTCTCATATCTCAGATCGTCATAACATGTATACACATATGCAATTTTGCGACGTTTTTCACACACAACACGCAATATTCTTTGCTACTTTTGATACATGTGTACGTACAATGTGATTTGGCCATCACAAGTGTTTACATGTGCTAATGTATGCTCGCTAAACTGTCTTGACTTGTTTTTAAAATATAAAATTAGTTAGACTTGTTTAGTGTGTGTGTGTGTGTGTTTTTGAGGATCCATGTGCTTTAGATTCATGTCAAGAGATGTTTTTGAGTGCTTTATATGTTGTTTGGATCATTGGTTGAGGTGTATGTTGGATTGCATTCATGTCTGTGTTTTTCACTTCTCGAAAAACTGGTTTTAAAAGCTATCTCGACACCTCCTCGATACCTGGTCATCTGTCGAGCTTCTCTAGCCTTTTCTTATCGCAATCTAGACACCTGGTGGATCGATCGAGAAAGTTTCTGTCTTCTCGATACCTTGTCAATCGATCGAGCTTCTGTTCTTGGTTCTGGTGTTCATTCCTCAACACTTTCTCGACACCTTTAGCTGTCGATGGTCATTTCCTCGATACCTTCCTCGACAGCTACCTCGATACCTCTCAACAGCTCAGCTGTCGAGATTTACTGAGTTGCCTATTTAAGGATCTGTCGCGATTTTCACTCATTTCACTCGATCTCTCTCGATCTGTCCGTGGCTGTTCCTCTCCCAAACACCATTTTTCTCACTCAAATCCTCCAACCCATTTGGATCTTGACCATTCCTTGCTTCTAATCACTTCGTAAGATCATTTTTCCCTTCCTTTTTCATGCATTTCATGTTTTGAAACCTAGTTTTTGGGATTTTTGAAAATTTTTGGGGTTTTTCAAAATTAATGAGTGTTTCTTGAAATTTTGGGTTGGGTTTTCACTAAGATGTGTTCAAAATGTCATACATTGCATTTCATGTGCATTAGAATGATATTTACGTGCATTTAGATGTGTGTTCTATGTTTGTGTGCTGCTAGGATTGGATTAGGCTGAGCCCATGATGTTTTTTCCTTTGCATGTCACATGTTCATGCATTCCCATGCATACGTATTTGTTGTTCAATATATCTGATATATATATGAACTGTTTTGGGATTTTTTTGATTGTCTCCCTCTCTATCTCTTTCTCATTCTTTTACGTTAGTAGTGTCTATGGCACCCAAACGTAAATCCACTCCGGCTCCGAACCCTCTGCGTTCTGGAGCTTCCTCTTCTTCTGATTCTGCTCCTCTTAACCTTCGGTTCCATGATGGAGATGCCCACAAGGCATTTTCTGAGAACTTTTCTAGATGAGGTGTTCATTCAAAACGCCAAGTCATTTTGGCGGACTTCACCGACACTGACCTTCCCTCTGTCATTCACAGTAGAGGATGGGAGTCACTGTGTGACGTCCCGGTCACCTGTCCTCTCGTGCTCATTCAGGAGTTTTACTTCAACATGCACGGGATAGATCGTTCAGTACCTCTCTTTTTCACTCGCGTTCGAGGTACGCGCATCCCTGTTACACCGCAGCTAGTTGCGGATGTACTTTGGGTTCCTAGGATAGATTTTCCTGACTATCCTTCCTGTGAGCGTCTGCGGATTGTGTCCAAAGATGAGCTCATCTCTGCCTTTTGTCAGCGTCCTGCTGATTAGGGTGAGCATCAGTACACATCATGTAGGCCTTTTGCTAAAGATCCTAGATTTCTAAACATGGTGATGACTTTTGTACTCCATCCACTCTCTCACTACAACTCCATCACAGAGCCTCGTGCTCGATTTTTGTTATCTCTTCTTAAGCATCTGACTATAGATTTTCCTTCTCATTTTATCCTTTCTATCATAGATGTCCATCTAGATTTGGCGTCCTGTGATAAACTCATCTTTCCTTCCGCTATCACAAGGATCTTACGCCATTTTTCTATCCATTTTCCTGTGTCCGACCACTTCACACACATTTGTGCCATAGATACCGCTATCGTAAAACGTAGTGAGGCTCAGTTTAGGTCGAGACAGATGGATTCCACTCCTCCCTCCCGTTCGGCTCCATCCAGATCTGTTCCATCTACATCTGCTCCTTCTTCCTCTATGGGCGAAGTATCTCTTGGAGACATTATGGCGCAGCTGTAGCGCATGGATGCTCGCCTCGATACACTCTCCACTGAGTTGTATCAGGTGAATGTTTGTGTTGGTCGTATTGCACGACGGCAGGCGACCATGGGCGGTTTTGCTTCTAAGGCTACTCCTTCACCACCTTCTCTAGCGGGTTCTGACTCTGAGGATGATGATGATAATGGTGATGACGATGATGCTTCGGATGATGATGGAGATGCTAGCTCTACTGATGAGACGTCTACATGGCACTCTACCCTTTGTCACTCGTGACAAAAAGGGGGAGTAATTTTGAGTTATGAGAGTAGTCATCTTAGGGGGAGAGTTAGTATAAGACATTTTTGATAGGGGGAGTGTTGATATTTTGAGGGATGTAATGAGGTTTTGATGTATCTTTTCTTTTCTATTCTTTACAGATACATTGTTCTTGTATATGAGGTCTTGCAACCAGTTTACATACATTGTACTTATATTCATTATATGTGGATGTATGTTTCTTTCACCTCTCTCTACATCTGTTGTTTCTTTTCTATCTGTATACACATTATTCTTATTCTTGTATGCAATCTATTTATTTCTGTTTCACACAAGATGCCTTGATGAGTTTGTTTAAAGTGTTTCAGAAATACAGGTTGTCAAAGTCTACTTGTCATAAACTCTCTTCTTGCAAAAAATTTTAAGAGTTTGTGTTAGGATAGATTTTATTGTATTCAACAAGTGAATATGAGTTGAGTGATTTATGACTTCTCTCATATGTTCATTTGTTTGTTGTGGTTTTGTCACGGATTGCCAAAGGGGGAGATTGTTAGGACATATGTGTTTTCACTTGTTAAGAACATATGTCACTTATTTATGTAAATTGGCTAATCCTTTTGACAAAACGCACTCTACTTGTAATTGGGTAGTTCTAGGTGTTTTTAATACTTCAAGAAACAAGGTTTCAAGATCAAGTGTTGAAGTCATCAAGTCTGTCCGAGAAAAAGCAAGCTGAAGTGCAAATTCATTAATTCTCGACACCTGCTCAATAGCTACCTCGACCCCTGCTATCTGTCGAGAATTACAAAATCAGATTTTCTGATATGATTTCCTTGGGATCCGTGAATATGCTTTTGGGCCTTCTTTTCTTCTAACCCTAAACATATAAAATGATTGTTTTAAGAGCCGTCAAATTAGACACAAGTTGCAAAAGCATTGAGCAATCTCTATTCAAGCAAATTGTGATCAAAAGACGAAGTTCTTGACCTAGTTTATCTTCTCTGGAGAAGTTGCTGTGTATTTGCACCAAAGGGTTTTGTAACCAAGCATCTTCCTGATCTTCATTGTATAGGATGAACTGAAAAACTTTGCAGCCAACCCTCTCCTTCTTAGTTGGTGTTTGAAGTTGCGTACTGGGATCTGCGCATTGGTTAGTCACGTACTTGGGAGCCGTGCATCAAAGGTGGAAATTGTCACTACAGATCAAGTCCAATTGGGTATTGGGTTAAGGGTTCAACTGTAAGTTGGTAAGGTACTTGGGATTCCTTTACTTGTAACCACTTGATTTGATAATAGTGGAGTTTCGGGAGTGGTGACCTGAAAATCACCCGGTGGGGTTTTTGCCGCAAGGGTTTTCCCCATTTGTAAACAAATCACTGTGTCATTTAATTTTCGCTACATATTTAGTTGTTTGATGATTTGTTTGTGCTTCCACACAATTGCATGATAAATTGATTAATTAATAACTTGGCTAATTAATTAATTGGTTTAATCACAAGGGGTCATTCAGTTTGTGGCCTATCAAATAGCATCCACTAGCTAGTTGATTCGAGGCATGGGAAAAGAGTCTTTTGGGTAGGCTTTGTTCAGATCTATGAAGTCCACACATACCTGCCACTTTCCATTTTTCTTCTTCATAACTACAGTGTTGGCCAACCATTCTGGGTAGAACACTTCTTTAATAGCCCCAGTCTGCTTAAGCTTTATCACCTTGTCTTTGACAGTGTCAGAATGATCCTTAGATGAGCATCGAGGTGGTTGCTTTCTGGGGATGACAGATGGATTGACATTCAAATGATGGCAGATGAAGCTCAGATCCACCCTCGGAGCTTTGTAGGCATTCCAAGCAAGCACATCAACGTTCCTCTTGAGAATCTCCACTAGCTCTTCCTTTTCCTGAGGCAGTAGCTGAGCCCTAACCTAAAAAAAACTTCTCCAGGTCATCACCTATAGCGAATTTCTCTAAATCCTCACATTTTGCCTCCTTGGCCGGCCCATCTACAAGTTACACCAGAGATTTTGATTGTTATAAGCCTCCTTCAGCAGAGGCCGAGGACTCAGCTGCAGGCTGGTGCATGATTGCAGCCACGAGGCACTGCTGACTCTTTACCAGCTCCTCAATTCGGTCCCCTGATGGATACTTTACTTTCAAATGCAAAGTTGAAGAAATGGCCTATAGGGCATGAAGCCAGGGTCTTGCCACAATGGCTGTGTAAGGAGAGTATGCATCCACCATAATGAAGTCCACTCCAACCACCTCTGAACCTGCCTACACGAGCAACCTAATCTGGCCCCTTAGGATGACAACCTTCCCAACGAAACTCACTAAAGGTGAATCATAGGCTGTCAGGTCCTCAAACTTTAAACTCAGCCCTTTGTACAAGTCAGGGTACATAATCTCTACACCGCTGCCCTAGTCTACTATCACCCTCTTCACATCATACCCTTTTATTCTGAGGGTGAACACCAAAGCATCATCCTGTGACTGGATGGTTCCCATCTTATCCTCGTCTGAAAAACTCAGCACCGGTCAGATCCCCACTCTAGCCCTCGTTGGCTCAGAATTAAAGTCCTTAGCTATTAGCCAAGCTACAGACATTACCTTGGAAGGATGAGAACCAGTTCTCTCAGGTGCAACAAAGATGACATTGATTGTGCCTAACGGGGGCCTTAAAGAAGTATTCCCTTGATTCCCTGACCTTGATTGGTTTTCTTACTCGTTGGGACGATACAAAAATTACTGTAACATTCCCTCCCTAACTAGTTGCTTCAGATGGTTCCACAGAGTCCTGCAGTCCTCAATGGTATGCCCTCACTCCTGGTGGTATTGGCAATGAAGGCTCTGATTGTGCCTCAAGGGATCTCTATTGATCTTGTTCGGTCTTTTGAAGTATGGCTTATTCTTGATCTTCTCCAAAACTTGATGCACTAGTTCTCGGAACACAGTGTTTACCACTTGAGCAGCTGTAGACCCAGATTGCCTAGGAAAATCCCTCCAGGATCTGTTATTGTTGTAGTGGTCTAACCTAAAATCCCTCCTCTCTTAAGGGATAACCTTACCCTTTCTCTTGCCTTGTTATTGGTCGTCCTTAACTCTTTTATACTTATCAATCTAGTCCATGAGCTGGCGTACATTGGTAACAGGTTTCCCAGTCAATGACTTCCTTAAGCCATGGTAGACAGGTAGGCCGACCTTGAAAGTCCTGATGGCTACGTCATCAAAGTCACTATCTATCTCATTGAACATTTCCTAGTATCTGTCTGAATATGTTTTCAGGGTCTTTCCTTCTCTTATGGACAGGGACAACAAAGAATCTAACAACTGAGGAACCCTGCTGCACATAATAAAGTGAGATCCAAATGCTTGAGTGAGTTCCTTAAAGGAATTAATGTAACCTACACCCAGACCATCAAACCACCTCATTGCCACAAGCCTTAAGCTAGAAGGGAACACCTTGCACGTCAAGGCCTTGTTCTTATAATGCACAACCATTCTTTGATTGAAGTTGCTAACATGCTCCACAGAGTCTGTTTGACCATTATACATGGTGAATGTGGGCTGAGTGAACTGCCGAGGAAGTCTTCCTCCCTCAATCCTGCGTGTGAAAGGTGATCTGGAAGTTTGATTAAGTGCTTTACTCATAGCATCATTTCCCAACCCTCTCGAAGATGAATTTCTGTTTCTGCGCTCAAGATGGTAGTCTTCATCATACGAGAAAGACTCACTAGGAGAAACCCTTGATTTACGCCTATAGCTACCATCCTCTTCACTATCAAAAGAGAAGTCAGGATTGGAAGGAGCTCGCTTTCGCCGCTCATGGCGTAAACTTCTCTTCAAGTGATCAATCTCCAGCTGCATGGCTTCGGTATTTTTCTCATGAGAGAGGTGGCTATCACCCCGAGAGTGACCCCCACTAGTATGGGTAGTATGCACACTCCCCTCCTGATCCCTCTTTTGTTCAAGATCACGGAAGTGATTTTGACATTGAGACCCCATGGGTTCTGCCTAGTTTGAACCTGAACTTACCATCGTTGAATGTTGGACTTACTGTAACACCAGTATTTCCCACAAATGGTGCAAATTGTAAGGACCCGATTTGAGTCCTTAGCCCAAAAAAATGGATGGACTTAGGCCCAAAAAACTCAAAACAATGAATTTGTAGAGAATGAGTTGGAAAACTGAGCTTTAACAAGTTGAACAATAAGAATAATGGATCCAGGTGACAAGAAAAGGAGAATGAACTGGTTTAAGCTAAAGAAAATTTTCCTCGGCATAGTTTGAGGAGACCTATTCTTATATGTTTCTCTCAAGTTGGATTACAAAGTTAGTTCTTAATGCTACAGTGTTTCTCTCTTAGTTTCTTGATTCCTTTCACCGTGGATGGTCTTTTCCATTATATAGTTCTCTTTAGACAATCTTGGTCCTCCACTTGTTGATCATCCAAGCTACTATTTGAGTGCTTGTCCTATTGGACACCCTCTCAAGCCTTTTGTGCATTGGGGCAGCCAATGCCGCATTATTCAGGGGTCTTCTCCACATTAATGCAGCTAGAAAATTATCTGCAGAACATTCAATGCGGTGGTAGTAGCCTTCTCCTTAGATATTTTAGGACCCCCTCATTTGTCCTATGTTTCCGTAATGCTTATTCGTTCTAACAGGACTTCCTAGAACGTTCCCCTGGATAGCAGACCACTTCTTCGAACCTCGGCTTTGGTTAGCCGAAGAGGCATTTGTCCTCGGCCCACCCTCTTGGACCCTTATAACTAAAACTGACTTCTTCATCTACTAACATGGATTCCCCTGACAATGTTTACTCCTTCTTGGACAGCCTTTTGTTCTCGAATTGAGCCTCAGGCCAAATACATATATAGATAATGAACTCTTAGGCCCAATACCCCTACATGATTTATTATAATTAAAGTAAAATTATTTTTACTTAAATTTATTTTTTACTATACATAATTAAAAAAATGCATCAACAATTATAAAAGAAATTAAAAAAAAAAAAAAAAAAAAAAAAAAGACATTATGTCCCATCTTATATCAAGCAAAAGCCCCAAAAGAAAATTTATTAAGGGTCTGTTTGGATACTGTTTATTTTGCTAAAATTGAAAATTTATTACTAAAAGTACTATAAATAAAGGTAAAAATTAACTGAAATAGTATAGTGGGGCTCATGAATAGTACCAAAAAGTACAGTGAGTGCAGTAGGGCCTATAAATAATAACAAAAATAAGCCAAATAGTGAAATAATTTTCATTTTTCATTAGTATCAAAACGGAGGCTAAGTATACGTTTGGATAGCAATGAAATCCCCAGCATCTGCATTTTCCTCCTTTTTTTTTTTTTTTTTTTCAATTAAGAAGCACGTGAACATGGGATGTCTCCTGTCAGTGGGTCCCGTGCACTATGCGCGGAACCCACTACCTCTTTGACAAGCTTTCACCTCCACTGAAATGACACTGTTCAGTATGTCCCGTGCACGGTTCACAAGATCCACAAACCTCTTTTTTTAACAACTTTTTTATTAAAAATAGATTATACGACACTACTTATATATTTAAAAATTATTTTATTATAATATTTTTAGTTTTCAGGTTTCAACCAAATAAACGGTATTCAATCAGTGTAGTAAAATTCTCAACCCAAAGGTATTCAATCAGTGTAGTAAAATTCTCAACCCAAATATATCCTTGGCCACAAACTTACAACTTGCTCCAGTTTATTAATCTCTTTCCAACCAATATTTCAAACCCCCTATAAATTCATCAATCCAGATTTGAGACTGACAGTTAGCCAGCTCCTATTCCTTCACCTACTGATCTTACTCCCAAAACCCAATCCCTTCAATTATCATCATCGTCGTCGTCGTCGTCGTCACCTCTCTCTTCTCTAACCTCAAAAATGAGCTGGTGGTGGGCTGGAGCTATTGGCGCTGCCAAGGCAAGTACAACCCCAAACACAATAATATTTAATCTCTTTCTAATCTAAAGCTTAATCTAACTTTGTTTTTCATGAATTTTGACAGAAGAAACTTGATGAAGATGAAGGACCAAAAGGGTTTCTGAGCGTGGGATTAGTGATCAGTGTGACAGGCAAAGTTAGCAACAGCTTAGCTGAAATATTACTGCTTTCAGATACCCCAGGTGAGCCATGGAAAGTCTATGGTGTGGTGCGTCGTCCACGACCAAACTGGAATTCAGACCACCCCATCGAGTATATCCAGTGCGATGTCGCAGATCCTCAAGACACCGAGTCCAAGCTTTCCCACCTCACCGATGTCACCCACATCTTCTACGCCACTTGGGTAAAAAAATCCATCGAGTCTGAGAATTGTGAAATCAACGGTGCCATGTTCAGGAATGTCCTACGTGCGGTGATCCCTCATCAGAAACTTCGAGGTTTACGGAAAACCTGGGTTCCCGCGACACGATCCGCCTTTCTCGGAAGATTTGCCGAGGTTAGAGGTGCCCAACTTTTACTACACGCTCGAGGATGTTCTGTTCGAGGAGTCCGAGAAAAAAGAGGGATTGACTTGGTCGGTTCATAGACCTGACACGATTTTTGGGTTTTCGCCTTATAGCTTGATGAATATAATTGGGACACTTTGTGTTTACGCTGCTATATGTAAACATGAAGGGGTTGCTTTGAAATTCCCTGGTGCTAAAGCTGCGTGGGAGTGTTATAAAATATTATACTCTTTTTTATTGCTCAATACTTTATTAATACGTTTTATTATATTTGTGTGTTTGTGGTAATTTATGAGTGTAAAAAATTATAATCTTAAAAAAAATTTACTCTTTCTTTCTCTATCGAAATTAAAATTAGAAGTAATAATTTTGGAGACAAATTCATTACTAAAAATCCATTATTCAATAATTGAAAACCAAAATGGACAAAAGAGACTGTGTTCATTTAAAATATGGTATTTATTTCTGTAGGGACCTGGTTTGAAGGAGTGGACTCAAGTCCAGTTTCCCCGCAATGAATTTATAGAAGATGGGTTCAAGAACTAGGTGTTAGTGAGAAATGCAACGATCACACATGGCTGTACATGGGTTGGACAATTTGAATGTACATTGGGGTGAATAATAATGCTCCTCGGACGTATTTTTCTAGACCGGGAGTTCTTCTCATTTCTTTCCTTTAGACTAACTATGAAGTTCTCTCAGAATATGTAAATTATTACAGTGTTTCTCCCCCCCCCCCCCTTAGGAGGGGTTCCTTACATTATATATCCCTTTCCCAATAGATCCTAACCCTACATTTGTAAAAGGATTAGGGCATTGCTTGAGTGCCTGTCCCATCAGCCACCTTCCCCCTTTATCTCTGTGGATGGCAGCAACTAAGGTGGCACTGTTGGGGCGTCTCTTCCCCATTAATGCGGCCAGGACGTTAGTTGGGAGCATTTAATGTGGAGGTGACAGTTCATCTGGGATTTGCTTCTCCACCATGCTTCCATGTCCGGTATTTGGTACCCGCTGTTTGTTCCTTGGATGCTCGGGGAGGCTCCCTTTGAGGGAGTGCTGCTTGCACTTCCTCGGACCTCGGACTTCCGAGGATGCTATCATCCTTGGCGTTGTTTAGAGGGTAGCTGGGCGCTACACTTCAGTCCTCGGTCCATAGGCGCGTCCTCGGACATGGGCCTTGGGCCCGGTTGGGAGTGGGCTGGGGTCGTCTGACCATTTCTTGGCCCCACAATAGCCCCTCAAAATCTTGCTGTCCGCATCCTCTGGCAGAAAGGAGGATTTTGATATCCTCGGTCCTGCTCCGCGTCCCATCGCGTCTTGTCCTTTGTCAGCGCTGGAGCTTTTTCGTCTGCCCAAGGTGCGTTACTGACGTTTCGGTGTGCGCAACGTGTCCTGCATTAAATTCGGGCGGCTTTGTGCTCCCCACGTTTGGAGGGCAGTTAGTAATCGAACGGTCGTGATGCGCCTAACATTTATGGGCGGGAAAACTCGTGCGGCTCTTCTATCCAGGGTATAAATACCCATTCGAACCGTTTCCACCTTTTTCCATTTCATAATCACGAACCCTTGCGCCCCCACTCAGAGTCCAGCCAAATTTCCACCACCATCTCCAGCATAAAAGGCCTGTCCGAGGGGCTTTTCCTCGTTTCTGTAAGTCGCTCTATCCCTCTCTGAGTTTTTCTTCGTTTTGCTCTTCCTCTTCTTTTATCTGCTCTTTCTTTAGCACTCTTAGGCGTCATTTGGGATGGGTAGACTTAAGAAGTATGTCTTTACTGAGGAGGCGATGGAGAAATTCATCGCCGACTATAAGATACCGGCCAATGTGGGCTTGAGGTATTGCGAGAAGGGGGAGTGGGAATTCCGGAGGCAAGAGGGCGAGGTGGTGATTCCCATCATCGCCTTTCTTGAAGGAGGGATGAGGATTCCTATGAGGCCAGTGACGAGGGGCTACCTGTCATATTTCCGGTTAGCCCCCACTCAGTGCGCCTCCAATATGTTCAGAATTCTGGGTAGCGTGGACGCTCTGAACGAGAAGATGGGGTTAAGACTGACCCATCATGACGTGAACTACTGCTACAATCTTCAACGCCTGAGGGACAAGTCCTACTATATGAGGACAAGGGACGACAGGGTCCAGCTCATCCAGTGCCTCCCTGAATCCAACAAGGGGATGAATGAGGACTTTCTCATCGTGTCTGGAGCGTGGCATGATGGTATCCATTGCCCGACAACAGAGGGCACACCAGGTGGGGTAGTAGGAGTAAGAGGGGGTTCAGAGATTCTGACTTGTTTTATGCGTCATTTCCTTTTGTACTGTTTTGGTTGCTAATTATGAATGCGTTTTCTTCATGCAGATCCGCACTCCTTCGTGCCCCGCTACAACTTGATCAACAGGGAAGACTTGCAGAAAGTGCTCAGGTCGGCGGATTTTGAAAACGAAGCCGACCACCAGGTCCGAGCCGCTCACAAAATCTTGGGGTACATGCCGCTCCAAAAGTCATTTGCGGCCCCGAAGCACGTGATCAAAGCAAAGGATCCTCGTCTGCAGAAAATAGCAGTGACCGAGGATGGGTTCGAGCTTCCCAAGGGTCCCTCTACTTCAGAGGGCGTCACAGTAGCAGTACCCTCTGCCTCTCATACATTCTTAGAGGCCGCGGAAGAGGACATTGAGGGGGAAAGGGGAGTTGCAGATCCTTGCCCTGGAGGGGACGATTTTGACGTTTTTGAGCGGATTCATCAGTTCGAGGACCCTTCTGGAGACTTGGGGGACCCTCGGCTGACCGAAGCAGTCCCCTCGGCGTCAGAGATTCCCTCTCGGCTAGCGATGGGCTACAAGAAGAAGGATCAGCCCACTCTATTCGAGCTGATTGAAGGGCAACCGGGGAAGTCCAAGTCAAAGCTCCCACCCCCTTCTCCAAAGAATCGTCCTCCCCAGACTAGGTCTACCTCGGCCCAATCTAGGCTTCCTCCCCCTCCACCTCGGACGAGTCCGTCTTCCTGGCACGAGCCTTCCGGTTCCAAGCAGAAGAAGGACAAGGGCAAGAGGCCCGTTGAGGAGAAATCTGGGCCCACCCGGGAGGGGGATGACAATCGGCGGCCATCGAAGTAGCTGAGGATAGGCTCCAGGTCTCTGGATAGGCAGGTGGATGCCCCGGCCGAGGCCCAGGCATGGCTGCCTGCCCCAATGCTTCGTGGGGCTCCTCTGCGAAGTGATTCCTCTCTCAGGGACTTTAGAGAGGGCGAAGGCGCGCGCGTGGCCGACGCCGTGGAGAGATGTCTGCTACTTCCCGCGGATATGGAGCAGCTGGGGACCATGAAGAGTAGGGAGGTCTTCCTCAGCCTCAAGCGTTATTTGGGGATGGTAAGGCCTCTACACTTGTGCCCCATCTTTTTTTTGTTTAGCCCAGCTTATTATCATGTGCCCGTTTTGTTTGGTAGGCTATCCAGGCCACCTTCAGGCTGGAGGAAGTGGCCCACGACCACTGAAAGGCAATGGAAGAAGAGCGCGAGAAGCGCTTGGAGGCCACCCAGGCCCTCAAGAACTGCGAGGCAGACCTTGCCAAGGCCAGGCAGGAGTTGAAGACTGCGACCCAGGCTCGGGACAGTGCAGTATCAGGCCTTGAGGGTGCACAGAGGTAGGCCAAGACCCAGACGATTCGTCTGGGTGAGGCAGAGGAGCAGCTAAAGATCGCAAAAGATCTGATTGCAGACCTGACGAAGAAGGAGACTGCTGCCGAGGATGCCAGGAAAGTGGCCGAATTCGCTAGGGACGAAGCTGTGAGGGCCAAGCTCGAGGCGGAGAAGGGTAGGGAGGAAGCCTAGACCCTCAAGGAGGAGGCTGAGGAGGCTGCCTATGCTGCTGGGGCATCCGAGACAGCAGCTGCCTACAAATCCCAAGTCCCTGGGTTATGTAGGCGCTACTGCTCCGAGACTTGGATGGAAGCCCTTAGGCAAGCTAGTGTGGAGGCCTCTTCTGCCCTGTAGAAAGATGAGAGCGTGTACTATCCCTCTGTCATTCGCGAGGCCGCGCCAGACAGTACAGGCGGCTCTGTGGCCGAGGAGGCAGCCGTGGATATTGCTGCTACTCCAGGCGGGGGGGCTTCGGACGTTGGGGCCACTGCCAAGCCAGACCGAGGGAATAATCCTCCCCTGGTGGTTGAAGTGAGCGATGGCTCCAACGAGGACACCCCTCAGCAAGTTGCAGGGCCATCCCCTGATGCACAGATTTCTTCTGTTGAGGGGATTGTTATTTCTGACGCGCCTCTGCAGGCCATCCCACCCAGCCAGAGCTCAGAGGACCCCGAAGTTGCCTTGGTCCAGCCTCCCATAGAAGCAAGCGATTGAGTAGAAGGAGCATGCTCCATGGCGCTTCTGCCTGCTTTACTTTGCGTTTTACGCCCTTTTTTTTTTTTTGTAATGCGATTCGTATCGTGTAATTCGTTTTTGGACTTAATGAGATGCGAGCTTTGTTTCTCCTTCTACTCGTTGTGGTTGTTTACTTACTTGTTCGCTATTTTTTTTTTACTTGTACGATTTTAACTTTGATTACACCTCGGCCAATCACGGCATCGATCATTAAAACGTAGGTCCCTTTGAAGTAGTCGCCTTTTCCATAGGCTTGGGTACGAGGACCATGCAGAGCCTTGGTTCTGTCTAACACTTAGCGTTTGAAGTGATTAGTTTCCCCATAGGCTTGAGTCCGAGGACCATGCAGAGCCTTGGTTCTGTCTAACACTTAGTATTTGAAGTGATTAGTTTCCCCATAGGCCTGAGTCCGAGGACCATGCAGAGCCTTGGTTCTGTCTAACACTTAGTATTTGAAGTGATTAGTTTCCCCATAGGCCTGAGTCCGAGGACCATGCAGAGCCTTGGTTCTGTCTAACACTTAGTATTTGAAGTGATTAGTTTCCCCATAGGCCTGAGTCCGAGGACCATGCAGAGCCTTGGTTCTGTCTAACACTTAGTATTTGAAGTGATTAGTTTCCCCATAGGCCTGAGTCCGAGGACCATGCAGAGCCTTAGTTCTGTCTAACACTTAGTATTTGAAGTGATTAGTTTCCCCATAGGCCTGAGTCCGAGGACCATGCAGAGCCTTGGTTCTGTCTAACACTTAGTATTTGAAGTGATTAGTTTCCCCATAGGCCTGAGTCCGAGGACCATGCAGAGCCTTGGTTCTGTCTAACACTTAGTATTTGAAGTGATTAGTTTCCCCATAGGCCTGAGTCCGAGGACCATGCAGAGCCTTGGTTCTGTCTAACACTTAGTATTTGAAGTGATTAGTTTCCCTATAGGCCTGAGTCCGAGGACCATGCAGAGCCTTGGTTCTGTTTAACACTTAGTATTTGAAGTGATTAGTTTCCCCATAGGCCTGAGTCCGAGGACCATGCAGAGCCTTGGTTCTGTCTAACACTTAGTATTTGAAGTCCGGACATGTGATCTCGAGTTGAAACAGGTTAAGAATCGGAATTCAAAAAGAATTGCTTCATTAATAATAATACATTTTCAGGTTATTTACATTCCAGGGGCGAGGTACAGGTTTTTCGTCTAGATCTTCTAAATAATATGCACCTATTCCTGCTACCGAGGTGATTCGGTAGGGGCCTTCCCAATTGGGTCCCAGCTTTCCCCAGGATGAGTTCTTGGTAGCCCCAACGACTTTTTTCAGCACCAGGTCCCCCGGTGCCAGCGGCCTGAGTTTCACATTGGCGTCATATCCTTGCTTGAGCTTTTGCTAGTAGCAGGCCAGCTGGATCATTGCTTGTTCCCTCCGTTCGTCCACCAAGTCCAGGTTCCTTCCCAGCAGTTCATCATTGCTGCTGGGAGTGAAAGAGCTCGTTCGTAGCGTCCGAAAATTCGTCTCCAGGGGGATCACCGCTTCAGCGCCATAAGTCATGGCGAAAGGTGTTTCTCCTGTTGATCACCGAGGGGTAGTCTGGTACGTCCATAGGACGTGGGGCAGCTCCTCAACCCATCTTCCTTTGGCGTCGTCCAGCCTCTTCTTAAGCCCGTTGACGATAACCTTGTTGACGGCTTCGGCCTGTCCATTTCCTTGAGGGTAGGCGGGCGTCGAATATCTGTTAGTAATCCCAAGTTCACAGCAGTATCTCCTGAAGGCCTTGCTGTCGAATTGGAGCCCATTATCTGAGACAAGGGTATGAGGGACCCCAAATCGCGTGACTATGTTTCTCCAAAGGAACTTTTTTACGTCCACGTCCCTAATGTTTGCCAGGGGCTCGGCCTCGACCCATTTTGTGAAGTAGTCCGTGGCTACCAGTAGATACCTCTTATTCCCTAGCGCTTTCGGGAAGGGACCTACAATGTCCAAGCCCCATTGGGCGAACGGACAGGGACTGGACAAGGGATTGAGGACCCCTCTTGGCTGATGCATGTTCGGGGCGAATCTCTGGCATTGGTCACACTTTTTGACATATTCCAGGGCCTCCTGCTGCATTCCCGGCCACCAATATCCTTGCGTGACGGCTCGGTGTGACAGGGATCTCCTTCCGGTATGACTTCCACAAATTCCTTCGTGCAGCTCTTCGAGCAGTAGCTCTGCTGCCTCGGGGTGGACGCACAGGAGGTATGGCCCAGAATAAGAGCGCCTGTATAGTCGGAGGTCCTCAGATAGCCAGAACCGAGGAGCTTTTCTCCGAACTTTCTCAGCTTCAGCCTTATCTTCGGGCAGTATATCATCTTTGAGGAATTTCACTATGGGATCCATCCAGCTGGGACCCACTTCAATCTGATTGACGGTGACCGGCCCCCTTGGCATTTCGTTCGCTCTTTCTAGGTGCTCCACAAGTATGATCCGGGGCAGGCCCTCCGCCGAGGATGTGGCGAGCGTGGCTAATGAGTCGGCATGGCTATTCCCGCTCCGAGGGATGTGAGACAGGATAAAAGAGGTCGAACTTCAACCGCGAGCACCGGGCCTGGCTCAGGTATTCTTGCATTCTCTGATCTCTGGCCTCCATTTCTCCGTTCACCTGTCCTACCACCAATCTCGAGTCTGAGAACGCCTCTATTGATTTTCCTCCCATCCTCCGTACCATGACCATGCCTTGTAGCAACGCCTCATACTCGGCCTCGTTATTAGTTGCTGAGAATCCGAGTCTCAGGGATTTCTCAATGACATGACCCTCAGGGGATACTAGTACTAGCCCCACTCCGGACCCCCTCTGGTTGGCCGCGCCGTCAACATATACTTTCCAATGTGGTGATCCTGGGATGGAGACTGCCCCAACTGATTTTTCATCCGAGCTCTCCTCCCCGGGGGCTACTTCCACAGTGGGTTCGGTAAATTCGGCCGTCAGATCCGCCAGGACCTGTCCTTTTACGGAAGTCCGGGGCATATACTTGATGTCGAAAGCCCCAAGGATTGTGTTCCACTTTGCGATTCTCCCGGTGTAGTCGGCGGTCCGAAGTACAGACTTCAGGGGCAGCTTGGTCAAGACGACCACTGTGTGAGCTTGGAAGTAGTGGGGGAGCTTTCTCGTGGCGTGGACTACGGCCAATATGGCCTTCTCCAGAGGCAGGTATCTGACCTCCGCTTCATGCAGCGACTTGCTGACATAATAAACTGGCTTCTGTACGCCACTGTCATCCCGTATAAGTACTAGGCTCACTGCGTGGGGCGCCACGGCGAGGTATGCGTACAAGACCTCATCGGTGTTAGGATTGGACATGATAGGCGGTCGGGATAGGTATTCCTTAAGTTGTTGGAAAGCTACGACACAGTCTTCTGACCACTCAAATCCCTTCCACTTGTTGATCAAGAGATAGAAGGGTCGGCACCTGTCAGCCGATCGGGAAATGAATCTGTTCAAAGCCGCGACCATCCCCGTAAGCTTCTGGACCTCCTTGGGGTTCTGCGGAGGCTTCAGATCATGGATAGCCTTGATTTGGTCAGGGTCAACTTCGATTCCTCTATGGGTGATCATGTACCCAAGGAACTTGCCCGAGCCCACCCCGAACGAGCATTTTGAGGCGTTTAGGCGCAGTTAGTGTTTTCTTAGGACGTCAAATGTGCGGCCGAGGTCTCCCAGATGCTCAGATACTATCTTACTCTTTACCACCATATCGTCAACATAGACCTCCATACTCTTGCCCAGCATCGGCTCGAGCATCCTCGTCATCATCCTCTGATAGGTGGATCCTGCGTTCTTCAGACCGAAAGGCATTACTTTGTAGTGATAATTCCCGACGGGTGTCAGAAATGCAGTCTTCTCTTGGTCCTCCAGGGCCAGTGGTATCTGATGATAGCCTTGAAAGGCGTCTAGGAAGCTCATCCGAGGATGGCCCGTGGTCGCGTCTACCAGCTGGTCGATCCGAGGCATAGGGAACGGGCTTTTGGGCATGCCCTATTTAGGTCGGTGAAGTCCACACAGACCCTCCACTTTTCGCTCTTCTTCTTGACCACCACAGTATTGGCTAGCCATTCGGGATAGAAAACCTCTTTGATAGCCCCAGCGTGCTTGAGCTTATTCACCTCTTCCGTTATGGCGTCAGCGTGCTCCCTCGATGGGCGTCGGGGCGGCTGTTTCTTGGGCACCGCAGATGGGTTAACATTAAGATGGTGACAGATGAAGGACGGGTCAATCCCTGGTGCGTCGCAGGGGTCCCATGCAAATACGTCGATATTGCTCCTAAGGAAACCAACCAACTCCTCTTGTTCGTTGGGGGGCAGCCGAGCCCCGACCCGGAAGAATTTCTCGGGATCGTCACCGATTACCACCTTCTCCAAGTCCTCACACTTGACTTCATCGATAGCTTCATTAGAGCATGCTACCGTGGCCTTTGATTGCTATAAACCTTCGTCGGTGATGGCCGAGGTCTGCGCATCGAGCTGACATGATATGGCAGCCACCGTGCATTGCCTCGCAGTGGTCTGGCATCCATGGATTTCTAGAACCTGATCCCCTGAGGGGAACTTCACCTTCTGGTGCAAGGAGGAAGCTACGCCCCCTAAAGCGTGGAGCCAGGGTCTTCCCACGATGGCCGTGTAGGGGGAGTATGTGTCCACCACTATGAAGTTCACCTCTACCACTTCTGGGCCGGTCTGTATGGGTAGCCTGATCATGCCTCTCGGGATGACGAGCTTCCCATCGAAACTCATTAGGGGGGAGTGATACGGCGTCAAGTCCTCCGGTCTTAACCCTAGCCCCCTGTAGAGGTCCGGGTACATGACCTCTGCTGCGCTGCCACCATCTACCATCACCCTCTTTACGTCGTAGCCCCCAATTCTAAGGGTGACCACCAGGGCATCATCATGGGGCTGGATGGTCCCAATCTTGTCCTCCTCTGAGAAGCTCAAATGAGGGCAGGACTTCCTCCTAGCTCTTTTCGGCCCGGCCTGGAACTCCCCAGCTTCCGGTTGGGCTACGGACAACACTCGCGAGGGGCCCGCGCCTGTCCTCCCCGGAGCCACCAGGATTATGTTAATCGTGCCCGCGGGTTGTCCCATGGCGGTATCCCGCCGGGGCTCTTGATATGCTTGGCTCTGGCGATTGTCAAGGTTGAGCAGCAAGTGCTTCAGCTTTTCTTCCCGGACCAGTTGGTCCAGGTAGTTCCGGAGGTTCCTGCAGTCCTCCGTGGTATGCCCATGGTCCTGGTGGTATTGGCAGTAGCGGTTCCGATTGCGCCTCTCAGGTTCCCCGGCCATCTTATTCGGCCACCTGAAGTACGGCTCGTCTTTTATTCTCTCCAGCACCCTATGCATAGGTTCTCGGAATACAGCGTTGACGGTTTGAGCATTGGTCGCTCCAGATTCTCCTCCAAAGTCCCTCCTCGGGCGGGCGTTGTTGTACCGGTCCGACCTGAAGTCTCTCCTCTCCTGAGGGAAGGCTTTATCCTTCCCCTTGCCTTGCAGCATATCTTCCTCCACCCGCTTGTACTTGTCAATCCGATCCATCAGTTGCCGCACGCTGGTGGCGGGCTTTCCGGTCAAGAACTTCCTCAGGCCGTGCCCCATTGGTAGCCCATTCTGGAATGTGCTGATGGCGACGGCGTCATACTTGCCGTCCAGCTCATTGTAGATCTCCCAGTACTTGTCCGAGTAGGCCTTGAGGGTCTCTCCGTCATGCATTGATAGGGACAGCAGCGCACTCATGGGCCGAGGAGGCCTGCTGTTCGTGACGAAGCGGGAGCCGAAAGCCTGGGTCAGCTGTCTGTACGAGTCTATGGAATTCGTCCTCAGACCGTTGAACCACCTCATCGCCACAGGTCCCAAGCTAGATGGAAAAACTTTGCACATCAGCGCCTCGTTCTTCGAGTGGACAGCCATCCTCTGGTTGAACTTGCTCACGTGCTCTACGGGATCCGTCTTGCCATTATAAGCGATGAAGGTTGGCTGTTGGAACCGCCGAGGAAGCTCTGCCTCCTCTATGCGACGCGTAAAGGGCGACTTGGAGAGCTGGTCCAACGCCTTGCTCATGGCGTCACTTCCTACGCCCCGAGAGGTTCGGTCGGCGCGCCTACGCCTCTGGTAGCGCTCCTCCTCGTGGGAGAAAGTCTCGCTGGGGGGCGTTCTCGACCTTTGTCTGTATTCGTCGTCACTCTCGTCGTCAGAGGGCAAGTCAGGGCTGGGTTCAGGCTATCTTCGCTGTGCACGGCGCAGCTTCTTCTTCAGATCATCTATCTCGCGCTGCATGGCCACCATATCGTCCTTCGCCTGGGAGGCGTGACTATGGGCCTCCTCCGATTGCGTAGCCTGGACAGCGTCGCGCTTCTGGGCTTGGTTTTCGCTCGCCGTCGAAGTGTGCACGCTTCCTTCTCGAAATCGTCTGTTATCATTCTGACCGCCTCCGGGGTCGCCGTAGTCACCATGATGCCGTGGCTTCGCCAGTTCGGGTCGATTGGGAGTTGTTTGGTGAGGGCCCGATCCTACCATGCTTGACTGTTGTCCTTACCAATGCACAAGTTCTTCCCACAGACGGCGCCAATTGTAGGGACCTGGTTTGAAGGAGTGGACTCAAGCCCAGTTTCCCCGCAATGAATTTATAGAGGATGGGTTCAAGAACTAGGTGTTAGTGAGAAATGCAACGATCACACATGGCTGTACATGGGTTGGACAATTTGAATGTACATTGGGGTGAATAATAATGCTCCTCAGACGTATTTTTCTAGACCGGGAGTTCTTCTCATTTCTTTCCTTTAGACTAACTATGAAGTTCTCTCAGAATATGTAAATTATTACAGTGTTTCTCCCCCCCACCCTTAGGAGGGGTTCCTTACATTATATATCCCTTTCCCAATAGATCCTAACCCTACATTTGTAAAAGGATTAGGGCATTACTTGAGTGCCTGTCCCATCAGCCACCTTCCCCCTTTATCTCTGTGGATGGCAGCAACTAAGGTGGCACTGTTGGGGCGTCTCTTCCCCATTAATGCGGCCAGGACGTTAGTTGGGAGCATTTAATGTGGAGGTGACAGTTCATCTGGGATTTGCTTCTCCACCATGCTTCCATGTCCGGTATTTGGTACCCGCTGTTTGTTCCTTGGATGCTCGGGGAGGCTCCCTTTGAGGGAGTGCTGCTTGCACTTCCTCGGACCTCGGACTTCCGAGGATGCTATCATCCTTGGCGTTGTTTAGAGGGTAGCTGGGCGCTACACTTCAGTCCTCGGTCCATGGGCGCGTCCTCGGACATGGGCCTTGGGCCCGGTTGGGAGTGGGCTGGGGTCGTCTGACCATTTCTTGGCCCCACAATTTCGATAAAGATTGTTTCAATATTTTTAGAATTAAAAGTTTTAAAATACGTTTATATAAATATATAAAAATTGTCCACTTAATGTACTGAATAATATAAAAATGTTGGATTCTTTTTTCTAATTCATGTATTGTTTATAAAATATTATATAATAATACATTTTACATTTGCATATGACCCTAAAATGTGTTAAGTTGGCCCTAGACTAGGTCCTATTTTTGCAGATTGTGAATTTGAGCGAGGTATGAAAAGAATCTGTTTAAAGTTGAATTGAGGTATTTAATAAAAACGACACCGTTTAAAATTTACAAGTTTCTAAAACTTTTTATTTTATATTTAAAACACTATATGCATATGAAAAATCTTCATAGAATGTGGTCATATTTTGCTTGAAAAACATTTAACATGCCAATAACATGGTTAATATTGCATAATTTTGGTATGATCATAATTGTATTTGTAAAAAAAAAAAAAAAACCAATTCAATCTAGGCTTAAGTTGTTAAAAATATGTTAGGTTCTAAAGATTTAGGATTTTATGTATTTAGAACTCTAATGTGTAATATTGGCAAACCATGATCAAAACAATATGTTTAGTCTTGTTTAGGCTTGCTTAAAGTTGATTAAATATTGTAAAGTTGAAATCGAGTGGCTGCAGATGTATTGGAGCATTTCTGCCTGGCTCGATCGATCGAAGCTTAGGCTCGATCAATCGAATCTCGGGTCAGATGCATTTTCTGCAGAGTTCCAGCTCAGCCCAAACTCTATTTAAACGTCTTGGGGTCCAAGTAAAACACTCCTATATATAAGGAAAACCCTAGAACGTTTTTGGGACTTTTAGAGAGAGATTAGAGTGCCTCTTGTGCCTCCTTTTATTTTTAGGGTTTTGTACCCAAACCTCTCTAAGTCTTTGTTGCTCATATTTGCTGTTTGTGTGAATCTCTTGTGAGATCTTTGAGGAGCTTTCCTTCACATAAACTTAGGGTTGTCAATATCTTGATGATCAACATAGTTGCAACCATTGGAACTTAAAAGAAAAGCAAGCGGGGAGCTTGTAGCTGATTGAGGAATTCAAGAAAGAAGTAGTCCATGGATTCGGAGCCTGCGCGTGGTCGTGTCAGGAAGTTCTACTGGTGGGTAGCATTAGGAAGTCGAGCGGGGAGCTTGTAGTTCTTTTGTAAGAACTTCAATTCTTTCATAGTGAATTCTGTTATGCCTTGAGGATCGGTGGGTCAAATCCTCCCCAGGTTTTTACCGTGTGGTTTCCTGGGTAATCATATCTTGTGTTCATTTATTTTCCGCTGCTTTATATTCTTGATATGATTGTTTGGATTGTTTTAACCTAGAATTGCTTAATTTGACTAAGTAACAACTTGGCTAATTAATCTAGGCTACGCAATCTGGTTGTTTAAGGGGTCTAAATTCCTGTCAAAATATATATTAAATTGATGGTCTTTTGTAGCGAGGTGTTCAACGATAGTACCTTCATTGAGATATTGGAATAAACTAAAAACTATTTGTAAAAGGCTCCCCTTAGGACACAAAATGTATTGAGCCAACATTGATTGGGTGTGTTTGATATAGGATTTACTAAAATGAAGCGCAAGATTATTGGTTTCTGGAAGGGTCTAAGGAGGAGCCTCTATTTAGCCGAACGGATTATATGAGGCTATATATGTCTCTCATTTTTACCATTTCAATTTAGTTAGTGTATATGATTCTTCTTTGTATGTTGTATATGTTTTGTGTTCTTTTTCTAATTTTGAGCACAGAATTATCCAAAAAATGTATATCCAAGCTCTCAAAATAAATACTGTGAAACAACACAAGAATACAATACTTAAAGAATGAGGAATATTGCTGGTTTGCTTCTATTTCTTATTGTTGTAATTAGTATAATAAGATGTAGAGTTGTAGGTTGCTATTTGTAGGTTTATTGCAACTGTAATCACCAATAAGAATCGTGATTATTATGGTTTGAAGAACGTTGATGTTGTATGTGGAAAAGTTTGCAAAGTTGGTGGTTGAACTTCGGTCCATTGGATCTATTTCGGTCCTCTTGGTCGATTTAGGTCCAATTCATTTCATTTGGTTCAATTTGGTCCATTTCGGTCCACTTCGGTCTATTCGATCATAGACCTCAAACTCGTTCCAAATTCTATTAAATTTTAGCAATTTAATCTTAAATTTGTTCCACATATATTTAACAAATCCAAACTCATTTCAAACAAATTTATTAATTTATTTTATTTTGCTTAAAAGGAGTCAACTTAACATTACTTATTATTAAGTTTTAAAACACTATTTTCGAACCTTAAACGTGGGTTTTAATTAGCTCAACTAGTAGTCTCTGATAGTTGAATAAGAAATTTGGGGTTTAATCCCTACCTACACAAAAAACTAATTGGTGTTTTGGTCTTCTAATTAAAAGAGATCAAAGAAAGCTATAAGTCGATCCATGTAGGTCTAGTTGGCTGTGTTGGAGGAAATAAATATACAGTGTGTGGCACTGGTATCAGATTCATCATATATATATGTGATGGGCCTCATTTTGATATATATTTTTTTGGACAATTACTTATATCTTAAATGCTTGTAAAAGACTGCCACATTTTTCAATCTTGATCAATTAGTTTGATCCCATAATCGCACCTGGAAGCAATTTAATGGATGAATATGGTATTTTTTTAAGCGAGTAATGGGGAAAGGACACATCTTTTTTCATAAATTTTTTTTTTTCAATTTACTATTTTACGTTCTTATAAAACTATCATTGATATTACTTTCATATGTGTTTGATTTAAAAATTGCTTATTTGAATAGTATTTATATTAAATGTGTTACAAAAAGTTAAAAGCTGATTTATTTATAAAAAATTTTGAAAAATTAGATTAAAAAAAAAAAAACTTAAACAAATAGTAAAAAGAAAAAACATTTTCAACTATTCTTAAATGCACACACATGCACCAACCCACCAATTCTAATATGTTATTTTAAAACTTTTGAAAAATTAGTGAACAATTTTATATCCTTAAACTTAATTATTGTTTTGGAATAGCCTCAATATTATATGTACATGCACAGATATTATACAGTCATTTGGTGGACCACATCACTTGTCCCCCATTTCATTAAAAGACTTCCACTTGTTTAAAATTGCTAAGTCAGTAATCAGTAATTCTGTTTAAAAAAAATTTCTAACTCAGCAATTTTAAACAAGTGGGAGCTTTTTAATGGAATGGTGGACCATGTCATTTGTTCACTGTGAAAATCTTATAATTTCTCGTACATGCAAGTAGGGAAACTGGAGGATCACTTTACATTAAAATAAAAAAGGGGGGGAGGGGGTTTCAAAATGAAGAGCATAACAGTTAACCGGATTGAAACAAGAAAAAGGTGTACCTTCCATAACTTGACTATTTGGTTGCCTATGCTCCTTTTCTCAGGCAATGTCTAATTGTCTATATTAGACTATTACATAATACGGGTCAAGTTTAAGTCCCGTGTCTAGTAGTACTAGACCCGTTGAGATGATAACATGTGTCTACTTTTAGACACGTGTCACCGTTTGACCGGGTCCAGTGCACTAAATACATTGGACCTAAACCAAGTCCACATAATACACACACACACACCTGTTACACTTGACATTTTTGCACAATTTTCAAGTTAAAAATCATAACTTCATGTTACAATTTTAGTCCACAAAAATGTGTAACATATCTATATTCTATATATATAATAATAGGCGAAACCGAGAAAAACTCAAATTAAAATTCTAAATTAGAGTTTCAATTTTGCGCCATGTGTCCTAAATTATTTATTTTTAAAGAGTTTTATTTATTAATTTTAGAATCACATGTGGGACCACATCATAAATATTTATCCAAGTGAGTTATTAAGTACAGAAACCAAAGAGTCTAAAATAAATGAATTCTAAAATAAATAAAAAAGTGCTTCACAATAATTTTTTTTTTTTAATGGACAATTTACATTTTATACCTAATAATATCCTTACAAATTTTTTTAAAGAGTTAACAAAATATAAAAATGACTATTAATAGTATTTAAATTATATATATAAATTATATTATGCATCTTATTGTATATCTTAAATTGCATATGCATGAAGTTATAAGCTAGTGTATGTAATAGACATTTCCCCTCACTTTATAATCTATTGCAATTTCACGATCTTGATCCACTTTATATATATATATATATATATATTTTTTTTTTTGATACAAGATAGAATTCTACTCTAGCCTAATCTAAGTGTATATGTATGTGAAGCTCCCTTCTGGAGACTTGAACCCCGGCCATTGCCCCCCACACTCCACAAGCTCTTATACTTATGGAGTGACCATCGCACCAAAGGTGTGCGGTGGTTGATCCACTTTATATTGAACACGTACGATGTCTGTAGAAAAAACTTTAAGATTTAATTTCAACACTGCCATCCATTGGGTTAATTTCACTAGAACCCGGTTTAGAAGACAACTTTCCTTCTTCTTATTTGAATTAATAAAAAAGCTAAAATGCAAGACTGACCCTCTAACTTTCTTCAGATTTCATTTTAGTTCTCTAACTTTATTTTTGTTCATTTCAGTCCTCTAAGTTTCAGATTTATTCAATTAAGGCTTTTCCATTAACTTTTGTTAAAATTTTTTGAAAAAAAAATCTGGAAAATATTTTTCAATCATTAATTGAATTTTTATAATTTAAAAAATTCGAAGAAAAATTTATAAAATTGAAAAATTAACCACAACATATAATCAAAGTTGATGGAAAAACTTTAATTGAATAAACTTGAAAGTTAGAGGACTGAAATGAACAAAAGCAAAGTTAGAAGACTGAAATGAAATCTGAAGAAACTTAGAGGGTCGGTTTTGCATTTTACCCTAATAAAAACTACATATGCATGATTGTCTGGGGAATGAAGGGCAAATAATCTTTTTGAATTCAATGAAAACTATCATTACCTTCTTCTTCTTTTTTATCTAAGTAACTATCATTACTATTATTACTTCGCTGAATTTAACTTTTTTCTTTCTTGCCGAAAGATAACAATTTATGAACACTTTTAAGCAAATACTTGTAATATATGCTCTAAGGTTTCTATCCCCCTCTTTACGGTCCTAAGACTCCTACCCTCCACAACATACAACCAAAAACTCACTTCAATCTGATACCATAAAATAAGCAAGTCATTGGTAAAATAACAACATATTATGATTTATCTTCCCAGGAAAGAAGAAGAGACCATGCAAATGATCAAGATATCATTTTCATTATTTTTAATTAATTAATTGGGTACATTACATGTTTCCTCCTATT
The DNA here is from genome assembly GCA_032727855.1 of Quercus ilex subsp. ballota. NCBI lineage: Eukaryota > Viridiplantae > Streptophyta > Magnoliopsida > Fagales > Fagaceae > Quercus > Quercus ilex. The sequence continues at coordinate 3,299,756 of CM064909.1, forward strand.
GGGATAGTTTAAAATTAAAAATGAAAATTTTTATTTTACGATTTTAATTAAAACTGACGGGACTGACGAGATCACAGACGGACGATCCCATCTATACGGACGAATCCAGACTCTGGCTAGGAACAACTGTACAGCCCGTTGAAGGACAGTGATGGCACATTAAACGACCCCAGACGTTACTAAAAGGAGCATTAAGACTTCCATAACTACCCCAACGGCTAGAAGCCATGAGAACATATATAAATCTCCCACATTGCTGAAGCAAGGACAGGTACACAAAAAAACTCTAAGAGACCTTTCTAATTCTTTCCAATTACATTGTTCATTTCCCAGAAAACTTGTTTTACTGACTTTGGCATCGGAGGCGCTGTGGCAGGCATCACACCGGTGACCATCCCCGAAGGTCAAAGAATCATCTCCGTCCGACGAGAGCAGTGCTGATGAGTTAATACCCATCAGTTTGACACCGTCTATGGGGACGACATTTCCTTGTTCAAACTCGAAATAGTGGTTCCTTATTCTTATTTTCTCTAGGATGGAGTTTAATCAAGATTCTGCAGCTCTAGCTCAGCAAGTTCAAGCCCTTGCAGCCACAGTTGAAGAACTAACCAGGCAAAACCAAGAAATGAGGCTACGGCTTCAGCAGGAGGAAAATCGTTCGAAGGGCAATCAGGAGGATGAGGGAGATAGCAACAGAAGAAGTGACCATCGAAGGCCAAACACTCCCGCCGAGCAAAATTCAGATATTCTTCGGGAAATGAGGAGGGAGATGGACGAACTGAGGAATGCCATCAAAGAAAAAACAGAGCGGAGCGTGGATCGGTTGGTCCGGGCAACGGATTCACCATTCACAACAGTAGTTCTCGACTGCCCAATGTCGTCAAAATTTCGGTTACCTCAGCTCGAGCCCTTCGATGGATTGAAGGACCCTCAAGACCACCTAAACACCTTCAAGACGACCCTGGGACTTCAACAGCCCCCAGACGAAATATTGTGTCGTTCCTTCCCAACTACACTCAGGGGAGCTGCCCGAGAATGGTTTACAAAGCTGCCAACATCGTCTATCGACACGTTCGAACAATTGAGCAACGCTTTCCTGCGTCATTTTATTGGGGGACAACGACCAAAGAGGACCGCTGACCATCTGCTTACCATCAGGCAGGGGGAAAAGAAAACCCTGAGGTCATATGTAAAATGTTTCACGAGGGAAACACTGGAGGTAGACGAAGCCGACGATATGGTGCAGCTGACAACCTTCAAGGCCGGGTTGAGGTCCAGAGATCTCGTCAGCTCACTCGCGAAGAATCCCCCAAAGACAATGGCTGAAATGCTCCTCAAGGCGCAGAAGTACATGAACGCTGAGGACGCGTTGGCTGCTATCAAGGAAGGGGACAGACCAGGTGACAAAGGAAGAAAAGAAGACGATCGTAGAGGGCAAAAGCGGGACCGACCAGATCGTCGAGTCAGTGACGGAGTCAGAAGGAAAGACAAGAAAAATCCGCGAACAGTAAAATTCACCCCTCTCGTTATGCCTGTTGATAAAATTTTAACGCAGATCAAAGATGAGCATTACCTTAAATGGCCACGACCACTGCACTCATCTCCTAACGTCCGTGACAAAAGTAAGTACTGTCGATTCCATAGAGATCATGGTCATTACACCGAAGATTGTAGGGATCTCAAAGAACAGATAGAAGAATTGATACAAAGGGGGAAACTACAGAAATTCGTGAAGAATGGGGAAAACAATAAATTCCGAGATGAAAACAAGGACCAACATGGGTCCTCATCCAGGAACGATAGCCGTCAATCGCAACCTCCTCAAAATGTGGTCGGGGAGATATAGACGATCGCAGGGGGGCCTATCACCGGGGGCTCATTCAAGTCACTCAAGAAAACACATCAACGACAAGTGAATAGCGTCCACATGACACCCCTGCCAAAGCAGAGAGGAACAGATCAGGATATGACCTTCAACGAGAGTGACTCCAAAGGAGTAAAACAGCCTCACAATGACCCCTTGGTCATAAAGCTCACCATAGAAGGGTTCAACACCAAAAGGGTCCTCGTGGACAATGGTAGTTCTGCTGATATCATTTACTTTTCCGCATTCCAATAGTTAAAGCTGGATCCCAAGAGACTTCGTCCGTTCGACTCTCCACTCGTCAGTTTCAGCGGTGACAGAGTATATCCCAGAGGCATAGTGACGCTGACAGTAACAGTAGGGACGGACCCAAAACAGTTAACTCATCAGATAGACTTTTTGGTAGTAGATAGTCGCTCATCCTATAATGTCATCATCGGAAGGCCAGCACTCAACAAGTGGAGGGCGTCCACATCCACCTACTGCTTGAAGATGAAATTTCCAACGGAAGACGGGGTTGGCGAAGTCAAAGGAGACCAAGTTCTAGCTCGAGAATGTTATCAAGCTATTTTAGCAGCTAAGGAAGACCACATGTGGATGGTAGAAGAAAAAGAGGAAGAAAAAGTGGAAGCACTGGAAGTGGTGGAGTTGATTGAAGGGGAAATAACGAAAACAACCAGAATAGGGACGACGTTAAGCCCTGAAATGAGAACGAGGCTCGTTCAATTTCTCAGGGAGAACTTGGATGTCTTTGCCTGGAGCCATGACGACATGCCAGGCATATCTCCAGAGGTTATTCAACACAGATTGAACGTAGACCCAGAGAAGAGACCCATCAAGCAGAAACGAAAAACCTTTGCGCCAGAAAGGGACCAAGCGATTGCCGACGAGGTAAACAAACTCTTGACTGCAGGCTTTATCAGGGAGGTGTACTATCCAGATTGGCTGGCCAACGTCGTCCTGGTTAAAAAAGCGAATGGAAAATGGAGAATGTGCGTGGATTTCACAGACCTGAACAAGGCCTGCCCAAAAGACAGTTTCCCTCTCCCCAGGATAGACCAGCTAGTAGACTCTACGGCTGGGCACAAGCTGTTAACATTCATGGATGCATTCTCAGGGTAAAACCAGATAAAAATGGCTGACGAGGATCAGGAGAAAACCGCCTTCATCACCAGTCAAGGGCTCTACTGCTATAAGGTAATGCCCTTTGGCCTGAAGAATGCAGGAGCAACTTATCAGAGGCTAGTAAACAGAATGTTCGTCAAACAGATAGGCAGGAATATGGAAGTGTACGTCGACGATATGCTCGTCAAGAGCAAGGAAGATCTTGAGCATCTGGACGACCTTAAGAAGACATTCAGCACCCTCAAGCAATACCAAATGAAGCTGAACCCTGGTAAGTGTGTCTTCGGTGTCACCTTCGGAAAATTCCTCGGGTTCATGGTGTCTCAGAGAGGAATAGAAGCAAACCCTGAGAAGGTACAGGCCATACTCAATATGGCATCGCCTAAGTCCGTCAAGGAAGTCCAGAAGCTCACGGGCCGGATTGCAGCACTTAACAGATTCGTATCTAGAGCAACGGACAAATGCTTGCCATTCTTTAAGACCCTGAAGCAGGCCTTTGAATGGACTGACGAATGTGAAGCGGCCTTCGAAGAACTGAAGCGTTACCTTAGCAACCCACCACTCCTGAGCCCGTCCAAAGAAGGCGAAAACCTGTGTTTGTACCTGGCCGTTTCCTCTACGGCCGTCAGTGCAACCTTAATACGAGAAGAAAACAGGAAACATCTCCCCGTCTACTATGTCAGTCAAGCCTTTCAAGGAGCTGAATCCAGGTACCCAAAGATCGAGAAAATCACGTTTGCATTGATAGTAGCCTCGCGCAAGCTCAGGCAATATTTCCAGGCAAACCCAATATTGGTTATGATGGACCAACCCATCAAGAAGTCTATGAATAGACCCGAAGCAGCCGGGAGGATGGTCCAATGGGCAATCGAACTCAGCCAATTCGACGTGGAATACCATCCCAGGATGGCCATCAAAGCACAAGCTCTGGCTGACTTCATCGCCGAGTTTACCTATCCAGACGAGCCGAGCCCTGCCATCAAGGATAAAGCATGGATGGTGCAGACCGATGGCTCGTCAGCCAAAAAAAGAGGAGGAGTAGGGGTCGTCATAACCACTCCTGAGGGTGAGATGTTGAAGTACGGGGTGCAGCTAAGATTTCCAGCGACGAATAATGAAGCTGAATACGAAGGAATTCTAACAGGTTTAAGGCTTGGAAGGGAGCTTGGGGCTAAGAACCTACTAGTCCAAAACGACTCAAAGCTAATAATTGGGCAGGTCAGAGGAGAGTACGAAGCAAAAGAAGAAAGAATGCAGAAGTATCTCAGACTGACGAAACACTTGATTCAAGAATTTGAAAAAGTGGAGTTCATCCAGATTCCGAGAAGCCAGAATGTGGCTGCAGACGAAGTCTCAAAGATAGCTTCGTCAGAAGAGACAGAACCAAGGGCAGACTTGATGATGGAAATACAGAGAAACCCCAGCATAGAAGAAATTCCAACATTCGCAGTCGAGTGCACGAGTAACTGGATGACGCCCATTATATCCTTCCTCCAGGACGGTCACCTACCCCAAAATGCAAACGAAGCTAGGAAGGTAAAGAAGAGATCCGCCAGATTCACAATCCTCAATAACGCCCTGTACAAAAGAGGCTTCTCAATGCCTTACTTGAGGTGTATGGACGAAGGAGAGGCCGAATACGTCCTGAGAGAGGTTCATGAAGGGATCTGCAGAGATCATGCAGGCCCAAAATCCCTGATAAGAAAAATTATGCGAGCAGGTTACTTCTGGCCAACCATGCAAAATGACGCAGCAAGATTCGTCAAGAAATGTGACAAATGTCAAAGGTTCGGGAACGTTCAAAGGCTACCATCAGAAAAGCTGACGACGATAACATCTCCATGGCCATTCGCGCAATGGGGAATCGACATCGTCGGTCCACTGCCTCAGGATAAAGGTCAGGTAAAATTCTTACTAGTTGCTATTGACTATTTCACTAAATGGGTCGAAGCAGAGGCATTGGCAACCATTACCGAGGCCAGAATCCAGGCGTTCGTATGGAGGAATATAGTTCGCAGGTTCGGGATCCCACGGACGATCATATCGGATAATGGACGACAGTTCGATAGCCAGAGTTTCAGGGGCTTCTGCTCGGGCTTGGGCATCAAGAACCAGTTCTCGTCACCAGGCCACCCACAAGCGAATGGACAAACGGAAGTGACGAACCGCACATTGCTCAAGATCATAAAGACCAAGCTGGGTGACGCGAAAGGAGCCTGGCCAGAAGAACTGCCCAATGTCTTGTGGGCCTACAGAACCACGGCTAGAACCCCAACGGGAGAAACCCCCTTCAGACTCACCTACGGGACCGAAGCAGTGGTCCCTGTTGAAGTAGGAATAACTAGCACCAGGAGAGAAGCGTTTAACGAAGAAGAAAACGACGACCTGCTGCGAGTTGACCTAGACTGCCTTGATGAAGTTAGAGACAAAGCCTTCAGCAAGATGACGGAATACCAGAGAAAGATGACAGACTACTACAACAGGAGGGTGAAGCTCAGAAGACTCAGCATAGGGGACCTTGTCCTACGCAAAGTGACTCAGGCAACCAAAGATCTAGCCCAAGGAAAGCTCGGTCCCACGTGGGAGGGGCCATACAAAGTCATTCACTACTCCAGACAAGGCAGCTACCACCTGGAGACCTTAGACGGACAAAGGCTCCCAAGACCATGGAACATTGAACACTTGAAAAAATACCATCAATAGATGTAATGGAAAGACGTGTCCGTCATTTACAATCAATAAATAAGTTATTCAGCCAATATTTGTGTATGAACATGCCCGAAGAAACTAGCGAAAGCCAAAAATTTGGCCAAGTAACAAGATTCCGCCTAGACGGATGTAAGTTACTGACGAAGATCCCTTGGTGATTAAAGCCAAAAATTTGGCCAAGTAACAAGATTCTGCCTAGACGGATGTAAGTTACTGACGAATATCCCTTGGTGATTAAAGCCAAAAATTTGGCCAAGTAACAAGATTCCGCCTAGACGGATGTGAGTTACTGACGAATATAACTTAGTGATTAAAAACCAAAAAACGGCCAAGGAACGGGATTCTGCCTAGACGGAACTAAGTTACCGACGAAGATTACTAAAAAGCCAGAAATGGCTACCTGCCTAGGTGGAGACAAGTTACAAACATGCATCAAACAAAAGAGGAACGAGCAATCACAGGTAAGAAATAAAATTAAAGGCCAGAAGAAATATAATTAAAGGCCAGAGGCTAATAGGCCAATTGTTTCTACAACTAAAAGCCCATAAACGCTGGGCTAAAAGATGTTGTTCTCAAAATAAATAAGATTGTTTGACAAATTTACAAAAAAGAGAAAAGCCCAAAACATGACGGGCACCACAAAAAGAAAGCAAAAGAATTCCTAAGTATCAAACTCGTCAATCCACGTCGTCAGCAGGGGCATCCTCGGTACGAGCAGCATCGTCAGGAGCATCAGTTGGGGCCTCAGTCTCAGTGGCAGACGATTGGATAGCCTCGTCAGCCGCCATTTCTTGATCCACCTCTTCCAGATCAAGTGCCTCCATGTTTACTCCGGAAGGGTGTTTGACGAGGTATCTCCTGAGAAGCTCAAAACCCTTGAAATACCAACTGAAGAGCACAGTGTTGTACTCGTCAGTGGTCTGGAAGGCTGCCACTGATCTCGCAGCAATTGTCTTGAGGCTCTCTTTTGCCGCCACAATCTGCTCGTCCTTCTCAATGGTTAGCTGACGCTCCACCCTAAGATCGTCTGTAAGTTTCTTTGCCTGCTCTCTCAGGGTATTCGCCGTGCCCATTGACTCAATGAGATCCTTCTTCAAGCCCGAATTTTCTGCCTCCAACGCCTCCACCCTAGAAGTTAGGGATGCCACCTTAACCTCCTGGGTAAGGTACTCAGAGGAAAGATGAAGACTATCCCCCAGTACCTGCAAGAGAGTTAGAATTTAAAAAAAAAAAAAGGAAGAAGTACCTGGATGATTTTGTGGATGTGGCTAGCAGCTACCCCACTAAGGGGGACACCAGATAAGGCCTTTAAATCGACAGCAGTCACTAATTCGTGGGCTCGATCCACCGCCATTTTCTCGTCATTCCATATGGTAGACTGACGAGAATCAGCCTTCTCTTTCTCTTTCCCCTTTTCAGAAAGACGTGGCCTTTTCGAGACAGGATTGCCACCTATCTCTTCCAACGACACGGTTGGAGAAGCTGTCCTCGTCGTCTCCCCCACGGAGACGATCGGGTTGATGGAAGCAGTTGGAGTAACGAGGGCGCCCCTCCCGATAACACGCACGGTTTTCTTACCGATATTGGACAACGGCTCGTCCTTCTTCAACCTCATCTTGGCATAGAGATCCTTGTTAAACTTCGTCGTCATCTCTGCCAGAGAAGAGAGCAACAGTTTAAAAAAAAAAAAAAAAAAAAGGGCACTGACGAACTCAACACTTACTCTTCTTTCCTTCAATTTCGATATTGCGCAGAACAAAGGAGGAAGGATCTGGACCAAGGTTGTAAAAAGCTAACGTCCTCGGGTCTACCAGATCGTCCCAGTTTTCGATCGTCTGAGCGCATTCAATTGCCTGCTCAACACGCTCCTTGTACCTATTCTTGAGCTTAGGCCGTCTCTTCACTGCAAAAAGGAGGATAACAAAAAGGTTATGACAATCACGAGCAAAAGAATACCACAAAGCTAAAACGATGATGAGGAAAACTGACGCACCTAAGGTCGGGGTTGCCCACCGACGAAGCAATCTTGGAATGTCACCCCATTCCTGACCGAAGGGAGTCTCAAAGTCGTCCCCGGACACAAAGAAAAATCTCGACTTCCAATACCTGAAGGACGAAGGCAGCCCTCTAATAATCCTGGCCCTTCTTTCCCAAGGAACCAGCTCATAATACCCATACTCTTTTGATTCTTTCAGACGATAAAGGTGGACGAGTTCACCCACCTTAATCATATCCCCATTAGCAGCCAACCATATCTCCATACAGTTGACTACTATTCTCCATGAATTAGGCATCAGCTGCCCAGGGGCGATCCCAAAATAGCTCAGGAGCTCCATGAAGAAAGGGTGGACGGGGAATCTAAGTCCACAGGTAAAGGCAGCCTCGTAAAAGCATACCTCACCCGGGAAGAAATGACAGGCCCTGTCCTCGTCATTAGGACGACGAACACGAACTCTCTCTGGGAACTGAAACCTATCCCTAAACCTACTCACCGTCTCTGCATCCAGACCACAAACCTCTTCCAGGGCATAGAAAACCTTAACGACCCGAGGAGAGGAAACAGCTGTATCTCCCTCCACTGGATTGCCGCTGGACGATAACCCAGTCTCGAGATCGCTGGATCTAACCTCGGACATAATGCTCTCCCTACTCACCTGACCCTCGAACCAATCAACTGATTGCCTAATTAAAGGCAACAATTCAGTCAACACCACCCTAAGACCACTACCCTCAAAAACAAAATCCCCAAAATTAGAGAAAGTGCCTAAAGCCCCTCCTAAACGCGCAAAGAGGAAAGAAACTGAGGGACACCCAACTGAACCGCAGGAAAACCAAAAACAAAAAGAAATAGAAAAAACAAGAAAAATCAGGAACAGTACTGCAAGCAAAAGCAAGGAAAGAGAAACGGGAAAGGAAAGAGAAGCATACCTTAATCAATGGCGGAGTGAGAAAGCTTTATTTGACCAGTGTATCGACTCAGAGGAAAGTGACAAAAGAAAGCTAGAAGAAGAGTAATGGCTGAAAAGTAAAGGAGAAAAATGAGAAGAGAAGGAAGTTAAAAAGAAAAGCTCGAAAAACGGAAAGGCCGGCGGGAAACCCAATAGTCCCATTACCTCGGGCATTAATTGCCCCAATCAGCACGCGCCACGTAGGCCACGATCTATGAAGCGCCGCCACTTCGCACTTAATATGGAATGGAACCCCAAGAGTCATTTACAACCTGTAACCCTTCGTATTCCATGATCGTCATTAAAACGACGAACACAGAATCGGGGGGCAACTGACGGGACTGACGAGATCACACACGGACGATCCCATCTATACGGACGAATCCAGACTCTGGCTAGGAACAACTGTACAGCCCGTTGAAGGACAGTGATGGCACATTAAACGACCCCAGACGTTACTAAAAGGAGCATTAAGACCTCCATAACTACCCCAACGGCTAGAAGCCATGAGAACATATATAAATCTCCCACATTGCTGAAGCAGGGACAGGTACACAAAAAAACTCTAAGAGACCTTTCTAATTCTTTCCAATTACATTGTTCATTTCCCAGAAAACTTGTTTTACTGACTTTGGCATCGGAGGCGCTGTGGCAGGCACCACACCGGTGACCATCCCCGAAGGTCAAAGAATCATCTCCGTCCGACGAGAGCAGTGCTGACGAGTTAATACTCATCAAAAACCATGAACTTTTTTTAAAATTAGTTGATTTAATGAATCACAATTAACAAAAAGTAGGGTAAATTCACATAAACTGTAATTAGAACTTATGTAAATACCAAAAGTCTTCTCATGTGAATCACATTTTGTATTTTCTAACCCAAAGAAAGCTCACAAAATATTTGCAATGCATGAAGAAGGGATTGAACTGGGTTTGGTGACTTGGAACATATTTGTTGCTAGTTATAACCAGTTAGGGCATTGTGGTTTGGCAATGGAACTGGATGAAGAAGATGGAGAGTATTGGAATAACTCATGCTGTTTTTACTTGAGACTTCAAAAATTTTAGGGTTTTCTCAAAACAGGAACAATCAGGCATTGGATTTGTTCAAGGATATGCTTCAGGAAGCGGTTAAGTCAAATAGGGTTACGATTAAAAGTGCAATTTTAGCATGTACAACTTTGAAATCACTAGATAAGGGATTGGAAATCCCTTCTGTTGCTGTTAAGATGGGTTTAATCAATGATGTATTGGTTGGAAATTCTCTCACTGACATGCATTCTAAGTGTGGGGAACTGGAAGCAGCTTGAAAAGTCTTTGATTATGGTATCAGATAAAGATGTATACACTTGGAACTCAATGATTGGAGGGTAATACCAAGCAGGCTATTATGGTAAAGCCCATCAACTCCTCATGAAAATGCCAAATTCAGGTGTATCACCAAATGTTGTAACATGGAATGTGATGATCTCTGGATATATACAGAATGGAGATGAGGATCAAGCCATGGATCTCTTCCAGAGAATGGAAAAAGAAGGAAAAATCAAGCAATTCACAGCTTCATGAAACGTGTTAGGACATATATGTTTTAACTTGTTTAAGAACATATGTCACTTAGTTATGTAAATTGGCTAATCCTTTGACAAAACGCACTCTGCTTGTAATTGGGTAGTTCTAGGTGTTTTTAATACTTCAAGGAACAATGTTTCAAGGTCAAGTGTTGAAGTCATCAAGTCTGTCCAAGAAAAAGCAAGCTGAAGTGCAAAGTTTTTAAAGCTCGACACCTGCTCGATAGCTACCTCGACACCTGGCTATCTGTCGAGATCTTCAGCTGATTCTCATCGCAATCTCAATAGCTTCTCGATAGCTTGTCGATCGATCGAGAAAGTTTCTGTCCCCTCGACACCTCCTCGACACCTCTCGATCGATCAAGGTTACGGGAAATCAGAATTTTCATTTTTTGATTTTTGGGCCAGGCTTTTGTATTTGTGTAGGGTTTCTTTTCTCACAACCCTAGACCTATATAAGGCTCGTTTTAGAGGCCGTCACATAAAAGAGAATGAGAGAATACAAGAAGAACATATGCAAAAGGTGACCGATGCCTTATTCTCTCTGAAAGAAGCTACTGCGTCTTTGCGCCTTAGGGTTTTGTAACCAAGTGCTTCTTGATCTTCATTGTTGATGAAGTGAAGAATTTTGCAGCCAACATTCTTCTTCCTCAAGTTGGTGAGTGAGTCACGTACTGGGATTCGTGCAAAGGAGTTAGTCACGTACTAGGATCTGTGCAACAAAAAGGGTGGCGTTCATATATTGAAGAGTTCAGAGGTTCTGAAGCGGTAGAAGGTTTCTGCTGTGAGTTCATCTACGGGGATTGTAGAGTCTAGGGACAAAGGTTTTGTACTAGATCTGAAACTTCTCTTTACTATAGTGGATTGCTTTTCGGGAAGGTTTCCCCCCAGGTTTTTTACTGTGAAACTGGTTGGTTTCATTGGTTTTCCTGGGTCATCATATCTTATCTTATTTACTTTTCCGCTGCATTCATTATTGACATGATATTGATGTTTGTTTGTTTTAACAAGGTTTGTTCATAATAAATCTAATTAACAACTTGAGTTTAAAACTTGTTAATTCTATCAACTGGGGTCTATATTTCCCAACAAAACGCTCTTATTGCTAGTTACCTGCAAACTGGGCAAAAGGACAAGGCATTGGGAATATTTAGACAAATGCAGTCTTGCTATGTTATTCCTAATTCATTTACAATTTTGAGTGTCATACCTGTATATGCAAATTTAATTGCAGGGAAGAACGTAAAAGAGGTCAGCGGTTGTGTATTCTCTAGAAGCTTAGAGACTGGACTTCCTATTGCGAGAATTCACTTATTGAAACTTATGCTAAGTCAGGGAATATAATATATTCAAGAACCATATTTGATGGAATGTCTTCCAAAGATATTAGCACCTGGAATTCATTGAGTGCTGGTTATGATTTACATGTTCATGCAGATACTGCACTTGATCTCTTTGATCAGATGAAGAAGTTTGAAGTCAGACCAAAAGGAGGTAGCTTTACGAATATTTTCTTTGCTTATAGTCTTGCTGTAATGGTGGAAGAGGGGAGGAAATATTTCTCTAACATAACGGAAGAGTATCAAATTATATCGGGTTTAGAACATTATTCAGCTACAATTGAGTTTATTGAAGAGATGCCCGTTGAACCTGACTCCTTCACTGGGGCTGCCTTATTAACTGCCTGTAGGATTCATGTTAATATTGGATTGGCAGTCCGTGCAGGGGAAAATATGCTTGACTTAGAACAATCCACGCGTGAACATGTGAATTTATTTTTCCTTTTAAGTTTTATGCTCAAGTTTAGTCGGATGCGTATCTATGGCAATCTTGTCCACAACTCCTATAAAACATTTAGGTTAAAATTCAATTTAGTTCCTTAACTTTTACTTCAATAATTTCATTACTAAATTGGTTCTTGATATTTAATTTTTGTAAATTCAATTTCTCACTTCATCGAAAAGAGTCTATCTAGTACTTCCTTTCAAATCTGTTAGGGTTTGTTTGGGTTGAGGGAGGGAGGGAGAGAGAGTGGAGGAGAGTAATAGAGTAGACTGAAAATATGCTAATTTTAGATCAATTTTACCCTTCTCTACTCCTCCTTAATTCAAATGGACTATTAGACAAATGAAGTTAGTTATATGAGAAAATTGCATATAACTCCCCTAAGTTTTCTATCATTACACTCACTCCCCTCTAGTTTGGTATAAAACATTTACCTTCCTTAAAATACAAATTATTTACATTGATTTCTCCTAAATAATCTTTATAACAATTTAAGTAAAGCCAAAAATAAAAAAATAAAAATAAAATAAAAAAATTTCAATCATCCATGAAAGATCATTGTAAAAAATTTGCATTTTAAGAGAGATGAATATCTGATTCCAAACTAAAAAAAGAGGTGTGTGTAACCCAGTTTCCCGGGCTAAATCAACCCATTTTGGTACCGTGAATTGACCCATAACAAAAAATAAAAAATTCCCCCAGTTTCAATCATTTCCACACCCAAAGATCAGCTTTGATCAATGTATTAGCAAAACCGAAGAAGCGCTACTTGGAGACGATGGACTCGGCGCCGTCACAATTGAATTTTGTACGTCCACTGGAATTGTGCGACTTTATGTACTTGGAGTTGCAAAAATTTAGGAAGCGGAAGGATCTGCGGTCACAATCGCAGTTCAGTCATTTCCACTCCCAAAGATCAGCTTTGATCGATTTATTAGCAATATGTTTTAAGCGCTACTTGGTGACGATGTATTCGGCGCCGCCACAATTGAATTTTGAACTTCCACGGCAATTGTGGGACATAATGTTCTTGGAGTTGCAAAAATTGAGGAACTTGGAGATGGAGGATCTGCGGTCACAATTGCAGTCCAATCATTTCCACTCCCAAAGATCAGCTTGGACCGATTTATTAGCAACATGTAATAAGCGCTACTTGGAGACGATGGATTCGGAAATAGAGGAAGCTGATTCGGCGCCGTCACAATTGAATTTTGAACGTCTACTGGAAAACTTTCTGTACTGCGAGTTGCAAAAATTGAGGAAGCGGAACTTGGAGATGGGAGGGTCCGCGGCCACAATCGCATTTCCATCATTTCCACTACCAAATAGTATGTTTGACCGATATATTAGCAACACGTAAGAAGCTGTCCCGGTATGTGTCGGATTCGGAAATAGAGGAAGCTGATTCGGCGCCGTCACAATTTAATTTTGAACGTCTACTAGAATTGTGCGACTTTATGTACTGGGATTTGCAAAAATCGAGGAAGTGGAACTTGGAGATGGAGAATCTGTGGTCAAAATGGCAGAGGCTGTACTGGAATATGTCGGATTCGAAAATAGAGGAAGCTGATTGGGCGCCGTCACGATTTAAATTGGAACCTCTACAGCAATTGGGCAACTTTCTGTGCTTGAACCCGCTAACAAGAAGGAAGCAGATCTTGGAGTACAGGGATAAGCGGTTACCATCTCAGTTTGCACATCGACTGCCATGGCCATCAGAACAGAAATAGCTGTACTTATTTTTCTTCCTCGAAGATAGCCCAGTCATGTATATCTTGTATGAGATTAAAGTAACAAAACCTTTCCCTCCTCCTCCAACAGAAGCCGCTAACAAAGGGGATCTAAGCGGGCTCAATCTTATCCTCCAATTTGAAACCGGCATGTATCCTGAAGGCATGTGTTGTGTTCAATTGGGCTCCGAACTGTATTTTTTTGGCGGCGAATTCAATTTAAATAAGCCAAACATTTGCATTTATGAAGATTTAAAGAAGTTCAAGAAAGAAAGATGGGATGTCTTGCCACGAGATGTCTATATTTTCTATTCCACTCTCTACAGAGAATACCCTTTTTTATTGAGTAGGCTAAATGAGAACATGCTGTTGCAGGGTTGACCGATGAATAGTGGAAAGGCTAGTCCCCAGGCCTTTGTGGCCGATGAGATGATTTACGTGATTGGAAGCATCTTCACGAACTTAGATAATGAAAGCTTTGCTTACTTTGAGGTCTATGATCCTGTAGAAGGCACGTGGACAGTCTTGCCAAATCCTCCTATTAGGGACGTGAACACTAGATGGGTGTGGAATGCTGTTGTGGGAAGGAAGGCTGTTCTTGTAGCATTGCAGCTGGGACAAAATCGCCTCTACTGTTTCGATCTTGACACACGGCAATGGACAAACAGAGTTAGCATCCCTGACTTTCTATCTGGTAATTTCTTCTCGCGCAAGAGTGAGTTCATAGAGGATACCCTTTATGGATGTTATGACAACACAGTAGGAGCAATAGAGAATAATGAGGAAGAGGATGAGGAAGAAGAAGAGGATGAGGAAGAGGAAGAGGAGGTTCAACAAGTAGAAAGATTGCTTAACAATCACTGCCTTCATCTAGTCTCGGCAGATATGGGTACGGATGCCTTTTTTAATATTCCTGGGCTGTTGCAATCCTCGTCAAGCCTGCTTCACTTGGAGATTAGGTACTTTTGTTATGTAAGAGTTGGCACACGTCTGACCACACATCCGACTCTCCATCGCTATAGACAAAGAAGCAGAGCACATACTGTTAGCATTGTAATTTTCCAGGCCCTCATTAGGGAGACATACACCGGAAAAGCCATTGCCACTAGGTTTTTCCGTGCAAAGTTGGTTTATTCTAAGCATTATGAATCTTTTCTCCCGGATAGTAAGGGTCTTTTCATCAAAGCCTGCTACGCTCTTGGCTAAGTATATTAATCACTACCTCTTGTTCAGTTTTTCTATTCTTCATTATTTTTCTTTTTCTTTTTTATTTTTTTATCTACATACCACATCAATACTTCAGTTGTTTCTTGGGACTCAACCATGCTTAAGATATCACGTTGATTGAAATTTTATCTTCTTGTAGTTATGGAGAATTATATATAGTTATACACAGTGGCGGAGCCAGGATTTTGGTTCAGAGGGGGCAAAATTGAAAGACAATATTTAAAGTGAAATGAATCTAAAAAATATTAATCGATAATAATAACAAAATAAATAAACAATTATAAAAAAATAAATATATTTCATATCATTAAAATAAATAAACAAAAATAACCAATTCATAGTTACTACGAAATTTACAACAAAAAGTTTATAACTTGATGTGGTTAAAATGTGATTAGTGTTACTTAAACAATATAATGAGTAGATGTTTAGAATTATTTTTTGTGATTGATGACGTGCCAATTTGTAAGATATAAGTAGTAAAATTTGTAACATCTTTAGCATCACTCAACAATAAAATACTGTGAAAAATAATATAATGAATAGATGTTTAGAATTATTTTTTGTGATTGGTGATGTACCAATTTGTAAGATATAAGTAGTAAAATTTGTAATATCTCTAGCATCACTCAACAATAAAATACTGTAAAAAATATCATTAATAATGTAAAAATAATGATAGAAAAGAAAAAAGAAAACAATTGTGAAATAGGTGTCAACGTGCAGCAAGACAAAAGCTACATACAAAAACAGTGAAATAAACAGTGAAATAGGTGAAAAGGTGACATGGTTTGATGTTTGAGAAAACTATTTTTTACTTTCTTTTTCTATTCAGAGTCACTTTTAAGTTTCAACCAAGGGGAGCCCTTTTTTTGTTTTTTGTTTTTTCTCTATGCCAGTCAGTAACTATTTATGATCACATGGACAAGAAAATTTTAGGAGGAGTTAGAGGGGGCAGGTGCCCCCCCTCGCCCCCCTCTGGCTCCGCCCCTGGTTATACATCCCTTATTGCTAATGACTTGAGTCTTTGAGACTTTGGTAACCGAATGATTTTCTAACAAACTACAATTGGTGTTGAAGTAAAGGACCAAGAATTGGGAGGCACCAGATTTATGCCATACCTATATACCCTTGGTCACATGCAGTTTTATAATGGTAATTCAAACTTTAGGGTAGTTTCATTTACTGACATAGAATCATGAGATAGCAATTAATGTTTTGTTGTGATTGATGATGTATTGATATACCTTTGGACTCAGCCATACAGGTTCTATGAAGTGGTTTTGGAATGCATGAATGTTGGCTTATGGGGAGGCGCATAGGTAAGTGGTGTTAAAGTATTTATATTACATATACTTTTTGTTTTCTTACTGCCGAAGTATTTGTTGAGAAAACTTTGTATACCCCTTTCTTTGAAAATATTGTGGGATGAGCTGATTTATATAAATTTGTATGCGTGGATTAAACTTTTCAAGTGAACGGATGTTTCTAAATATTATGGGTTTAGTTGTTTACTATTTGTTTTGAGAAAGTTATCGTTTAATTTACTCATAATGTTAGTCCGTCGGGGGTGAAATGCCCCTGGATTACCCAGTAATTGGTTCTAGCAGGTGGGGTCAGTTGCTCGTAGGAGTTTGATTAACAGTGAGGATTGTTGTACAGTATGTTTTGCGACGTGCAACTAATCTGAGTGAAGTTCTCCTATGTCATCAAAAAAAAAAAAAAATTTACTCATGATGTTTTATGATTTGATTTGTGTTGTTTTTAACAAAATCAAGGAAGATTGAAGCTTTGTTAATGGAGGTTTGGGAACTATGAAAGAAAGCGAAAGCAAGAGAGAAAACAGAATGTGAAAAATGCTTCATATATTGTTTAGATTACAGTTCTCTGCTTTTATATACAAGATCACAGTAGGAAAAAAGAAAATAACTAACTGACCAACCAAGCAAGTAGCCAACCAGACAATGACATGTGTCCAACTTAGTACAACTAATGTAGAGACCCAAAAGGGGGTCTTGCAATTCATAGAATCTCACATCGCCTAGAGAAGCACATGGGGATGTGCTTATAAGGAGTGACCTCCTTTTAATGTGGAGAGGCCTTTTCACCCACCACTGTGAGCGGACAATATCTACACCAGCAATACAGATTCTGCAGCTTTGCTTCCATAACTTCGAACTCCTTTCTTAAGAAATGGTTTTTGAAACCCTATGACAAATCGTGAATTGAAGCACAATACCGTAGTTAGTCCTTAGCAAGGGGACGGTCCCAAATAGGGGACAATGCACCTTGGTAGTTCCTTAGAAAGTGAGTTTACCTGCATGATTCCTAAGAGGTTTTTGAAACCCTATAACAAGTCGTGAATAGAAGCACAATACCGTAGTTAGTCCTTAGCAAGGGGACAGTTCCAAATAAGGGACAGTGCACCTTGGTAGTTTCTTAGAAAGTGAGTTTACCTGCATGGTTCCTAAGAGGGAGCCATACCAGCTTTAGGTTCCAAATAGGGAGCCTTAAAAAAGAGGGAGGAGACTACACATACCTGTCAATAAGGCGTAAATGCTGACCACGAGTAGAAAGCCTAGGAAATTTTTTATATGATTATTTTGATTTGTTATGATGTTGTTGCTCACAGTAAATTGGGATGGTTATATGACATATTTTGCAACCATGTTGAAGTTATGAGATATATTTCCTACATTGATATTTTATGAAATTTTGAATGTTTGCAAAGTAGTGATTTTGTTAAAAATGTACTATTTTTTTTATATGGCTTGTTGCCACACTGCATGTTAGTAAATTTCACTTATGGCCTGTTTGGATGTTTAAAAAAGGAAGGGGAGTAGAGTAGAGTAGAAGGAGGGAGAGTAATCCAATTACCTTGTTGGGAAGTTTTTTAAGGAATGAGGGGGAGGAGTTTGGGGGGGTTTGGAGGGGTTTCAACTCCCTCTAACCCCTCATTTTTAATTCCCCCAAATTAGAGAGATTTGGAGGGAGAGTAGAGTAGATAAATTATTGTCCAAATAAATTCTCTAATTTATCATTTTTAAATTAATTATAGACCAATGTTGCAAGCCTATTTTCAAATAGGGGTAAATTTGTCTATTTTAATCATTTTCTCTTCTCTCCATCCTAATTTTTAAAACATCCAAACAAGGAGAATGGCTAATTATTCTCTTCCCCCTTACTAATTTTAAAAACATCCAAACAAGGTGGAGGGGAACCATTCTCCTCTACTCTCCTCCCCACCATAGTTTTGAAACCCGGACCGGACCGTACAGTCCGACCGAAAAAACCTCAAACTGTTCAGTTTTGTGGTTCTTTTAGCCTCAAGAACCGCTCTATGAGAAAGAAGCAGGGACCCGTGCGAACCGCGGTCGGACCTCACGGTTCTGAGAACCGTGATCAGACCGCTTCTCACAGTTCTCTACTTCCCTCTGAATCTGAACCTTAAAAAAAAAAAATTAAGAAAAATTTAAAAAAAAAACACAGAAAAACAAGCTTTAAATTCTGGAACCGTGATCAGACCACTTGGCCGGCATGCATTAGACTTTTTTCAGATCTGGAACCAAAAGATTTGTGAGGAAAAAAAAAAAACAAACTGAGAAGAAGAAGATGAAACAGCAAACTAGCAACCCAGCACAGATCGCCAGTCACAGCCTTCATCTTCGTCTTCGTCTTCTGCTTCTATTTCTTCTTATTTCTTCTTATTTCTTCTATTTCTCCTTCTTCTCTACCTTCTTTCCGTGGAGACTAGCAGACTGCTATGGTTTCTCTCACCTTCTCTCTAGCTGTTTGGGTTTGTTTTGAATACTTTTTTATGTTTCCAAAGCCCTTCATGTGACTTGTCATAGCATTGGGAAGAATCCAGAGCCCTCCTACACGTGCCTTGGCTTTGGGAAGAATCCAGAGCATTGGGAAAAATCTAGAGCCCCTCCTACCCGTGTCCTACACGTGACTAGGCATTGGGAAGAATCCAGAGCATTGGGAAAAATCTAGAGCCCCTCCTACACGTGCCTAGGCATTGGGAAAACAAGAAAATTTTTTATTTTTGAAATGGGCAAAATTTTTCAGCCATTAGAATTGGAGCTTTGAGCATGTGATCTGACTATTAATGGATTGATAGGTAACAAATAAAATATTATAAGTAATCTTAATTAATATTTATAATTTTTTTAAAATAAAAAAAATATAGTGTTATAAAATATTTCACCATTTTTTTGTCACAATTATAACGTAACAAAGTTTGAATGATAAAAAAAATAATAATGAGTCAAAGGATACAATTAAATATATAATAATTATTAAATAATTATTTTAATTTAAAATTACTAAGTGTCCTTCTAATTCCTATATTATTACAATATTACTATCACGAGTTTAACTGATCAACATATAAATAAATAAAGAAATATTATATCTATGTATGTTTAGGATTTTTTTTTTTTTTTTGATAAACAATGTATACATAGGCTATGATATTTTTTATTTGTCCTATGAAAGTTATGATATAAAAAAAATATATTTGAAAGATAGATTTCTATATTTAATTGGGTCATTTAATTTAATTTTTCTATTTATACTAATTTAATATATTTATTTATATTTAAATAATTATTAAATTAATTATGACGTCATTACGGTTCGACCTTAGTTCAACTTCGGTTCGACCTTAAAAACCTTGAACCTCTTCTTTTTACGGTTCAATGAACGGTCCGGGTCTGAAAACCTTGCTCCCCACTACTCTCCTCCCCTCCACTCCCCTCTACTCTCCTCCCTCTCTAAACTTCCAAATAGACCATTAATGAGTAAACTCACCTCCCTTTATTCCCTCTTCACAAATTCTTGTGGCAATTGTGGTTTAGAGGGTTATCAAGTAATGACGGTTGCAATTAGGTTGAGATTGGAACCTTTACTGTTGAGCTTTGATTATTTGTTTGAGAAATTTTAATTTTGTCTCTGCTAAGGATCTTAAATTTTGGAGACTCATTGATTTAATGAAAGTCCCGGAGAAATTTGTAATCCATGGAAATGGATTATTTTTGTTGGAATATCCTTTAGGTTGGAAGACTTTATCATCGTTGTGGTTGGAAAAGTCTTATTTTATTAACTTAATTAGAGCTCTGACATTAATAACAAAACTTTATACTTATGGTTAATTTTTTTTATTTAGCTATGGGTGGTCTTAAAATAAACAGAGAGAGAGAGATTAGATGATTTGAAGATTCATGCTCTATAACTGGGTTCAGGCCGTATCAAGTGCAATAGGAATTCACAAAGATGAGTGAATGGATCAGCCTCTAAGGTGGGGTTGTTGGCAATGTTGGGGAGAAGATCTCCAAGCCAGTTTCTGTTTCCAACGTCACTCTCAATCCAGTCATTTCCCTCTCTCTGTAGTAATTTATAAATAAATAATTAAATTCCCAGTTGTTGGGTTGAAAAGTTTAACTAATTTTTGGATGTTGTATATTGCAAATGAGGAGTCTGGAGTAATTGTTGATTAATGTACTGTATAGAAGGAAGAGATGCGAAGCCATCTATGGTTATCGAAAAATGTGTTTTTTTATATCACATAGAGGGGATTTTTTTCCTAGGATTTCAATATATATATATATTTTATAGTTTTGAGGTAGAGTTGTTAATTTTTTGTCCATTGGCTTTATTTTAAACTTTCTAAGTTTATTGTTTACACGCGTATTTTTCATCAGTAAAAGTTGAACCGCGTGTATATAAGAGACATGGATTGTGAAGGGAACTGAAAATTGTGTTTGAGATTGAGAGGTTTGGTTCTGAGATTTCAAAAGATATGGTTCTTTCCCCTGTTTAGAAGCTCCATTTTTCAGATTGGAAAGTTCTGCTATTTCTGTTACATTGGTGTAGTTTGGGTCCCCCAGTTAGATTGTGATTTTTAAATTCCTGATGGAGAATAATCTTCATTTGTTGAAGCCTGGAAGGAGATTGGGAATTTGGGAGGGCACAGATAAGTTGTAGAATAGGATTTAGAAATTG
Source organism: Quercus ilex subsp. ballota (assembly GCA_032727855.1). Classification (NCBI taxonomy): domain Eukaryota; kingdom Viridiplantae; phylum Streptophyta; class Magnoliopsida; order Fagales; family Fagaceae; genus Quercus; species Quercus ilex. The sequence goes on from CM064909.1 coordinate 3,320,718, forward strand.
AGAAACTTGACAAAAGAAATCCCTCAAATGAAACTATTGGAAGATCAAGGCAATCCTATGGCAAAAAAAAAAAAAAAAAAAATTCTGGGCTCTGCATTACTTTCTTTTTTTTTTGGATAAGTAAGGGCTCTGCATTACTTATAATGGGTGGAAGAGAAAAACTCCACCAAAAATCACGAGGCATAAAGCCTAGTACTACCTTATCAAGCTATCAGACCAGTGAACATCATACAACTGAAAGTATCAATATAACTTAATGACATTGAAGGGCTAATCAATGATCACACTTCGATATTACACTGAAACATATGTTAGTATGTATGGTCTAAGGTAGTTTTACTTTTACGTGTGTATGACCATCGAGTTTTTGGTGTCAGCTTGCCATCAACTCAACTATGAAAGGTTTACATTGTCCTCCTTAAGTTTCTTCTTGCTTCATCAACTCCTTTTCAAAGAACAATTGTTTCCATATTTCTGTCTCTCATAATAAATAACTGAGAACTTCTTGGAAGATCAACGCTTCAATTTTGGGAGTTGTGGTTATTTTTTGCTCTTTTTCGGCTGAGGTGGGATTTTGGTTGTTCAAAAGAATCAAAACTGCAAATCCTGTTATTTCTGATTCGCATGTCTGGTTCGTTTAATTTATCCTTCACTATCATGGTTGTCAAAATTGCAATCTAGATCATAGAATCGCACGATTTTATGATTTTACCTCACCAAAACGTTTAGAATTGCACTAGGATCGTAGGAGATCCTACTAATCCTACCAAAAACAAAAATTTTTGGTTTTTTTTTTTTTTTTTTTTTTTTTTTTTTTTTTTTTTTATGAAGCTTTGAGGTTTTTTATTTTTTCATGTTGTGATAGTATGACTTTTTATTTTATTTTATTTTTTAAAATTACGTTAACATAAGCAAATGTTTTTTAGTTTTTAGTTCACTTGTAATCAATATAAAACAATACTTCATCATTTCTAAATGAAGAATTTGATGTTGGTTTTACTGCCTTTTAAGCTATAATGTTGTTAAATTTGTTTAATTAATATACTAATTTGTGTTCTAATATTACTAAAATATTTTTTATATATAATTTTATCAGTTATGCTTGTATTTGTATATTGATTGATTTTTTGAGCATGCTCTTTAATTGTTGTTGAGTGGTATAATTTGAATAGTTAAGTGTGAAATTGTATCTTAATGTCTTTTGCAGGTCTAGTATACAAATATATAGTGTCTACATAGATGATGATATGGATGATGATGATTAGGAATTTAAGACGATGGTTATAAGAACCTTAGAGCAACTGCATTAGTTGATGCATAAATTTTTCCATTTTGCACATTTAAAACCTACTTTTTTCTATTTTACACTCCTATTTTTACAAAACACCCACATCAGTTTGTCTATTATATACATTTATTCAAATAAAATATTCATTTCTTTAACACTGTCATCTCTCTCACAGACCCAACACAACCCACACAGCCACCATCATCAAGCAACCACCATCATCAACCCATTCAACCCAGCCATATGAAATCCCAAAACCCACTAATCAAACAAATAATAAAAAATGGATCAAAATCCAAAAGCCATAGATTCGAACGACAAGAAGGTAACGGAGCTCTGGCTAGAACTCGCTAGATTCGGAACCAGTATCACTTTCTTAGAGCTTCTAATTACTGAGTCAAGTCCTTGGATTGTCGGATCATGGTCCGCCGAGTAAGTCGGTCTAAGTTTTCATGTGCCTGCTATGCCTCCGATGAGTTCAACAGCGAGTTATTCGAGTCGACTCATCCAACTTAGAACGAAGACTCGTTGAATTGTTGGATCGGAGAGGCTGAGAGAGCTAAGATGAGAGAAAGTTAGAGTTGTGAGCCTGAGAGAGTTGAGATAAGATAAAGAGAGAGTTGTGATGAAATGAGAAAGAGAGAGCTGAGATGAGAGTTAGAGGTAGAGAGGAGAGAGAAAAAAAAAATCAAATGCAAAAGCTACAGTAACTGTGCATATATACACGGTTACTATAGCAATTGTGCATAAATGCACAACTTTACACCTACTGATGTACGGTTACTGTAGCAATTGTGTATAAATGCACAACTTTACACCCATTGATGTGAGTGTTTTTTTGCTCAAAATGTGTACAATAAGCAACTTTTTCTATTTTGCAAAACTATGCATCAACTGATGCAATTGCTCTTATAATAAGAATAATTAAATATCTACTTCACCTTAATATTCATCTTACTTTTGGATTTCATATTGTAGTTAGCTAGTTTCCATTTGCTAACTTATTTTAGATTTCAAACTTGAAACTTAGAACTTGGAAAATATTTTATATATGTTTTGATAAATATTTTGGTATTTGGTCGCTAATTAAACATTTATTGAACTTTTTAGGTACATTGGGTCAAAACTTAAATATATTTGTTTCGTTAGTATAGACTTAGCGATGTATGACATTCAAATTATATCATATAATACAATTTTTTTTTATTTTTTTTATTTTTTATGGATGAATTTATAATTTTTGTGATTATTCAATATACAAAGTCATTATCAATGCGTTTTTTGCTTTAAATCTGAAAATATGTAGGATCTTACGATTCACGATCCGATCCTACGATTTACGATCTCACCTACCTTCAACGTTTCTACGTAGGATCCTGATTTTGACAATCTTATTCTCTATTCTACTTTCATGCAGTAAATGATTGTTGAGGTTCAAAATAATTTAGTCAAAAATAAGGCCCAAAGAGATGGAAAAGACATTGGGCCCATCTCACACAGTAAAAGAAAGAAATGATAAAGGGTGGGTTCTCACAATAAAGAAAAGAGAGAAGAAAAGAAAAAGAAGAAAAGGGGAAGAAGCCCAGAGGATCTGATCTGGAGGTCCACGAAAAAAAAGGGCCCAAGAAACCGGTAAAGTCAGCAAGCCAAAGAAAAAAAGCCCAGGAAGCAGAATTGGGTCAGGACGTCCAGAAGCTCCCCAGAGGTAGAGGATCCCTGGACGCGCGAAGTGAAATTAAAACAGATTCGAAGTAAGAAAGGAGACAAAAGGCACGCGGGCCTTATGACCCAGACACGCAGTAGAAGTACAAGGTAAAACGCAGGAACTTGGTTCCAACCATTTGGAGAAAAAAGACAAGGAAAGTACGACTGGAAAAGCTGAAGCAAAAGCCAAAAAGCCTCAGGACAGCCAACGGGAAATCTGGAAATAGGAAGCTAGCTGGGAGACTTTCATCTGGTCGCAACAAAAAGAGAGAAACTATGAAGAAAAAGGAAAAGACATGATCCTGAAACAATCAGGCACGGGACAGACTTTAAGGGGCAAAATGGAGAAATCATCAGTACCCCGGGAGCCCGAAACTGTGCTATAAAAGAAGGGATTCAGAGAAAGAAGGAGGGGATTCATTTTTTTTTTACGTTTAGAGAATTTTAAAAGCATTCACAAGTGTTTTCCTGAAGTCCCACAAAAATTGTAAAAAAGAGGGGACGCTGTAAACTGAAAAGAAAACAGGGGAATTTGTTCCCGGTATCCCAGAGATAGCTACTATAGTACACGCTCGGATTCAACAAGTTCAAACTTTGCAAGTCTTTGAAGCTTGAATAGCTATCAAAGTCTGTGACTTTTGAACCCAGTTGAACCTTGCAACATGTCCTAGTGAGCAGTTGTAATCACAATTAAAAGAAACTAATGAAATACACCCCACTAATTCAGGGATCCCCAACGTGTTCTTTACATTATATTTCGTTTATTGTACATTTTCTTTACTGTTAATTTGTCATTCAATACGAATATGCTCTTTTGTTAGCTGTTTTTTCTATTGTAGGAAGTTTGTTCTGTGCACCAATCGATTCTTAAAACAGCCCCCTTAGCTGCGGAGAATCGATCCCAGTCCACCAAAAAAAAAAAACATCCTACACGGCCCAGGATCCTTGGGCCATAGTGCTAAAGAAAAAGCACCCTCACATTTTGGCGACTCCACTGGGGACTGGGTAAAGAAAAGGGAAGAAGCAATCCCTTCGCGGAACATGCCTCCAAGACAAAGGAACAGTAAAGGTGCTAATATGCCACCCACGGCCTCTGAACCCGTGGGAGAAAATGAAGTGGCCTCCAGACAAAGAGGCGAGGTGCCCCTAGCAGAGCACGAAGCAGTATCAGAACAGAGGAATGCAAGGCAGGAGCTAGACCCTGTAGCTCAGATGACTGCAATATTGAAAGATTTACAACAAGAAGTTTTCCTTCTTAAAGAAGGCAAGACACAGGAAGTCAGAGACAATGCCCTCATGTGGGCAACCAAAATGGAACCCAGCCAGAGGGAGGGTCAGCAGTGGGAGGAGGAACTAACCCCCAATACCTAACACTGGCAGATGTCAGTGCCCTCCTAGAGCAAGAAAGGGAAAAACTTTCTAGGACCCCCAAGCAATTTTCTCGGGATCCCCCATTCCCACCAGAACTCCTTGGCAAGCCATACCCCAAGGGATATGAGCCACCAAAGTTCCATCCTTTTGATGGAAGGAATGGAAGTGCAGTAGAACATATGAGTAGGTTTGTTCACACTATGGGTCCCTACGCAGGAGACCGGGAGCTGTGTCTAAGAGAGTTTGCTAAGTCCCTAGTGGACAGAGCATACACTTGGTACACCACACTAAGACCTGGGTCCATTAAGACCTGGGAGTAAATGATGGAAAGATTTTGTGCAAAATATTACCCTGGTGAGGACAAGGTCACTTTCCAAAGCCTTCAAATGGTAAGGCAGAGGCCGGGAGAGGATCCTGTCCAGTTCATCAAAAGATTTGAAGATGTGTCCCTAGACTGTTATGGGGACCATGAAGAAAAAGAGCTCGTGGAGACTTGCATCTCTAACATGCTTTTCGATTACAGACTCAACCTCGAAAATTTATGTATTACACAGTTTGCTGACCTGTTACAAAGAACAAGAAGGACGGCACAAACTATGAGGGCAAAGAGGGTGCCAGCATCCCAAGCCATGACAGCATCGGTAGGAGAAAAAAGGAAGAGGCCTGATGGAAAAACATTCGAGGAACCACCGGTGATCCCATGTACTGAAGAAGAATTAAACCACGTCCTGGACAAATGGATTGGGGATGGAGTGGTTAGGCCATTCACTGTGTCCAGGCCACCAATCGAGGAAGAAAGAAAAAATCCTTTGTTTTGCAGGATTCATAACTATGTTAAGCATTCCACCAAGGATTGCTGGACCCTCCGCAGGCTTTTTCACAGGAAGCTGAAAGAAAGAACTCTGGAACTCACCCAGAAGGAATCAGAAGTACAAAGGAACCCCCTGCCCAACCACAAAGGAAAGGGGGTGGTAGCCGTGGTAATCCATGGGAACCCGGCAGAAGCAGAAGAGCCAGAAGGATCATTCCACCCAAACACAGTCAGGACCCTCCAGAAGAATCCCAAATTCAGATCACTATTCAACCAGCTGGGATTTGGACCAGAAGCAAGGAGGGTGGCCACGGAGTCTCTCATGACCATAGCAGCAGATTCAGGAATGGAATGTTTCACAGCAGAGTCACATGCCAGTCGAGCCTTCCTAGAGACAACCAATGCCATAACTTTCACTGATGAAGACATGGAGGTTGAGCATCCAGACCATCGCAGACCTCTCTACCTAATGGCCACCATAAATGGTGTCCAAATCAGGAGAGCACTAGTAGACACAGGGGCATCACTCAACCTCATAGCCCTGAGTACCTTGGAAGCCGTGGGCTTAGCTGGAAGGAGGATCCTGGGGGCTCCCATGGAGATAACCGAATTTGGAGGATCAGCAGAATCAACCGAAGGATATATACAGCTAGCTCTAAGGGTGGGGCCAATAGTAGCCTTGACCAGATTTCATGTAATCAACTCAGAGGTGTCCTACCATGTACTGTTGGGACGGCCATGGCTCCATAAGCACTGCCTTATACCATCCACGTACCATCAGTGTGTTAAAGGGAGATTGAATGGGAGGCCTGTAAGGATCCCTGCCAACCATAACCCTTTCAGCCAAGGAGAAGTAAACTTTGTAGAAACAATGTTCTATGATGAGCTAGAACCTGATGATGAGAGTCCCATGCCGGGGACCCCAGGAACACCTGTCTTGGAAAAGGAAGAAGGAGGAGGTACCCATGACTTGAGGGACCTCCTGAAAAGGAAAAGGCAAAAGAAGGAGCCCAGTACCTCGGGATCCCGGGAGTGTGTAGTAGTACGGGAACCCGAGGGAAGATTGATATACCGCTTGTGAAGGTGCGCGGGGCCTGAGTGCATCATGCAGGAAGGTCCCGGACCACCAGAATGTATGATAGCCCAAGAGGAAGTCCCAAAGGAACCAGTTAAAGAGACACAAATCCAGCCTGAGGAAGAATTGCAGGAAGTGAACTTGGGGGCTGAGCTGGGATCCCAGAAGCCTGTTTTCATCAGTAGTCAATTGGCAACACAAGAAAAGGGGCCACTGGTGGCTTTGCTTAAAGAATACACAAATATGTTTGCATGGACCTATGATGAGATGCCTGGTCTGGATCCTGGGCTAGTGGTCCATGCCCTCAATGTGGACCCAGGAGTTAGACCAGTAATCCAACCAGCCAGGGTTTTTCACACTGATACAGAAGCCCAGATAACTCAAGAGGTCAAGAAGCTGCTAGCAGCTGGTTTTATTAAGCCCATTCAGCACCCCAGATGGCTTTCTAACATAGTACCTATGAAGAAAAAGAATGGCCAGATCCGTTGCTGTGTAGACTTCCGCAACCTGAATAAAGCATGTCCTAAAGATGAGTTCCCTCTCCCTAATATTGACCTCCTTGTGGATTCAGCTGCGGGAAGTTCTATGTTCTCATTCATGGACGGATATAGTGGGTACAACTAGATTCGTATGGCTGCCAAGGATGCCGAGAAGACAGCATTCAGGACACCAATCGAAAATTTTTATTACACTGTGATGCCTTTTGGCCTCAAAAATGCAGGAGCCACATACCAGCGAACCATGACAGCCATCTTCCATGATATGATGCATGAGGAAATGGAAGACTATGTGGATGATATTGTGGTCAAGTCAAAAACTAGGACAGGACACCTTCAGGTACTTGAACGAGTTTTCAAACGATGCAGAGAATACAAGCTACGCATGAACCCTATGAAATGTGCTTTCGGAGTATCTGCAGGAAAGTTCCTCGGGTTCCTGGTACATCACAAAGGAATAAGTGTGGATCCAGCCAAAGCCGCAGCCATTGCCACAATGAAAAGACCAACAACAGTGAAGGAACTCAAAAGCTTCCTGGGAAAGGTCTCCTACATCAGGAGATTCGTGCCAGGATTGGCTTCGGCCACAGGAGGCTTATCTAAGCTATTGAAGAAAGGAACTGAGTTCACCTAGGGAGCGGAACAACAGGAAGCCTTCCAAAGGGTCCAGCAAATCATGAATCATCTGCCCACTCTCCAGGCACCAGTACGTGGACGACCCCTGCTATTGTACTTGGCATCAAATGCCCAAGCAATAGGAGCCCTACTGGCCCAAGAGGATGATGATGGGAACGAGCAACCTGTTTACTATGTAAGCAGAACACTCAAGGATGCCGAGACCAAGTATCCCAGGATAGAAAAAGCTTGCTTAGTAGTTATCTACGCATCACAGAGGCTAAAGAGGTATTTCTCAGCTCACCAAATCCTTTTGGTGACTAAGTCACACCCCATAAAAGCACTCCTGCATCAGCTCCTCCTAACAGGAAGAATCGCACAGTGGCTGGTCCTGCTTTCTCAATATGACATAGGCCTGAGGACCCCCAAGGCTGTCAAGAGTCAAGCCATAGCTGACCTCCTGGCACAGTTCCCAGGAAAGGAGGAAATCTCGCTAAGTGAAGAGATCCCGGGTGAGGTGGCAGTAGCAGAAATCCCAGGAAAGAAATGGACAATGAGATTCAATGGGTCAGCTACAGCAACCTCAAATGGGGTGGGAATTGTACTGAGCTGTGAAAATGGGGACACCATACCTCTATCTTTCAAGCTTGGATTTTCCTGCTCCAATAATGCAGCTGAGTACGAGGCATACTTAACTGGGCTAACTATAGCACTCAGCATTGGGGTGAAACACATGAGAGTACTGGGAGATTCCAATCTTGTAGTCTCGCAGGTGAAAGGTGACTTTGCACTGAGAGAACAAAGTTTGGCAGCTTACAGGACATGGGCACAGAGGCTGGAGCAGGAATTCCTGACCTTTAGCGTAGAATACACGCAGAGAATTGAAAACAGGTTTGCAGATGCGCTTGCCACCCTGGGATCCCAAGTACCATTCAAAAGGAAAGACACCCTGGTCAGAATAGAAAGGCAGGAGCATTCCATCTTAAAAATCCTCCAGCAAATATCCCCCGGAGAGTCCAAGCAGTGGGACTGGAGGAGTGAGGTAAAAGAAAAAATGAAAGAAACAGGATCCCGAGGGAGTGTCCAGGAGCTGAGGGACTACGCTCTGATAGAAGGAGAACTATACAAAAGACTGCCCGGAGGAATCCTATCCAGATGTATCAACGAGAAAGAGGGGAAACTAAGGTTGGAAGAACTACATGCCCAAGTTTGTGGGACCTTAGAAAAGATCAGTCTATATAGGAGGATGCAGCGCATGGGGTACTACTGGCCAAATATGAACAAAGAAGCATCAACTGTACAGGAAAAATGTCAAGAATGCCAATCCGCGGTGGACAAGGAAGAAAGCTATGCTGTATTTGTTACAGAAGATTGGAGGACTCCCTTCACGGAATACTTGGCTCAAGGGATCCTACCAACTGGCAGGACACTGGCCCACCAGCTCAAGAAGCTCACGGTCAGATATTTCTTACAAAACGGGGTCCTATTCAAAAGAGGATACAGCGGAGATCCCCTAAGATGCCTGGGGCCAAAGAAAGCCAGGGAAGTAGTCAGGGAGGTCCATTCTGGTGATTGTGGAAGCCACCTAGGAAAGAGGAGGCTCTATAAACAGTTACTGCTGTTGGGGTACTACTGGCCAACAATGAAAAAGGACTCCGAGGAGATAGTCAGAACCTGCCACGCATGTCAAGTCCTCGGAGATGCCATCCATACTCACCCAAACACATTACAGGATATGACAACCCCATGGCCTTTCCACACTTAGGGGCTTGATCTCATAGGGCCTATAAATCCTCCATCCGATGGTTACATATGGATCTTAGCAGCCACTGAATACTTTACAAAGTGGGTGGAGGCCATCCCCTTGAAAAAGGCCACTGGAGCAGCTATAGCAAATTTCATTCGAGGCCATATCATTACAAGGTTTGGGATCCCCAAGAGGTTGGGGGCTAGAGGATATTGAGCGTCCTAAGCCAACCTAATTACCAATAGAAAGAAAGTAGACTTGATCCTGTACCCAGGGAACTCACTGAACAGAAACTTACTAAGCCAGAATGCGAGGAACCCAGCTCGCCTAACTTCCTTATCTTTCTCGCGCGAAAGATTCATAACCCACCTACCCATCCTGGCAGGTTTCCCACCAGGAGAAGCAATACGTCCGCCAAAATGAGCAAATAACTTTTCTTCCACCTTGAGATCCTCGTCAGAAAGATTAATATCAAAGGGATTTTCATCCCCAAGCATTGGAAGGAGGAAATTGTTGACCACATCTTTTAGGGTGATAGTCAGTTCACCAACAGAAAAAGAAAAAGTGTGCAGAGCAGGCATGGAAGGTCTACACCCTACTACCCTCAAGGAAATGGCCAGGCAGAGGCCACTAATAGGGTGATATTGAAGATCCTTAAGAAAATGAAGCAAGAGTATGGGGGAAAATGGAGCGACCATCTGGCAGATGTACTTTGGGCATGCAGGAGCTCTGTGAAAACAGCCACGGGATTCTCACCATTTTCCCTGGTCTATGGGACAGAAGCCATCAGCCCAGTAGAATTAATCGTTCCCACACCAAGAGTAGTGCTCGAAGAAAGTCAGGAGGACATCGAGGACACAAACAATGAGAAGAGATTAGCAGACCTGGAAGGAGTAGAGGAAGAAAGAGAGCTAGCCAGGAGAAGAAGCCAGAGGTACCAACAAAGGATGACAAGAGCATATGCACAAGCAGTACGCCCGAGGACTTTCACTAAAGGGCAGTTGGTACTAAGGACAGCAGAACATGTAAGAAGAAACCTACCGGGACCCTCCAAATTTGCCCCGAAGTGGGAAGGCCCCTACATCATCAGGGAGGCCCATGATAGTGGGTACTACTACCTTACAAAGGAAGATGGGACAATCCTGACAGAGCCCATAAATGGGAAGTGGCTGAAGCAATACTATGCATGAGAAGAGAAAGGTCTCAGTGCACTAGAACCCCTTTTTACCAAGCTCGCCAACCTGCTAAGTGTTTCTGTCTTTTCTTTTATATATTATTGTTTAAGTAATTTCGCTCAAGACTCGAGGTAGAAGGACATTACATGATCCTTATTATCTTTGTTAAATTTGTTGTATTCCTTGAATGACGTTTATGTTTTAAGGTCAATGAAATTTCTTCTTTTTCTCAGTTATTAAATCCTAAGTATCACAAAGTCCTAACACGGACGAAATCAGGGGAGGATGCCTGAAGAAATCTTCTTGCATAACCCAGGACCACCCCACAGATAATCACAAACAGTTAAGCTTAAATACATGGTCTAGGATCCCAAGCATATACTGAGGATACCTAGCCCAGCACTTAATAAAAAAAAAGAGCCTGCCAAGATTCATGAGCTGGGACAAATAAAAATATATTGCCCAATGTACCCAGTTCAGTACTTGCGTAACCAAGAAGAAGAGGGAGGATACCGGGGGAAATCTTTTTGATGCATAACCCAGGATCACCCCACAGATAGCTAAAAGGCAGCTAAGTCTCAAATACATGGTCTAGGATCCCAGGCGTATACTGAGGATACCTAGCCCAGTACTTGATAAAAAAAAAAAAGGGGGGAAACCTGTCAAGATTCATGAGCTGGGACAAAAAATATATATATATTACCCAATGTACCCAGTTCAGTACTTGCACAATAAAAAAAAAAAAAGAGAATAGGTACCTAACTGGAACCTACAACAAAGCTTGCAAGAATCACAGATCAGGACTCAGTAAAAAAAAAGAGAGGAGGAAGACAAGGAAAGAAGATCCACATGCCATTAAAAGGGATCAGGAGCAACACTTAGAAGCCATCATGAAACAAAAATACATGGAAGCAGTCTCAAAGCAGATCTAAAAAAAAAGAACCAGAAAGCATTGTCCAATTAAAGAAATGAAAAACTTATACAACCCCAAATTGTCCATACGCAAAAAAAAGGGAAAGCTAAGAAAGGAGGCCAGCCAACAAGGAGCCATCCGAGGGGAGAGCAAGGACAGCCGAAGAGGAAAGAATCTCCTGCCTTTTGACCTTCAGATCCTGCAATGTCTTGTGAGCATGGGCCAAAGCTTCCTCAGCAGCAGCGATCTCAGCATCAATACCTTTAGACGCTTGCCTCTGGAAAAGCACTTGGGCTAATGATCGCAGATACTCCAGCAAAAAGGACAGATTGAACTTGGCTTCCAAGAGATCCTGGACAACTCCCCTCCATTCCAAGAGCTTTTCCTCGGATAGAGAGTCTAGCGAAGAATCTCTCAATGAAATCAGCACAGCACACAGCAACTCCATCAAGATGTTCCCCAAAAATACGCCTCCTCTAAAACCAAGGGTAAAGTCCCCATGACTTTTAAATAGCCCTTCTAGTAGCGGTAGGCCTTCCACAGGCACAGAGAACCGCAGGAAGCTGCCATAGGAGGGCCCGAAATGGTAGAAGTGACTGGTAGGGAGGCTGTTGAACTCCAGAAGATCAAAGCGAGCCAAAAAGGTAGGGAGCCTTGAAGCAGGATCTGAAACAATCACCTCTGGAGCCTCCCCCACTGCTGCATCATCACCTGGAGTCCCAAAGGAACCTTCAACCCCCTGAACAGCATGGGGGCCAGCAACCTGAGCAGATCCTACACCCCCCCTCAGGAACCACAAATTCAGGATCTTGGATATCAACTCCTGCAAAAAAAAAAGGGGAGGAAAGAGAAGAGGGGAGGTGGCAGACTTAGCTTTTTTCTTTTAAAGTAAAAAAAAAAAAAAAAAAAAAAAAAAAAAAAGAAGGCAGAAGAGAAACCAGTATCAGCCTCTTGAGGCGGAGTTCCCTCCTCTTGCTCCTCTGACCGCTTGAAGGACTCTGGGAAAGAACACATGGCAAGTTGAAGAAAAGGTGAGGAAGCCTCAGTAAAATAGCTAAAAGAAGGCAAGGATGCAGGGGGCTTCGCCATAACAAAATAAAAAGAAAAGGGCAGAAAGAGAGAAAGAAAGCAGTAGAGACAATCAACACCCCACCTTCAGAATCATCTGATTCCAAAGAAATAGTAGCACCAGAGGCAGATCTCGCAGTGGCTTGGCCTAAAAAAAAAAAGGGGAAAAGGAAGAACTTAAAAGGCTATATAAAAAAAAAAAGAGGTGCAAAAGAGATAAAGACTAAAAGGCTATATAAAAGAAGAGGGCTCACCTATTTGCCCGGGTGATGATGCGCCTCCCAAAGTCCTTGTGCTTAACCCAGTTTGAGGTAACACGGCCTTGACAGGATTGGGAACCTGTTCAAACTGAGGACCTGGGGACGTGGGAAACTTGGGAGCCTCAGGATCCTGGGCAGCCTGGACATCCTACATTGGTTGCCCGGTCTCCTCAGCTATGCCACCACTGGGAGCCTCCTCCTCCCTACTCTGGAATGCAGCTGCAGCCATCTCCTCCTCCAAAGTCTCACCAACCACAGGGGGAGGAACCTCAACCTAAAAAACAAAAGAAAAGTGGAACAAAAAAGGGGAGAAAGACAAGGCATGAGCAACAGGGCAGCACTGGCATATAGCACTTGTAAAAATGAATATGAGGAAAGCAGCAGACGAGGAAAACCATACCACGTCTTCACCAGAAGATTGGCTTCTACCCTTCCTAGGGTCTAGCTTACGCTTGGACTGCAAGAAAGACAATCACTCATCAGTTCAAAAAAAAAAAGGGGAAAAGGAAAAGAAACAACAACCTAAAAGAGTAAAGAAAGAGGCCTTGCCCTTCTCTCTCTCTCAACAGGGTCTCCAAGTCTCTGTTGTTTACTATGGGTACGTCCAGAGGGTCCCGAGGAACCATGAACTAAAGGATTCACAGGAGTCTGGGGAAAAGAAGACTCTACCTTAGTCTTCACCCGGCCCCTTATGGCCAAAGGTTGCTCCACTTCCTTCTCCTCAGCAAGTATCAACTGCTTCTGGGATTTCCCAGTTTTCTTCTTCTTCTTTGGCTTAGGATCAACATCCTCTACACTACCCTCAGCCGCGGTCTCCTCCAACTTTTCCTGCTTAATAGTTTTCCCTTTACTTATGCCAACGGGAGTGCTAGCACTTACAGCCTCTACTGCCCCTTTCTTAAGTGGTACCCCAGTAGAAGCACCAACAACAAGGTCACACCCCAACCAGGTCTCTGGGAAATCTCGCGCATAAGTCACCCAACCTTCCCTGGAAGCATGCCATTCTGCGAAACCAGTTTTGCTGCTCACAGCAGTGGAAACAATACCAGCAGTGGGCAGGGACAGACGCCTGTTGGATGTTGGGGCGGAAGAAATGTCAGGGTTGGGTACTCTTCCAATCGTCCCAGAACCAGCATAGTCAGCAAAGGACTTCTGAACCCTCCTCCAATAACTAGCATAGCCACTTGAGGCAAAAACTCCTCTCTGAGAGTTAGGCACTACAAACTGAAGACTCCGTCTTGACCAATAAGAGAAGGCTTGAAGCCTCATGAAGGGATCCAAGGAAGGAAGAGAAGGAACTATGTCATTAAACAATGGGGGAATGTCCTGATCAAAGCCGAATTGCCGAAGTACTCGATGCGCCAAGTAATGGGTGTACCGTGGGCCAGTTGAAGAAAGTACAGGAAGCCAGGAAGGACTAATGCAGGCCAAGTAGGCTAAGCTGCCTTCATCACCACTACGTAAATCAAAATTGCTCCCTGTAGAAGTCAGAAAGGGAGATAACACAGAATTGCAAACAAAACCGGGGCCAAATTCCCGGGGGGAACGCCAATTTAAATGGCCTGCTTGATCAAATAACTCAACCAAGTTAAGACTGCCACCTTTTAGACTCAGCCAACGAAAAATAATAGGGAGGCTGTCAGTAGAGCTGCCACAAAGCCCTTTTACCACATCAGGGGATCCCTGAAACTTATCTTTCACAAACTTTAAATTCCTACATTTTGCTAGAGTAACTGAAGAACGATCCCACATAAATACCTGGAGAATGGCGCAATGAAGCGAAGAAGTGATGACATAACAAGAATCACCCTCAGCCTCATCTCCGTGAAGTTGATCCAATTGAGAATAAACATGGCCCAAAAACATGGGGGCTAGAGTATATTGAGCGCCCTGAGCCAACTTAATCGCCAAAGGAAAAAGAGTGGACTTGATTCCATACCCGGGGAACTCGCTGAACAGGAACTTGCCAAGCCAGAACGCAAGGAACCCGGCACGCCTGACTTCCTTATCCTTTTCACGCGAAAGAGTCATAACCCACCTACCCATCCTGGCCGGTTTCCCACCAGAAGAAGCAGTACGTCCACCAAAGTGAGCAAACAATTTCTCTTCCACTTCGAGATCCTCAGCAGAAAGCTTGATATCAAAGGGGTTTTCATCCCCAAGCACCGGAAGGAGAAAATTATTGACTACATCCTCCAAAGTAACGGTCAGTTCACCAACAGAAAAGGAGAAAGTGTGCAGAGTAGGACACCAACGGCGCACCAAATGCCTAAGGCCTTTGGCATCTCTGAAACCCTCAAGATTCCTAGAGATAGCCACTGCCTTCAGGATGCTGGCACGCTCCAAGCGACCCACAAACTCCTTGTCAGAAAGCTCGTTATCCACCCAAATGGGCCAGCCTTGGATCTTTCCAGCGACAAAATCAAAGAAGATAAGGACCGCTTCCCGAAGTCCTTGCCTGATTTGGAGATCAAAAATCTCCCTAGGGTCTGGAACTTGCGCGGAACCAGCAAAACCCGCTTGACCAGAGAATACCCAGGCGTGAGGAGATGGAAAGGTTTCACCATGGGACACCCGAGGAAAGAATAAGCTAGGAGTATACCAGGGGTCTCGCAAGGGAAAAGCAGGGCGCCCAACGACAGACTCATCTTGCGCAGAACTAGAGGAGCCCTCCTCTTCAAAGGGGATAGGAGTACGCTCCTTTCTTTTTCGAGAAGAGGAAGAAGCCATTGAAGCAATGGGTATCTGGAAAGAAGAAAAGAAGATAGCGACGAGACTGGTTGAAAGAAAAGAAAAGGGCTGGAAATAGAAGACTCAGTTAGACAGGGAAAAAGGATAAAAGAGAAAATACTAGAATGAGGGAATAAGAGCAGTTGGAGAAGAGAATGTGTGGAAAGACGCGCCAGTTGCCAGGAATTAAATTTAAAAGGGAAGAAGTTATCAACAGTTATTAATGAGTATTATGGGAAACATAAAAGTAGGTGGTGGGAGTTTTATTTCAACTGCCACGTCCCACAAAAAAAAAAGGGAGGAGTTACAAAAAAAAAAAAGCAAAGGAGCCAGGATACCGAAGAAATACAAGATCAGGATCCCAAAAAAAAAAAGAGAATCCTGCAAAAAAAAACTCACGCATGGGCCGCAGGCAACCCATGAGCTCGGGGGGCTAAATGTTGAGGTTCAAAATAATTTAGTCACAAATAAGGCCCAAAGAGATGGAAAAGACATTGGGCCCATCTCACACAGTAAAAGAAAGAAATGATAAAGGGTGGGTTCTCACAATAAAGAAAAGAGAGAAGAAAAGAAAAAGAAGAAAAGGGGAAGAAGCCCAGAGGATCTGATCTGGAGGTCCACGAAAAAAAAGGGCCCAAGAAACCGGTAAAGTCAGCAAGCCAAAGAAAAAAAGCCCAGGAAGCAGAATTGGGTCAGGACGTCCAGAAGCTCCCCAGAGGTAGAGGATCCCTGGACGCGCGAAGTGAAATTAAAACAGATTCGAAGTAAGAAAGGAGACAAAAGGCACGCGGGCCTTATGACCCAGACACGCAGTGGAAGTACAAGGCAAAACGCAGGAACTTGGTTCCAACCATTTGGAGAAAAAAGACAAGGAAAGTACGACTGGAAAAGCTGAAGCAAAAGCCAAAAAGCCTCAGGACAGCCAACGGGAAATCTGGAAATAGGAAGCTAGCTGGGAGACTTTCATCTGGTCGCAACAAAAAGAGAGAAACTATGAAGAAAAAGGAAAAGACATGATCCTGAAACAATCAGGCACGGGACAGACTTTAAGGGGCAAAAGGGAGAAATCATCAGTACCCCGGGAGCCCGAAACTGTGCTATAAAAGGAGGGATTCAGAGAAAGAAGGAGGGGATTCATTTTTTTTACGTTTAGAGAATTTTAAAAGCATTCACAAGTGTTTTCCTGAAGTCCCACAAAAATTGTAAAAAAGAAGGGACTCTATAAACTGAAAAGAAAACAGGGGAATTTGTTCCCGGTATCCCAGAGATAGCTACTATAGTACACGCTCGGATTCAACAAGTTCAAACTTTGCAAGTCTTTGAAGCTTGAATAGCTATCAAAGTCTGTGACTTTTGAACCCAGTTGAACCTTGCATCATGTCCTAGTGAGCAGTTGTAATCACAATTAAAAGAAACTAATGAAATACACCCCACTAATTCAGGGATCCCCAACGTGTTCTTTACATTATATTTCGTTTATTGTACATTTTCTTTACTGTTAATTTGTCATTCAATACGAATATGCTCTTTTGTTAGCTGTTTTTTCTATTGTAGGAAGTTTGTTCTGTGCACCAATCGATTCTTAAAACAGCCCCCTTAGCTGCGGAGAATCGATCCCAGTCCACCAAAAAAAAAACATCCTACACGGCCCAGGATCCTTGGGCCATAGTGCTGAAGAAAAAGCACCCTCACAATGATGAGAAATAAACTAAAATATTTTGGAGCAATTTTCAAGGCCAAAATGGCTATGAACTACTATTTGGCAAAATATGTATGAATCTATTACTGTTTGCAAAATAATTAGGAATTTACCATTTTTTTAAAATTTGAGTTTGTGAAACTTGAGTTTGCCGTGTAACTCGAGTTTCATAAACTCGAGTTCCATGGAAAACAGCTACCATTTTTTGATGTAACTCGAGTTCTAGGAACTTAAGTTCTATAAAAAATAGCATAGCAAAGAACTCGAGTTTCTAGAACTCGAGTTACACGGCAAACTCAAATTTCAAATAGGTGGTAGATTGTTAAATATTTCGCAATTAATAATATGTTGCTAAATATAATGCCAAATAGTGGTATATGGCCAGTTTTCACATTATTTGGTTTTTATGGAGTTGGACTCAATTGCAGAAAATTCTGCATATTTCTTGGTATTAGAAAAGGTAGATTGAAAGAATTTGAGGTTAAAAAAGGATCAAATTCTAGACCCATTGCCTTATTTTATCGTAATAAAGTTGATAAGCTATCGATTTCTACAATTCCAAAGCTTGATTCTTTTTTTCTTATGTGGGGTCTCTTATTTTAATTTAATATGCTTTTTGGCTTTATCTTCCACAGTACTTGCCTTTTGGATTCAATAACATTGGAGCAAATCTTATTTATTTATTTTTTTTTCATGGTTATGCCCAAAAAAGAAATACCGCTTATTAGTTATTTTTCTCCCTCTCTCTAGATTTTCTTCATTTCTTTTGTAAAAATTTGGATGATATTTCTTTTTGAAAGCTTTTTTTATTTTTGCCATTTAATTTGATGTGATTTTGGCTAAGAATCAATGAATTGCTTTTATTTTTCTATATTAATAATAAAATTGATTGATATTTGCTTTGTTCAACATGTTTTTTTCTAACTCTCATGCCCAAAACATAAAACATATTGCTTTTGAAAGGTTGGAAGTTGGAAAAAATTAGTGTTGTTGGGTAACAATTTCATCATGTTTGAACTTTAGACGTCTCTGTTGAAAATACCATAAAATGACAAATGAATTATAAAGCTCTCGAGACTATTATCCCTCAAATTCTTAATTTAAAAAAAAAAAATTGTCTCAAATAATTAATTTATTTAATTTTAACCAATAAATTTGCAGAACCCTTGGATTTACCCACTTTTTTTTTTTTGGTTGAAACCCCATATATATATTAAAAATTAGGAATATATTTAAAACAAATAGATTGAAAAAGAATTCGAAAGATGTATTGCCTAGTTTATTACTTTATTTATGGAAAATGGGGTGGGGAAAAGAAACATGGCAACCTTCGAGCTTATTGTCTTTAAATCTTTAATTTGTACATGGCTGCCCACTGATTTATGCCAATTTTTGACTTTATAATTCCGGTCTTCTTTTAAGTCCAGGCCAGGGTCTAGCTAGTTCTTGGAAGAATTAAACTTGTGACACATAAAGTTGCACAACTTGTGTTAATGAGTGGTAGAAAGATGATGGTGGGTCCATGTGGAGGCATCTTTTTACCACTTACAACTCTCCACATAAGCAAATTATAGCACAAATTGTAGCACTTTACGTGACACCAGCATAACTTTTCTTGGAATATTTACTATGCACGTCGGTCAT
Organism: Quercus ilex subsp. ballota; assembly: GCA_032727855.1. Lineage (NCBI taxonomy): Eukaryota > Viridiplantae > Streptophyta > Magnoliopsida > Fagales > Fagaceae > Quercus > Quercus ilex. The sequence goes on from CM064909.1 coordinate 3,339,315, forward strand.
GACCGATTGATCTGGAAACAAAAGAAAAAGACCAGAATGAAAAGCTATTCAAAACACTCCTAATTCTATGGCCCATAAAATTGTAAGATGGGCTTAGGTTTGTAATTTGGAGGGAAACCTCCCCATTGCCCACATCTCAGCGAATTTCTTCTTTTGTGACCAAAAATTTAAAAGGCCTAAGAAAGTGAATGGAAAACAACATTGCTCGCGTCCAAGCCAAACTCGTTGGCCTGGACAATAAAATGGTTAATTTTGATTGATTCTATTGTTAGGGAGGGGGTGGTCCAAAACTACTTACAACAAAATTTATTTATGATATGATGTGATAAATTCTAGGACAATGCTTGTTCTAGTGCAGTAATGCACTTCATACATCGAGATTTAGACACATGTCAAGTTTTGGACGTGAGATGTGGTGTGAGTATTTTATTCCAAAGTCCAAGCTAGAAAGGAGGTGAGTGTAATAACAAAAAATCTCCGGAGATGTAAATAATTTTTTTTTAATACTCATTAACCAACATAATCTATTAAATAGTGCATCTCCTAAATGAATGTTTTGTATTAAATTTTAATAAAAATAGAATGCATTAACAATGTCATTTGCTATACAAATTTAGACAAACTGACCAAATTGACTTTAAAAAAAAAAAATTGACTTGAGAAACTAATTTGAAGAAAAAAAAAAACTTTAAATTCACAATTAAAGTAAAAGTCAAGTGACTAAAAGATTTTAAACCAACATTTAACATATGCTTCTTGTTCAATTTCCCCATCCAAGAATTAATGAAATTTAACATGGAACATGAAAAGGCACGGCTTTTATGTTGAATGAAGATTTTCAGTTAGCTACACAATGGCAACTCTAAGGAATTTTTGCAAGGTAGTCATTAAAACAATTAAATTAATAAAAAAATTAATAAAAATAAAACTTGAGTATATTGACATCACAAAAAAATATATAAATTGTTGAAATTTCCTTCTTAGAGTTTCCCATTATCAATGCTATTAGCCACATCTTTTTCAATGTACACAATCAAACAATCATTAAACTATTGGTCTTCCATTCAATTACTAACATCTTGCCTAAATAAGTAATAATATAAACAAAATGAATCATCCTTTTTTATGATATGTTTCAATTAATTTTTGTATTTTTTAAACTAATTAGGATTAAATCTACACAATACAAGTGATTTTTTTATAAGAAATTTTTTCATAGTTGTTGTTGATACCGTATTTTGTTTGGCTCTAAATTTCGATAGACGTTTTAGCCTTGAACAAAAGGATTGCATGGTTTTAAGGGTTAAACCCCATTTTTTGTTGATTTTTATCAATTTGATTGAGCTTAAATTAAAATCTAACCATGTGATAAGATTAATTTTGATTTTATATTTAAAACAATGAAATTCTGTATAATTTGATTGGTTGTGGGTGACAAATCAGACTTGATTTGAATGAGATATCACTAATTGAATGAAATTGCCCGTGTTGCATTTTGATTGTGGAAAAAGTGCGTAATTTTCTATGAAACACGTGCTAAAATTTTATTGTGATTTCCATGTAAAATTAGTACTAAATATAACATTTGGGTATCCTTATTTGAGCATGCCATTGAGATTTGAGCATTAAATTGATTAAATAATTTAACTGATTTTCATAAATTACGTGTCCTATTTTTATCCAGGCTTTCTTTATCGTATTTAGTCCCTTTACTTTTATTAGGTAATGCATGTGTTTTATTTAATGAGCATGTCAAGATTTATTGAATTATTAAGAGTTGATTTAAAGTCCATGATCTAGTTCCTTAAGTGCATTGTACGGGAGGTTTCATTCCACTGTACAGGTATCAAACTAAGAAAAAAAATCGCAAATAGAGAATTGGAAAAACAGAGAACAATAGAAAAAAGAAAAGAAAAAGTATACTAGTGGGTGAAAAGCCAACGAGACGATGGCGAAACTCCGACACTGGAGAGAGGATGCCGCGGTGGTTATGGACTCTTGTTGGATCATATATCTATATAGATATATATATATATATATATATATATATCTCTCTCTCTCTCTCTCTCTAAACTAAGCCCAAACTTTTGGGTTATTATTGGGTACTCTGGGGGTATACTCCTTCTCTCTCACATAGGAGTCGGTCCCACCTACCATAAGGCTCACCTCCATGTGAGAGGGAGGGAGTATTCTCCCGGACTATCTAAAAATTTCCCAAACTTTTTCCTTCTCTCTTAACTGTTCAACTTTGGGTTTTTATTCCCAAGTGCCTCTCACGTTACTTTAAGCGTTATTTTTTAATAGAAGAATAAAAGAAGTATTGATTTGGCAAGTGTTTAAAGTTCAAGAAGTAAATTGGCCAAAATTAAAGTAGAAGGGGTGTTATCTTGAAAGTTTAGGAGGTGTCTAAGCATTTTTCCCATAGTTTTTTAGTAGGGTAATTATTGAATTTTGATTTTGTATGCGTTTTGTGCTTGTGCTTTATATCTGTAAGTGTTATATATGATTTCTTGAGATGGGCTTTGATTGTCATGCTAGATTAGTGACTGTCGTCTTGCTTTGATTATTGAAAGGTTGTGGGAATGGAAATGGACCAAATAGATGGAAGTAGACTGAAATGGACCAAATAGACTAAAGTAGACCAAAAAGGACCAAAAAAGACCGAATGGACTGAAATTGACCTAATCGGCCAAATTAGACTCGAATAGACCTAAATGGATTGAAGTAGACTGAAGTAGACTAAAATGGACCTAATGGACTAAATGGATCGACGTGGATCAAAATGGACCAAATTTCAACTACTAACTTTGCAGATAATTAGCATGTAATTATTGAAGATTTGGTTGGGTCATGCCCTAAAGGGCCCAAGCATATATGTTCAAGAAAGGGAATGGACATTAAAATAAACATAATCATCATCTAACTTTTACTTGTGAGTCGAGACAATGTTCATGAAAGGGAAATAAAAAATAAATAAAGAAAAAGGGAGTATAGATTATATTTTATTCCATTCTATCCTAATTGTTACTAGAAATGGAAGGAGTCCTTTTTGCTTAATGCTTATAGAGATGAAAGGTTGATGCTTTTCAACTCTATAAGTATTAAAATTTAACCATAATAATGAAGTATTAATCATAATAATTTATGGTTAAATTAATGTGTTAAGTTTTGCCTACTCATAAATATTGTAGGGATGAAGGGCCTAGAAATGGGTAATGGGCCGTGAGCCGTGTCCGAAGACATTAAATAGTCCAAGGACAGGTTGATGCTAATGGAAGCATACAAGTTAATGGTCCATGGGAAAAGTCTGGTCATAAGGAGTTAGGATTGTAGTTTGAGGAGAAACACCTCTTCGGCTAAGTAGAGAAGAGGTCCAAGGTTCGACCATTTGTCAAGAACAAGGCAACAAGCAATCATGCTGGCAAGAATAAGCATCAGATAGGGATAAGACAAAAAAGAGCTAGGAAATATATGAAGAGAAAGCTACTACCACTGCATTGAATACTCTGCAGCTAACTCCCTGGCCGCATTAATGTGGAGGTGATACTTGAACAGTACCATTCAGCCTTACAGCTACCCACGAAGACTTTAGGAAGGTGTTGATGGGACATGTATCAAAGCCAGTAACTTGATCTACACGTGGAGGGCTGAGATGGAGTGAAGAAGGGGAATATAAAGGAGAGAAACCTCATTACAGGTGGATCATCAGATAATCTATAGAAAAATCACTGTACACTCAAGAACTGTAATTTTGTTTAAGTCCAAGAGAAATATATAAAAACAATCTTCCTTGGACTTTGCTGAGGAGGAATTTCATTGCACAAAACTGTTTATTTATACTTTCAAGCAACACTTAGCCTATTGTGATTGTTGTCCAACTCATTGGAGTTTAGTTTTTAGCTCACTCTTTACAAATTAATTGTTTTGGGCTCTTTAGGCCTTTGTTCATTTTACTTGGGCTTTGGGGAGCAAAACGAGTCCTTACAAATATCTTAAATGGAAACCAAAGTAGGACTAGGATTAGTTGATGTTTATTTAAATGTTGATTATGTGGCAAAATAGGAACCAATCATTTTAAATGATTTAGGACTTTAATAATTGTGCTCCATAACACTATCTTTGATATATATTTAAATTAGTGTTCAAGATGTAAAATTCAATTATCTCATTTTCACTTTAGACTTCTTCAAATTATTTTAGAGTGTAATATTAAGGAGACTAACACCCTTATAGCTCAACTAACACATCCAGATGTTTTCACTATAAATATCTAGGATTTAAATCTCTATTCTATCATTGTAACTTTCTAATAATAAAATTAAAATTAAAATTAATGAGACAATATTCTTGCAACGTTATTCATAGATTTGATTTATTATCATTAAAGTAAAATTATTTTTACAACAATTAAAAAATGCAACAACAATTATTAAAAAAAAAAAAAAAATTGTAAAAACATTATGTCCCATCTCATATTAAGCAAAAGCCCCCCAAAAGGAAATTTACCAAGTTAGTAAACTTCGCGGGTAATTCTGGTGCCACACCCTATCCCACAACTTTGTGCACAACTTTTACATGTGTCAAGCCACCTCATCACCTTGGGCCCACCAACATACAACAACACTTAAAGCTTAAGCGCCAAATCAAATCCCACAGTAAACATTACTCCTTTAGTCTTCTTCTCCCTCCCTCCCAAAACCCATATGTGAAAAAGCTTGAGCGCCAAAACAAATTGTAGCTGTTAGAGTACTGGAACTATGGTGCGAAAATGAAAAACTCACTCTGGAAAACACCATCCTACACCAGAAAATAAAAACCGAACCTTGAAAAACATTACCTCGCCATTGAAAAACCAAAACCCACTACTCCCTAAACCTGCGAAAACCATCATTCGTGTCAGCTCCATCTATTGTGGAAAAAAAAAAAAAGTTCTCTTCCAAATCTCAGAGTTGATCACCATCTGCCATCCAAGGAGGTGATTTTTCATTCCACTTTTCCTAGTATTTTCTCTAGATTTCTTTGTTAGTCTTTGATTCTTTGTTTTCCCCTGTATTATTGCTTTCATTTAGTAAAAATTATTGTGCATTTCTGTTAGTTCACTATGTACTGTTGTGCTATTAGTTTACTTTGTCAATTGTTTGTTGTGTTCTCAACTAAATTGTTGTTAGGAAGTTCCTTGTTTTAGGGTCTTCCACTGCTTTATATACTCCCCTTGTACTCTATTCTGTTTCAATGAAATCTAAATTGAAATATCAACAAAAAAATGCAATCTTGATGTTGTGAATTTGTTGCCTATAATAATTGGGTTTTCCATTTTTCTATTGCATTTGGAAATGAGATTCTTATTTTTATTTTTATTTTTTACTTTTGTAATAATGGCTAGAGGCTATAGACAATAAAAGTAATCCATCACTTGATTTGCAAAAATAAATGTGAATAACACATTTATATGAAGCACAAAATTTTTGAAAGGATAAATTATAATATTTAGAATTATTAATTTTCTTACGATTAAGTGACTTTATATTTTGATAATGTGTTATGAATTATATTGTATAAGCATGGCAGATGAAATATCAAATGTTTTCTCACATGTGAAATTAAACAAAGATAATATTGAGAATGATATGGTGGAGGGGGATTCAAATGAAGATATCAAGGATGATATGGTGGAGGTGGAGTCGAATGAAGATAATATTGAGAATGAAATAGTGGAGTTGAATGAAATGGTAGAAACAAAAGGCGTGGAAAACAAAGCAAAAGACCCTAAGTTGGGAATGATGTTTGATTCCATTGTTGATGCTGTGATATATTATAGAAGATATGCTAAGAAAAAAGGTTTTGCGGTGGCTAAAAGAACTTCAAAAAAAGGGGATGATGGGGTGGTGAGGTATGTGACCATTGATTGTAGTTATGCTGGAAAGCCAAGGATTAGATTCCTAGAATTAAAAGGACTAGATCTACCAATTCAGTTAAATTGAAACCTCAAACAAAAATAGATTGCAAAGCTTAACTTAGGTTGGTTCTATGCCCAAATGGAAAGTGGATACTTAGATCCATGGTACTTGACCATAATCATGGATTGATTCCTAGTAAGACTAGATTTTACAAATGCAATAGAATAATAGAACAACATGTGAAAAAAAAGCTTGAATTAAACAACATAGCTGGTATTAGAATGAACAAGAGTTTTAATTCATTTGTGGTTGCAGCAAGGGGACATAAGAATTTGTCTTTTCTAGAAAAGGATTGTAGAAATCACATGGAAAAAGTTAGACATTCACATCTTAGGGAAGGAGATGCTAGTGCAATGCACCGTTACTTTTTGAAAATGCAAGCTGATAATTCTGAATTCTTTTACACAATGGATTTTGATGATGATGGTCAGTTAAAGAATATATTTTGGGTTGATGCAAGGAGTAGGGTAGCATTTAAAGAGTCTGGTGATGTAGTTACGTTTGACCCTACATATATGGTTAACAAATACGAAATGCCATTTGCTCCATTTGTTGGGGTGAACCATCATGGGTAATCAACATTGCTAGGATGTGGATTGATCTTAAGAGAAGATACAAATTCATTTATATGGCTATTTAAATCTTGGCTTGCATGCATGTCTGAATGTCCTTCCAATGCAATTATTAAAGCCATGAAAAAAGCGATAGAGATTGTTTTCCCTAATGCACGACATCGATGGTGCTTGTGGCATATCATGAATAAGTTGCCTGACAAATTTAAAGGGTTCAAAGATTGAATCAATAAAATTCTATATGAAAAATGTTGTTCGTGATTCATTGACAAAAGAAGAATTTGAAGAAAGTTGGGACAGATTCATTAAGAAATATCAACTTGAAAGCAATGAATGGTTACTTGGGTTGTATGATGAGCGGCATTGTCGAGTGCCTACCTTTGTGAAAGATATGTTTTGGGCAGGAATGTCAACAACGCAGTGAAGTGAAAGCATGAATGCTTTCTTTGAAAATACATTAATAAGAAAACTACTTTAAAACAATTTGTTGAACAATATGAGAATGCTTTGGCAGCAAAGGTGCATAATGAAACTGTTGAAGATTTTAATTCTTTCAATTCACGCATTTCCTGTATAACTATTTATGATATAGAAAAACAATTTCAAAGTGCTTACACTTTGAGAAAATTGACAGATATCCAAAATGAGATAGTTGGAAGTATTTGTTGCAGTTTGTCTTCATGCAGGGAACATGACAACTTTTCAGAGTATGAAGTACGTGAAGATGTATCACATGGAGAAGGTCAGCGGAGTGTAATTTTTCATGTGTATTTTAATGAGGATAACAGGGAAGTTAACTGCAAATGTAGATTGTTTGAGTTCAAGGGGATAGTATGCAGGCATCAAATATTGGTGTTTATTCATAGGAAGATTTATCAAATACCAGACAAGTGCATCTTAAACAGATGGAATAAAAATGTCAAAAGGAGGCACACTAAAGTTTGAATAAGTTATGACAATTGGTCTTTGAAACCTAAAGCACGTCACTATGAAAAGATGTGTAATGCCTTTTACGAGGTTGCTAATTTGGCAGCAGATTCTGAAAATGGATATAAGAATGTGATGACACAAATATGTGAAATGAAAGGGGAGCTTAAGGAAGGGGAAATGCTTGTGGTAGCAATAAGCCTATTTCTATAGATATTCAGAATGATTCCACCTCATGTGGCAATGGTCTTGTAATATCAAAAGAAGCTAGAAAAATTCTTGATCCAGTGGTTGTTTGTCACAAGAGGCGACCATCATTTAAAAGGAAAATGTCAAAGGTTGAACAAGCTGTTAAGAAAAAAAAGGAAAAGGAAAAGGAAAAGAAAAAGAAAATGGAGACTAAAATTAACGAAGGGAATGTAGTTAACCAAGTTGAGACTTCAATTCTTGAGGAAATTTGTGAGAAGGTTAGGCTATAATTATATTGTTTACTTATTTTTTGGATAATTATTCATTGTTATTACTATTATTAACTTTTGTACTTTGTGCTTTTGTAGGATTCTGCCAAGGTTGGAATCGTGTATAGTACAAATTCTACTTTGAGATTTGGCATGCTTGAAATGCGTGAGAGTTTTAACTTCAATGTAAGACTCTTTTTTTTCTATTATCAGGATGTTGCTAATAGGTTTAAATTAAGTATACAGAAATGCAATTATATTGTATATAAAACATAGGATTTTGAAATGCAACAGTCACAATCACAGCATATTGGTGATAAGAGTTGTCAAATTTTTTCCCAATCGCTTGTGTGGCCAAACATAAGTGGAATTCCTAATATCACTGAGATACATCCATATTTTGGCTAACAAAATATGTTACAAGGAGGAACTTTTCCATTTCAAACAAGTATGATAAGTCAAAAGTTTGGCATGCACCCTTTTCTTTACCATGATAATGTATCTCAGGTATGCATTTTTTGAGTTAGCTACTTTTAAATTTTTAGTGAAATTTACGTTGCAAATTTGAGTGTATTTATTATAATATATATTATCATTCATTTTATTTTGTAGAGTCATCACTATTAAAAGGTTGGTATGAATCAAATGAAAAAAAGTTGATAACGAATCTTAGGTATAATTTTTCCCCTTAACTATTTTAGAGATTTTATAAATTTATAGCAAATTTGAATGTATATATTGTAATATATATTATCATTCATTTTTTTTAGGCTTCTCATTATCAAGAGGTTGGTATGAATTTCTTGGAAAGAGAAAAAAAACCAAGCTTGCACAAAGATGGTTCATGCGATACAAGTTGGCATGGTACTGAAGTATAAGTTTTGGTGATCTCATGGAAAGGTGGAAGCAGTTAGTTTGCTTTAAATGGATAGGATGGAAGCTTGGTGTGTTATATTAACTTTTTGAGAGTTTTTATTTTTATATTTATTTTTTTTTTAAAATTGAGGTTGAAGAGAGGGACTATGGATTTTGAAGACTTTTGTAGCAATTGACAGTTAACAACAACAATCTGTGCATTTGTATAATACACAATACTACAACATACTCGGCATTATACTTTGAGCAAATCAATATAACAACAAGCAACTGCGCCATAAACTCCTTACACAAAGAACAAACTAAAGGAATGTTCCACAAATTACAAAGAACAAGTTTTAACTTTTTATTTGACTTCCTTCTATACCAAAGCAACCTTATAGTTGATATGCATCCATTTTCTTCCTTTAAGCTTGTTAATGCCTAGTCCAGATCATAAGAGTAGCACCAATCTGCCCAGAAGTTGCTGAAACATTAGCTCAATTGAAGTTATTCCTTTACTTGGATGGAATTTAAAACACAAACAAGATTTTTAAGTCCATTGATTGGAATTTAAAACACAAACAAAATTTGTAAGTTCATTAAGCAATAGGTTTTTGTTTTCGGCAATGGATTAATGTTTTACAAGGATGGGTTTTCATTTTTTGATTTGGGATGGTGTTTTCTGGCATGGAATTTCCGTTTACGAGCCATCGTGTTAGTACTCTAGTAACTGCAAATTTGAGACGAATGATGCTTTTCGTGGATTTAAGGAGTAGTGGGTTTTGGTTTTTTGGCTGACAGGTAATGTTTCTCAAGGTTGGGATTTTATTTTTTGGCATGGGATGGTGTTTTCCAGAGTGAGTTTTCCATTTTCGTACCATTGTAGTTCTAGTACTAGCCGCTGCAATTTGTTTTGGGGCTCAAGCTTTTTCACATATGGGTTTTGGGAAGAAGAAGAAAAAAAAGAGTAAAGTTACATAGGTATTTATAATTGAAAATTTGAAATAACTAAAGCTTTTAGTGTTGTGGTGTGTTGGTGGGCTCAAGGTGATGAGTTGGCTTGTTACATGTGAAAGTTGTGCATAAAGTTTTGAGATAGGGTGTGGCACCACAATTACCCAAAATTCTCAACCCAAATCTGTCCTTGACCACAAACTCACAACTTGCTCCAATTCATTAATCTCTTTCCAACCAATATATCAAACCCCCTATAAATTCAACAATCCAGATTCGAGACTGACAGTTAGCCAGCTCCTATTCATTCACCTACTGATCTTACTCCCAAATCCCAAATTCCAATCCCTTCAATTATCATCATCATCATCATCAGCACCACCTCTCTCTTCTCCAACCTCAAAAATGAGCTGGTGGTGGGCTGGAGCTATTGGCGCTGCCAGGGCAAGTACAATCCCAAACACAATTATACTAAATCTCTTTCTAATCTAAAGCTTAATCTAACTCTGTTTTAGTGTTTTTCATGAATTTTTACAGAAGAAATTTGATGAAGATGAAGGACCAAAAGGGTTTCAGAGCGTGGGATTAGTGATCGGCGTGACAGGCATAGTTGGCAACAGCTTAGCTGAAATATTACCACTTTCAGATACGCCAGGTGGGCCATGGAAAGTCTATGGTGTGGCGCGTCGTCCACGACCAAACTGGAATTCAGACCACCCCATCGAGTATATCCAGTGCGATGTCGCAGATCCTCAAGACACCGAGTCCAAGCTTTCCCAACTCACCGATGTCACCCACATCTTCTACGCCACTTGGGTCAACAAATCCATCGAGTCTGAGAATTGTGAAATCAACGGTGCCATGTTCAGGAATGTCCTACGCGCGGTGATCCCTAACGCGCCGAACCTCAAACACATCTGCCTCCAGACGGGTACTAAACACTACATCGGAAACTTCGAGGTTTTCGGAAAACCTGGGTTCCCGCGGCACGATCCGCCTTTCTCGGAAGATTTGCCGAGGTTAGAGGTGCCCAACTTTTACTACACGCTCGAGGATGTTCTGTTCGAGGAGTCCGAGAAAAAAGAGGGATTGACTTGGTCGGTTCATAGACCTGACACGATTTTCGGGTTTTCGCCTTATAGCTTGATGAATATAATTGGGACACTTTGTGTTTACGCTGCTATATGTAAACATGAAGGGGTTGCTTTGAAATTCCCTGGTGCTAAAGCTGCGTGGGAGTGTTATTCTGTGGCTTCCGATGCTGATCTTATTGCTGAGCAGCAAATTTGGGCTGCGGTGGATCCTTATGCGAGGAATGAAGCTTTTAATTGCAACAACGGGGACGTGTTTAAGTGGAAGCATTTTTGGAAGGTTTTGGCTGAGCAATTTGGGATTGAGGAGTATGGGTTTGAGGAGGGTGAGAGAGTGAGCTTGGTGGAATTGATGAAAGATAAGGGTCCTGTGTGGGATGAGATTGTGAACGAAAATCAGTTGCAGCCTACAAAGTTGGATGAAGTTGGGGTTTGGTGGTTTGTGGATTTGATTTTAGGTGGGGAGGCTTTGTTGGATAGCATGAATAAGAGTAAGGAGCATGGGTTTTTGGGGTTCAGGAACTCCAAGAACTCCTTCATTTATTGGATTGATAAGGTGAAAGGGTACAAGATTGTGCCTTAGTAAAATGCTGCTACTGAAGTGATTCAATGTCTCTTTGGGTTCTTTGAATGCTGTTGTTTGTAATGGATGTTGTCGTTAAATAAAGCTTGGATTGGATGGAAATTTAGAGGTATGTTTCATTGGTTTCATCAAGAACAAAATTAATGAAGTGTCTTTATGTTGTTGTGAAATTTCCTGTAATGGCATGGCAAACATGAAACAATGATGCGGTTGTACCTTGTAGTCAAATTTTAAACGCAAAAAGCCTTATTTGGCTTTTAGGATTATATATTCTGTAGACAAAAATTTTTCTAGCTCTATGATTTCTCTCTGTTTGATCAAATGTTCCAAACAAATTCGGAAGATACTATATCAGAATGCACTTATCTGATATGGTTTTTGCAATGCATTATAAGCCTAAGTCCGATCCCTTTAGTTGCCTAAAAAAAATATTCCAAGCCTATATACTGTAGCTAATGTCATTACGAGTTTTTTTTTTTTTTTTTGCTGAATAATGTCATTACGAGTTTTAAATGCTGGTTTATGTAAACGGGATATGCTTGTATTCTTTCTTTTATCTAGCCATATCGTAAACTGGTCGGGCCCCAAAAAGAGTGCGCTAACTGAATCCTCAAGTGAAATTGGGCTCCTGACTTTGGCAAGAAATAAAAGGACTGCACATTCAATCAAAGCCCTAGGCCCCAAACCTTTTGCAGCCCAGCTAGATCTATAACTTTTATTGGGTCTTAACACAAGTTTTATATTTATTCCCTTGCACTTAAGAGAAAAAAAAAAAAAAAACGCAATCCTATGTTGAACCAATGTTACCCATATGCCATATTACCTCCAAATATATATGCACAAAAACTTTCTTGGGTACCACCGCACTTGTTAGGCAAGTCGGTACCTTCATAGGTACCAAGTATTTGGGGGTCTTTGGGGCAAGAATTCAACCTGTGGGCAGAACTCTACGCTTGCTAGTAATTCTAATCATTAAAAAAAAAACAACTTTCACGTGCATTACAATCATAAATGAGGAGTCTATGGTGATAACAAGAATACAAGAACACTCACAAACAACAATAAAATAACACACGCAACTAATATTTGAACCAAAATTATAGGTGGAAATATATTGAACATTACTTTTTGTTGCAAAACTTGAGGTGGGAATCTCAGACATTCCAACAGTGCCCACATTTTCTGTGTGTGAGAGCTTCTCTGCAAAATCCAGAGACATGTTTTGAGTGTGCTCTTTCTCAACAGTGCTCACTGCCCACATTCTTCAAATATTATATCCTACAGGCTGTGGTCTGTACCCAAAGAAAAAATTGCGCTATAACACAAAGCAGGTCTATGTAAACAGGAGTATCATTTGTTATTTAAACTATGACATATTTGCTTGCAGTTTTTTCTCTTTGGGGGTTGGGGGTGTTATGTATTCTTTCTTTAATGTATATATTTTTCCGAGAAATTAGTAACAAATTTTTATTCAATTACCAAATAGCACAGAAAGGCTAAAACCCAAAATCCAACAGATATGAGATAACAGAGTAGCCCTTACATTGCACAGCACAAGACAAAAGCTACTTCAACTACTACATAGCACACAGATCTGAAACCTCGCCTCAACGTCCCCCTAAGATTTGGATACGGCCCTATGCAATTACCATCTCTATATCAAAGGTAAAAATTTAATAAGATAATTTTTTTTTTTTAACTTTTTCATTTTTTAAAGTTTTTTAGTATGTTAATTTTTACTTTTTCACAAGTAATGTGGTAATTGCTATTGCACCTCATTTCAATTCCAACACCTATTCACAAGACATAACAACTTTCACTAAATAAAACTTACTGAGACACAATCTTGTAACCTTTCATCTTATTCATACTATCCATCAAACCTTCATTTCCCAAAGTAAAATCTGCAAACCACCAAATCCCAACCTCCTCCAACTTTGTGGGTTGCAACTGATTCTCCTTTACAATCTCATCCCACACTGGACCCTTGTCCTTCATCAACTCCACCAAGCTCACTCTCTCACCCTCCTCAAATCCATACTCCTCAATCCCAAATTGCTCGGCCAACACCTTCCAAAGATGCTTCCACTTAAACAAATCTCCATTGTTACAATTAAAGGCTTCATTCTTCGCATTAGGATCCACCGCAGCCCAAATATGTTGCTCAGCAATAAGATCAGCACCAGCAGCCACAGAATAACACTCCCAAGCAGCTTTAACACCAGGGAATTTCAAAGCAGCCCCCTCGTGCTTATATATTGCAGCGTAAACACAGTGTCCCAATTATATTCATCAAACTATAAGGTGAAAACCCAAAAATCACGTTGGGTCTATGAACTGACCAAGTGAGTCCCTCTTTTTTCTCGGATTCCTCGAACATAACATCCTCAAGAGTATAATAGAAGTTAGGTACTTCCACTCTCGACAAGTCCTCTGTAAAAGGCTGATCGTTTGCGAACCTTATTTTTCCAGAAGTCTCGAAGTCTCCGATGTAGTGTTTAGTACCTGTCTGGAGAGTGATGTGTTTGAGATTTGGCGCATGGGGGATCACCGCACGTAGGACATTTCGGAACATGGCACTGTTGGTTTCACAATTCTCAGCCTCGGTGGATTTGTTGGCCCATGTGACATAGAAAATGTGTGTGACATCGGTGAGTTGGGAAAGCTTGGTTTGAGTTTCTTGAGGATCGGAGATATCACACTGAATATACTCGACAGGGTGGTCTGAATTCCAGTTTGGTCGTGGACGACGTGCCACACCATAGACTTTCCATAGCCCACCTTGGGTGTCTAAGAGTGGTAATATTTCAGCTAAGCTGTTACCAACTATGCCTGCAACACCGATCACTAATCCCACGTTTTGAAAGCTTCGCGGGACTTCATCTTCATCAAATTTCTTCTGTGAAATCAATAAAAATAAAAATTGTTGGATACGCCTTAGATAGTGTGTAATTATTAGATATTCTCCGAGTACAATAACGTGATATTCCCTCGTTTTGTATTTATATATAGTGAATGACATTAACTAAATTAACAGTATTATCTATCATAAATGTATAAAGAAGGAATATCACATCACTGTACTCTGAAAATTATCCGATAGATAGCATTAGCAAGAGATTAGTAAAATAGATTGTGCTTGCCCTGGCAGCACCGATTGCTCCAGCCCATTGTTGGGAATTCAATTGAAATTCCAACCTGTGAGAAACAAAAAAAAAAAAAAACAAAAAAAAGAGAGAAAATACACGTCAAAGAAAAACAATCACATGCACAAGACAGTATTTACGTGGTTCGGTAATTTGCCTACGTCCACGGAGTTGTAAGGATTTCACTATTATCAAGGAAAAATACAAAGTGCGGCTACAATGTTTCTCTCTCTCTCTCTCTTTGAAACACGGTGACAAACCCTAATCACAAAAAACGGTTTCTATATCTTACACACAGGATTACAATGGGTTACAAAACGGGCCAACCGGATCAAACATAAATTAGGCTCTACAAAGCCCAACACCCACCACCAGCTCATTTTTGAGGAAGAATTGAAAAGATTGGGATGTGGGAGTGAGAGGATCCAGTAGGTGAATAGGAGCTGGCTTGACCGTGAGTCTTTGGTCCAAATTCTTAATTTTGTAGGGGTTTGATTATGATAATGGAGCCAGTTGTTAACTGTAAGTTCGTGTTCAAGGCAGATTTGATGAGGTGCTTTTTAAATCTTTTTAGTGATTTTCTCTCTGGGGGGAAAATTTAACCAACATTTTAAATAGTTTAATGATGATAACGTGGTTCAGTAGTTTTTTATTTTATTTTTTTTCGTGATCAAGGGCAGATTTGAGTTGATCATTTGATGAGGTAATTCATCCAACATTTGAATAGTCAAATGATGTTGACATGGTTTAATAGTCTAACCATTACATCATTGATTCAAATAATTAGATTTTTTTAGTAGATATGATAGTAGACTTTTTTAAATAGAATTAATTATATAATGAAGACAAGAAAAGAGAGGCATTTTTCTAAACAAATAATGATTTTTTTTTCTTTTTCTTTTTTACAACATTAACCAAACCTAATGCAGCACCATTACATCGTAAAAGTATGCGAACAAAAAAGAAAAGAAAAGAAAAAAAATCAAAACTATCTCTAATCAAAGTATTCAAATTCTTCTCCACCCGAACGCATGATGGAGCTAACACTTCACCAATGTTGTTTTGTAGAAGAAATCTAGAACCGACTAATGTAGTCTTCTTTGACGGTGAAATAGACAGACTCAATTTCATGTTGGAGAAGTACCAAAAAAGGATTGTGAAAGATTCATACTATCCCTACCAATAATTTGTTTTTTGTGAGCAGGAATATCCAAAGGAATGGAGGCTGTGGATGGACGCTTGGCTAGACGAGAAGTCGAGAAGAATGCTTCAAGACATCAAATAATTGGATTAATAGTTTATTTATTGTAATATATATAAAACAAATACAAACTTAAAGTCTCAAACAAATATAAGATGTTATTCATTTTAAACATAAATATGCACTTACACCAAAGATTGAATAAGATGCCTCATTATCGAAGTGGACGCCTCATCCTTGTAATTATTCTTAAAAATACTCTTTAAATAACTTCTTGAAACCTCTTCTCCTTAACTATAGAATCCTATTGGATGAGTTTCCTAACAAAAGAATTGGACACATCTACTGGGAAGAAAACCGTAGTTTTGATGGTCTTGCCAACCATGGAATCTTTTTATCTTGTAGTTTTATTTATTTTGATATCCCACTGCTTGTGGTGGAGATTGACGAATGCTTTAGCCATGGACCTGAATGACATTATTTGTAACTTACCTATTTCTTTAGTCTAGGCATTATCCATTATTACAAAAAAAAAAAAAAAAAAAAAAAAAAAAAAAAAAAAAAAGAAGAAGCTACTTAAAAATAGCTATTCAAAAAAATTTTAAATATAAAAATTTAATAATTTTTATCTATAAAAATGACTAAATAGAGGACTTTTGAATTTATCCTTTTGACTGCTTATTTTAGGTTCAAAGGCAATACCACCGCACACCCTTAGCGTGATAGTCATTCCACAAGTATAGTGCTTGTGGGGTGGGGGTGGGGGTGGGGGTTGGGGGGGGGGGGGGAGATTAGAGTAGAATTCTATCTTGTAATTAAAAAAAAAAAAAAAAAAAAGGTTCAAAAGCAATTAATATACTTAAAAGCAACCATCTGCTGCCATTAATTTGTTTATTAGTTTTCTGTTTTCATCCATATTTTCATTAGGGCTAGGCTTGGGTCCAATGTCCAGCGGCATTGGACCCGTTAAGATGGTTATACATGTCCACTTTTGAATACGTATCACCATCTGATTGGGCCCAGTGCACTGGATGCATTGAATCCAAACCAAGTCCTTTTCATTATCATACCTCATGTGCACATGAATGGTAGGCTTATCATCCATTTTTTCAATTCATTCATCCTCAATAATTGCCACTATCAGAGAGTTAAATATATCAATTGCAAGCTCACCCAATTACATAAAAAAGTTGAAAGTGGATGTGTTATGACACAAGTCATGACATCTAAGATGGTGATACATGTTCACTTTTGAATACGTACCACCATTTGACTGAGCCCAATGCATTGGATGAATTGAACCCAAAACAAGTCCTTTTGATTATCATACCTCATGTGCACATGAATGGTGGGTTTATCATCCATTTTTTCAATTCATTCATCCTCAATAATTGCCACTATCAGAGAGTTAAATATATCAATTGCAAGCTCACCCAATTACATAAAAAAGTTGAAAGTGGGTGTGTTAATGACACAAGCCATGACATGTATTTTTCTTGGACAGAAGCGTCAAGCGTGGACTCTTGGGAGGCTTCGTTCTTATTTGGAAGCTTGAGGGTTGCAGTGTCTTTTTAAGATGAAAAGAAAAAGGTCTTGTTCCTTTGTAACATTTCCGTAATCGTGTAACGTTAACTTTTGAATTTTTAAGTATAAAATTATTTTGCAAGTGAGCACTGAGCAGCCCAATAGCTTAAAATCCACCTAAGATTTGGATACGGCCCTATGCAATTACCATCTCTATATCAAAGGTAAAATTTAATAAGATATATATATATATATATATATATATATTATTTTTTTTTTTAACTTTTTCTTTTTTAAAACTTTTTTAGTATGTTAATTTTTACTTTTTCACAAGGAATGTGGTAATTGCTATTGCACCTCATTTCAATCCTAACAACTATTCGCAAGACATAGCACCTTTCACTAAATAAAACTTACTGAGATACAATCTTGTAACCTTTCATCTTATCTATCCAAGAAATAAATGAGTTCTTGGAGTTCCTGAACCCCAAAAACCCATGCTCCTTACACTTATTCATACTATCCACCAAACCTTCATTTCCCAAAGTAAAATCTGCAAACCACCAAATCCCAACCTCCTCCAACTTTGTGGGTTGCAACTGATTCTCCTTTACAATCTCATCCCACACTGGACCCTTGTCTTTCATCAACTCCGCCAAGCTCACTCTCTCACCCTCCGCAAAACCATACTCCTCAATCCCAAATTGCTCAGCCAACACCTTCCAAAGATGCTTCCACTTAAACAAATCTCCATTGTTACAATTAAAGGCTTCATTTTGCGCATTAGGATCCACAACAGCCCAAATATGTTGCTCAGCAATAAGATCAGCATCAGCAGCCACAGAATAACACTCCCAAGCAGCTTTAACACCAGGGAATTTCAAAGCAACCCCCTCGTGCTTACATATAGCAGCGTAAACGCAAAGTGTCCCAATTACATTCATCAAACTATAAGGCGAAAACCCAAAAATCACGTTGGGTCTATGAACTGACCAAGTGAGTCCCTCTTTTTTCTCGGATTCCTCGAACATAACATCCTCAAGAGTGTAATAGAAGTTAGGTACTTCCACTCTCGACAAGTCCTCTGTAAAAGGCTGATCGTTTGCGAACCTTATTTTTCCAGCAGTCTCGAAGTCTCCGATGTAGTGTTTAGTACCTGTCTGGAGAGTGACGTGTTTGAGATTTGGCGCATGGGGGATCACCGCACGTAGGACATTTCGGAACATGGCACCGTTGGTTTCACAACTCTCAGCCTCGGTGGATTTGTTGGCCCATGTGACATAGAAAATGTGAGTGACATCGGTGAGTTGGGAAAGCTTGGTTTGAGTTTCTTGAGGATCGGAGATATCACACTGAATATACTCGACAGGGTGGTCTGAATTCCAGTTTGGTCGTGGACGACGTGCCACACCATAGACTTTCCATAGCCCACCTGGGGTGTCTAAGAGTGGTAATATTTCAGCTAAGCTGTTACCAACTATGCCTGTAACACCGATCACTAATCCCACGTTTTGAAAGTTTCGCGGGGCTTCATCTTCATCGAATTTCTTCTGTGAAATCAATAAAAATAGAAATTGTTAGATATGCCTTATTAGATAGTGAGTAATTATTAGGTATTCTCCAAGTACAGAAACATGATATTCCCTCATTTTACTATTTATATATAGTGAATAACATTAATTAAATTAACAGTATCATTTATCATGAATGCATGAAGAAGTAATATCATGTCACTATACTCTAAAAATTATCTAGTAGATAGCATTAGAAAGAGATTAGTAAAATAGGTTGTGCTTGCCCTGGCAGCACCGATTGCTCCAGCCCACCACCAGCTCATTTTTGAGGGAGAATTGAAGAGATTGGGATGTGGGTGTGAGAGGATCCAGTAGGTGAATAGGAGCTGGCTTGACTGTGAGTCTCTGCTCCAAATTCTTAAATTTATAGGGGTTTGAGTTTGATAATGGAGCCAGTTGTTAACTGTAAGTTCGTGTTCAATTAAGGCAGATTTGATGAGGTGCTTTTTTAAATCTTTTTAGTGATTTTCTCCCTGGGGAGAATTTATCCACCATTTTGAATAGTTAAATGATGATAACGAGGTTCGGTAGTTTTTTATTTTTTCGTGATCAAGAGCAGATTTGAGTTGATCATTTGATGAGTTTATTTATTTATTTTATTTTTATATATAAACTATTTTCAGCAAATTTTTCCCTGGGAAGAATTTATCCAACATTTGAATAGTCAAATGATGATGACATGGTTTAATAATTTAACATTACATCATTGATTCAAATAATTAGTTTTTTTTAGTAGAAACAATAATAGACTTTATTTAAATAAAATCAAATTATACAATGGAGATGAAAAAAGTGGGACATTCTTCTTATCAAACAATGACCTCTTCTTTTTCTTTTGTAGCATTAGCCAAAGTTAACGCAGTATGATTACATCATAAAAGTATGCAAACAAAAAAGAAAAGAAAAAAAAAATCAAAACTATCTCTAATCAAAGTATTCAAATTCTTCTCCACCCGAACACATGATGTAGCTAACACTTCACCAATGTTGTTGTGTAGAAGAAATCCGGAACCAACTGATGTAGGCTTCTTTGACGGTGAAATAGACAAACTCAATTTCTTGTTGGAGAAGTACCAAAAAAGGATTGTAAAAGACTCATACTATCCCTACCAATAATTTGTTTTTTGTGAGCAGGAGAATCCAAAGGAATGGAGGCCATGGATGGACGCTTGGCTAGACGAGAAGAATGCTTCAAGGTATCAAATAATTAGATTAATAGTTTCTTTATTGTAACATATATAAAACAAATACAAACTTAAAGTCTTAAACAAATAAGATGTTATTCATTTTAAACGTAAATATTCACTTACACCAAAGATTGAATGAGATGCCTCATTATCGAAGTGGAAGCCTCATCCATATAATTATTCTTAAAAATACTCTTTAAATAACTCCTTGAAACCTCTTCTCCTTAACTATAGGATCCTATTGGATGAGTTTCCTAACAAAAGAATTGGACACATCTACTTGGAGGAAGCCTTTGACCAAAGCCTTTGAGTTGTGGTTGACCTTTCTACAATTTTCCACATCAGCATTTTTTTATTTAATTTGATTGAATTTGATTAGTTAATAAGATTTTAAAAAAGAAGACACGCGTGGGTTCCAGCTAGTTCAACTGATAAAGTCTTTAATGGTTGAATAAGAGATCTGGGGTTCAATCCCTGCCTACACCAAAAACTAATTGGTGTCTTGGTTTGATGATAAAGAGCTATCAACAAGAGCGGACGCCATAAGTTAAAACTCTCTCTCAAAAAAAAAAAAAAAAAAAAAAAAAAAAAAAAAAGACACAGCTACTACGAAAAAAGAATACTACATGCTATTTTGCTACTACTAAAACATAAAAACCCTAAAACTCTTCCCTTCCCCTAAGAACCTACCTGTTTCAACCCGATGGAGAGAAACCTTTGCAGAATACGCATGGAACAACTATTCGCCAACAAGACACTTGATGCTAACCAAGCTATAAGGCACAAGAAAGTGCAAGACCTCCTAGCTAATACTCATCAAAGCAGCCTAAACGGTGAGGTAGTAGATATTGGGAGAGCTGCTTTCAAGACCGCTCCTAATCTATTATCAAACACCATTTTTTCGGTTGATTTGGCTAATCCCAATTCTGACACAGCTATTAATGGACTTTGACGCATGTTTGAAGAACTCACCATCCATTGAATAAAAAATAGTTTATTTGATGGTTCTTCATGTTTTTCTTTTTTGTTTTCCTTTTGATTTTGTAGGTTTCCTAGGAACACAACCTAGCAGGTAAGAGAATTGATAGTTGTTTTTATCTAATTTTTCTTTTAGGTGCAATGATGTTTTATGGTATTCCTCACTTAATGTCACATATAATATGGTATATATAGAGTAGATAATCTCTGTTTTCTAATTCTTTAGTTTGATCTCAAAAGCATGTGCATGTTTATGGTTCCTTTTTGTAGTAATAAGTTTCCACAATTTATGTTAGAACCTCCTCCTTCCTCCGTTGTAAGTATCGTTTTTTTTTTTAAAAGAAAATCAAAAAATCGTTTAAACTAAAATTTTTGCTTATCAATTTTTATGTTAGAATATATTCATGAACTTTAAGGTTTGTAAGATTTATTGTTGAAGTTTGTGAAAATATTTGGTTATGAATTTTTTTTTTTTAATCAGGCATCTTTGTAGATTTGAATTTTGATTTAAATTATGATATATGTTATTAATAACCACTTTTTTTGTGTGTTAAATAAGGTCATCAAACAAGTTATGATTAATTGATTAATGATCAATGTGATTGACCAGATTTTATATTACTTTATTGTCAATTCATTAATATTAGAGGTTCTTTCTCTCTCAAAAGAAGAAGAAGAATCAGTTAATTCAGTTTCATTTTTAAAAAAATAGCAATGCATAGATCTTATGAAGTTAGTCATGCAACTATTATGCACCTCTCTACAAGGTAATATAGGACTTAACTGAAAATTTACATAATTAATATTGTAATTTTTTTTAAAGTAGTGAAATAGCTACTGTTGTGTGGGAACTACGTAGGTAATTAGATTCCTTTTCACCTTGAGGGTTTTGATTTTGGGTCCTTTTGTCGACTTTGGTGTTTCTTTGCATTTTGGTTCTTTTACAAAATGGCCATCAATTTTTGGATTATTTATTTGTTTTTATTGGTAATACGAGTTCTTACTACTTAGAATGGTTCACATCCCCATGGTAAGGTCGTTTCAACTCACTTTGTAGGGATTAAAAGCTCTATGTTGTTTTACATATACTTACCAAACTTTATCGTGTTAGTTGGCCTATTTTGAAAGACCTTTTAGTCAATTTGTAATATATTATGTTATTTGTTTGTTGGGCCAAGCTTGGTTTTGATGTAGGAAACGCAGCTGGACTTGAATTTGAATCTAAGGGTATAATTCCTATTTAAGAACTTCAACTTAATCTATCCAAAGAATTTGACTTATGTTCTTTGCAATTTAAAAAAAAAAATACAAGGGTAGTAATGCCTAATGATTTGTAAAGTCACAAAGGGAGCAAAGGAAAATGCAATCTTCTAATCTTAATGCTATTAGATATCTATTTGTATTCAATTTAAAGATTTTTATTTCAAAATTTTATCAGGGATACGTGCTTGGGGTTGGGAACCCAAAAACGGATGATTCCGTTGATGATAATTCAAGAATCTCATTTGGTCACCATTTGATAGTTATATCAGATGAACTTTATTAGGTATGCCATGTCTCATCTTGCTGCATTTTTTATATTCATTCTACTGCACATCCCTAAGCTAACCTATACATCATCTTTTAATTTGTTTTAAATCATTCTAAATTAAAGTAATGTTTTATGCCTTTGTAGTCAGCCAAAGAAAGCTACAATGGTGATCACGTGAATCTAAATGAGAGCAGTATATAATGTGCATCAGATATTCAAGCCATTGATGAAGTCAGAAGGTCTACCACTTTCGGATATGCTTAGATAAATCCTTATCATTATTAAGCTATGTACATGTGTGGTAGCACAATTTCAAGCTGCACCTTTCGACAACACGAAATTTTTTAAGCTTCACTTTTTCTTTAGGAACAACATATTCAAATAATTACTAATTAAATGATCTGCTACCTTTTAAGGAATATAATTATGTGCTCTCTACTGTGTGGCTAATGATAAGTCTGTTAGAGAGTAGACCACAAATAGAGAAGTTTTATTCTATCCAAAATTTACTATCCACTTTCTTCTTTTCTTTCAATTTATAAACATCTCACACGAATTTCATCAGCCAACTTTGTATTAGCTAGAATCAAATTACATGTCCAATGTTGTAATGTAGAATTAGCAAAAATTTCTATTTCGGTGCAAAGATTTGTATGTAATGTTTCTTATTGGCAGCTTTATGGACACCAAGAACATGTTTATTAGCTTGAACTCACATGTCTATAACAAAAACTAATCAAAGAAGAGGTAAATCCTGCATCGCACAGGTTAGTGACTAGTTTTATTTATTTTGATAACTCACCGCTTGTGGTAGAGATTGAAGAATGCTTTAGTTTTATTTGTGACTGACCTATTTCTTTAGTCTAAGCATTATCCATTATTACAAAAAAAAAAAAAAAAAAAAAAAAGAGAGAGAGGAAAGAAAGAAGGAAAAAGAAGCTAATAGAAAATAGCTATTCAAACAATTTTTAAATATAAATTTTTAATAATTTTTATCTATAAAAATGACTAAACAGAGGACTCTTGAATTTATCCTTTTGTCTGCTTAGTTTAAGTTCAAAGGCAATTAATATACTTCAAAGCAACTATCTGCCCTATCAAAAAAAAAAAAAAAAAAAAAAAAAAAGCAACAATCTGCTGCCATTAATTTGTTTATAGTTCCTTGTTTTCATCCATGTTTTCATTATCATACCTCATCAGCAACATGAATGGTGGCTTTATCATCCATCTTTTTAATTCATTCATCATCAATAATTGCCACTATCAGCAGGGGCGGCGCTACATTATTCTCAGGGGGTTCAAATGAACCCCCCGACTTCAAAAAACAAAAAATTATATATATAATTTTTTTTAGTTTAATACTATAATTTTTTCTTAAAAATATTTTTGCACACTCTGACTTAAATTTTGCACACTTTTATTACAAGTATTTCCAACTCTAAGAATAAAGAGTAAGTGTTTGTGAATTGTAAGTGTCACTATTTTTTTATAAATTTATATTATGTGTATGAGTGTGTCTAATATTGATTGTGTGCATTACTTTTTGTTATAATGTTATTTGTGTGAATTATGATGTGTGTGAATGTCTATGTGTACAATATAAATATAATATAAATTTATATAATTTAATAATTAGGAAATAGAGATGGTTTGTTACATGTGTTTATATTGTTATCATGTTATAATGACTTTTTGTTTTAAAGTTAGTAAAATTTAAGAAAAAAAATCGTAAAGTTAGTGATTGTCTAAGCATTTAATTGGTTAAGTAAACACTAGTGTATAATTTTATGTATGAATGACTGTGGTTGTGTGCGTCAATAATTAATACAAAAACAATGAGTTAATTAGTTTAGTCATTTAGTTTAAAATATTTTTATAAAAACAATAACAAATAGATAATAAAAACTGCATAAAAATAAAAATGTTAGATAAACTTAACAAAATAAAATAATTGTAGGCTCATACCTACACACATTGGCAATAAATACTCATAATTCAAAATTTGAATACTTATAAAAGGAAATTGTAAAACTTCATATATTAAAATTTTTTTTTTTTTGTCGATAACTCGATATATTCAAGTTATTTTTTATTAAAAATTTTTAATGAACCCTTAAATAAAATTTCTGAAGCCGCCACTTACTATCAGAGAGTTAAATATATCAATTGCAAGCTCACCCAATTAAATAAAAAATTGAAAGTGGGTGTGTTAATGACACAAGCCATGACATCTATTTTTCTTGGACAGAAGCGTCAAGCGTGGAGTTTTGGGCTGGGAGGCTTCGTTCTTATTTGGAAGCTAAGCTTGAGGGTTGCAGTGTCTTTTTAAGATGAAAAGAAAAATGTTGTTCTTTTTCCTTTGTGACATTTCCGTAATTGTGTAACGTTAACTTTTGAATTTTTTAGTCTAAAATTATTTTGCTGGTGGGCACTGAGCAGCCCAATAGCTTAAAAGCAGGTTTATATTTTAAACAGATTATTATCTGTGAAGATCTTTAATTTTTTATAAATCTTTGTGAAGATTAAAGTTTTTCATTCTATTCCATTTTCTCCTCCCAAATAAGGGCTTAAAGATTGATAATTGTTCTTTTAAAACAGATTAAAAAAACTCGATATCCATGTGATTTATGGTTAATTTATTGTATTAATCTTTTTCTTTGTTAATAGGAAAAAATAAGTGTGTTGTAGTTCAACTTACATCTTTTAGTATTTTCAATAGACATTCAGGTTTAAATCCTTATTTTTCCACTTATCGAGTTATTAAAAGGACTAAAAAAAAGATGATAAAATGTGAAAGTTTTCTTTTTCGCCTCATAATCCAGTATGGAGTGCATTTGGCTTTTGCATTTTTTTTCCTTTTGCTTTTTCTCACACATTTTAAGTTATAAACATAAAAGTTGTCAAAAAACAAAAACAATATATTTTGATAAGTCAAATAAGTTACCAAAAATAAACTGTTCCTAAACACACTAAAACTTGGCAATAAATTTGGGCTGAATGAAGCGCTTAATTGTAATAACGGGGATGTGTTTAATTTTTGGAAGATGATGGCTAGGGGTGTGCAGCCAACCCACCAATCTACCAAAACTGATTCGACCCAACCCAATCTACAGGGTTAGGTAGGTTTTTAGGACTTGGTGGGTTGGGTTACAAATTTTTTTTGATAGCGGGTCGGGCTAGGTTCGAGTCATAAAATTCCAAACCCGCCAAACCCAACCCGACCCACCTATATATTTAATACTATATATTTAAAATATATTATATAATTAATAAAAAATTTTAAATAACCAGCTCTTCTTATCCTATATAAAAATAAATTAGTTCACACAAACTCTAGAACCTTTTCTCTTAATGTGCCACCTCCCACTCCCCTCTCCGACTTCACTCCCTTTTGAACCCTCTCTCCCTCTGCTGAGTCACTGCCGTCCATCAGCTATCATCACTGCCTCAGCGGTGGTTCTATCTTTTTGGTGGTAGTTCTCTTTTCTGGTGTTAGGTAAAATTTCTCAATGTTTTTTTTTCTCTCTCTTTCTCTCTCGCTTTATTTCTCTTTCTCTCGCTTCTCTCTCTCTCTCTCTGTTTATCTCTCTTACCGTGGTGGATTAGTATTTATTTTTTGCTTTGTTGATTTCTTAGTTTTCTTTTTATTTATTTTTAAATGATTTTGCGTTGTCTCAACCACAGGTTTCTTTCTTACTCTGGTGGTTCTCTCTTCTGGTGTTAGGTGCAGGTACTTGAGTTTCTTTCTCTTACTCTATTTCTCTTTTTCTGGCTTCTCTCTCTCCTCTCTCTCGCTCTATTTGCTTATCTCTCTTGCCGTGGTGGATCAATGTTTTGTTTTTGCTTTGTTAATTTCTTAGTTTTTTTGTGGCCGATTTTTAAATGTTTTTGCTTTGTCTCAACTTACAAGTCAATTTCTTACTCTACAATATATTCTCTAACTTGTTTGACCCTACAATATTTACTCTACAATATTTGTTGTGTCCCTTTCTCTCTATCTTGCTATGTACGTTTCTCTTTGTCTGACCCTCTCCTTATTGTTTTTACTATTGTTGTTTAGTCATTAGTGTTGTTTGCCTTTAAGGAGTTACATTGATACTAATCTTTGTTTTTTTTTTTAATATATTTATATTTATATTTTTTTTGCTCAATTTAATAATAATAGTAATAAAAAATTGTCTAACTCATGGCTTCACCATGATGGGTTAGGTCAAAAAATTCCCTTAACCCGACCCATGCACACCCATGGGTAATTTGAGAATGAGGCGTATGGGTTTATAGAGGAGGGCAAGATTGTGAGCTTGGTGGAGTTGATGAATAGGGTCTGATGTGGGATGAGATTGTGTGGGAGAATCATTTGCAAGTTGCAACCCACAAAGTTGGAGGAGCTTAAGGTGTGCTAGTTTGTGGAATTAAAATTGGGTGGGGAGGCTATATTGGATAGTATGAAAAAGAGTAAAGGAGCATGGGTTTTTGGGCTATAGGAACTCGAAGAGCTTGTATATTTAATTTCCTGGATTGATAAGATAAAAGTCTACAAGATTGTGTCTTTTAGTAAAGTGCTCATGACATGTGAATGTGTCTTTGGCTTTTGGGATATTTGGGAGGTGTTGTTAGCAATGCAATGTTTTGGGTCTTTTGACGTTGCTCTTAAATAAAGCTCGGATGAAAGAGGTTTCGTTGATTGGTTTCATAGAACAAAATTAGTGAACTTTTATGTTTTGTGAATTTTCCTGTAATGGCAAACAATGATGCTGTTGTACTTACAGATAACATTAGGCTTTTATTTCTCTTTTGAGATTGTGTTATCTAGAGAAAATATTTATGAAAATTTATGATTTCTTTCTGAATTTCCAAATATTCTGAACGAATTCAGAAAAAAAGTTCACGTCTTTGACAATCGTTTTGCATTCACCATAGTTCTGCTCCAATCCCTATAGATAAGATTTGGAGAATATCTATAATTATGATTTTTTTTTTTCAATATATAAAAAAATATCTATAATTCAAATTGATAACTAGATGTAACCTAGCTAGGAAAGGTTTTCAACCAGGCTGTGCACGTGTTATGGCTCGTGCCATCAATGTCTATACTGTCTTCTTTTGGATTTTGGAATTTTCTTTCATGTTCTATATAAAGTTGAACAAGAAAGCCAGTACACACAACAAATTAAAATATCTACAGTGTTTTTCTTTGGCTAAAAATTAAGCTTCTATCTGTGAAGGCACATCAGACACATGCTGCTGATGGTAAAGTTGCTGACAGTTGGTGATAAGGCTGCTGGTAAAAGACCTATAGTATAGGTAAAATTGGAGGTAAACTACAGGTAGCATAGTGTAGTTGAGAAAGGGAGTAGTCTGTTACTGTTTATGTACACGTGTCAGAGTTTGGGAGCAATTGATTGAGAGTTAGTTAGGTTAATTCCACTCTTTACGGATCTGGTTACCATTATATATATTGGGGCTTGTATCTGTTTCATTAATGAATAAGAACAGAATTTTCTTCCATCAAATCTCTCTCTCTCGTTCTTCTCTGTTTTTCCTTTATTTCTTTCTTCTTGCATTGCATTACTTTTCACTATCTACAAGCCTCTTAGTATAGTTCCAAATACCCCATTTCTTCATCTATTTATTTCTTTACCTACAGTAGTTTCAAAATGAGCTGGTGGTTAGCTAGGTCTATTGGAGCTGCAAAGGTATAAATTCTCTTACTATTTCTATATATGCGAACACGTATGCTATTATGAATTTTGTACAAGGATTAAGAAAATGAAAAAGGACCAACACTAGTTCCACTGTTATATATATATATATATATATTGAAAAATTATACTTTATATATGATAATTTAGAAATTTCAAGAAGTAGCAAATTAAGTCTCAACCCACGTGTTTAATTAAGCTATTAGCAAGTGTTGTTTTGTTTTTTTTTTTTTTTTGAGAATGTGCTTCTAGCAGTTTATTATAGGATTGAGTTTTTTTTTCCTCAAAACTATAGGGTTTAACTTTAATTTTTATTACGTTACTTTTATAATTAAAGGGTTTAATTTGATCCACCTCTAAAGTTTAAACTTATTTAGAGTTTTAAATGAAAATTTACCTAACTATTTTTGTTTTACTCATCAACTGATTTGAAGAAGAAAATTAGATGATATATATTTTGTCTCATATTTAGCAAATAAACTACAAAAAAAACATACGAGTACCAAGCCCATACCCAATTCCTTATATATAGCCACTCACTTCTCCTTCGTTAATCCAACTAAAAAAATACGAGTTAATTATCAGATTATGGCAACAACAACAACAACATCATTCTAATCCTTATTTAACTCTTTCTTTATGAATTTAACAGAAGAGATCTGATGAAGATTATGAAGCACCAGGAAGCTACCAAAGTGTAGGCTTAGTGATTGGTGTGACTGGCATCGTGGGCAATAGCCTAGCTGAAATCCTACCACTCTCAGATACCCCAGGCGGGCCTTGGAAAGTCTATGGTGTGGCACGACGTCCACGCCCAATTTGGAACAAAGAATACCCAATTCAGTACATCCAATGCGATGTCTCTAACCCTAATGAAACCCAAACCAAGCTTTCCAAACTCACCGATGTGACCCACATCTTCTATGTCACATGGGCTAGTCGGCCCACTGAAGCCCAAAACTGTGAAACCAACGGTACCATGTTCCGCAATGTTCTACGTGCAGTGATTCCCCACGCGCCGAACCTCAAACACATCTGTCTCCAAACAGGTGCCAAACACTACGTAGGACCCTTCGAATCCTTTGGCCAAATCAAAACCCATACCCCACCTTTTACTGAGGACATGCCACGTTTGAACGTGTTCAATTTTTATTACACTCAAGAAGATATTTTGTTAGGGGAAATTAAGAATAAAGAGGGGTTGACTTGGTCAGTCCATAGGCCTAATGTGATATTTGGTTTTTCACCGTATAGCTTGATGAATATTATTGGTACACTTTGTGTGTATGCAGTTATATGTAAGCACGAGGGGATTCCTTTGAAGTTCCCTGGGAGCAAAGTGGCTTGGGAGAATTACTACGTGGCTTCAGATGCTGATCTTATTGTTGAGCAACAAATTTGGGCTGTGGCAGAACCTAGTGCTAGAAATGAAGCTTTTAATTGTAACAATGGGGATGTGTTCAAGTGGAGGAATCTTTGGAAGGTGTTGGCTGAAAAATTTGGGATTGAGAATTTTGGATTTGAGGAGGGTGAGAAAGTTAGCTTGGAGGAGTTGATGAAGGATAAAGGTCCGGTGTGGGATGAGATTGTGAGAGAGAATCAACTACAACCCACTAAGTTGGAGGAGGTTGGTGTGTGGTGGTTTGTGGATTTGTTGCACAATGTAGGAGATTTTGTGGATAGTATGAATAAGAGTAAGGAGTATGGATTCTTGGGGTTTAGGAATTCTGAAAAATCATTGATCGCTTGGATAGATAAGATGAAAGCTTACAAGATTGTGCCTTGAAACAGGACTGGCTTAACTCAATACAACTTGAGCCTAAGGCAGTATATCAAAAACTTTAAATAAATCTTTTTATTTAAATATTCCTTAAATAATATTTAGTTTGTAAATAATATATGTACAAATATTTTCAATTAAAAAAAAAACACTTATTGGCTCACTCTCCCCCCAACATTTGGTAGTCTTTCTCTTGAAGGGGCCCTAGGCCTGGCTTAAGCCTAGGCTGGCCTTGCCTTAAGGAAGAAAATGTGAATAAATGTTAGATGCAGCATCTTGTTGGTAAAGGAATGTTCGATACGATCCATGCGAGATCTACATGCTTTTAATCCTTTTTGTAATTGTGTTTTTGTTGTGGACTTTTGTGGGTGTGTACAATAGCTGACCCACATACATTGTGTCATTGTGTTTTTGCCTAGTTAATAAGAAAAGAAAAGAAAAGAGCTGTTCATAAATACATTACTTTTTTTTTTTTTTTTACATACTATTAAACTAATAAGTTGTGATTAATGTAAACATCAATTTTAAACAAGCCCACCACCAATGCAAATTTTCACACCAATCAAACACTTCCCACGATAAGCTGAGAAATTGTGTGCTCCGGACTTGCTAAATAAAAAATGGTTTCTGTGGTCATATTGAAGGCAAAGGTTCTGTGGCCCAAGGAGGATAAGTTTTCTAGGTCAGGCAGCTAGACTTGACAAACAAAAGACCATGTTAAATGCATTGTGCATATAACACTTAGATGCCATTTTTGCCACTAACTTCACCTATCTTTGCTTCTCACAACAATTAGAGCCCGTTTATCTGAATCCATTCTCCACTCCACAGGCATCTAAACCAAACTAACAAAGATCTTATCGGGATCGCAATGTACAAACTGACTAATATGAAGAATATCAATTGTTGCAAATTAGTCAATATGAAAGAATATCGGTGGAATATCGCTCTTGTTGATCCATTCCAACGTGGCTGATATTTCTATATTTCAAACTTGATAGTTGATAAATTGACGCAAAATCGGAAAGGTTTTCATTTTTCAACAAGGTTGTGCAAACAAAAAGCAATACGGACACTCGCATGTCCAAAATATGTCGACATTTTGATCCCAATCTCCATTGTATTCAACGGAAATCTTGTCCAAATTTGACTTTAAACATTTTCAACTTTCAAGTTCATCCATTCACTTCTTCTAGTATTCTATGCAGTGAGGTTAGGCCTAGTACAGTATGTCATGGCTTATGTCATTTATGTGGACTGTCTTCTTTCTGATTCTGGAATTTTCTTTTTTATGTTCTATATAAGTTGAAGCAGATAGCCAGTACACAAATCAGATTAGAATATTTATTTTTCTTTGGCTAAATAAATAGTTAAGCTTACATATCTACAAGCCTCTTACAGTAAATTCAGAATGAGCTGGTGGTGGGCTAGATCTGTTGGCGCTGCAAAGGTATAAAATCCCTCACTCTTTCTATATACACCAAGACTATGCTATTATGAATCTTTTACACCAACACATATGCTAACTCTTTCTCTATGAATTTTACAGAAGAAATATGAGGAAGATTATGAAGCACCACGAAGCTACCGAAGTGTAGGCTTAGTGATTGGTGTGACTGGCATTGTGGGCAACAGCTTATCTGAAATCTTGCCACTCTCTGATACCCCAGGTGGACCTTGGAAAGTCTATGGTGTGGCACGTCGTCCACGCCCAAATTGGAACAAAGACCACCCAGTTGAGTACATCCAATGTGATGTCTCTGACCCAAAAGAAACCCAATCCAAACTTTCCCAACTCACTGATGTCACACACATCTTCTATGTCACATGGGCTAGTCGGCCCACTGAGGCCCAAAACTGTGAAACCAACGGTACCATGTTTCGTAACGTGCTACGTGCGGTGATCCCCCATGCGCCAAATCTCAAACACATATGTCTACAAACAGGTGACAAACAATATGTAGGACCCTTCGAAACCTTTGGCAAAATTGAACATCATAGCCCACCTTTTATGGAGGACATGCCACGTTTGAATGTGCCCAATTTTTATTACACTCAGGAAGATATTTTGTTTGACGAAGTTAAGAATAAAGAAGGTTTGACTTGGTCAGTCCATAGGCCTAATACTATATTTGGGTTTTCACCCTATAGTTTGATGAATATAATTGGCACACTTTGTGTATATGCGGCTATATGCAAGCACGAGGGGCTTACTTTGAAATTCCCTGGAAGCAAAGAGGCTTGGGAGTATTATTATGTGGCTTCGGATTCTGATCTTATTGCTGAGCAACAAATTTGGGCTGTGGTAGATCCTAATGCGAGGAATGAAGCATTTAATTGTAACAATGGGGATGTTTTTAAGTGGAAGCATCTTTGGAAGGTGTTAGCTGAGCAATTTGGGATTGAGAATTATGGGTTTGTGGAGGGTGAGAAATTTAGCTTGGTAGAGTCGATGAAAGATAAAGGTCCAATGTGGGATAAGATTGTGAGAGAGAATCAGTTGCAATCTACAAAGTTGGAGGAAGTTGGAGTTTGGTGGTTTGTGGATGCAATGCTGAAGGGAGGGGATTATGTAGATAGTATGAATAAGAGTAAGAAGCACGGATTCTTGGGGTTTAGGAACTCCAAGGATTCGATGATTACTTGGACAGATAAGATGAAAACTTACAAGATTGTGCCTTAAAAGAAGAAAATGTGAATATCATTGTTGGATAAAATTACTTGTAGTAATGGAATTTTTTGTTGTTGTTTGATAAAATAACTATGCGATAGAAGCACTATTTAAATCCAATTTTTTATTTGTGTTTTTGTTGTGGACTTTTGTGAGGGTGTGCAAATTTGTCTATAACCCTTTCGTCATAAATTTTCTTGTAATGAGTATGATATGTACAATAAAATGTATTTTCCTGATAAAAAAAGAAAAGTGTAATGCATATATGTATTGGTTTTTTTAAGTTCTGTTGAGATGGTAATTTGTGATTAATCTAACATCAATTTTATAGGAGCTCACCACTAACACAATATTGTGTGTGGATAAGCATGTACTTCTAGACAATCTGAAAAGAAGTTTATTTCCGTGGTCACATAGAAGGAAAAGGTTTTGTGGCCAAAGGGAGGATAGGTTTTCTAGCTTAGACAAATAGACTAGACAAACAAAAGAACGGAAATAAATATAAATTTAAAATACGAATGATAGAAATGTCCTATTTGATCATACTCCAAACCAACCTCCATGAATGAACTTAGCTACGATTAGGCTAAGGTTTTGGTTTGTATATGTGATGGCACAAGATTAAAACCAAGTCTTGAATGGGGCGTATATCATGCTTTTGTAGAACATATGATATTGAGTTCTATTACTTATTTTTAGAAACTAAGATTGGTGTTGATTTGTTATGTTAACTTGTTTCTTGACTGACCCTATAAATACTGGAATAAGAAATGGAATACATTAATCCTCAAAATGACTGATCTTTCAACTTTGTTCATTGAGTTGTTGGCTCATTGTTGGGTTCAGATACTCTTTACAGTACTTGAATGCTTGAATTTACATTGTGCAATTCAAAACTTTACTTGAGTGCTTGAATCCCAGTTTCTAAGGTTACCTTAGTACTATCATTTATTTGCCAATAGCTAGTATTACTCTTAAAAGGTTGTTGGAATATTTTTATATAAAATACAATATTTTAAATATTAATTAATTGCTGACTTAAGTGACTTAAAATTTATACCTTTTAAATTCTTTTTTTCAGCAAAATCTGTCATTTAACTGCTTTTATCTTTTGTGCTCAATTTAATGAACATAAAATGCTTAAACGGTTTATCACTTTTATGGCTATCAATCCTTTAGTAATTTTCAAACGTTTTGAATACAAAAACATCATAAAGTTTAACTTGATTTAAACATGATTTAATGACCAGTTGGCACATATCTTTTCTATATATTCAGCCCTATATGTCTGGCCATCATATAGAGATATAGAAGAGAAACTTTATCAATGTATATTTTCATGCAATAGAAAACTATCCATATATTTACTTTGTTAGTTTTCTCATCTTTTATGAAAATAATATATCCTTGTATATGCTATATTTCTGGGTAAAAGAAAAGTATTATTAAGAGCTTCATATCCTACAAGCAGTGTAGGCTTGAAGCATAATTAGCGAAGGTAGTTGAGTTGTTGTATCCTGGGAGTAGCATGCATAGTGCTTAGTCTACTACATCGAAAATCTCATAGACGTGTATTGTCTCAAGATAGTGACATGTTCCATGCCTCAACCCCGCCATCTAAAAATGTATATGAATTGACGGTAAATTAATTCTTGTTATAAGATTATTTTAAAGTATCATCAAGGTAACATCTCTCCAGTATTCTCTAATTTTATGGTAAATCTAATTTACGTAAATTTTAGTCATTTATATGATATGTTGAATGTAATGAAATTCAGTTTATTTATCAATTATTATTCTCACGAACAACAAAGGTTTCCAAGGTACCAATGAAGTTTGAATTCACCCAACGCTTGAAAAAACTCTTCTTCTTCTTCTTCTTCTTCTTCTTCTTCAAACTCTGATTCCATGCCATTGGTTATTTTTTTAATAAAAAATTTGTTACCTTCCTTTGCAATTACCTAGAACACTTTGTTTTTGTTTTGATCTTAATTTTATGAATTTCTCTTTTTAAAATTTTGACTGCTGAAAAGTTATTGCAATGTATTGATATTGTAAATTGTAGAGTTTGAGATACTTGTATGCCTGTTGGTATGTTAAATTGAAGTTTTCTATATGAAATATATGTTCATTGTTATGGAATAGTAATATTGATATAATGTTCAAACATGGACAAAATTGGCAAATGCCCTATTCGGACAAAATAAGCAGCATTTTGCCTCATTTTTCAAACTAATTAGGAGAATGCTCCTCTTTTGAAACAATGATGCGGTTGTACTTCATGGTCAAATTTTAAACACAAAAAGCCTTATTTGGCTTTTGGGATTATATATTCTCTAGACAAATTTTTCTAGCTCTTTGATTTCTCTCCGTTTGATCAAATGTTCCAAACAAATTCGTAAGATACTATATCAGAATGCACTTATCTGATATGGTTTTTGCAATACACAATAAGCCCAAGTCCTATCCCTTTGTTGCCTTAAAAAAAAAAAAAATTCCAAGTCTATATACTGTAGCTAATGTCATTACTAATTTAACAGGTTTATTTAGACCTGGTATACTTGTATAATGTATTCTTTCTTTTTAAACCACAAGCTCTCATGGTTGATTAGTGATATCTACGTGCTCGTCACTTCGTTGTTAGATGCTTTTATCTAGCTGCAA
Source organism: Quercus ilex subsp. ballota (assembly GCA_032727855.1). Classification (NCBI taxonomy): domain Eukaryota; kingdom Viridiplantae; phylum Streptophyta; class Magnoliopsida; order Fagales; family Fagaceae; genus Quercus; species Quercus ilex. The sequence goes on from CM064909.1 coordinate 3,374,673, forward strand.
CGTAAACTGGTTGAGCCCCTAAAAGAGTCGAGTGGGCCAACTGAATCCTCGAGTAAAATTGGGCTCCAGATATGGGCAAAAATTAAAGGACTCCATATTGAATTAAACCGTGGGCCCAAACCTTTTGCAGTCCATCTGGATCTATATCTTTTAATGGGTCTTAACCCAAGTTCTATATTTATTCTCTTGGATTTACAATCTAAGGCTCTTGTTGAAGGAATAGAAAAGTGGGAGAATAAAAAATTAGTAAGAGAATAAAAAAGTAGAGAGATAGAAAAGATTTAGTTTTTTTTTTCGTATGTGTTTGGTTAGAGGAGTGAGAAAGTGGAAAGATGGAAAACTCTTTTATTTGGTTGAAAAGAAAAGTGGAAGGATAAAAAATGTAGTTTATAGAAATTGACTTTTATACCTTTGTAACATAATATGTAAGAAATAATTTATTTGTACTCATTAAACAATATTAGCATCTAAGCACACGCTCACACACGTGCTTAGAGATTCTTTTATTTTTTTAAAGGTAAATAATTTTCATTCATCATAATTTAAAATTGATACAATTTTTAATTACAAAATTACCTAGGGGTGTGAGTGATGAGATTTATATGAAAAAATTAGTTAACTTACAAACGCAAAAATTTCATTATACCCCTAAGTAATTTTGTGATAAAAAAATGTCTTAATTCTGAATTATAATAAATGAAAATTATTAACCTTTGAAAAAATAGAAAAGCCTTTAAAAAAAAAAATGAGGGGGGGGGGGGGGGTGGGGGGGTGTGGGGAACCCCACAACTGTTAACACAATAAACTAAATACCATGACCAAAAAAGGTCACTCCCTGTTTAAAGGGTGTTGCAAAGTGATCCCACTCAATAACCTGGTCAAAAAGAAAAGAAAATTAATTCCCACAACTGTTTAGCTATTAAAATAAATACCACAAAAAATCCTTAAAGATATTACTAGCCTCATCACACGTGCAAAGCACGTGCAATGAGACTTTTTTTTTAGTGGTCCTATTTAGTATTTTGTAGCAAAATAAAATTTTGTATTTTTATTTTATATATATAATTTTTATTTTGAGAATCTAATTTATAAGTGGATAAAGCAATTTGAAATTAGTAGGAGAATTTTCAAAAATAAATAAATAAATAATAGGAGAGTGACCCTATTTTTTAGGCAATGTTTTAGTGAGAGTTAAAGTTGTATTTTTACCAGATTGTCCTTTAGTTTTATCTCTACTTAAATATAGAGGTGTAGAGGCATTTTTGAACAAAAAAAAAAAAAAAAGGAATTCAAATAGGAGAAGCCCCTTAAATAATAATATAGATTAAGTGAACTATACCAAAGACAAACCCATGTGTATAAATCACACAATAAGCAAATTCTTACCTAGTGCAAAGAAAGTAACATTTGACAGGAATCCTCGGCTATGAATTAATTTGGATAAGCTAAATATTCTCATGAGTATTATGGCAGAAATCTAATTTCATGTAACTTGCATCTAAATAAAGGAAGAATAACTTGTGATTGTGGGAGAGTGATAGTTTTATTTGAAGTTTTAGCATTTTGAACATTAGTATTTTACTTGAGTTTTTAAACGTGTAGTTATTTGCAAACTTGTACCTTTTATAACTTTGATTTTGAAAAAAAAAAAAATGGTGGCCAGGGTAGTTTTTTTGTTTGTATAAAATATGTGATAGCTTTTATTTTATTTTTTTCATAGGAACGTGGGCTTTTTTTTCATTAGGTTTTTTTGTTTTTAATTTTTATCAATTTACGGTTTTAACCCAATTTCTTATGTTTTAGAAAGAAAGATAAGTTTATTAAATTAAGGCTATTTTTAGGAAAAGAAATAGTATTTTTAGAAGTAAAAACTGCAATAACTAACTTTTTGAATCCTCTTAATATATAGAGATAAACATTAACACGTTATACATATAAATTTATATTATTTTTCTTTGTTATTATATATAATATTATATATTTATTTATTGCTGGGAGGAAAAAAAAAAGGCAACATAGACATGGGCAACAAAACACACTATTCAACAAATATCTATACATTCTTCGCCTGTTTAAAAAATGTGGCAATTTGGTCATTTTTCAGCAAAAAGACTAAAACGTGGCAGTTTGAGAAGCATTAAAAAAGCTGGGGCAGTTTGGTCATTGTCCAGCAACATGTGTTTTCATGCCTGTTTTTTTTATAATTCAGAGATATGGATTTTTTGTGAGCCTGGGTGGAAAATGCCAAGACCCCACCAAAAAATTTCAATCCCTTTTCTCCTTACCAAACAACACCCACTCTTATTTTCGCTCATTTATTTTCTATCTACCCTATTCCACCTCCAACCAAATATACCCTAAGTTCCAATATGCCCCTAATATTTTGAAATGGAGCAATGTTATGGTATCAACTTATTGCCAAGAATTTTGTAGTCCAACTGACAGTTCTTCATCTTAAAAAATAAAAAAGAAAAAAGAAAAAGAGAAGACATTTATGATTTAAATCCTCATTCTCCTATTGTAACTATGGAATTAAACAAAAAACAAAAAAAATTCTTACTCTTTTTATATATGCAAACACATTTGCTATTAGCGTTAGTGTTCCTATTTTGAATTTTGTTATACATGAACTTAAATATTAAATTTAATAAATTAAATCCTATAATTTCAAAATAATAAATTAAACACGATAGTTTCAAAAACAACAAATATAAACCATCATTTACCAAAACAACTTTAGCCCGTGAAACACAATCCTATATAGAACCAATGTTACCCATATGCCATATTACCTACAAATATGTAAGAACCCAAAAATGGCCCAAGCCCACTTAGAGTTACGGTGTTAGGTGTTTTAGGTCCAATGCAATTAATTTGTTAGAGGGTGGGTTTCCAAGGTCAACTTTAATACTTTGCTATGATCTAGATATGAAATTAGTGAAGGCTTGTAAAGTAATAAAGAGAAGCACGAAATAAGGATAAAATACTTCCTCGGATACGGCCGAGTAGGCAATATTCATAAAAGATTTGCATTCATAAAAGATTTGCTTAAGTGTTTGATACAAGATGATACTTAATCACTTCTATTCTTTCTTCAATGATTCAACCCCTTTCTTGGAGGGATTCATTTCCTTTATATAGCCCCTCTCATTGCATTTGATCCCTCGACCTGTACATCTCAATGTAGTAATTTGGATGCTTGTCCCATTAGGACTCTGCTGGAGACGGTAGAATGTGTTGTGAGTTGTGGGTTTATTGTTTAGGTGTCATTTCTTCACTAATGCGGTCAATTGAGTTGGAGCAATGCATTAAATGCAGAGGTGATTGCTACTTTTCCTAGATGTTTCCTCTCTTCTTTACTTGCATGTCTCTAATGTCTTCCATGGTGTCCTGTTCTTTGATGCAAGTGGCCAGTTGAAGAATTCCCGAGATGCACTCGTTTCTCAGACAATGGGTCTCTACATCTTCCATCCTTAGACCTTTGTCCATGTGTTGAGCCCGGGCTGGTGCATGAATGGGCCTTTTACCATCCTCGAACCGGGCCCATGGGCTCTATGTTGTGTTTGGATCCTTCCCTCCCACAAAATATATGCACAAAAACTTTCGTGGATACCACTGCACTTCTTAGGCAAGTTGGTACCTTCCCAGCGCCGCCGGGGGGGTGGTGGAGGTTGGGGTGCAAGAATTCAAGCTGTGGGCAGAACTCTACCCTTGATAGTATTTCTAATCATTATTATATATATATATATATTTCATGTGCATTACAATCATAAATAAGGAGTCTATAGTCATAACAAGAATACAAGAACATTCACAAACAACAATAAAATAGCACACGCAACACATAACAATATTTGAATTATAAGTGGAAAAATGTTGAACATTACTTTTTGTCGCAAAACTTGAGGTGGGAATCTGAGAATCTTAGACATTCCAACAGTGCCCACATTTTCTGTGTCTGTGAGCTTCTTTGCAAAACCCAGTCATGTTTGAGTGTGCAGTGTGCTCTTTCTCAATAGTGCCCACATTCTACAGATTATATATCCTACAATCTGTGGTCTGTACCTAAAGGAAAAAGTAAAACTGCGCTGTAACAGAAAGCAAATTTATGTAAACGGGAGCATCATTTGTTATTTAATATTTTTGGGGGGTGGGGTGTTATATATATTCTTTCTTTAATATATATATATATATATATATATATATTACAAGAAATCAGTAACAAATTTTTATTCAATTACCAAATAGCACAAAGAATTCTGCTATGAAATGGATCTTGGAGAGATTGATTTCAATTTAGCACTTAGCAGGAAACAATAAAGCATTTTCATAGCAGAATTCTTTTTTGGGGCTTTCAAAAGAGGAAAACATAAATGAACACTTACACTAGCTCGTTGAAAAGAAGCTCATTAGAATTTGTGACTGACGATGGTGCGCTTTGAGGGGTTTCTCTCATTCATACTGTAGGTGATGTTACAGAAAAAAGAGAGAAGGAAAGTGGTAAAGAAGATGGGATTGACTTGCTTTTTTTTTTTTAGCCGTTGGATCATTTGCTTGCAGGTGTCATTCATCAAAATAAAAAGGCGAAATTACACTATTAGTCCTTGAAGTTTATCCCGTGAGTGCTATTGGTCCTTCAAAAAATAAAAAATGAGTGCTTTTAGTCCTTTTATTAACTACAGTTAGTATTAATGTTTGTGACTAACAAAATAGTGACATGAAATTTATTTAACTGATGTGGCATTCTTTTAATAAAAATATTATAAAATTGAATTTACACGTCATAATCCCCATAGCTGATTGAATAAACTAATTCTCTGAAAACCAGAGCATAGCTCGCCTAGCTTTCTCTTGTTTCCTATTGTTTCTTTCCCTCTTCTCACTAGCAGGTAACTGTTTTTCTTCCACAAAAAGTCTTCAACTTAAAATACAATGATGGGTTTTTGCTTGTTTGTTTTGGGTATTTTTAAATAATAATAAAAAAATAAAAACAAGCTTTTTACTTTCTTCAGCATTTTCACGCATTTGCTTCAAAACTCAAAACAACTTCATTTATTTTTATTTTTTCTTTTTAAATTTCTACTTCCTTCAGCAACAAAGGTGGTGTCCCTCTTCAAATCTCAGGGTCTAAACCTGGTCAAGGTATTCAATACCGACTTGGCAATTCTCAACGCCCAATCTGGATCTGGAATCAAAGTCACAGTTTTCAACCCAAAAAGCAAGTCCTTCCCCTCCACATGGGTTCAGAAAAACATCGCAGTCTACCACCCTTCAATCCAAATCGAAGCCATTGCAATGGGCTACGAAGTCTTTGTCGACCCACATAACACGACTCAATACCTCATGCCCACCATAAAAAATCTTATGGGTTTTTGACGTGTAAATTCAATTTTATAATATTCTAATTTAAAAAATGCCACATCAGCTAAATAAATGCCATATCACTATTTTATTAGCTACATAAATATTAACACTAACCATAGTTAATAAAAGGACTAATAGTGCTCATTTTTTAAACATGAGGGACCAATAGTGTTCACTTGAAACTTGAAGGACCAATTGCGCTTATAGGGTAAACTTTAGGGACCAATAGTGTAGTTTCGCCAAATAAAAACTAGAGAAAAATGGAGGGTTTAAACGGGAGGGGAGCCAGACCCTACTTACAATCAAGAACTCCTTGTATTGTATTGTTAGGAGTTAAGGGCAGTAATACAAGATTTGAAAATATTAAGCTACCATCAATTTTGTTACCTAAGGTTTAGAAACTCTATGATTAAATTTGATTAATGTCATGTAAAAAATATAATTTAAAAAAAATGTCAAAGTTACTATTATTTTAATATAAAAATTGTACAAATTAACTTGATAATGAATATGATTGATAACACATCAACAACATAATAATTAAATCTCTTACTCTTTTTTTTTTTGTATTGGATTTCAAAGTTGACACATCAATTTGTAAAAGTTATGTAATAAAATTTGTAATATTCTTAGCATCATTAACTCTTACCTTTTTGTGTTGTGTTTAAAGGTTAACATATAAATTTTTTAGGTCTATGTAGTAAAAAATTTAGTATTCCTAGCATCACTTAAAAGAAATTCAGCAAGAAATTAAAAGAGTTGGAGAACAAACCTTATCCCAAAAATGGATGAGATCGGCATCTTGCTGGTCAATAGCTTTTGAAGTTGACCACAAGTAGTCTCCGGATGGATTCACAAATGTACTGTTGGTACCATTTGCACCAATATACAGGGAGAAATTGGCCTGACTAAGACCTATATCACCATACTGCATGACATGAGAGCCTTCTGCAGAGTCATTATTTAACGTCCTCACTTTAATTTGTGAACACCAACATATAGAAATCAAAAATGTTATCAGCAATTAATAAAAGCACAAACAACATCTAGACACTTTTGATATGATAGCAAGATTTATCCTGATATTTGTATCCATTGTTGACATAAAGGAAATTAGGAAGATTTGAAAAAAAATAATTGATTGTGATTTTGACTTGTTCTTTTTACAAGACAAGAGATCTAATGATTAAAGTTAGAATCCATTTGATTTCTTCATACATATTTTGTCGGTTAGATTAGGTCATGAAAATTTGAAAGGTACTCTTCTCTTTTCATTTTAAACTTAATAAAAAAAAAATTAAAGCTTTAATATTTTTTTTTTTCTATTAAGTGGTTAGGTTAGTTAAATTATCAAGCTTGAAAGAAGAGTGAACCTAATTAAAAATTTCAATCTCAAATGAGATTAGTAAGTTACACTAGCTTAGTAAATTAGAAATGCACACGGGGTGTCAAACTCTCATTTTACTTTTTATTCCATTCGGCTTCGTTTGGGAGGAGGGAATGGAAATGAATGAAAATAATAATTTTAGAATATTTTTTCATTCCCTTGTTTGAGAGTTTTAATGGAGGGAATGGAAAATCTATTCCCTTGTTTGGGAGTTTAAGTGAGAGGGAATAGAATGGGTAGAAGGAAACACTCATTCCTATCTATTCCCTCCAAACCTCAAATTTTCATTCTCCTTGAAATTGGAAGTAATGGGAGGGAATGGAATTAGATTTAATGAATTTTTTTACTAAAACTCCCAAAATACCCCTATATATTCAACCCTTTATTTTAAAATATGAGGTCTAATAATAATATTGTCATAAAATGATTCCATTTCATTCCCTCCATATTACTCCCAAACAAGATTACTTACATTTCATTCATTTTCATTCCTTTATTTTAAAACATTTAATCAAAGTAACTTAATTCCATTCCATTTCCATTCTTTTCCATTCCTTTCCCTTACTTAAATACATTCCATTCCCTTATAATCATTTTGTTCCATTCCATTCCCCTATGAACTCCCAAACGAAGCCTTATTAAGAAAAGTGGAGGTGTCACCTGAACTAGAATTCATTGATCTAAGAATTTCAAAAAGAATATTGCAGAATTGGTTCTTACCAATTTGTACTGCTGTTGTAAAGTTTCTGTCGTCAGATTATGTATGTCACTGCTTACAAACTCACACTATTAGAACTTAGAACTCGCACAAACAAGTATAAATTGAACACTATCAAGGTTTACACAGTACACTTCTTTCAAGCAAAAAAAAAAAAAAAAAAAAAAAAAGAAGTGTATACATATAATTTTTGTTTTTCCTAATAAAACGCCTAAACAGAAGTGATCAAATAAAGATAATCAACCTAAGGTGAACCTGATATTTGCAAGCTACTTTTTTTTTTCCTCATATAACTAACATGATTGATACAAATTATACAAATATCGTGCATACCTGTCTTCCATCGAAGCCACACTATACAAGTCAACCAAACATGTTTGATATTCTGGGGGGGGGGGGGGGGGGGGGTGGGGAGGATTTATAGGATCTCCAGGGCAATAAGTTCCCCAATTGCTCTCATTTGCGTTTGATGCTGCAGTTACATAGATATTCATAGCTTCAGGAAGAAGGCCCTCAAAGATGCTTCCAGACTCACAAGCTTCAAGATAAAAGACCTACAATTTCATAAGTATTCCAGCTAAGAGTTAACATCTCGCTAAAGAGTAGTTGTGATGTATGCCTCAAGGAAATGAGTGATATGCAACACTACGAATGAAAGATAAGATTTTTATTCTTCAATTTATAACATACCAAGCTTTTATAGGTCCCAATAGAGTTCTTCTTCAAAACATCGATCAGATCTCTAGCAACAAGAAAAGGAGGGGTAGGCATCCCTTAAAAATTACAATATGCAAAAGAGAATTTCAAAATGATCATGTAATCAAATCGTTTATAATTGCCAGAAAAAAAAAAAAATCTCAAAAACATAAATTCTCCCCATCATACAACACAGATTAATTTCTTGAGTTGCATGCCTTTGTAACAAGTTTAAGCTCCGACCAACTGCTTAGGAAGACAAGAATAATGATTTGAAGTTTGAAACTACAAGTAACCTAAGGACTCAATTTTTTCTTCATAGTTGACACAACGTGTTGTGACTGAAGCAATATGTATCTAGTAATTGCTGGCCTCATTTGTCATGCATCCTTTCTAATTTGTTGGTCCATCGAAATTGATTGTTTGCTTGATTCAAACAATTACAGTAAAAGATAGTTCATTGATGATCATATCCACAATTCAAAATTTCCAATTTGAACTAGGGTACAGCTTTGAAAGCCAAAATTCAGACAAAAGTCTATACTTTTATCTATATGGAAATATTATTCCTGTAATTTCATGGTCATGATACGATATTTAATAAAAGTATGTGTTGAGGTTCAAAATTAAATGGCCACAAACCAAGGCCCAAAGAAGTAAAAATGTTGGGCTCATCTCACACAAAATAAATGAATAATAAAACTAGAAAGGCTAGGCTCTCACAATAAAGAAAAGAGAGAAGAAAGAAAGAAAGGGCAAGAAGCCCAGAGGATTGGAATCTAGAGATCCATAAAAAAAAAAAAAAAAAAAAAGCCCAAACCAGGCAGAACCAGCGAACCAAAGAAAGCCCAGAAAGAAGAACTGGGTCGGGATCCTAGAAGCCCCCAGAGTCAGGGAATCCCTGGATGCGTAAAGTAAGATTGAAGCAAATTCAAAGAGAGATAAAAGACAAAGGGCATGTGGGTCTCATGCTCCAAACATGCAGTGGAGCCAGGAGGTACGAAGCAAAGCGCAGTAGCCTGGTTCCAACCATTTGGACAAAGTGACAAGGAAGAGTACAACTGAAAAAGCTAGAGAACTGAGAAGAAAAGGCCAAATAGCTTCAGACCAACCAACGGAGAAATTTGGAAATAGAAAACAAGCTAAGGGACTTTCATTTAGTCGCACCAAAAGCAAGAAACTATGAGAAAAAAAGGAAACAACATGACTCTGAGCAAACAGACACGACACAAACTCTAAGGGGCAAAAGGGGAAAATCACCGGTACCCCGGAGCCCGATCTGTGCTATAAAAAGAGGAAGGGGTCCATGCTACAGGGCATTCGAATTCTGAGATAGAGATTCACTTTCAATTAGATCATTGAGGCATTCATAGCCATATTTATGAAGTCTCATAAAATTATAGAAAGAACTCTATAAACTTAAGAGAAAACAGAGGAACTGCTCCCGGTATCCCAGGGACAACCACTATAGTACATGCTCGGATTCAACAAATTCAAACTTTGCACGTCTTTGAAGCTTGAATAACTATCAAAGTCTATAACTTTTGAACTTAGGTGAACCTTGCACCACGTCTTAGTGAGCACTGTAATCATAACTAAGGGAAATTAATAAAATGCAACTCACTAATTCAAGGATCCCTAACCTTTTCTTACATTGTATTTCATTTGTTGTGCATTCATTTACTTTTAAAATGTCATTCAATACAGATATTCTTGCTTGTTAGTTGTTTGTATTGTAGGAAGTTTGTTTTGTGCACCACTCAATTTTTAAACTGCCCCTTTTAGCTGCGGTGAATCGAGCCCAGTCCACCAAGAACATTTTATTTGGCCTAAGATCCTTGGGCCATAGTGCTGAAGAAAAAAGGCACGCTCACAGTATGCATGCCCTAGGTATGGGTAATATATATTAAGAGGGAGGAGGGAAATTTTTAAAAGCCACCCTGCAGAAGGGGGAAGGAGGGGTGGGGGGTCCCTCCCTCCGCCAGTGCAAATATGCATGTAACATTTCTATGTTTCGGTTAAGGGGTCATCAAGACAAGACAAGTTAATAAATCATGATTTGATGCTTACTGTTTAATGTTAGAATCTGGTTTTACCAAATCCCACATAGTTCCTTTATAAAACTGACAGCAAAAATAGTAGTAGCAAGATTTTTTAGAATGTGTGAAGTTGAACACTACTTGAACTCCTGTGATTCCAATGCTCTAGATCTCCTAGATTTACAATTTGTTGTGATTTACAGGTGTGCTAACATTTATGTTGTGCCATCTAAATTAAAAAGTGAGGGTGATATGTCAGGACAGTATTATTCAACTTTATTGTTATTATACTAACTCATTCTGTCACCTTAAACAAGCATCCTATGCATCTCTTTATGCCATCCTTTCTCATTAGTGTTATCCTTCTCTTATTGAGTACCTTTTTCCCTTCTCTGCTTCTTTTCTTAATTTTGTAGATTTTTTGGTATAGCAAGTAATATTGCTTACCATCTCCATTAGGAACTTGTTTCTTTTGCATTCCTTCCATATTTAGTTAATTACTTATTAAAAAAAAAATTTGAACTATAAAATCAATAGCATCTATATCGAATAGGAGCATGAATTCCTATGAATCTTAATGGTATTCATCCATACTGTGGAATCAAACATTACTATGTCCATTTTTTTCTCTCCTTTCTGTAAGCAATATTTCTTTATTTGTGTAACTTGTGCTAGAGTGATGTCATCTATAGAGATGTATTTAAATTATTCCGACTTCCTATGGTTATCATTCTGCTTACTAGATGCAATTTCTAGTCTTCAGTTTGAGGATGTTTAGCAATGAGGATGTCACAATTGGGTCATGGATGCTTTCTATGAATGTCCATCATGAAGATAACCGGGCAATATGTGACCCTCGATGCACACCTACATCTATTGCAGTATGGGACATCCCAAAATGTTTAGGTAAATCATTTTTCAAACTTATCCTATTGGTTTGTTTCTCATAAATAGTGTACTACACCAATAGCGGATGCCTAATTTCATTTTCCTAGTCTAAACTTGCTGATTGATATGTGTTGCTTAAATGTTGATGCATGAAAGTGAAGGTTTGTCTTAAGAGAAGTGAGGCTGATGCAATTATTTAAGTTTAACAAGTTTTGATTTAACCATATGCGTTATAACATGAGATCAACTTATTACATCTAACCATGTAGGGTTCAAATCTCAGACATTCACTTTTGCACATTAGTAGCTTGTGAAATGCAATGTTTTAACTTTTGTGGTTTTTTACAATTCTGCATAGATATTGTCATTTTTTTCTTCCCTCATCATGTCTTGATGATTTTCCTCTTGAATGTTTTCAATTTGATGAACCTAGCACTGAAATTATAAGATATTTTTTCTGTAGCATAATCTAATATATGAAAACTGTTGAAAATATTCAGGTTTATACAATCCAACTAACAGGCTGAAGGAGCTTCACAAGATTGGTATGTGCTCCAGAAGTCCAACCTTGCCTCCTGATGTTGATGACAGATAGTGCCTCTCTGGTCTGAGATTATACTCTCTACATTCTAGAAATACATGAATATCAACTGGAATATTTCTTGGTTCCTGGGGGAAAATAGATTTTTAAAGTTACCTTCCAGAAGACATGACATCTCCTTTGACCTTTTGTATCCATCCATTAAGTCTTGTTGTACAAGTGGTGTATTCTTAGTGAGCATTTCTCTTGCGCTATCTTCCATAGATGATTCCACTCATTACTTTACAGTACCAGTGAATATGTTAGACATCATCAATACCACCGAAATATATGAACAGTATTGCAATGCTTTTTTGTGTTGGATTCGAAAATTAATTAGAAGTGTGTACTATAACTGAGTACAATGTATCTTTGGATCACAATTGTTGTTTGTAGTTTTATGATAGCATCTTATACATGTTGTACACTCTTGTTGTTTTACCTTATACTCCGCCAATAATAGCCTACCACATCTCTTTTTATTTCCCTATAAAGTAATCAAAGTATAAAATAGGAAAAAAAAAATTTTGAGATAAGAGTGGGATGTAGGATTTTTATTCACATCTAGTTGCCAGCAGCTCCAACACTTCCATTGATGGTAGTTTCTTAATCTTCTCTGCCATAGCGGCCATACTGTAAATCATACCTAACTTATGTCAGCATATAGCCGTTATTTTTGTAGTTATACTTCGTTATTATTATTTCCTTATTTGTATCTTAAACACATGTCGAATGTATCTATAGATTCTGTACAACTCCTATTATTCCGTACAACTCCTATTATTGCCTGAATTAGGGAATATCAAATTATCCTTGATTCAAGCGTAATTAGAGCTTCTAAGATCAACTATCATTGTGTATAAATATAGAGTCATCTGTACATAGCTTAAAAGTTAAAACTCGCTAAAAAAAATATATAGATTACACAATTTATTTCACATAGCAAAGCTATGAAAGCTCGGGTCAATGATTTTCCTTTATAGGTTAGGTAGACTAAAGTTGCGAAAATGTCTACTGAAACTGTCCAAACTGTCAATTCAGTCAATTGATCAAGCAAATTTGGTCCACTAAAAACCAGATTCCAACACCTTTAACAATAATCTTTTTAGCTTTCAACCTTGATTAGAGCATTCACATCCGGTATTTTCAGATTATTCTATTTTACCATCTCAAAAATCTACTTTATCAATTATCTCATACCATTTTACAATATACCCAACATCTCAACTTTTATTTTCCTATTCTACTCATTAAAATAATATATTTACACATTAAAATAATATAATGTTGCTACAGTACCATCATATATTTTTAAAAAGTAGCTATGGTACCATTAAAATAATAATTTGTGATATAGAAAAGTTGCTACAGTGCCATCCTATATTTGCAATAGCATTGTAGCACTATGCCCAAAAAATTTGGCATATCCAATGTTTACCAGTCTAGCTATGGGCTGCTTTCGGGCTAAATTGTAAATTAGAGCTTATATTTGGCATATCTAAGTGCCAGTGCGAATGCTCTTACACCACACAATTACAATTGCAAATGTTTAAAGACTTAAAAATAAATTTATCATGGAATTAGCCATCACTAAAATTCCTAATATATAATCTGAAAAAAAAAAAAAAATTGCCTCAAATAGGCTCAGTTAAATTGCACGTCGATGTTATAATTTTGAATTTTCAACCCTCATGATCTTCTCTGCTAGATGAGTCAATTGCATGGTCATTAGTATAATTATTACTCTCAGGGTCTGTTTAGGATCCGCTTATTTTGTTGAAACTGAAATTTTTTTGCTAAAAGTACTGTAAATAAAGGTAAACGTTAATTGAAATAGTATAGTGGGACCCATGAATAGTACCAAAAAGTGTAGTGGGACCTATGAATAGTAGCAAAAATAAGCTAAATAGTAAAATAAGATGGCAAAAAATAAGCTAACCAAACAGAAACTTATTCTCTCAGCAAAAAAAAAAAAAAAAAAAAATTACTCTCAAACACAAGTGAACTTATGTAACTTTTATTTTAAATAGAGATAATGCATGTGGCATTACTTGTTGACCAACATATTTTTTGGGAAAGGATCCTCCCCATTTTTTAGTTTATATATTTTATTTTATAGATCCAAAAATATACAAAATGTTATGTAATTAAGATTGAATATAACTTTTGATCTGTAAAAGTTAATTTGAATCATGAATTGATTCAATTTAAATTTAATTTGAACCATAATTTTCATTTCCCATTCTCTTTGAGTAAAAATTCACTTGTAAGAAAAAAAAATAGCAATAAAAAAAACCAACATATATATAGAAGACAAATATGGAGCAATCCACTTTATTAATTCTTTTTTGGGTAACTTTATACTTTTATAAAGTTACAAGTGGACTTAGTTTTAGACACATGTATAGAACAACCAATAACAGTTAATCCTTAATCCCAACCAAAATTATGCGGTCAGGTATAGAGACTAATTATGATCGGTCATATGTATTTTTTAACCATGTGTAATAACTAAAATTAATATAAATAAAAAAGGTTTCTTAATATCAATTAGTTTTCCTGCAATTGGTTCTGATCTCTCCTTTTGAGCCAGTAAGTGGGCTGAGGTTTCCCATTTTTATCATGGCACTCCCAAAATCAGAGAAGAACTTTGCTGAGTTCTGGCTATAGGTGTTCACTTGGGAATCTGTGGAGCCACCATTGAAGAGCTGTTGATCTGAGTGCATGAGGCCCTTTTTGTTCACTAAATCCTTGAAATAAGTGTTATCAAAAACTCCAGCAGTTTGGTCAAGAGGAGATAAATTAGTATCTCCGCCTGTACTAGGGCAGTTTTTCTTTATTGATGCCGCAAAGTTTGAATCTATATTAGTCTCATTATAGATACGAGGCCGAATTATACTGCATTTTACTTGACTTATGGTGTGCCCTCCTACAAAGAAAAAACACAAAAGAGAAGTTAAAAAAAAGAGTACATTTGTTATAATTTGGTGAAAATTCATACACCCAAAAAAGCAATTGTAATGAGAGAGGTGGGATAAAAAGTTATGTTTTATGTTTTAACTAAGGGACAATGTTAAAAACACAACAATATTACTTTTACATGGATGGATTGACTGACTACCAATAACATTTTTATTATGAACCAATTATAACAGATCGTATCAACAATTGTGAAAAAAATTTGTGTTTAAATTTGTTGTTACCTGAGAGAGTCACCATTTCTGGAGCAGTAAAACCCTTTTTGCTGAATGCAGATATAAGACCGCTAAGATCTAAGGAGGGGGAAGGGAGGTTACTTTGGGCATCATCAAAACTGGCTGTGGTTGCATCTCTTCTGCCTAATTGAACGGTCCATGTAGTCATACACAACAAAAGAAATTATAACAATAAGAAAGGTAAATAATGAAGGGGCAAAAATATATATCATAGACCAATATGGCCTAATCATTAACAATATTAAAAATTTCTTTACTCACAATTTTTAATACGAAGAATTACAATTTTCTTTTTCTTTTTTTGAATGTAAAGCTGCTTGCCAATCTTTCTTTCTTTCTTTTTTCTTTTTTTTTTTTAATTCTTTAAACTTTTATTTATTTATTTTTAAACACGATAAATTTGAATTTATGGTGTTTGTTCCATAATAAATATCTTTTGCTATGTATATATATTATTTATAGATATTAATATCCATATCTTTGCTAGGGTACCTCAAAAATAAAAATTATACGGTCCAAACTAAAAGACAATAGAACGGAACTTATAATGAGACAGTTATGGCCAATTTGGATTAAGGGAGTTTAGAGTAGAGTTGGCCATAAATTATTTTCAATCAACTCAACTCTACTCCTCCTTCCTTCCCCTCCATCCAAACTGTCCATTAAAATGAATAATCAGTCTTAAATCTCCGATTGCTATATCTTAACTATGATATACTAGTTTTTACTAATGATAGTTTTTCTCATTTTTGAATGAAAATATGTGATAGTAGTAAGAGAATTTGATGATAGCTTACCTTAACAACAGAATCACGAGCTGCAACAGCTAAAATATCAGCACAAGAAACAACTCCAGGGCATTGGCTTTCAAGTTGAGATTTAATGGTGTCAATCACCTCATATCCTCTCAAAGAGTTGGCATTGGGCCCCGCCGTCTTCTCTCCTTTGAAATTGGTGGTGTCAGTGGCGGAGCCAGAATTTCAGTTTAGGGGGGGCAAGATTGAAAAACAATACTAAAAACAAAATTAATCTAAAAATATTAATCGATAATAATAACAAAATAAATAGACAATTGTAAATATATATATATATATATATATATATATATATATATTTCATATTATTAAAACAAAGAAACAAAAATAATCAATCATAGTTACCAACAACCAAAGTGAGAAATTAATTTAAATACATAAAACTTAGAAATAATTTAATTGCTTAAAATAAATAAATCAATCTACAAAATTTAACTATAGAACCTACTAATTGAATTGTCATACAAACACAATTTTTTCACAATAAATTTTACAATTGTTATAATAGTGGACTGTGAGTTGTGAAGGAAATAAAGTGGTGGGTTCATCAATGTAAGTTGTTCACCTTTTACAGTTAACCATTTTCACAATTGTGAAATTTTTTGTGAAAAATGTTATGTTTATAGTATTATAATTATAAAAAAAAAAAAAAGAAAAAAGAAAAATTAGAATAGGGAAGAAAAGTAATGTAAACAGTATAATGGATGGGACAAGATGAAAACTATTTGAAATAAATACTATTTAAGAATAATAAAATAGGTGAATTGAGAAGCATTTTTTTCCATTCTTTCTTTCCTATGTCAGAGCTGTTTCATAATAGCTGGAGTGTTTTTTTTTTTTTTTTTTCCACTTACAGGGGGCAGACTACTTAAATGCACATCACATAGTAGGTATCAAGCATTTTTTAAAGGAGTCAGGGGGGGCAATTGCCCCCTCTCGCCCCCCCTTGGCTCCGTCCCTGGGTGGTGTCATCCAACAACACAGATGCATCACAGCCCTGTTTACAACATCATAATATTGTTAATATATATGTAGTACTAGTTTATAAAACAATGGAATAGATTTATGGAAAAATTACCAACGAATGAAATGGAATTCTATATATATATATATATATATATTAATTATACAAGATAAAAATTCTACTATAGTCTAATCTAAGTTTAAACACTTTACAAGTATAAATGTTTGTGAAGTGTGGAGACAAAAGCCGGAGTTCAAGTGTTTAAAGATAAATACTTTCTTTTAAAAAACACTATGTTATATATATGTGACAATTAATAATTTCTCATGGTATCAAAAAAAGGTGGTTCTAAGTTTTAACACAATCTTTACTCTACTTTTCATTTAAAGTTAAAAATCACACATGTTAATTAAGCTCCATTTAGGGTCTGTTTGGGAACCGTGTATATTATTGAAACTGAAAACTTTTTGCTGAAAGTACTGTAAATAAAAGTAAAAGTTAGTTAAAATATTACAGTGAGACCCATAAATAATACCAAAAAGTGCAATAAGACCTATAAATAGTAACAAAAATAAGCAGAATAGTAAAATAAGCTAGCAAAAAATAAGCTATCCAAACAAAGATTTAATAAGAAAAGAAAAAACTACATGTGAGGAAATGTATTAGAATTATGATTAAATGATTAAATTCCCCCAACCCTAAATTAAGTTTTTGGAAGAACGATAATTTAACATTTTTATTCAAATTAAATAAGTTAGTGTCAAAACGTGAAAGAGAATATAAATAGTTATAACTATGTATAAAACATAGGTATGGAGTTATATATTTTTTTCTTTTGAGTTGGATTCTCAATAAAAAGCTCTCAAAACAGATTCTCAATAGAAAGAATAATTAGTGATTGATGGTATACAATAAGTGAAATACTACCTTATATATGTGTATGTGTGTAGATTTAAATTAAAATGAAAAATAGTAAAATAATTACAAATTTTATTTAAAACAACGTACAAATGACGTGACAATAAATGTGATTAATACAATGAATTGACTTAGTAGTTTCTAATCCTAAGGCCGGGGTTCAAGTCTCCAAGAAAGAGTTTTATACACATATACACTTAGATTAAACTCGAGTAGAAATTCTATCTTGTAAAAAAAAAATTAAAAAAAAAAAAAACTTTTAGCTAGTATTTTGGGACTATCCTCAAGGAATTTCACCTTGTAATAACTTAGGGTGTGCGGAATAGGAGGAGGGAATTACAGATACTCGAGAGAAAAGTTAGGTGCTCGAACAATTTCAAATATCCTCATTTCAAAAGAAAATATTTCTAAATTAAGAAAATAATAATAAAAGAAGGACAAATTATTATATGTAAGTTAAATACATATATTGTCTTTTGGAACACGTTGTGGCGGGTTAAAGATGAAAGCTTAAAAGATAGGAATTAAAAATAAAAATGATATAAGACTTGCATTGACAAAGCAATCATGGAAATGGAGGCGGAGTAACGAGGCCCCCATACGATTCTCGTTGGACACTGCAGTAGTAAAACCATTTTTCTTTCTAAAAATAATTAATTTATGTAAATATTGTGGAGTACAGAAGGGCATCCAGTCAGAGGCGGAGGTATAGCAAGGCATGGCCTCCCCAAAATTTTAAAAAATGATTTTATATTATGTATAAGTATTAAAAACTTTAAATATTTAGCTACAAAAATAGAAGTTGGCGCTTCCAAATAAGGATGGCAATTTTTTCCCGCCCTGCTTAACCTACCCCTCCCCACTTCGTCCCGCGCAGATATTCCCCACCCCGCAAAGGTGGTGGGGCAAGGATGGGGCAAGATTTTAGCTCCGCACCATGGGACGGGGCAGGGATGGGTTTGAACTTTTTAGACCCACCTTGTCCCACCCCTCCCCGTCTCTGCCCCGTCTCGTGTTACTAAGGGTTATAATTGTAAATTTTTCATATTCTAAAACTCTACTATTTAAACAAACATATCAATATTAGCTTATTTTATTCTATCCAATATGGTTCTCTACCTTTATTTTGTTATGTGTTATACTATGAGATTTATTTATTTATGACTGTCTTGTTAAACACTTAGATATATTATTCAATTTTTTCAAAAAATTGATTTGATTAGATGGGATAAATTTAGTTGTAATTTCAAGTGTATTTTTATTAATGAAATAGGTTTCATTAAAAAATTGTACTAATTGTAGGGTAAATTAACAAAAAGTAAAGTTTTATAGGGTGGGACGGGGCTTTGCGGGTCCCCAAGTGGCAGGGATGGGGTAAGAAAGTTTTCCCCGTCATGCGGGGCGGAATGGGGATGGGGTAAGACAAAAACAAGCGGGGTGGGGATGAAGACCATATCCTTCGGCCTCGCCCCGCTCCCATTGCCATCCCTACCCCCAAATGTTTGAGTTAGTTCAACAATGCTTTTAAAAACTAATGTCAATTGGTCTAGTAGTTATAGAGACAAAATAGTTTTTGTTTTCTCTAATTTAGTTTTCCATAGATGTTTAATATCAAGCTAGACAGTTTTTGTATACTTGTTGGAGTTTAAAATATGATAAATTTACCCAAAAAATTATCTTGCGAATATACATGTGAAAGTTGTTAATTTTATATACAATATATTTATAAATTATGAATTACTTAAGTATCAAAATATTAATGTTTATATTTGTGTATGTGCATTTACGCATGTGTGGTGAATTATCTTGACTCGAAACTAATATATTAATACCAAAATTCCCCACCCCCCCCCCCCCCCCCCCCCAAAAAAAATCCTACCTTTGCCCTTGCATCCAATCAACTTCTTTTGCATTTAACGAAAATGGTTTTTGGTAGAGGTTAAAAGAAAGTGCATGAAGTGACAAGAATTTCTCAATGTCATAAATAGTAGGAAATGGACAAAATATATTTGAGTTTCATTTTATTTAAGGTTTTAATTTATAAAAAAAAAATAATATATAAAAGACATAAACGAAGAAAAGATAAAAGAAATATAAATTGTCGGACTGTGAGCTGTATTATTCTACCTCAAAACCAATTGTTGATGAAGAAGACACACTCAAATTTTTTATGGCATTTGACATCACACCACGTGGGCCTATAAGGAGTCAAATTTTGGTCTCCCTAACAATCTCTCCCTCACAGTGACACTTCCATGACTTGAACCCATGACCTTGGCTCTGATACCATTTGTCAAATCGTGAAATGTGTCATTCCACCTCAAAACCAATTGGTGACGAGAAAAACATACTCAAATTTTTTATAGCTTTCAACATCACACCACGCGGACTTGTTTTTAGAATGGTTATAGGAAGTCGATCAAATTGTGGTCCCTAGCCCCTAACATAATACATACCAGTTTATTATGAGTTTTCAATCAATTATTCTAGAATAAAATAAAGTATAAGTTAGATAATCTCTCTCTCTCTCTCTCTCTCTCTCTCTCTCTCTCTCTCTCTCTCTCTCATTAGGTCCAATTTAGTAGCATATTATATAATTTTGTAAGAAATTATAAAAATATATATAAATTACTTAATATATTTAACATACTTTTTTTTTTCAATTTTGGTTGAGTTTTCAAGCAAAATAAACGTAGGATTGCTATAATAATAAAATCAAACACAAAATTGAGAAGGTCTGTATTCAATTTAGTAACATAATTATAGAATTTTAATTTAATTGCATAGGTTATTATAAAAAAAAAAAAAAATCAACTACCTTAGGGACACAAATTAAGTGAGTTGTGTGTGTGTGTATATATATTTTTTTTCAATTTTGGTTGAATTTTCAAGAAAAATAAATTCCGTTTGCTATAAATAAAAGCACGGAATTATAAACTATATATATATATATATATATATATATATATATTGTGATAATGGTATTGACACAACTTGGACAATAAATAATTATAATGGGATAAAATTGTAGTTAAATATTGGAGTATTTAATTTTATAAAAATATAATACAGCAAACATTATATTTTTGTTATAAAAATGTATCTTTTTAGAGTATTGTAGGGACTGGATTTGAGCACTTCTACTGTTGAGTGAGTGGACTCAAGCCCAGCTAGCCCAATACAATGAATTTGTAGAGAGCGGGTTCAAGAACTAGGCCCTAGTGAGGGATACAACGGCTAGGCATGGTTGCATATGGATTGAATAGCACGGATGTGGATTCAAATGTGCAATGATGTTCCTCGGCCCTCCTCTTTGGACCTTGAGGTTCTTATTATTTCTTCAGTGATTGATTACAAAAGTTTTTCTGTTGTTACCGGTTGTTGCAGTGTTCTATACTTCTAATTTTCTCCTCCTTTTTCCGTCCCTCTTTCAAGAGGGATTCCTTACATTATATACCTCCTTTCCGTTGATCTTAGCCCTACATTTGTTGCTCAAGCAGGTCACTACTTGAGTGCTTGTCCCATTAGTCGCCTTCCCATTCTTTCTGTGGGCTGCAGCAACCAAGGCTGCACTGTTCAGGGGTCATTTCCTCATTAATGCAGCCAGAACGTTAGTTGTGGGCAGTTAATGTGGAGGTGACAGTTCATCGTGGACTTGCTCCTCCACCATACTTCCACGGTTGACACGTTATACTTGTTCCTTCTCTTTAGATGCTCGGGAAGGCTGCTTTTGGTGGCCCGTTACTTCTTCCTCCCATGGTCTCGGTTGGCCGAGGACAGGGTCGTCCTCGGCAAGGTTCCTAGGCAATTTGGACTTTCATACTTCGTCCTCGGGCGTTTCTTCCTCCTTGGCATGGGCCTTGGACTTGGTACGAAGTGGGTCGGGGTTACTAGATTCTCTGACCCCACAATAGCCCCTCAAAATCCTGCTGTCCGGGTCCTTAGGCGGAGAGGAGGATTTTGACATCCTCAGGCCGTCGTGATGGCTTGTCACGTCTTATCCTTCGTTAGTGCCAGAGTCTTTTCGCCTGTCCAAGGCACATTCCTGGCGCCTTGGTATACAGAGCGCGCCCTCATTAAATTCTGGCGACTCTGTACTCCCCACAGACCGCGCCAATTGTAGAGACTGGATTTGAGCATTTTTACTGTTGAATGAGTGGACTCAAACCCAGCTAGCCCAATACAATGAATTTGTAGAGAGCGGGTTCAAAAACTAGGCCTTAGTGAGGGATAAGATGGCTAGGCATGGCTGCATATGGATTGAATAGCACGGACGTGGATTCAAATGTGCAATAATGTTCCTCGGCCCTCCTCTTGGGAGCTTGAGGTTCTTATTATTTCTTCAGTGATTGGTTACAAAAGTTTTTCTGTTGTTACCGGTTGTTGCAGTGTTCTATACTTCTAATTTTCTCTTCCTTTTTCCATTTCTCTTTCAAGAGGGATTCCTTACATTATATACCCCTTTTTCCGTTGATTTTAACCCTACATTTGTTGCTCAAGCAGGTCACTACTTGAGTGTTTATCCCATCAGCCGCCTTCCCATTCTTTCTGTGGGCTGCAGCAACCAAGGTTGCACTGTTCAGGGGTCATTTCCTTATTAATGAGGCCAGAACGTTAGTTGTGGGCATTTAATATGGAAGTGACAGTTCATCGTGGACTTGCTCCTCCACCATACTTCCACGGCTGACACGTTGTACTTGTTTCTTCTCTTTAGATGCTCGGGAAGGCTGCTTTTGGTGTCTCGTTACTTCCTCCTCCCATGGTCTCAGTTGGCCGAGGACAAGGTCGTCTTCGGTAAGGTTCTTGGGCAATTTGGACTTTCATACTTCGTCCTCGGGTGTTTCTTTCTCCTCGGCATAGGCCTTGGGCTTGGTACGAAGTGGGCTGGGGTTACCAGATTCTCTGACCCCACAAGTATATATATAAAGCTAATACACCTATTTTTTTAATAAATTGTTACAACAAGTGAAGAAGAGATGTAGATTTTAACACTAGTGTAAGTTACAAAAATTGTCGGCACAAATTTTTTTTTTTTTTCCTTGGGTGAGGAAATTTGAACACTAGTAGTCACTACTACTTCACATGGAGAGAAAATGACTAATAACAATTGAATTAGTTTTAAAAAGATGCTGGACAGACAGAAAATACAAGGGATAAGAAAAAAAAGGCATGGGATTTTTAGAGATTCTTAAAAGGATGCATGGTTCTAGTTCTACACTGGAATTTTCCAAGCTCATAATTAATCAATCTCTAAAACACGTACAGCCAAAACAGTCTTCAACAACAGGGATTTTTGGTATAAGCCGATGATAGTGAATCTACGATAATATTCCTTCAAATTGGCTTGTAGGAATCTGTTAACGTTCCAAATTGCCAAACCTTACCACCTACTATCCAAGGACGGAAAAGGAAAAAAAAAAAATTGGGCCCCCCTAACCCAAAGAAAAAAATAAACAATTTTTTTAAATAGTTTATATATATATATATATATATATATATTTTAATTTCTAGAGTTGTGTCTCCCTCTTCCAAAAACTTAGACTCCCTCCGTTCTAATTAATTTAGCCCAACTAGCAACCACCCAACTCAAAAACTTAACATAAACAAAATTTTGAAATAAAAAAATAAAATTTCTCAATCAGCCCAGTATTAGAAAACTAGCATTAGGTGCTCTAAATGGTAAATATTTAGTATTTAAAATATCAAATACCAAAAACACTACTGTATGAGACATTTCAAATGATATATTAAAGTAGTAAAAGTAAGTTTTGATTTGTGAAAATAAATTTTTTTTTTGCAACAGTTGATTCTCTTAAGAAATAATATCATGTTGTGTTTTTTTATCTTTATTGGTAAATGATTGCATCTTAATGTATTAAGAAACAATGATTTTATGTATTGATCTTGGTTGATATATAATTTGTTAGTACTATATGGATATCTATTTTGATTTTTTTTTCCTTCTTATACTTCTGCCCCTCTTAACTTGAATCATGCCTAGAAATTTCAACTTCATAAGGCTAATGCATTGAATCTAAGCCATGCAATTGTCTCTTGCAATTGCCATTTAAAAATTTAATAAATAAATAAAAAGTTGGTGCAATGTTGATTATTGAACCCCCACAAGATTGATTTTCTCAATAAATTATATCAGATTGCCCTCGTTTTTGGCATTTATCTCACATAGGTCAAAAAGAGAACATGGCAACAAAACATGAGTTGGCGAGACATGCACAATGGATTGAGATGAAGAAGTATGGATTGAGGAAGTACACATTTTCTTGCTAAATGTAGTAGCAGTAGATAACCCAGTCAAAAATGAATAAAAAGTTCATCTTTTCTCTTAGAAAAATAAAAAGGAAAAGCCCTCGTATGTGTTATTAAATATTATTTTTGAGAAAATTCGGTCAAGCCCTCGTGTTATTTATATGTAGCCCAACAAAAAAACCAACAACAACAACAAAAATGTTTTCCATTTGGGGATTTAGGTTTTTTTCTTTATCTATCTACACTATTTATAACAGGATTCCTCTCTTTGGATTGGACTTTTATGTGGTTCAGAAATACCTCTAGACCTTACGTTTAATAGAAACAAAACTTGAGGACAACCCAGTAAAAATATACCTACAACTCTACATAAAATGACTACAAAATAGAACACTCTCCTACTAATCTATGTTTTCAAAACAAACTTATCCAAAATTAAAATTAAGAAAAAAAAAAAAAACTTTTTAAAGACTCACCGGTTTCTTTTATTTATTTATTTATTTTTAAATTTTTGGTTTGCTTAATTCGTAATCTCACGTACATTAGACCAAAAAAAAAAAAAAAAAAAAAAGAGCCTCATTGTCATCGCACATGCAAAACGCATGTAATGAGGCTACTATTACATAATGATAAGCAACAAAATCTTTGTAAAGGTTTCATTATTTCAGCTCGACTTACAAACAACAAACTTTTCATCTGTGACAGCTAGATAAGGTGGATTCTAGGAGTGAACAATTTCGATACCAAATAAGAAACAAATGGCTAATCCCAATTGGGAGAGAAAATGATACTTTTGATCATAACAAATTTGCTTGAGTTATAATGAATTTCTGTTTTTTACCAAAAGTAAAATGAAAAATATTTTTACACATTTGTTAATATACACTCCGCACATATATACAATATCTATAATTTCACATGTGATATTCACATTTTTTAAAGTATATTCATGTTTAACACATGAAATGAATGATGTGCATGATGATGTATAATAATGTGTGTGCAGTAATAATAAGTGCCAAAAAAATATGTTTATAAATGTGTATATGTCATCCATTTAATCTATTTGTTGGTGGTGTGCTATTTATTCATTCTTTCTTTTTCTAAAATTTTTCTCAATTTTAGTAGGAAAATGGTCCCCTCTTCTTTAGCCACACAGATAAATAGGGTTATAGGATGGAGCGGTACAAGTACAACTAGACCTGGTGCAAGATTTGTCAAGCATTTTGGCCTCCTAAAAAAAAAATAAATAAATAAAAATAGACTAATGAGTAATTAGGAAATGGGGTATCACCAATCCACTGCCAAACAGTAATAGAATTGCAAGCGGATTGGCTAGATTGGTAGGAAACATAAACAATGAAAGTATTTGGCTGGAGGATATGCCTGACTTCTTGGATGCCTTAAGAGCGGGTGGTGTAATATTAAGTTTTTTGTTAAAACAAAAAGAAGAAAATAAAATGATATAGAAAGAAAAGAAACTTCTTTGAACTTCTAATAATGGCTGATGTAATATGAAGTTATTTTTTAATATAAAAAGAAGAAAATAAAATAATGTAGAGACAAGGCATAAATAAGAGAGTAAAAGTGTTTTGGTTTGATGACCGACGTTCATATTAAAAAAAAAAAAAAAAAAAAACCCCAATAGCTACATTATAACTATTTTGAATTGTAGCTTACAATAAATTGAATGTAAGGTATATATATATAGAAATAAAATAGATTTAGTGTATGTTTGGATAGCGGCCACGTCCAGTGTTTTTGCACGTCCAACGTTTTTCGTGGATCCCGTGCGCTATTCAGGGGACCCACAAGTACTTTTTTTTTTTTTTTCCCCAAAAAAACAACTTTAAAACTAAGTCCCACAGTTCTATTCACACATTTAAAAATTATTTTGCTACAGTGTTTTCAGTTTTCAGCAATAAGCAATATCCAAACAGACTCTTAGAATGATAACCCTAAAAACCATGGTAGCTCATAGGATTCTACAAACCTACTGACTACATAGTTATAATAACATCCTAATATATTCGAATATCCCTTCTCAAATTCAAGATGAAAGTTTGAAGATGTCATGAGTTTGGAATGTAAGTTCCTGAAAGAAACTAAACAATGGCCATAAATGACCAAATCAGATGTAGAATGGGTTGAGCTTGACATGAATTGAAATGCCCAAGATCATAGTAAATGACAACTATTAATTAATGATGGTGGTAGCCAAAAGATGATAACTGTGGGTGGAGGATAATGCACCAATGACTAGAGGATACCAATAGAAGAACGGTGGCTCAAGGATTGCATATGCATGTAAGACAAACATTGACAATAACAATGGACAATGACGAATAGTGGATTGTCGGCAACAATTCTGATGACCATAAGAGAGTGGCATGGTTGGCCGAAGATATCATAAAAAGAAAATGTCACAGGAAACAAAAGATATTGATGAAGGAAAGTGTTGTGGTTAGTACTAACAAAAGGAATAGAGAATACAAAGTTTATGTTGGGTTGAAAAACCACATCTAGTAAGGCGTATACCATTTTGTATTAATACTAAAACATTATAGACAAACTTCCCTAAATTGTAGAGATTATAATTACAGCAAATTACAATTATATAAAAGCTAAAGTCAAGGGATGTGCTAGGGAGGAGATAATCACGGGAGTGATATTGGCTGATATATGTTTGGCAAGTATTAGAATTTGAATTGGACTCTTTTATATCAATATGTTTGGACTCTTTGCTAGCAATATTTGACTTTGAATTGGACACATCAATCTTCTAATTATCACACCCCCGCATGCTAATGGGACAAGAGCGTACCATAAGCTTGTTTGTCAATAATTTGAAGCGGGAAGAAGAAAGCCCTTTGGTGAAACGTCTGCCACTTGATCTGTAGTACAAATTTAGCTAACATCAAGCTCCTTGCGAACAACCTTATCATGCACATAATGGTAATCTACTTCCAAATGTTTAGTACAAGCATGAAACACCGAGTTTGAAGCTAAAGAGATTGAACTAATATTGTCACACCAAATAAGCGGTGTTGATAGAGAGACACCCAAATCTTTGAACAATGATCAAAACCATGAAATCTCAGCTATAGTATATGCCAATTGACGGTATTTTGCTTCAGTGCTTGAGCGATATACAGTATGGTGTTTCTTGGCACTCCAAGATATAGGATTAAATACAAGATAAATACAATAGCCACCAGTAGAACGATGATCATCAGTGTTTTCAACATAATCAGCATCTGAATAGGCTTCTAAATGTAAAGAACCAAGTTGATAAAAGAGACCATGAGCAGGAGTGCTCTTCAAATAACGCAATATTCTTTTCATAGCAATCCAGTGAGTTGTTGTAGGTTGATGCATGAATTGACACACTTGGTTTACTGCAAAAGAGATATCCGGACACGTGAGTGTCAAATATTGTAACGTCCGAACAACACTTTGATATCCAATAGGATTAGGAAGGGGATCACCATCATAAAGACTCAATTATTGTTTAGTGTGAGCAGCAGAGTGTGAGCAGGAGAAGAAATAGGATTAACATCCTAAAAGTTTGTGCGATGTAATAAATCCATGGTATATTTTGTTTGAGTTAGGTACAAACCACCAGAGCTGTATATTGCCTCAAGACCAAGGAAAAAATGTAAAGGACCTAAATCCTTCATAGACAACAGTTTCCCAAGGTTCTGTATAAGCTTGAAAATATGAGATGAACTATTCTCTGTGATCAAAATATCATCAGCATAAATAAGTAAAATAATGATCAAAGCACTCGTACAGAATGTGAAGGAGTAATCAGCCTTAGACTCACAAAAAGTCAAAAACCAAGCTCCTCTAAATAATCAGAAAATCTCTAAAACCATTGTCGAGGAGCTTTTAAATCATAGAGGGACTTATGAAGCTTGCAGACATGGTGTGGATAATTAGGATCAATGAATCCAGAAGGTTGATGCATATACACCTCCTCATATAATAGGCCATGGAGAAATGCATTCTGAACATCCAATTCTTGGATAGGCCATTATTTATGAATGGCTAAAACAAGAACAATGCGAATAGTGCAGTATTTCACAATCGGACTAAAAGTCTCTGTATAATCAAGACCTTATTGTTGATGAAAACCGTTTGCTACAATATAAGCTTTATAGCACTCAATAATACCATCAGATTTTTTCTTGATTTTAAACACCCACTTATTAGGCAATATGTTCATATTTGAATGAGGAGGGACTAATGACCAAGTGCCATTCCGTTGCAAGGCATTAAATTCAACCTTCATAGCATAACGCCATTCCGCATGTTTAACTGCTTGGCTATAACAGGCGAGTTCAATCAAATGAGAATTAGATATCACATTCATTGCATATTTTTTATTAGGCTTGCAAATTCCATCTTTTCTTCTAGTGTCCATGGAGTGGGAGGAATTTTCTAGGAGAGTTTGTGATGTGGGATTAGGTGGTAATAGATTTGGCATGGAAGATGCATATGGAGTAGAAGTTGTAAGGGATGAAGTAGGTGGTATAGTGGGGCTGAGATGAGAAGCCATAGGAGAAGAACCTACAAGATGGTTGCTAGAAATATAAGGAGGAGAGCTTTGTGTGAGGGAAACAGAATCTAGTGGGGTAGGCATTTAAGGAGTTTGACATATAGGAGGAGAAGTGGGTGGAGGTCTAGAACAAGAAGGTGGTGTATGTAGCTGAGTTATTTGAATCATTTCTAGTGTAGGTACCAAAGATTCTAGGGAGCCTTTCTTTGCAGAAATAGTGTTAATAGTCTCTTCAAATGGGAATGAAGACTCATAAAAAATAACATGATGGGATAAATAGACATGACCAGTGCTTGAATCAAGACATCGATATCCTTGATGATTAAGAGAGTAACCCAAAAACACATATTGTTTAGAATGAAATTGCAACTTATTTGTATTATAGGGTCACAAATAAGGAAAGCATGCACAACCAAAAACTCGAAGACTATCATAAGTGGGAGATTTTTGAAATAGCTTTTCATATGGAATGAGATAATTTAAGACACGAGTTGGAAGTCTATTAATCAAATACACTGCAATGAGGACCAGGTTGCATATGCTGATGTGAAACAAGCCACTGTGAATAGCATTGGTGGGGAGAGAGAATTATTGATAAAACTGAGGATCATTTGGTTCTGTTGATGCCAAGTAATATAAGATGGACCCACTTTGGTGGTCTCCTTACCATCTTTGTTACATTTAAATTATGGAGGACATTGATTTGTACCTTTTACAAGTCCCATCAAACTCTTGCTCTTCAAAATAGGAACAATTTGATCAAGCCAAAGAGGATAATTGGTTCTATCTAGTTTAATTGACATGAACCTTGAATGACTGAGTACCACGACACTAGTTGAAGAATAGGTGCATTCCATTGAAATTAGCTAAAGCAAAGAAAATATAAAAGGTGGGAAAAAAATTGTGTTTCTTTTTAAAGGTCATTGGACATATAGCTCTGATACCATAAAGGAATAGAGAATACAAAGTTTACGTTAGGTTGAAAAACCACACGCAGTAAGGCGTATACTGTTTTATATTAATACTAAAAGATTATAGACAAACTTCCCTAAATTGTAGAGATTACAATTACAGCAAATTACAATTACAAAAAATTAGCTAAAGTCAAGGGATGTGCTACGAAGGAGAGAATCACGGGAGTGATATTGGCTAATTTATGTTTGGCAAGTATTAGAATTTGAATTGGACTCTTTTATGGCAATATTTGACTTTAAATTGGACACATCAATCTTCTGATTATCACTAATTAGTTTGGAACCATATATACCTCATAATACATTGGTTATTAATTCGAACTTTCCTTTCCCTAAGACTAGAACTTATTAAAAAAAAACTGTCCAAGAAGTATATAACACAACAATTTTACAACTTCTATTACAATTAGTGCATAATTAAAATGGTATAAGTAGTATATCCCAATAAAAGTTATGTTCCAGTCAAAACAAATTAAATCAATAGCCTTGAAATATATAATCTATATTTGGGTTTCACCATTTTGCATAACAAAATATCCGCACACAAATTCTAAAACTCTCTCAAATACCCCTATCTTTTTAATGAATTAATATTAAATAAAAAAAACACAAATGGGTTTATATATAGGGTAAGACTTAGGTACAGTACTTAGGTACATAGTTCTCAGAACCGGACCGAACCGGGAGGTCGGACCGTGAAAACCAAGAATCAGGATGAAAACTGGTTTTTTAAGTATAAAGAACCGGGTATATGTGGCAATTCCGTGAACCCTTAAAACCGGGGTTGGACTGCACGAATTGGTGGCAAGAATCGTGTGGTCCAACCCCTTAGCAATTTTTTTTTTTTAATTTTATAAAAACAACTTAACACAATTTTATTCTATTTAATTAAATTATCCGTCTCTTACAAGAAATAAAAAAAAAAATTATAATTAAAATCCTTCAAAGATATTCAACTTTACTTCAAAAATTAATCAAAAATTTTAATGTTTTCATGGTTATTATTTTATTTTTATTAACTTTCTTATTTAATTATTAAATATATGCTTGAAAATCATTAAATTTTCCTCACATATATAGATATATTAGTCAATTTTTGTAGTTTTATAAATTTAATATCTATAGTTAGGCTTTAATTAATTATTAAATTAATTATGACGTCATCACAATTCGACTTCAGTTCGACCTCAAAAACCTTGAACCTCTCCCTTTTACGGTTCAATGAATGGTCCGGGTTTGAAAACCTTGCTTAGGTACTGTTCCTTAGGTTCTCCTCTCAAGATTTTGCCATGTGGATTTTTTCTCATGGGATGGAAGTGTGGTTTTTAGTTAAGTAGTCAAATAGCTGAATTTTAAGAAGAGAACCTAAAGAACAGCACCTAAGGTACTATACCTAAGTTTTGTCTTTACATATATATATATATATATATAATATGTGGCTTTTTTTAGAAAGATTACTTCTCCTATTTGAATTTCAATACCTCTACGTGAGAGTTGTAAAAAAAAATCAAGAGTTTTAGGGCTTGTTTTGTAGTAAGATTTTTTTTTTTTTTTTTTAAAATTTCAAAACGTATGAAAATAAATTTTTTTTTTTTTAAATTGAATATGAAACTAGTATATAGGGGTGGCAAAATTTGACATGACTCGCGAACACGACATGACTCGACACTAAATTAGCAGATTATGAGTTGAGGCTTAACGAGATTGTGTCATATTCGGGTTGATACGACTGACCCATTTAATAAACAAGTTGGGTTAATGTCCAACCTATGGAACCAATTTGACCCGTCTAACCTGTTTAATTAAATGATATTTTACCAATATATCCTTCAAACCCTAGGTATATAAACTTATTAGTTGTTGTGGTTTATTTTCTTTAACATATTATGATCTATTATTTGTGATATTGAGATATATTTTAATTTTAAATGATTATTTGTGATACATTTATTCGTTAGTTCTAAATTTTATATATAAAAAAAAATCATTTTTTTGGTTTTTCATAATTTAGTACTAAAATTTGTATATTTTTGTTTCGCTTCAATAAAATCATATAAACGAGTTGACACGACTGACCCATTTAATAAACAAGTTGTGTTAGGGTTGAGGAATCTTGCCCCGTTTAATAAACGTGTCTGGTTAGTGTTGACCCATATAATCGAATATTCATTAGTTAACACGACACAAATCTAACACGTGAACATAAATTGCCACCTCTATTGGTATATATTGTTCACTCAAAACTCAAACTTCATTTTGGCTGTAATAATAGAATATGCTAAGGTGTTGAGGAATGGGTGTGCGTGAGTCTTGAAAGTTTAAATGGGTAAGCAGGGAGGCCTAATAACACAGCCCATGTATTAGCTTAATGGGCCTTAAGGTAAGGTTTCGTTGATTGTATTGACCCTGGCCTCGCTAAAGCCCTTATGGGCTGATGCTTGTTGAAACTTGAAACACACACATGTCTTGTGATAGTAGCCGTTCGATGTGTCGGGCCCCCAAGAAAGCAACTTCACTGTTATTGCAGAGTCCCACAATGGGAAAAATAATTGTTTGAAACAAAATTACTTCCCGTTTAAAAAAAAAAAACTTTACGCACTTCTAGTTCTAAATTTTGGCTCCAAATATTTTGTCACCGGAATTAACATGGGTGTGAGAGAAGAACAACAACAACAACAACTACCTCTGTTAACATCAACCTCAGAACAAAACCAAGAAGAAGAATTAAATGCAAGTAGTTTGCTTAGACAAACATGGTTAGAGTCGAAGAAATTGTGGGCAATTGCTGGACCCTCCATTTTCAGCAGGCTAGCCATGTTCTCCATGACTGTCATAACCCAGTCCTTCTCCGGCCACCTCAGTGACCTCGACCTCGCCGCCATTTCTATCGCCTCCACCGTCATCATCGCCATCACTTTCGGTTTCTTGGTACTCCCATTTCCCTTCTCTTCCTTTCTAATCTTTCACTTTCATCGCCATAACTACCGCTTGTCCCAAAAACTGACACTTCTTCTCACTATAATACTTCAGAAAAGCTCAAATTGTCGCCATGAATTTAATCATTTAACCATTATTCTAACGCGTGATGACCATTTTGATGTAGTTGGGTATGGCGAGTGCTCTTGAAACGCTATGTGGCCAAGCATACGGGGCCAGACAGTACCACATGTTAGGCATTTACTTGCAACGTTCTTGGATAGTT
Source organism: Quercus ilex subsp. ballota (assembly GCA_032727855.1). Lineage (NCBI taxonomy): Eukaryota > Viridiplantae > Streptophyta > Magnoliopsida > Fagales > Fagaceae > Quercus > Quercus ilex. The sequence continues at coordinate 3,407,261 of CM064909.1, forward strand.
TTGTTCTCGTGTTCGATTTTATTACTTCCCTTGTTCTTGTTTGCAACGCCAATACTAAAGCTTATGGGCCAAACCGATGCGGTGGCGGAGCAGTCGGGTGTGGTGGCAATGTGGTTGATTCCGATGCACCTGAGTTTCCAATTTCAGTTCACGTTGCAGAGGTTCTTGCAGAGCCAAGTGAAGACTTGGGTTCTTGCTTATATCTCAGGGGGTGCTCTTGCACTCCATGTGTTTGTTAGTTGGTTTTTTGTGTATAAGTTAAGAGTGGGGATTGTTGGGGCTGCCCTTACGCTTGGTTTCTCGTGGTGGGTGACTGTTTTGGGACTTTTTGTGTATGTCGTATGTGGTGGGTGTGCTGATTCGTGGACTGGTTTTTCGGGTCAAGCTTTCGTTGGGCTTCGGGAGTTTTTTAAGCTCTCTGTGGCTTCTGGGGTTATGGTCGCGTATGTGTTCCCTCTCTCTCTCACATTATATGATTGATTAGGCAAAAGTATAGGTGCATATAATACTCCATGATATTTTTGTATGTTGTTCAAAAAATAGAGTGAAATTATGTACAAATATCAAGAAAAACACACACAAACACAATGAACTTATGTATGCGTGCAAATCAATGAATTATTGACAAGTATATTCTACTTAGTGCAAGCCATTACTTGTGCAACACTCTTGCTTCTTGGATATCAAAGCCTTAATCTTACATTTGTTGTGTGTGTGTGTGTGAAGGTTAGAGAATTTTTATTACAGGGTATTGATTATAGTGTCAGGGTATTTGCACAATACTGAGGTTGCAGTTGATGCACTTTTGATCTGGTTAGTCCCAAATTTCTAGACCTTGCGTCATTGGCTTATGTGTCAATGTGTATTTTGTTTGATTGTTTTCTAGTTTCTTACTATCTTCTCAATGTCGCTCTGTTTTGGCAGCATAACTATCTTTGGCTGGGAGTCGATGATTCCTCTCGGATTTCTGGCTGCTGCTGGGTAATTTGCTGGTTCTGAGTCTTGTTTCCACTCTTCTTTATAGTAAAACATAATGTGTATGGTATAATAGGAATATAACATGCAATTAGAACAGTGAAAATGTGGATAATATGTGAGAAGCAAGATTTGAGGTTCAAGAGTTACAGATTAAGAAGTCCTATATGTCACCAGCATCATCATTTCACTTGCCCAATGCCATCCCCATTCCCACTAAAACGTAAGTTTGATCATTATGTTAAGCTTTATCTTCCCAAGTGTGGAAATCATACTGTTTCTTGCCCCATGTAATGATGTCTGTAAGCAGTATATTTACAGACTGTTTTTTTTTTTTTTTTTTGAGTGTGTGAACTAATTAACGCAGTTCTTGTGACATGCAGTTCTGCAATGATATAATATCATCTTTTCTTAAAATCTTCTGGCTTAATTTACCCGCTTGCTTTAATTGTTAAAGGCAAACAATATGTTAAACTTCAAGGTTCTTGAAAGAGAGTTTCAATAGAGAAAATCTAATTATTTGACAAGATAAAACCCGATGGTCTTTTCTGTGAGCTAAATGTCAATTATTAGTGTTTTAATTTAATAACACCTTCCCAGCATCATTTAACATCATTAGTGGATGTGATGGGTTCAAATAAATGCCTCATTTTTATATCTTGGATTCTCTTCGTAGCATCTCTAGTAATTACTGAGTAATTTTCGGAGTGGAGGGAGTTCTTTTAAATTTTATCTTTTTTGTGTTGAAAACCAACCAAGAGGTTAAAGCATTTGAATATGAGATTATCAAAATCATTAGCTTCATAAGACCTTAGAAAATTTCACTACTGATGATTGGTGGAAACCTATCTTTACCTCTTCAATGTAACCATGCAGATGTATATATGTTAATGGTTGCCAAAGCAGAACTTTATTAGCTTCCCCCCCGGCGGCATTGCTAATCTAGGAGGGGAGTCTTTGAGTTTGTGTCTTTGCGAGTTCATCCCAAATAAAGTGAACTCATTTTGGGTCTTGGTTCGGAAGATGCAGATAATATTCCAATAGTCTAGTGTTAGCTTCTATGATATAAGCTTTAGGTAGTGTTTTGGTAGGAGGAAGAATAGGAATGGTGGAAAGGGGGAGGATGAAAAAGCAGTGAAATGGGAGGATGTAAAAAAGGAGGTAGAGTCCTAATTTCTAACCAGGCACACAAAAATTAACCACCCAACATTGGCAGGAAAGTTGAAGTTTGAAAATTGGTAAAAGTATGGTAGGCAATCTAAAAAACAATCCATCCCTTCACACTATAGCCATGCTGGTGAACAAAAGTCACTTTTTCCACCCATCTTTTTTAACCATGTTATGTTCTCTTAATTCAGGGTACGTGTAGCAAATGAGCTTGGTGCAGGCAATGCAAAAGGTGCAAAATTTGCTACTACAATCTCAGTGTTGTCCTCCTTAATGGTTGGACTCCTATTTTGGTCAATAATCATAGCCTTCCCTGAGAATCTTGCAATGATCTTTACCTCCAGCGCTTCTGTTATTGAAATGGTCAATGATTTAGCAGTCTTGTTGGCATTCACTATTTTTTTCAATTGCATTCAACCTATTCTTTCGGGTTAGATACAGAAATAGCACTCAGTCTTGGAAATTGCAAATGCAAGTATCGTGTAATGATTTGGTGTGATGTGTTGCTTTTCAGGTGTGGCTATTGGATCTGGTTGGCAAGCTAAAGTGGCTTTTATAAACATAGGTAGCTACTACTTAGTTGGGGTCCCTCTTGGGGTTCTCTTGGGTTGGTTGCTTCATTTTGGAATTACGGTACGTGTGTTGCATTGTTACCAATACTTCAATGTGTTAGGATACACATATTCTGGCATGGTAAATAGAACTACACCTTGATTTCTTGAATCTTCCATGATACCATGATATAAAATGTAGAAGCCAACATTGAGTGCGCCACAAAGGCACGAATAGAAAAAAAAGTCACTCCAAAGTTATAAAGACAGCATATTCAATATTCATCACTTCTATTGGATGATGCATTTCTTCCAGTATGATATTTTGATTTTACATGTTCATAATTGAATGAGCAGGGTATCTGGACTGGAATGATTAGTGGAACTGTGGTTCAGACATTGATATTAGCTATAATCACACTGAGATGCGAATGGGAAAAAGAGGTAATGGGCGAAATAGGGATACTCTGAAAACCATTTCATTTGGCTTTCTTTTTTTCTTTTTTTTCAAAAATGTGTTTTGAATGCTTTTGGTGTTAAATTATCATTCGCAGGCACAAAAAGCTCAGATACTTATAACAAAGGAGGCAGCTTCCAGACACTAATCTCATCTCAACAAGTGCACAATTTATGTGGCCATGTGATGTTTCTCTATCCGAAGTGTGAGTGACCTATTCACCTATCTAAGGCATGTCTAGATGTATGTGTATGAAGCCTCAATATGATATGATACCGAAATGGCAAATACGACTTCTTTTTAAAATATAAGTGGGCATATGCTGCTTAATAGATATATTTTTCTTAGATAAAAGTCAAGATTTTGTCATGTTGTTACGTAATCCCTAGTTATAGTGTAATAGCTTAAATGTGTAGCTTCATTAATATAGACATTAGTCGAATTTTATGTATGCTGTTGTAGTAAAATTCAAAAAAATAGGCATTGATTGTAGTAAAATGTTTCTGTGAATTCGTTTGTCCTTGTATTGTTTGAGTTTCCTATTGAAATGAGATGATGTCACTATAGGGTTGTTCATTTGCGGGCAATATTCTCCAAAGACAGATCAGCAAAGACTATTTTCTACTCACTGTTGATGAAGAAAACCAGGTGAACCTCATGAATGTTAGGCCCTGATTCTCTGTCTGACCTTGACAGAATGACTTGCTATGCTGTACTGCGTCAAACTTGTGAACATATGTTTGGCTAAAGCTTGCCGCTGCTTTTTTTTCCCCTTATAAATTCAATGCTATGAAACTGGAAAATGTTGGTAAATTAATTAGGCCAAACTGTTAAAAAAAACTGAAATACGAGCTGTCCAAAATTTGATTTAAGTTGTAACAACATTCGTCTTAGTAATCTTAACTTCAAAGTTACCAGTTCTGCATCATACTGGTACATAAAAAATAGTTTGAAGCACGTAACACAAAATATTGTTGAGCAATTCTTAGGTAGTTTCGAAGCAGTGCTCCAGGCTATCACAAAAGGGGTAGGCCCCACATGTGAGTCCCACCCTTGGGCTCACACCCATTGTGAGAGTCTGGAGCACTGCTTTCGGACTACCTAAGTTTTTTCCTAACTCAAGATCAACGATTGTTGAACTCCAGAAAAATAAATAAATAAAGAGTATTCAATTGGCTAGACTTTTTCACTGATTCTGTGATGATTTTGCCCTTCAGCATTTATAATTACCATCCTAGATGACTAAATTGTTCTGTTTGAAACAATGTATGTCTTTGAGTCTTTGACTCTTTGGTAACGGGGATAAGAGGTGGGGAAACTTAATGTTATTAAAGAATCGACTTACCAATAATATTTTATAATCTCAAATTGAAAAGACTGTGCCTTGGAAGGGCTGGAATTCTATAGGAGATTCGATATCAAGGGGATGCTCAACATATATTTTACTTGTTATAACTTGTAATCTCATACCATTTATATAGGAGATTTAATGTCTAGGGGATGCTCAAAATATGTATGCAACACTATGTTTAAAACGTTTACCTTCTTGAGTTCTTGGTATGCTTGAGGCTTCATCTATGAAGCCCTGTTGCATAATAGCCGATGAAAAAAATGGTCCATCTCAATAGCCCCATGAGATTTTTCTTTATTTCTTTGTTCTCTGGTTTAAAGCCCAAAAAAATGGGAGTAATTATAACGATGTAACTTTTTTTTACATCTATTGATATTACGATTGGATTAACATAACTTTCATTTGTATCTAACATTGACACTAGTTTTAATTATGCACAAAGACATGTAAACAGTTGTGGAAAAATTTGTGAAAAATGTTGTGTTGACTTAATTGTCAATAGACTTTTGCATAAAGAATTGGTGTGGAACATCCCTAGTGCTAATATTTGACTAGGGCTGGTTGTTTGTTCAATGAAAAGCAAGAAAATAAAAAGATCTAAATCATTTAAATGCAAGAAAATGAATATACATCTTAGACTTCTTTTTGGTAGAAATGGATTCCATTGCATTAAACTAAAATAGAAGAGTTAAGATAGAATCATAGTACATCAATGTAATAATATCCGATGAGGGATTATCAAAAATCCTAAAATCCTGCACACTGATTTGCACGCTTGGAATTTATCTCAAAAATTGCTAGTCTAAAATGAGAAGAGAGTGAACAATCTTAATTAATGCAAGAACTACCCCAAAATCCATTCCATCACCTCTTGGAAATGGTGAATTCAATTCATATCTTTTAAAAATTCATCTAAGATGTAAAAATGATGAGATGAAAATCGTTTAAAAAGCAAGAAAATGCATATGCATCTTAGACTTCTTAGCAATTCCCTTTTAAAAATTCATCTAAGATGTAAAAATTGATCAACTTTATCATTTTCACGGCTGTCTATTGGTTTAAGTTTCAATGCTTGTCTTATAAAAACAAAACAAAAATAAGAATTTTCAACTCTTCTCCAAATAATTCTTATTCAGTGAGTTTGGTCAGAATGGTTTTTTTTTTTTTTTTTTTTTTTTTTTCAATCTTTATTTTAGTTTATTCAACAGTTTACTATAAGTCTGACATCTTAATAGAACCAATAATATGTTTGATGGTATGAGAAATTTTTTTTTTTTTTTTTTTTAATCTTTTCTGCTCTCAAATACATTTTTCTTTTGAATATTGGGTGTATACCAAACATTTAGATTATCGTTGCAGCAATTTTCAGCTCACGTCGTTTTGTTTATTTTTTAACGGACAAATTATATGTGGTATTTGGTGGTGAAGGAACGAGGCATGAGGTGATTTGATTTCTACAGATGTTAGGTTATATATAACATTCATGCCGTCATCATTGCATACATCACATGACATATCTGCTGTACATGACGAACAGAGGAAGATATGCATTATATTAAAAAAACTGGCAAATAATTTAATTATTTTCTGCCTTGACTAAGACAAACTGAAAAGAAAGAAGCCATGGTGGAGCGGCTGGAGCCAAGAAAACTGTTCTTGAGAGTACATAAAGTAGATAAATAATGAATAACTTGCTATTAATATTAGTTTTTTTTTTTTTTTGTGTGTGTGTGTGTGTGTGTGTGTGTGTGGCTAAACTGCTATTAATATTAGTTCTAAGATGGTAACAACAAAACTAGTATTAAAATTTTGGGAAGATGGATAATTAATACTTTTATAAATAGGGTAGTGTTAACTTTATGTCAGTAAAGGATCCGTTTGGATACAATTTTTTTTTACTGAAACTGAAAACTGAAAACACTGTAGCAAAATAATTTTTAAATATGTAAATAGTACCGTGAGACCCATTTTTAATATTTTTTTTTTAATAAAGTGGTTGTGGGTCCCCTGAACAGTGCTGCAACAGTAAAATTTGTCTCTAAAAAGCTGGAAACGTGAAAAAAGAAAAAGAAAAAAAAAAGAAGCAAAACGCAAATGCCATACGCAACATTCCTATCCAAACCCACACAAAGTCACATTTTTGTTAGATTTTTGATCAATTTTATAGGGTGTAGAGCCAATAAAGCTAACTTTTTGAGTTTCACTGGTCACTTCAGTACTATTTTCAGTCGTTTCATTAATTTATATCAATTTTTATTAGGTGGACTCCACAATAAATCACTCTTAACAAACATCTTACGGTGCCGGTTAATATTTCTTTTAAATTTACACAAAAAATGTTTATACAAATACTTTACATATAATGTATGTCAATTTTGAGAAGATGAATAATTAAAGTTTGTATAAAGTTTCACTAGATTTATACAAATGCTTTTCATTTTTTTTTATAAATATAATAGAATTTGGACCTATGACGTTCACTCACTAATAATTGTTCTTTATTATCAAGTAAAAACACTAAATAAAATTTGATGTAAGCGAAGTTTGAATTCAAAACTTCTATTAGACAACCAAAAATAAATAAATAATTTATCTAACTAGAAAATATAAATGCTTTATGCAAATGGAAGCTCACCAAAAGTTGTGCTGATGGGACACTCTATGTCGCTTAACATCACAAGGTGGCAGTTTGGATTTTCTTGTGTGATGAATGACGATACAATCCTTATATATAATATGGAGTCCATGGCAAAATCAAAACTTTGAGAAAGAGATTTTCTAAGGGGGGCTCTTGGTCTGATTCCCTAATTTCAAAAATTGTCTTTTAAGGATATTCACTTGTTTAAGTTCTTGCCTGTGAAATTACAATTCAAAATCAATCATTTGCTAACTTTACAGATCACCCATCGAAATGACCCAACGACCATTCATTCACTGCCTCTCCCTTTATTGTAGGAGTCCACGGATCAAAGTTGAGCCATTCCATCAACTACATCAAAGGGAGAAACTAAATGTAGGTTATACCAATACAGTAAGTGATCTAGTGGCCAGGCCTTGGACCAACAAGACTCTGATCTCGAGTTCAAGTCCCTTTATTTTCCATTATCAAGAACGATAGTACCCATATTTCTTCATGTTGCCTTAGGCGTGCATCTATTTTTACTAGCCAAAAACAAATGTAGGGTCATGGTAACATGACAATTTCCAGCCTATGTTGAGTGATTCATAATTTCATTCCCCACCTTCTTTTTTTTCCTTTATGGGAAATTTCATTCCTAAAGCTCCATGAATAGTCCTCACTCCTCATACATGTTTCACGTTCTGCGCACGCATGCATGACCATGAATAGTTTATTCATCTTAAAAAGGAGAAGCATGTTTTCCATTCCATTATACTTTGATTTTAACCGTATACAATTATATCCATCCATAATTAAAAGGGTGACAAACAAACGTGACTTCTAGCATCATGGAATCTTCACTCAGATACTTTTTTTTTTTTTTTAAATTAATGTCTTCACTCAGATACGTACATGTTCTTGAAGCCAACACGTAATTAATTCTTGTTAACTTGCCTGTTGTCTCTGACTCTCCAATGAATAATCTAGTGGAAATTGTCAAAATAGAATCTTAGCACACCCTCATGTTGGAGAGCTTTTTTTGCCATTCAAGCTTGCTTAGTTCAAGAATCAGAAACCATTTTGATTTGTTATTCTTCAAGTGATAATGACATTTTTTTTTTTTTTTTATCGTGTCTCATATTTATGATTCAACGATTCTATCATTGTCAAAAAAAATTTCTTAGAATAAGTCACGCCCTACTCGCATAACACTTCCTTTAGCATACTATTGACCCTGAAAGGGAAAAATTGAGTGAGGGAGGGTGTGAATTTTTAGTAGAAAGTTCAGTGCCCGAAGACATTCCCATGATCTGAACTCTTCTTTTTATTTCACTATCTCTCTTGTATATTAAACAAAATTTATTTTATAATATCTATTATTTTAATTTGTGAATTGTTTAAATATGAAAAAATAATTAAAAATTTTATTTATATGTTACTGATGTAACCTCAATCGCATTAATTGTTATAAAAAAGCATTTAATAATAAATTTGATAATATCTTTAATATTTTTTTTTTATTCTAATCTTAGGGTTTGTTTGGAATTTGCTTATTTTGCTAAAACTGAAATTTTTTTGTTAAAATTACTATAGATGAAGGTAAAAGTTAGTTAAAATAGTACCGTAGAACCCATGAATAGTACCAAAAAGTGCAGTAAGGCTCATGAATAGTAGCAGAAATATGCAGAATAGTAAAATAAGCTGATTTTTTTAATTTGGGACCAAATGCACACTTAATGTAAAATCAATTACATTAATTATTGTGGGAGGGTTTCTTGTCTTAGTCCCCAATTAGCAAGTATTGTCCTCTTTGGCTCCTGGCCTCAAGGTTTTGCTCAATCCTACATCTTAAACTTTGGCCTTGGGAGCAGGAGGGTTTTCCTTTTGGCTTGGATCCTAAGTGGCAGCATCCTTGGCTTTATGTTCAGATTCTTTAAGCTTAGCCTTCGCTTCCTTCGTCTTGGCCTCAGCATCCTTAACCTGAGCAGCATCTTTAGTACTGGCCGAGAGCTTCTTCTCCTTGTCCTTGTCCTTTCCATGGGCTCCCTTAGCCTCAAGACCATGGTCACCAACCTGGTTTGATCCTTTTGGGGCCTCAGGAAGAGGGAGAGCAGCTTGGGTAGCCAAAGGCTGCTCAAAAGCCTCAGGAGCAAGAGTAGAGTATGAAGGAAGAGCCTCTGGGGCTGCGAGGATGTCAGGATGATAATATATCTTTTCCTTTTTCCTCCACTTTGAGTCTGTGGGAACGCCTGCAACATCAAGGGCTTTACCCCATGACACGTCGTAGTGGCGACTCCAGGAATTTTGTCCAGAGTGTTCCTATTTCACTTTGAAAAAATTTCGAGTCATTTCGGTCTATTTCGAGTGTTTTGGGACGTTTCGGTAAATACCCGCCGAAATTCAAGATTTGGCTAGTATGAAGTTTGTGCTTAAAAAAAATAAAAAAGTTCTTAAAATCAAAACAAATTTGCATTATGTACATCAAAAAACCTTAAAATGAAAATAAATAAAAAGAAATGAAATGAACAAAGGTACCTAAACAATAAACTATAAGTTCATTTGACATATTAATAAAATTATTAATTATTGTTGTTTAGTTGTTTCATAAATTTGTTTGTCTTTTATAAACTATAATTTTTTGTATTGTTGTTTCATTAATTATTAAATTATTAATTGTTGTTTAGCCTAACATAATTTAATTTGTTTGTCTTTTATAATGTATTAGTTAATTAAATTATTAATTATTTGTGTTTAGTTGCTTCATTAATTTTTTTTTACTAGCTACTAGCAGTCTAAAAAAAAATTCTATATACCACCGCACACTCTTGGTGCGATGGTCACTCCACAAGTATAAATGCTTGTGGGGTATGGAGGGCAAGGGCCGGAGTTCAAGTCTTTAGGAGGGAGTTTTACATACATATACACTTAGATTTTGTTAGAGTAGAATTCTATCTTGCATAAAAAAAAATAATAAAAAAATCTATATAAATTAATATATCTAATTACATTTAAAAATTTTACCTCTTTTATTCAAATTATTTTAAGTTAATTTCACAAATCAATAAAAAAAATTAAAAAGCATAATAAGTCTTCTACATAGAAGTGGTCAAAAAGAAAAAGAATAGAATACTATAAACGATTTTCTAAGAAATTAAAACAAAAATCAAAAATCCAAAAATAAAAAAAAGTAAAAGAGTGGCAGATAAACTCATAAACCACGTTGCACGTTGGTTTGTAAGCCAATTAGTAACTTTTGTAAAAAAAATAAATAAATAAATAAATAAAAGAAGCAATTAATAAGAAGTAGAAAGTGGGTAGGTGTGAAACAGTAGAGTCATTTGAGTCTTGACCTCTTGTCCCTTTCTCTGCTAACATTTTGTTTAGAAACCCAGACCAGAAATGCCAAAAGAAAGAGTAACAATGAGGAAAAGAAGAAAACTGAAGAAGATGGCAGCGAGCTCGAGCTCATCTGATGAGGCTCATCAACGACAACACCTTACGCGTATTCGTGTTGGTTTTTTTTTTTTTTTTTTTTTTGGCTTGCTCTGTTACAATTTTTTTTTTTAGATTCTGTGTTACAATTTTTTTTTTTTTAAGATTTTAGTTCGAAATTTGTTTGGCATAAAAATTTTGAGGGTGTTCCTGATATTACTTGGGGGTGTTCATATTTTTTTTTAAGGGTAAACAAATAAAAAAAAATTTAATTTTTATATATAATTTTTTTTTTTCAAGCCAAGGTGTTCTTGGGAACACCCGGGGCTTTGAGTGGCGTTGCCACTGACACGTCGCAATAATCCCTACAAACTTCAGAGAGCTCCTCGGCAAGCCTAGTTTGAGTCTCCTCCACTCCAAGTATGTAGGACGCCTGCTTCTCATTATCAAGGGCTTCCTTGGCTAGTTGGGCTAGGTCTTTAGCTTTTTGCACATCAGCTTTTAGCTCCAGCACAAGTTACCTTTTAGTGGCCAGCTCTATCTCTGTCTGATAAAGCTTCTTGCACTGGTCTTCAGCTTGGGTCTCAGCATTTTTTAACCCAGCCTGAGCAAATTTTCTTTCCCTCTCTTCGGCGGCTAACTTAGTCGCCAGCTCCTGGTTCTCATCTTTTGCAGCCCCCAAGGCCTTCTCAACTTTGAGGCGAAGTTGGTTTTTAGCCCTTACATCATTTTTGGCTCTGTTGACCCATTCCTCGGCCACGAAGACCTCCTGGGTGATCTTCACAAATACCATATAGCAATCCGTGTGAGCATGAAGGGGAGAGAAGAAATGAGAAAAGGAAAATTCAAAATTACTTAAACAAAAAAGTAAAGATTAGAACTTACCATTGCAAGATCCTTTTTTAGGGACAGGAACAGCTCTGGCAGCTTTAACTTCCTCATGTCATCCATGTCTCTAGGCAAGAGAATTGGCTACTCCAAAGCCTCAGCCACGCGTGCACCATGACCCCTCTGGAACTCCCTAATCGAAGCATTCTAGAGGATGGCTGCCCCATCCACCTCCAGCCGAATAGACCAGGTCTGCTGGGCAACGCGCACGTCAGCCCTATTCTGCTCCTCTCGGCTACCTACGGAGGAGGATCTTTTGTTCCTCCCAGCCAAAAGCTCCCTCAAGCTTTTATTTCCCTGGTTTAAGTCCATTTCGTCTTCTTCTCTTTCTGAGGAGTCGTTTGGAAGGGAAACCAGCAGGGTTGAGGGGTGAATTCTTGACTGCTTGTCAACTTCCTCCTCGGTGTCCGAAATATGAACCACTTGTACTCCTTCACTCTCTTCAAATCGAAACCAGTCTATCTCTTCGTCCAACGAAAGGCGAGAATATGCGATTTCCTCTTCTATTGCGGCTCCCGCTTCAAAAGGGACTTGTTGTAATGGCATTGCAAGCAGAGGAGGGATTTGATGGCCGGGCAGTATAACAGGGGGGAGGTCTTCTCGTGCCAGAAAATCAGGCTTTGACACGTCGATACAGTTATCCAACGATCATCGGCTTGGATGGCATTGCCAACCTCCTGAAAGTTCTTAGAGATGGGGTCGAAACCTAATACCAAGTGATAGCTCGCAACTGTTGGTCCTTGCTTACAAAGATTTCTAATCGAAGCAGGTAGTTGAGAGCTGCGACGCTGGTAAGACTTAGCCAAGGAACGACTTGCCTCCTATCTGCAAAAAGAACCGAGAAATCCAACACAATTAGATAAGGAAGGTAAAATGTAGGACATGGACAAGAGTAAAAAATAATAATAATAATGAAGAAAAATAACTAAGTCTTTTGCTAAGGAACCTAACTCTAAGGTGCCCCACCTGGCTCTCTCTCTTGGGTTGGGCAATGCAGACTATTGTGCCATGCCCCCGAAGCGATAAGGTAGTCATCTTTCATCCCTTTGTAAGATTTGGGGAGACACGAAATAAGCCTGACGATGGGCGACTTGGATTTGAGGTAAAACCCTCCGTTGGCTTATTTGTGACACTCGTACATATGTACCACATCGTGCTATGTGAGTCCCAGTCCGAGGTGCTCGTTAAGAGCATCGACACAACCTAGGATCCTAAACACGTTAGGTACACACTGATGGGGGCACAACCTATGGTTAATAAGGTAATCTCAAGTTATCCTACGCATGGGAAGGGTCATTCCTCCTTCTATGAAGGCTATCATAGGAATGATAACTTCCCCTTCCTCCCTATATGAAACGATTTGTTCCGGAGAACAATATCGTAAACCCACTTCCTGGGGTATATGCTATTTTTGTTTAAAAACTTCTATTTTGACAGGAGAATCCACTAGATTCTCAAATCTACCCATCAGGACAACCTAGGATGAAGTAATTGGATTTTTGAGATAAGGAAGTAAAAATTAAGTGGCTGAGGAGATTGGCCAAAGAGGAAACAAAGTATTCACCAAGAATATAAAATTGCAGGAAGTAAAATGTGAGTTAATCTGTGATACCTTTGGAAAAGGAATTGGATGATCTCTAAAGGAAAGGGTATGAGAGGTTAAGTATCGCAAAGATTTGTTGAGAGCGTAAGTTTTTGATAACTCAGGAAACTTGAAGGCTTATGAAATGGAGATAAGAGTGCTCTGTACGCTTTATATAGGGAGCAAAGGTAAGTAGGAGTTATCCAGCTCAAAATTTCAGGAAAAAGCTTAGCCATTGGATTTGCGCTTCACCGTTGGATTTAGGGAACAGAGTGCCGCCCGGATCAATTAATGACGCTTTGGGGGTTTCGAAACGTCAAAAGCAATTATGGCGCACACAAAATAGCGCTCTCGCACATGTGAATCAAGAAATCAATTGGTGTAACTTCTTAAAAATCAAAACCCCACTTTTCTTCTCGGATGAGAGGAAAAAATTGGAGTTTTGAGGGGCTATTGTGGGGTTGAAGGCCCAAATCGCATATTGGGCCTAGGATCCTATCCAAGAAGGTGACTGGCCTAAGGACTATCGAATAATACAAATTGGTTTGGGTTAAAGATTTAATGCATAGGGCATAAATAGGAGGGCTATCCGAGGAGGAGTATGTCCTCAGACAGAGGGGGCATAGGTCAAGCGTAGATCCTAATGGTCAATATGATCTTCCCGGAGATTCTAGAGAGGAAGGCATACATCGTACACATATACAGAAGTGAGGTGAATTCAGAAATATCCAAAGAAAAGCTGCTACCACCGCATTAAATGCACTGCAGCTATTTTTCTGGCCGTATTAATGTGAAGAAGACCCCTAAACAGTGTGACACTGGCAATTATCACTCACAGAAGGCCAGAGAAGGTGGCTGATGGGACAGGTACTCAAGTAGCAACCTAAGTTAGTGACAGATGGGAGGTGAAGATTGTCCAAGAGCAACTATATAATAGGAAGTACCCTCCATGGGAGAGGGATCGAAAAAATCAAAGAAGAACTACTGTAGCATTCCAAGTTATATTACTAGCGATTTATATCATAATCTGCCTCCTCGGACATGAATTTCATTTAGTCTTACTTATTTTACTTGCTTGTTCATCTTAAATCCATACTAGCCATTGTCAAATTCACAAAAAGGGCCTAGTTCTTACACCCACTCTCTACAAATTTATTGTATCGGGCTTATTGGGCCTATATCCCATACCTTTGGGACTTGGGCTACAAATTGTGACCCTACAGAGACTATTTATAGAAAAAACTTATCTAATGTAATTAGGATTTGTTTAGAGAAGATCAAACTTAATTTAATTAGATTTTTTTAGTGTTGCATTACTCTATCTAGAAAGACCATGAGTTTTTTAATTAGTTTAAACTAGCCTAGTTTAACATTATTAGTAGCTCTACATATCAAATTAACAAAAATTATATATATATATATATATATATATATATATATATTATAAAATGATGATATAAAAAAAAAATGTAGCTTTTTATTTTTTTAAACAAGATAAAATTCTACTATAGCATAATCTGAGTGTATATGTGTGTGAAACCCCCCTCCTAGAGATTTGAACCCTAACCCTTACCCCTCCACCTTATAAAAATTTTGTACTTGTAGAGTAACCATCATGTTAAGGGTGTGCGGTGATAAAAATTGTAGACTTCTAATTGGTCTTTTGTTGACAAAAAATCTCTCAAATCAAATCTTTCCAATTCCAACTTAAGGCTATCACTAATTCTCAACTAATGATCAAAATAAAAACAATCTCAAATTCTATGAACTATAAGTATACTTTAGTATTTTACTTTAGCATATTTGACCACTTACCTTCCCATTTATTCTCCTCTCCTTTATTCTCTTCGATCCAAACATAATGTAAGAATTCAAGGCCTCAAAATTAAAATAGTTAAAAAATTTTAAAGGAAAAATATGCAGTGATTTTTCTAGGGAAAATTGAAAATGTGGATGGCATTCGTTACAATTATGTTCATGCTCCAGGTAGCAACTTACTGTGTGTCTGTCCACATTCACTAAGATACGAGGTCCAACTTATTGTTAGTCTGGGCCATCACATAAAAGAATTTATTGTATAAGTAGATGTCACAGCCCACAGGCAAATAAATAAACATAAAAAGGAGGTGTCACTGGAAAGAAATAAAGAACAAAAAAGTTCATAAAAAAAAAAAAGTAATAACCAGTTGTTTCAGACCCCCACACGTGTTCAGAACAAAAAGGAAAAAAGAAAAAAGAAAAAAAGAGAGAAACTTTATGTTCTGAGTTTGGAAAATCAGTACCTTGTAGTAGATGGCTGGTCGGTGGCAAAAATAGACAATGAATGACTCACACATCCCAGATATAAATGTGTGTACATAAATGCTACAGATAAGCATTAATATACCCGTAACTTCTCTAACGGAATATGCACATATCTTCTCACTTCCCAGTTGACATTTGTACTAGCAAGGAAAGATACAGGGAACATAGAACCTACGGAGTACAGACCGTGGTTGAGAGCGATGCCTTTCAACCCGGGGAAAACTTCTTTCACCGTTGTCTCTGGTATGGGCGACGGACTGGGAGGAGCATCAAAGCCATCAAAAACGACAACTGAAGCGGTGGTTCAACCAACGGGAACGAGCACGGTAAGATTCGATCCTGGTGAGAAGAACGGGGCTAATCGGTTTCAGGTGCCCGATATGGAAACAATTAAAACAGGGGCACAGTTCTTGCCAGAATCCCAGAAAAATTGCATCCCAATAACAGAGGTAATAACGTCCAAATCAGTATTATCCACTGACCATACTAATTCAATTGACTTTGATGCGCAGATACAGGAAATAGACGTTACTCTTGGGACTGTTGACAACTGTGAAAAACACGTGGCCTCCAATTTAATTTCTACTCCACAGGTCTTAGCAAGTAATGATGCCACGATAACTCCCTCTATGCTAGCTCAAACCCAAACAAGTCAGGAACAAGCACCTCACGTGGCAGCCAACAAAACTTCGCGAACATGGAAAAGGTTAGCACGTGATAGCACTATGGAAACTGAAATTACTCAAGGACCCATGGCCACAAAAAGATACAGAGATGAGGATTTGGAAGTTCTTCCCGAGTTAACTATCAAAAAGATATAGGTTTCAATGGAAGATTGTCAACAAAATAAAATGGTGGAGGCTACTCAGCAGCCCCGCCAAGCACAATGAGTCTCTTAGTATGGAACTCTCGCGGGCTTGGGAACCTGCATAGAGGGAAGGAGCTTGAAGTTTTGATTCGGGCTAAAGATCCATCCGTCGTGTTTTTAGCCGAAACATGGGCGGACGAAGCTAGGCTAAAAGAAGTCCAAAGGAATATTAAGTTTGATAATCTGTTTTACATGGAAAGAAATCACAGAGGTGGTGGGGGTTTGGCTCTATACTAGAAGAATTCCACGGATGTATACGTAGACTCCTTCTCCAAGTATCATATAGATTCAATTATCAACAAAGGCAATGATGAAGCATGGAGATTCACAGGTTTTTATGGAGAACCGGCAACTCACATGAGAATTGAAGCCTGGAATAAACTCCGATTACTGAACACAAAACACAACCTCCCTTGGCTTTGCGCTGGAGACTTTAATGAAATCACCAGACACTCAGAAAAATTGGGGGGTAATAGTAGAAGCCAAGCTCAGATGCAGCTTTTCAGGGATGTCATAGATGAGTGTGGATTTCTTGACCTCGGGTATGTGGGAGATCAATTCACTTGGAGAAAGCATTTTGCAGATGGTCACTCACTGTGGGAAAGATTGGACCGAGGTCTGGCCAACCATGATTGGTTCATGAAATTCTCCGGTTCAAAAGTACATCACTTGCATTCAGACTCCTCAGATCACTTGCCACTATGGATCACCTTGGATGGTTTAGATATTCCTACCTTCTCTAAACCGTTTAGGTTCGAAGAAATGTTGCTCTCGGATCGTGGGTGCTTGGAGATTGTAGAAGCGGTGTGGCTATCAAGGGAAGATGGAGATGTTCAGGATCATGTCATTCGTAAAATAGACAAATGTGGTAAAGAATTAAGAGCATGGAACCGGAATTGCTTTGGCAATGTCAAAATGGTGTTAAGTCGAAAGAGAAAGGAGTTAAAAAAGGCTGAAAAAGTAGCCATGAGATCCAGAAATAATCAACAGGTCAGAGAATTGAAGAAGGAAATTGCTGAGTTGGTTGACAAGGAAAATAGACTCTGGTTTCAGAGGTCCAAAGTCTTGTGGGTAAAATTTGGAGACAGAAACTCAAAGTTCTTTCACAGCCAAGCTTCACAAAGGAAATGGAAAAATCTAATCCGGAAGCTTAAGGACTCCAATGGCCGTGTGTTTGAGGAAAATGAGGGGATAGCGGAATGTCTAGTGCAATACTACCAGAATTTCCTCAGTTCAGAAAACCAACAATTTTGTGACTCAGCTACAGACTCAATTCAGATTGTGATTACTAAGGAAATGAACTCCAATCTCTCTTCTGAGTTCACTCATATGGAGGTGAAGCAAGCCATAAACCAAATGGCCCCACTTAAGGCCCCTGGGCGGGACGGTATGCCTCCTTTCTTTTATCAACACTATTGGAATTTAATTGGTGATGATATATCTAACACTGTGTTGCATTACTTTAATTCTGCCACTCTACCTAAACACCTCAATCATACCTTTATCACACTCATTCCAAAAAAGAAGAATCCTGAATTTGCATCTGAATTTAGACCCATCAGTTTGTGCAATGTCTTGTATAAAATTTTCTCAAAAGTTCTAGCAAATAGACTTAAGAAAATTTTGCCTAATATTATCACTGAGAATCAAAGTGCTTTTACTAAGAGTCGCCTTATTTCTGACAATATTCTTGTAGCTTTTGAGTCTTTACACAGTATGCAGAGACACACAAGGAAGGAAGGATACATGGCCATTAAGCTGGACATGAGCAAAATATATGATAGAGTAAAGTAGGTGTACTTAGAATCAGCCATGGTAAAAATGGGGTTCACAGATTAGTGGATCAAACTCATGATGTTATGTGTCAAGACAGTGACCTATTCAATATTGGTGAATGGGGAACCTAAAGGCATGATCACACTAACAAGAGGCATCAGACAAGGCGACCCCCTATCTCCTTTTCTATTCTTACTTTGTACTAAAGGTCTCAATGGGCTTCTTAATCAAGCAACTCACCAAGGACATATAAAAGGTTACTCTCTTTGTAGAAATAGTCCACGTCTAACCCACCTTTTGTTTGTAGATGATATCTTGCTGTTTTGCAGGGCCACCAACGAGGAGTGCCAAAGAGTCTTGGACATTCTGGATGTATATGGGAAATGCTTAGGTTAACAGATTAACCGTAGCAAGATGACAATCTTTTTTAGTAAATCTACGAAGGTTGAGACTAGAGATCAAATAAAATTGGCATTGGGAGTTCTTGAAATCATTCAGTATGAAAAATACTTGGGGTTACCTTCGCTGGTGGGTAGAAACAAAAAGGCAAGTTTCAATTATATAAAGGAAAGGGTATGGAAAAAATTGTAGGGGTGGAAAGAAAAACTTCTTTCACAAGCTGGAAGGGAGATTGTAATTAAGGCAGTTGTTCAGGCTATTCCAACCTACACCATGAGCTGCTTTAAACTCCCAGTTGGACTCTGTTTTGAAATTGAGAGCTTAATAAGAAGGTTTTGGTGGGGACAGAAAGGAGAACGGAGAAAATTTCACTGGGTGAGATGGGACACACTTTGTCTTCCAAAAAAAGAAGGTGGAATGGGTTTCAAGGATCTAGCCAATTTCAACGATGCTCTTTTGGCCAAACAGGCTTGAAGATTACTTCATAATAAGGATTCCCTATTCTATAGAGTCTTTAAAATGAAGTTCTTTCCAAACTGCAGTATATGGGAAGATCAAGATTCTAGCTTTGGCTCACATGCTTGACATAGCATCTTAAAAGGAAGAGATGTTCTTCTAAAGGGCGCAAGATGGAGGGTTGGGAGTGGAGAAAATATTAGTATTTGGAATGACGCTTGGCTACCATCAGAGGAGCACCCACGGGTCCTTTCAGACATTGTTCCAGGTTTTGAAGATGGTAGAGTTTTTGATCTCATTAATCCGAGTACAAGAACTTGAGATGCAAATTTAGTGCACAGTTTATTGTCACCTGAAGAAGTTGCACTGGTTCTCAGCATCCCACTAAGCCGTACCCCAGTGGAGGACAAAATCATTTGGCCCTTCACCCTCTCAGGTAACTATACGGTAAACTCGGGTTCCAAGTTCCTAGCCAAACTAAACTCTATGTTGGTTCCTGCAGGTAATCCACAACAGCAAAATGAGGTTTGGAAGCTAATTTGGGGGCTTAATGTTCCAAATAAAGTGTGGAATTTCATGTGGCGGGTTTGCAAAGAACCCATTCCAACAAAGCACAATCTGTTGAAAAGGAAGATCCTAAATAAAGACAGATGTGAATAATGTGGGGTGGAGTCCGAAACAGCTGCCCATGCACTTTGGAATTGTTCTACTCTGGACGAAATTTGGGATAACACTCCAGGCTTTGAAGACCGTAACCAACTTGGCGTCTTAAACATCACGGAGCTTATCAATGTGACGCATGAGAGAAGGATGAACACAAAGCTCATGGCTTTGGTGATGTGGACGGTATGGCACAGGCGGAATCAACTTCGAGTAAACTCCAACGTCCTCCCCAAAGCCCAGGTTCTTCAACAAGCAATGCAGGTCCTTGAAACGTTCCAAAAGAGCCAACAATCCCTCATTAATCATGCAGCAGACATGAGAACTCAGCAACCTGTTCAGTGGCGTCCTCCTCCGACTAACTGTGTAAAATTGAACTTCGATGGTGCCATTTTTCCGGAGTTGGGCAAGGCTGGTCTAGGTGTGGTTGTCCATGATCCTCACGGGAACACCATTACCTCACTGTCAAAACAAGCTTCACTACCGTTTTCACCAGTCATTGTGGAAGCCATGGCTGCTACAAGAGTGATTACCTTCGCACAAGAACTCGATATTAATGAGTTTATGCTTGAAGGAGATTCAGAAGCAGTGATAAACACCCTCCCTAGCTCAGAAGCCTCATTGACAACTTATGGTCATCTTCTCGAATCTGCAAAATCCACTCTAGTTACCAGTAAATGCATTGCCTTTTCCCATATTCGTAGAAATGGTAATAGAGTAGCACACAACCTAGCTAAACATGCTAGACATGTTAGAGGTTTGTCGGTGTGGGTGGAGGACATGCCACCACACCTCTATGATGTACTTTTTGCTGATCCCGGTTGATTTTTCAATAAATTAGCAGTCTTCATTCTCCAAAAAAAAAAAAAAAAAAAGTTGCTCTATGATTGTGTTGAAATATAGGAATCTTAAATACTCAACTCAATAGTTCATACTTAGTATATGGGAATAAAACAAAGAAAATTTAAGAATAAATTTTGGAATAGGATGAATATTACATCTTTAGGTTAATTAATTAGGGTTGACTGGGATATTTTTGAAATATAGGAAATTAATTAGGATAAAGTTCCATAAAATTTCAAGAATATGTGACTATGGTTTAAGCATGGAAGTCTACAAATAAATTTAGTTTACATACTATATTGTTCTTATAAAATTCTTATTTGTTCTAATAATCAACCAACTAACAAAGGAGATTCGGACAGTTCTCGTAGGCCTATACCAAAGTGCTTTGCATAATACATGATATTAGGAAATTGCATAGTTATATATAGAATTCACAAATCATAAAGGAGGTTGATCATAGTTTGGCGTGGTTTACACAGAGCTTCCAATGGCTCAGCTCTGGGTATGACAATTCCTGCTTCCTCCAACACGTTGATTTCACTCCCACCAATCTTGTCCCACTCGAAACACTGAATCAGTGCTCCTAATGCCAACCCTACAACTCGTCTACCTAGAGCAGCTCGACGGCAAGCTCTCCTTCCGACACCAAATGGAAGTAGTTGATAGTGATACCCTTCAGCCTCTACACCTTCAAATCTCTCTGGCCTAAACATTTCTGGTTCAACCCACAGCTTAGGGTCTCTGTGAATGGTCCACAAGTTAACTAGTAACATTGTGCCTTGTCCCACATGAAAACCACTGACTGTGCACTCTTCAGATGATTCATGTGGTATAAGAAGTGGGGCTGGTGGGAATAGCCTAAGTGTCTCGTCAATTACATTTTGTAGGTAGTTCAGCTTTGTTAAGTCTGATTCATCCAAAAAGCGGGCTTGTCCAACATTTGTGTTTATCTCAGCCCAAGCCTTATGCATTGTTTCGGGATGCTTAAGAAGAAGTGAGAGTGCCCATTCCATGGTTGTTGATGAAGTTTCAGTCCCAGCAAGTAGCATTGCCTGCACACACATTTGGAATTAGAGAGCTACAACTTAAGCACGTATATGGAGTTCAAATGATAATCGCTAGTGTAGATAATACTACTCCATATCTTGATGGTTTTCTATCATTTGCAATGGGAGAACTTGGCATGCTACATTATATACATTTAGGGGGGTTTGTAAGTACGCTTTCATCAGTGGGAACCATTCTAACTAAAAGAGATTTACCGAGGAATAGAAAATCTCATAATACAAATATTATTGAGTAATGCTACAGACAAATTATTTTATAATATTTTTTCAAATTGTTGATGTGACCAACCTCTTATTAGTTTTCATTTTAGTCCACTATTAATATCACTTTTTTATTTACCAATAATCGTTCACCACATTAATAGTTTGTAAAAATTTTTGTGAAATAGTTTGTATCTTTAACATTATTCAATCTCAAACCCTAAGCCTAAAATCCTTAAGGCAGCAGATTAATTGATCAATAGAACAAGTTATTAATTGATTCCACACGAAAGAGAGTCCAACAATAAGTATCAATCACTAAATCTAAAAGCAATAATAATAATTACTTCCTCCATCTCAGTTTGTTTGTCCTCTATTCCATTTTGTGATGTACCAAAATATTGTCTTGTTTCTAAAAATAAAAGTTATTAATTTACTAATGTTCCTATTATATCCCTACTTTATTTTCAAAAATATTTGAAAAGAAAACTAACAAATATTTAAAAAAATCAATCTAATTGGGGCAACTTTTTAGTTGTCTCATTAAGAATAACTCTTTAAAAAAAAATCTGATAAATTTGTTGAAGGGTAGTTTTGTAAATTTATACATTTTTATGAAGCAGACAAGACAATAAATGATATTTCCTTAAAAAGTTTGACTTTTCAAACACGACAAACAAATTGGGACAGAGAGAGTATATGATATATCACCTCATGCACTCTATTGGTAGAAAATGCACCTAAAGAGTGAAGGCCGTCTTTATTGTATAATGTGCACAGTTAAAGGGCTAATTGTCAATTTATTTAGAGTAATACATCGTTACAAATTATATTACAATATTTTTACAAATTATTAATATGACATATTTTTACTAGTTCTTATTTAGATCCATCATTAACATCACATTTTTATTTACTAATAACTACTTACCATATTATAAACTATATTACAACATTTTTACAAATTATTAATATGATATATTTTTACTAATTCTTATCTAGACATATCACTAATATCACATTTTTACTTACTAATAACTACTCACTATATATATCTGTAGTTTATAAAATAATTTGTTGCTTTAGTATTTTCCATTTATAATTAACTTTTGCTTTATCTCAAAAAAAAAACCTTGTGCTTGTTAGTGGTGATAATTCTTTTTTTAATGGACATTTTTATCAAGACTAATGACCAAGAGAACTTTATAAAGACTTCTTCTTCTTTTTTTTTTGTTGCTCTTTAATGGTAGAAGATCTTGATAATCTTATTCATCGGGCTAAAGATTAGATCAACACTATAGCAAGTAGGGGTGTGTCGGTTCGGTTTTGGTCGGTTTTCTAACTGTTGGCCAACTGAAACCGATCGAAATAGTTGAAAAACCGTCGGTTTCGGTCGGTTTTCGTGGGTTTTTTCGGTTTCCTTATCATTTATTTTCTAAGAAAGCAAACAAAGAAAAAAAACAAACAAACAAACAAACAAACCCAAAATATAAACAACCAAGCACATGGGTTTTTTCAAAGCCCTAACTTTATTTGCACATAAAAATTGAAAAAACATCATTGATTCACCATGCTAAACAAACCTAGAATATAGAAAAGAGAGAGGAAATTATGGAGAAATTAAAGAAAGAGAGAGAGAGGGTCACCGTGGCTCGTGGATGTCACCGGTGACGTCATCAAAGATTGGACTCCTCGCCGGGCCAACACATTTGAGAAGCTTTGTCTATTTGTGGGTTCACCATGCTTTTTCTACTTCAACTTTGCACATTAGGGAGCCACGGACTGTGAGAGAGAGAGAGAGAGAGAGCGTCGACGCAGAGAGAGGCATGGAAGATGGAAATCAGAGAGAAGAAAATAAAAGAATGAGGGTGAGGGCGTGAGGCACTGAGGAGTGAGGGCTGAGGCGGCTAAAGTGAAATTCAGAGAGTAGGGTTTTTTTTTTTTTTTTTTTTTTTTTATATGTTTTAAGTTGGTATAAAACGACGTAGTTTTTTGTTATAAGGAAGAAAAAATTAAAATGTTTTTAGCAAGGTTCAAACTTGGGCCAAGTATAGTCACACACGTGTCTTACCACTAGACTAGTGGTACACATCCTGAAATATTTTGTACATAGTTTTATTAAATACATATCAGTCGGTTTCAGTTCGGTTGGGACTTTTATTTTCTAAACCGAAACCGAAAATTTCGGTTTTCATTTCTGCAAACCAAAACTGAACCAAACCGAAACTGAACCAAAATTTTGAACTCGGTTCAGTCGGTTTCGGCCATTTTGTTCGGTTCCCCGATTTTTCGCACACCCCAAATAGCAAGACAATGATATCAAAAAGAAGCAACCAATAATTCATCATTTGATGGAAATAAATGACACTAACACCATAATGTCTCATTTTGTTAGGTTTAACTTATAAAGACATATACTTACCAGTATAACACTTATGATGATTTCGTCGGTATAGAATTCCGGTTCTATCTCTTGCAGTGATAACATAACATCAATTAATGTCATCTTTGTCACTTCATTAACACTTTGACTAGAAGCACTGCCTCTCATTCTCTTGTGCTCATCAATGAGATTTTGGAAGAATCTGTCCATTTTCTTCTTTAAAATCACCATCCTCTTCTCCAACCCTTGAAAATCCACCCATTGTAGTAGTACTGGCAAAAAATCATTTAAATTTGAACTCCCTTGAAGCTGTGTCACCTCTCTCATGATAATCTGAAACTGCTTGGCTTCTTGGTCCACCACTTCCTTCCCATAATATCGCTTCCTAGCAATTGTCCTCAGCATGATATTGAAACTAAGATCCAAAAGCTTTGGTCTCAGCTCAACCTTTGTTGGTTTCTCTCTAGAGGAGTCTTGAAACAGTTGCTTCACCAATAGTCTAACCCAGGGATGGAGCCATTCTTTGGCTTTGGGGGGCCATGGACCCCCTCCCCCCCCCCCCCCCCCCCACACACACAAAAATTTGGAAAAAAGAGAGGAGTATATATATTACTTATAGATTTGAGCAATTTTGGCCATCTAAAATTAGACTTGCCCCCCTCAACAAAATCTTTGACCCCTTTAAACAAAATGAAAAGCCCAAGAAACATTTACAAATCTAAAATCCCAAACAAAACAAATTAGTAAACCCAAAAAATTAGCCCAACAACATAGACTAATAAAAAAGCTAAAGAAATTTGAGCACTGTAAGGTTGAATTTAATCAACCACCTTGTTAAATTTAATCAACCATCTTGTTGACTTTATTCCGTGCCAAATTTGCTTGTATTTTAGCAATTTGTAACCCTGTATTTAGGTGGGATTCATGTAAGGGTAATGTGTGAGAAAGTGTGAAGAAATGCTCAAGTTTGTACAAGGATGCAAGGACTCGCGGCTGACTTGCAATTGGCAAGCCGCCAACTGCAACACACGTGAGAAGCACGCAGGGGAGCTGAAGGGTCACGCTAGTTGTCGCACTACAGGACAAAAGTCCCAGCCTGGCCAGGCCGTTAACTCGTGGCTGGAACTCGCGACTCAGACCAGTCGCGAGGCCAAGCTGCCAAACCACCCTGTTTGGGAAAAACTGACTCTTCGCATTCCAAACACACACCACTATATATAGACCCTTATACCCTGAAAATGTAGAGAGCTTCCAGAGAGAATTTTGAGAGAGAAACCCTAGAGAAAAACAAGATTGATTCATCCACAATCTTCACCTAAGAGACTCTTCAAATTCCTTTACTCTCACCATTTCCATTGATACATCCTTGAGAGGTTCTTAGCCAAATCATTTTCTCACCATACCTATATCTGTGAGAATGTTTATTTGGTGCTTTAGGAAGCAGTTATGAAGGAACCAATTCATATTGGTTGATGCTATGGGCTATAGCGGAATCCGGTAAGCTAGAAATGAAAAAAGTTCAGCACAACCTCGTTGGAGCAGGAAGCTTGGAAGGCTTAGGTACACTGGGTAGATTAGGCTTGGAGGGTCTATTGCTGTTCATGTATCCCAACTACATTTTCTAGTGGATTATTGACTGCTTGGAGGGCGGCGGAGAGGTTTTACGCTGAGGGCTTTGGTTTCCTCTTCGATAACACATCGTGTGTTGTCCTTGTGTTTGCATCTCTCTTCCCTTAATCTTTGCCTTTTATTTTCTGCTGTGGATGTGATTATTTTTGGCTTAGATTGTTTATCAATTCTGTGTTTAGCTTATGTTTATGTTTCGCACATTAATTGTTTGATAATAAGCTTGAATTGATAATTTGTAATTTGGGGTCTAAATGTTCAAGGGTGTTCTACACACTTTTTGAACATTCAAGCACAATCAGCCAATTTACCAAAATATTAGCCCAGCCCTCAAAAATTTTGAAACAAAACCAATCTGATCTCAAATCATTCCATCAAATTTCCCCCCAACAAAAAACCCTAACCTAGAGAGACACTAGAATTGAGACGTGAAGCAAAGGGAGTGAAGGCTAAGACCAAAATGCTGCACAACCCACGCTACATGTTTGTACCAAATTTGCTTATGAGAGAGACCAAATCGCTCTCTCATCTTTGCTGAGGCGAAGGCAGAGCATATTTTCTCTTATTCTCTCTATAATTCTCTCTCTCTTTCTCTTTTACTTTATTTTTTGTGGTTGCTAAATGAAGTCTCACTATTTCTCTTACTTTAACTCTTTTTTATTGTTTGGAGTTTGTACCCGATGTACTGGGTGTTTTTTTTTTGTTTTTTTATTTTTTTTTTTTTTATGAACCACCCATGTGCTGATTGGGTGATTTTGTTTTTTATAACATATATGAGCTGATTGGGTGATTTTGTTTTTATGTTTTTATAACATATGCCTGTATGAATAAAGGAACAACAATATCAATAAAAAATATTTTTTACTGTCTATAATTCTAGTTATTTATATGAATTCTTGCTATACAAAATTGTGTCAAATATAGATTATTTAGCTGAGAGTAACAAATGATACAATATAGATAAATAATTAATGGTTTTGCTTGTCTTTTAGTGTATTTGTTTTTAAATGTTGAGATGGTTTGAAATTTTAATTGTTAGTTGTTGATATTTAATAAAGTTGGTTGATTGCAGTGTTGTGCTATGCATAGTGTCATTTTTTTATGAACAATTTTATGTATGAATTCAATTATAAATGATTTCTAAGATTAAAAAAAATCGTTGAGTCCCTTTTTTATAGATGATTACATTGTTAATACTTAACACTAAATGGATGTTATTTGGAGTTTTATAATGATTTATTTTTTATATTCCGCCCCCCCTAACTTGGACTCCTAGCTCCATCCCTGGTCTAACCTCGTCTTGGCGAACGCTGGTAAACATGGCGAGGCGGCTAGTAGAGAAGAGCTCTAGGGTTGTGAGGCACCTGAGGTTTCACCAATACTCACCATAGGAGGAGAACCCTATTGTTTTGTAGTTGTAATTGAGGTGCTTCCCGGCTAGCGTGCGAGGGCGGTTTGCAAAGATGATGTCTTTCTTTGTGAAGCATTCTTCTACGGCTGAAGATGATGAGATTACAAGGACTTTACGCGTCCCACATCGGAGAAATAAGATATGGCCATATTTCTTAGAGAGTTCATGCAGAGTTCGGTGAAGGGGTTCTTTAAGCAGATGGAGATGACCTATAATAGGTAGGGCAGGTGGGCTTGGAGGGAGGTTTCTTGGGTTTGCATGTCTTTTGAAGACAAACTTTGATACTACAAGTAAGAAGACGAATAAAAGTGCAAAATTAAACCAGGGAGCTCCTTCCATTAGTACTGGTACTAGTCCTAGTACTATTACTATTACTATTACTATTACTCTATTCTTTCTGAAGACTGAGAAGTTACTTATTATAGAGTTTCTCATTTCTAGATAGAGATCATTGGTCTCAGATGGTTTGCATAGAGCGGAAAAGTCTACATTATTATTATTAATTTGTATCATTTTAAAAATATAGTTCTTTATGATAATATATATTTCTTATTTCGATTTAGTCAATAACATCTATCTGCATGAGTGGGGTAATAAATGAACGGAGCTATTTAGGAATACTTTGGCCTTTGTTTGAAAAAGAGAAAAAACAATACAAAAATGTTAAATACTTTCTTTTTTTTTTTTGACAAATAGGATATCCAAACATTTCTAAATATTTGCCTATTCCTTTAGACATATACCTTGTCTCACATACACCGGATTATTATAGGAAGGAATCCCTTAGAAGTGGCTCAAAAATACTAGCAAGAGATTTCGAACCTATAATTTCATAAATATCATAATTCATGAAATCTTAGGAACCATTAAACCCACTCTTTAAGATTTCACTTTAAGCTCCCAAGTCTTTGAACACGCTAATAGTGCATTCATAAGACTGATAGTCTATTATGGGCTTAATACATCAAAGAGACCAAAAACTCCAGCCCACTCTTAAGTCTTAACAACCTAAAACTCAGTGTCCTAGTTAGGTTCCTTTATGGACTAACTTCTACATAGCCAAGAGTCCCAGGGCAAAGCCTTTTTAATCATAAAACTTCCTAGGCCGAATATGATTTGGCAATTACATGTACTAGATGAAAATATTGCTATGAACTATGAAGACCTCAATTCTTGCTATACAGATACTATTGGCAACATGGAATTCGGTTTTTGTCTCAAAAACTAGTGTGTTTAGACTTTGATTAATGGACTTCGCAGATAAGAAGCTAGTATTTGCATTGAGAGAGAGAGAGAGAGAGAGAGTTTTATATAGAATTTTTTTAGAACCACAAATTTTGCAACAACTAAATGTGAGTGACTACTTGTCACTTTCACAGTGTTCAATGATTGAATAATCACAAAAATCTCTATATAACACAAAGGATAAGAATTTAGTGTTCATTTGGTACAACTTATTTTTCAGCTTTTTGAAAATGGGATTGTTTGACAAAGTTGTACTTAAAAGAAAAAAGTGATATTTAAAAATGCTGTATTTTAAAAAGGTGTGATTTGATAACACATTATGAAATAGACAAATAGTCCCCAAATTATTGTTGGACCTTTTTTTTTACAGTAGTTTTTTCCTTATTTATTTATTGTTAGACATTTCTTTATTAAATTGGGTAAAAGTAGTACAGCTTTACTCAGAAAAATCAAATTAAAAAAATTATATATGATCTTAATAAGTTAATGGCCAAAAGGTTCCTAAGACAGAAAATTTAAGTTAAATTGTCAACTACTTCTCCATTGAAGTCAAGAGATAGAATTAATCGCAAAGGACAGAGGAACAGGTATTCGGTTACCTGTTAATTTTGACTTAGTATGCCTCGTTAGCTCCTCTAAGCTGACCACCTTGTAATAAAACACGATTGCTATTTTCTTTGCTCAGGGTGTGCTTCCTTTTCATATTATGGGCAACCAATACAATCGGTTAATGCAAATCAAAGTTACAAACCCAAGATCAATTTTCCTTAAAAGGGAAAATACTAATACACATAACTGTACATACATAAATATATATATATATATATATATATTTATGTATGTACATCAGACCAAGCCGATCCAGTCAAACAAGCCCTTCTTTGTCAGAAAAGCCAATGGTGAAGTAGAGACAAGATTTCTAACAGCTCCCCCAGAAAAGAAAGATGTAACAGTCTTTCCTACTCAAATGGCAATGATTCAGCCAGTCTCATATGTTGGTGAAAATGGTCTTAAAATTAAGGCATTTAGTAAGGATGGAAAGCCTTGTTATGAAGGAAAATCACTTTCTGGCCACATATGGTGGGACGTTTGCAATTGTCCTGATTGTCAAGAAGAGGAGGACTTTGAAGAAGATAGTTCAAGGAAGAAGAAGAAATCTTTCCAGCAAAAACTCAAGGAAAGGTATGAAGCAGGAGATCCAGAAGTTGACCTTCTTGGAGAACCCTCTGGTAAGTTTGATTATTATGTTCTTTATCCCAGAACCAAGAAGAAAAGATTTCCTTCTCCCCTTCCATGCAAAGAAGAACAAAACCCAAACCAGAAACCCCCATTAATTCCATACTATCAAAAGATCCTTCCCCAAATATCAAAATGCCAACCCCTCCCTATTGGCCAAAACCATGTACAAAACCCATTACCATGTTATATGCTCGATCAAGCTTCAACCTCCTACTCACAGAATTTCCCTCCATTAGAAAGTTTTGATCATCCCCAAACCAACACCAGACATGTGTGGAAGATCAAAAATCCTGTTGGAGTCAATCCAGATGGCACCAAGAAGCAAGTCTCCTCAGCAGAGGCAGCTTTGAATTGGCAAGCAGAAAATGCTGTAGCCCAAAACCATGTTCTCTCAAGAATTCTGGATAACCAGCAAAAGATGGCTGAAGTAGTCACTCATACCTTTTCCTCCTCAAACGCTCTTATTGAGGATTTGAAGAAGAAAATCAAAGCAGTCGAGGAAGAATTGGCAATTATTACATCTACAGTCAGAGACTTGTCTGTCTCTTTTCCCCTTATTGGGCAAAAAGAAAAAGAAAGAAGACAGTTGTTGTTACAACTCCAATCCATGGAAGGACCCCAGAAAGAAATCCCTCAGACTCCTCCGATACATGTTCATATGCCCCTCCAACCTCGGCAATCTTTGTATAAAGATCTGTCCATCCCATTAACTTCTCCATTTTCCCCAGCCTCTCCCTACCAGAATCTTCAACCATTAGCCATAACTCATCCTGACCATAATCCTTTCAAGCCAAGTGGAATTTTCCCTGTCATAACTTACAATACTTCAACCCAACCAGAGTCCCAAAATAAGATTTTCCCTACCAAAAAAGACAAAGAACCATTGTATCAACCACCGATCCAACTGTTGGAGCTTCCTCAAAGCCTCCTAACATGAACATGTTAGCCGTAGACCCTGATCCTCCAAACCCAATCTCATCATTCCTCAAAACCCTCACCCTTGCAGATTCAAGAGAACCTTGTGTGCTCCCTATAATTGAGGACTCCGAATTAGACCTGTCAGATCTTGGTCTAGAGCAAGTATTTATGACTGAAGCAGAACCAAAGGAAGAAGAGGAAGATGATGTTCTCCGACCCAGACAACCTCCACCAATATTTCCTCCACCACCTATTATCCCAGAAAACCAAACAAGATTGGCTTATTCACCAACCACTGACTCCAAACATCTGTTCACCCTTGATAATATCCCTCCTTCAAAATGGCATGAAGAGTTTTTCAACATGTATTCCTGGTCTATAGCAGAACTCCAAGCCCCAAATACCACGGTTCCCCAGACTATTGCCAAATTTGTAGCAAGAATCACAGGAAGATTGCGAGAATGGTGGATTAATCTAGGGGAATACAGGCAAAGACAGGCAGCTCAATGTAATACCTTGGAGGATTTCTTCACAATAATCCATAATGAGTTTCTTGGCTCTGATACCAACTATGAGCAAGGGAAGAAGTAGACCTAAAGAACGAAAGGGGGTGTAAGAAGATTATGTAAAAGTAGGATTATAGAAACTGATAAACCACGTAGGCTACTAAGAAAGCATAACAAATAGTATGGATATAAGGATTAAAACACAGAACTAGATACAATAAAGCAAACGATATTATTAGATTTAGGAGCTTTTTTACATCAGACATCTAGGACTCAGGTTGGCTATGGAGGCTTCTCCTCACTCTCTCTTGCCTCCTTAAGACTACAAGGACTCTATTTATAGACAAAACTAAATACATTCTGTAGTACAGAAAAGAAGGGGCCATTTTTATGGAGTTACATGTGTCCATCACAGGGGCAGGGACCAGCTTTGAAGAATCTTCTGGGAGATAAGGATCTGCAGACATTTTGTCTTCATATGAGTCTGAAAGAGTGAAGCTTGGCAACAAGTGTCATGCTGCATAGGGGTCTGTGTACAAGATTGGATTTCTTCAGAGATATGATTCTGACAAGTAGATAATGAACAGTAACTGGTGAAAGATTACGTCTGAAGACGTTTCTAGGACTTTGAATTGCTTTTTTTTTTTTTTTTTTTTTTTTTTTACAATAAAGCAAACAATATTCTACAATAATGCTATTTTAATCGTCTCTTCCTTGGAACCATTCTTCATCAACTTCGTCTGGATCATGGTTGTGATAGTAAGGGTCATCATATCCTATAAGAGGATTAGGCATTTCCCAATGATCTTCATGTGGCCATTGTTGTCTGCAAACCTCTGGATCAGTTGGCACTATTTCAGGGAGTATTCCTTTGTTAAGAGATTCAGCCATTGTGAGTGCATGATAACAAGATACCCAATGTACGTCAGAATGCATATGGAGTGTGCCATCTGGATTAACAATCCAATGCATCTCTGAAGGGTGAAAAACTCCGTCTGCTCGGATGTCATTTTTAGAATTGAGCTTAGCTACTAGGCATGCTGATTTGACTTTATGCCCAAATCTAGGGTGTTCTATCTTTGGATACTTTGTCCATTCACCATCATGAGCATCATTTTTTAAAATCTCAAACCAGAATTTGTGAAAATATTTATTGCCATGCGGAAAGAGATACCTGTAGAATTCTGGTTCAAAGTGAAGACATAAGTAATACTCATTGAGTAAGTACCACATGTAGAGATAATGCGCCACATTCCAATTGGTTATCCAAAAAGCAAAGGGGGTTTTCCAAGGCTGGTCTATATCAGGGAAAACTGCTAGGAAGTGAGACTGGTGTTTTTTGAGGTACTCATGGAGGGCTTTAATGATTCTTTTGGATCTAGCCTGGAGGGTCAAAGTTTTGATCTGGGTTTTTAGTTCTGGAGGGAGGATGTCTATCATAGTGAGGATGTCATCAGGATCTGCCAAAGGAGGGTTTGAGGATGAGGATGGATCAGTAATAGGGTATACACACAGGGGTGGAGGAATAATAGTGGTATTAAGGATTGGAGGCTTTCTGGAAAGATAATCGGTGATGAGGTTTTCTTTACCTCTAATGTGTTTAACTTGAAAAGACCATTGTGAAAACCAATTTGACCATCTGAGTAACTGGGGATGTGGAAGCATTTTCCTTTTGAACTGAAGCATTTTGGGAAAGGAAGACATATCCATTTCTACTAGGAAGTTATGCCCAAGGAGGTGGAACTGGAATTTTTCAATCCCATGTTTGACTGCTAGGATTTCTTTGAAAGTGGAGTGATAATGAAGCTCTGAGAGCTTGAATGCACCGCTTTTGCATCCACAAATACTTCTTTTGCCATTAATCTCTTCAAAAAGAGCTGCTGCCCAATATTCGTCACTAGCATCGATCTGCAGTATTCGTTTGCCTGGTCCTGGAATCTGCAAAGGGGGAAGCTTTTCTGCCAATTTCTTTAGCTGTTGGACTGCTTCTGTATGAACAGAATTCCATTCTGGAGGTGATTTCTTCAGTAATTGAGCCAAGCAATTCCTATACTTAGATATTTTCGGAATAAAATCCGACATGTAATTGACAATTCCAAGGAACTGTTGTATTTGCTTGACACTTGTGAGCTTGTCTGCAAATTCACCAAGAGAGACAGCTATATGAGGCTGCAAAGTATACCTCCCATCTGAAATATTTACTCCCAAAAAGTCTATGGAAGACTGTCCGATAACCATTTTCTTTTCTGAAAGCATTATCCCTTGAGATCTTACCAACTGGTAGAATTCAGTGAGTAACTTTTCATGGGATTCTTCGTCTTTTGAGAACAAGAGGATATCATCCACATAGATTAATGCATTCGTCAAGAGTGGCTGGAACAGCATTACCATTGCTTTTTGAAACTGGGATGGAGCATTTTTAAGACCAAAAGGCATGACAGTCCATTGGTAATGATGGTCTGGAATGCAGAATGCCGTTTTGTACCTTTCTTCTGGGTGAATTCCAAGTTGCCAAAACCCTGCTTTGAGATCAAACTTTGAGAATATTCTGGCATTTGAAAGATGCTGAAAAAGAGCACTTTTATTCGGCAGAGGAAATTTGTCATCTGCGAGGAAATGGTTGAGATCTTGGTAATTGATTACCAATCTGAGTTTTCCTCGTACTTGCTCAGCATGTTTGTTGACATAAAAAGCTTCACATGCCCATGGCGAGGTTGTGGGTTCAATGAGTCCTTCAGAAAGGAGGGTGGATAGTTCTTGTTTGGCCAAAGTTAAATGTTCTGGATTCATCCCTCTGTGACTAGCTTTTGTGGGATTAACATCTTCATTTTTTTTGAAGGGTAAATGGATGAAGAAAGTTGAATTTTTCCACAAAGGGTTTGGATTTTTAAGGAGGAATTCAAAGTGGCTGTTTGCACAACAATCATTGATGATCTGGAATTTTAAGGACTCAAAAGGATCTACTGAGAATAAATGAGGAACTTGGGTCCAGGTGAGAAGGTGTTGTTTATGCATGAGTCCTTTTGAAGACCATCTAAGACTGGGTATTTGATGAAGGAGATCAAATCCTATAAGAAGGTCTCTTCCTGTGAGAGGGGAGCCAAGGACTTGGTGTTTAATGGTGAGTGTTGGGAATATTCTGATGAGAATGGGTTTGCTTTTCAGGGTGATCAAGAATGTCTCTCCATTTGCTGCTCTGAACATCTGGTGATGAGATAACCAACATTCTTTGGGTAGTATTTTGGGATGAAGGATTGTTGCTGCTGCTCCTGTATCAAATAAGGCTATCACAGAAATGGGTTTGGCATAAGTATCCAGGAGAATGCTTACTTCAGCTATAGGAGTTGGGTTGGTTAAGGGGGCTATAATGGGCTGTGATGTGAAGATAGTTTGGATTTCTGGGTCTGAATCTTCTTCATTGTCTAGATCTGAGTCTTCTTCTGAAGTGGAATAAGCCATAACTGCTAAGGCTTGAGGGGAGTATTCCTCATCTAGTGAAAAGAGAGACTCTACATCTGAAAAGGGAGTATCATCCGCATGAATCTGTGCTTGCTCCAGGAGTTTTGCTGTCTTCTCCTTTTTTGGACAATTTTTTGCAAAATGCCCCAGTCTTCTGCATACAAAACATACTCTTGAAGTTTTCCCACTGAACTGCTTTCTTTTAAGAAATCTCCATCTCTTCCTTTGAAAGGATTGCTTCTTTTGACTCTTATAGTGCTTTTTCTTCCAGGAATATTTCTTAAAATGATCTTTTCTTTTTGTTGAGCAGGTACAATTCTTGTCGTAGCACTTGATCTGCAAGTCCTTCTTTTTACAATTATCTTTGAGTTTGCCATGAATCTTATTGATTTCTGAAAGAAATTTTCTCTGATTGCAGAGTTTTTCTAGGGCAATAAGCACATGCTGATAGATTTCTCCCAAAGAGGCTTGCTGCAAAGTTATCCTTTGGAGATTCATCATGCGAAGAGTTTCGTCTCCTAATGGTTGTGGAAGGGAATTGAGGAAAGTATGCTTCGAATTAACGTCATCCATGCCATTAAAAGAGTAGTATCTCCTTGACATTCTATCAAAATGTTTCTCCAAATCTCTTCTTTCAAATTAGCAGCATTTCATCAATAGAAATTCTTCTCGTGCTACTGCAGTGTAGTGAGTTACAGAGCCAAGAAACTCATTATGGATTATTGTGAAGAAATCCTCCAAGGTATTACATTGAGCTGCCTGTCTTTGCCTGTATTCCCCTAGATTAATCCACCATTCTCGCAATCTTCCTGTGATTCTTGCTACAAATTTGGCAATAGTCTGGGGAACCGTGGTATTTGGGGCTTGGAGTTCTGCTATACACCAGGAATACATGTTGAAAAACTCTTCATGCCATTTTGAAGGAGGGATATTATCAAGGGTGAACAGATGTTTGGAGTCAGTGGTTGGTGAATAAGCCAATCTTGTTTGGTTTTCTGGGATAATAGGTGGTGGAGGAAATATTGGTGGAGGTTGTCTGGGTCGGAGAACATCATCTTCCTCTTCTTCCTTTGGTTCTGCTTCAGTCATAAATACTTGCTCTAAACCAAGATCTGACAGGTCTAATTCGGAGTCCTCAATTATAGGGAGCACACAAGGTTCTCTTGAATCTGCAAGGGTGAGGGTTTTGAGGAATGATGAGAATGGGTTTGGAGGATCAGGGTCTACGGCTAACATGTTCATGTTAGGAGGCTTTGAGGAAGCTCCAACAGTTGGATCGGGTGGTTGATACAATAGTTCTTTGTCTTTTTTGGTAGGGAAAATCTTATTTTGGGACTCTGGTTGGGTTGAAGTATTGTAAGTTATGACAGGGAAAATTCCACTTGGCTTGAAAGGATTATGGTCAGGATGTGTTATGGCTAATGGTTGAAGATTCTGGTAGGGAGAGGCTGGGGAAAATGGAGAAGTTAATGGGATGGACAGATCTTTATACAAAGATTGCCGAGGTTGGAGGGGCATATGAACATGTATCGGAGGAGTCTGAGGGATTTCTTTCTGGGGTCCTTCCATGGATTGGAGTTGTAACAACAACTGTCTTCTTTCTTTTTCTTTTTGCCCAATAAGGGGAAAAGAGACAGACAAGTCTCTGACTGTAGATGTAATAATTGCCAATTCTTCCTCGACTGCTTTGATTTTCTTCTTCAAATCCTCAATAAGAGAGTTTGAGGAGGAAAAGGTATGAGTGACTACTTCAGCCATCTTTTGCTGGTTATCCAGAATTCTTGAGAGAACATGGTTTTGGGCTACAGCATTTTCTGCTTGCCAATTCAAAGCTGCCTCTGCTGAGGAGACTTGCTTCTTGGTGCCATCTGGATTGACTCCAACAGGATTTTTGATCTTCCACACATGTCTGGTGTTGGTTTGGGGATGATCAAAACTTTCTAGTGGAGGGAAATTCTGTGAGTAGGAGGTTGAAGCTTGATCGAGCATATAACATGGTAATGGGTTTTGTACATGGTTTTGGCCAACAGGGAGGGGTTGGCATTTTGATATTTGGGGAAGGATCTTTTGATAGTATGGAATTAATGGAGGTTTCTGGTTTGGGTTTTGTTCTTCTTTGCATGGAAGGGGAGAAGGAAATCTTTTCTTCTTGGTTCTGGGATAAAGAACATAATAATCAAACTTACCAGAGGGTTCTCCAAGAAGGT
Organism: Quercus ilex subsp. ballota; assembly: GCA_032727855.1. NCBI lineage: Eukaryota > Viridiplantae > Streptophyta > Magnoliopsida > Fagales > Fagaceae > Quercus > Quercus ilex. Next base: position 3,443,855 of record CM064909.1, read on the forward strand.
CAACTTCTGGATCTCCTGCTTCATACCTTTCCTTGAGTTTTTGCTGGAAAGATTTCTTCTTCTTCCTTGAACTATCTTCTTCAAAGTCCTCCTCTTCTTGACAATCAGGACAATTGCAAACGTCCCACCATATGTGGCCAGAAAGTGATTTTCCTTTATAACAAGGCTTTCCATCCTTACTAAATGCCTTAATTTTAAGACCATTTTCACCAACATATGAGACTGGCTGAATCATTGCCATTTGAGTAGGAAAGACTGTTACATCTTTCTTTTCTGGAGGAGCTGTTAGAAATCTTGTCTCTACTTCACCATTGGCTTTTCTGACAAAGAAGGGCTCGTTTGACTGGATCGGCTTGGTTGTTTGATGAAGCATCTCATATCTTGTAATCCAAGACTCTGGAAAGATAGATGTCATTTGTTCCCTATTCAGTTGTCTAGGAACAAATGTACACATTGGTGTCATTCCTGGATCAACCTGGATCAGTAAGGCATCATTGGACTGGGCTAGATCTAGGACAGCCATATCAAAAGCATGATTCTGAAGTCTATAGGCTAGCTGATAATGAAGTGTGGCAGCAAATGTATCTTGCACCTGAGAAGCACAAGTAATCTGGACTTGTACTTTAAGAGCATCACAAAGGTGAGGGTCTCTGAGGGACATATTGAAGTTGGGGAAAAGGGTAACAAAAACTGTTCCTGCATTGAGAGTAGTTTGGACAGTTCCTATGACCGCATTTTGGTATTCTAGAAATCTAGAATCAAGGAGTGAAATTCGAGAGGCTATAGGAAGTCCCTTTCTTCCGTGGAAGGTTAGTGCCAGTCTTACTGCACCAAAATGAAGATGAGTGTACCCTTGTTTTTGCCATGGAATTACAAATTCTTTGGGAAAAAAAAAAGCAATTCAAAGTCCTAGAAACGTCTTCAGACGTAATCTTTTGGCTAAATATTGCCAAATTTAAAAAATATTTGCGTTATAGGTACTGTTTGAAGTTATTTGTGGAAATGAGGAGAGAGATTGAATTTCGGCAACACCGTTGCCGAAATTCAACAAAAAGAGGAGAGAGAATAAGAAAAAAGAGGAAAGAGAAAAGGTGATTGTCAGGAACAGTAAATGTTAAATTTCGGCAACAGTGTTGCCGAAATTCATCTGCCCAGATTTACTGTTCTGCCCGGATGTGTGAGAAGTGGAATAATGCATGGGTGCCCAAAAAAAAAAAGAATTGTGGCAATGGTATTGCCGAAAATGGTAGGAAAAAAAAAAAGTGAATGCGGAAGAATTAAAGAAAAATATAAAGTGTTACGTACACAATATTTTTACAATATTTTCACAACAAATCACAGGTAACTAGTTATTATTAGTTCAAATTTAAATTTAACATTGAGATTACTATTTTAATCCAACAATAACAATAAGTAACAACCTGACACTTAGAATTTGTTGTAAAAATATTGTAAAAATTGTGTGCACTTCATTTCTAAAAAAACAAAAAAAAAAAAAAAATTTCCCAATTGTGGCAATGGTATTGCCGAAATACCATTGCCACAATGGAAAAAAAAAATTCCCACAATTTCGGCAATGGTATTGCCGAAATTGTGGGAATTTTTTTTTTTTTTAAATGTGGCAATGGTATTTCGGCAATACCATTGCCACAATTGAATTTTTTTTTTTTAAGAAATGAAGTGCACACAATTTTTACAATATTTTTACAACAAATTCTAAGTGTCAGGTTGTTACTTGTTATTATTGTTAAATTAAAATAGTAATCTCAATGTCAAATTTAAATTTGAACTAATAATAACTAGTTACTTATGATTTATTGTGAAAATATTGTAAAAATATTGTGTATGTAGCACATTATATTTTTCTTTAATTCTTCCGCATTCACTTTTTTTTTCCTATCATTTTTAGCAATACCATTGTCACAATTACTTTTTTTTTTGGGCACCCACGCATTATTCCACTTCTCACACATCCGGGCAGAACAGTAAATCTGGGCAGATGAATTTCGGCAACACTGTTGCCGAAATTGAACATTTACTGTTCCTGACAATCACCTTTTCTCTTTCCTCTTTTTTCTTATTCTCTCTCCTCCTTTTTGTTGAATTTCAGCAACGGTGTTGCCGAAATTCAGTCTCTCTCCTCATTTCCACAATTAACTTCAAACAGTACTTATAACGCAAATATTTTTTAAATTTGACAATATTTAGCCAAAAGACTCAACTAAAAAGGTTAGTACCATGTGACGAGAATTGTATTCAAGGTAAAAAGAAATAACCCATGTGTTTTCTTTAAATGCCACATCCAGTTATACTCAAACAAATGGATTTTCAAACACAAACAATCTAATCGTTGAGAGCATCAAAAGAGAGTTAGAGCACAATCATTCGAGAGAGAGATAACATCATCAATTTAGGGGGGGAGCTATAGTATGGCTTGGGTGGCCATGGCCCTCCCAAATTTTAAAAAATTATTTTATATTATGTATAAGTATTAAAATTTTTAAATATTTAGTTACAAAAATAGAAATTGGCCCCCAAATGTTTGAGTTAGTCTAATAATGCTCTTAAAAATCATTAGAATTTGTCAATTGGTCTAGTAGTTATAGAGACAAGATAGTAAATTTTTTTTTCTTTTATCTGTTTTTTTTTTTTTTTTTGGTACATGTTTAATATCAAACTACACAACTTTTGTATACTCATTGGAATTTAAAAGATGATAAATTCCCTTAAAAAATTATTTTGCGAATATACATATTTGAAAGTTGTTAATTTTATATACAATATATTTATAAAGTATGACCTACTCTAGTATCAAAATATTAATGTTTATATTTGTGTATGTGTCTTTACGCATGTGTACGATGATTTATCTTGACTTGAAACTAATATTTTAATACCAAAATTTGGCCCCCAAACAAAAAATCATAGCCCCGCTCTGATCAATTCAATTAGAGAACTTAGAATTATGATGGCATTTACCTAAAGCATTGAACCACACAGTATCTACAAAGCAACATCAACTTCATGAAAGCACAAAATAATCAATTCAAGGTGTAATCACAAACTTAAAGTCACATCTTGCCCCCATAACAGATCACATTCTATCACAACAACAATTGATCCTAACCCTAAACAGGAGGTGTGGCTCCTGTTCAAGTGTCACCTATGTATACAACACACAAAGCACTGCTGCAATGGGTGCATGATCAGGATGTACATCCACTAACCAGAAAACACTCATGTCTGTCCTAAATCATCTACACAGAAATGAACATTGTAGCCCTATAAAAGTGTGATGTACACAAAGGAAGATTCTTCAATTTGTAAAGAGCATCAACTAGATTATCATAAATATAACAGTTCCAAAGGCATAATATAACCTTCAATACAATTGCTTCTGGTACTTTGGGCAAACACCCCATAAAATGGTCCTGAAACCTCTCATTGCAAGATTTCTTTCTTTTCAGTAAGTCTCTCATTAGCAAATTTCAACAGCGTTGTGATGCAGGAATCATGCAGATCATAGTGAAAAGAATGAGTGATGCTAGTGAAGCCTGATCTAATTCAGAGGACTAAATGTATGCCACATATTGCAATGGCATGACACCTCAAGCAAGATCACATACAAGTACCCTTGTTTTCTAGTAAGGTTGTGTTTGTCTTGGCTTAATCACTTTCGAAAATGCTTTTCCGTAAATGCAGGTGTTTGGTTACACATAGAAAATAAATTTTCCTAAAATTGGTTTCCTTTGACCGTGTGTTTTACTCGCTTGACCCGGAAATTGGTTTCCTTTTCTATTTTCACTTCAAACCAATTCTGGGTCTCAGATGCGCAAAGAGAGAGAGAGAGAGAGAGAGAGAGAGAGAGAGAGAAAGAAGAGAGAGTTACTGATCCACCCAAAACTGATCGCACCCCAACACCACCATCGAGATTGCATCACCATCAAAGACCGATCCACCCAGACCGATCGCACCCCACCGAAGACCGATCCATCGAAGATCGCATCACCCCAGACCGATCGCACCCCACCGAGATCGCATCATCACCAATCTCATCGGCGTCGTCGTTACCCATGACCGATCTCGTCGCCCTCTCGTCATTACCCATGACCGATCTCGTCGCCCATGAGCCATGACTGATCCCTCCCTTTCCCTCCATTTTTGATCACTCTCTCTTCCTCGCTTTCTCAGTTTGACCGAATGGTGGATTTGATCAAATGGTGTTGTTGTGATTTTTGTTTTTTTAAGTTTATATGTTGAAATTTTCTATTATAAAATTTGTTTGGTAACTGAGAAAATGGGTGAGAAAATGTGAGAAAGTAGTAGGAAAATAGCATTTTCAGAATGCAACCAAACACATGAAAACATTTTCTAGAAAAATTTGAATAATACAACCAAACACTTGAAAATATTTTCTTTTCCCAAAAATAGCATTTCCAGAAAATATTTATTTTCCGAAAAATATTTTATATGAACCAAACACACCTAAAGGGCAAAGTAAAAGGACAACCAAAATGGATTTTTTTTTTTTTGGGTTAATAATTCAATGTTAGATTGGGGGGATTCAAGCCTGACTCTCCTCATAAAGGACCATTCAATGTCACTTGATTAAAAGGCTATTGGCAAGCAAAATTGGTAATTGTAATTAAGGGCCAGAAAGAATGAGTGCACACACACAAAAGGAAGATCACATGCAATGATGCAAGCATATGCTACAATTGTTTTCTAATACAAGCACAGACGGTTTAAGCACAAACAATATTAACAATCATAATTAAGGGCCTAGCAAAATAAGCACACATACAGTTTCATTAGACAAATTGATAATACCCTAATTTTTATTTAAAGAGATCTAATGCGGGCATTAATATTAGTACAATGGAGACCTGAATTTAAGACATTTATGCATGTCAAGGCTTTTCAACATTTTCCCTATATATCTATGCACCGTCTTTAGGCTTTACAACCAGAAAAAGAAAGCACAAATACAAATGCATCTGAATATGCAGTACCATATATGTACATACGCGGTACACGTGTTGGATCAGAATTCAGAAACCGCGTGAACATCTAGGCACAACGTGACCATGCAAAAGCACACCCTAATTAATTAAAAACCAGATATGCAATGCAAGTGTCCCGAGCATTCTTGCTTTCTTTCCAATTCTAACATTAATTCTCATTTTCTTCCCTCGTGTCTTCATAACCTACGTAACATACACTACGTGTTAGTGTAAAGTCAATTTCGACACGGCATAAAGAATTTCAAAGTAAAAACCCTCGTACATTCCTCCCAATTAAATTCCCACCTCACCTTACAAAAACAGAGAAAAAAAAAATTAAAAAGAAAAATAGGCCAAGTCAAATAAATCCTATAAACAGGGGCGGCCCAACATAATTTGGGACTTAAGGCGAAAAATTTATGCGGGGCCTTTAATATGTAAATATTAATTAAGCAAAATTATTTAATATTAATCAAATTAAGGTTAATTTAATACATTAAATACATAAATAATACCAACTAGATTAATGTTAATTTCATATAAAAAATTGAATATCATAGTTGAACCTATAAATATTAATAAAAAGAAATAAAAATATATTGCAATTGAAAAAGATACTTTATTTTGGATATAAGACGATGCATAGTTAAATAAAATTGTAATCTAATTTTTAATTTTATATTTTGATTTTAAGAGAGAGCGATAGATATTACTTGGTGTATGACTTTGTAGGATATTATTTTACAAAAATTAAAGTCTCAAACTATTAGGAGAGATTAATCTATAATTGATGATTTAACACATTTGCAACATTTTTTTGAAATATTTTAGGGTTTAAATTGAGTTAAGGTTCTATTAGTCTCGTACTTTGAGAGTCTTAATAAAAATGAAAAAGAAAAATGAGCTAATTAAAAGCACTATAAAATGTTCAAAATATAATGTGATATTGTCTCTCATTGATGAACTTCATCAATTTAACTAATGAATGTTTATATCACTTTTTTTGTGATTAATAATATGGCAATTTGTAAGCTAATAGTAAAATTTGTAGTATCTTTAACATCACTAATAAAAAAAAATGTACAACATTTAGAAAATATATATATAATTTTATAAAAATTTGGGCCTTTAACTATGAAAAGTGGGGCTTTTTTTCCTAAGGAAAAATTTATTTTTTGGTGGGGCCTTAGGCCTAGGCCCAACTTGCCTATGCCTTGAGCCAACACTGCCTATAAAGGTCCCAATTTAAGTGTTATGCTGCACCGTCCTTTGCAAGCAAGACCACGTATATACATAGATATAGTATCAAGTGCTAGCAAAGCATACCAACTAGGGGTGTGCAGAAAACTCACCGACCCACCAAACCTGACCCGACTCAACCTGACCCGTCGGGTTGGGTTGGTTTTTAGGGCTTGGTGGGTTGGGTTGGGTTACAAATTTTTTTTATAATGGGTCGGGTTGAGTTTGGGTCATAAAATTACAAACCCGCCAAACCTAACCCGACCCGACCCACCCATATTTAATATATATTTAAAATATATTATATATTTAATAATTTATTTTAAAAACCAGCTGTAGAGCAGCACTTCCTTGGTTCCTCCTACTAATACTAATTTAATATATATATATATATATATAATATTATATAATTAATAAATTTTTTAAAATAACCAACTCTTCTTATCCTATATAAAAGCCAATTAGTTCACACAAACCCGAGTAAATTATTATTGTTATTTAGTCATTAGTGTTGTTTGCCTTTAAGAAGTTACATTGATATTAATCTTTCGGTTTTTTTAATATATTAATATTTATATTTTTTTCTACTTAATTTAATAATAATAATAATAATAAAATATTTTGTCAAACCCACGGGTTCAACCCGACCAATGTGGGTTTGGTTGGACTTATGTGATGAGTTGGGTTGAATTTTTCTGACCCACCACGGTGGATTAGGTCAAAAAATCCCTTTAACCCGACCCAACCGACTCATGCACACCCCTAATTACCAACACAAAGCTTATTCATCAAAAAGGCATACCAAAAACAAGCTTGAAAGGCCCTTTTGAAAGTAAAAGATAGAGAGATGTCAATGAAGAAGAGCTCAACAGCACCGACAATGAAGACCCTTTTGCTTGTGTTGGGTATGACCATATTGGTTGTGTCGACACAGTTTAGTGTTGGTGAGTGCAGAGCTCTTCGAGCGAGCCAAGAGGGCTCGTGAAGAACTGGATGGAGCTGGGTCTGGTCATGGAGCGGCTTCGTTTGGGGTTTCTTCTACTAAAAACTCAAGCACCAGTAGTCATTCTTCGGTGAGGAGCTTTCAGTATAGATTGACTTCTGGACCCAGCAAAAGAGGCCCTGGTCATTAGCACTACTCATTCTTTGTTTTTGCTTTCTTTTTTTTGTTCTTGTTGCACAAAGACTGTGACTTAGATTTTTTAATCTGTATAGGATTTTGTTTTAATATATTTTTTTATATGTTTAACTCGAAAAGTCGAGACTTATACTCGAAGATTGTAATCCTAGTTGATATATTAGATACTTCTAAATACATGTATTAAGTTTGTTTGAGTTTATCTCCTATTACTATGAAATTGTTGAAACCATACACTACATCAACTAGGCGTATTTTCTAAATCTTGGCATCAAGACCATTTAAACATGTTAATGAGATGACCTACAAATCAATTCTATCTCTTTAGTCTCTCTCATCTTGGTATTTTATTTTTAAAATCTATTTGTACGTCCTCGCGATTCTTTATTGAAAGAGATTTCTTTTCGAGATAAATAACTGTCCAATATGATTAATCGATCATGATAAAGATACTATGAAAAGAAAAGTCAAGATTTTGATAGAAAGATAATACTTTTTTTTTTGGGAGGTAAAATGAATTCATATTAGTTATCAATGACAACTGAACAATCACAAAATAGAGTTGTATAACTTATTTTAGTACAATGAATTCATATCTAATGTACATTTAGTACAACTTATTTTTTAACTTTTTGAATGCAAGATACTTTGTTAAAGTCGCACTTAAAAAAAATAGAGTGAAGTTTTAAAAATGTGCGGTTTGATAACCCATTATGAAATAGACAAATAATGTCCCCAAATTATTATTGAACCTTTTTTACCATCCTTTTTCTTTATTTATTTATTGATTTATTTGAATTTGAAAATAAATTGGGTAAAAGTAGTACAGCTTTACTTAGAAAAAATCAAATTTTAAAAATTACACATGAGCTTAATTAGTAAATGGCAAAAAGGGTCCTGAGATAAAGAAAAATTTAAGTTAAAATGTCAACAACTTCTCCATTGAAGTCCAGAGAAGATCACAAAGGACAGAGGAACAGATATTCGCCTACCTGTTAATTTTGACTTTATGTGCATCATTAGCTCCTCTAAGCTGACCACCTTATAATAAAACACGATTGCTATTTTCTTTGTTCAAGGTGTGCTTCCTTTTCATATTATGGGCAACCAATACAATCGTTAATGCAAATCAAAATCACAAATCCAATATCAATTTTCTCTGAAAGGTACATACACATACTTTGAAATCATGACTTCATGTAATAATAAGTCATTAAGAGTAAGTCTAATACTACAACTAGTTTCACAACTTTGCCACGTGGCGACTCATGAGTGGTGAAATCATAAACCCACATGAACCCATTATTTTATTTTCACTATTTACAACTCATCACGTAATAAGTAAGCTGTAGCAAAAGATGTAAAAATTGTTATGATAGTAAACTTACTCTTACAATAACCAAACCCCACTAAATTATTAGTGTAAAATTACTTCTAGGATTAATTCTTTTTTTTTTTTTTCTCTGTATGCTCAATCTACAAGTACTAGAAAATCTGCATGTTCGTTGATTAATTGGGCAAGTGTTCCGTTTTGGGATGTGGACCTTCTAATTGTCGGCATAAAGAATGAATTTAACTAATAGAAATGCAATTGGATTTGCGTGATCAGACTACTTAATCAGCAACACAATTCATATTATTACCGGTCAAGGCTCGCGGGAAGCCTAACATGAAAATCAACGCAAGTGTTGCAAATATAGGTAAAACTATTGCACCATCTAATTGTCTTTCAAGAAGTAAGATTTTAAAGTTATGAAAAAAGTTAATGAGGTACTGGTTTAAGAAATTTTTTTAAAAAAACTTTTGTAATAAAGAAAATTTTTTTGACTGCATTTTATATTTTTCATAAAAGTGTCAAAAATTTTCTAAAATAATCAATTAACGCATATTCTTAGGGAAACTGTTAATTGAACCCAATAGCTCACAAACTTATGTCCTAAAAAGTACCACTTACTCTAGCATGAAGCCGTTGTTCATAACTTAGGACTCTGAGCTCTACCACAAACTCTAAAACTCATGTCCCTAGTGTGCCTACATATACTGGGCCAGTCAAAAAACGATTTTGCATAAAAGAGAGCTCAGTCACTCTCAAAATTATTCACGATTGGTTGGTTCCCCATGCCAGATGTTTGAGTTTGGCGTTCCTAGAGAATTGATCATCATTGTCACAGATATGATTCAAAGTTAGCTGAGATGACAAGTTGCGATGGATATATGAAAAAAATGTGTAACAACTTACAATTTCATTACACTTTTTTTAAAACCACTGTAAAAACAAGTACACTGAAAGTACGTCGATTGTCATGTGAATATTGTCTGCAAGTCAAAAAAGTACATTCAAACATAATTTTCTGCATATCCAACCCCCATCAGTATCTTTCTCCTTAACAAAAACATTAGACTATTCGCTAAAATAAAAAAGCACAGCAAACAAATTAGTGATCAACTTACCTATATTCAAAACAATTTGATACTGAGCTGGCCCAAAGAATTAGAATAATGTGTGTAATAATATTGCAGTAGGTAGCATTGCTAGCATCCTCCCAGTTCATAGCTAAAAAATGGGTTTGACAAAAAGCAATCACAAACAATAAAATCCACTTCTTCCAAGCCATGCAGCCTTCTCTTGGATGTTTTCCTTGGAAATACCAGGAAATGCCAATTGGTTGAGTTACAAAGCTCTCGGCAAGCAAAATTTATGTTAAGAATCTTAAGATCAAAGAAAGATAGCTTTATTTCTAGCATGAAAGAACTGACAATCCTCAAGGACTTTCAAAATAAAAAGGACTTTTAGAAGCATCTACATAAATGTGTATGTATGATGTGCCTACATGCTCCTGCACGTGTATCAGTGTATGTATGTGTTGAGGGTTAGGTACATTTACCCAGAACCTCAATTGGAGAAACATACAGATGACAGGATTTGCCAAGATGCCAGTTAAGATTGTATTTTGGCTTGGTGGCAATTAAGGTGGTGCTTAGGCAAAAAGAATTTAGCACAGAGATAGATTTCATCCATTGTGAAGAGCATCCAAAGCGAGTTATAGTCCAATCATCCAAAAGAGAGAGAGAGAGAGAAATAACATCATCAATTAGAGAACTTAGAATTATGCTGACATTCACCTAAAGCAGATTGAACCGCACAGTATCTACAAAACAACATCAACTTCATGAAAGCACAAAATAATTAATTCAAGGTGTAAACATAGAAACTTAAAGTCACATCTTGCCCCATAACAGATCACATTCTGTCACAACAAGAATTGATCCGAACCCCAAACAGGAAGTGTGTTGCCTGCTCAAGTGTCACCTATGTATATAACACAAAGCACTGCTGCAACTGGTGCATCAGGATGTACATCCACTAACCAGTAAACACTCATGTCTGACCTAGAATCATCTACACAGAAATGAACATTGCAGCCCTATAAATGAGTGATGTAGAAACACAAAGGAAAAGATTCTTCAATTTGTAAGGAGCATCAACTAGATTATTAGAAATATATGAGTTCCAAAAGCATAATATAACCTTAAATACAATTGCTTCTGGTACTTTGGTTAAAATACCCCATAAAATGGTCCTGAAACCTCTCATTGCAAGATTTCTTTCTTTTTAGTAAGTCTCTCACTGCCATATTTCAACAATGTTGTGATGCAGGAATCATGCAGGCATGACACCTCAAGCACGATCACATACAAGTATGAATGGCAAGGTATAAGGCCAACCAAAATGGATTTCTTTTCTTCTTCTTTTTTGGGTTGATAGTTCAATGTTACAGGGGGGGTGGGGGGGAGATTCAAACCCTGGCTCTCCTCATAAAGGAGACCAAGCAATTCCACTAAATTAAAAGGCTCTCGGCACGAAAATTTGGAAACTGTAATTAGGGGCCAGAAAGAATAAGTGCCCACACACGAAAGCAAGATCACATGTAAGCATATGCTACAATTGTTTTCTAATACAAATACAGACACGGTTACTTCTTCAAGTATTCTTATTTATGTATGCTCAATCTGCAAGTACTAGAAAATCTGCATATTTGTTGATTAATTAGGTAAGTGTTCCGCTTTGGGACTATCTATGTGGGCCTTCTAATTGTCAGCATAAAGAATGATAAGTATTCAACTAACAGAAATGCTATTGGATTTGCGTGATCAGACTACTTTTATCAACTACATTATTCATACTATTACTGATCAAGGCTAAGGGCAACCTAACATGAAAATCAATTAAAGTGTTTGTGACAGTCAAAAAGTGTAAATAATTATAGCTCCAATCAAAGCCACTTTGAAAAAGCATGAATGAACTCCAGTCATTGCTACCAACAAAATAAACAAGAAAGGAACTCCAGTCACAAGTCATCACCTACCTATAAGATGATGATATATTGACTGTAAATGGTAGGAACTACAAAGCTTGTAACTTGACATTCATCGAAAAAGAAGTAAATATGCAAGAAAAATAAAAGGAACTCAACATGTAAAAGAGGCTCTAATTTATTCAGAACTAGCAATGGCTATTCATCCAAAACCAACAAGTCAAGACATGTGAAAATTGTAAGCAGGAATATAGGGATTGAGATCCCACGCAATAGCTAAAACTATTGCACAGTGTAATTGTCTTCCAAGGAGTGGGATTGAAAGTTGAAAAACTCACAAAGTCGTCCTAAAAAGTTCACCAACTTATAGCATGAAAACAATTGTTCATGCCCCTAAACTCAAGCTCTACCACAAACCCATGTCCCCAATGCACCAACATATACCGCGCCAGTTAAAAAACGATGTTCTCAGCCACTCTTTTTTTTTTTTTTTGTTGAGAAAAGCCACTACTCTCAAAATTATTCATGATTGGTTGGTTCCCATGCCGGATGTTTGAGTTTGGTATTCCTAAAGAATAATCAACCATTGGGAACATCATCATTATCACAATATATGATCCATAACTGCTTCATCTAATTTTAGAACCACGGAATGTTGGTAATTTTTTTTTCGTCACCAAAAAAAGAAAAAACCACAGCATCATACATACTTTTGCAATTCGCTGAGATGACAAGTTGTGATGGGTATATGAAAAAATGTGTCACAACTTGTCATCTCATCAAACTTTTTTTTAAACCATCATAAAAACAAGCACGCTGATGAGCTATGTATTTCTGGTGCCTAATTGAAAGTGTTCTATTATTCACACAGGCTAACGGTGTGATCGATACGAGACATAGGAAACTAAAAAGTAGCAATAGTAAGGGGAAACACATAGCAAAAATACCTCATTTCAGTAGCATGTGATGAGAATTGTATCCAATGCAAAAAGTAAAACCCATGTTTTCTTACACAAAAGAAAAAAACGCAAACAAGCTAATAGTTGAACTGGGGCTGTTTTTGTCTTGTAGTTTCTTTTTTCCCATTGTTCACTACTGTGAACTCTTTGTGTTTCTCTTGCTTTTCTTTTATTAATAATATTCTCTTCTTACTTATCAAAAAAAGAAAAACAAGCTGAGAACAGATCTAGTAAAAAAAAACCTGCAAACATCCTCGAAATCATCGGCCACGGTTGTTCGTCACTTCCTCGGTATAGGGAATGAAAAGAGATTTTGTCTTTATTCTAAACCCAGCCGCGTATCTTACTCGAGAAATCGATCGAATAAAAATCCGGTGGGCCCTTTATGTAATCCGAGATATATTCGTCGCTGAGGACCAGACGGTAGGGTAACATGCGATGCCTTCTGAGATAATCGATGCGCGAACGAAGGAAAGTGTTATACAGGATCATTTCAACCATCGGCTGCCAGATCCGGTTGTCCCAAGTCACCGTGCACCACATCTTGTTCACACACGCCGCTCGTCCTAACGTAACCAGATCCACGCGCTTCAACACGTTGAGAAGCGTATCAAACTTCAAATCCCCAAACCCAGTTTCACTTCCCTCTCCTTGTTCCAAGACGAAACGAGGCACGCGATACCAAGGATTCATTCTTGTACATCTCCGAACGTATTACTGGTTGTCCCAAGCCGCCCTGCGCCACAGCTTGTTCACACACGCCGCTCGTCCTAACGTAACCACATCCACGCGCTTCAACACGTGTTGAAGCGTATCCCGGTCCAAATCCACAAACCCACCTTCTTGTTCTTGTTCTTGTTCCTGCTCCTCGACTACAATCGACTTCATCCTCTTGTTCTCGTCCTGTTCTTCATTCTCAACTAGCCCACTACCACGAGCACGCATCTTGACAAGACTTTACTTGGGGCTTGGGGGCTTCTCATATCATATTCAGATCTAAAAGAAGGGAGAAATATATATATATATATATGGGGGTTTAGGTTTTACCACGACAAAAATGAAACGCTCCTCTTCTTTCCGGCCAATCTCATTGCAAATGTAATTCCCATATTGTGATAAATGAAAATTTTTGACCCTAACTTTATTGAAAAAATAAACAAACCCAGAGTATAAACAACCAAGCATAGAAAAGAGAGAGGAAATTATGAAGAAATTAAAGAGAGAGAGAGGGTCACCGTGGCTCATGGATGTCGCCGGCGACGTCATCAAAGAGAAACTCTGTCTGTCTGTGGGTTCACTAATTAGAGAGAGAGAGAGACAGTAGGGTTTTTTTTTTTTTTTTTTTTTTTTTTTTTTATGTTTTAAGTTGGTATAAAACGACGTAGTTTTGTGTTATAAGGAAGAAAAAATTAAAATGTTTTTACCATGGTTCGAACCTGGCCAAGTATAGTAACACGCGTGTCTTACCACTAGACTAGCGGTACTGCTAATGTTTTGTACATAGTTATATTTAATACATATCTGTCGGTTTCGGTTCAGTTGGGACTTTTATTTTCTGAACCGAAACCGAACCGCACCAAAACCGAACCAAAATTTTGAACACGGTTCGGTCGGTTTCAACCGGTTTATTCAGTTCCTCAGTTTTTTGCACACCCCTATACTGATAAATGAAAATTTTTGACATCTAACGAAAATAGAAAAGCTTCAAGCGTGTGACCACAATTATCATCCATTTTGGGCAAAATGGATGCTTCTGTCCAATGTTATTAATGCTGGAAAGTGGGAAGAAAGGAATTGAATGGAAATAGAACGAGAGTAAATCATAAATGAATATAAGAGAATGAAAGTAAGTAATTTTGTTTGAATGTTTAAAAAAAAAATATATATATATATATATAAGTAATTTTATTTAAGATTAAGAGTAATATAAAAGGAATGAAATGAAATCATTTTATGACAACAATACTAATATATCCTTATTTTAATATAAAGAGTTGAATGTATTGAAGCATTTTGAGAGTTTTAATGAAAAAACTTAATTCTATTTCCTTCTATACCTCCCAATCTTAAGGGAAACGAAAATGTGAGGATTTAAGGGGAAAAAAAAAAAAAAAAAAAGAGAGAAATAAATATTCTCTCACATCCAAACAAAATAATAGAATGAATATTCTATTATTCTTTTTTTTCTTTTTTTGGAGAAAAATTCTATTATTCTTTTAATTTCATTTTCTTTCTCCTATCGATAAATTATAAGGTTATCATGGTAGATTGCATCATTTTTGCATAGTAGTCCATCATTTTATTAAAAGACTCCCAGTTATTTAAAATTTTATTGACTCAGTTTATGATAAAAATTAAAGTAAAAGATAAAAATATATAAACGCTATCTATTTAATTTAATTTTTTTTTTACATTTTTCACATCAAGATATTATTATAATAAAATCGTATAGCCTTGAATAACTAGTAGATCTTATCAACATCTCCTAAAAAATATTAGATGTGATATCTAGCTGTGCCATCTACAAATATTAAGGATGTAAATTATATCTGTAGCCTCTAGTCCAAATAGTGGCAGACACTTTTTGACAAAAGATTAGAAAAGAAAAAATAAAACTGAAATGACTGTGTGTAGTTGTTACTAGTTATTATTATTGGGGTAAAAAAATAATCTTAGTGTTAGGTTTAAATTTGAATCAATAATAACTAACTACCTATGATTTGTTGTGAAAATATTGTGGACGTAGCACATCTTTATGAACTTATGATAAAATGAAACACAATCAACTTTTTCACCTTAACAATTGCCGTTAAAGAAGGAAATATTCCTTTTTTTTTTCCTTTTTCTGAGCACTTAAACAGGTTTTCCATCTTAATTTTTTTACTATTTACACTACTCTTTTAATTTTTTATTTTTTTAAAATAGATAACGTTTATATTTTTTTTATCTTTTACTTTTATTTTTAACATAAACTGAGTCAACAAATTTTTAAACAAATGTAAGTCTTTTTTTTTTTTGAGAAAGAAGTCGATGCATATTATTTAACGAAGGCTATTTAAATCAGCCTGGAATACAGATAACAGGTCTGGTGGTACATCTTCCACCTAGATGAACATAAATGGTGGGACTGTTGCTCGTCTTGCTAGAGCATGAGCAAGCTTATTACAATGTCTACGCACAGCAGATAGTTTAAAAGTAGTGAAGTGTGAGATAAGAAACTGTATATCTGTTATGAGATGGCCATAGTTATTCTAATTAATTTTTGTAATCTTTTATATTTGGTATTTTTATGTAATTTTCGTTATTTTAGGTTTATGGCATTTATTTCCTTATTTTTAGGTGCATTTAATGCTTTTTAGGTCAAATTTGATTCTTGTTATGGTTAGGTATCAATTAGGAGTTAATTTAGATTATATTTTCTTGTCAATCAAGTTTTAAGGAGCCCTTAAATAGGCCCCTAAGTCTGTAAACGTTTTTCATAGTTTATTATCAATAAAAATTCAGACTTGTGTCTTTTGTGTTTTCTGGTGGATTCAAGGAACCCCTCGTGGATTCGAGGTTTACTACCCAGGAACTAACAGTTTAGTTTCTGTCCATCAAAGAGAGCATCGTGTATGCTTTTCTTCAGGCTTCCGCGACATCAGTTGGTATCAGAGCCTTGACTTACCCTGGTCTGATTACTAACCGGCGAGACGGTAACCAGCACCACAACAACGACAAATAACTTAGCAAGTATTACGTGACGTACAACAAGCACTCACAAATATCTATGCTAGGATGGTGCCGTTGAAGAATGGAAACAATAGGGATAACTGCAACGGAGACATAACTCACGGGCAACCTATTGGTAAGCAAATTTCATATAGACCTTATAAGAGAATTGCAAGTTTTAATGGTTATTTTTTAAAAGAAGATTTTCTTGATTGGTTACTTGATCTAGAGGATTTATTTAACTATGAGAATATTTGCTATGAGAGAAAAGTTGGACTTGCTTTGTATAAACTTAGTAAGTATGCCTTATGTTGGTGGGAACGAGTACAATCTGATAGAATCCGACAAGGTAAAGACAAAATTCGATCATGGCCAAGGATGAAAAAGATGCTTGCTATCAAATTTTATCCTTTGGATTGTGAAGAAATCTTGTCGTATACAATACAAGATTATTATTGGCCAAGAAGTTCATACTTGAATTATTTTGAAGGGCCAAATATTCCACTGTTAAAGGAAGAATTACGTGTTAAAGAAAATATCGAGATTTCTGAGGAAATTAATGAAGGCCTTATTATAGAAAAAGAACCTAAAATCAAGATTGTAGAGGAGATTAATGAAGACCCTATTATAGAGAAAGATCTTGAGGTCGAGATAGTAGAGACCATTAAAGAAGAAATTATAGAGGAAGTTGTCAACGATATCGATGAAATCAAGTTAGATGATTGCAACATTCAAACTCCTATTATTTTATTGGGAGTCACTGAAACAAAGTTTATTGATTTTATTGGGGTGGAAAGATTTGATTTGATCATTGACTCTTATTTGGTGAATATTGTCAATTACATGAAGATCAAGGGAGAAGAAGTTCAAGTTGCCCAATTAATGACTTTCAAGTTTGGCAAGAAGACAAAGAAGATGAAGTATTCAAAGTATTTGTTCTCTTGGCATGGGAGATTTCAGATTTCAAAGATGAACTCGAGGACGAGTTTATTTCAAGTGGAGGGGTCTGATGTAGGACAAAATATTCTAATTAATTTCTGTAATCTTTTATATTTGGTATTTTTATGTAATTTTCGTTATTTTAGGTTTAGGGCATTTATTTCCTTATTTTTAGGTGCATTTAATGTTTTTTAGGTCAAATTTGATTCCTGTTATTAGGTATCAATTAGGAGTTAATTTAGATTATATTTTCTTGTCAATCAAGTTTTAAGGAGCCCTTAAATAGGTCCCTAAGTCTGTAAACGTTTTTCATAGTTTATTATCAATAAAAATTCAGACTTGTGTCTTTTGTATTTTCTGGTGGATTCCAGACCTATCACCTTATGGATTCAAGGAACCCCTCATGGATTCGAGGTTTACTACCCAGAAACTAACAGTTTAGTTTCTGTCCATCAAAGAGAGCATCGTGTATGCTTTTCTTTAGGCTTTCGCGACATCACATAGTGTGCTAGGCATCTATTCCCCTGTTGCAAAGCTTTGTATAGAACCTCAAAGTCACCCTCCAAGACTATGCTCTGAAAGCCAAATGTAAGTCTTTTAATAGAATGGTGATCTATTAAAGAAGCTCACCCACACCCTCAAACATTAGAAATTGACTTTAATGCAACTTCGGTGACTGAAAAACACATAAAATATAACTCGGCTTACAAACATGTTGATAAATACAAATTATTAGCTTTCCTTTTTGGTTTACTTTAATCTATTATACATATTTATATGTAGTTATTAATTTAGTATTTTCTTTATAACACAATATTTTTGAGTTGGGGAATTTTTCAATTGATTGTTACATTAAATTTCGACTACTAATGATTTTTCCTTGCTTCTAGTATTTTGAACTTCTGTATCATTTTTTTTTTTTTTTTTTTTGGAGAAAGAACTTTTGTATCACCTGATTTCAGTTCTATCATTCTTTTCCCCGTTACAACATAATTAACTCTTCCATAAAAAATAAAATAATAATAAAAAAGAAAGAAAGAAAGTACACAACTCAAATCGTAGCTGTTAACCTCCTGACCACTACTCAAAGTTCCATAAATGTATATATTTTGCTATCCCCCGTGTATCCTCAACATTAGAAATTTCCCGATATCAACCCAAAAAAAAAAACACAAAAAAACAAACTTTGCCATACTAGCTTTGGCTGGATTAGTCTTTGAAAGACTTATTAGAAATGTTTTCACTGCTGACATTTTACTCATTAAAGTCTTTGAAATTTTTCCCAGCTTCTGCGAAATGCAAAAGAAGCAGTTGCTGTATGTCTCAATTTTGATATTTAAAAACCCAATTCATTTATTGGAAACTGGGTTTTGTCTTCTCTTTTTTCTTTTTTCTTTTTTTTTTTTTTTGAGAAAAAAACTGGGTTTTGTCCAACGTAAACATTTCGGTCCAAATAAAAAATGACAGCTTTAACTCTTCATAAACTTATCCTCAGACAATGGATGTTCAGAGATGTGGAATCATGCTAGAGAGAGACCAAGTTTTACAAAGTCCAAAACGCAATCAAGCTAATCCTTGAGGCATATACGTATACCACATAAATGCCACGGA
The DNA here is from genome assembly GCA_032727855.1 of Quercus ilex subsp. ballota. Classification (NCBI taxonomy): domain Eukaryota; kingdom Viridiplantae; phylum Streptophyta; class Magnoliopsida; order Fagales; family Fagaceae; genus Quercus; species Quercus ilex. Next base: position 3,462,771 of record CM064909.1, read on the forward strand.
AATACACAAACCGTTTCGTTAACTAAAAGTTAAATGGCAACATCCACATATATCTGTGAAGACTGTAATGGAACATCAATCAACAGGGAGGTAAAAGGTGCAGACATCAGATGGTGTGCAACTCCATGCCAATACAGCGGCACTGGTAAGACAACAAGCTAAGAATAGATTCAAATATTGTCCATACCATGATGATAAAGTGTAATTGAAAGTTCAAAAAGGGTATGAAACTCCTTTGAACGTTTAGACCCCAAATAATAAAAATATCAATTCAAGCTTTATATCAAATAATTAATGTGCAGAATATGATAACAAGCTTATACCAGAATTGATAGAGCAATCTAAGCCAAATATAAACACATCCACAGCAGTAAATATAAGGCAAAGATAAAGGAAAGAAAGTTGCAAACACACGGACAACACACGATGTGTTATCGAAGAGGAAACCGAAGTCCTCGGCGTAAAACCTCTCCGCCGCCCTCCAAGCAGTGATAAAATCCACTAAAGAATATAGTTGGAATACATGAACAGCAATAGACCCTCCAAGCCTAATCTACCCAGGAACCTAAGCCCTCCAAGCTTCTTGCTCCAACGAGGTTACGCCGAACCTATTTCTTCTTTAGCTTCCCGGATTCCGCTACTTGACCATAGCATCAACCAATATATATTGGTTCCTTCCCAAACTGCTTCCCTAAGCACCAAATGAACCTTCTCACAGACGTGGGTGTTGTGAGATAAGGATTTGGTAAAAGGCGTCTCAAGGTTATAACAATGGAGAGGAAGAGAGTAGAGGAGGAATTTGAAGAGTCTCTAAGGTAAAGATTGGGGATGAGGCAATCTTGTTTTTCTCTAGAGTTTTTCTCACAAAATTCTCTCTGGAAGCTCTCTCAATTTAGTGGGTATAAGGGTGTATATATAGTAGGGTGAGAAGGGAATGCAAAACGTCAGTTTTGCCAAACAGGGTTAACTCGCGGCTTGACCTCGCGGCTTGTCCGAGTCGCGAGTTCCAGTCGCGACGTAACGGCCTGGACAGCCTGGAACTTTTGTCCTGTAGCGCGACAGCTGGCGCGACCCTTCAGCTTCCTAGTGTGCCTCTCACGTGCCTGCCTTTTGCGGCTTGCCAGTCTCGATCCACCCGCGAGCCCTAGCCGCGAGACTCTGTTTTTCTTGCACACTCTTGAGCTTTTCTTCACATCTTCTCACACACTACCCTTACAATTTTCCCACCTAAATACAGGGTTATTAAGTACTAAATTACAAGCAAATTGGTCACGGAATAAAGCCAATTAGATGGTTGATTAAATTCAACCTTACAGTAATCAAAGTTGTGTCATTTTATAGGTTCCTAACACTACTCCAAATAGCATCTCCGACTCCTTTGTTAGTTTCGCTTGTATCTGACAGAGGTCAGTTTGCAAAGAGAGACTGCCTACTTCTCTTCTTCCCATTAACATCAGGACTTTTTCTTTTGTCTTTGGTAAGTCAAATTAAGAGGACTATTAGAAGTATCTACATAAATGTGTGTATTTATAATGTGCTGACAACGCTCCTGCATATTTGAATATGTATGTGTTGAGGATTTATGTACATTTGCTCAGAACCTGAGAAGGAGAAACAACAGACGACATGATTTGCCGTGATGATAGTAAAGATTGTATTCTAGCTCGGTGACCAATAGCACAGAGATAGAATTCATCCATTGTGAAGAGCATCAAAAGAGGGTTATAGCACAATCATCCATATGAGAGAGAGAGAGAGAGAGAGACTGGATGAAAAATAAATAACATCATCAATTACAGAACTCAGAATTATGATGACATTCACCTAATGCAGACTGAACCACAGAGTATCTAAATAATAACATCGACTTGATAAAAAGCACAAAAATATTAATTTGAGGTGTAAACACAAAAACTAAAAGCCACATCTTGCCCCATAACAGATCACATTCTATCACAACACCACTTGTAAGCAGATCCTAACCCCACACAGGAGGTGTGGCGCCTGCTCAATTTTCACCTATGTATACAACACAAAGCAGTGCTGTAGGTGCATCAGGATGTACATCCACTAACCAAAAAATACCCGAGAAAGGATCCCCTCCAATTAAATCCTCCAATTCCCTCACATTTTTATCTGGATGTGCGACTTGTGGCATTTATTCAATTTGTAAATGCCACATCTTACATCTAAATAAAAATTGGAGGGAATTGGAAGATTCAATTGGAGGGGATCTTTATTCCAAAACACTTATGTCTGTCCTAGAATCATCTACACAGAAATGAACATTGCAGCTTCATAATAGAGTGACGTAGTAACACAAAGGAAAAGGTTCTTCAACTTTTAAGGAGCATCAACTAGATTATCAGAAATATAAGAGTTCCAAAAGCATAAAATAACCTTCAATAAAATTGCTTCTAGTACTTGGGAGCAAAATACTCCAAGAAAAGGTCCTGAAACATCTCATTGCAAGAGTTCTTTCTTTTAAGTAAGTCTCGCATTGCCAAATTTCAACAATGTTATGATGCAAGAATAATGCCGATCATATGAAAAGAATGATTGACACCAATGAAACCTCAACCAATTAAGAGGACTAAATATATGCCACATATTGCAATGGCATGACACATTGACACCCTAAGTGGGAGAGGGGGTATTTGAACCTGGTTTGACTCACAGGGAAGACCAGGCAATGCCACTGATCTACAAGGCTCTTGGCAAAGCAAATGGATAATTGTAATTAAGGGCCAGAAGGAATAAGAGCGCACACAAAAGCAGGATCACATACAAGCGTATGCTCCCATTTTTTTCTAATACAAATGAAAATTATAGTCTAAGGGGGAAAACTTATAAGATAATTTTCAAACCAGACAATGCTATGCATACAGTAAACAAAAATGCCATACTACATGATGCACCAATTAGCCTGTCCTTGGCACAGAGAATTAATGATATAGTCATCTACTCATCTCACATGAAATATGAGAAACTAAACACACACAAGTCTTCATCAATAGGGCAGCAGCCACAGCACACACACCGATAGGAAGAGAAGCATCGGCTTTTTTTTTTTTTTTTTTTTTTTTTCTTACACATATCTTCAATACATTATGTATATATTCTAAGTTATATTTACAAGCTGATAAAATATGAAAAACCTGTACCAAGAATAGGATAAGGTAGGAACGAGCTTCATGGTTTACATAAGAGTGCACATAGAATACCAAAAGGAGTTATTCATGTTCTAGCAAGTTTCAACAACACCATTGTGACAATTACAGATGTATGAGGTCGGGTAATTTCTTGGTCCGCCATCAGTACTTGTGGAGTCAAGGCTACGAGAAGACATACACTGGGATTCTAAACCACACCCTTCGTGTCCTAAACCACAACACGAAATGCTATCGATACAATAATGGATCAAGGTATGGAACAAGCCTATTGTGATAAAAGGCTTGGGTTTCAAACAAGATATAGCATTAAGAGCTATACCATGTCTATGTGTGGTGCGGGGTTGGATATATAGCTAAACCTAATACAAATTGGGGAAACAATTAAGATATCTGTAAATAAAGAATTTTCAAATCCAATTCATCATCAATAACTTAACATTCACTAAGTTAATCTAGCTCACGAAAAACAATCTAAACTAGCTAATACTAATGAAAAATCCATTTCCAATTCCATACCTTGGACTCTCATTCATCAATTCATTATGCATTCTCTTGATTACATTGTTTTTTTTTTTTTTTTACAAGTTAGGGTATATATACATTGTTTAAGCAAAATCTCTAATTCCTAAAAAATTAGAATTTAATTCCAATACACCAAATAATACAGAGAAAAACAGAGAAATCGAACTGCATTTCGATTATTTCACAAAGAAAAGTACTCCAGATATTAATATAATAATGGCTACATCATCATCATCATAATCATAATTAGAGATGGCAATTTTTACCCAATCCGCGGGTACCTGGCCCGGCCCGACCCTAATGGGCCGGGTTTTACCCCGTTCGATTAGGAATAGGGTCGGGTATGGGTTTAAAAAAAAAAAAAAAAAAAAAACCGAAGCGGGTCCGGGTCGGGTTCGGGTTTTATCAAAAAAACCCAAGACCCAACCCGTTTAAAAACCTGAAAACCTAAATTATGAAAATACCCTCATATATATATAAACCTAATCTAACCCTAACCCGGTACTCCTTCTCCCTCATTTCTTTTCTTCAGCCTCCCTCGCCTCCCTCCCTCATTTCAGCCTCCCTCGCCTGCCATAAACCGGTCAGCTCAGTCTGTCCCTCCCATAAACTGGTTAGCTCAGTCCGTCCCTCACCTCCCTTGCCTCCCTCCCTCGCCCCCCTCGCCTACTCCTTCACTCCGACGCTCCCTCATTTCAGCTCAGTCAGACCTCCGGTCTCTATTATGATTTGCAACAAGGCCCTCATTAGCACGCTTAATTTTAGTTTTGGTGAGTTCTGCCGCAGCCATGGATTTTACTCTTTTGTGATTTTTGCAATTAATATAGCGTTGATCATTGCTGCTTAGATCTATGTTTTTTTTAATCAAAAAACAAATTGTTTGAATCGATGCCTTTGGTATGATAATAAGAAATGGTGTGCTAAACTTAGGTATGGTTTCTACAATGTTGTTAGGTTCTTTTCTCTAATTGAATTCAAAGCATGTGGTTGTGTTGGCGAGTAGAGTGCATGGTTGAATTTTAATTGTTTGTGTTGTATTGGTCGATGCAGCCTTGTCTTTGAAAGACCCATGAGCCCTTGTTTATTTGAACAAAAAAGAAAAGAAGATTTGCCCCAATAAGGCTTTTGTTTATTCGAAAATGTGTTGGTGTTGCTACTTTATTTGTATTACTTACTTTTTAATTAATAATTTTGTGGTTTCTATTACTAGAAGTTTCTATTAGACAATTATGTCTTTCTTTACCTAATTTGTGCCACTGCCAATATATGTGGTTTGATTAATAGTCCCATTTATGTATTGGTCTCATGTGGAGTTGTTCCTCTAAAAACTTCAGACTTATGTGGTTTGGGTGACTGGTCCAAGATGTTGAAATCGAGATGCATATATGTGCTTGAATACAAGATGTTACTGCAAAGTCTCTGCTTGAATGCAAAATGTTTCACAATCTGTCATCATTATTCATTATTAGCATATTTGTTCTGTTTTATATGTTGGATATTTATATATATAAAAATTATTTATAAAAATGTTTCACAATCTGTCATCATTATTCATAAAAATGTTTCATAATCTGTCATCATTATTCATTTTTGTGTTTGTTGGGAATGCAGAGCCTAAGACGAAGATGGAAGACACAAACACAGACACAAACAAATCTGGTTCTTCCTCGCCAAGCGGCTCTCCCTTAAGAACCGGACGTTGTCCCTTGCCAACTATGCGGTCTCCTTCACCATTTTCACGATCACCTTCGCCATTGTCGCCTGGCAGCTCACCCTCAGGATCACCATCACCTTTATGCCCATTAAACAATGAGTAAGTGTTTGAATTTGTTGTTAATCATGTTTAATTTATGAATTTGTGCCTATTAATCAATGAGTATGTGTAATAATAAATTTTTGATAATTTGTTTTTGATTCTAACTCCCAAACTTCTGAACCAATTAGGAGTCCAAATTCCCCGATGGTGGACTTAGAGGTAGAGGAACAAGAAAGGAGTCAAGGGAGTCCAAGGATAGAGGAAGAGGGAGAGCAAGAGCCTACAAATGAGGACTTGGATACAAGTAAAAAAAGAAAGACTACCTCAGATGTTTGGGCTCATTTTACAAGGAAGAAAGTTGAAGGAAAAGTTAAAGCCCAATGCTATCATTGTGGCAAACTTTACTTGGGTGATTCTAGCCAAGGTACAACCCATTTGCGTAATCATTTAGCAAGATGTACACGGATGAAGTATAAAGATATACGACAACAAGTTTTAATTAAACAACAAAATAAGGTGGATGGAACTACAAGTTTAAATAATTACCAATTTGATCAAGCCAGAGTGAGGAATAAGCTTGCTCGTATGGTCATCCTATATGAATATCCCCTTTCAATGGTTGATCACATTGAGTTTAGGGAATTTGTGACTGATCTTCAACCTATGTTTAAACTTGTCACAAGAAATACTTTGAAGAGTGATATTCTTAAAATCTATGATAATGAAAGGGAGAAAGCTTTGAAGATCACGGACAAGAATGGAAGTAGGATGGCAATTACAACTGATATGTGGACTTCAAGTAACAAAAAGAAAGGGTTTATGGTCATTACCGCACATTTTATTGACCATACTTGGACATTGCAAAGCCGGGTTTTAAGGTAATTTTTTTATCTATAAATTGAATGTTAAAGACTTTACATTTAGAATGTTTATTGAGTTATGTTAAATTGAATGTTTATTTAGTTATGTTATAATTATTCCTATTATTTTTCTAGGTTTGTTTATGTTCCTTCTCTACATACGAAAGATGTCTTTGCTGAAGTCCTTGTTGATTGTTTTTTAGAGTGGAACATTGATAGGAAGTTGTCCACAATAACCGTAGATAATTGTAGTACTAATGATGCCATGATAAGACTTCTCTTGAATAAGCTTGATACTAGTTCTCTTATGTTGGGTGGGTCTATGTTGCATATGAGGTGTGCTGCACATATTTTGAATTTGATTGTTCAAGATGGGTTGTCTCTTATTGGTGATGGTATTGAAAGGATTCATGATAGTGTGATTTATTGGACTGGATCACCAAAAATGAGGCGAAAATTTGAAGAAAATGCACGTCAATTGCGTGTTCAATGCACCAAAGAGTTAGTCTTAGATTGTAAAACTCGTTAGAATTCAACTTACTTAATGCTTTTTATTGCATTGATTTATAAAGATGTTTTCTCACGTTTGGCTAAACGTGAAACATCTTATACTTGTTTGCCATATGATCATGATTGGGAGGTTGCTAAAGATATTTGTGGGAGGTTAGAGTTGTTTCATAGTGTGACTGAGTTTTTTTCTGGTCGTAAGTACCCCACAACTAATATGTATTTTGCTTTGGTGTGTGAGTTGAAAATTGCATTGAATGAATGAAGTTTGTCTTCAAGTGAGATGATAAGTACGATGGCAGAAAGCATGCTTGCTAAATTTAATTCTTATTGGGCTAATGTTAGTGTTGTTATGGCTGTTCCTGCTATCTTAGATCCAAGATATAAGATGAAGTTATTGGAGTTTTATTATCCTAACATTTATGGTGATAATTCTGATTTGGAGATTGAAAAAATTAAGAATCTTTGTTATGATTTGCTTGATGAGTATGGAGATGTGGATGAGTCTCCTGTAGGTGATGAAGGAAGTTCTCATATGCCTGCAAATACTTCAAATCAAGTGGCACAAATAAAATTTAGGTTGATTGGGTCAATGTCAAGGTTTGATGGGTTTGTGAACAATAGCTCAAGTAGTTCAAAGAAACGTGAGAGTGGTAGAATGGAATTTGATCATTTCATTGATGAGGGAGTGTTGAAGAGGAGTGAAGACTTTGATATTTTGGCATGGTGGAAAAGTAATGGTCTCAAGTATCCTACTTTACAAAGGATTGCAAGAGATATTTTAGTCATTCCCATCACAACTGTTGCTTCAGAAGCTGCCTTTAGCATTAGTGGGAGACTTTTAAGTCTACACCGCAGTAGGCTACATCCCAAGACTATAGAGGCAATGATGTGTGCTCAGAATTGGTTATGGAGTGAAATCAATGGTTAGCAATTGTCTAATTTCTATTTATAAAATCAAAATTGTGTTTTTATATTTGCTAGTTATAATTTGATGAAGTTTATTTCATTTTTTAATTCATTGTTGTTGTAGGTTCTTCAATTATATCTGGAGATAGTACATTTCAATCCATTCTTGATGATGGGGAGCCAAATGAAGATGATGGGAGTTGTGCCACAATTGATGGGAGTTGTATCACAATTGATGAAGATTAAACATTTTGAATTAATTTAGTAACTTTTTTATTTTCTTAGACTTGTTTCCTTAATTTGTTGGTTTGTAATTATTCTAAACTTGTGGGATTTATTTCATAACTTTTTAATTTCTTGGACTCGTTGGACTTTTGATACTTATTTTTTGGACTTGTTGGATTTATTTTATTTTTATGTTTAGTTGGTGATTTTAGTTAAGATTTTGTTGATTAATGATTAAATGGTTATCTTAGCTAGGTAATTTATTGATTTAAAATCTTAGTTATGATTTATTGAATTATGATTGTGATATTAGTTATGATTTATTGATTTATAAATTTATAATCAACAGGTGATTTATTGATTTATGATTAGTAGCCTTAGCCTATGATTTGGACTGATTTGACATTTGGGCCACATTAATTATTTAGGCTTGAATATGCAGGCTTAATGTGGGCAAAATCTGGGCTAAAATTTGGGCAAAATTTGGGCTTGAATCTAGGCAAAATTTGAGCTTAAATCTGGGCTTGAATTAAAATTTGGGCTTAAATTTTTTTTTTTTTTCGGTTGGGCCACAAATTGAGCCCAATTCCTAAACGGGGCTCGGCTGGGGCGGGTCTGGGCCCCAGGAAAAAACCCAGTACCCTAAACGAGCCGGGTCCGAGCTACGGGTCTTGCCTCGCGGGTCGGGTCCGGGTATGGAAAAACCCGGCCCGAACCCGACCCGTTGCCATTCCTAATCATAATCATAATATAAGGAACAGAAAATGCATAAATAGTACAAACAGATCTCAATGTAGCATATAATACTATTCCGAATGAAACAAAAACCCTAGCATACCAGAAAAGCTAAATCCTAGAGAGAGATTAAGATTCAATGACGGTAGGAGAGTTATCCTTACTAGAAGCGGTGGCGGAAGCAACCTTGAGAGATGGAGTCTGCGGCGCAGCTCCGGCATCGTCGACAGAAGAAGCGGCGAAGGAAAAAGTTGTTGAAAATATGATCATTGGGACCGCTATCCACAACCTTCCCACTGCCTCCTGTAAGAGCAGATCTATTTCCAAGGATTACAGCAAAAAAGTTGTTGACAGTAACATTTGCTCCAGTATAATCCTGCATGCAACAAGAATATCTACAATATGATCAGCTGCAAAATCACATAGAATTATCAGCAATAGAATAATTATAAGACTCCCTTTATGGAAAGAAATCTGATATAACCTTTGGCACTCCGTGATACACATCGCTACTATTAGAGCTGTTAATGATAACTCCAGGCCTAGGGTTCTCTTTATTGGAAGCAATGTCATCATACATGAAAACAATAATGTTTTCATCTTTCAACCCACCTCTTTTCAAGATTTGATAGGCATGACAAACATTAGCCTGCGAAGAAGGAGGAGAAGAAGTTATAAAAGGGTAGCGGAAAGAAAGAAGAAAAATAAGATCACAATTACAAACAAGAAACGAAGACTGAAGACAAACTAGCTCGCAATGACATTATATTTCTGACACGAAAACCATGCACATGACATGGGGAAAAAAGCTTTTGAATAATAATAATAAGTATTAATAGTAGTACAAAAAATAAAAATAAAAATCACTAATAATACAACAATGTCATATATTGTTGTATAATAAAAATGATGTAAGTGATAGGGTAATTAGAAAGTAATATTGCACCATTTACAATTTAATACCTCAAAAAATTGTGAAAAGAAATTGTGATAAAATTAAAGTCATTTATTAAATATTGTTTTTTGAATATTGAAAAATGGAAAAGATATTACAAAATTTTATCATAAAAAGTTTACAAATTAGCATGATAGTGAATGTAATTGATAAATTTTAGTAACATAATAAATGAATATGCTTGAATTATAGTCATATGATTGATGATACATTCATATATAAAAAAATTATACAATTATATAATAAAATTTGTAGTTACTTGTATCCCTGTTGAATAATTGTGTTTGTACAATCTAGAGAGTGCTGATGTATTATTTTTATAATTTTTTTTAATCAAGTCAACGCCTTTAGATTTCATGCATCTTTGTTTGCCACCTCAGTTAATTAATCTAAATAGAGAGAAAACTGAAAGATAATATTGATTTTATTTTGAACATCACCTAATAATTCGATTATTACCACCTTCTTAAAAAAATTAGATTACCAAATTAATAGTTTAACCTATTAAGAAAAGAACCAAATTAGTTATTTGTGAAATAACAAGCTCATAAAGATTATTAAAAAAAAAAAAAAAGACATTTAAATAAAGAGTGACACTGAAAATACGTACTACAAATTTTGTTACATAAAGCTTATAAAATAAAAATTGATGTATCATTAATCACGCCAAAATTAAACATTCATTTAATAATAATTAGGTGGTTGAAGTATGCTAATCTCATTCATTGTTATATCATTTTGTATGTTTGATGTGCTAAAATTTGTAATATCTTTAGCATATTTTATAAATAAATTTATTAGAAGGAAAATAAAAACCTAATGCCTGTAATTAGAGTAAGATCTGGAGCCAGCAAGCAGAACCGCCCATTTGGTCCCTGATGTTTGTGATATATCATCATCAATAATACGATTACTATATCCACTGAAGAATGTCGAAGCTTCTAGGGGCAACTAGGCGAAGGCCGAACCAGAGAGGCCAGCAAAGAGGGGGAGGACACTAGAGGCCATGCAAGTCATAGTAATGAGGTGTGTTAGGGCTTCTGTTTGGTGATGCTGATTAAATAGAGTTTAGGTGTGGACTTTAATGGTGGAAAATGCATTTTTTTTAAATAGTAATTCGTATATTGGAAATCAAGGACGGAACTAGGATTTGAAGTCGAAGGGGGCCAAACATGAATAAAATTTTTTTCATGCGAATCTAACCTAATTAATGTCTATTGAATATATATAAACAAAGAATCAACAAAAGAAAAGACATAAAATAATTGTTTCTTAGTACATTTAAACTAAATTATCTATTAAAATGGAATTTGATTATTGTTTTAATTTCCAATAAATCATGTATGATGGACTTTGTATAGGATTTAGTTGCAATCTCTCTTTTAATGTTCAAAATTATAGAGTCCCTTAGAAAATCTTCTTTCATAATAAAAAAAAACTCTTTATGAAAAATTTTGGTTGAGGATTTTCATAAATTGAGATATCTTCATTAAAGGTAGGTAATGTTGCATCACTAGCAATGACTTCTAAAATATTTGTATTTATTTTTGAAAAACTAATTAGTTGCAAAAGGCAAAATAACTTTATAAACTATCACCACGTAACTATACACACAGGTGATACACAATGTTAACTTATAGCTAACAACAACAAAAAATTCTAATAAACAGTCTACAATAAATAAAAATCATACTTGGAAAAAAAGAAGAAGTTAAAAGTGTATAAAACTGTTAACTAACTGTGTAATACCATGAATAAGTTAAAAAGTAGTATTAAATATATATATATATTTTGTAGGGGTATTGGGCCCAGGAGCTCGTGAACCATGTACATATTGGGCCCAAGGCCTAAGCCGAGGTCGAGGGGTCGTCCAAGGAAGGGTAAACGTTGTCAAGGAAGCTCACATTGGTGGATAAAGAAGTTAGTTTTGATCATAATGGCCCAGAAGGTTGGGTTGAGGATGAATATCTCCTTGGCTGACCAAAGCCAAGGTCCGAAAAGGTGGTTTGCCGTCCAAGGGAACGATCAAGGCAGTTCTGTGGGCATGGATAAACATTGCAGGAACAAATGACAGAGAGGAGTCCTAAAATATCTTGAAAAAAGTTGTTGTCATCATATTGAATGCACCCCAGCTAACTCTTTGGTCGCATTAATGAGGAAGTGATCCCTGAACAGTGATTTTCAGTCTTATAGCTACTACCTAAAGACTTTAGGAAGGGATTGATGGGACAAGAACCAACTCCAATGATCTAATCTGCACATAGAGGGTGAAGATGATAAGAGAAGATGGTATAAAATGAGAGGGATACCCTGAGAAAAGGGATCGGAAATTTGTAAGAGAAAGTACTGTAGCAGTCTGAACACATCTGTAAACATTCTCAATCAATATATACAAGAATAGACCTCATCGGATTGTGCCGAGGACAAATTTATTTAGATTAATCTAGTCCATTTCTGTTTGGTTATCTTTGAAATCCATTTTAACTATTATCTCATTCATTAAAGCCTAGTTCTCCAATCCACTCTCTACAAATTTATTATATTGGGCTTCTTGGGCTTGTATCCAACCATATCTTGGGCCTAGGATCCAAAACCAGTCCTTACATATATATATATATATATATATATATAAAATTGAGTTCGAAAATTTCAAATTTGTCAATTTGTCTACTTTGCTTAGTGCCCATTTGGCTTGGGCTGAATAGCTGAAACGCGCATTTACGTTTCAGCTTTTTTTTTTCACGGGTTTCAATCAATTTTTTTACTGTTCATTTACTGTTGTGGCTACTGTTCATGAACAGTAGTTGCAATATTTGACTTTTCTCACAAATGTTACTGTTCATGGACCCACAAATTTCACTTTTCAGCAACTTTTTCATTAAAAATAGGTCACACAGTACTATTTACACATTTAAAAATTATTTGCTACAATATTTTTCAGTTTTCAGTTTTCAGTTGTATCCAAACGAACCCTTAATATGTTAAATTGACAATATATAGTGGCAGACAAGATACTATTTTTAATACAATAATATTTATATTCCAATTTAATAAAAACATTTATTGTTGTTAGTAACTTGTGGTTGAAATTCCACAGTTTTACTATTAGCTTGTATAGGCTCTTACAAACCACACACTTGGGGTAAATAATTCCACGCACAACAGTAATGGATCCATGTCCATTTATCCATGGAAGAGAGAGATATGGAGGGAGAATGATTATATAATTATATTAGTGAGTGTGAGCAACGGCAGAGCAGTGGAAGTAGTGGCTAGTGGTTGTTCTTCCTCAAATTTTCTCCTTAGGTGACATGCGGTTGGCTTGGAAAGTTAATTGTTAGATTTCTCTATCTCTTGAGGTTTTTTTTTTTTTACAGCCTCTCTCTCTTGACTCTAAGTATAACTGTTAGGAATTTCAGATTTGTAGAAGTGGGTTTGTATTTGCACTAAGAAAATTGTTTCAGTAGGGGCGATGGGCCAAAAGAGTAGGCCATGCATGTAACCATTTTTTTGTCTTTGGATTAATTTAGTTTGAGAGGGGTCAATTTTCATTCTTCTTGACGGAAAGGAGAGGGGTGAAGGGGCAAATATAATTTTATTGGGGGTAAATATAATTTTTCTTGAGATTATTTTCTAAAATCTTAAATATATACCTATTATTTAATGTTTTAAAAATTTGGGGGGGGGGGGGGAGGGGGGGGGGCGCACAGCCCCCTTCAGCCTATACCTGGTTCCATCTTAATTGGAAGATATATACCTTTCTGGTGCTAAGTACTCCTCGTTTTCGATGACATCTATGGTGCACATGTTTGCATGACTATACATGCATGGCGGTGGTTCCAATTTGCTTTGTATGGGTTGCATCTGCAGCTCGATATGATTGAGGAGCTTTTAAGATGGATTTCGAGTAAAATGGTAAAAAATACATTATTTTTTACCATTATTAACATTGTTTATTGTAATTAAAGTAACATCATTTTATTTCTTAAAAAAAAAAAAGTAACATCATTTTCATTTGGACTCACTATTGTAAAAAAAAAAAAAAAAATTTTAGGCTAATTAAAACACTTAAGGGGAGCTGTTTCCAAAAAACACTTAAAGGAAGCCCAATGTGGTTTTGTGCTCTTGTTGGTTAAGTTATGTTAATTGATTGACTGTCTTCCTATAGTCGAATGTTAAAATGAATAGAGTAATGTTAGAGTTATTATGAATTTTATTATATAGACTCTTACGAACTGATATGTCAACAACTACCAAAAAAAAATTCATACTTTATTTTTTGAAAAAAATTGCTAAAATTACTGCATTGTTTACAAATTAAATAAGGTTAGGATCTTACTAAGTGTTTTCTTGGTTTTTTGGTTTGAGCTTCTTCCCATTTTATTATGGGGAGTATAGCTTGATTTGGTTAAAAGTTGTCATGACTTTATTACTTGCAAAGTGAATCTCTTGTTTTTGCATAAGGTAGAGAGCATGCACTATAATTGATGTCATCCACCAACCTTGGCTTGGGTGCCCCTAAGTTGACACATTGCTAAAACTAGAGATGCTATCTTATATCTATGTAATATTTAAAAGCTAAAACATAGTGGTTATTGTTGTTACGCTCTTTTTGAGCCACATTAGCATAGTGTTTTGGTCCATTTCAGTCAACTTAGGCCCAAGTCCTCTTTGGTCCAATCAGTATATTTGGCTCATTTTGGTCAACTTCAGTCCAATTTGGTCTACTTTGGTCCATTTAGTCCATTTTTTACTAATTAGGTCTTAAATTAATTCTTTTTGTAGGTTTCCTTTCAATTTTAGGCTCAAAAATTCATTTTCTTCCATAATTTTTGGGTTGAAAAGTATGAAACTTTATTCTATTTGAGCCAAACTCTTTAGTTTTGGTCTAAAAAATAAAAACAAAATTGGCATCCAAAATTAGAGATGTGGCTCTAAAAAAGCAATAAAAAAATAATAAATATACAAAAGATTACCTTAGTTTTAATACTATAGTCATTATACTTATATTTGGAAAGAAAAAACAATGTTACAATTCTAAACTTACATAATATTTTAAACTTAATATAAAATGTTACACGTGTTCCATAGAATGGGGGTGTACAATTTTAAAAAATAATATTTTTGGATATTTTCAAATTATTCAACCGAATATGGTATATTTAGAAAATAATAATTTTAATAATATCTTCTCCATTTATATAAAAAAATATTTTTATTATTTAATTTAAATATTTTTATTAAATTACATTTTTCATATATATATATATATATATATATATATATATTTATTGTTGTTGTTGAATGCAAAATACATTATATGTTCCATTACAACTTCGTTTGGATTGCGTCTGCATTTTTAGAAATTGGCACCTCCACGAAGGTGACCACCTGTTAAGGAATGAATGTAGTTTATATATATATATATATATATTATATATATATATATATATATATATAAAAGAGGAGGGCCATGGCCCAATTACTAGAGTGAAATTTTATTTGAATGAAGTAATTAAGTTTGGAACAAGGAGGCCCAAAAAAGGAAGCATAAGTGAATAAATGGGCCTTGGTTTGCACAAAAAGTAAAAACCCTAAATATGCTAGGGTAAAACCGTACTTTGGCATAAGCTAGCCAACCGACGGTATATATTAGGCTTTTAGGGCTCTGTTTCTCTCATTCGAACGCTTGCTTTCTCTCTCATTCAACAATTCGACACATCTCTCTCTCTCTCGTGTGCGCGCGCTCTCTCTGGTACGTTTGTCTCTCTCTCTTTCTCGAATTGTTTTTCTTTTTGTTTGGCTTCTTTAATTAGGGTTTTGATCGACCAATTATTTATTTATTTATTTTATTTTATTTTTTTGCGTGGATTAGATTTCCGCTTGGTTTGTAGGTTTTGTTTTTTAGGGTTTGGTATTTGGGTTTTGGGGGTTTTCAGGTTTCGAGTGAATGACGGTTGGTTGTTGAATTATAATAAGTATTTTATATTATGTTTCCTTTGTTTGTTATTGTGTATGTATCTCTGTACTGTGTTTGAGATTTGTGTTCAAAACAAACAAACAAACCATGAATGCTTGTGTTGTGTTGTGTGAATCAGGATGAATGAAAATGATGTGTGCTCTTGTGATGATAAAATCTGTACTTATATATATAGGTGATAAAGAAGGACTTGTAACTGTATGTATGTTTTTGCTGCTGGAATACAACCTTTATTTAACCCCTCTCCCTTTTGGGTTTCGAAGTTAGGAATCATGGCAGGTGTGAAGTATGTGGACAGGGGGTTTCCATTCTACAACCAAGACTTTCCTGATATGCAAAGTGAACAAGTGAAGCAACCTACCAAAAAATTTACTGACTTTGGCCTTGACTTAGGTATTAGAGTTTGCGCTCCACCAGCATGGACCCTCGCCTCGGAGGTATATATGTACTGCTGTGCTACTACATTGTGCGTTGTGAGTGTAGTGTATGTCTTTTTATTTTTATTTTTTATGAGGAAATAATTTGCTTTTTCCTCAGCTTTCTGAGCAGAAAAGAATTGAATTTACCTCCCAAGCACAGTCGATGTTAGATGATTACAACAAAATTAAGGTTTATTTCTTCTTCTTCTTCTAAATATCCAACATCTATATATGCTTTATTTATATCTCTTCTTAATTCTTTGATTTTGTGCAATTGTTGTAGGATACAAATTTTGAATTTGTGAGGCTTGTGAGGGTGCAGACATACCTCAGCATAGAAAATGATCATTATATTCAATTCGAGGCCAAGCCCAGTGGTGCTGCTGACCACACTCTGAAAACATTTGAAGCTGCAATATACGAGCAGTTTTATCCTACTCGTGAAGTTTTTCCCGTTACTTGTAAACTAGTTGTCCCCAATTAGTAGTTGTATCCTACTCCACTTCTCTCTAAATAAATTCAAGATTAGCTTAATCTTTGTGCTTGGGTCTTTTGGATCTTATTTTATTTTTGTGACGGTCTGTTTTCTGGTTTTATTCCAGCATATAATATAATATAACATTGCAAATTTTAATATAATCAAAATTATTTGTGTCTCTATCTTTCGCACGTATTCAATTGGCTGTTTATCTGATTGTTTGATTCATTTGACTCGAGCATATCTAATTTTTTGGGATGTGGTATTCAATGTGTTGTTTGTTTGTCACTACCTCTATGTCAGGTTGGTTAAGGGGGAGTTCATGGCTTTCTCCCATAACATACAGAGATATAACTTTCTTTGAATGAAATTAGTAGGCTATGTTTGCATGCTTTACTCAATTGCACTTGCCTTGCCTTAAGCTACCATAATTGTAAAGGACTGCATGATCAACTAGATTTATTCCTGGTTGAATCGTTGCTTTTACTAGATCTATTAGTCACTGGAGTTCCATTTAAAACCCAAAATTATGGACAGATGGATATCAAAGAAGGTGATGCATCAGATTTAGGAAAATATTCATTCCTTGATGACAATTGAAAACATTTTGTGCATCAGTAAAAACTAGAAGGTAAGTTTGTGAGTTCTTATGAAGCGTGGCAACAATTGCTTTTGAGAAACTCTTTCCTAGCTGAGTATCCTTCACAAAGGTGTTGTTGCATACATTAGAATCCTCAATTTCAGCAGCAAACCAATAGTTTTGTATCAACTGCATAGCTAAGAATATGAAGTGGCATATAGCTGCCTAGAAGAGACAAGAATTCCTTGCTCTGACTCCGACACAGTATGTAAGGTTGTAGACCAGTATTTCCTGTTTCCCTTTCTTCTTGCTTAATCAATTGATATGAAGTCAATATTAATTGTTCCTCACAAGTTTTTAAAATTTCCCATGTAGAGGTTTTGGACTGTTGAAAAGAAAAATACTTGGCATGTTTCTGGAAACCAACAGTGTCATTGTGTGAATTGACAAGGTTCCGAAAGTCTTGACTTGAAGGTAGCAGCTGATGCCATGTGGAAGCTATTTGAAATTTCCCTTCAGACATAAATTGCCAAAAATTTATGTTAGATTTCTCCTAGAAAAGGCAATATTAGTAGCACAAATTGCATCTTTAAGAGACGTCATTACATTAAATAGACTAGTTGCAGTATGTGCATCAACATCACTGAATGGATCGGATCATCCAAGAGATAAATATCTGCATCTTGATGGAGTGCAGGGGCAAGTTGAACCTGTTGCTTCTGGTCACCACTTAGAGTAACACAACTTTCTCTTATATCTTTTTTATCACCAACTGGAAGCATCTCAAGGTCTTATATAGGAGAACACTTTCTAATTACTTCTTGGTATCTTTGTGAATACAAGGGGGCCCAAAAAGAATATTTTCAATTTTATTAATATTGTCAATTTTATTATCAATTTTATAAACACTTACAAAGTGTCATGATGATAAATTTAATTGAGGTCGCACCAATAATATAATATATAATCACTTTTTTTTTTTTTTTTGTCTTTATGTCTAAAAGTTAACCTATTAGAGCATCTCCAATAGATGCTCTATATCTATTTTTTGGATTAGATTTGCTACAGTGCTTCTTTACAAATAGAGAACACTTCTACTATTCATACTTCAAATGTTTTTTTCTATTATAATAAACAGGTATTGAATAAAAAAATGTTGAAAGATGTGTAGTTGTTAAAAAAAAAAAAATGAATAAAAAATGAATGAAGAAATAATATTTAAATGGGATAGAGAAAAGGATAGAGAATCTGTTGAAAAGTGTATTTAAAAAAGTAGGTAGGTAAAAACTAAATATTACTGTTCATTGTTCAAATAGTACAAAAATTTGGCTAATCTGCTGGAGATGCTCTTAGCTTATAAGGTTTATGTAATGAAAATTGTGTCATCCTTAATAATACTCCTTTATATATATATATATATATATATATATATATATATATATACAAGATAGAAATTTTACTCTGACATAATCTAATGATCCATTTGGATTGAGGGGGAGTAGAGTATATTTAGCCCAAAATTAGCCTATTTTCATTCAACTTTACTCTACTTCCCTCCATTCCCCCTAAATCTAAACAGACCCTAAGTGTATATGTGTGTGAAACTCCCTCCTAGAGACTTGAACCCCAACCCTTACTCCCATCACCACACAAACACTTATACTTGTGAAGTGACCACTACATTAAGTGTCTGCGATGATATAATACTCCAAATTTTAAGTCATAAGAAACATATACTAATTGAGATGGTATGAATTCATAAATGCTAATTTTTATGTCACAATTCACAAGTTAAAAGATTGTAAGTGAAATCTAATACAAATTTTTAACTTTGTTCCAATTGTAATTAGTGCAAGATGTATTCCTAAATTTCAGTTGAGATTTTAGGACTTCATTAATTGAAGTATATTGAGATTTTCAAACCCCTACAAATATAATATAAGTCAACCGATCATCTATACTTTTTGGTGACTTTAAAAAATTTTCAATTCTCAACTTAAATTTATACCAAATTAACACTATATATATATATATATATATATATATATATATATATATATATATATATTTTTTTTTTTTTTTTATGAAATTATTAACACAACAGTAATAAACTTCATGCAAGCAACCAAGCTCATCTTAATAAACTTCATAGTCTCCTCCTTTATCATTTAGGAAAAAATTTATATATAGGCAAACTCGAGAGGTAAAATTTTGAAGTATTGTTCGGCACATAACAACTTTTACAATTGTTGATGTGATGGATTTTGATTTCAATAATATCACTTTCACATAAAATCAACCTTTAATATCATTTGAGAAACAGTTTCCTTAATGTGGTTTCCAACTTAATAGAAAAATTAGATAAATGAAAGAATTCTCCTCCTTTATCATTTAGGAAAAAAATTTATGTATTGACAATACTCGAGAGGTAAAATTTTGAAGTATTATTCGGCACATAACAACTTTTACAATTGTTGATGTGATGGATTTTGATTTGAATAATATCACTTTTACATAAAATCAACCATTAATATCATTTGACAAAAGGTTTCCTTAATGTGGGTCCCACTTAATAAAAAAATTAGATAAATGAAAAAAAAGACATAAAAGTAGCTCCACAATTTATTTTAATATATTTTTTCTCTCTATGAAGCTGGCATCACAGTTTCTAAAGTTGAAAAAAAATAACATAAAACTGTAAAAAAGATAAAAAATAAAAAAAATTTGCCAAAAAAAAGTAAAAAAAGTTGTTGTTAACGGGCACTTTACGGTGCCCGTCAACGCAACCTCTTATAATTTTTAGTAAGTTGCCTATTAACACAATACTTTACATCATGTAAACTAGATATCATGTAAATTTTTTTAAAAATAAAATTGAAGTCATGCTTGATTTACGCTCCATTTGTTTTAATGTAAAATATTTTCAGGAAAATATTTTCACATTTTACAGTGTTTGTTTTAAAGTAAAATATTTTCAGCCAACTAAACCAAATAAGGAAAATTTTACGCTTGATAAAATATTTTACATTTATTGCACTCTCTCAGTCTCGATGCACTAACTCTCTCTCACTTTTCCGCTTTCTCAGATTTCTCTCCACAACCCAGCTCACCATCAGCCCTTCTCTCTCACCCATCACCAACTCCACCCTATTTGGCACCACCCATCATTGGCTCTCCCTTCACCACTGCCACCCATCACCAGCTCCACATTGTCGGCACCACCACCAGTTCTCAAGTTCTCTCGACACCACTATCAATCGTGTTCCTTCTTCAAGATTATTTAGCTGGGTTTCTAGAGGTTGGGTTGTGGTGGGACTTGCTTTTAGTGGGTCGGAGGTGGATTTGGTGATTGAGATTGTATAGTTTTTGGTTGAAGGATTTTGGGTTGCAGTTGTTTGATCTGGTGGCTTGATGGATGGCGTGGGTGGGGTTGTTTTTCATGGGTCTTAATCTTTGTTTTTAGTGGCAGATTTCAATTGTTTCTCTTCTTCTTCTTCTTCTTCTATTTTTTTTTTTTTTTTTTTTTTTTTGTGTGTGTGGGTAATTCAGCAAAATGAAGATAAAGTTGCTCGCCAATTCAACAGTGCTTCCACTCAATTAACTGCATCATGGTGTAGGCATTTCTTATAGAGCTAAAATAGTTGAGAATAAACCACAACTTGTAGCAACAAGAATTAAATATGGATGGAGATCAAGAAGAACAGGGAGAGTTTGATTCCCAAATTGTTTCTCATTTCTCATGGGTTATTGTTGTTTTTTAGGATGATTGTGGCAGATCTTGATTATTTTTTCCATGGGTTTGTGGCTTTGTATTTACTGGTGATCCTCTAATAGCTCCAAATAGATTTCTCTAATTTGGTTGGTCGGATATGCACTGATCCGATGGGCTGTGAGTTAGAAAAATGTTCACATTTTATATTTTTTTAAAAAAATTGAAAATGATTTTCCTTGTACGCAACTAAACACGGTAAAATGAAAATATTTTCAATAAAATAATTTACATTTAAAAATATTTTATTTCGAAACAAACGGAGTGTTAATTACAAGTTTGCCATAGCTTGAATTACACAGTACTTTACATCATGGAAGCTAGATATCGTTTAATTTTTTTTTTAAATAAAATAAAGTCATGCTTGATTTAATTACAAGTTTGTCATAGCTTGAATTATACAATACTTTACATCATGGAAACTAGATATCATGTAAATTTTTTTAAAAATAAATTGAAGTCTTGTTTATTTAATTACAAGTTTGCCACAGCTTGAATTACACCATACTTTATATCATGGAAAATTTTTAAAAAGTTTTAATTACAAGTTTGCCACCGTTTTAATTACCATGTAAATATTGTCTTTTCTCTCTCTCTCTCTCTCTCAGTCTCTCTATCTTTGCTCTCTCTCTCTAAGCATTAGAATGAGTTGTTACTTGAAATCTGTGAGGGATCACTACAAATCTTGAAGCTCAAGCAATCTTGATCAGAGCCCTGTTTAATTTTTACTAATGTTTTGGGTATCTAGTTTCTTGAACTATATGAATGGTTTTGTTTGTTTGCTATCAATGTCTTTGTTTGTTTATCAAAAAAAAAAAAACTGAATTGAAGAAGTATTTTCAATGAAATATATGATATGTTCGGTAAAATGTATTTGCCAAATTAATAAGAAATGAAAAGATTTGATGATTGCATGTGTGAAGATTTATATACAGAGAATCTAATTAAATAGAAAAAAAGCTAAATATATGATTATTGATCAGGACGGTGGACTTTGGCATTTCATGTTGGCTTCGGCTTAGAGGCATGATCTTGGTTCTTGGATTAACCCATCCAATGTTCAACACTACTTGAGAATAAAGTTTCACTAAAGCAAAATTTAAAGCCACTAAAGAAAGAAAACGTTTTTCTAAGATATAATTTGTTTTGGTTAAAATGTAAAACTAACCCTTTAAGTTTCTTCATATTTCATTTCAATTCTCTAATTTTATTTTCGTTCATTTCGGTCTTCTAATTTTCAAGTTCAAGTTTAATCAATTAATACTTTTCCATCAACTTTTATTATATGTTGAATTTAATTTTTTAAATTTTTCTTCAATTTTTTAAATTAAAAAAATCAATTAATAATTGAAAAATAATTTCTTTTCTTTTTTTAGAAAATTTTAACCAAAGTTGATGAAAAGACTTTAGTTGAATAAATTTAAAATTTAAAAGAATGAAATAAATGAAAGTAAAGTTAAAAGACTGTAGTAAAATCTGAAAAAAAAAAATCATAAAGGATCAATTTTGCATTTTATTATTTTTTTTTTTAAGATGAAAATTGGTCAGCTATAATTGAATTTCGATCAATACTGAGGATCCCAAATTTTGGACATGGTCTACCATTAGAAAGGATGATATGACTGGTACAATAATTTTCCAGCTAGCGGACAAAATTTGCAACAAAGGCTATGGCCCACTCATTTTCTTTCGGTGCAGAAGGGGCCTAATCACGTTACACTTGCCTGGCAGCCTATGTCGCATGTCCAAAATATGTGAGTCTTCTTTCTGATTCAATAATTTTTCTTTTATGTTCTATATAAGTCGAAGCAGATAGCCAGTACACAAATCAGATTAAAATATTTATTTTTCTTTGGCTAAATAATTAGTTAAGCCTACATCTACAAGCCTCTTACAGTAATTTCAGAATGAGCTGGTGGTGGGCTAGATCTGTTGGCGCTGCAAAGGTATAAACTCCCTCACTCATCCTATATACACCAAGAATTGCTATTGTGAATTTTGTACACCAACACATATGCTAACTCTTTCTCCATGAATTTTACAGAATAAATATGAGGAAGACTAAATTAACCTATTGTGATCACCTTAATAAAAATGTTAAACATCTTGACTTGAGAATTACAAAACGTTAGGTTCAACAAAAAATAAAAGTAATGTTGTGAATATTCACAACATTTTTACAATAATTTTACAATAAATCCAATGTGGTAAGCTATTACTGATTCTAATTGGGCTAAATACTAATATTATTTTTTTACCTATCAATAATAACTTTTTGCATAAGGTTTATTATAAAAATATTATAGACGCAATATTACTCCAAAATTAATTCTGCCCCCAAACATAATCTTTAATCCCTTTTATAAAATTAAAAAAAAAACTTAAATAACAATAATAAATATTAGCCCAAATAACAACAAACATAAACCAAACAATAACAAGTGATTTAATTATTCAACAAAAGTCTGCTATAAAACAAAAAGATAAAAATTGCTAAACATTCAAATTTATAGTTTGTTTATCCTATTCAATAAAAATGATCTCTAATTTCATTTTTCTCTAAAAAAAAAAAAATATATTGTAGTTGTCAATTCTCCTTAATGGTGATAATAGTTGTATTCTTTTTGGCTTTGAAATCTTAACAATTTAACTCTCCTTAGTGATTCCATTCACAATTATAACAAATATTCAAAATATCAATTAATTAGATTTTGTATAATATAAATTTCTTAATAACCCTCTTAGAACCGCCACTAGTTGCAAATTAGTCGATATGAAAGAATGTCGGTGCAATATCTCTCTTGTTGACCCATTCCAACGTGGCTGATATTTTCAATATTTCAAACTTGATAGTTGATAAATTGACGCAAAATCGGAAAGGTTTCCATTTTTCAACAAGGTTGTGCAAACAAAAAGCAATACGGACACTGGCATGGGCAGAATATGTCGACATTTTGATCCCAATCCCCACTGTTTTTAACAGAAATCTTGGTTAGTAAAGTATGTCATGGCTTATGTCATTTATGTAGACTGTCTTCTTAGTTCTTTCTGATTCTGGAATTTTCTTTTGTGTTCTATATAAGTTGAAGCAGATAGCCAGTACACAAATCAGATTAGAATATTTATTCTTCTTTGGCTAAATAAATAGTTAAGCTTACATATCTACAAGCCTCGTACTTACACTAATTTCAGAATGAGCTAGTGGTGGGCTAGATCTGTTGGCGCTGCAAAGGTAAAAACTCCCTCACTCCTTTTTATTATTTTTTTTTTTTTGCCCTCACTCTTTCTATATACACCCAAGACTTTGCTATTATGCATTTTGTACACCAACACATACGCTAACTCTTTCTCTATGTATTTTACAGAAGAAATATGAGGAAGATTATGAAACACCACGAAGCTACCGAAGTGTAGGCTTAGTGACTGGCGTGACTGGCATTGTGGGCAACAGCTTAGCTGAAATCTTGCCACTCTCTGATACCCCAGGTGGGCCTTGGAAAGTCTATGGTGTGGCACGTCGTCCACGCCCAAATTGGAACAAAGACCACCCAGTTGAGTACATCCAATGCGACGTCCCTGACCCAAAAGAAACCCAAACCAAACTTTCCCAACTCGAAGATGTCACACACATCTTCTATGTCACATGGGCTAGTAGGCCCACTGAGGCCCAAAACTGCGAAACCAACGGTACCATGTTCCGCAACGTGCTACGTGCGGTGATCCCTCATGCGCCAAATCTCAAACACATATGTCTACAAACAGGTGGTAAGAGCATTCGCAGCAGTGGAGTTAAAAATTTAACATTTTAGTTCCACTAAAAGTTACTTTATTTATTTTACCTACATATATATTACAGCAATGGATCTATTTTAGCTTTTAACCTAATAAAATAATATAAACATCATAATAAAATAATATATCCACTACAATAAAATAATATATCTATACAATAAACAATAATCCCAACCACCTTCAACCGCCACAGTTGCCGCCACCGCTGCCGCCACACCGCCGCCACCGAACACCCAAATGAAAAAATTCACTAATTCATCAAAAAAAAAAAAAAGATGAAAAAATTCACTGACCCGACAACACACCATTTTTCACCACAAAATAACACCATATATGATGACACAAACCCAGAAAAATTAAGCCAAAACAACGAACACCCAAATGAAAAAAATTCACTAATTCATCAAAAAAAAAAAGATGAAAATATTCACTGACCCGACAACACACCATTTTTCACCACAAAATAACACCATAAATGATGACACAAACCCAGAAAAATTAAGCCAAAACAACGAACACCCAAATGAACAAAATTCACTAATTCATCCCAAAAAAAAAAAAATTCACTGCCCTGAAGTGGATCGACTGGGACGGCTCGGTCTGAGGCGATCGGCGGCTGGGACGGCAGTGGGTCGAGCTTCGGCTGGGACGGCATCGGTCAGCTTGAGAGATGGTGAGATGGTGAAAGTTTAAGAGAGGTGAGAGCTTGAGAGAAATTTCTCAGATGGGAGCTTGAGAGTGATGAGAGAGAAGACGGTGAACTTAAGAATAAAAAGAATGAAAAAAAATAAACAACCAAGTATTATTTTAATCGGAGGTGCTGAATAAAAAATTATTATAATTTTTAGATGACTGCTACAGTGCACATCTATATATAGATGTGCACTGTAGCAGTTCAGCTAAAAATTATTGCTATGCCTCCACTGCTGCGCGGCTCTTTTTGGTATTTTGGTGGAGCTAAAATAGCATTATAACTATTTAGCACTACTGCTGCGAGTTCTAAACACTATGTAGGACCCTTTGAAACCTTTGGCAGAATTGAACATCATAGCCCACCATTTACGGAGGACATGCCACGTTTGAATGTGCCCAATTTTTATTACACTCAGGAAGATATTTTGTTTGAGGAAGTTAAGAATAAAGAAGGTTTGACTTGGTCAGTCCATAGGCCGACTACCATATTTGGGTTTTCACCCTATAGTTTGATGAATATAATTGGCATGCTTTGTGTGTATGCGGCTATATGTAAGCACGAGGGGCTTACTTTGAAATTCCCTGGAAGCAAAGAGGCTTGGGAGTATTATTATGTGGCTTCGGATGCTGATCTTATTGCCGAGCAACAAATTTGGGCTGTGGTAGATCCTAATGCGAGGAATGAAGCATTTAATTGTAACAATGGGGATGTGTTTAAGTGGAAGCATCTTTGGAAGGTGTTGGCCGAGCAATTTGGGATTGAGAATTATGGGTTTGTGGAGGGTGAGAAAGTTAGCTTGGTAGAGTCGATGAAAGATAAAGGTCTAGTGGGGGACAAGATTGTGAGAGAGAATCAGATGCAACCTACAAAGTTGGAGGAAGTTGGAGTTTGGTGGTTTGTGGATGCAATGCTGAAGGGAGGGGATTACGTGGATAGTATGAATAAGAGTAAGAAGCACGGATTCTTGGGATTTAGGAACTCCAAGGATTCGATGATTACTTGGATAGATAAGATAAAAGTTTACAAGATTGTGCCTTAAAAGAAGAAAATGTGAATATCCTTGTTGGATAAAATTACTTGTAGTAATGGAATTTTTGTTGTTGTTTGATAAAATAACCATGTGATAGAAGCACTATTTAAATCCAATTTTTTATTTGTGTTTTTGTTGTGGACTTTTGTGGGGGTGTGCAAATTTGTCTATAACCCTTTCGTCACAAATTTTCTTGTAACGTGTATGTTATGTACAATGAAATGTATTTGCCTGATAAAAAAAGAAAAGTGTATTGCATATATGTATTGCTTTTCTAAGTTCTGTTGAGATGATAATTTGTGATTAATCTAACATCAATTTTATAGGAGCTCACCACTGACACAATATTGTGCGTGGATAAGGATGTGCTTCTAGACAGTTTGAAAAGAACTTTATTTCCGTGGTCACATAGAAGGAAAAGGTTTTGTGGCCAAAGGGAGGATAGGTTTTCTAGCTCAAACAGATAGACTAGACAAACAAAATCAAATGAACGGAAATAAATAGAAATTTAAAATACAAATGATAGAAAGGTCCTATTTGATCATACTCCAAACCAACCTCCATGAATGAACTTATAGCTACGATTAGGCTAAGGTTTTGGTTTGTATATATGATGGCACAAGATTAAAACCCAAGTCTTGAATGGGGCATATATCATGGGCGACGCTAGCCATGGTCCAGGGGGTTCAAATGAACCCCCTGACTTGGCAAGAAAGAATATATATAATATATTATATATTTATTTTATTTTGACCCTCTAAAATAAAATTTTGAACACTTTAGCCCTAATTTATTTTAATCACAACTAAAATAACCTTAAATATACTCCTTTTACCAATATTTATTTTAATCTAAAACCTTGAAAATAAAAATTAGTAACTGAATCTGAAGTGCTTTTAATTTGTTATTTGCCGAGTATGGATTAGGGGTGTGGGACAGGCCAAGAGTGATTGAATGAAGACAAGCAAATGTTAACACAACAAAAATTTTCTTAACATCTATTTGGAAATAGTTTATCTAATTTTTTTGCTTAAAGTATAAAATAAGTAGGAAATCATATGAGACCCGCAAATAGTAGGAAAAAAAGATGAAGTAATAAGTTGGTTTATAATCACGACCCAAACACACTTAATACAGTTACAAAGAACAATAGTTGTCAAAGTTGAGTTGAATTGTTAAATACAAGAATTGTAAAGAGTTAAAACAAACTAATAGATATAAGTATTCTGAGCAATGATAATTAACATTCACTTAGCAATAATAATTAATAATTTTATTGTATTTGAAAACTATGGATGATTTTCAAGATTTCACAAACTAATAGATAGAAGTATTCTGAGTAATGATAATTAAAGTTCACTTAGCAATAATAATTAATAATTTTATTGAATTTGAAAACTATGGATGATTTTCAAGATTTCATATTAGCAATAATAATTACTATGTACATTGTATTATGAAACTATATGCCATTGAACTAATAGTTTATATTTTATTTTCTGGCTAGAATTATGAACAAATTTGTAATAAAGAAACATTGTAGACTATAAGATTCATTTTCTATCTAAGATTTATATTCTTATTGAACCCCTTAGAAAAAAATCTTGGAGCCACCGTTGGCGTAAATCATGCTTTTGTAGAACATATGATATTGAGTTCTATTACCTATTTTGAGAAACTGAAACTGGTGCTGATTTGTTATGTTAACTTGTTTCTTGACTGACCCTATAAATACTAGAATAAGAAATAGAACACATTAATCCTCAAATTAAATGGCTGATCTTTGAACTTTGTTCATTGAGTTGTTGGCTCATTGTTGGATTCAGATATGCTTTACAGTACTGGAGTGCTTGAATTTACATTGTGCAATTCAAAACTTTAATTGAACAATCTCATTGCTAAGCTAACAGTTTCTAAGGCTACCTTAATTAGTACTATCATATATTTGCCAATAGCTAGTATTACTCTTAAAAGGTTTCCCAGGTGCCAACGGAATTTGAATTCACCCAACACTTAAAAAAACTCTTCTTCTTCTTCTTTCTTCATACTCTGATCTGCCTATACAATTTTCTTATTTGTTTATTTGATTGCTTGAATTTTTTTTTTTTTTTTTGTATTTTTTTTTTAATGAACCAAAAAATGGGTAGGGGGTGACCTGATTTTTATTTGTTGTATTAGACTTTCTTTAAGAGAGAAAAGGAAATTAAATCTTTGTTTGGCATTAGGTAATGGATCGACTTCATTTGGTCCATGTAATTAAATCTTTGTTTGGCATTAGAAATGTCTGTGGGATTACGAAATATTTATCAGATGTTGTAGCTCTAATATTCGCAAGGGATAGAGACAAGTCTAGTGGTAGTTATTTTTATACTTATTTATGTGGTACTCTTTGTTTCCTTGTGTGTCCTATATGAATGAATCTATATTTACATATATCTAAAAGTTGAAGCGTAGTATTTATTGTTGCTACACTTTCGTTGAGCCACATCATCCACTTATTTTCTACATTTTTTTCTCTCCTCTTTTTTAACTTTTATTCTTCCTATTCTCAAAGAAAAAAAAAAACTCTTGTTTCCCTATTAGTCACTGTTACACTTCTTCCACCATTTCTCATTCCTCTTTACCTCTTTATCTCCTCACTATTCTCTAATTTACCTTTACATTTCCTCCATCCTTTTCTCTTTCTTATATTCGACTCTTCTTCTTCTCATTTTATTTTGTATAAATTTGATATCATTTCTCCCATTTAATCCATATTTTTCTCACAAAATAACTGTGAGTGCTCTCTCTCTCTCCCTCTATATATATATATATATATACCCTCTCTTTTGGTGGATTTTTGTTCTTTCTTATAATTCTAATTATGGTTGATGGTTTTTTTTTTTTTTTTTGAGTATTTGTTTTGATATTGTGCTTTTTTAATTTCCCTTTTATATTTTTGGTTGAATTTTGGTTTGGGAATACATAGCTTTTTTTAGAAATAGGAATTTGAGTTTGTTGGAGCATTTTAATATTAAATAAATAAAATGAATAAATGTAATAACATAAATGTAAAGATATGAGAGTGAATATGGAAGATGAAGAGTTAATAAAAATGTTTAATCCCACATTGAAAAGGAGAGAGACTATTTTATTCTTTTTAATTGTGGTGATTAATAGGCTAAAATGTATTGACTCAAATATTGGGCTAGATATGTGCGCAAGGAGGAGGTGAAGAGTGGAGGTATCAAAATTGGAAATGAATCAGCCTCTTGGATCCTCCTACTTGACAGCCCATTCAAAGCAATTACCATATCCATTGGTGAGTAAATGGCCAGAATTAATAATCCATTTTTATTATGGAAAATAAATAGCCATTAACCCACTTAATGGATTATCCGTTTGGAGGGCTTGAATCTCCTTAAAGAGAGCGAGTGCCACGCCTCAGTCCAAATAGTGTTGTGTAATTTCTCTCTTTAAAGTAATAAAATTCAGAAGTATTATTCAATTTCTCTTTGTATTATTTCTATTATCATTGTATTTGCACCAACAATTTTAAGGAGATTCACACACATGGAGCCTACACAAGAGAAACCAAATGAGCCTGTTGGAGATCTTAACAAGCCTTTTCGCTTTAAGGGTACCCACTTCAAGAGGTGGAAAGGAAATGTCCTCTTCTACTTGAGCCTTCTCAAAATCTCCTACATCCTTACTGACAAGAATCCATCAAAAGTTCCTACCGATGAGATGAGTGATGAAGAATATGTTCTCCATCAAGAAAAAATAGATAAGTATACAAAAGATGAGTATAACTGTCGCTCTTATCTATTAAATTGTCTTGCCGATCATTTCTATGATTATTATGATACAACTTACAATTCTGCTAAGAAAATTTGGAAAGCTTTACAAAGCAAGTATGATACCAAGGAGGCAGGTGCAAAGAAGTATGCTGCTAGCAAATTTTTCCGTTACCAAATGGTGGATGGAAAATCGGTGGTAGATCAAGCACAAGACTTCCAAATGATCGTTGCAGAATTGAGATCCGAAGGCATAAAGATTGGAGACAATTTGGTGGTAGCTGGCATAATTGATAAACTACCACAATCTTGGAGGGAGTTCCAAAAAACTTTGCGGCACAAACAAAAGGAGACATCCTTGGAGACTTTGATCACACGCATCCGTGTGGAGGAGGAGGCTAGAGGACAAGATGCACTCATGACACAAGAGAGCAATGGTAATTCCACCACAAAGGTAAACCTTATTTTAGCTAATAATAATATGCCCAAAAATCATTTTCCTAGAAATAGTCAATTGAAGCCTAAGAAGAGAGCCTTTAAAAATAATAATAGACCTCATAGAAGGGGAAACCTGAATAAAAATTACAATAAGAACCAAGGACCCCCTTCACAATATCAATTTAATAGATCATGTTTTGTCTGTGGCAAGAGTGGGCATATTGCTCGATTTTGCAAATTTCGGAAACGTGAATCTATCCTGTAGGCTAACGTAACCGAAGAGCCTTTAGTGGCTATGATTACAGACATCAATATGGTGCAATATGTTGAAGGGTGGTGGGCAGATTCTGGTGCTAATAGGCACGTCTACTATGACAAAAATTGGTTCAAGTTGTACACTCCTTTTGAAGAAGAAAAAACTGTTATGCTTGGTGACTCTAGCAAAACCAAGGTTCTTGGGAGTGGTGAGGTTGAATTGAAATTCACTTCTGGACGTGTGCTAATATTGAAAGATGTTCTTTACACTCCATCCATGAGGAAGAATTTGATGTCAAGTTTTTTGCTTAACACGGTTGGCTTCAAGCAAACTATGGAATCTGATAACTATGTAATCACTAAAAAGGGATTATTTGTGGGCAAGGGTTATGCTTGTGATGGAATGTTGAGAATAATAAAGCATCTATCAGTTCAGTTTATATGCTTTCTTCTATTAATTTTTGGCATGCTTGTTTGTGTCATATAAATAGTAGATATGTGGGAATCATGAGTAGTTTAGGATTAATTCCAAGACTGTCAAAAGATTTCGAAAAATGTGAAACTTGTAGTCAAGCTAAGATTACAAAAAGGCCTCATAAAAATGTTGTAAGAAATACCGAATTGCTTGAGTTAATGCACTCTCATTTATGTGAATTTGAGGGAATTTTAACTCGTGGAGAAAATAGATATATTATCACTTTTATTGATGATTTCTCAAAATACACAACTATTTATTTGTTAAAATATAAAAGTGATGCTTTTGAAAAATTTCAAGATTTTTTTAGAAAAAGTTGAAAATCAATTCGGTAGAAAAATAAAAAGAATAAGAAGTAATAGAGGCTGTGAGTATGAATCTAGTGTATTCAACTCATTTGTTCAGTCTTTAGGAATTATCCATGAAACTTCTGCACCATATTCACCCGCTTCTAATGGTGTGGCTGAAAGAAAAAATAGAACTTTAATTGAGTTAACAAATGCTATGTTAATTGAATCTGGTGCACCTTTACATTTTTGGGGTGAAGCTATTTTAACTGCATGTCATGTTTTGAATAGGGTGCCACATAAAAATTCACGCACCACACCTTTTGAGATGTGGAAAGAACATAAGCCAAATTTGGGATATTTGAGAGTATGGGGTTGTCTTGCTTATGTAAAGCTTATTAACCCTAAAATGCCTAAATTGGGAAGTAAAGCTACTACCTGTGCTTTTCTTGGTTATGCAATTAATAGTACAGCCTATAGATTTTTTGATCTTGAAAACAAAATAATTTTTGAATCTGGTGAGGCAATTTTTCATGAAAAAAAATTTCCTTTTAAATTGAAAAATAGTGGGGGTGAAGAAAATATTTTGTCACAACCTAGTTCTTCTACTTCACATTTACAAAATCAAGAAAATTTTGAAATGGAACCTAGAAGGAGTAAAAGAGCTAGAGTTGAAAAGGATTTTGGTCCTGATTATTATGTTTTTAACATTGAGGAAAATCCCCAAAATTTAAAAGAGGCTTTAACATCACCTGATGCTATATTTTGGAAAGAGGCTGTAAATGATGAAATGGAATCTCTAATTTCTAATAGAACTTGAAAATTAGTAGATCTTCCACCAGGTTGTAAGACCATAGGTTGTAAATGGGTCTTTAGAAAAAAGTTAAAACCGGATGGATCAATAGATAAGTTTAAAGCTAGACTTGTTGCAAGAGGCTTTAAACAAAAAGTTGATCTTGATTTCTTTGATACTTTTGCTCCGGTAACAAAAATTACATCTATTAGATTGTTAATTGCTATTGCTGCAATTTTTGATTTGAAAATTCATCAAATGGATGTAAAAACTGCTTTTCTAAATGGGGACCTAGAGGAAGAGATTTATATGGATCAACCCGAAGGCTTTGTAGAGCCTGGACAAGAAAGCAAGGTATGTAAGCTAACTAAATCCCTATATGGCTTAAAACAAGCACCTAAGCAGTGGCATGAAAAGTTTGATTCCTGCATGATTGAGAATGGTTATAAATCAAATGAATGTGATAAATGTATTTATTTTAAATCATGGAATAATTTACATGTTATTATTAGCCTTTATATGGATGATATGTTGATTTTTGGCTCAAATATCCATGTTATAAATGAGACAAAAAATATGCTTAAAAGCCACTTTGATATGAAAGATCTTGGTGAGGCTAATTTTATTTTGGGCATGAAAATTACAAAAGCATGTGATGAAATATCTTGATCAATCACATTATGTTGAGAAAATATTGAGAAAATATAATTTTCATGATCACAAAAGTGTAGCTACTCCTTTTGACTCTAGTGTTCATTTATTTCCTGTGAATAATGATGATGAGATTTTTAATCAAAAGGATTATGCTAGTATCATTGGTAGTTTGCGTTATGCTACTGATTGTACTAGGCCTGACATTGCATATGCAGTAGGAGTGCTTAGCAGATTTACTAGCAAGCCTAGTAAAGATCATTGGCTAGCTATTGAGCGAGTCATGAGATATTTAATTGGTACCAAAAACTATGGCTTATTTTATAAAAAGTACCTTGCTGTGATTGAAGGTTTTAGTGATGCCGATTGGAATACTTTGTCAGGTGATTCTCTTTCTACAACTGGATATATTTTTACCTTAGGTAGTGGTGCTATTTGTTGGAAATCTAAAAAGCAAACAATAATTGCTAATTCAACAATGGAAGCTGAATTAATAGCATTAGCTTCAGCTAGTGAAGAAGCAAATTGGCTTAGAGATTTGTTATATGAAATTTCACTTTGGGAAAAGCCAATTCCACCTATATTAATTCATTGTAATAGCACTGCCGCAATTGGTAGAGTTAAAAACCGTTACTACAACGGTAAATCCAGACCTATAAGAAGAAAGCACAGTACCGTGCGATCTTATTTGAGTGATGGTATCATAACTATGGATTATATTAAATCTAATGATAATCTTGCAAATCCATTTACCAAGGCCTTGGCAAAAGATAGGGTCTGGAATACATCGAGGGGGATGGGACTATAGTCCATAGAATCATGAGCCACGTATGAGGATACCCAACCTAAGGACCAGAGATCCTGAGAATTGGGTTCAATGGGAAAAACAAATCATACGATGGTCGTAAGAAATGCACAATTTTTTTTAATTATTTATTTTGTAAATAATTTTTTAATTGTTCATCCCTATGATGTAAGTGCATTTATCCTGTAATGTGAAGAGGTTGAGTAAAAAACTCTTAATGAAATTTGTAGCTCGTATGAGTGGGGTGTAAAAATTATAGGAGCACCCTTGACAAATTTCACCTATGTGACTGTGGGGGTAGGGCCGCTCCCTATGAGATTTGGACTTAATCTCAAATACACTCATGAAACCGGGATCAGCACACAGCCGTAAAGTGCTAGCTATAAAAGCTCATGTCAACACCTGGGTTGTTATGTGTAAGCAATGACGTATAATTTCCCTAAAGCAGTCCTAGTTCAAGTCGGAGATCACTACGTCTCTGGAGTTGAGATCGCTGTTTTACTAAGTGAAGGTTCAATGTAGAGCACACCTTCATGATGCATAATGACCTGTCTTTGCCTGGTAATCTCTCTTTAACTAAAAATTCAATATTAAAATGAGTGGGGGATTGTTGGAGCATTTTAATATTAAATAAATAAAATGAATAAATGTAATAACATAAATGTAAAGATATGGAAGTGAATATAGAAGATGAAGAGTTAGTAAAAATGTTTAATCCCACATTGAAAAGGAGAGAGACTATTTTATTCTTTTTAATTGTGGTGATTAATGGGCTAAAATGTATTGACTCAGATATTGGGCTAGATACGTATGCAAGGAGGAGGTGAAGAGTGGAGGTATCAAAATTGGAAATGAATCAGCCTCTTGGATCCTCCTACTTGACAGCCCATTCAAAGCAATTACCATATCCGTTGGTGAGTAAATGGCCCGAATTAATACTCCATTTTTACTATGGAAAATAAATAGCCATTAACCTACTTAATGGACTATCCGTTTGGGCCTTTTCATTCTTCAAAAACTCCTTATTAGACCATTAATTGTGTAACTCCAGCCCATCAGATTAATATCCAACAATTAATCCTGTAACACCCACTACATCAAAATAATGGACCTAATTAATCAAAATAAATTGGGTAGTAATTTCGTGAGGCCCATTGAGCCTATAAATAGACTCATTCAGACTCAATCCAAGTTACTGAAAATATAATATACACACAAAAAAAAAAAAAATAGAGAGATTCTTGTCAAAGAAGGGTGTTCTTTCTGGTGGAGTTTTGGGCTTGAACACTTTGTGTAGAGGTTGTTCTCGCCATACGACACTTGTTGGGCTGTTGTATCCTGAGAGAGACAAGTCAGAGAAGGTCTGCACCGGTTACAAAGTTCAGCCAACTAAGGGCTTGAATCTCCTTAAAGAGAGCGAGTGTCGTGCCTCAGTCCAAATAGTGTTGTGTAATTTCTCTCTTTAAAGTAATAAAATTTAGAAGTATTATTCAGTTTCTCTTTGTATTATTTCTATTATCATTGTATTTGCATCAACAGGGTTTCTATCAAAACACTATCTACATAACTATAGTTTTTTTTTTTTTCTTTTTCTTTTTCTTTGTCCTTTATGATGAAAATTTAGATCATTGAGCATCGTTGCCTTTTCTTTGCATCGTTGAGCACTGCCTGGACGGTGGGAAAATGAAAGAACCAAACTGCTCCACTATAATAGAGAGCAGAGCACGAGCCATACTTGGATATGGAAAATTAATGAATGACACAAGAGACTTTTTTTTTTGATGAACAAAGAGGGGGGGGGGGGGGGGGGGAAGGGTTAGGGGCGATCATTGTGAGTTGCCCCCTTGGGCGTGACCATAGGGACATGACTCGTTAGAGAATGTTAGATTGAGTCATAGCTACTGTGGTCAGGGACTGTGGTTAGGGGTGACCATAGACCTCACCCTATCCTCACGAGAGAGCTAGAATTTTGGGCTAATTGCAGGAAGAATCCCACAATTCGCCATTGGGAATTGAACATAGGACCTGGTGCTCCCATGTTCACACCAAGACCGCTAGGCCACCTCTCTCAATGGTGAATGACACTAGAGACCGAAAGAGTAGATGAAAGGCTAACCAAATAGAAGATTCTCAAAAACGCAATAATTTTTACTGTTTTCTTATAAATAAGCCAGAGGGCTATCTCTGGTCAATCCAATCCACGCGGTACATGTTTAGTTCACATGGGTCTCTTCTCCTCAACCCAAAGACAAGAAAAATGAATTTCGCCACTTTTACAAAGTATCGATCTTTTTTATATGGGAAAATACAACACACACCCTCTTTACATACAATTTTATACACATCCTTAAAATGCACTAAAGTCTATTTTCATTGGTATGTGTAAAATTGTGTGTAATAGATGCTCCGTTTGTTTTAAAGTAAAATATTTTTTCAATTATCAGTTAAACATTGGATTTAAAGTGTTGTTTCTAAATTTATTTGTTGTTGTGTACACTTAAAAGAAATGAATTTAATAGAGAGATTCTACAAAATACAAACAAAATTAACATATATACTTCGCATAGAGTGAAAAAGAGCTTGGTAAATTCAAGGATGCATATATGCCTAAACAATAGGAGTTTCTATGTTTCATTTTTTTTTTCTTCTATGGCTAATAATATGAGTTCCTTTCCAAAGTAATGTTGCTGATCACCGATTGAAAACTTTGATCATTCTTTTTCGTTTCCATTTTTCCCTTTTGTGTTAATATAATTAATGTAGTATGTCCAGTCTTATATTTATTTTTGTTATTGAATTAATAACGTTCTATTGCAGGTATCTAGCTATTTACTTTAGTTGTTTTCAGAGTTTAAGCAAAGAACAATTTTTTACCTGTAGACATGTCAAATTGTTAGAATAAATTGGGTAGGACAATGTATTAAAATAAATTGGGTAGGAGTTGTAGGACAGTGTTAACGGATCATGAAGAAATGTTTAAAATGTAAGAGTGTGCTTTTTTATAATAACTAGCTGCAAACCCACGCAATGTGTGGAAATATTATTAATGATCATTTTATGGTTAAACTTATTTTAAAGTAAAAAATTTAAAATAATAATTCATAAAGGATCATTTGGTGAATAGCCAAAAGAAAATTCTTCACAAATAAGTTAATAAACTACCATTATTAAAAAAATAACCAAAGATATATAATGTAACTTATTAAATTATTCAAACAAAATATTTTCAAGAAATCATTTAAATCAACCATCAAGTATATGACATACCCTAGAAACTTCATAATTAAATAGTGTAGAGTAAACATGGTTTTACAAAAACAATGAATTTAAATTGGCATACTAAGAATAAAAAAAAGAATGAAAAGCAGAAAAATCTTTGTGTAAATTTTTGTGTGGTTGAATATTACTCTTATACTTGTGGACTCTATGCTATGGTATTTTGATATGTTCATATAAGTCTAGATGAGTAAGAATGTAACTATTATTTTAGCCATATCATCCACTTCCCCCCCCCCCCCCCCCCCTCTTTTTTTCTCTTTTATTCTTCTTATTAAAAAAAAAAAAAACTTCTTCTCCCTATTAGTCACTGTTATACTTCCTCCTACCTTTTCCATTTCTCTTTGCCTCTTTATCTCCTTACTAATCTTTTCTTTACTGTTACACTTCCTTCGTCCCTTTCTCTTTCTTATATTTTGACTCTTATTCTTCCAATTTTATTTTGTATAAATTTGATATAATTTCTCTCATTTAATATATATTTTCCCTCCAAAATAACTTAAAGTACTCTGTGTGTGTGTGTGTGTTGATAGGCCAAGAATGTATTGACCATTTTGGTAAATTAAGTCAATTAATCAGCCAAGTGTATTAATCAAATTCAATTACATGCAATACGTGTGGTAGCACAAACAAATCACCAACTAAGTTAAATGCAGCGAGAAATAAATTTTACACAAGTGATTTATTTATGAATGGGGAAAACCCTCGAGAAAAAACCCCACCAGGTGAATTTAAGGTCACCACTATCGAGAATCCACTATTATCAAAACAAGCGGTTACAAGTAAAGGAATCTCAGTACCTTATACTAACCTACAGCTGAATCCTTAGCCTAATACATAATTGAACTTGTAATGTAGTGACAATCTTTCCTTTCAATGCACGGCTCTTAGTACATGACTAACCAACTGATGCATGGATCCAAGTACATGAATAACACACCAACATGAATAACAAAACCTTGTTGCACAAACGCAGCAGCTTCTTCAAGAGAAAAATGAACTAGGGCAAATTGTCTCTGGTCACAATTTGAGTGAATAATCACTTTGTATCAAGTTGCATCACCTTTGATGGCCCTTAAAATAATCCTTATATATGTCTAAAGTTGTAAGAAAAGAAATCCTGTGTGAAAAACAGATATGGAAATCTAAATTTCGTAATTCTCGATAGATACAGCTTCTTCACTTGATTCTTGGACAGACTTGCATGACCTAAATACTTGGACTTGAACTCTTGTTTCTTGAAGTATTAAATACATCCTAGATCTATCTAAATACAAGTAAAGTGTGTTTTGTCAAAAAATTAGCCAATTCTATATGACATATGTTCTTAACATGTTCCACATATGTCCTAACATGTGTGTACATGTAATTCTGATTTAAGTTGATGGTTTTTTTTTTTTTTTGAATATTTATTTTGGTATTGTGCTTTTTTAATTTCCCTTAATTTAATAGTTTTGGTTGAATTTTGGTTTGGGTTAATACATAGTTTTTTCGGAAAAAGAAATTTGAGTTTCTATCAAAATACAATCTACATGACTATGAATTTGAATATGCCTACCAATTGTTTGAGTAATAAATTATTATAATGTCTAACTTTTATTCTTTTGGTTTCATTTTAATTTTGGTTAAGATAGCATTGTAATTTTGTGATGAAATTTTATAATTATGATAATCTCCTTAATCCTTAAGAGATTGGAAATTTGAATAATAAATTTGAAACTTATAAATTTTAGTTGTATATGAAGCAAATATAATACACTATAATAGAAGTTAGAAGAATATGGTTCACCTTAAAAAATATTAACCAAACACAAAAAAATAATAAAATGATATATTTGTAGAGATAAAAAGATCAAAAATACCTATAGAAATATATATATATATGTATTAAAATAGATAACACTTGAAGTATACCTAGAGGTGGCAATTCGTGTTAGCATGTCGGTTTCATGTCGTGTTAACTCTTGAGCATCTGACTATATAGGTCAACACTAACTCGACATGTTTATTAAACAGGCCAAGCTTCATCAACCCTAACATGACCTATTTATTAAACGGTTCAGTCATGTCGATCTGTTTATCAAATTTTATCAAAATGAAAAAAAAAAAAAAGATTTATGAAAAAACAAACAAACAAATATTTTTAATATAAAATTCAGAACTAATGAGTAATTGCATTACAAATAATCATTCAAAACTAAATCATATCTAAATATCACAAATAATCAATCACAATGTGTCAAAGAAAATAAACCATAGCAGCTAATAAGTTTATGTACCTTGGGTTTGATAGGTATATTAGTAAAATATCATTTAATTAAATGAGTCAAACAAGTCAAATGAGTTCCATATGTTGAACACTAACTCAACCCATTTATTAAACGGGTTAGTCATATCAACCCGAATATAACACAAGCCCATTAAATCTCAACCCATAACCTGCTAATTTCATGTCGTGTTGTGTCGGGTCCGCAGGTAGTGTCCAATTTTGCCACCCCTAATTATACCCCATTACATAAATATTTATATATTTCCATGCATTGCGTGGGTCTGCGGCTAGTTAATATAATAGAATTTGCTAACATGCACGCCTTTGCTTTTAGATCTCTGTTGCTCTTATTATAGTGCTTGATAATTGATATAAGATTCTGGACTTCTAATATTTGACTTGGTCGGTCCATACACCTAATATGATATTTGGGTTTTCGCCTTATAATTTGAGGAATATGATTGGTACACTTTGTGTGTACGCAGCTATATGTAAGCATGAGGGGATTCCTTTGAAGTGCAATAGGAGCAAAGAGGCTTGGGACAATTACTATGTGGCTTCAGATGCTGAGCAACAAATTTGGGTTGTGGTGGATCCTAATGCTTGAAATGAAGTTTTTAATTGTAACAATGGGGATGTGTTCAAGTGGAGGCATCTTTGTAAGGTGTTGGCGGACAAATTTGGTATTGAAAATTATGGATTTGAGGGTGAGAAAGTTAGCATGGTGGAGTTGATGAAAGATATAGGTCCATTCTGTGATGAGATTGTGAGAGAGAATCAGCTATAATCCAATAAGTTGGAGGAGGTTGGTGTGTGGTGGTTTGTGGATTTGATGCATATGGTATGCGATTTTGTGGATAGTATGAATAAGATTAAGGATTATGGTTTCTTGGAGTTTAGGAATTTCGAGAAATCATTGATTGCTTGGATAAATAAGATGAAAGCTTACAAGATTGTGCCTTGAAATATAGCTAGCTTAAGGCAAAAATTAGTTACTATTTTGGATTTTGGTTCATTTACATAATCTTTTTGTATTGATGCTTAGAGAGAGAGAGCCAAGACTGAGAGACTGAGAGAGGCGGTAATTAAAGCGGTGGCAAACTTGTAATTACAGATTTTTAAAAAATTTACACGATATCTAGTTTCCATGATATAAAGTACTCTTTAATTCAAGCCGTGGCAAACTTGTAATTAAAGCAAACACAACTTCAAATTTTTTTTTTCTTCAGCTTATTTAAGCTTATTTCCTTCATTTTATTTAGTTTTTAGTTCCTTTTTGGTACTATTTATGTGTCTCATTATACTTTTTGGTACTATTTATGAGTCTCATTGTACTATTCAGCTAACTTTTAACATTTTTTTTCTACACTTTCAGCAGTTTCAGTTTCACTTAAATAAGTTGTTCCCTAATATACCCTAAATAACTTGACGCAATAAATCCTACTTATTATCTGCAATCCCCATTGCATTTAAGGGAAATCTTGTACAGATTTGACTTTAAAATGTTCCAAGATCATCCATTCACTTCTACGTACAAGTCTTCTATGCAGTCAGGTTAGGCCTGGTTAAAATAAAAAATAAAAAAAATAAAAAATAAAAAATAAAAAGAAAAAGAAGAAGAAAGAAAAGAAAAGAAAAGAAACTCCAAATAAGCATTCATTTAGTATTAATAAATCATCAACAAAAATAAATAAACAAAATTATTATTTTTTAAGATATTATAATACAACTATTTATGAAAATAGAACTCCGTATTTTTTTTAATCTTCGAAATCATTATATGGTCAATAATCTATAAATCATTATACACGATAGACAAATATTATGCACACAAGCACTTAACAACTAATCAATAAATTTTAAAATTGTAAATAATCTCGTTAATTATTTTAAAAAAAAAAAAAATCTCTTTACCTTTTTAAAAGACACGATCAGATGCACAGCATATGGCCATGGTCCATGGGTGAGGTGTTACACTGTTAGTCACACAGGACTCACCACTATTATCTATAAAAAAAAAATATATATATATATATATATATAACTTTTATCTTTATTTAAGAGAGAGAGAAAGATATTAGTTACAAGACTCTCTCTTTCTCTTTTCTATTTTCGGATATTGTGGTGGTCTGCTTTTGTTACACTGCTGTCTGCCATTTTGCCGCTGCCCAACTCCTCCTAAGTTTGAGTTCTTCTGTTGCCGTAAGTTAGGTTTTTTTTTTTTTTTTTTTTTTTTTTTTTTTTTTTTTTTTTTAAGATAAAAATTCTACTCTATCTTAATTTAAATATATACATGTGTAAAACTCTCTCCTAGAAACTTGAAACTGGACCTTTCCCCTCCACACTTCACAAATACTTATACTTGTGGAGTGACCATCACACCAAAAGTGTGCAGTAGTCTTTTTTTTCCTTTTTATTATATGTGTGTCTTACTGTATGTTGGGTGTTCTCCTACTCTTAAGCTAGTTAGATCTCTTTGCTGGATAGAATTGGCTTTTATTTATTTATTTATTTATTTTTTATTATTATTATTATTATTATTATTATTATTATTATTTTTGTCTTGCGTGTGTTTGTTTTTTGGTGGTGTTTCAGCTTAAGTTTTGTTGTTGGGCTAATTCCTTTCATAACTTTTAAAAATATTTTATAGAAACAAATTGCAAAAAGGAATATATTATATATATACTATTTTTTTTTTTTAATCTACTCCTTGAGAGTTGCATTGTCCTTTTAAGATGAAAAGTAAATAGTTGTTCTTGACTTCTTGTTTCTTTGTGAGATTTCCGTAATTGTGCAACGCTAACTTTTTAATTTTTTTACTCTTAAATTATTTGAGTCCGAAATTGGTAAAGATGTAATGTAAAACTAATATTTTATACCATCTAATAAAAAATTATCACGTTAACGTTTTATTTAAAACTTAATACATCTTACCATATCTAATATCTTCTCAATAAATTCCCAATTGGGTTAGTTTTTTTTAGATGAATATTAGAATTAATTGGTTGTAATTGTGTTTATTTTTTAATATGTGATATGATGATATGGTATGTTGAGATTGGAAAGAATAAAGAGTAGGGCAAAAAAACCGAAAACACTGACCGAAACAGGCCCAAACCATGTCCAAAATTTTGGTTTGGGTTTCGGTGTCCCACACATACACTAACTCGATTGAAATCGAACCACAAAATATTATTATGTACAAGTTGTTTTGAGAAAATTCCTGGTATTGTAGTGGCAAGGCAAGCGTGTTCCCACCAGTAAACAGAAGAAAAAACGTGAGAAAGCAAAGGGAAATATATTTTTTTTCTTCTTATTTTGGTAATTGGTATGTTCTCTGAATACATACATGATTTTGATTTTGATTTTTTTGTGTGTGTGTTTGCTTGGTGTTTGGGTGCTGAGAAAATGTGGGAAAGCAAATGGAAATAGTTTTTTTTTTTTCCTTTGATCTGTTTGGTTTCTAAGAAATTGGAAGCAACCAATAGCGGACTGAACTAAACTGATTGAAATCCAGTCAGTTTGAAAATAATATATGTACAAATATTTTTAATAATTTAAAAAAAAAAAAAAAAAACTCTTATTGGCCACTCTCCAACCGGACCAACCCCCCAACATTTGGGAGCTTTCTCTGGTAGGGGGCCCTAGGCCAGACCTAAGTTACCTAAGCTAAGCTGGCCTTGCCCTAAAAA
The DNA here is from genome assembly GCA_032727855.1 of Quercus ilex subsp. ballota. Classification (NCBI taxonomy): domain Eukaryota; kingdom Viridiplantae; phylum Streptophyta; class Magnoliopsida; order Fagales; family Fagaceae; genus Quercus; species Quercus ilex. The sequence goes on from CM064909.1 coordinate 3,505,872, forward strand.
GAAGGAAATGTGAACAAATGTTAGATACGCTCATCTTGTTGGTAATGGAATGTTCTTTTAATCCTTTTTGTCATTGTGTTTTTGTTGTGTACTTTTGTGGGTGTGTACAATAGCTAATCCTAACCATATGAATTTTCAATGAAATGTATGATATGTTCGGTAAAATGTATTTGCCTAATTAATTAGAAAAGAAAAGAGATGTTCATACATATATTTCCATTTTTACATACAACTAAACTAATAAGTTATGATATTTCTACATTTCAAACTAGATACTATGGGTCTGTTTGGATTGAACTTATTGTTGCTGAAATTGAAAACTGAAAATATTGTAGCAAAATAATTTTTAAATTGTAAATAGTACTAGTGGGACCTGTGGGGGGGTAAAAACCCAAAGCTACTGAGTGGGCCTGGGGCATCATGTTGAGGAGTATATTATTTTCGAAGAAACATCATTGGGCGGGGGAGCCCATCTGAAGGCAGGAGCTCAGAAATGAAGGTTGGTTGTAGTCTGAGGAGGTGACCTTCCTTCCGAAGAGGTTATTATGGTCCAAAGAGATCTTCTCCCTCAGATATGAATATCCTTGATCAATCAAACGTGTGAATCGTCCGAATTACTTTCCTAGCAAGCCTAGTGATCATGATAAGCCCTAGGTATGTCTGGAGATGATAAGAATGAAGAAATATCTAAAGGAAAAGCTGCTACCACTGTATTTAATGCACTGCAACAGCTTTTCTGGCCGCATTTATGTGGAGAAGACCCCTGAACAATGTAACTTCAGCTATCGCCACTCATAAAGAACTAAAGTAGACACATGACATGACATGCACTCAAGTAAATGCACAGATGAAGAACAGGTGGACGATGGAGATGATGGGGAAGGGTGCTATATAAAGAAGAAGGGTCCCTGATAATATGGATCGGAAAAAAGGCCAAAAGAGAGGAAAGAAAAGTTTTACTGTAGCTCTGAATGTTGTAGTTACTGTTCATTCAATAAAACACCTCTTTGGACATTCATTCATTCATGGAATTGTTCAAGCATTGTTTCATGTTATCACAGCCATAAGTACCTTAGCCAACTATTATTTAATTCATAACCAGCCCAGCTCTCTCGCCCACTCTCTACAAATTTATTGTCTGGGGTTCATTGGGCCTTTAACCCATATCATTTGGGCTTAGGCTACAAAAGAAACTGACCCTACAATTGGCGCCGTCTGTGGGAAGAGCTTGTGCAGGGGTGAAGACAACAGTAGGTGATGGCTGGACACGGTCAACAAGAGGCGGAGTCTGGGGCATCTCATCACATGGACCCTTTTCTTAACCTAGAGCGAAGGCAAGACCGCAAAGGTAGCGTACACACTGTGCCCCCTAGTCAGAACCAATCACATGGCGGAAATCGCATGTCCCATGTAGAGAAGAACCGAGATTTGCAGCGAGAGGTTGAAAAGCTAAAAAGGGAGTTGCGCCATGCAAAGAGGAAACGGGCTTCCTCGTATTCTGATGAGGACCCTGATGACGAGCCAGACGTTACTTATCAACATAAATCCAGGACACCAGCCAGCGAGTCCTATTCTTATGAAGAAGAATCCCATCGTAAGGGGCAACGTAGAAGCCCATCACGTGGAGACGTGGGAAACGACGCCATGAGCAGGGCTCTAAATCAGATTTCTAAGTCGCCCTTCACGCCCAGGATTGAGGAGGCGAGACTTCTTCGGCGCTTTAACCAACCAACGTTCACCATCTACAATGGTAAAACGGACCCCGTGGAACACGTGAGTCATTTTAATCAGAAGATGGCTGTCTACTCCAGGGATGAAGCTCTGATGTGTAAGGCTTTCCCTTCCAGTCTTGGGCCAGTTGCTATGAGGTGGTTCGATGCGCTGGATCCAAATTCCATCAGCTCTTTCAAAGAGCTCACCCAAGCTTTTTGTTCACGTTTTGTCACCTGCCGAAGAGTGGCCCGACCTTTGTCTTCTCTGCTATCTTTGAGCATGCAGGAAGGGGAAACCCTGAAGGTGTATTCGGATAGATATTGGGAGATGTTTAACGACATGGAGGGCAATTTTGATGCAATGGCCCTAGAAACATTTAAGCTCGGTCTCCCTACTGATCATGGTCTAAGGACATCCTTATCTGGTAAACCTGTTACTAGCATGCGTCAGCTAATGGACCGCATTGAGAAGTATAAAAGAGTAGAGGAAGACCAACAACAAGGAAAAGGTTATCCCCCAGGAGAGGAGGGATTTCAGGTCGGATCGATACACCAACAACAAACCGAGGAGAGATTTTCCTGCGTAGTCAGGAGTAGCCAATCCCCAGGCTGTCAACACTGTATTTAGAGATCCAGTCCACCAAGTTCTAGAAAAGGTCAGAAACGAACCGTTCTTCAAGTGGCCGAATAAGATGGTAGGGAATCCTAATAGGCGTAATCGCAATCTGTACTGCCAATACCACCAGGATTATGGACACACAACTGAGGAGTGTAGGAGTTTGTGGGATCATTTAGACCAACTAGTCGGCGAAGGGAAATTGTGACATCTCTTACATCATACTAGTGACCGATGAGCACCGATGAGCGCAGAGTCCCGGCAGGATGATCCTTTGAAACCCCCTTTGGGAACTATCAATGTTATCTTTGCAGCCCTAGGGAGAACGGGATCTTGGCCATCCAAAGTCATGTAGGTAGATCGGTTACCTGCAGGGGAATCTGGCTAGTGTCCAAAGAGATGTAAACTGGGTGATCAACTAGTTTTAGGTTTCTCGGACGCGGACAAGGTGGGCACTGTCCAACCTCATGATGATGCGTTGGTCGTCACCCTCAGAATTAGGGGATATGATGTGAAACGGGTGATGGTTGACCAAGGTAGTGCTGCAGAAATAATGTACCCTGATCTCTACAGGGGGCTGAACCTCAAACTTAGTGACTTGACACCATATAGTTCTCCGCTGATTAGCTTCGAAGGAAGAGTTGTTACCCCGAAGGGCCAAATACGACTACCTGTGCAGACTGGCTCAGAGGTGGTGGAGGTGAATTTCATAGTTGTAGACGTCTTTTCGCCCTATACGGCAATTGTAGCCAGACCTTGGCTTCATGCTCTGGGGGCAGTTTCTTCCACCTAACATCAGAGAATCAAATACCCATCCGAAGGCCAGGTTTGCGAAATCCGTGGGGATCAATCCGTGGCTAGACAATGCTTGGTGGCTGCCATTCAACATGAGCCAGAGGCCAAGTCATCAACCAAAGCCGAAAGGGGCTTATAGCAACCAAAGCATCGGTTATCACCCACTAAAGATCCGGATAAGGGCTCAGGGTACGAAGATTTAACAAAAGTCATCATTGGGGATGATCTTGAAAAATTCTTTCAAGTCGGATCCCAGTTACCTTCACAGGAAAAAGAGGAGTTAGTGCAACTCTTTAAGGAAAACCTCGACGTATTCGCCTGGAACGCTTATGAAGCCCCTAGGGTGGATCCAGAATTTATATGCCACCATTTGAAAGTAAACCCCATGGTCACCCCTAAGAAGCAGCCTCCTCGGCGTCCATCTAAAGAACACGCCAAAGCAGTCAGAGAAGAAGTAGCTAAGCTTAAACAAGCCGGTGCTATGAAAGAGGTTTTCTACCCAGAGTGGTTGGCAAATACTGTGGTAGTGAAGAAGAAGAATGGGAAATGGCGAGTATGTGTGGACTTCACTGACTTAAATAGGGCATGCCCTAAAGATCCATTTCCTATGCCGAAAATTGATCAGCTAGTAGACGCCACTGTTGGACACCCTCGAATGAGTTTCTTGGACCATTTCAAGGCTATCACCAGATACCCTTAGCCCTGGATGACCAGGAGAAGACTGCTTTTATAACTCCCATTGGTAACTATCACTATAAGATGATGCCATTCGGCTTGAAAAATGCGGGTTCTACTTACCAAAGAATGATGACAAGGATGTTTGAACCACAACTGGGCAGAAATATTGAGATTTACATAGACGACATGGTGGTAAAGAGTAAAGTGGTGGCAGAGCATGTGAAGGACCTAGAAAGTACCTTTGAAGTTCTCAAGAAATACAAGCTGTGCTTGAACGCTTCCAAGTGTTCGTTTGGTGTGGGATCAGGCAAGTTTCTAGGATATATGGTGACTCACATAGGAATTGAGGTCAACCCTGATCAAATAAAGGCCATCAATGAGTTGCAAGCTCCTCGGAATCCCAAGGAGGTTCAGAAACTGACTGGGATGACGGCAGCTCTGAATTGATTTATCTCTCGATCGGTGGATAGGTGTCGGCCTTTCTTTTCCTTGATTAACAAGTGGAAAGGGTTCGAGTGGACAGAGGAATGTGTCGTGGCCTTCCAGCAATTAAAAGATTATCTAGCTCGACCGCCAATCATGTCCAGCCCTGAGCCCGACGAGGTCTTGTTTGCATACATCACTGTAGCTCCACATGCTGTAAGCTTGGTGCTGATCCGAGCAGATGGCGGTGTGCAGAGACCCGTTTACTGTGTAAGCAAGTCGCTGCATGAAGCTGAGATCCGTTATTTACCATTGGAAAAGGCTATTCTAGCAGTGGTGCTCGGTACACGAAAGCTCCCACATTATTTCCAAGCCCATACAGTCATTGTTCTCACCTAGCTTCCGCTCAAGGCAATACTCCGAAGTGTAGACTACACTGGAAGAATCGCAAAGTGGGGGACGATCCTAGGGGCTTTTGATATCAGGTACATGCCACGCACCTCGCTCAAGGGCCAAGTGCTTGCTGATTTAGTAGCCGAGTTCATGGAGCCCCAGTTAGAAGAAGTAAAGCCAACATCAGACATGGATGAAAAATCGGTTGGTATGATTTCTCAACAAGGCCCTTCCCATTGGGAGGCGTATGTGGATGGTGCTACAAACCAGAAAGGCTCTGGAATGGGGCTAGTGCTGATATCCCCCGAGGGAATCATTATTGAAAAAGCCTTAAGGCTGGGCTTCTCGGAAACGAATAATGAGGCAGAATACGAAGCCCTATTGATGGGGATGAGTATGGTCCAAAAGATGGAGGGAAAGGCGGTCAAGTTATTCTTGGATTCAAGGCTGATCGTGGGTCAAGTACAGGGCGAGTTTGAGGCAAAGGATGAAAGAATGCAAGAATACTTGAGCCGAGTTAAACATCTGCAGTTAGGGTTTGAATCTTTCAGCTTGCTACATATTCCTAGGAGTGGTAACACACATGCTGACTCCTTGGCCACTCTAGCCACTTCCTCGGCACAAGATTTACCAAGAGTTATCCTCATCGAGGACTTGCATAAGCCTACTGAAGCAAGAAAAGAAGTAATTCAAGTACATCAAGTCAGGGCTGGACTCAGTTGGATGGACCATTTAGTTAAATTTCTAAAGGAAGATATCTTGCCCAAAGAAAAGGGGGAAGCCGACAAAATTCGGAGGAAAGCGGCCAGATTCTGGTTATCTAAAGATCAGAAACTATACAAACGTTCCTATTCAGGACCGTACTTGTTGTGCATACATCCTGAAACGGCTGAGCCGTTACTAGAGGAACTGCATGAAGGAATCTGTGGAAGCCACACTGGGGGTAGATCTTTGGCTCACCGAGCCATCACTCAAGGTTATTGGTAGCCAAACATGCAGAAAGAAGCCCTGGACTACGTTAAAAAGTGTAATCAGTGTCAGCGGTTTGCCCCACACATTCATCAGCCAGGGGGGACCCTCCACTCGCTATCCAGCCCATGGCCTTTCGCCCAATGGGGCTTGGATATCGTGGGACCATTCCATAAGGCTGCGGGAAACAAGAAATATCTGCTGGTCGGCACTGACTACTTCACCAAGTGGGTCGAAGCAGAACCTCTTGCCAACATCCGAGACGTGGATGTGCAAAAGTTCGTATGGAAGAGTATAGTTACTCGATTTGGAATTCCATATATTCTCATCTCGGACAATGGCCTGCAGTTTGATAGCAAAACATTTAGGAGTTATTGTAGCGAACTGGGAATCACGAACAGATACTCCACCCCAGCATATCCTCAGGGAAATGGCCAGGCAGAAGCTGTCAACAAGGTCATCGTGAATGGCTTGAAAAAGAGATTAGATGACGCGAAGGGCAAATGGGTAGAAGAATTGCCACATGTGCTTTGGGCTTACAGAACTACTCCACGCAGGTCTACTGGAGAGACCCCCTTCTCAATGACCTACGGGGCTGAAGCAGTCATACCTCTGGAAACGGGATTCCCAACATTGAAAACTAGCTCGTTTAGTCCGACAAGTAACAACGAGCAGTTAGAGAAGAGTTTGGACCTAATTGATGAAAGGAGGGAAAATGCAATTGACCGATTGGCACATTACCAACAAAAGCTTAGACAGGGCTACGACACCAACGTAAGGCTCAGACCTCTGGAACTTGGTGATCTGGTATTGAGAAAGATGGTTGACACTGCAAAGAACCCAGCTTGGGGAAAATTATGGCCTAATTGGGAAGGGCCATATCGTATTACTTTAGGAGCTGGCATTGGGGCGTATTTCCTTGAAGATCTAGATAGTCATGTGATACCACGCCCATGGAATGTAAATAACCTCAAAAGGTATTATTATTAATCAAATTTTCCTTTTAATCAGCATAGCACTCTGTTACGAGTTCTTTAAGTGTTTAAACTTAAATCCATTCATGCCTGTAGTCCTCGGACTAGATGATATGGGTTAGTTAGGATTCTGTTAATATTCATTTAAGTATTTAAACTTAAATCCATTCATGCCTGTAATCCTCGGACCATATGATATGGGTTAGTTAGCACTCTGTTAATATTCCTTTAAGTGTTTAAACTTAAATCCATTCATGCCTGTAGTCCTCGGACCAAATGATATGGGTTAGTTAGCACTCCGTTAATATTCCTTTAAGTGTTTAAACTTAAATCCATTCATGCCTGTAGTCCTCGGATCAGATGATATGGGTTAGTTAGCATTCTGTTACGAGTTCTTTAAGTGTTTAAACTTAAATCCATTCATGCCTGTAGTCCTCAGACCAGATGATATGGGTTAGTTAGCACTCCGTTAATATTCCTTTAAGTGTTTAAACTTAAATTCATTCATGCCTGTAGTCTTCGGATCAGATGATATGGGTTAGTTAGCACTCCGTTAATATTCCTTTAAGTGTTTAAACTTAAATCCATTCATGCCTGTAGTCCTCGGACCAGATGATATGGGTTAGTTAACACTCTGTTACGAGTTCTTTAAGTGTTTAAACTTAAATCCATTCATGCCTGTAGTCCTCGGACCAGATGATATGGGTTAGTTAGCACTCCGTTAATATTCCTTTAAGTGTTTAAACTTAAATCCATTCATGGCTGTAGTCCTCGGACCAGATGATATGGGTTAGTTAACACTCTGTTACGAGTTCTTTAAGTGTTTAAACTTAAATCCATTCATGCCTGTAGTCCTCGGACCAGATGATATGGGTTAGTTAGCACTCTGTTAGTATTCCTTTAAGTGTTTAAACTTAAATCCATTCATGCCTGTAGTCCTCGGACCAGATGATATGGGTTAGTTAGCACTCTGTTACGAGTTCTTTAAGTGTTTAAACTTAAATCCATTCATGCCTGTAGTCCTCGGACCAAATGATATGGGTTAGTTAGCACTCTGTTACGAGTTCTTTAAGTGTTTAAACTTAAATCCATTCATGCCTGTAGTCCTCGGACCAAATGATATGGGTTAGTTAGCACTCTGTTAATATTCCTTTAAGTGTTTAAACTTAAATCCATTCATGCCTGTAGTCCTCGGACCAGATGATATGGGTTAGTTAGCACTCTGTTAATATTTCTTTAAGTGTTTAAACTTAAACCCATTCATACCTATAGTCCTCGGACCAGATGATATGGGTTAGTTAGCACTCTATTAAAGCTCTCTGAACGTTGAATCTAACTCCAACGCAAAGATTAATATGGAAGTATCACTCTCTGATGAGTCATGATTGAAATTCCTGAATATGTTTAAATTAACCTTAGCCTATATTGCCTCTTATTCTTTTGTGCACATTTGAAAAGGCTTTGGAAGTTTTTTACTATAACACTTATGGTTTTGGTTGTGTAGTATAGTTCTCATACATTCTACCCCTTTTTAACACCAATCTTAGTCACGCCCGTTGTTAGCATGATATTAGGATCGCGATTACCCACATTTCCATAAAATTAAAGTACAAGACTTAATAACAGTAGTAAGTAGTATTACACACAACAAAGGAAATAAATGCGAAGGAGAAACTGATTCATTAATTAAAATAAAGGTAGTTTACCAAGAGTACAAAAAATAACGATAAGAAAAGCCCTATGCCTCTATTCCTAAGCTGGAGGGACCACAGGGTCAGCAGCCTGGCCTTTCCGAGCAGCAGCTTCTGGGGCTTGACCCTTAGGCTCAGCAGAAGTCTTCTCTCCATCTAACCCTTGGCCTTTGTCTTTTCCTGGTTCAGCTGGTTCCTCCTTATCACCTGGCTGACCAGCCTCTTTGGGTGCATCAAGGGTGGAAGGGGGAGCTTGACTGACCAAGTTTTGCTCTGAAACCTCTGGAAGCTATGGAGCAGGAGGAGGGTCAGTCCCTGGGAGCTCTCGGATGTCTGGATCATAGTACGTGCTCCCTGGTAACCTCAGGGGAGAGTCCAAGGGGACCCTAGCAGCGTCCAGTGCCTTTTGCCAGGTTATGTCGCAGTAATCACGACTAACCGAGGCAAATTGCTCAGTAAGCTGCTGCCCGGTCTCGTCCACTCCCAGCTGATAGGACGCCTTTCTCTCAGCTTCCACTGACTCCTTGGCTAGTTGAGCCTTCTGCTCGGCTGCTCGGGCGCTATCTTTGGCCTTTTGGAGTTCAGCTCTGAGACCCTTCACCAGGTCCCTTTCGGTCGCCAGGTTGATCTCTGACATGTTCAGCTGTTTGCGCTGATCCTCGGCCTGAGTCTCGGCGTTTTTTAGGCCGGCTTTAAGGCTGTTCCTCTAGTTAGTCATCTCTTTGAGCTGCTCTGACATGTGAGAATAGTCCTCCTTCAGCTGACCCAGAGATTTCTCCACCTCGGATTGGGACTGGGCTGCTGCTTGGGCCTCGAGGTAGGACTTCTTATTCCATTCCTCGGCCACGTAAATTTGCTGAGTAATCTGCATGACAACATTTTCAATATGGGGTGAAGAAAGGAAGCAAAACCAATTAAAAATAAAACCTGAATTAAGGAAGAGTTCACTTACCATGGCCATATCCCTCTTAAAGGATAAGAAGAGCTCATGCTGATTAAAACGCCTGAAGGAGTCCATATCATGTGGGAGAAGGAGTGGCTGCTGCAGGGTCTCAGCAACGTACCCTGCCCTCCCCCCATCATAGTTCCTGAGGGAGGTGTCCCACAGAAAAGGAGCGTCATCTAGCTCCAGTCTTGGGGACCAGATGCGAGGTCCCCCTCCTCGGCGGACGTCAGCCACGACGACGTCTTCTCGTCTTTCGGTGGAGGAAGCCCTCTTGCTTCGATGGTCTCGTGCCACCTTTTGTTGCTTATTTGTCTTGGGTGGCACAATCACCTCCCTCTCTTCAGGCTCGTGGGGCCTCTTCTTCTGCAGGTTTGGCACGGGCTTCAAACCTGGGTCAGGAACCTGGGGAGGCACTGGAGGCAGGGTCACCACCGGTTTAGAAGTCCCAGCACCTTTCTGCTCGGACTTTTGGCCCCTGTTCCTCATTATACTTTTTAAGTCCATGTCTTCGTCTGAGGAATCTTCAGGATTAGCAACGATCAGTACAAGGTGAACACTGGAATGCCTGTCGATCTCTTCCTCGGCATCCGAGACCTCTACTATTTGTTTTCCCCTTGAAACTTCCTCCCCGAAGTGGAACTTGTTTATTTGTTCCTCAACCAAAGAGGTAGAGGAGCCAACCCTTTCACCCCCAACCTCTTGTCCGAGGGGAACTTGCTGAAGCGGCTGGACGAGAGGAGGTATACCTTGAGGGTTTGGACGTGGCACGGGTGGAAGTTCGTGCGGTGCTAAGAAACCCTTCCACGCGACGTCAATCCAGTTGAGGCGGCGATCTCCCTGTGTTATGGCGTTGCTGACCGGTTGGAAGTCTCTCGGCTTCGCTGTGTACCCTAAGATAAGTGGAGCCGATTGGAGTTGTCCGTCCTCACTGACAAAGATCTCTGACCGCAATAAAAAGTTAAGCGCTGCGACGTTGGTGAGGCTGAGCCGAGGAGAAATTTGGCTTTTATCTATTACAAGTCACAGCAGAGCTTTGTTAGGAACCTGAAAACAGCAATACAAGAAGAATCGAAAACTATTAAAAGACAAAGATCCTAAGCCTACAGTCAGTGTGCCTAAGTCTAATGTGTCCCACCTGGCTCTCCTGGCTTGGTCGGACAGTGAGGGCCGTCATGCCACGCGCCCGAGACGATCACATAGTCGTCCTTCATCCCTTTATTGGATTTGGGGAGGCAGGAAATGAGCCTAACATTGTCGGACCGGGATTTTAAATAATATCCCGCCCCTTGTTGGCTGTGGAACTCGTACATGTGCACCACGTCGAGCCAAGTGAGTCCCAGTCCTAGGTGACGGTTAAGGTCCTCAATTGCTCCTAAGATCCTAAACATCTTAGGCGCGCACTGCCAAGGAGTAATCCTATGATTTCGAAGGTAGTTAGTGGTGATAGGGCCCATAGGAATGGTCATCCCCCCTTCCAGGAAGGCGATGACAGGGATCACAACTTCCCCTGTTTTCCGATCAGTTAGTATCTTCTCTGGAGGGCAATACCTCACACCCACATTTGGAGGTATGCGGTATGTAGCCCTAAACTTCTCTAACTGGGCAGGACTATCTACCAAATACTCGAGTTTACCCATCTCTTAAGCGGAAAAATGGAAATACGGTATAACAGTGAGGAAGTGGTCGCTCAAAAGGAAAAAATGACAGCCGAAGAGGAAACTGAAGGCTGGAGATGATGAAAACTTACAGGAACTAAACTAGGGACCGATCTCTGAACTCGGAGAAGGATTCTTGAAAACTCTGGGAAGAACTGAAATTGGCGATGGAGAGAGCTCGGAGCGTTTGTGCGCTTGTTCTGGTTGGATGGTCTGAAAGTTGCAAAGTGAAGAAGAAATGCCCACCTCTGAGATTTTATACGAGGTCAAACGAAAGGGCGGAAGTTATTTCGCCCAAATCCCAAGGAAGAACCCCGTCCGTTGGATCAATAGCCCACCGTTGGATGCGAAGGACAAGACGCCGCCTGGAGTAATTAATATAGCGCTTTGGGAATACGAAAAACAACAGCACCAATGATGGGACGCGCGCATCTATACCTACACACGTGTCAGTTTGAATTTTTATCTGTTTTCAAACTTTTACTCTGTTGACAAGTCAAAATCCCACTTTTTCTCTTCGGATGCGAGGGAAAAATTGAGATTTTGAGGGGCTATTGTGGGGGGGTAAAAACCCAAAGCTACTGAGTGGGCCTGGGGCATCATGTTGAGGAGTATATTATTTCCGAAGAGCCATCATTGGGCGAGGGAGCCCATTTGAAGGCAGGAAGCTCAAAAATGAAGGTTGGTTGTAGTCCGAGGAGGTGACCTTCCTTCCGAAGAGGTTATTATGGTCCGAAGAGATCTTCTCCCTCAGATACGAATATCCTTGATCAATCAAACGTGTGGATGGTCCGAATTACTTTCCTAGCAAGCCTAGTGATCATGATAAGCCCTAGGCATGTCTGGAGATAATAAGAATGAAGAAATATCTAAAGGAAAAGCTGCTACCACCATATTTAACGCATTGCAACAGCTTTTCTAGCTGCATTTATGTGGAGAAGACCCTTGAACAGTGTAACTTTAGCTACCGCCACTCACAAAGAACTAAAGTAGACACATGACGTGACATGCACTCAAGTAAATGCACAGATGAAGAACAGGTGGACAATGGAGATGATGGGGAAGGGTGCTATATAAAGAAGAAGGGTCCCTGATAATATGGATCGAAAAAAAGGCCAAAAGAGAGGAAAGAAAAGCTTTACTGTAGCTTTGAATGTTGTAGTTATTGTTCATTCAATAAAACACCTCTTCGGACATTCATTCATTCATGGAATTGTTCAAGCATTGTTTCATGTTATCACAGCCATAAGTACCTTAGCTAACCATTGTTTAATTCATAACCAGCCCAGCTCTCTCGCTCACTCTCTACAAATTCATTGTCTGGGGTTCATTGGGCCTTTAACCCATATCATTTGGGCTTGGGCTACAAAAGAAACTGACCCTACAAGACCTATTTTTAATATTTTTTAGTGCTGTGAACAATGATGAACAGTGCGTGAACAGTAGTTTTTGTCCCATGCATAGTAAACCCATGCGATGTTACTGTTCACGCATAGGAAAAAAAAAATCTAAAAACGCAAACTGAAAAACGCAGACGCCCAATCCAAACGGCATCTACATTTCAAACTGGATACTATATTTCTACATTTCAAACTAAAAGTGTGTTTGAACTTACCTACCAAACACACTTTTGAACATTTTAAACAACTTTACACATATTTCTACACATTTTTTCATGCATACGTATATCAAAAACACCTAAATAACATTACTCAAACTTCACTGCCAAACACCTAGATGACTTGACGCGACATCGGAAAGGTTTTCATTTTTCAACAAGGTTGTGCAAACCAAAAGCAATACGGACACTTGCCTGGCTGCCTCTGTGCCGCATGTCCAGAATATGTCCACATTTTGATCCCAATCCCCATTTTATTAAAGGAAATCTTGTCCAAATTTGACTTTAACATGTTCCCAGTTCATCCATTCACTTCCCAGTTCATCCATTCACTTCAACGTACTAGTCTTCTATGCAGTCAGGTTAGGCCTATTACAGTATGTCATGCCTCATGTCATTTATGTGGACTGTCTTCTTTCTGATTCTGGAATTTTCTTTTATGTTCTATATAAGTTGAAGCAGATAGCCAGTACACAAATCAGATTAGAATATTTATTTTTCTTTGGCTAAATAAATAGTTAAGCTTACATCTACAAGCCACTTACTTAACAGTAATTTCAGAATGAGCTGGTGGTGGGCTAGATCTGTTGGCGCTGCAAAGGTATAAACTCCCTCACTCTTTCTATATACACCAAGATTTTGCTATTATGAATCTTTTACACCAACACATATGCTAACTCTTTCTCTATGAATTTTACAGAAGAAATATGAGGAAGATTATGAAGCACCACGAAGCTACCGAAGTGTAGGCTTAGTGATTGGCGTGACTGGCATTGTGGGCAACAGCTTAGCTCAAATCTTGCCACTCTCTGATACCCCAGGTGGACCTTGGAAAGTCTATGGTGTGGCACGTCGTCCACGCCCAAATTGGAACAAAGACCACCCAGTTGAGTACATCCAATGTGATGTCTCTGACCCAAAAGAAACCCAAACCAAACTTTCCCAACTCACTGATGTCACACATATCTTCTATGTCACATGGGCTAGTCGGCCCACTGAGGCCCAAAACTGTGAAACCAATGGTACCATGTTCCGTAACGTGCTACATGCGGTGATCTCTCATGCGCCAAATCTCAAACACATATGTCTACAAACAGGTGGCAAACACTATGTAGGACCCTTCGAAACCTTTGGCAAAATTGAACATCATAGCCCACCTTTTATGGAGGACATGCCACGTTTGAATGTGCCCAATTTTTATTACACTCAGGAAGATATTTTGTTTGACGAAGTTAAGAATAAAGAAGGTTTGACTTGGTCAGTCCATAGGCCTAATACTATATTTGGGTTTTCACCCTATAGTTTGATGAATATAATTGGCACACTTTGTGTATATGCGGCTATATGCAAGCACGAGGGGCTTACTTTGAAATTCCCTGGAAGCAAAGAGGCTTGGGAGTATTATTATGTGGCTTCGGATGCTGATCTTATTGCTGAGCAACAAATTTGGGCTGTGGTAGATCCTAATGCGAGGAATGAAGCATTTAATTGTAACAATGGGGATGTGTTTAAGTGGAAGCATCTTTGGAAGGTGTTGGCTGAGCAATTTGGGATTGAGAATTATGGGTTTGTGGAGAGTGAGAAAGTTAGCTTGGTAGAGTCGATGAAAGCTAAAGGTCCAGTGTGGGACAAGATTGTGAGAGAGAATCAATTGCAACCTACAAAGTTGGAGGAAGTTGGAGTTTGGTGGTTTGTGGATGCAATGCTGAAGGGAGGGGATTACGTGGATAGTATGAATAAGAGTAAGAAGCACGGATTCTTGGGGTTTAGGAACTCCAAGGATTCGATGATTACTTGGATAGATAAGATGAAAGCTTACAAGATTGTGCCTTAAAAGAAGGAAATGTGAATATCCTTGTTGGATAAAATTACTTGTATTAATGGAATTTTTTGTTGTTGTTTGATAAAATAACCATGCGATAAAAGCATGATTTAAATCCAATTTTTATTTTTGTTTTTGTTGTAGACTTCTGTGGGGGTGTGCAAATTTGTCTATAACCCTTTCGTCATAAATTTTATTGTAATGTGTATGATATGTACAATGAAATGTATTTGCCTAATAAAAAAATAAAAGTGTAGTGCATATATGTATTGATTTTTTAAGTTCAGTTGAGATGGTAATTTGTGATTAATCTAACATCAATTTTATAGGGGCTCACCATTGATACAATATTGTGTGTGGGTAAGCATGTGCTCCTAGACAATATGAAAAGAACATTATTTCTGTGGTCACATAGAAGGAAAAGGTTTTGTGGCTAAAAGGAGGATAGGTTTTCTAGCTTAGATAGATAGACTAGACAAACAAAAGAACGGAAATAAATGGAAATATAAAATAAAAATGATAGAAAGGTCCTATTTTATTATACTCCAAACCAACCTCTATGAATGAACTTTGCTACGATTAGGCTAAGGTTTTGGTTTGTATATGTGATGGCACAAGATTAAAACCCAAGTCTTGAATGGGGGCATATATCATGCTTTTTTAGAAGATATGATATTAAATTCTAGTACCTATTTTGAGAAACAGAGACCTGTGTTGATTTGTTATGTTAACTTGTTTTTTGACTAACCCTATAAATAATGGAATAAGAAATGGAATACATTAATCCTCAAAATGGCTGATCTTTGAACTTTGTCTAGTGAGTTGTTGGCTCATTGTTGGATTCAGATATACTTTACAGTACTTGAGTGCTTTTTTTTTTTTTTTTTTCCTGATACAAGATAGAATTCTACTCTAGCCTAATCTAAGTGTATATGTGTGTAAAACTCTCTCTTGAAGACTTGAATCCCGGCCCTTGCCCCCCGCACTTTACAAGCACTTATACTTATGGAGTGACCATCACACCAAGAGTGTGCGGTAGTACAGTACTTGAGTGCTTGAATTTACATTGTGCAATTCAAAACTTTAATTGAATAATCTCATTACTAAGCTGACAGTTTCGAAGGTTACCTTAGTACTATCATTTATTTGCCAATAGCTAGTATTACTCTTAAAAGGTTGTTGGAACATTTTTATATGAAATACAATATTTTAAACATTAATTAATTGCCGACTTAAGTGATTTAAAATTTATACCTTTAATTTTTTTTTTTTTTTTTGGATACAAGATAAAATTTCTACTCTAACCTAATCTAAGTGTATATGTGTGTGAAGCTCTCTCTTAAAGACTTGAACCTCGGTCTTTGCCCCCTACATCCCATAAGCACTTATACTTGTGAAGTGACCACCGCACCAAAGGTACGCAGTGGTCTTTTAAATTCTTTTTATGAGCAAAATCTATCATTTGACAGCTTTTATCTTTTGTGCTCAATTTAATGAGCATAAAATGCTCAAACGGTTTATCACTTTTATGGCTATCAATCCTCTAGTGATTTTCAAACGTTTTGTATATAGAAACATCATAAAGTCTAATTTGATTTAAACATGATTTAATGACCAGTTGGTACATATCTTTTCTATTTGAGAGCTTCCTATCCTACAAGCGGTGTAGGCTCGAAGTATAATTAGCGAACGTAGTTGGGTTGTTATATCCCGGGGACAGCATGCACAATGTTTAGTCTACTACACTGAAAACCCCATAGACACGTGTATTGTCTCAAGACAGTGACGTGGTCTATGCCTCAACCTCACCATCTAAAAATTCATATGAACTGACGGTAATTAAATTACTTCTTGTTATGAGATTACTTTAAAGTATCATCAAGGTAACATCTCTCCGCTATTCTCTAATTTTATGGTATATCTAATTTATGTGAATTTTAGTTATTTATATGATATGTTGAATGTAATGAAAATCAATTTATTTATCAATTATTATTCTCAGGAACAACAAAGGTTTCCAAGGACTAATGAATTTTGAATTAACCCAACGCTTAAAAAAACTCTTATTCTTCTTCAAACTCTGATTCCATGCCATTGGTGATTTTTTTAATAAAAATTTTGTTACCTTCCTTTGCAATTACCTAGAACACTTTGTTTTTGTTAATTTTATGAATTTCCCTTTTTAAAATTCTGACCGCTGAAAAGTTATTGCAATGAATTGATATTGTAAATTATAGAGTTTGAGATACTTGTATGTCTATTGGTATGTTAAAATGAAGATTTCAATATGAAATATATGTTCATTTTTATGGAATAGTAATCTATATCTATATCTATATAATACTAAAAGTTGAAATGTAGCATTTAATGTTGCTACGCTCATATTAAGCCACTTCAGCAGCCATGTCACTTCCACCATATTTTTTTGTATTTGTCCAACAATTTAAAAATAATTTCTATCAATTTTAAAATACTAAAAAATATAAAATAAATCCCACCCTATCTCCACCATAAAGCCCACTTCTTATCTATATATCTCTCTCAAGTCTCAACTCATCATCTTCCTCTTCTCAAAAAAAAAAAAAAAAAGTGCAAACACATCATCTTCCCACCAAACAAATTGCTAATGTTTCTCCTATTAATGACTTCACCATTAAATCTCAATTGCCTTAAATTCAACAATCAACCCACTCTCTCTCTCTCTCTCTTTGACTTATAATCTCCTTATTTCACAGTTTGTGCTAGATTTTTTTTTTATGGTGTTATAATATAGTGTTTTTTTTTTTCCACTTTTCCAATTTTAGTCTTTTTCTTTATATTCATGTTTACAAATTTTCTATACATAATTGCATTTTAACCATTAAAATTGTTTGTGTCTAAAAAATAGGAATGCATTTTATTGATTTAGTACATGTGAAACAATTAAGCTCTTTTTTTTCTGCTTTGGTTTGGTAATGTTTTGTTTTGTATTGTCTGTTACTATGTCTAGATTCCATAGATAGAAAATAAAGAATATAGTTTTAATCTATATAATACTAAAAGCTGAAGTGTAGTATTTAATGTTGCTACGCTCATGTTAAGTCACGTTTGCAGCCATGTCATTTCCATCATATTTTTTTTGTATTTGTCCAACAATTTAAAAATAATTTCTATCAATTTAAAAATACTAAAAAATATAAAATAAATCCCACCCCTATCTCCACCATAAAGCCCACTTCTTATCTATATCTCCCTCTCAACTCATCATCTTCCTCTTCTTAACACACACACACACACACACACAAACAACAACAACAAAGGAAAAAAAAAAAAAAAAGACACATCATCCTCCCACCAAACAAATTGCCAATGTTTCTCCTATTAATGACTTCACCATTAAATCTCAATTGCCTTAAATTCAACAATCAATCCTCTCACTTTCTCTTTCTCACTTTTTGACTTATCATC
Organism: Quercus ilex subsp. ballota; assembly: GCA_032727855.1. Taxonomy (NCBI): domain Eukaryota; kingdom Viridiplantae; phylum Streptophyta; class Magnoliopsida; order Fagales; family Fagaceae; genus Quercus; species Quercus ilex. The sequence goes on from CM064909.1 coordinate 3,523,611, forward strand.
TTCTTATCTCCACCATAAAACCCACTTCTTAGCTATATCTCGCTCTCAACTCATCATCTTCCTCTTCTAAAAAAATAAATAAATAAATAAACACATCATCTTCCCACCAAACAAATTGCTAATGTTTCTCCTATTAATGACTTCACCATTAAATCTCAATTGCCCTAAATTCAACAATCAATCCTCTCTCTCTCTCTCTCTCTCTCTCTGACTTATCATCTCTTTATTTTATGGTTTGTGCTAGATATTTTTTTACGATGTTGTAATACAGTGTTTTTTTTTTTTTTTTTCACTTTTTAATTTTTAGTCTTTTTCTTTATATTCATGTTTACAATTTTTTTTTTATACATAATTGCATTTTAACCATGAAAATTGTTTGTGTCTAAAAAATTTGAATGCATTTTATTGATTTAGTACATGTGAAACAATTAAGCGCTTTTTTTTTCTTTTTTGGCTTGGTAATGTTTTGTTTTGTATTGTCTGTTACTATGTCTAGATTCCATAGATAGAAAATAAAGAGTATCGTTTTAATCTATATCTATATCTATATAATACTAAAAACTAAAGCGTAACATTTAATGTTGCTATGCGCATGTTGAGCCATGTCAGCAACCATGTCCTTTCCATCAATTTTTTTTTTTTTTTTTGTATTTGTCCAACAATTTAAAAATAATTTCTATTAATTTTAAAATACTAAAAAATATAAAACAAATCCCAACCCTATCTCCACCATAAAGCCCACTTCTTATCTATATCTCTCTCTCAACTCATCCCCTTCCTCTTCTCAAAAAAAAAAAAACACATCATCTTCCCACCAAACAAATTGCTAATGTTTCTCCTATTAATGACTTCAACATTAAATCTAAATTGCCTTAAATTCAACAATGAATCCTCTCTCTTTTTCTCTCTCTTTTTGACTTACCATCTCCTTATGTTACGGTTTGTGCTAGATTTTTTTTATACGATGTCGTAAAACAATGTTTTTTTTTTTTCCCCCACTTTTCAATTTTTAGTCTTTTTCTTTATATTCACATTTGCAATTTTTCTATACATAATTGCATTTTAACCATTAAAATTGTTTGCGTCTAAAAAATTGGAATGCATTTTATTGATTTGGTACATGTGAAACAATTAAGCTCTTTCTTTTTCATTTTTGGTTTGGTAATTTTTTGTTTTGTATTGTCTGTTACTATGTTTGGATTCCAGAGATAAAAAATAAAGAGTATAGTTTTAACCTATATAATACTAAAAGCTAAAACGTAGCATTTAATGTTACTACGCTCATATTGAGCCAAGTCAGCAGCCATGTCATTTTCGTCACATATTTTTTTGTATTTGTTCAACAATTTAAAAATAATTTCTATCAATTTTAAAATACTAAAAAATATAAAATAAACCCCACCCCTATCTCCACTATAAATCCCACTTCTTATCTATATCTCTCTCTCAACTCATCATCTTCCTCTTCTAAAAAAATAAATAAACACATCATCTTCCAACCAAACAAATTGCTATTGTTTCTCCTATTAATGACTTCACCATTAAATCTCAATTGCCTTAAATTCAACAATCAATCCTCTCTCTCTCTCTCTCTCTCTCTCTCTCTCTCTCTCTCTCTCTCTCTCTCTCTCTCTCTCTCTCTCTCTCTCTCTCTGTGACTTATCATCTCCTTATTTTATGGTTTGTGCTAGATTTTTTTTTTACAATGTTGTAATACAGTGTTTTTTTTTTTTTCCACTTTTTAATTTTTAGGCTTTTTCTTTATATTCATGTTTACAATTTTTTTTTTATACATAATTGCATTTTAACCATGAAAATTGTTTGTGTCTAAAAAATTTGAATGCATTTTATTGATTTAGTACATGTGAAACAATTAAGCTCTTTTTTTTCTTTTTTGGCTTGGTAATGTTTTTTTTTTTGTACTGTCTGTTACTATGTCTGTATTCCATAGAAAGAAAATAAAGAGTATCATTTTAATCTATATCTATATAATACTAAAAGCTAAAACGTAACATTTAATGTTGCTACGCTCATGTTGAGCCATGTCAACAACCATGTCCTTTCCATCATATTTTTTTCTGTATTTGTCCAACAATTTAAAAATAATTTCTATCAATTTTAAAATACTAAAAAATATAAAATAAATCCCAACCCTATCTCCACCATAAAGCCCACTTCTTATCTATAGCTCTCTCTCAACTCATCACCTTCCTCTTCTCAAAAAAAAAAAACACATCACACATCATCTTCCCACCAAACAAATTGCTAATGTTTCTCCTATTAATGACTTCACCATTAAATCTAAATTGTCTTAAATTCAACAAATGAATCCTCTCTCTTTGTCTCTCTCTTTTTGACTTATCATCTCCTTATTTTACAGTTTGTGCTAGATTTTTTTATACGATGTCGTAATACAATGTTTTTTTTTCCCACTTTTCAATTTTTAGACTTTTTCTTTATATTTACGTTTACAATTTTTCTATACATAATTGCATTTTAACCATTAAAATTGTTTGTGTAAAAAATTGGAATGCATTTTATTGATTTGGTACGTGTGAAACAATTAAGCTCTTTTTTTTCATTTTTGGTTTGGTAATGTTTTGTTTTGTATTGTCTGTTACTATGTCTGGATTCCATAGATAGAAAATAAAGACTATAGTTTTAACCTATATATAATACTAAAAGTTGAAACGTAGCATTTAATGTTACTACGCTCATATTGAGCTACGTCAGCAACAATGTCATTTTCATAATATATTTTTTGTATTTGTTCAACAATTTTAAAATAATTTCTATCAATTTTAAAATACTAAAAAATATAAAATAAACCCCACCCCTATCTCCATTATAAATCCCACTTCTTATCTATATCTCTCTCTCAAGTCATCATCTCCCTCTTCTCAAAAAAAAAAAAAAAAAAAAATCACATCATCTTCCCACCAAACAAATTGCTAATGTTTCTCCTATTATTGACTTCACCATTAAATCTAAATTGCCTTAAATTCAACAATTAATCCTCTCTCTTTCTCTCTCTCTCTCTTTTTGACTTATCAGCTCCTTATTTTATGGTTTGTGCTAGATTTTTTTTTTACGATGTTGTAATACAGTGTTTTTTTTTTTTTTTTTTCCACTTTTCAATTTGTAGTCTTTTTATTTATATTCATTTTTACAATTTTTATATACATAATTGCATTTTAACCATTAAAATTGTTTGTGTCTAAAAATTGGAATACATTTTATTGATTTAGTACATGTGAAACAATTAAGCTCTTTTTTTTCTTTTTTGGTTTGGTAATGTTTTGTTTTGTACTGTCTATTACTATGTCTAGATTCCATAGATAGAAAATAAGGAGTATAGTTTTAATCTATATTAATTAATACTAAAAGCTAAAGCAAAGCATTTAATGTTGCTACGCTCATGTTGAGTCACATCAGCAGCCATGTCATTTCCATCATATTTTTTTTGTATTTGTCCAACAATTTGAAAATAATTTCTATCAATTTTAAAATACTAAAAAATATAAAATAAATCCCACCCCTATCTACACCATAAAGCCCATTTCTTATCTATATCTCCCTCTCAACTCATCATCTTCCTCTTCTCAAAAAAAAAAAAAAAAAACACATCATCTTCCCACGAAACAAATTGCTAATGTTTCTCCTATTAATGACTTCACCATTAAATCTCAATTGCCTTAAATTCAACAATCAATCCTCTCTCTTTCTCTCTCTCTTTTTGACTTATCGTCTCCTTCTTTTATGGTTTGTGCTAGAATTTTTTATACGATGTCGTAATACAATGTTTTTTTTTTTTTTTTTCCACTTTTCAATTTTTAATCTTTTTCTTTATATTCATGTTTACAATTTTTCTATACATAATTGCATTTTAACCATTAAAATTGTTTGTGTCTAAAAAATTGGAATGCATTTTATTGATTTAGTACATGTGAAACAATTAAGCTCTTTTTTTTCTTTTTTGGTTTGGTAATGTTTTGTTTTGTATTGTCTGTTACTATGTCTGGATTCCATAGATAGAAAATAAAGAGTATAGTTTTAACCAATATAATTCTAAAAACTGAAGCGTAGCATTTAATATTGCTACGCTCATGTTGAGTCATGTCAGCAGCCATGTCATTTCCATCATATTTTTTTGTATTTGTTCAACAATTTAAAAATAATTTCAATCCATTTTAAAATACTAAAAAATATAAAATAAATCCCACCCCTATCTCCATCGTAAATCCCACTTATTATCAATATCTCTCTCTCAACTCGTCATCTTCCTCTTCTCAAAAAAAAAAAACACATCATCTCCCCACGAAACAAATTGCTAATGTTTCTCCTATTAATGACTTCACCATTAAATCTCAATTGCCTTAAATTTAACAATCAATCCTCTCTCTTTCTCTCTCTCTTTTTGACTTATCGTCTCCTTCTTTTATGGTTTGTGCTAGAATTTTTTATACGATGTCGTAATACAATGTTTTTTTTTTTTTTTTTTCCACTTTTCAATTTTTAATCTTTTTCTTTATATTCATGTTTACAATTTTTCTATACATAATTGCATTTTAACCATTAAAATTGTTTGTGTCTAAAAAATTGGAATGCATTTTATTGATTTAGTACATGTGAAACAATTAAGCTCTTTTTTTTCTTTTTTGGTTTGGTAATGTTTTGTTTTGTATTGTCTGTTACTATGTCTGGATTCCATAGATAGAAAATAAAGAGTATAGTTTTAACCAATATAATTCTAAAAACTGAAGCGTAGCATTTAATATTGCTACGCTCATGTTGAGTCATGTCAGCAGCCATGTCATTTCCATCATATTTTTTTGTATTTGTTCAACAATTTAAAAATAATTTCAATCCATTTTAAAATACTAAAAAATATAAAATAAATCCCACCCCTATCTCCATCGTAAATCCCACTTATTATCAATATCTCTCTCTCAACTCGTCATCTTCCTCTTCTCAAAAAAAAAAAACACATCATCTCCCCACGAAACAAATTGCTAATGTTTCTCCTATTAATGACTTCACCATTAAATCTCAATTGCCTTAAATTTAACAATCAATCCTCTCTCTTTCTCTCTCTCTTTTTGACTTATCGTCTCCTTCTTTTATGGTTTGTGCTAGAATTTTTTATACGATGTCGTAATACAATGTTTTTTTTTTTTTTTTTCCACTTTTCAATTTTTAATCTTTTTCTTTATATTCATGTTTACAATTTTTCTATACATAATTGCATTTTAACCATTAAAATTGTTTGTGTCTAAAAAATTGGAATGCATTTTATTGATTTAGTACATGTGAAACAATTAAGCTCTTTTTTTTCTTTTTTGGTTTGGTAATGTTTTGTTTTGTATTGTCTATTACTATGTCTGGATTCCATAGATAGAAAATAAAGAGTATAGTTTTAACCAATATAATTCTAAAAACTGAAGCGTAGCATTTAATATTGCTACGCTCATGTTGAGTCATGTCAGCAGCCATGTCATTTCCATCATATTTTTTTGTATTTGTTCAACAATTTAAAAATAATTTCAATCCATTTTAAAATACTAAAAAATATAAAATAAATCCCACCCCTATCTCCATCGTAAATCCCACTTATTATCAATATCTCTCTCTCAACTCGTCATCTTCCTCTTCTCAAAAAAAAAAAACACATCATCTCCCCACGAAACAAATTGCTAATGTTTCTCCTATTAATGACTTCACCATTAAATCTCAATTGCCTTAAATTTAACAATCAATCCTCTCTCTTTCTCTCTCTCTTTTTGACTTATCGTCTCCTTCTTTTATGGTTTGTGCTAGAATTTTTTATACGATGTCGTAATACAATGTTTTTTTTTTTTTTTCCACTTTTCAATTTTTAATCTTTTTCTTTATATTCATGTTTACAATTTTTCTATACATAATTGCATTTTAACCATTAAAATTGTTTGTGTCTAAAAAATTGGAATGCATTTTATTGATTTAGTACATGTGAAACAATTAAGCTCTTTTTTTTTTCTTTTTTGGTTTGGTAATGTTTTGTTTTGTATTGTCTATTACTATGTCTGGATTCCATAGATAGAAAATAAGGAGTATAGTTTTAATCTATCTCTATATAATACTAAATGTTGAAGCGTAGTATTTAATGTTGCTACACTCATGTTCAACCACGTCAACAGCCTTGTCATTTCCATCATATTTTTTTTGTATTTTTCCAACAATTTTAAAATAATTTCTATCAATTTTAAAATACTAAAAAATATAAAATAAATCCCACCTCTATCTCCACCATAAAACCCACTTCTTATCTATATCTCTCTCTCAACTCATCATCTTCCTCTTCTCAAAAAAAAAAAAAAAAAAAAAAAAATCATTTTCTCAGCAAACAAATTGCTAATGTTTCCCTTTTTAATGACGTCACCATTAAATCTCAATTGCTTAAATTCAACAATCAATCCTCTCTCTCTCTCTCTCTCTCTCTCTCTGACTTATCATCTCCTTATTTTATGGTTTGTGCTAGATTTTTTTTTTTTTTTACGTTGTTGTAATACAGTGTTTTTTTTTTTTTTTCCACTTTTCAATTTTTAGTCTTTTTCTTTATATTCATGTTTACAAATTTTCTATACATAATTGCATTTAACCATTAAAATTGTTTGTGTCTAAAAAATTGGAATGCATTTTATTGATTTAGTACATGTGAAACAATTAAGCTCTTTTTTTTCTTTTTTGGTTTGGTAATGTTTTGTTTTGTATTGTCTGTTACTATGTCTGGATTCCATAGATAGAAAATAAAGAGTATAGTTTTAACCAATATAATTCTAAAAACTGAAGCGTAGCATTTAATGTTGCTACGCTCATGTTGAGTCATGTCAGCAGCCATGTCATTTCCATCATATTTTTTTTGTATTTGTTCAACAATTTAAAAATAATTTCAATCAATTTTAAAATACTAAAAAATATAAAATAAATCCCACCCCTATCTCCATCGTAAATCCCACTTATTATCAATATCTCTCTCTCAACTCATCATCTTCCTCTTTTCCAAAAAAAAAAAAAACACATCATCTTCCCACCAAACAAATTTCTAATGTTTCTCCTATTAATGACTTCACCATTAAAACTCAATTGCCTTAAATTCAACTATCAATCATCTCTCTTTTCTCTCTCTCTTTTTGACTTATCATCTCCTTATTTTATGGTTTGCGCTAGATTTTTTTTTGACAATGTTGTAATACAGTGTTTTTTTTTTTTTTTTTTTTTCCACTTTTCAGTTTTTAGTCTTTTTCTTTATATTCATGTTTACAATTTTTCTGTACATAATTGCATTTTAACCATTAAAATTGTTTGTGTCCAAAAAGTTGGAATGCATTTTATTGATTTAGTACATGTGAAACAATTAAGCTCTTTTTTTTTTTCTTTTTTAGTTTGGTAATGTTTTGTTTTGTATTGTCTATTACTATGTTTGGATTCCATAGATAGAAAATAAGGAGTATAGTTTTAATCTATATCTATATAATACTAAATGTTGAAGCGTAGTATTTAATGTTGCTACACTCATGTTCAACCACGTCAACAGCCATGTCATTTCCATCATATTTTTTTTGTATTTTTCCAACAATTTTAAAATAATTTCTATCAATTTTAAAATACTAAAAAATATAAAATAAATCCCACCCCTATCTCCACCATAAAACCCACTTCTTATCTATATCTCTCTCTCAACTCATCATCTTCCTCTTCTCAAAAAAAAAAAAAAAAAAATCATTTTCTCACCAAACAAATTGCTAATGTTTCCCTTATTAATGACTTCACCATTAAATCTCAATTGCCTTAAATTCAACAATCAATCCTCTCTCTCTCTCTCTCTCTCTCTTATCATCTCCTTATTTTATGGTTTGTGCTAGATTTTTTTTTTTTTTTACGTTGTTGTAATACAGTGTTTTTTTTTTTTTTTTTCCACTTTTCAATTTTTAGTCTTTTTCTTTATATTCATGTTTACAAATTTTCTATACATAATTGCATTTTAACCATTAAAATTGTTTGTGTCTAAAAAATTGGAATGCATTTTATTGATTTAGTACATGTGAAACAATTAAGCTCTTTTTTTTCTTTTTTGGTTTGGTAATGTTTTGTTTTGTATTGTCTGTTACTATGTCTAGATTCCATAGATAGAAAATAAAGAGTATAGTTTTAATGGTTCCATTAAAAAAAAAAAATCTATGGCAAACTAACCTTTCTCCTAGCCTCCTCCACAATGAAAAGCATTTAATGCATTGTTGTTAATGTTACGGTATATGTTCATCAATAATATTAGCCCAATTGAAGGAGCTTGCTTAATGGGCTAGCTAATAGAGTTTTTTTTTTTTTTTTTTTTTTTTTTTTTTAATGTATAGTCAAATGAAGAAGTTAATAATTGATTAAGTTAAGGGAGTCATTAATTAACACATGGGAGCCATTTTAAAATGGCTTCTCTCCCCATGAACACATTGATTTGCCCCCTTTTGTATTTAGAACCCACTGATTTATTATTATTATTATTTATATAAATTTTGAATTGCTCTCTTTCCACCTCCATAAGTCACCAAATTACAAATAGAATTGGAAACTCCCTTTGAGTTCTGTTTTTTCTTTTCTTCCCCCTCAACTTCTTTGCTATTTAGCTACGAATTTTACAGTTTGTGCTATATATATATATATATATATATATATATATATATTTACGATGTCGTAATACATTGTTTCTTTTTTCTTTTTTACAATTGTGAATTGTTAGTCTATTTCTTTATATTCATGTTTAAAATTTTCACATACATAATTGCATTTTAACCATTAAAATAGTCTTAAAAATTGGAATGCGTTTTATTAATATAGTACATGATCGTTTCCCTCTCATTTATTTATTTTATTTTCTGTATGGATTTGTTATTTTTTCTATTTATGTTTACTATATAAATTCTTGCTAATTGTATTTAGTCTCATCTAAATCTATGCTAACTTCTAACTTCTTAGGATACTTTGGAAGCAGAAACAAAATCTTCTACATATTATGATCGATAGGTATGGAGCATATGGTGTTCCTCTTTTTCTTTGTATTTGATATTATAACTTAACTTTGTATGGTTTTCTCATTAATTTTACGATGTAAATAACTTTAAAACAAGTCATACATACTAATGTGTATATATATATTTTTTAAAGATCTAATCTCTAATTCTTACCATTTATCATCTCAAAAAAATAAATTCTTACCAATTATAATTTTTGAGGAAACAACTCTGGGACACTTACAATGTTTAACTATTGCTTTATATTTTCCATGATAATACTAATATCCATTACTCTTACGTGGAGCATATACCTTAATGTGATCTCATTCTCACATAAAAATTTTTGAAAAAAAATAATGAATATGGAAAGTCTCTAATTTTCCATAAACCAATATGGTAGTCCAAAAGTTCTATATTTAGACTTGCTATTATGTTACCACATTTAATTCGATGAGTTTATATATATATATATATATATATAGACACACATACACACAAACACCCATATATGCAACTTAGCAGTTACAAATACAATTTTTAATTACCAAAATATACAGGGTGTCTTCCTCTTCTCTAACATTTCCCCTCCCACGACACTTATGTATCATTTATACATTTTCCCCTTCCCCTACAGATTTTAAATATATACATATATATATATATATGTGTGTGTGTGTGTGTGTGTGTGTGTGTGTGTGTGTGTGTGTGTGTGTGTGTGTATAAGGACCAAATTTGAGTCCCTATCCCAAAAGATGGATGAACTTAGGCGCCCAAAAAGTCCAATACAATGAATTTGTAGAGAGTGGGTTGGAAAACTGGGCTCTAATAAGTTGGACAACAAAGTAAAGTGGATTCAGATGACAAAAAAATAAAGGTAAACTGGTTTAATCTAAAGAAAATCGTCTTCGACACAAACCGAGGAGATCAATTCTTATATATTTCTCTCAAGTTTGATTACAAATTTAATTTTTGATTGCTACAGTATTTTTCTCTTAATTTCTCCATCTCTCTCTTCAGGATCCTCTTTCTATTTTATACTATCCCCCCTCTTCATCCCTACCCCCCATGTGTAGACTAGATTGCTAGTGTTAATCCTTGTCTCATCAGCACCTTCTTGAAATCTTTGGGGAGTAGTTGTAGGGCTGAAAGATACTGTTCAAGTATCACTTCTTCATTAATGCGGCCAGAGATTTAGTTGCAGAGCATTTAATGCTGTGGTAGCAGCTTTTCCTTGAGATATTTCATGACCTCCTTTTGTCTAGTTCTTTCTAGATACCTATCCTCATCAGTGGAATCATCCGGAACGTTGCTCTTGGTGTCAGACCACACCTTTTGACCTCAGCTTTGCTCAACCGAGAAAGTATTCCTCCTCTGATTGCCTTCTTAGTTGATCGTGATCAGACTTCACCTCTTTACTTACCAACACGGATTCTTAGGAAGGTGCTTTGTATTACTTTTTTTTTTTTTTTTTTTACTTTCACATAGGTCACACTTTTTAGCAAGTTTTCTTGACCATATATATATATAGCCATCTACTTGGGTGATTTCCTTAGCAATTCTACAATCATCAATGCATTACTCTTGCAATATAATTAAAGATTATTGCATTGTTTGTTGACACATGATAATTTATAATTCAAGATCTTTTCCTACTATTTTCTTGGCTAATTTGTTAAAATTTAGAAATTGTGTTTGGCTTCATCTTGCTAGGTTCTTTTTTCATGATCATTGGTTTATATGCTATGAGTTGGGCTAAAGTTAAAGACCTGTGAGAGATCAAACTAGATACAATTGTACAACTACTACATGAATCTTTTAGAGAACATGAGTATTAAATGCATAAATTTCTTAGTAGCTTAACATAATGAGGTGATTCCATGGAATAAAAATATATATATATATATATATATATATGGACATGTATAAACAATTATATCATGAATACGTTTGCTTTTATCTACCCCTTTTATGTTTTTTATTGATTGACTAAAATTAACTACACATTTAGCTTCTTCTCAAAAGAAAAAAAAAATACTACACATTTAGCTTCCTTAGTTTTTCAAAAATTTTAAATTGTGTGTAAAGGAAAAATATAAATCAATATATGTTTTGGGGAGAAATTTTTTTTTGTAATAGTTGATTCTCATATATGAGTTTAGTGATTATTGAAATATAAATTGTTATAACTTTGTTTAATAGTTCTTATGCGAAAAAATGAAAACAAAGTTTGGATAAATTGCTCATTAACATCTCCAAAAATGGAAAATAAAATGTTAGCTTTCATATGAAATCATCAAGATTCATTTTCATGTTCTAATAAAAATTATACATTCTCTTTTTTTTTTTTTTTCTTTTTTCTTTTTATTGTGTTGCATTTTGGTACATATCTCACTATATTATAACGTATTACAAAATATTTTGCATATATAATTGTAGGGGAGAATTTTGTTTAGCCTCTGCAAGCCATTTGTCCTTTTTGGGGAGCCAAGCCCGCAAGGTTTTGTTACGAAAAGGTGGGAGTTCAGGATCTTCATCTTAGAGACTTTACACCTTAGTCTCACATCACTTAAGTACGCGCCCCACTCATGTTTTATATGCCCTTGGAGCTTGCATGAGTGGGGTGCTTCCTTAGGCGATGTGGGACAACCCCACCCCTTTGGAAAAAAACTTTCACACGCTTGGCACCGTGAGGGAGATACAAATAGATGGGCGGTGGTCATTATCCTAACACACCTCAACCCAAAAAGTGCTTTTTTGTAGGGGAGAATTTTTTTTCAGCCCCTGCAAGCCATTTGTCCTCTTTGGGGAGCCAAGCCCGCAAGGTTTTGTTACGAAGGGGTGGGAGCTCAGAATCTTCACCTTTAGAGGCTTTACACCTTAGTCCCACGTCGCCTAAGTGCGCGCCCCACTCATGCTTTTTATGCCTTTGGAGCTTGCATGAGTGTACCATTACTACATGTGTAGTAGTGGTACACTCATGCAAGCTCCAAGAGCATATAAAGCATGAGTGGGGCGCGCACTTAGGCGACGTGGCACTAAGGTGTAAAGCCTCTAAAGGTGAAGATTCTGAGCTCCCACCCCTTCGTAACAAAACCTTGTGGGCTTGGCTCCCCAAAGAGGACAAATGACTTGCAGGGGCTGAACAAAAATTCTCCCCTACAATAGTAATTAAAAATAAAACGCAACATGTTTCCTTGGCAAATATATATATATATATATATATATATACACATATATATACAAAAAATCAAGATATAGACTTCTTTAATGACATAATATATATTATATATATTATAGTGTAATCATGTTATTATGAGATGGGTTTGGGACTATTATTTATAAGTCCTAACCACTATTTTCATTTTTTACTTAACATAAAAGAATATGATGTCAAATTTTTCCGCGTATCTCGCGGGTTTGCAACTATTATAGATATAATGTTCAAACACATTGTATCACTATCTATTATATAGTACAGCAAATTATTGATGCATCTATGCAAGCTGATTTATTTATTTGTCCTTCCACCCCCCCCCCCCCCCCCATAACCTTTGTGGTGCTATTGTGCAGTGGATTATAATGTTTGCAGTAAGTTCATCATTTTGTATCTTTAGAACTGTTCATCCTTGGTTTTGTTGCTTAGATGTTAGGTGAATGGCGTTATAGGACGGACCTGTGGACTTGAAGCTCTTGTTATTGATGTGTTGAGTGAGTATTTTGAATCAGTGATCAGCCTATACAATTTTCTTATTTGTTTATTTGATTGCTTGATTTTTTTTTTTTTTTTTTATGAACCAAAAAATGGGTAGGGGACAACCTGATTTTTATTTGTTGTATTAGACTTTCTTTTAGAGAGAAAAGGAAATTAAATCTTTGTTTGGCATTAGGTAATGGATCGACTTCATTTGGTCCATCAAATTAAATCTTTGTTTGGCATTAGAAATGTCTGTGGGAGTACAAAATATTTATCAGATGTTGTAGCTCTAATATTGGCAAGGGATAGAGACAAGTCTAGTGGTATTTATTTTTGTGCTTATTTATGCAGTACTGTTTGTTTTCTTGTGTGTCCTACATGAATGAATTAATATAATAACATTTGCTAATATGCACGCCTTTGCTTTTAGTTTTAGGTCTCTATTGCTCTTATTATAGTGTTTGATATAATATTATGGACTTCTAATATTTTACAAACAAAGTTGTCCCTTTTTAGATGTGTATCGCCTACAAATTTGTTCTTCACCTAATGCTATAGAGATTGGAGACAGTATGTCATTTAGTAATTCAATTTCAACGTTTATGCAAACTCCAACCTCAGTCATTAAGTTTATCAACCTCACGCTCCAGAAGCATTTGATTTCCCTCGCTTGCCTCATAAATTTAAGTTTGGTCTTCAGCTGTTAAGTAGGCAACATTTCTTTATTTTTTTTTATATATATATATATTTTTTAAATGCTGGGGACATATGATTAATTTAGTCTTAAACATGGTTGTAAACAAGCTGAACCAATATTAAAACTTAAGTTTGTTCATCTAATTTTATTTCGAAAACTAGCTGAACTCGAACTTATTACCAAACAATATTATATGTTCAAGCTTAGTTTATTTTCTTCTAAAGCAACTCGAGCTCTTTCACGAGCTACTTAATTCACTTATTCTCTACTTATGTATAACAAAACCATGACTAAAATATTTATCCCTTCATAATTCTATAATTTTTTATTACAAATAAACTATTTATATTATCAATAAACCCCAAATAATAATTTGATATCATATGTTTCTATTTACAAATTTTTACGATCACATTTCAAGTTTATATAAAAAAAAAATATTTTTAGACAAATATGCACAATATTACGTAAGCATTTCATTTGTCACTTAAGATCAAAATCAATGAAAATGGGGAAAAAAAGTATAATGTTTTATAGTTTAAGTATGTAGAAAACATTCTCATTAAAAACAAAAAAAAACTATTGAAAACATTTTATGATTTTTTTAAAATTTTTTTGTTTAATTCTCATTAATAATTTCTTCATATTTAAACTATTAATGAGAATGTTTTCAAATGTTTTAATATGATGTATAACGTTGACGGGACTGACGAAGTCATTTACCGAAGATGACGTCCATGATATAGACGAAGATATCCCTGGACGAGAAAATTAGCACCCACGTCATGGATGAGGGTAGGAAGGCCATTCAATACAGCGCAATTATACCCAGAACGGTTACAAGGCCAACTATATGAACCGTTGGAGCACATTAAGGCCACATTACACAGCACCAAACGTTACTAAGAGGAGCATTGAAACCTCCATAACTGCCCCAACGACTAGAAGATATCAAAGCATATATAAAGCTCACACATTACCAAGTACAAGGTACATAGATACGTAGAACACACAGTGATTTCTTTTATTCTGATATAGTATATTTTGTTAAAAGGATTTCTTATACTGACTTTGGCATTGGAGGCGTTGTGGCAAGCACCGCACCGGTGACTACCCTTGAGAGTATGTTCATACAGGCTGAAGATTGCTTCCATCTGACTACCTTGACTGACGAACTTACGCATCATCAGTTTGGCGCCGTCTGTGAGGAACGACATTTCGTGTTTACGAAAACGTAGTTTCCATAAAACTTCTATATTCAGATGGAATCTAACCCTGATTCCGCGACCTTGGCTCAACAAGTCCAGGCTCTCGCAGCCACTGTTGAAGAACTTATTAGGCAAAACCAGGAAATGAAGCTGCGGCTTCAACAGGAGGAGACTCGGTCAAAGGGCCATCTAAAGGATGAGGGAGACAACCACAGAAGGAGTAATCAGCACAGACCCACCACTCCTGACGAACAGAATTTAGATCTTCTACGAGAAATGAGGAAAGAGATGGACAAGTTAAGAAATGCCATCAAGGAGAAAACGGACCGGAGCGTGGATAGAATGGTGAAAGCCACGGATTCGCCGTTCACTACGGCAGTCCTAGAGTGCCCAGTACCGACAAAATTTCGCCTTCCTCAAATTGAGTCGTTCAATGGGCTAAAAGACCCTCAGGATCATCTCAATACCTTCAAAACAACTCTGGGCCTCCAACAGCCCCCTGACGAGATACTGTGTCGTTCCTTCCCCACCACTCTTAAAGGAGCTGCAAGGGAATGGTTCACCAAGCTGCCAACGTCGTTCATTGACAACTTTGACTAGTTGAGCAATGCCTTCTTACGTCACTTCATTGAAGGGCAGCATCCCAAGAGGCCAGCAGATTACCTGCTTACCATTAGGCAGGGAGAGAAAGAAACCCTGAGGTCTTATGTTAAGCGCTTCACTCGGGAGACCCTAGAGGTGGACGAAGCTGATGATAAGGTACAGCTGACAACTTTCAAAGCAGGATTAAAGTCCAAAGATCTCGTGGCTTCACTTGAGAAGAATCCTCCAAAAATGATGGCAGAAATGCTCTTAAAAGCACAGAATTACATGAATGCTGAAGACGTATTAGCAGCCATAAAGGATACAGAGAAGCCAGGAGACAGAGGGAGGAAGGAGGACGAACTTAGGAGACAAAAAAAGGAGCACCCAGTTCGTCAAACCAATGACAGGAATAGAAGAAGGGACGATAAAAGCTCTCGATCGGTAAAATTTACTCCTTTGATAATGCTTGTTGACAAAATTTTAACGCAGATTAAAGATGAACACTTCCTCAAACGACCAAGGCCATTGCATTCATCTCCAAACGTCTATGACAAGAACAAGTACTGCCGGTTCCATAAGGATTATGGTTACTACACCGAAGACTATCGGGACCTTAAAGAGCAAATAAAAGAGTTGATACTGAAAGGAAAGTTACAAAGGTATGTGAAGAAAGGAGAGTCTAGCAGATTCAGGGACGGAAACAAAAATCACAAGGAATCCTCATCCAGAGATGAAGGTAACACCTCCCAACCTCCCCAAGATATTATTGGTGAAATTAATACAATAACAGGAGGACCGTCCCTAGGTGGGTCATTCAAATCCCTCAAGAAAGCCTATCAAAGGCAAGTGAACAACGCCTACATGATACCTCCGTCCAAGCAACGACGGACGTATCATGATATGTCTTTCAATGAAGCAGATGCCAGAGGAGTGAAGCAGCCTCACAATGATCCATTGGTTATAATGCTGACTATAGAAGGGTTCAACACCAAAAGAATCCTCGTAGACAATGGTAGTTCAGCAGACATCATCTACCTCCTAGTTTTTCAGCAGCTAAAGTTAGATCCAAAGAGTTTGCGCCCATTTAACTCCCCTCTCGTCAGTTTCAGTGGAGACAGAGTACATCCCAATGGCATGGTGATGTTAACAGTAACAGTGGGGACTTACCCGAGACAGTTAACCCATCAAATAGACTTTTTGGTGGTAGATTGCCCCTATCTTACAATATGATTATTGGGAGACCCACACTCAACAAATGGAGGGCAGCCATGTCCATCTATTGCCTGAAGGTGAAGTTCCCAACGGACAGCGGGGTCGGAGAAGTAAAAGGTGATCAAGTCTTGGCCAGAGAATGCTACCAAGCCTCTTGGTTGCAAAGGAGAATCACACTTGGACGATTGAAGAGAAAGAAGAAGACAAAATAGAAGCTTTGGAAACAGTGAAACTAGACGAAGAAGAGGCAACCAAGACGACAAGGATAGGGGCGACGCTAAGCCCTGAGATGAAATCAAGGCTAGTCTAGTTCCTAAAAGAGAACCAAGATATCTTCGCCTGGAACCATGAGGACATGCCAGGTATATCCCTAGAAGTCATCCAGCACAAGCTGAACGTGGACCCAGAGAAGAAGCCCATCAAGCAGAAACGAAGGGTCTTTGCTCTAGAACGAGACCAAGTTGTTACAGAGGAGGTAAATAAATTGTTGATGGCTGGATTCATCTGAGAAGTGTACTATCTTGATTAGCTTGCAAACGTCGTCCTAGTGAAGAAAGCAAATGAGAAGTGAAGAATGTGTGTGGACTTCACAGTCCTGAACAAAGCATGCCCGAAAGACAGTTTTCCTCTACCGAGAATAAACCAGCTTATGGATTCTACTGCCGGACATAAGTTGCTGACATTCATGGATGCTTTTTCGAGATACAACTAGATAAAGATGGCTAAGAAAGATCAAGAAAATACTGCTTTCATCACAAGCCAAGGGCTCTATTATTATAAGGTAATGCCTTTCAGATTAAAGAATGCAGGAGCTACTTACCAAAGGTTAGTGAATCAAATGTTCAGCAAACAAATCGGCAGGAATATGGAAGTATACGTGGATGATATACTCGTCAAGAGCAGGGAGGAACTCGCACACCTGGACGACTTGAAGGAGACATTCGCCACCCTCAAACAATACCAAATAAAGTTGAACCCTAGTAAGTGTGTCTTTGGTGTAGCTTCAGGCAAATTCTTAGGATTCATGGTGTCCCAAAGAGGAATAGAAGCAAACCCGAAGAAGGTGCAAGCCATAATCAACATGGCATCACCTAGGATCGTCAAGGAAGTCCAAAAGCTCACAGGAAGAATTGCAGCTCTTAATAGGTTCGTCTCTAGGGTGACGGACAAATGCCTTCCCTTCTTCAAGACCTTGAAGAAGGCATTCGCTTGGACAGACGAGTGTGAAGCAGCGTTTCAAAAACTCAAGCGTTACTTGAGCAACCCACCTCTCTTAAGTCCTTCCAAAGAAGGGGAAAACCTATATCTATACTTGGCAATATCAAATACCACCATGAGTGCAACTCTGATTCGAGAAGAAGACAAGAAACAGCTCCCAGTTTACTACGTCAGCCAAGCTTTCCAGGGGGCTGAGTCCAAGTACCCAAAGATTGAAAAGATTGCATTCGCGTTAATAGTTGCCTCACGAAAACTGAGACAGTACTTTCAAGCAAACCCAATCCTGGTAATGACGGACCAACCTATCTAAAAGTCCATGAGCAAACCTAAAGCAGCTAGAAGAATGGTCCAGTAGGCAATTGAACTCAGCCAATTTGACATCAAGTACCATCCTAGGACAGCCATTAAGGCACAAGTCTTGGTGGACTTCATCGCCGAGTTCACTTCCCCGGATGAGGATGATCTCACCAACGAGGCCGAGAAATGGACGATACAGACAGACGGTTCGTCAGCCCAAAAGAGGGGAGGAGTAGGGGTCGTCATAATCACCCCAAATGGAGAAGTGCTAAAGTATGGAGTTCAACTGAAATTTTCGGCCACCAACAATGAGGCCGAGTACGAAGGAATCCTGACGGGTTTGAGACTCGGAAAGGTGTTGGAGGCTAAGAACTTATTAGTCCAAAATGATTCAAAACTAGTAATTGGGCAAATCAAGGGAGAGTACGAAGCAAAGGAAGAGAGAATGCAGAAGTACCTCAGGCTGACAAAACATCTAACTCGGGAGTTCGCTGAAGTGGAGTTTGTACAGATACCCAGAAGTTAGAATATGGCAGTAGACGAAGTCTCGAAGATAGCATCGTCAGAAGAAGGGGTGACGAGCGTGGGCTTGATGATGGAAATCCAGAAAAACCCCAGCATTAAAGAAGTCCCAACATTTGCAATCCAAAGCACAGAGAGCTGGATGACACCCATCATATCCTTCCTCCAGGATAGGCGCCTCCTTCCGAATGCAGACGAGGCCAGGAAGATCAAGAAGAGGGCAGCCAAATTAACGATCCTCAATGACACCCTATACAAGAGAGGCTTCTTCATGCCTTACTTGAAGTGTGTTAACGAAGGAGAGACTAAGTACATCTTGAAGAAGATCCACGAAGGAGTTTGTGAGGACCATGTTGGCCCTAGATCCCTGGTGAGCAAGATCATTCGAACAGGTTATTTCTAGCCTAATATGCAGGTGGACGCATCAGAGTTCATTAAGAAATGTGACAAGTGTCAACGATTCAGGAATGTCCAACGACTTTCAGCAGAGAGACTGACGACGATAACTTCCCCATGGCCATTTGCACAATGAAGAATCGACATCGTCGGCCCATTGCCCCTAGGTAAAGGTCAAGTAAAATTCTTACTAGTTGCTATTGACTATTTTACGAAATGGGTTAAAGCAGAGCCACTGGCGACCATTACTGAAGCGAGGATCCGAAGCTTCGTGTGGAAGAATATAATTTGCAGGTTCAGGATTCTGAGGATGATCATATCAGATAACAGACGACAGTTTGACAGCCAAGGCTTGAAGGACTTCTATTTAGGCTTGGGCATCAAGAACCAGTTCTCGTCACCAAGACATCCACAGGCGAATGGATAAACAGAGGTGACGAACCGTACGCTACTCAAGATCATAAAAACCAAGCTGGACGATGCAAAGGGGGCCTGGCCAGAAGAATTGCCCAATGTCTTGTGGGCTTACAGAACCACAGCGAGAACCCCGACGGGAGAGACCCCCTTCAGACTCACCTACGGCACTGAAGCAATGATCCTGGTCGAGGTAGGAGTAACCAGCACCAGGTGAGAAGTATTCAACGAAGAAGCTAATAATGATCGTCTACAATTCAACCTAGACTATCTAGATGAAGTAAGAGACAAAGCCTGCAGCAGAATGACAAACTACCAGCAGAAAATGATGAACTATTACAACAGAAGGGTGAAACTCAAGCGACTCAACATAGGCGACCTCGTCCTGCGCAAAGTAACCCTGGCGACCAGAAATCCTACTCAAGGAAAACTCAGCCCCACATAGGAAGGACCCTACCGAGTCGTCCATTACTGCCGAGGCCATGGAACATTAAACACTTGAAGAAATACCATCAATAGACGTAACAATTAAATGTATTCATTATTGAAATTAATAAAGAAGTTATTCAGTTAATGTTTCTCTGCGAGTAGGTCTATTCAATTATAAGTCACAAAAAGCCAAAAATGGCTAAGTAACAAGATTCCACCTTGACGGATGTAAGTTACTGACGATTTCAAGATCCCTAAAAAGGGTAGTCACAAAAAGCCAAAAATGGCTAAGTAACAAGATTCCGCCTTGACGGATGTAAGTTATTAACAATGACAAAATCCCTAAAAAGGATGTAAGTTACAAAAAGCCTAAATTGGCTAAGTAGCCTCGACAGACATAGGCTACCAATAATGAAAGCCAAAAGTAGCTGAGTAACTAAGCCCTGCATAGAAGAATAGAGATCTACCAATGGCGAAAAGATCCATTGAAGAGACAAGAATCTAGCAGACAAATCAAGATGGGACTCAAATAGGAATTAGTTCACCAAAACCTCAACGAGATGTCGTTAGCGAGAGATTAACAAAATAATTGACAAGAGCTATTGATGAAGAGGAGGGAAAGTTTCACCAGCATATCACAAACCAAAGAACATGCAACCACAAGCGCAAGTAAGTACAGAAAAGCAAATTAAATCAAAGCCCAAAACAAAAAGGCAAATTACCATCGTTGTTACAGCTAAAGGCCCATAAACGTTGGGCAAAAAACATTGTTCTCAAAATAGATGAAAGTAAAATTGTTCTCAAATTAGATCTACAAACCAACCCAAAACATAATGGGCATTCAATAAAGAAAAGAAAATTTTCACAAGTATCAGGTTCAAGAGTCAATAGCAGCGTCTTCACTAGCAGGGGTGTCACTAGTAGGAGCTTTCTCAAGGACGTCAGGCACATTGGCAGAAGGTTGGGCGGCCTCTTCAGCCGCCATCTCCTGATCTACCTCTTCCAAATCTAGCTTCTCCATGTCAACTCCGAAAGGGTGCTTGATGAGATATCTTCTAAGGAGCTTAAAACCTTTGAAATACCAACTGAAGAGCACTGTGTTGTACTCGTCAGTGGTTTGGAAGGCTTCAACAGATCTGGCAGCAATCATTTTGAGCGACTCCTTGGCACTTAGAAGTTGCTCGTCCTTTTCCAGTGTCAGCTGACGCTCAACCTTAAGGTCATCATTCAAAGTCTTCACCGTTTCCTTCAAGGAGGTAGCCTCACCCATGGAGTTAATGAGTTTCTTCTTCAATTTGGAATTCTCTGCCTCCAGAGCTTCCATCCTAGATGTGAGGGACACCACCTTAGCCTCCTGAGTAAAATACTCAGAGGTAATATGAAGACTATCCCCAAGCACCTAGGAAGAAGTTCAAAATCATCCCAAAAAAAAAAACTAAAAGTTGCCCAAACACTTTACCTGGATGAGCTTGTGGACATGATGCGCAGCTACGTCATTGAAAGGAACGCCAAATAAGACCTTCAAATCCAAGGTAGTCATGATCTCATGAGCTCTGTCCACTGCTAGCTTCTCGTCACTCCAGAGCATAGGACCGACCTTCTCCTTCTCCTCCTCGGACAATCGCGGCCTCTTGGTGACGCGAGTGACACCAATCTCTTCCACAAAAGTTGTAGGAGAGGCCGTCCTCATCGCTTCAGCCCCGGAAACCATTGGACTGAGAGAGGCAGATGGAGCAACTAAGCCACCTTACCCAATAACACGGACTATTTTCTTCCCAATATTAGACAACAGCTCGTCCTTCTTGGACCTTATCTTCGCATACATACCCTTATTGAACTTGGTCGTCATTCCTACAAGGTAGAGATGATTATAATTAAAAATAATAAATAAATAAAAATAAAAAGAGGGAAGAGCAAATGTGAGTGAAGTCAATACTGACGAATCCTACACTTTCTCTTTTTTCCCTCAATTTCAAGGTTTCACTGGACGAGGCTGGAAGGCTCTGGTCTGAGACAATAGAAAGCAAGGGTTCTTGGATCAATGAAATCATCCCAGCTCTCGATCGTTTGTGCGTATTCGACTGCCTTCTGCACACGCTCCCTATACCTACTCTTGAGTTTAGATCGTCTTTTTTCTGCGTAAAACAGGAAATAAAGAGATCAACAGAGATAACAACAAACGAAACAAAACTTAATGGATGAAGAGAAGCAATGACGCACCTAAGGTCGGGGTTCCCCACCGACAACGCAACCTTGGAAGGTCCCCCTAAACCTTGCTAGAGGAAGTCTCAAAATCGTCCCCTGACACGAAGAAAAATCTTGACTTCCAGTACCTGAAGGATGAGGGCAAACTCCTAACAATCCTAGTTTTTCGTTCCCAGGGCACCAATTCGTAGTACCCATATTCCTTGGACGCTTTCAGACGATACAGGTAGATGAGTTCGTCTACCTTAATCATATCCCCATCATTAGCTGCCAGCTTGATCCCCATGCAGCTAACCGTTATCCTCCATGAGTTAGGCATTAGCTGCCCCGGAGCAATACCAAAGCGGTCCAAGAGCTCCATGAGGAAAGGATGAACGGGCAACCTCAACCCACAGAGGAAAGCAGACTCATACAAACATACTTCCCCGGGGAAGAAATTGCACTCCCGATCATCCTCGCCGGGCAAGTGAACCCTAACTCGCTCCGAAAATTGGAATCTACCCGCGAATCTACCTATTGTTTCAGCATCTAGCCCACACTTCTTCTCGAGGGTGTGAAAAACCCTAACTTCTCTAGGGCTAGAAATGGTTGTATCTACATCCATGGGACTATCGCTAGACGATAACCCAGTCACAAGTTCACTAGACCTGACCTCAGACATTTCCCCTTGCTCCCTCACCACGTTTTTAAACCAATCCTGCAACTGACGAAGCAAAGGCATAAATCAACCAAGGCGATGCTCAAACAGTTGCCCTCAAAGATGAAATCCTCTATATGAGGGAAATTACCTAAGGACCCTCCTAAACGTGCGAAGAGGAAGGAAATTGATGGGCAGATTGTTCTGATTTCGGAACTACTAACCATGGAAATCCAGAAAAACACAAAGGGAAATTCTACCAACCAAACCCCAAAAAAAAAATATATATATATATATATATCGAAGACAAACAAAAAGGAAAGGAGAAGCAGAAAGAAATCAGAAACCGCATTGCAACAAAAGAAAAAGAAAACAAGCAAAAAGAAGGAAAAAGAGAAGAGTTGTACCTTAAAAATGGTGAACAGGGGGAAGCACCACGGCGCACTGGTTCGAAGAAGAGTAGTAGAGTGAGAAAAGCGAAGGAAATGGAACAATGATTGACAAGTTTTTGAGAAAAGCAAAATAAGAAGGAGGAAAGGCTCAGAAAACTGAAAAATAGCAGGAAACCCAAGGGTCACATGAGTGGGAGCATTAAACTCTACCAGTCAAAGTGTGCCACGTAAGCCACAACCTGAAGAGCGCCGTCACTTTACATTTAATACGGAACGAAACCCCAAGAGTCAATTACAGCCCAAAAACTCTTCACATTCCACGGTCGTCACTACAAGTCACGACGACCACAAAATTGGGGGGCAGCTGACGGGACTGACGAAGTCATTTACCGAAGATGACATCCATGATACAGACGAAGATATCCCTGGATGAGAAAATTAGCACCCACGTCATGGACGAGGGTAGGAAGGCCATTCAATACGGCACAATTATACCCAGAACGGTTACAAGGCCAACTGTATGAACTGTTGGAGCACATTAAGGCCACATTACACAGCACCAAACGTTACCAAGAGGAGCATTAAGACCTCCATAACTGCCCCAACAGCTAGAAGCTATCAAAGCATATATAAAGCTCACACATTACCAAGTACAAGGTACATAGATAAAGAGAACACACAGTGATTTCTTTTATTCTGATATAGTATATTTTGTTAAGAGGATTTCTTATACTGACTTTGGCATCGGAGGCATTGTGGCAGGCACCGCACCGATGACCATCCTTGAGAGTACGTTCACACAGGCTGAAGATTGCTTCCATCTGACTACCTTGACTGACGAACTTACGCATCATCAAACACTATATCATTTTATTTTATTTTTTAGAAGGACTATATCTTATGGATTTACCTAAAAAATAAAATTGAAGTCAAGATTGCTTTAATTACAAGTTTGCCACAGCTTGAATTACATAGTACTTTATAGTATTATGAAAGCTAGATATCGTGTAAATTTTTTAAAAAGCTTTAATTACAAGTTTGCCACCTCTTTAATCACCGTGTAAAGACAGTCTTTTCTCTCTCTTAGTCGCTCAGCCTTTGCTCTCTGTCTCTAAGCATTAGAATGAGTTGTTACTTGAAATCTATGAGGGATCACTACAAATCTCGAAGCTAAAGCAATCTTGATCAAGAGCCCTATTTAATTTTTACTATGTTTTGGGCATCTAGTTTCATGAACTACATGAATGGTTTTGTTTGTTTGCTATCAATGTCTTTGAATTGAAGAAGCATTTTGTATGAAACAGAAAAATGATTTTTCCGTTGATTGGTTGACGGCAGGGATCATTTTAAATATGATTTTCATTTTTTAGGGACTACATTAGTAATGAAATCAATTTTGGAACCAAAATAAGAATTAACCCAAAATGTAGGGACAAAAATTGCATTTTTGCCTAAAAACAAAAATGTTGGGGGACATCCGAATGATTAATTTGGTCTTAAACATGGTTGTAAATGAGCCGAACCGAGTATTAAAACTTTAAGTTTGTTTATTTAACTTTATTTCAAACATCAGCTAAGCTCAAGTTTATTACCAAATAAGATTATATATTCAAGTTTGGTTCAATATAAAATTAATCCTTTAAATCTGATATATGTTTGCTTCTTATTTTCAGCATTGAATAGGCCATCTATAGGGATTTCCTGAAGTTTTGCTTTGAGAGATTTGAAGTGGGTGTGTGGTCCTCAATAGCAAAGTACTGTCTCTGCCAATGCTAAAGGGATGTCATTTGCTTCCTCTTTATATATCAGTTTCTTTCTATTTTCAGTTCAAAAATAAACCTCTCTCTCTCTCTCTCTCTCTCATTTTAGAGGCATGTGACTATTGATGCCAATTAGTTTAGTTAGTGTATAAGTACAAGCATTAATTGCAATTATTTATTAATTTTATGAAGGAAAATCCGAAAATGTAACCAGACCTTGATTATTAATATAATGGGAGATATGAAGCACAAGTTGCTACTTTGTTGTTGGGCATAACTTTTCATATATATATATATATATATATATATATATTTTAAGTATACAATTGGTGGTTTTTTATTTGACCAAACCTATATATATACTTGGCCTAACCAATCCCGGTGAACCAAAGCCATGCAGAACCAAAACCCAGGTGAATATTAGAGAAGTTTGAGTTGGTACCCCTGTCTCACTCGAATTTCTATAAATCCTAGTGCTTTTGATGATGGGTCTTCGTATTTGAACGACTCAATCTTAAGATTGTAATCCAAAGTATCCAAATTGCGTGCCGTGATATGGTTTTTGAATCTCTTGAGAGAGAGAGACACATAGACAAAGAATTTAAAATACATTTGCTGTTATTTTTTCCAATATATTACGTAACAAGTTATAAGACTATTTATATGTATTATTTAAACAAATTACATGACTTATTAAAAAAGTCATGTGACTAAACCACCTTATAGGTTGGAAAAGGGGAGCATATCACCTGCGTATTTATAATGTGCAATTTTTGCAATTCAATTTAGTTGGTCCAATCAAAATTAAACACAAGTTAACTCCATCTTAACAAAACTAATATAATTTTTTTTCTTCTCAATTAACTCAAGACTCTCCCGTCCATCTGCTTCTCATCACTCTCCCATTAACCCCAATGACCCCTCCCACCTCCCATGCTCTCTAGTCCTCCATAATATCCAAACCCAAACATCCCAACTGTTCAAACCCACACCAATTTCCTTGCTTCTTGATGCGTGGGTGTACATAAATCTATATAATATCGAAAATTTAAAGCATAACATTTATTATTATTACGCACCTTTTGAACCGCATCAACTTAGCATGTCGGTCCATTTTGATCAACATAGATCCACTTCAGTTTATTCAATTTAATTTGGTCCATTTCAATCCACAGGTCCATTCATTTTGGACTAATTGGGCTTTAAATTGATTCTTTTTTTAAGTTGCCTTTTTCGGTTTTGGGCTTAAAAATTCAAAAAAAAAATTCTTAATTTTTGAATTGAAAAGCATGATATTTTATTTTATTTTATTTTATTTTATTTGAGCCTAACTCTTTAGTTTTCAACTTTTTTTAAAAAAAAAATGTTCTTGTTCTTAGAATTAAATGAATATTTATGTCTCACAAGTATAAAATCCAAAGAGAGAAGAATGTGAAATATTTTGACCAATTTATGAATTTTTTTTTCAAGATATATACAATATCTAAAAAAGTTACAATATCAAGTATTGCAAATAAAAAACAAAAAAGTCGATATGGAAAATATCGGTGAATTATGGGTCTTGTTGATTCACTCCAATATCGATGACAATTGATAACTAATGATTGCTAAGATTTTCATTTTCAACAAAAGCAAATTACAGAGAGTCAGACACTTGCCTTGCTGTCTCTGTGCCGCATGTCCATATGGTCCACTGTGGTTTTGCCTTTATGTTCACGTATAACATGTCGACATTCTGATCCCAATCCCCTTTCTACTTTTTGCTGAATTGATCCCAATCCCATAAGGGAAATCTTGTCCAAATTTGACTTTTAACATGCTCCAAGTTCATCCATTCACTTCCATGCAGTCAGGTCCTCGCACATTATTTCACATGGCTCTTGTCATTTTATGTAGACTGTCTTTTTTGGATTCTGGAATTCTCTTTTTATGTTCTATATAAGTTGAAGCAGAAATTCAATCAAATATCTACTTTTCTTAAACTATAGATATCTATAGTTCTCGACCCCATTTCCTCATCCTTTTTCTTTCTTTACCTACAGTTGTTTCAGGATGAGCTGGTGGTGGCTTTTAGATCCATTGGAGCTGCAAAGGTATAATTATAAACTCCCTCACTCTTTATATATACACGAACACATGCTATTATGAATTTTGCACAAGGTACCAAACACTAAGTTGGTTAAAGCAAGAGCAATAACAATAACCATAAAAACAAGAAGAAGATAATATCTTTCTAATACTCTCTCTTTCTTTATGTACATTGTAGAAGAAATCCGAGGAAGATCATGAAGCACGACGAAGCTACCGAAGTGTAGGCTTAGTGATTGGTGTCACTGGCATTGTGGGTAATAGTCTAGCTGAAATATTACCACTCTCAGATACCCCAGGTGGGCCTTGGAAAGTCTATGGTGTGGCACGTCGTCCACGCCCAAATTGGAACAAAGATTACCCTATTGAGTAGATCCAATGCGATGTCTCTAACCCCAACGAAACTAAAACCAAACTTTCCCAACTCACCGATGTGACCCACATTTTCTATGTCACCTGGGCTAGTCGGCCCACTGAGGCCCAAAACTGTGAAATCAACGGTATCATGTTCCGTAACGTGCTACATGTGGTGATCCCCCATGCGCCAAATCTCAAACATGTCTGTCTCCAAACAGGTATCAAACACTACACTGGACCCTTTGAAACCTTTGGCAAAATCGAATACCATACCCCACCTTTTACTGAGGACATGTCATGTTTGAATGTGCCCAATTTTTATTACACTTTGGATCTTGGAAGATATTTTGTTCGAAGAAGCTTAGAAAAGAGAGGGTTTGACTTGGTCAATCCATGGGCCTAATACAATATTTGGATTTTCACCTTATAGTCTGATGAATATAATCAGGACACTGGGTGTTTATGCGGCTATATGTAAACACGAGGGGTTTCCTTTGAAATTCTCGGGGAATAAAGAGTTTTGGGAGTATCACAATGTGGCTTCGGATGCTGATCTTATTGCTGAGCAACAAATTTGGGCTGTGATGGATCCTAATGCAAGGAATGAAGCCTTTAATTGTAGCAATGGGGATGTGTTTAAGTGGAAGCATCTTTTGAAGGAGTTAGCTGGGCAATTTGGGATTGAGAATTATGGGTTTGCAGAGAGTGAGAAAGTGAGCTTAGTTGAGTTGACAAGAATAAAGGTCCAGTGTGGGACGAGATTGTGAGAGAGAATAAGTTGCAACTTACAAAGTTGGAGAAAGTTGGGACTGGGTGGTTTGCAGATTTGGTGTTAAAGGGAGGGGATATTATGAATAGTATGAATAACAGAATAAGAGCAAGGAGTATGGATTCTTGGGGTTTAGGAACTCCTAGAAATCGTTGGTTGCGTGAATAGATAAGAATAAAGCTTACAAGATTGTGTCTTAAAAAGAAAGAAATGTGAATATCCTTCTTGAATATGGAATGTTTTTGCTACTGTTTGATACAATAATCATCCAAGGAAAACATGTTTTAAATCCTTTTTCTCTGTGTTTACTTTTGCGTATGTGTACCAATTTGTATGTTTTAAATCCTTTTTTTCGTTGTAAATTTTCCTGTAATGACATGTATGAAATGTATAATGAAATGTATTTTCCTAAATAAGAAAACAATACCATTGTACATACATTACTTTTTTCCATACCGTTAAGGTTATAATTTGTGATAAGTCTTACTATTAATTTTATACAAGCCCTTCGCTAACACAAAATGTTCACACCAATAACAACTCACCGTGATAAATTGTGAAGTTATCTGTATCTATTGTCTATGTGGTAATATAGAAGGCAGGCAAAGGTTTTCAGGCCCAAGGGAGGTTAGTGTCCTAAGTCACGCACATGGACTTGACAAACAAAAGACCATGTTACTTAAATGCAAATCACACTATGATGCCATTGTTGCCAGAGTAAAGACTTTAGCTAGTAATTGATTATGCGCTTAAAAGAAAGACACTTTCAGATTTTCTTCATCCATTAAATGTATTCCATAATTGTTAGAAGCTAAGGAATTACCTTTCCTCCATCATAGATCACCTTGAGGTACTTGCTTCCCACTAGAATTACAGCTCTTTTGAATCCGTTCTCCTCTTTGCAACCAAACCAAAGCCTATCTAATTTGCTAGTCCATCGACATGCATTAACCAAAACTTTAGCAATGATCTTATTGATCACATTGTTCAAACTCAATAGGTCTGTAATTTACCAAAGATTCAGGATTGTTGGTTTCAGGTTAAGGATTTCGGCAAATGAGCAGAATGTAGAAAGCTAAATCAGCTATGCTCAACAAGTTGATAAAAGATAATGCAGAAAGAATTTTTGGTGATGAAATGGTTTGGACCATATAGGGCATGATTCAAATAAATGTAAAGAAAATTAGACAGAGAACTAGATATTGGACTTTGTGGAGCCTAGTTGTGTTTGATCCAGTTGACGATCCGACCCGACTTGAAATAATATTGCGTGGTTTTTAATGTGAGATTTTCTGAAGCTTAGTCCATGGAGTGGTGGCTTGGGCCGACAGGCCCAAGGAAAAAATTTTGGCCCATTTTGTAGTTCATTGTGAATCCTGTGCGCAAGATATAAAAACCGTTTTTGGTGATTAGGGTTTCGGCCTTGTTGTTGTTTTTGAGAGAGAGAAACACTGTAGCCGCACTTTGTATTTTTCCCTGATAATAGTGAAATCCCTGCAACTCCGTGGACGTAGGCAAATTGCCGAACCACGTAAATATTGTCTTGTGCATGTAATTGTTTTCTTTTGACGTGTGTTTTTTCTCTATTTTTTTGTTTCTCACGTTTTGGGAATTTTAGGTTAAATTCCCTACAGTAGATTATTTATTTTAGAGGATAAAGCTTTGTGAGCGTCGCACATTTTAATTGTTCAAGTGAAATAGTTGAATTGTAGCTTATAGCATGCTTTCTGTACAAATGAGGCCGATGTAAGATTTGAACTTATTTATATTGGACTACCTAAAAATTTTCCCTTTTTATGTGCATGGGAATTGAAATGAAAACTTTTTCTTAAAATTAGGGCTAATTCATATACACTCCTTGTGAAATTATGTTTTGAAAACACGATTTCAGTTATAATTATAAAACATGATTTCAGCTGACGTGGCATTGTGCGTCCCGCACACCCAATGTGTACTATTACCATTCTAAAATTAGGGATACCAAGAGCAACCAGACCTAATTGTGTGCAGTAAAACATGGAATTATTATTGTTATTTTGATGAAAAGCCGTGAGCTTATTATGGCTTTGCAAATGGACTATGGAAGTATAATCCTAGAGTTGAACTGTATTTTTTTGTGATTTCCGTGCAAACATTACAACATTATTTCAACTTTGTCTGCTCTTTTTTTGGATTGCAGGAAATTATTGAATAAGCCGTTGAAGGTGGTCACTTAATACACCTACCTTACCTTTTGGCCCTCTCAAGGGAATACAACATGAGATAGCTCATGATTGATGTTAGTTTCCACTATTTTTGTATCAATGATTTGTTTGGGATTGGAGGGCATGGATATCCGTCAAAGTGTTCACCTTCACTTCCAAGGTGGTCACTCAATACACCTATCATGTTAGCCACCTTAGTTTTTCCCTCTACTGGTCAATGATATGAACTATTTATTTATTTATTTGATAACAATGAACTATTTATTTTTGACACTATACTAGGGATCATTTTGGCACGTTAAACAAACGTTATGAACCAAAATGATGGTTATACCTAAAATTAAATGAATAAACTATTAATACTCATTTTGTTTGCAACTCCACTTTCCCAAACTTTGGTAAGCGTCATTTCTAATTTTAATAATAAAAGAAAGAACTTGAAAATTTGAAAAGTTCTTGACAAATCTAAACTAAAAAAATTAAAGCAGTAAATTTTTTAGATTTCAATTAGCTCAATTGATAAAATCTCTTAATCTCGAATGAGATCTGTTATTTAATGGCTTACGTCAAAAATTAATTGGTAGCTTGTTATAATAAAAAGCAATCATCACATAGCAAACAACATAAATTTAAAATATTATCTTATCTCAAAAAAAAAAATTAAAAAAATAATAAAAGGAAAAACAAAATCAAAATGGCCCCACATGAGGACGATGAGAAGGATTGGATATTTGGATTGTGGAACGAAGGATCAAATTGTTATTTTGGAAAACATGAGTGGCTATTCCCGTAATTTCATTTAGCTCTTTCTACAAAATCATAAAAACGGGAAAAAAAATTTACACAGGAAAGAAAACCCTTCAATCGCAAAGCAAATAATATTATGGTGCTTACAAATTTCAATGGAGCTGGTATCGGATTTGGTACGTTCTGTTATTTGTATTTCTAATGCATACAATTATTCAAACCAATTCATTTCACAGACCCTTTTTTTTTTGTTAGGTTGTTTTGGTCTGTAACTAATTTTGCAATCCTCTGTGACATTCTTGTGTTCAGGTTTCGGTGTCGGTTGTGGTTTCGGAGTTGGCTGGGGTTTCGGAGGTCTGTACTAATTTTATCGCTTTCAATTTCACAAACTTTTAATTTTGTTTTCCACATTTCAGTCTTTTAGATTATTCAAATTTATTTTTTTCTTAGTTGGGTGTGCATAGGTTATGTTTAATCTTAGAGCATATGGTTAGTGTGTAATTGAATTTCGTTCACAAATCATAGTTATTTGGAAACATTATGAGCATTTTGGCTCAGTAAACAACAACAACAACAACAACAACCAAGTCTTAGTCTCGTTTTGGGGCCGATTAAACAACAACAATCAAGTCCTGGACTCATTTTGGGGTCGATTATGGATCCTCAACATACTAGTCAAGGTCGGAACTTGTATTTTAAAAAAAGAAAAGAAAAGATCTGGGCATGTTAGATTGACTAGGCCTTATTGCTTGCCAAAGATTTAAAGCATGTGTTCATTACAATTTACAGAATATGAAGAAAGGTGTTTACTGTTGTTTTGTTTGAAGCATTCTTTCTAAAGATTAAAGCATTTTGCTTGGGGTCATTTGATTGAAATATAAGTGGACGATCATATAAATCATCATGTCATCTAATGAGTTGAAGAAGGTTTCTGTAAATTGGTTTAGGGGATAGTTGTGTTTTGTCTAGTATGCTTATCGCAACAATGAAACAGATCATCTATGAAGTGTGTCCTTCTTTCACTTAAAAGGGTGATTTTGGTGGGGAGGTGCATTTAGGCTTGTCTTTCATCTCGTGATTCTGGTTTATCTCATTAGACTAATTTGGATCCTTTCTAGCAAAGGATTTTTGGTTTTTTGGGTCTTTGCCATTGATTCGAAGTTGTATTGTATCTTCTTGATATCAGTTGATAATACTTAAATAGGTGCATTGATATCTCAGTCTTGTGGAATAGAAAATGTTAGGTGTATCAACTTATAGATGTGACTGGAAAGAATTTCTATCTGGTTCAGTGCACTTCAACTCAATCTTCACACTGGAAATGAAGTTAGACTTAGCCCTAACAGGTACTTCTGTAGACATAACTACATCTGAGACCTTGGCCATTTAATGTTGGAGATTTTCCAAGGATAGGTGTCCAGGTGAAGTTAATGGAATCTATTTGTGGTTGAGGGAAAATGGACACTGAATGAAAGAAAAGCTAATTACAGTTTTTTCTCAAGGGGGTTAGATTTGGCCAGGTGAAATAATATAGGCATTTCAGTTGAAGGCAACTTAGAACTATTAGTTGAGGTATTGGAAAGCTGAGAGTTCGACATGTAGTGAAAACTAGTAGCTCAAGGTCAAGCAGCAGTGTCCATTTAGTCATGTATCACTTCTATGTGGACAATTGGTTACAAATTCAAATAATTTTCCTAGTAAGGAGGCAACTGGCAGGTTCTTGATGTTTGGCTTAGACACATATTTGCAATCTTAGATTTAGAATGGTTTTATTTTTCATGCACCTGTAGGAGCCACCTTTTAATTTCTGTGATTTTTTCAAATGCATTCTTACTTTGAACGCAAATAATGGAACTTATTTTGAAATTCTTTGATTATTTATTTTTCTGTTACCAAACAGCTGATTTGTGATATTTCTTTCTGCAGGCATGCCTGTGAATATCTTGGGCCTCGGTGTAGGTATGCAATTAACACCCTCTTGATTGAAACAAAATATTTAGTCAATCCATCATAGTTATAACTAAGTAATGGAATGTGTTGTGTTTGTTTTAACACATCGCTGTTCACTTAGTCAATGACATTAGAATTTTGTTTTAAAGGTGGAGGCTGTGGGGTTGGACTAGGCCTTGGATGGGGCTTTGGCACTGCCTTTGGCAGTAAGTATCGAACATCTAGGGTCACGTTTCAAGGTATGGAATTTGACAAAAAGGATCATAGCGATGGTGCATCATTCAAAGTGTTATCAAAAAGCGCCCGGGAAGTTCGTGCTTCACAATAGCTTTGCATTTTGGAATCTCCTCTTTAATGTAATGACTGAATAGCGTATTGTACTCAATGTAGAAGGCTGCCAAGTGCAAATTTAGAGCTTTTCGCATCAAATTGGTTCTTCAGAAAGATTACATTGAACTGATTTTTTTAAACAGGAGGAACTTGTGAGGATGGTATAAATGTATTTGAACATCTTGTGAAATAAAAATTGGCACATAAATCCTGAAGATGATCATGAGGCTTGAGTAATCCATTGTTTCATGCATGTAATGCTTCCTTCATATCTTCAAATTTGAGTAAGGTAATGATGCTTTCATAACAAAAGAAACCAATATAAAACCAGATTACTCTCCATGATGATTCATAGCTATTTTGGAAAAATCTACATGGTTTACAGAATTTTTGGACAATATTAGTTAGCAGATGGACCCTACTTATAGTTAGCTGTGGTTCTGCATGGATAGTGCCAATTGCTTCAGTGGCGCTTCTTCTTTCATGGGAGCATGGGGCTACGGCAAAGTGGAGTGTGTGAACCCCAAGAATCTTGAATCAAGCAACAAACCGTCTTACACGCTATATATTTTGATCCAAGAAATGCTTTCACATATGCTTTATGGCAATACATTGGCATAGGTGAAAAAAACTAGTGTCATTGAAGGTCAACAAATTACGTTTGTAACAATGGAAACTACAAAATTTTAATTTAGAATGGCACAAATTCTAATATATATTACTTAATTATCCTTTAATTAAACGTGAACGTGATAACAATAATATTAAAATTTGCACTCATATCTCTCATTGATTGAAAATAATAATAATAATAATAATAAAACTCCAAAAAAACATTAATAAAATAAACTACCTATCTACTCGGCAATAAAAATAAATATATAAATAGAAGTCACCTGCTCTGATCGTGACATTCCGAATTTCCAACAAATCATCATGTTCCAAATTGAAACTTTTAGTTCAAAAATCGAAAGTACTAGGCACCTCAAAGTCTACACTCTACACCCACGTGAAAAATCGAAAAAGATGACTAAATAATATATCCTCACCTTGCAGTCCATGGTGCTTACCAACCCCTCCTTGTAGTTGGGCGTGCATGGAGCATAGTGCTTACCAAACCCCTCCTTTCTTTTCCTACAAATTCCACACTCACTTCTTACTAGTTAAAATCAACATCAAGTTTCTCACAATCTCACCCACTTAAAACACATCAATACGCACCGATTTAGAATCAAGTAAACTATGGCAGAAAGAGTGTTCACCCTCTCCCAGGTTGCCCAGCACAAATCGAAGAAAGATTGCTGGTTTGTCATCAATGGAAGAGTAAATCATCCTCTCTCTCTCTCTCTCTCTCTCTCTCTCTCATGTGTTCAAGCTGGTCATAAGAAAGATTAACTATTTTTTCAGGTATTGAACGTGACCAAGTTTTTGGAGGAACACCCAGGAGGAGATGAGGTGCTGATAGAGTCAGCAGGTAAGGATGCCACCAAGGACTTTGAGGTTATAGGACACAGCAAGGCTGCTCAAAACTTGCTCCGGAAATACCAGGTGGGTGTTCTTCAAGGACACACTTTCAAAGATGAAGACTCCAAGGAAGTTCCCTCCAAGGAGTCCAAGAAGAAAGAGATGAGTGCTTTTGTGATCAAGAATGATGGCATACCCAAGTATGCCGCTTTTGTCGAGTTCTTTGTCCCACTCCTGGTTGCTGGTTCCTTCTTCTGTTACAGATACCTTACCAGAGCAACCCAGATCACCTATTAGATCTTCTCTTCTAATAATCAACCACTATCCATAATTATCTCTGTGTTTGTCTACTTTTGAGAGCTCTATCTACTAGAAGTTTAGCTCTTAATTTATGGATGCTCGTATTGAATAAATGCAATGATGGAAATGATGATCGATTTAGAAACTATTGTGCTACTAGATGCTATCTTATGTCTCTAGCTAAAAAGGAGGAAAAAAAAATGCTTTCTCATGTTAATACTACCATATTTCACAGGACAAGCGTGAAAATTACATATATGAAAGAGGGACATGTATCATGCGTTAAATATGGCCATTCATGAAAAATGCATACCCCTGGTGTGAAAGCGTGTACAGTGTATATCAGAAAGCGTGAATCAATAATTTTCCAATTATATAGCAGTGTTCAATGTAGATGCGTTGGTTTTTGGAGGGATTTTTGCACTGCACTGTCCTTTTTGGGGTTGGCTTTTCAACTCAGTGCAATTGGTTTTTTCGGCATTCATTCATACAGACATCCAATGATTCAACAACAAATAATCTAGAAATGAAACTCACAGTCTGCAAATAGCAACAAATATTGAGAATGCTAGTTGCAGCAAACATTCGAAACCATCTCTCTACAACCTCTCTAAGATATTGATCTGATTCGGACTGATCAGTTAGATAAACGAAAGCTAACAAAAACAAATGGAAGTTAACATCTACTCCTACTAATCAATTAGATAACATGAGCTAATCAACGTTCTTATAACCTAGTGATTCTCTTCACCTTTTGGGTGAAAGTTTGAGATTCAATCCACCATAGGTGTAGGATTTTTGGGGTTAGAAAATCTTCTACTACTAGATAAAGCAAGCTAATAAATGCTAGTGATGACCAAGTAATTGCATACAAAACTCGTCGCTAGATCCCTGGCCATCCCCAAGTGGAATCCAATAAAATTGCACCAGTGGAGAACATTGATGTAATCTGTACCAACTACTAACAAGATGACAAAAATAGTTGAGCAGTCAATAGTCATGCGATGAACGGAGAGGATAAAGTCCGCTCATACTAATGTTTTGCTGCTTTCTTGTTATATCAATGATCTGATGCAGTTTCCCTACCATACATACTATATCCATTATCCAACGGAAACTTACAGAACAGATTACAAACACAAACAAGGACAAAGGCATTTAAATCTCAGTCTTTCAACTACATATTTACACAATTGTCTTCATTAAGAGTGTTTGATGTACCAACTACATACACGTCTCAATATTTATGCAATTGCAAAAGCTACACAAACAGGGTCAGTTACAAATACAAATGCTTATATATTTTTACATCATTATGTAGCAGAAAGTTAACATGTTTTAAATTGCAACCTTATGCCAACTTTCTTTGCCGTCTCCATGCCTCATATGATATACAACGGAGTTTACCCCTCATTGAAGAAATCAAAATTGGAAAGGAAATAAATATAAAATAGCTAAATAAAAGAGTGGGGAGGGGAGGGGATGTTAAAAATGCTAGGGTGTTAACTCTGAAGTAATCACCTAGTACTTGCATGTTTAAAACATGATACCGTGTGTAAGAAAAAGACAAGAACTACCTTTCATCTAGAACCAGTGACAACCTAAACAATGTGTATTACATTCCCGAAGATCCACCGATGCAAATACTGCCACAAACTACAAAATGCCAGACAAACATGGGTAGATCCTTCTACACTGCACGCAGTGCAATTAAAACTGCAGAGAGAAACAAAAAGCATAAGCCTCTGTAAAAGAAAAGTTCCAAGGACACATAACCCCCCACCCCCCTTTGCTAATTATAGAATTATAGAAAGCTTTAATCCAATTTTGGGTACTGAATTGCAAGGAACTTTAAAATTTTGAGCAAAAAACCAAATCCTAAATTTTCCAACAATGATAGATAACAGCAGCCTTAGACAGTACAACATACCGAAAGGCCAAATTATAAATTTTCAATAATGAATAAAACAAACAAATTATACTGGTTTTTTTTTTTTGAGAATTACAAATTATACAGGGTTGATATACAAAGTTCAGACAATTGGAGCTGAGCAACAGCAGCATCTTTGCATATCATAGTAGAAATTAAAAATCCTTGCTAATATATACTATTCTAGGGGTAAAATCTCCTTGTAGTCCATTTTCAAAGATTCATGCAGAGCAATGTGGTTGAATGCAGTACAAATTGGCTAAAAAAAAAATATGTGCCACAATAAGCCATTAATCACAATTTTTCCTGGACTATTACACATAAAAATGATTCCACATATGTTATATACGTTTTTCCATCACATTGAACGACTTTTCACATAAATACAGTTCTCGATTGTTCAGCGCCATTGTTTGGCTTTCTCAATTTTGGTGTGTGTGGCCCCCATTCCATTATCACTTTCAATTTTCCATTTGCTAAATTAGTAGTAGAACACACATTCAAACAAGCTTTCAGAAATCACTCAAAAATGCATAAGAAAATGACCTTTGAATTAGTAATTATTGGTGTGGAAATGAGGAAGGCATCTTGTAAACAAGTGTTATGGTAGGCTAGGTAAGCTGACTAGTGCCACATTACTCTAGTGTCTTCCTTCAACAGAAACCAGGAAAATAAACAGCGCTTGCTGACATGCTATAATCCATTTAATTTGCAAAATCATTGATGTGATAGAAACAGATCAGACTTTAAAGTTTTGCTTTCATATCTTTCAACCCTATCCATATCATTTGGAACCATGGGAATAGGTGTTTGCAAATCACGAATCTCAATCCAGGATGCAAACTATCATCTTATAGTCCTTCCTGCTAAATCATGAGTGAAGTTTGAGATAGATAAATGTACGAAAAGAAACTTAACCATGTGCAAGCCATGGTGATTTGTAAAAAAGAACTAACATGGAAACATTTTTGGTAATTTTATCACACATACAATTTTGACAACAGATGTGGCAGGTTTCAAGTTCATAGACAAGGCTTGTTAATCATAAAATATGCTTATATTGCATCATCAAAAACTAAACAGGATATCCAATAACAAAACATAAGTACCTACCCAAAAATAACAAAACATAAGAACCAAGAGGTACATGCAAGGAGAGGGGGATGTATAGAAGTGTGCATGTATGGACATCTGAGTGAGATGAGGTTAATAACACAAGAAAAACAGTTTGTGGAAGATTCAGGAAATCTTACCAATCAAGCAGAGGAGAAAAACAATCCAAAAAGTTACTTGAACAGGCCGGCTATATTGCATCAGGTACTGAGACCTTTGGAGCTGCCTCTGAATAGCTCCATACCAGCCATAAAGTTGCTTATCATAACAATCATCACAACTATCCAGGCAACTCTTACTTTTTTCATAGCATATAATATTTCCCTTTTAGAAAAAGTAGGTATTAAATCAATATTAATATGACTCAGAAAGCATAGAAATCAAAAAGCCGACTTCAAAAACAGTCTTAAGCTCAGAAAAAAAATTAAACACACACCCTAGGCAATTGAGGAGGTCGCAATAATTCAGTATCAGCTTCTTGTTGGCGATCCATTGCCTTCCACTTTCTGAAGCCATTCTTTGACAATTTCAACTTGGATACAGATTCCAAGGAATTTAGGAATCCTGAAAAACTTGGTATCTTCCGTACAGGTAACACAGTCTGCCCATTTGACTGTTGGCATTCCTCATCAGGAACCAAAATCTTCCAAGCACCAATGTCAGCACTAGCACTAGCAGTCCTCCTATGCCCAAGTGACTTACCATCCACAGCCTCCATAGAACCGCACTCAACTGAATGGCGCGAGTTTTTTGTAAAATCAGCTGCAGAATCTCCATTCTCAGTATCCCTTCCATGACTTTTTACATTACTTTTGTTTTCGTATGTTGTTGATGGTCCCGAAAGAAACAATGCAAGTTCAATGCGTTCTCCTTCGTCTAAACGCACCCAAGGCAACGACGCCTTGCCCTGTGAAGTAGCTGATTCCTGTAATGAATTTTCAACTTTCGAAACCAGGTCTTCAATTGCAACAATAAATTCACGGTGCCTGCCTCTTGCATCGTCATTTGATGAGCTTTTACCATAACTTGACCGGACAGCCCGTTCAAACTCCTCCAACTACATTACCCACCCAAATTTATACAATTAGACATTGACACTATACCTATTAGGATATCTCCACCATAGAATTACAAAAGTCCTATCCATCAATTTTGCAATGCATAGAATGAATTTTTCCACATCATCAACATTTAAATCAAACATTAACTATTACCATTGGTGTAGACCACTCAATTACAAATGAATTGATAGGATAGTGGAGGAGTTACCTAAGAACTTTAGAGGATCCTAATCCTCACTATACTGATACAAGTACAGCCAGAGTCAAATGAATATCCAACATACACGCTCACACACGCACACGCACAAAACTGGGAGATTACCTGCCATTTGGTGGTACCAAGGACAGTTTGAAGATCCCGGCGGAGTTCTTCCGAATCCCACACACCAGAATTTTCTTTCTGCGCATGAACCCATGTTCTATACGTGGATTCCATCCTTCACAACCATAAAAAGAAAAAAAAAATTAATTAAACAAATTTACACAAAATTAACAACAAACAAGCTCAAACTCAGCAATTTCTGAATAAGAATCTGTAGTAAATAACCCTAAAAATGTGGCCCCAAAAAAAAAATCTTAATCATAAGCTACTCAATTAAATCTGGGGCCTCAAAATGTGCTAATTAAACCATGTAACATGATTTTTATGCCAAAAAATTGCAACCTAAAACATACGAATCACAATTCAAAACTCGAAGAAACAATTATTTTAACAAAAAAGAAAAAAAAAAAAAGGTTACCTGTCGGCAGATTCTTGAACTTCTTCGGCGGCAGAAAAGAATGGATCCTTTTCCCACCGATCGAAACTCGAAGCCATTTTTTTTCTTAAAAATTAAAAATAAAATCACTAACTCCGAAATTGAAAAATAGCTATAACCACATTAATGTCTATACGAGGAGAAACTGAAGGAAGAGAAAAAGAAATTCCCTAGCTAATGGTGTTTTGTAACAGAATTCGGTAGTACGACATTTTAATAGAACAAATGGATAAGAGACTAATAAAGTGTCTGATAAAAGTAATGTTAGGAAAAACCGAAAACAATATTAATAAGGAAAGTAGTATTAGGTTTCGTTTTTTCGACGATCCAACGAAGTCGGTGGAGAGGAGAGGAAAGTTATCGGCTCAGATATTATAAATTATAGTACCGTCCTTTTTTTTTTTTTTTTATTCGGCTCGTTGTCGCGGTTTTATTAAATAACTATAAACGTTGTCGTTTTATGACAACAGTGGGTGTTTCAGGACACTATTGTGGTCAAAAATCAAAATTGGTGTACAACAGGCTTCAAAATTGACTTGACTCGTGCGAATTTTTTTTTTAGAGACAGACTAGTGTCACAACTTTTGTTATTAAGGGTGGGTTAAAAGGATTTTAATTTAGCTCACAACTTTGTTAGACATGTTAGATATATTAGCTGTTTTTTAATGTAAATGAAGGATATTTTATCACACATCAATAATGTACTCTTAGCTAATTTTGGCTAATTTTTTATTTAATGAAATCCATAGGTCTTTTTGCACCCAAAAAAAAAAAAATTTAAAAAGGTTTTTAAGGTTTCGTAGTATTTATGAGATCATGAGTTTTAAATCTCTTGTCAATATTTTGAAGCCAGATTTAAGAGATTCCTTTAATATGTGTGGGATGAAAGACTCCATACAACTGATGGAATAGTCAAATACTTAAAGAGATCTAGATATTCTTATTTGTAAAAAATAAAAATAAATAAATAAATAAATAAATAAAAACAACATCAACAACAACTTTCAATAGTTGACTATAAGGAGCAGTGAAAAAATTGTGAATCTATGTAAAAATAATTGTTTATTGTTCATAGTTGATTATTTCATCAAATTGTAATAAATGGTGTGATCATAGGGGTGTTGGAGTTTTTGAAGCCTAGCCACCTTGAAAAGACCCTTACTTCTATTGTAGTTCACATACCTAATTCTTGGTCTCATTGTGGATTCTAGTTAGCTCAACTGGTAAAGTCTCTGATGATTGAATAAGAGATCTGGGGTTCAATACCTGCCTACACTAAAAACTAATTGGTGTTTTGGTATAATGATAAAAAGCATTATTAGGAGCAGATGCATTGAAACTCTCTCTCAAAAAATAAAATAAAATAAAAATAAAAATTCTTGGCCTTATTGGCTATAGTAGTTTGTTTAAAAACATTATGTATACGGCATTTATGGCCTTTTGGCTAAAATCAAGTGTTTAATGTGTGTTCTTATCAATGTATTGTTGTAATATATGAATGTTGTTGTTTTTTTTTTTTTTTTTTTTTTTTTTTTAAAGGGGGAATATATGAACGTTGTTAATATGCTTAAAAGACCTCTTTTACAATGTAGGGCTAATTAACAGTTAAGTAGTTATGTTGACAGTTGGATTCGTCCGTTCCATTATGGCTTTGGTGGTTTCGTAGCAGTTTAATAGTTTTATTACAGTATAATTTTGATGTTATCACTAGCAACAAAGACGAGTATTTGAGCTGTGTACCACAAGTGTGATGGAAATAAAATAGTAGTATGTGTAAGCAACTTAAATGCATTAAGGGTTTAAAATATCATAGTATTGAGTCCTTTTATTGTTTATACTTAGATGGTATAAAATGATTCCATATGTATAGTTGTGAAGACCCGTAAAGACCCATAACTAATTGAATTGGGGATATTAAATTACAATGAAGTGTAATTTGCTATTAGTTGTGACTCATCAGTCTCCATCATATTAACTAGCATGTAGTCCGTGCTTACGCACGGAAATATTAACAATTGTGATGATAAGGTATTTATCTTGGTAGATTCAGTTTCCACATTGAGCATTATGAATGGAGGTAACTTAACACCAACATTTAAAAATCAAATTGGACACATAGCACAAAATTAAACTACAGTTAGAAATTAATTTGATTTGATTTGAATTCTAAAATTGAACTTCAACTTAATATAATATATATGATTATATTTTTGTCCACTTTTAACAAATTAATAAAATCTTAATCCAGACACACTAAAAACTATTAAAAAATAAGAACTAATCATTGAGTTTGGAATCTTCTTAGAGGCGCCAATAAAGCGCTAATGTATGAGAGTGTGAAGCAAGGAAGAGTGGGATTGAACATTGTATTTGAACCCATTCTTGCTCTGAGAAATCCGTAAGGAGGAGAAGAGGGCAGTGTGCGGATCTAGTTGGTAGAGGTTGAGAGAGGACGAGACATGGGAAGACAATATGGAATTAGGAGGAGATGATGTTCTACTTTTATAGTCTTTCTCGTTGGACTCCTTGGTTCTGGTTGTGGGATTAGAAGAGTTCCAAACTCTATTGAGATTACCCATAAAAGTGTGCAGGTGAGATGTTCTTACTTAGGCCAATGCGTATTATCATTGTGATTTTCTTGACTTTCGTGTTAAATGTTAATACATCATTTATTTGGGCACAAAAATTAGAAAATTTAGATAAGATACATGACATAAAATTGGAGTCCAATTTATAATCTCCATAAAAGTGTGCAGGTAAGATGTTCTTGCTTAGACCAATAAGCATTATCATTGTGGTTTTCTTGGCTTCCGTGTTAAATGTTAATGCATCATTTATTTGGGTACAAAAATTAGAAAATTTAGATAAGATACATGACACAAAATTGGAGTCAAATTTATAATCTAATTAGATTTTTTTTTGAGTTTTGATTAGGACAAGTGGCACAAAATTGAGAATCCAATTGAAATCTAATTGGATTTTCTCTCAGTTTCACCTATTATTATTATTATTATTATTATTATTATTATTATTATTATTATTATTATTATTATATATATAGATTAGGGTTTACTATTTTGTTTTACTCGAAATAGATTGGTTAATTGTTAAGAAATAATTTTGTTACTGCTATACACTTTTTGTGTGATGGTCACTCACAAGTACTTGTGAGATGTGAGCCAGAGTTTAAATTTCCAAAAAAGAACATTATACACATATACACTTAGATTATATTATGGTCACTCACAAGTACTTGTGAGATGTGAGCCAGAGTTTAAATTTCCAAAAAAGAACATTATACACATATACGCTTAGATTATGTTAGAGTAGAATTTCTATATTGTATAAAAAAATAATAATAATTTTTTCAAATCTATGTATGTAAACAATGACACGTCGTTTGATATATATTTTATTAAAAATAAACAATACTAATCAACTTTAAATGATTCTTACGATTTAAGAGCACAACTATTCCTATATTTAATTTGATTAGTATTTTTATTTTTCTTATTTTTAGAATTAATTAGTAATATATTTAGATTCTAAGGAATATGAGAATCTATATTTGGTTTATTCCCAAGAATATTATAGGAATCATTTATTATTTCCAAAATGTCCTTAGATTTTTATTTTTATTTTTTATAATCAATGTCCTTAAATTTATAAAGACAATATCAAGACACTTTTTTTTTAAAAATATTTTTTTTACAAACAACTAATGAGAAAAATTATATAAAGTATAGTATAACATTTCGTATAATACAAAAATAATAATTAAAAACTATTGTTCTTCATGGCATATCACAACGCCATGTCTTGTTAATAATATTAATTTACTTTCTTTTGGCATTTAACCCAATCACAAAGAGGAAATACAAAGAAATAAAATATCACATTTCATTTTATTTTATTTTTGGTTAAGTAACAATAGTTTTATTTTTATTGGTTAAAAGTTAAAACACAGATGAAAGGGATAAAACTGTTAATTTTATATAAAATATAAACTTTTTTTCAAGGATGTGGATACTTATGACCTTTTCAAAAAGGAATCTACATTCCTACAAAAGCAAAAATCCAAATACCCATAGGCATTGTAGGGACATGTTTTATCGCCCAAATCCAAGATATATGAGATGTTGGCCTAGTGAGCCCAATACAATAAATTTGTAGATAATGGGTTAAAGAACTAGGCACTAATGAATTTGACATTGGTTAGTATGGATGTAGAAGATGATTAAGTAAGAACAAGAAACATAGAGCTGAATGAATTCATTATTCGAGAAGATGAACTCACTGTTTGAGGAGGTAAGTTCTCATGTAAATTGATTAAACAGAGTACAAGTGCAATTTAGATTGCTATAGTGCCTCTTCTCTCTCTTTTTCCCCCTTCTTCATGGAAGGTCTCTTACATTATATAGCTCCCTTTAGACTATTTTGATCCTACACTTGTTGATCATCTGAGCCCTTATTTGAGTACATGTCCCATCAGACACACTCTTTGGCTTTCTGTGAGTTGTGGTAATCAAGGCAACACTGTTCAAATGTCTTCTCTACATAAATGCGGTCAGAAAAATAGCTGCAGTGCATTCAATGCGATGGTAGCAGTTTTCC
The DNA here is from genome assembly GCA_032727855.1 of Quercus ilex subsp. ballota. Lineage (NCBI taxonomy): Eukaryota > Viridiplantae > Streptophyta > Magnoliopsida > Fagales > Fagaceae > Quercus > Quercus ilex. The sequence continues at coordinate 3,568,006 of CM064909.1, forward strand.
CTTAGATATTTTTGGGTTCCTATCTTTTTTGTGCGTTTATGGCGCATGTCCCTATCACTAAAACTTTTTAGAAGGTCACTTTGATCATTAGGATCTACATCTGACCTATATTTAGCTTATCCAAGGAGATATTCCTCCTCCGACTCGGACTACTCATGCTCTCGGCCAAAGCTCAAAACCCAATCGTATGATTTGGGTCCATGACCTCACAATAGCCCCTTAAAACTCTGGTTTTTTCCTCTCATCCTAGAAGAAAAGTGGGGTTTTGAATTCTTAAGAGTTAATTCTACTTGATCATTTGATTTACACCCGTGGCAGTGCCGTTTTACGTGCCTCATATTTGTACTGTAAATTGCTCCTTTCAGAGCTACCAATCTGAAGAGTTGGTCATAATCTTAGGTCTGTCTTGACACTTAGTAAAAAACAAATAGATATCATGGAACGTTACTTTCCCCAAAGTATGTGGTCCGAGGAGCCATGCATAACTAAAGTTCTGTTTGAATACTTTGAGAAAAATGTCATAGTGTTAATTTTTCCAAAACATATGATCCGAGGACTTAGGCATGTCTAAGGTTCTGTTTAACCACTTATAGAAAGATGTCATTAAGTGTTAACTTCCCCACATCATTTGGTTCGAGAACCAAGGCATGACTGAGTTTCAGTTTAAAATACTTAGAAAATTTAAAAGATATCAATATATACCTTCCAGAACTAGGCCCGCTGCGGAACCCCTTTGATTTGCTGCACCATTAACATATACCTTCCAGAATAAAGGTTCTTGCAAAGAGATTGTGCCAATCGATTTTCAATCCATGCTCTGTGTTGCTGCCACTTGTAAAGATGTCATAGAGTGTTAATTTCTCCAAAGCATCTGATCCGAGGACACGGGCATGACTAAGGTTCTGTTTAAGCACTGGTAAAGATATCATAGTGTTAATTTCCCCTTAGCATCTGGTTCGAGGACTTCAGGCATGACTAAGGTTCTGTTTAAGCACTTCTTTGATAGCCCCTGCCTGCTCGAGCTTCATCACCTCACCTCTGACAGGATCTGCATGTTCCTTGGATGGGCGTCTAGATGATTGCTTTTTTGGGAGTGATGGATGGGTCAATATTTAAATGATGACAGATAAAGTTTGAATCCGCCCCCAGGGTTTTAGCCCCTTGTACAGGTTGGGATACATAATCTCAGCACCACTACCCCCTCAATCCTGTTCATGCTCACGATCTCTTTCACGCTCAAGGTTAAGAAAATCATGTTGTCATAGAGAACTTATGGGTTCTACCCGGTGGATCTTATCATAGTCGACCGTTGCACTCACTAATACACAAGTTCTTCCCACAGACGACGCTAGCTGTAGGGATACGTTTTGTAGCACAAATCCAAGATGTATGGGATGTTGGCCTAGTGAGCCTAGTACAATAAATTTGTAGAGAGTGAGTTAAAGAACTAGGCACTAATGAATTTGACAACGGCTAGTATGGATGTAGAAGATGATTAAGTAAGAACAAGGAATATAGAGCTGAATGAATTCATTGTCCGAGGAGATGAACTCACTGTTCGAGGAGATAAACTCATTGTCCGAGGAGATAAGTTCTCATATAAATTGATTAAACAGAGTACAAGTGCAATTTAGATTGTTACAGTGCCTCTTCTCTCTCTTTTTCTCCCTTCCTCATAGAGGGTCTCTTACATTATATGGCTCCCTTTAGATCATCTTGATCCTACTCTTGTTGATCATCTGAGCCCTTATTTAAGTACTTGTTCCATCAGAGACCCTCTTTGGCTTTTTGTGAGTTGTGGTAACCAAGGCAACACTGTTCAGAGGTCTTCTCCACATCAATGTGATCAGAAAAATAGCTGCAGTGCATTCAATGCCATGGTAGCAGCTTTCCCTTAGATATTTTTGGATTTCCATCTTTCTTGTACATTTATGGTGCATGTCCCTATCACTAGAGCTTCTTGGAAGGTCACTTTGATCATTAGGATCTACATCTGACTTATATTTAACTTATCCGAGAAGATATTCCTTTTCGGATTCGGACTACTCACGCTCTCGGCCAAAGCCCAAAAACCAATCGTATGATTTGGGCCATGACCGCACGGGCATGTAAATTGGTTTATATAATTTGCAACAAAATATTAGAATATTCGGTGAATCTTTCAACATTTTTTGGGATTTAATTATAAAAAATGGTAATTAAATCCATTCCATGAAACAGATCTTTTTTTTTTTTAATAGGAGAAACAGATCTTTATTAATTTCACAAAGAAATCAGAAGGAGCCTTATACCTATTATATAGGTAAGTTAAGATTGATCGTGTTTTTTATGACTGATTCAATATTGTAGTTTTGCAAACACCTTATATTAATCAAAAACTGATTTGCGTTGAACCAACGATGCTGAAACTATCTCATCAAAAAGAAGAAGAAAAAAAAAAAAAAAAACGATGCTAAGACTAATATTCGTTCATGGTATGATAGAAATGGTTAGCGGTATAAACGAAAGAATAGAAGAGTTGAGGTGCTACTGCTAAGAACGAACAAGCTGCAAGCATATATAACATGTGCAAAAAAAGTGCAAGACAGTACATAGTAGGAATGAATAAGATGAATGATGATAGGATTGCATTTCATGAGATTTGTAGTAGCAAATGAATATGAATCTTCAATCTATTACAACGGTTTGTGTGTTTTCAACACACTATGAGAAAAATGATGTATATATTAACATATGAGACACTTACAATAAGCAAAAAAAGGAAAAAAAGAAAAAAAAGAAGAAGAACAAATTATAAGGAAGGTAGTGAAAAATTGAGGCAATGGTAATAAATAATAACATATATTTTTATCATTTGCAGAGATTGTAGGGACACAAGATGTTAGGATGAAAAAAACAATTCTTTATTTAACATACTGTTTGTTTCGGGGACAATATTTTTTAGAAAATGAGTCATTTTGCAAAAAGTATTTTCTATAAAACTATATTATTTTTCTATGTTTGGTAGCAACCTTAAATGAATTGAAAAATAATATTCAAATTTCTCTTATTTAGCTTACTATGAGATAGAGTTATTTTAAAAAAAAAAATTTGAAAAAAATCTCTAAAAATAAGTCATACTTTTTTATGTTGACCAAAAATAGTTTTTCATTGTCTATTTCTTTTTTTATGCTATCAAATGCGGTAAAATACGAAAAACTATCTTTACACAAGATTTTTCATTGAAACAAACAGACCAAATTGTTCAGTCAAATTAGACACAATTTTTCACAAATGATTGAAATGAATGATGCATATGTTGGAAATATGAGATATGTTCTCATTTTAATTTTTAAGTGCCAAATCTACACCAAAGTTTGTTGGTTTTTTTGTTTTTTTGGTCCTATTTTTCTAATTATGAGACTCTCACAGGCCCATGGGCCCAAATCAGAATGGCAGGACTTCAGTCCGATTATTGCATCCGATACATGATCCATGATCCACTTGAAATCGGGTACTTAACACTACGCAAGTACCCAACCCACCAGCAGCTTCGAAAACCAACCATCTTCCTTCTTAATCTAACCGGAATCTGAAAAAGTCCACCCACAAAATGGACACGTGGCGAACACCCAGTACACTCCTCACTTTTACCACCACAGTAACACTGTAAAATATTATGTCATCCCAACCTAACGCACACACAGACACACATTTTTTCATTTCACTCACAGCTTGGCCGCCTCTTTGACCTGAGCTACTGTGTTGATACCAGTGGTAGATCGCTTTCTCTTCCATCAATGGCGGAGCCTCAAAGCGACAAAACCCCAACTCTGTCAGAGGTAACAGTAACATTCTCGTCTTTTGTCTTCCAAACTCTCCAATTGCTTCACTTGTTTCTTTTTTAAACAAATTATTTAAGGTGGATCTATTTTTGTTTGGTTAAGTTTGTGTCCATTCAAGCATAGATCTTCATTTTTTTTTTTTTTTTTTGCAGTGGCTTGTGATTTCAATTGATTTTTGTGTTCATTATAAGATTTTTTTTTTATGTGGGTCAATTTAAATTTTTTTTTTTCGTTTTTAAGAAAGTGATGTGATTGATAAAGATGTAAGCTTTAGATATAAATCGGGTTGTATTTGTTGTTTAATATGAACGATGAAGCCCAATCTTTGTCCTGGATTGTGAGCTTTGAGGAACCCGTTTTTTCAACATGAAATGCACCTAATTGTAATAGAATGGTGAAAAGGAATAGACTTGATCTCCTTTTTATCTTTTTCTTTTTTTCTGATGGTACGATATATTGTTCTTTGCACCTCAGTGAGATGTCACTAGAGATTATATCAGTGTTTGCTAGATTACTTTGGATTGTAGAAGAACTAATTTTGTTGCTTTTGGGTAAAAAAATGGAAACTTATGTTGTTCATGCTCAAAAAGCAAGGGCAATTATATCAAGCAACCACTTTGGATTATATGAGAACAATTTTTTTTTTTTTTTTTTTTATTTTGCTTTTGGGGGGTGGATGGAAATTTATGTTGCTCAAGCTCAAAAAGCAAGGCTAATTACATTGAGCAGCCATTCTAGGGATAAGCTCATGAACAGACTATGTGGATTCCTAGTTAGGATAACCGATAATATCACCTGTAAAGAAACCAACTAAAAAACAATGCATTGAAATAATTTGATATCATTTGAAGACAATAACATATGAATGAATTGTAGGACAATGTATTGATTTCAATCTGTGTTAGAAAGATTTAAGGTAGAGTGTTCTGACACCAATGCATATTGTAATAGTATTCTCAAAATGTTCAGTTAGTCTCCCCAATTTAGAATACTTATCATGATAGCTTTTGCACTGGTTTCCCAGCCCATTACTCCAGCATGAATTTAGAAGTGCTGATTAAGTGGCATTTTGGTACTGTAATCTTGTGAGTCAAATGCTTAAACTTCTTGTGTTTGGCTGCCAGTTCCAGAGTGAGCTTATTGAAAATACAGTAGAAAGTACTGCAGTTTATGTAGTGCCCTTTGATACAGATACTGATTGAAATCACACGTTTGTAACACAAATATGTGTTTTTGCACAGTGGTTTGGGTTTTATGAATTTAAGTGAATTGCCTAAAATACCCTCACTCAAATTCACTAATGACCAAAACCCCTTTTGTGAACCCATCCCATCTCATTTCTCATCAGTCAATCCTTGTTCTTACTCTGTCCCTTCTATTATGTGACACACCAAGTCTCCCCAACCATCTACCCCATGCAATCACTGGAACTGCACTTCTTAAATAGAATTTCTTCAAAAGGCTTTACCAAGTGGAGTCAGTGGACCCTATTCTTACTGGGCTTTCAGCTATCTACGCGTCCCTTTAGGATGGTAATTTTTGCATTTCTGTGGAGGTTGACATAATATTTTCAGGCCCTGCCATTCCCATTTTGGGATGTTTATGAAAATTCTATCTATTTGTAAAATAACTAAAGCTTGTTAGGGTGGTAACATTTCTCTACTAAATGCTTTGACTTACAGCATTACCATTTAAAAGAGAAGGAGAAGCCAGATGTGGGTACTAAATCCGTGGAAGTAAACGAGGTTGAGAAGCCAGTAAATGCTGCCTCTGATGAAGTCGTATCTGAGAAAGCTGAGAATTCACCTGCTGCTGCTGAAGAAAGCAATGAAGTTACCCCAGTTGCCACTGAAGAAAGCAGTGAAGTTAACCCTGCTGCTGGGGAGAACACTGAAGCCAATTCTGATGCTGTTGAAAACAACACCGAAGCTGCTCCAGCTGCTACCGAAGCAAGCAGTGAAAATTCTGAAGAGGAGAATGCTGGTGAACAAGAAGCTGTTGAAGAGACACCCGAGATTAAGGTTCCTATGTCTATAACTTCCCTTCATTGCTACTAATTGCATTAATTTACTCACTATTTTCATCTTTATGTTTCGTTTTTGTTCACTTATATTAATATAGTGTGGTTACCCAGCTTGAAACAGCACCTGCAGATTTCCGATTCCCAACTACAAATCAAACAAGGCATTGCTTTACTCGATATATTGAGTATCATCGGTAAGTCAAAGTTGTTTTGAAATTTCCTTTCTCTTCTTAAACTTATTTAGGTTATTTATGTGCCAGCTTGGCACCAGGCAGCTTTTCTGACATTATCTTGATTCTTTTGATCTTTTAAAGGTGCATAGCTGCAAAGGGGGAAGGTGCCGCAGAGTGTGATAAGTTTTCAAAATATTATCGTGCACTTTGCCCGGGTGAATGGGTATGTATCTTTTATGCTTTTGCATATGCATGATAGTATAATGCTTGTCTTTTCTTATCAATCATCTTAAGGTTTGTTTTAACCGTTTAGATTTTAGATAAACTCCTATTGGCATTTTGTCCATTGCCTTTATGCATTCGGTAACTTAAATCCAATCAAATTGAGACCCTCATGCACCCAGTTTGTGCTGACGATGCTTAATTGCAGTTTGCTACCAATTAGAAAGTTTAAGTGCAAAGCTGAAAGTAATAAGAAAAGGGGTACAGAACCCCAGCACCTTTCTTATTTTGGGTGGGGTGGTTGCTGAAATAGTACCACCTAGATTAGTAAGAACTAAATACTTCTTACCTGAAGTCTTTACACAAGCTGGTTCATTGGATCGAAGTCTGGAGTATGGACTTCATTTGGTTGTCACCTAGTACTGTATGAACAACTAACAATTCACGAATGATGTCAAGAGCATTGTAGCTCAATTGGTTGGCACTTCCTAGAGTTTCTATCAGAGACATCTAGGATTCAAATCCCCCCACCCCCAATTATCAAATTATCAAAAAAAATTCAAGAATGATGATAGTATATACATCTTATACTTGATGGACTGACTTAAAAAGTTGTAAAATGTTGCTGTTCTTCTCAAATGACTAAAATGCATTACACCTATAAAGTTTGGGGTAATTTTGATTTTAGCCCTTAAAGTTTACATTTTTGATTTTAATCCCTAAGTTTAAGCCTGTTTTAATTTGGCCATTCTGTCCATTCTCGTTAATATGTGGCTATTAAATGCCAGCTAAGAACAACACAGCATAGTATTTTTATTCAAAACTAGCTACATCAATATTTATTTATTTTCAATTAACCCACGTAATTAATCCATTTTTTTCCCCTTTTTATTCCTTCTTCACTTTTTTTTTTTCCTACTTCCCATATTCATTTTCTCTTTCATCATAGTTGGATGGGCAAACATGAGTGCCTCCACCAAAAAAATTTCCAAAACTCTTTAGAATAAAAAAAATTCTGGTTGGTTGCCGAGAATTCTAAAGATAAGAAGCAGTGACGACTCCAGGAATTTTATTTAGGGAGGTCATTAAAAAATTTTAATAAAAAAAGAACTTGAATATATCGAGTTATCGACAAAAAAAATTAATATATGAAGTTTTACAATTTTCTTCTACAAATTCTCAAATTTTTAATTATTATATGATAGTTCATTATGAGTATCTATTGCCAATGTGAGTAGCTATGAACCTATGACTATTTAATTTTGTTAAGTTTATCTAACATTTTTATTTTTATGCAATTGTTATTATCTATTTGTTATTTATTTATTTTTTATAAAAATATTTTAAACTAAATGACAAAACTAAACTCATTAGATTTGTATTAATTATTGACACACATAACCACACTCATTCATACATAAAATTATACACTACGTGTTTACTTAACCAATCAAATTCTTGGACAAACACTAACTTTATAATTTTTTTTCTTAAATTTTACTAACTTTATAACAAAAAATTATTATAACATGATAACAATACACACACATGTAACAAACCGTTTCTATTTCCTAATTATTAAATTATATTATATTTATATTGTACACACAAACATCTACACACATCATAATTCACACAAATAACACTATAATAAAAAGTAATGCACATAATCAATATTAGACACACTTACACACATAATATAAATTTATAAAAAAGAGTGACACAATTCGCAAACACTTACTTTTTATTCTTAGAGTTTGAAATACTTGTAATAAAAATGTGCAAAATTTAATTCAGAGTGTGCAAAAATATTTTTAAAAATAAATTAAAGTATTAAACTAACAAAGAAAAAAATATTTTTTATATATATAAATTTTTTTTTTTTGAAGTCAGGGGGTTCATTTGAACCCCCTGAATATAGACTAGCGCCGCCCCCTCAAAGATTCTAAACTTACCTTATTGGTTGCTGAAAAAACGACAATATTGAAAGACTTGAGGTATTGACCATTGTGATACTGTGAGTACACACAAAGAAAAAAAATATTTTTTATATATATAAAATATATATTTTTTTTTGAAGTCAGGGGGTTCATTTGAACCCCCTGAATATAGACTAGCACCGCCCCAGTCAAAGATCCTGAACTTACCTTATTGGTTGCTGAAAAAACGACAATATTGAAAGACTTGAGGTATTGACCATTGTGATACTGTGAGTACACAGAAAGAAAAAAATATTTTTTATATATATAATTTTTTTTTTTTTTTTTGAAGTCAGGGGGTTCATTTGAACCCCCTGAATATAGACTAGCGCCGCCCCTGATAAGAAGGGGGGAAAATGTTTGGGCAAACAAATGAATCCTAGCCACAATGCCATTGCCGTTACATGCCTTCATATCTGTCACTTCCATGATTGTATTTTCGCCATTGTGGTTCACCGTGGTTGATAATCTGTCCAATTTGGTATTTTGACTGAAGAAACCTGTGGCAAGAGGCTCAATTTTGGGCAGTTCACGGCTTTTGCCGATACATTGATCCCTAATTGGAATTACCTGGCAATATCACCACTACTGAGTTGGCTTGGTCCTGATTGATCAGAACCGGAGCAATGCAACACAGTGGATTCATCTCAAGTGTTGAAGGGTGGCACATTGGTGTTGTCATGTGGACTTTAGCCAAGGTGGTAGGACTTGATGTGGGTTTGAGGGAGTAGGTCTTTGGGGCTCCAGGTGAGTGTGCTTGGTGGTTTGTAACAACGGTTCGAGTGGTGATTGGCGGGTTTGTGTTCAGTGCGTGTTTCTTGGAGTTGTTTAGGTATGCTCTTGATGGTTGATGGAGGCATGGTGCTGGCTTTCTGTGAATTGGGTTTGGGTCTCATTTGGTTTGATGTGTGTTTATGGTGGCTGGTCCTGCTTGCTGTGTTATGTTTTGTATTGGCTGATCAGGATTTGATTCTATTATTTAGTAATGTTGTGTTCTGTTGGTGGTCCCGGTGGCTGGTGAGATGGTGGTTTGATGGCAGGGTTGGATTGCCTGTAATTTGTTTGGATGTTGGAAAATGCTCTTAGAAAAAGCTGGTCAGATAGTGATGTGATGGTGGGGTTGGATTGCCAGTACTCTGTTTGGATGGGGAAGGGATTGGCGGAGGCAGCTGGAGTGAGGGCTAGTGGCGGAGACTAGAGAGAGGAAAAAGGGGAAAGAAAAAAGAAGCAAATGAAAAGGAAAATATAAAATAGACGCAATGGGCATGAAGGAAGGATGATTGATCGTGGCATTTCTTTGTGACGTGCTCAAAATGGTGCAGTTATAGTGAAAGAAAAATGGTCACAACATCAATGGGCATGAAGGAAGGATGAGATTCAAAACATTATATAGGACAAACATAGAAATGTTTAAACATAAGGAAACAACATCAAAATAACTCCAAACTTGGAGGGTGCAATTTGCAATTTGGTCTACAAACTATTATCTAGTTACACAGTACAAACTGGAGCATTATCACAAATTAGATATTTAGCTTGTACAACTATGCGTTACTTTCTGGCAACTTAAAATAGTGGAAAAGGTTACTGCTGCTGAAAGAAACTGGTATCTAGTTACACAATACGAAAAGTATCATCACAGCTTAGGTAGATATGCTAAACTATTGTTGGCTGATTGATCATAGCATTTTACAGACTGTAATTTAGATGGAATTTGCTGTCACTTCTTTGTTTCTTGGGTGAGTAGGTTGTGTTAACATTGCTCTTTTAAGCAAGCTGTTGTGTTCTTCATGTATGCCAGGTTGACAGATGGAATGAGCAAAGGGAGAACGGAACCTTTCCAGGTCCTCTGTAGATGATGTGTCGAAATTTCTACTAAATTCGAGATATGAATTTCTTTAATGAGATATGGATCCTAAGGGAATGTCCCATTAAAACAGTGAGTTAATAAGAAATTTTCCTTGCTTGTTGGAACTGTTTCCAGTTCAAATACAGAGAAATTGTTGCTCATGAACAAAGTTATTGTTTTATTATCACTGAGGCATTTTTCCATCTTATATATCTGCTTTAACTGTTCTGTAGCAGTTAGAGGTTAGTGACTGGAACTCAAAAGTATGTAGAATTTACCTCGGGGGTATTTTGTACGGCTATAGCCATCACATAATAAATCATATTGTTACTTAATGAAGTTTTGTTTGATAAGCCTTGAGAAATTCGGTATGTCATTGCTTAAAATTCTTTAGTTAGAGGTAATGTGCTTTGGACTAGATTATTTCATTACTTGACTCGAGGTCCTGTCATATTTCTTCCTTTCATACACTTTCAACTATACGATTTAAGGGACTTATCAAAACTATATGATTCAAAGGAGATTAATTTCTTTCTACTCAATTTAAAGTGAGTAAACAGAATTCCATTCTCATACACAGTTCTGGGGTTTTACTATTTTACCGATTCATCCCCAAAAATAAAATAAAAAATAAAGAACCATAGGCAATGGCCAGGGTATATCTAACAATTCCTTGAGTTATCACGGCATGTCATATAATGAAGTAGCTGGGGCCTGGGGCAACAATTTCCCTCAGAAGTATGTGTTCGGCTTAGATGCTTCACCTATAACCGATCGATGTCAATCTTTGTGGGCAAGATTCCTTCTCGATATTCAGTCTGAGTAGGGTTGTAAAATGAGTTGAGTAATAACAATTAATGATTGATGCATCTAATTTATTTCAACACAAGTCTAGCTTAAGCTCATAACAAGACTAAGCTCATCACAAGAAAAAATTAAATGATCAAGTTTGTTTTTTTATCAAACAAGTTTGACCCTCTACACGAGTAAAGTTGATTACTCTTTTCAAGCTTATAGTAAATACTACAATTAAAAATCTTTATCCCTTCACAAATTTATTATAATAATCAATAATGATTAAAAAATTTATTCCTTCACAAATATTTTATAATAATTAAATTATAGTTGAAATCATATTGTAGGGTCAGTTTTTGTAGCCCAAGCCCAAAAGGTTTGGGTTATCAGCCCAATGAACCAAAAACAATGAATTTGTAGAGAGTGTGTGAAAGAGCTGGGCTGATTGTGAATTAAACAATAGTCAACTATGGCGTTAAGAGAAGCATTAACGTAGAAACACACTTGAAAAACTCAACAAACAGATGTCCGAAGATGTGTATTATTGAATGAAATGTGATTATAACTCTTAGTGCTACAGTAAAGTCACTCTCTTCTGTTTCTTCTTTTTTCTTTGATCTCTATTATCAGAGGCCTCTTTTCTTTATATAGCACCCTCTCCTATCATCTTCATCGTCCACTTGTTCTTCATCTAAGTATCCACTTGAGTACATGTCACGTCAAGTCTCTTCTTTAGCCCTCTGTGAGTGATAGCAGCTGAGATTGTACTATTTAGGGGTCTTCTCCACATTAATGCGGCCAGAAAAGTAGATATAGTGCATTTAATATGGTGGTTGCATTTTGTCTTCTAAATATTTCTCCGTTCCTATCTTCTCCATACGTGCCTGAAACTTATCCTTATCATTAAAATCCTTAGAAGGATTGCTTGAACCTTTTAGGTGTCTGTTTGATCAAGACTCTTTGCATCCGAGGAGAATGACCTCTTCGGACCACTGGTAATCTCTTCGGACCACTAGTAATCTCTTCGGATTATACTCCTCGTTCATTTTCAGGTATACTTCTTCCACATAGACTCCTTCTCAAACATTTTCCTCTCTTCGGACACACAGCAATCCTCAAATAGGGCCTTAGGCCCAATACATAAAGCTGGGCTTTCACCCCCCACAATAGCCCCTCAAAGTTTTAGTTTTTCCCTCACATCCGAGGAGAAAAAGTAGGATTTTGACTCGTCACGAAATAAAAACTCAAAACACACAAATATCTAGATTTACACGTGTGTGGGCATAGATGCAGGCGCTTCATCATTGCTAATGTCATTTCGGTATTCCCAAAGCGCTATTAATTACTCCAGGCGGCGTTTTGTCTCTGGTATCCAACGGTGGGCTATTGATCCAACGGACGTGATTCTTCCTCAAAATTTAGGAGGGATGACTCCTGCCTTTTCATCTGTCCCCCTATATACAGCCTCAGAGGAGGTTATTTCTTCTTTACTTTGCAAATTCTCAAATTACCCAGCGAACTCAAGCACTCGAATCCACCAAGATCTTCCAAACATCACTCCTAGTTTTTCCCAGAGTCTGTAAGAATCTTTCTGCGAGTTCGAAGATCGTTCTCTGATTTAGTTCGTGTAAGTTCTCCTCTACTTAAACCTTTCGTCTTCTTTTCGGCCATCTTCCTCGGCCTTCGAATAGTCACTCCCTAGTCGCTACGTTTAGTATTTCCCTCTTTCTGTTTAATTGAGATGGATAGATTTCAGTATATGGTGGATAGCCCCGCCCAGATGGAGGAATTTAGGGCAACATATCACATACCTCAAGATGTGGGTTTGAGGTATTGTCCTCTAGAAAGAATACTAACAAATCGGAAGGTGGGCAAAGTTATAATCCCCATCATCGTCTTTCTAGAAGGGGGGATGACAATCCCTATGGGCCTCGTTACCAGTAATTACCTCTGAAACCATAGGCTTAGTCCTGAGGAATGTGCGCCTAACGTCTTTAGAATCTTAGGAGCAGTTGATGACTTGAACTGTCATCTAGGATTGGGGCTCACCTGGCTCGACGTGGTACACATGTATGAGTGTCACAGCTAGAAAGGAGCGAGATATTATCTTAAATCCCAATCCGACGTCGTTAGACTCGTCTCCTGTCTTCCCAAATCTAACAAGGGGATGAAAGACGACTATGTGATCGTCTCGGGTGCATGGCATGACGGTCCTCATTGCCCAACCAAACCAGGAGAGCCAGGTAGGATATCCTAGATTTAGGTTTACTAACAGTAGATTTAGGATCTCCGTTTTTTAACAATTTTATCCCTTTTTTTTTTTTCATCATTATTTTTAAGTTTCTGACTAAGTTCTGTTGTGACGTTAACAGATAAAGAGCACGTTTCTCCTCGGCTCAGCCTTACAAACGTTGCCGCCCTCAATTTTTGTGCCTTCCCAAATCAACTGGTCGGTTCTGCTTATTCTTGGATACACGGCAAAACCGAAGGATCTTCAGCCGGTTGGCAATGCGATAAGACAGGGAGACTATCGCCTCAACCGTATAGACGTTGCTCGGAAGGATTTCCTAGCTCCGTTTAATCTTGCGCCCGTGCCACATCCAAATCCACAGGGTGTTCCATTGTTGCTCCAGCCAATTCAACAGGTTCCCCTCGAATCAGCAGCAGCAGGTGAAAGAGTTGCTTTTTCAACCCCTTCGCTTGACAAGCAAATTGATAAGTTTAAGTTCGAAGGAGAAGCTTCAGGTGTTACCCGTTTCGAATGTCGAGGAGGAGACCGATAGGCAGTCTAATGTTCGCCCTCCTGTTCTGATAACTACTCTTCTTGAAGACTCTTCGGAAGAAGAGAATATATGGCAAGTCTGAGGGATTTGATGAAGAATAGGGGTAAGAGAGCTGAGCCCAAGGGGACTGGTACGTCCCGACCAGCCGTGAGTCTTCCTTCACCACCCCAAGTTCCTCTGGATCTCGGCGCCAAGCAGTTGCCCGATCCGAAGAAGAAGAGACCCCTTGCTGACAATGAAGGGAGGGAGGTAACGCCTCCAAAGGGAACCAAACAACAGAAGGTCGTTAAAGATCACCGGAACAAGAGGGCTTCGTCTACAGAGAGCCGAGATGAAGCCCTCGTGGCTGATGTGCGCTGAGGACCTCGCATATGGTCCCCAAGGCTAGAATTGGATAGTGCTCCAATTCCCTGGGAGACCTCCCTTAGAAATTACAATGGGGGGAAGGCAGGTCTCGTTGTCGAGGCCTTGGAGCAGCCACTTCTCCTTCCAAAGGACATGGAGTCTTATCGGCGCTTCAACCAATACAAGTTCTTCCTATCCCTTAAGAGGGATTTGGCCATGGTAAGTGTACCGGTCCGATTAATTAAGGTGCTGATCTCTTTTACTTGCCCATTTTTCTTTGCTCTAAATTGAAATTTTTTGTTATGTAGATTACTCAGCAAGTTTATGTGGCCGAGGAGTGGAACAAGAATTCCTACATCGAAGCCCAAGCAAAGGCCCACTCTCGGTCTGAGGCGGAAAAATCTCTGGGCAGCCTGAAGGAGGAATATGCTCATCTGTCAAAGCAGTTCAAAGACATGACCAACCAGAGGAACAGCCTTGATGCTGGCCTTAAAACTGCTGAGAAACAGGCCGAAGAGCAACGTAAGCAACTGAACATGGTGGAGATTAACTTGGTGATGGAGAGAGAGATGGTGAAAGGTCTTAAAGCTGAGCTTAAAAAAGCCAAGAAAGCTGCTCAATTGGCCTAGAAGAACGCCCAGTTGGCCAAGGAGGCAGTGGAGGCTGAAAGACAGGCAGCATATACGCTGGGGGTGGAAGAGACCCAAGCCAACCTTACTGAGCAATTTGCCGCAGTCAGCCAAGAATATTGCGATGTGACTTGGGGAAAGGCTTTGGATGCTGCTGGAGTCCCTTCGGAATCTATCTTGAGACAACCTGGGAGTGTATACTACGACCCTAATATTCGAGAACTCCCAGGGTCTGATCCCTCTCCTCCCATACAACTCCCTCCTGCCAACTTTGAGGCCTCTAAGGAGTCTGGTCAGCCTGGTGATCAGAGCAACCCAGCCGAGGATCCTAAGGATAAGGGCGAGGACTTGGGTAAAAACAAAACCCTTTTAGAGCCTGAGGACCAAGCCCCAAAAGCTGCTACAACTCAGTCTAGTCAGGCTGCTGTCCCTTTGGTCCCTCAAATGAAGACTTAGACATTTAGGAGTTTTTATTTTGTACTTGTAATAGCTTTTCTTTTATGTAAGGGATTGTAAACTATTTTCTTTTGATCAATGAAACAATTTTTTCTTTTATTTCTGGTGTCTTCGTTGCATATCTTATGACTTATTATTGCTGCAAATAACTGTACTTTGTAATTACAGTAATGTAGGCAAACTTAACCACTATTTCATGCTGATGAGGTAAATAACCAAAATTGGTACCAAAATGAACATTTTGTATAAGAATTACTAATAAGCAATGAATGCAACGAGTGATATGGAAGTTTCACAGGTCTTTTCGAACATGCACAAAGCATGTTATTACTCCTTGGTTTTGAACAAAACGTTTCTAAGAAGGCCTATCATAAATTAGGGTTAATTTAAATACATATGAGAATTTTAGGCATGACTCATTTCAAAGTTAAACTTCAATAATAATATAACTGTATAGAGGTGTGGACTAACCCCTATCATCTGGTCCTAGGACTACATGCATGATTGGATTTAAGTTTAAACACATAAGAGAACATTGAACGAATGTTAACTAACCCAAATCATCTGGTCCGAGGACTACATGCATGATTGGATTTAAGTTTAAACACTTAAGAAAACATTGAACGAGTGTTAACTAACCCAAATCATCTGGTCCGAGGACTACAGGCATAATTGGATTTAAGTTTAAACACATAAGAGAACATTGAACGAGTGTTAACTAACCCAAATCATCTGGTCCGAGGACTATAGGTATGATCGGATTTAAATTTAAACACTTAGGAGAACATTGAACGAGTGTTAACTAACCCAAATCATCTGGTCCGAGGACTACATGCATGATTGGATTTAAGTTTAAACACTTAATAGAACATTGAACGAGTTGGCATATTAATTAAAGAAAAGATTCGATTAATAATAGTACATTTTGAGGTTATTTACATTCCAAGGGCGTGGTATTACATGACTATCCAAGTCTTCTAAGAAATACGCCCTAATACCGGCCCCAGAAGTAATACGATATGGTCCTTCCCAATTGGGTCCTAACTTCCCACAAGCTGGGTTTTTTGCAGTGCCGACAACTTTCCTCAGCACCAAATCACCGGGTTCTAGAGGCCTTAGCTTTACATTGGCGTCATAGCCCTGCCTGAGCTTTTGTTGATAATGTGCCAGCTAGACGATTGCACTTTCCCTCATTTCCTCAATCAAGTCCAAACTCTTCTCTACCTACTCATTGTTGCCGGTCGGACTGAACGTATTAGTTCTCAATATTGGGAACCTAGTCTCCAAAGGTATGACAGCTTCAGCCCCATAGGTCATTGAGAAGGGGATCTTTCTAGTAGATCTGCGAGGCGTAGTTTTGTAAGCCCAAAGTACATGTGGCAATTCTTCCACCCATTTGCCTTTCGCATCGTCTAGTCTCTTCTTTAAGCCATTTACTATGACCTTGTTGACAGCTTCTGCTTGCCCATTACCTTGAGGATAAGCAGGAATGGAGTATCTGTTCATGATCCCCAGTTCGCTGCAATAATTCTTGAATGTTTTATTGTCGAACTATAGGCCATTGTCCGAGATGAGAGTATGAGGAACCCTAAATCGAGTGACAATATTCTTCCATACAAACTTCTGCACATCTACATCCTTGATGTTGGCCAGCGGCTCAGCTTCGACCCATTTGGTGAAATAGTTTGTGCCGACCAGAAGGTATTTCCTGTTTCCTGTAGCTTTAGGGAATGATCCCACGATATCTAAGCCCCATTGGGCGAAAGGCCATGGGCTGGATAGTGGATTAAAAGTTCCCCTTGGTTGATGAATGTTCGGGGCAAATCGCTGACATTGATCGCACTTTTTAACATACTCGTGGGCTTCTTTTTGCATGTTCGGCCACCAATAACCTTGAGTGATAGCTCGGTGAGCCAAGGACCTACCTCCAGTGTGGCTTCCACAGATTCCTTCATGTAATTCTTCTAGTAGTAACTCAGCCGCTTCAGGATGCATACACAATAAGTACGGTCCTGAATAAGAGCGTTTATATAGTTTTTGGTCCTCGGATAGCCAGAATTTGGTCGCCTTCCTCCGAATTTTATAGGCTTCCCCCTTCTCTTCAGGCAGAATATCCTCTTTCAAGAATTTAATTATAGGATCCATCTAGCTGAGACTGGCCCTGACTTGATGAACTTGTACTACCTCTCTTTTTGCCTCTGTATGCTCATGCAGGTCCTCAACGAGGATAACTCTCGGCAGATCTTGTGCCGAAGAGGTAGCGAGTGTGGCCAAAGAATCGGCATGTGCATTACCATTCCTGGGAATGTGCAGCAGATTGAAAGATTCGAACTCTGATTGCAGGCATTTAACTCAGCTCAAGTATCCCTGCATTCTTTCATCCTTCGCCTCAAACTCATCTTGTACTTGACCGACGACTAACCTTGAGTCCGAGAACATCTCCACTGACTTTCCTCCCATTCTTCGAACTATAGCCATTCCCATCAGTAGAGCTTCATATTCCGCCTCATTATTTGTTGCCGAGAAGTTCAACTTTAATGACTTTTCAATGGTGATTCTTTTAGGGGATATCAGCACTAGCCTCACTCCAGAACCTTTCTGGTTCACTGCACCGTCTACATACACTTCCCAATGTGGGGGGTTTTACTGACAAATCATGCCAACTGATTTTTTATCCATGTCCGATGTTGGCGTTACTTCTTCTAACTGGGGTTCCGTGAACTCGGCCACCAAATTTGCCAGGATCTGGCCCTTGACCGATGTGTGACGCATGTATTTGATATCAAAAGCCCCTAAGATCGTACCCCATTTAGCGATCCTTCCAGTGTAGTTGGCACTTTGGAGTATAGCTTTGAGTGGGAGCTGAGTGAGAACAATGACTGTATGGGTTTGGAAATAATGAGGTAGCTTCCGTGTACCAAGCACTAATGCTAGGATAGCCTTCTCCAGTGGCAAATAACGGATCTCGGCTTCATGCAACGACTTACTTACATAATAAACTGGCTTTTACACACCATAATCCGCTCGTATTAACACCAAGCTCACCGCATAAGGAGTTAGGCAATGTAGGCAAACAGGACTTCATCTAGCTCAGGACTGGACATGATTGGTGGCCGAGCCAGATAGTCCTTAAGTTGCTGAAAGGCTATAGCACATTCTTTGGACCACTTAAATCCCTTCCATTTGTTAATCAACGAGAAGAAAGGTCTACACCTATCTGCTGATCGGGAGATGAATCGGTTCATGACAGCAGTCATTCCAGTTAGTTTCTGAACTTCCTTGGGATTCCGAGGAGCTTGTAAATTGTTGATGGCTTTTATCTGGTCGGGGTTAACTTCAATTCCCCTGTGAGTCATCATGTACCCTAAAAACTTGCCTGACCCCACATCGAATGAGCATTTGGAAGTGTTTAGGCGTAGCTTGTACTTTCTTAGAACTTCAAAGGTACTTTCAAGGTCCTTCACATGTTCAGCAACAATCTTACTTTTCACCACCATGTCATCTATGTAAACCTCGATGTTTTTACCCAACTATAGTTCAAACATCCTTGTCATCATTCTTTGATAGGTAGATCCTGCATTTTTCAAGCCAAATGACATCGCCTTATAGTGGTAGTTACCAATAGGGGTGACAAAAACAGTCTTCTCCTGATCATCCAGGGCTAGTGGTATCTGGTGGTAACCTTGGAAAGCATCCAGGAAGCTCATCCGAGGGTGGCCGACAGTGGCATCCACTAGCTGATCAATTTTTGGCATAGGGAATGGATCTTTAGGGCAAGCCCTATTTAAATCAGTGAAGTCTACGCATACTCGCCATTTCCCACTCTTTTTCTTCACCACCACAGTATTTGCTAGCCACTCAGTATAAAAAACCTTCTTAATAGCTCCAGCTTGTTTGAGCTTTGCTACTTCTTCTTTTACTGCATTAGCATGTTCTTTGGATGGGCACCGAGGAGGCTGCTTCTTAAAGGTAATCAATGGGTTGACCTTCAGATGGTGACATATGAACTCTGGATCTACTCCTGGGGTATCGTAAGCGTTCCAGGCAAATACGTCAAGGTTTCTCCTAAGGAATTCTACTAACTCCTCTTTCTCATGCAGAGGTAGTTGAGATCCAACTTGAAAGAATTTTTCTGGATTGTCTCCGATGATAACTTTTGTTAAATCTTCGCACCTAGCGCTCTCATCTGATATTCGACGGGCAATATCCGAGACTTTAACTGCTATAAACCCCTTTCGGCCTTGGACGAAGACTCGGCTTCAGGCTCATGTTGGATGGCAGCCACTAAACATTGTCTGGCTGAGGACTGGTCTCCTCGGATCTCACAAACTTGTCCCTCATATGGATACTTAACTTTCTGATGCAAAGTAAAGGAAACAGCCCATAGTGTATGAAGCCAAGGTTTGGCTACAATTGCCGTATAGGGCGAATACACGTCTACAACTATGAAATCCACCTCTACCACCTCTGAGCCGGTCTGCACAGGTAATCGTATATGGCCTTTTGGGGTGACAACCCTTCCTTCAAAACTCACAAGGGGGGAATTGTATGGTGTTAAGTCTTGAGATTTTAGGCCTAGCCCTTTGTAGAGATCAGGATACATTATTTCTACCGTGCTACCCTAGTCCACCATTACCCTCTTCACATCATACCCTCCAATTCTGAGGGTGATTACTAAAGTATCATTATGAGGTTGGATGGTCCCACTCTTATCCTCATCCGAGAACCCTATAACCAGTTGAGAACCCGACTTAGCTCTCTTCACACCTTAGCCGAAATCCCCTGCGGGTGACCGGACAACCGACATAACTTTCGATGGCTAGGATCCTGTTCTTCCCGGTGCGGCGAAGACGACGTTAATAGTTCCCAATAGAGGCTTTGAAAAGTCATCTCTTCGGGGCTCTGAGTTCACCTGACCTCCTCGACCACTGAAGTGGTGTAAGAGGTGTCTTAATTTACCCTCACGAACCAGTTGGTCCAAGTGATCCCATAGGCTCCTGCAATCCTCTGTGGTATGCCCATGATCTTGATGGTACTGGTAATAGAGACTATGGTTACGCCTTTCAGGGTTGTCCACCATTTTATTCGGCCACTTGAAGAATGGTTCATTCTTGATCTTTTTCAAAATTTGGTGTACTGGCCCTTTGAATACAATGTTGACTGCTTAAGGGTTTGTTGATCCTGATTGCCCAGCGAAATCTCTCTGTGGTTTACTGTTATTGTAACGGTCCGACCTGAAATCCCTCATCTCTTGGGGGATAACCTTGTCTTTTCCCTTCCCTTGCTGCTGATCTTCTTTGACTCTTTTATACTTTTCAATGCGGTCTATGAGCTGGCGCATGTTAGTAACTGGTTTACCAGATAAGGATGTCCTTAATCCGTGGTCAGTAGGGAGGCCGAGCTTGAACGTGCTGAGGGCCATTCCATAAAAGTTGCCCTCCATATCATTAAATATCTCCCAGTACCTATCTGAATACGTCTTCAAGGTCTTGTCTTCCTGCATGCTCAAGGATAGCAGTGAAGATAAGGGTCTGGCCACTCTTCGGCACGTGACAAAACGGGAACCAAATGCTTGAGTAAGCTTTCTGAAGGAATCGATGGAGTCTACTTCTAGGCTGTCAAACCATCTCATTGCAATCGGTCCAAAACTAGAAGGGAAGACTTTGCACATCAGAGCTTCACTTTTGGAGTAGACAGCCATCCTTTGATTAAAGTGGCTCACATGTTCCACAGGGTCCGTTTTACCATTATAGATGGTGAACGATGGCTGGTTGAAATGCCGAAGAAATCTTGCTTCTTCGATCCTGCGTGTAAATGGTGACCTAGAGATTTGATTCAAAACCCTACTCATGGCATCGTTCCCTACGCCTCCACGTGATGGGCTTCGAGGTTGCCTCCTATGATGAGGCTCTTCTTCGTAAGCAAAGGATTCACTAACTGGTGTTCGAGACTTCTGTTTGTAAGTGACATCCTGTTCGTCATCAGAATCCTCATCAGAGTACGAAGAAATCCGTTTCCTCTTTGCATGGCGCAGCTCCCTTTTTAGCTTCTTAACTTCTAGTTGCAAATTTCGGTTCTTTTCTGCATGGGACACGTGACTCTCACCATATGACTGGCTTTGACCGATATGTGCAGTGTGCGCACTACCTTCACGATCTTGTCTTTTCTCTAAGTTAAGAAAAGGGTCAACGTATTGGGATGCCCTAGATTCTGCTCGTTGTTGACTTAGTTCAGCCATCATCAACTGTTGTTTTCACTCCTGCTCAAGCTCTTCCCACAGACGACGCCAATTGTAGGGTCAGTTTTTGTAGCTCAAGCCCAAAAAGTTTGGATTATCAGCCCAATGAACTCAAAACAATGAATTTGTAGAGAGTGGGTGAAAGAGCTGGGCTGGTTGTGAATTAAACAATAGTCAACTATGGCGTTAAGAGAAGCATTAACGTAAAAACACACTTGAAAAACTCAACAAACAGATGTCCGAAGAGGTGTATTATTGAATGAAAGGTGATTACAACTCTTAGTGCTACAGTAAAGTCACTTTCTTCTGTTTCTTCCTTTTTCTTTAATCTCTATTATCAGAGGTCTTTTCTCTTTATATAGCACCCTCTCCCATCATCTTCATCGTCCACTTGTTCTTCATCTAAGCATCCACTTGAGTACATGTCACGTCAAGTCTCTTCTTTAGCCCTCTGTGAGTGGTAGCAGCTGAGATTGTACTGTTCAGGGGTCTTCTCCACATTAATGCGGCCAGAAAAGTAGCTGCAGTGCATTTAATGTGGTGGTTGCATTTTGTCTTCTAGATATTTCTCCGTTCATATTTTCTCCATACGTGCCTGAAGCTTATCCTTATCATTAAAATCCTTAGAAAGATTGCTTGAACCTTTCAGGCGTCTGTTTGATCAAAACTCTTTGCATCCGAGGAGAATGACCTCTTCGGACCACTAGTAATCTCTTCGGACTATACTCCTCGTTCATTTCCAGGTATACTTCTTCCACATGGACTCCTTCTCAAATATTTTACTCTCTTCGGACACACAGTAATCCTCAAATAAGGCCCTAGGCCCACTACATAAAGCTGGGCTTTCACCCCCACACATATCATTATAGGTAACTAGATATTATGATTTTTTTAAAGAACTTATAAAAATAAAATTCACCAACCTTGCGTCTAAGTTAGAGCAATTCATATAACTTAAAATTTTTTTAGAAAGTTAATTTTATATGTAATAGTATATAGTTAAAAGAAATCTTGGAAACATGCATAGCATAAAATTTTGAAAATGATTTTTTTTTTTTAAAGGACATCTTGGAAACATGCATAACGTAAATTTTATAAGAGATTAAATTATGTAAAGAAGTGGTGTAAAACTCATGTTTTACCCCTCCAATCCTAACATGTCACATCATCTTATGACATATTTAAAAATAAGAAAAACCACACCCAATCAATTTTAATATACATATATAAATCTAGAGAGATACTACACCCACAACATTTTTACAATAAATCACAAGTGGTTAGTTATTATTAGTTCAAATTTGAACATAACACTAAGATTTTTTTTTTTTTGCTCCAACGATAACAACCAATAATAACCTGCCACTTAAAATTTGTTGTAAAAATATTGTAGACATATTATTTCTCATAAATCCAACTAAATTGAAAATTTATTGAGATGTTATTAAGTGTGATAAGATGTATTGAATTTTAAATAAAATTTTTACGTAATATTTTCTTATTGAATGATATAAAATATGAGTTTTACACCTTATTAAAATTTTGAAATCACGAAAATAACAAATATAGGCAATGGACATGACTAACAAGGACAAGCAGTTGTCTAATCTATTTTATTGATAGATTCCTTGAGTATCACGGCATATCATAATATACTGAAGTACTTGGTGCAATAATTTCCTTCATAGTACATGCTAAATTGGTTCAGATATGAGAAAGAACACTAGCCATAGCTGGACGTGGGCGACAGTTAGCGAACAATGACTGAGCCTTGGGCAAGGTGAGCCCACTCCCTTCACTCATGTCCACCATTTCTTCACCAATCCTATCCCACTCAAAGCATTGTAACAATGAACCCAAAGCCAAGCCAACAACACGCACGGCTAACCCTTCACCAGGACACCCTCTCCTCCCTGACCCAAAAGGCACAAACTTGAACCCATCTCTAACCCCTTCAAACCCTTCAAATCTCTCTGGCTTGAAACTCCTTGGCTCATCCCAAATTTTAGGGTCATTATGTATGGCCCACATGTTAACCAGTAGGATAGTGCCACCTGGGACTTTGAAACCACCCACCACGCAATCCTCTGATGACTCGTGTGGTACAAGTAATGGTCCTGCTGGGTACATACGCATTGTCTCATTTACAATGCGATGGAGATAAGGTAACTTGGCCAAATCTGCTTCATCAATTAGCCTATCATGTCCTACAACATTGTCAATCTCGGCTTGCACCTTCTTTAGGACTTTTGGGTGGTTCAGCAATAGCGACATTGCCCACTCCATGGTCCCAGCTGAAGTGTCGGTTCCAGCAGATAGTAAAACCTGTACACAAATCAAGCAAAATCATAGTTCTTTATGTTTATCTATATGAGGATTTATATGGTCTCAGATTTTGAATTCTCGTTCAGCCAAAACTTTTGATTTGTCAAAAAAGTTCCGATTAAATAATTATGGAGAAAATTGCGAACTCTTTAGTCTTTAATTAAAAGAAAAAAAAAGGAGAGGAAAATTAAATAATAAAAATATAGTGGGGAGGAAGTTAACAATAGTATATTATAATAACTAGTCAAAATAAATTTATTTAAAAAAATGACAAAGAAATATTATAATAACAAGAAATTGGAGTAATGAGACAACATTCAATTTGTAAGATTTATATAGTAAATTATAAAATGTGCCTAGCATCACTATTTTATATATATGAAACGATACTACCCATTATAAGTTTTACTATATAAGTTTTAGTGTTTTACAAACAATCAAGGATATCAATACATAATCCAATTCCCAAACCAACTCTATTATAAATATAAACTATACCTTATATCATCAAGTCAAATCTTTAACTCAGGGTAGAACTCAATCTCATATTAAGGATATAAATAAAAGTAAAAGTTAATGATGCCCTAAGAGTATTGGTTTAGAAAATATTTTTAGTAATTTTTTATAGAAAAAGAAAAAAGTAATTAATTGTTTTAACAACTTTTTATATTTTCTATGAAATTCCCTAAGGGCACCAGTTAATTGGAGACATAAATAAATTATCTATCTAGCAAAAATCTTGACTCATTTTAATTACTGGACAAAATTTAGCTACAAAATTTATTGTAGCTTTAGACTATAACTTTACTCAATATCATTTTAGTAGAGGTGGATTTTCACAAATCTTCCATTGGATTACATCTTCTTCTTTTATCCTCTATACTCACAAAATTTCTAAAAAATAAAAAATCGATAGCTATATCATTAATAAATTATTTAAATTACAAATTTTTGTAGTTTAAAATTATGAATAAAATATAAACTTATAGATCATATAGTAAATAATATCTGATTGACGCAAAACTTGACATATATGTTTAAAGTGTAAAGAATATGTAATTCAATAGTTAGATTTTCAAAATATATATTAATGTTTATTTTATTAAATAAAATTCTTGCCTTAAGTTACAACAAATTTTGTAGTTAAATTTTGTCCTTAATTATTTTGCTATCATCTTTCTATTATAAATATCTTTATCAAACTAATGTGATGTCTACATATGTAATGCTAAGCTCTCGAAAAATTGTTTATTACCTAGATAAGCTTTATTATGTTCTCACACAAACTAATGTCAACTTTTAAAACACAACATAAAGTAAATAAGAAATGTATTTACTATTATGTTGTTAACTTGTTAACATAGTATCAATTTCATTCATTGTATAATTCGAAAGCCTTTTATAATTAAAATGAAAAAGTTTAGGGAACAATTTTTGTCACAACTTGCTAAAGTGATCAATTGTAGTATGGAAAAAGATGATGAGTCCATGTTTAAGTAATTATCCACTCATCATAGTCATCCATTTCAACATGATTGTAGTAAAAATTGTATATGTATGCTTTAAATTAGGGGCTGTTTAGTATGATATTTTAAATAACAGTTTTTAATTTTTAAACAATATTACTCATATTTTTACACATTTTATTACGTACAAGTATTTTTCAAAAAATACAAATAAGTTACTACCAAAGAGGCCCTAATTCTTTTACTATCACGCACTTTACCCCAGTGAAGGGGTCATTTCTTTCAATTATACACACTTAGTTTTGCCTCCACTATTGAAGTAATAATACTCAACCACTCCTAAATTAGAGCAAAACTCCTGCCACAAAAGATAAGTGTGACTCAACTTTGTCCTGAAAAATTGGCAGTGTCTTTTGACATTTCTCCTAATGTATTAATGAAATTTCAATGCAAAAAAGTGAGAAAGGTCGACCTTTCATTAATGCATTACAGTTTGGTCGTTGAATGTATTCACAGAGGTCCTTTCTTTTACTTTTCTTTAGGAAAAGAGAAACAAACAAACAAATTCTGGTGCAGAAGTTAGATCTTACCAGCATGATGCCTCTGATAATATCATCCTTGAAGTACTCAGGTTCCGATTCTTGCTTAGCCAACATAACTTCAATCAACGTTTTCTCCTCTCCCTCACTTGATCCCATTCTTCTATGCTCCTCTATCAAACTCTGCATAAAACTATCTCTCTTTTCCTGCACCAATATCAACCTCTTTTCTTTCCCTCTATTCCAAACCCACCTCAAAAATGGCAAATAATCTTCCATAATCGTCACACCCCCTAACAAGAAAGTCTCAGTCACAATCTCCCTAATCTTCCTCCCTTCCTCCACTTCACGCTTCCCAGCTATCATCCTCATCATCACGTTGAGTGTTAGTTCAAAGAACAACGCTTTCATGTCCACAGGCTGGTCTTTTTGGCTTAGGAGGCGGCGAATGAGTGAGTGAACTTCATGGCTGCGTATGTGTGAAAGAGTTTGGACACGATGGGATGAGAGTATTTCAAGTGAAGCGATTTTGCGAAGGTTTCGCCAGTGGTCGCCATATGGAGCCCAAGAGAGGCTGGTGTAGTTGTAACCAAGGTGCTTTCCTGCGAGCAGGCGTGGCCGGTTGGCGAAAACAACGTCGCGTTTTGTGAGGCATTCTTCGGCTAAAGAAGGAGAAGAGATAAGGAGGACTGGTCGAGAGCCGAAGTTGAGAAAAACTATGGGGCCGTATTTGTTTGATAGGTTGGAGAGAGTTTGGTGGAGAGGTTTCTTGGTTTTGAGAAGGTAGAGATGGCCAATTATTGGGAGAGTAGGGAAGGGGCTTGGTGGGAGGTTTTGAAGCTTTGAGAGAAAGTGCTTTGTGAAGACATAGAAAGCTACAAAGAGCAGGATTTGGAAGAGCATGGTGCTAATATTGCCAGAGGATAGGAAAGGTATGGAGTTGATTGATATGGATGTCAGCTTTAATTTGCGGTGAGGAATTTGTATTCCATGTAAGAAGTGTATAAAATATCTCTTTGTAGATCTCACAGATGTAGGACCCACCTCAAGCGAAATAAATGTTTCTATTTTTTGGTAATCTGGAAAATTCAATAAAAGAAGCTAAAGGCTACCCGCATCAGCAGGGACAGCCCTGTTACAAAAAACACCCTCCTTATCTGCACTAATTAAGTCTAGCAGGTCCACAGGAGGCTCCTGATACACACATAGGCAACAATCATGAAGTGCCCCTTTCCTAGCTAAGAAATCGGCACAAAAATTAGCCTCACGATAGCAATGCTCAATTCGGACTTGACCAAATTGGGAAATCAGCTGTCTACAATCATCAATAATAGGCATAACAATCCGGTTAGAATAAGAAGGATCTCCCATGATTTCAACAACGGCTTTGGCATCAATTTGAATATCAATAGCTTGAAGATGCATGTTATGACAGAGGTTGAGACCATCTCGAAGAGCCCAAAGTTCAGCTATAAAACTTGTGGTGACTCCGATGCATCTAGAGAAACCACCAAGCCACTCCCCACGAACATTCCGAATGATGCCACCGCAACCAGCTCTACCTGGATTCCCTAAGGCTTATCCGTCAATATTTAAATGAACCCAACCAGGTGAAGGCTTCTCCCATCTGATTGGAATCATCCTTCTGCTACCTGCAATTTTAGGATTTAAAACACAATGCAAAAACTCAAGCGCTTGGAACACAGCCTCACTATGAACACCAGGCTGAAAGTTTTGGCCTCTAAACACAACATTATTCCTTTCTTTCCACAACAACCAAATGACAAAAGGAAAAAGAATTCTCCAAGGGGGCTGATTGGGCACTCTACACTCATTAACTTTGCAATTCTTCTTAAACCAAATGTGGAGGTTATCCTCAAAAAACCTGCTGTTTGGCTGAACCCCCAGGCTGGTCCAAATTGTTTTAGCCATCTCACAGTCCCTAAGCCTATGAATAATGGTCTCAACTTCCCTTAGACAAATAGGGCATTCATCCACCTCACTAAGGTGCCTTTTAACAAGGCAATCTCCTACACCAATGCTATTATGCAAACATTGCCACATGAAAGATTTAATACGCGGTAAAGTATCCACCTTCCAAACCCAAGATCCCATGAACTCCTCTTCTTCCTTACTGCATCTAGTGGCTAAAGAATAGGCTGATTTAAGCTCAAAATCCCCGTGCTTATCACCACTCCAAATCAACCTATCTTCCTCAAAAGAAGCCCCCAAAGAGTAAGGCAAGGCATTAATTTCCATAGTAATATCATTTGGAACTTGGACAGAAATTTTTGACCAATCCCATCCATTAGGACCAAAAACCTCTTTCACTTGGAGCCTCTCTTCTTCTTCAAGGAGAAGACCTTGGATTAAAGCTCTTAACGGGGCTTTTGCAAACCATCTGTCATGCCAAATGCTCAAGCTACTATCTCGCCCCGGAATCCACCGAATGCCTTTATGGAAAACCTCACTACCCTTTTGAATTGCTTTCCAAACTCTAGAGCAAGGAAGCTTGTCCTTGGCTCTAGAATGCAACCAACGGTTATTGCAATACTTGCTTCTCAAAACCTTTGCCCACAAAGCATCCTTCTTCGTCCGGAATCTCCAATTAAGCTTGGCAAGAAGAGCTTGATTCCTTCCCCTAGCCGATTGAATACCAAGACCCCCTTGATCTTTAGCTTTGGTCACTTTGTGCCAACCCACCCAATGCGTTCTTTTCGAAGAGTCCAAAGATCCCCAAAGGAAATTACGGTTAACTCTATCAATATCATCTAACAACTTCTTGGGTAATGCCGTGCATTGCATGACATAGGCAGGAATAGTAGATGTAGAGGCTTGAATGAGAACCGTTCTACCTGCAAGGGACAATAAATTAGCTTTCCACCCCGCCAACTTCTGCTTGACCTTATCCAAAATGAAATTTAGATCTTGATTGCTCCTTCCCCGATGCTTCAAAGGAAAACCAAGATACTTTCCAAGATTTGGAGTAGACTTAAAACCCAAAATATCACACAATGATTCTCTTGTATCCACATCTACATTTGGAGAAAAATAAACTCTGGACTTACTCTCACTAATGGATTGCCCTGACCTAGTACAGAAGTCATCAAGCACATCCCTTATTGTGAAGCAATTCACATGATCCGCCTTCGCAAAGAGGACCAAATCATCCGCAAAAAACAAGTGAGAAACAGCCATCCCACTCTGAGAGCTCTTAACAAGAACCCAACTCTTCTCACTACACTTATTTTCAATGAGATGCCCAAGAACTTCCATACAAAGAATGAAGAGGTAAGGTGATAAAGGATCACCTTGCCTGATTCCACGCGAGGGGAAAATAGGCTCAACATTACCACCATTAAAAAGAATAGAAGTGGAAACAGAAGACACACAACTCATGATGAGGCTAACCAAATTATGGGGTAAATTTGCATTAATCAACACTTCTCGAATGAAACTCCATTCAATTTTGTCATAAGCCTTTTCAAGATCCACTTTAATCGCCATGTAGCCGCCCCGCCCCTTCTTGTTACTAATAGTATGAATCAATTCTTGCACCACAATAGCATTGTCTACACTTCTCCTTCTCGGCACAAAAGCTGATTGGAGAGGGCAAACTAGCTTATCAAGAAGAGGTCTAAGTCTTGCAACAATGATCTTAGTGACAATCTTGTACACCGTATTGCAAAGACTAATAGGGCGATAATTTCCCAAACTTTCCGGGCCCGCTATTTTAGGGATTAGAACAATATTGGTTCGATTGAGGTAAACTGGGATTCTACTATCTTCAAAAGTTTTTTTTAACTTCATTCCTAACAGATTCCTTCACAGTGGGCCAAAACCTTGAAAAAACCCCGCATGGAGTCCATTTGGACCAGGGGCTTTGTAAGGTTTGAGAGCCCACAAACCATCTCTGATTTCAACATCAGACACTGGCAAATTAAGATTGCTCTTATCCTCTTCCGACAAAACCGCTTGCCACCTGGAGGGTTGGGGAGTATTTAAAGAAGAGTAATCAAGGGTAGTCGAAAACAACTTGCTAAACCCTTCTCTAATGAAAGACATAGCCCCACCCTCACTAGTAATCCATTCCCCCATGTCATTCTTAATACGCGAAATACGGTTACGTCTTCTCTTAACAATAGTAGACATATGGTGAAACGCAGTGTTTCTATCACCCTCAATCAACCGATTAATGCGAGACTTCTGCACCCACAACTCCTCTTCTTGACAAACAATATCATTTAACTCATTGTGCAAAGATTTCTCCATTTCAACCAAAGAATGAGAAGGATTTTCTGCCAAAACTTTTTGGATACCATTCAGCCGGGCCAACACTCTCTTCTTCCTCCCAAAAATGTTTCCAAAATGGTGCTTATTCCAATCCGAAGCCTTCCTGGAAAAGCAGTCAATAGCTGCTTGGAGAGGACGAGAACCCCAAGCTTCCGAAACAATCCCAGGAAAAGATAAGTCTGACAACCAAAAGCTCTGAAATCTAAAAGGCCTGGGAAGGCGAATTCCATTACTTGGGTTAGGTTCGAGAAGCATCGGGCTATGATCAGAAACACATCTTGTAAGATGAGTCACCCTCAGATCGGGGTGGACAGCACACCAGCTCGGGTTGGCAAAGAAACGATCAATTCTTTCTTGAACTAGAGCATTAAAATTACGTCTGTTCGTCCAGGTGAACCGAGGCCCAGTGAACCCCATATCTATCATGTTGCAATAATCAAGACAGTCTTTAAAAAGCAAAGACCTGTTTGAGTTAACAGCTCTACCCCCAAACTTGTCCCCAACAGCAAGAACTTCATTAAAATCTCCAGCTATTATCCAAGGTTTCTCATGCAATTCGGCAGCATTTTTAAGATTGTTCCACAAAATGCATCTTTCCTGAAATCTAGGACTAGCATAAATAGCTGAAAAAATAAATTCAAAGGAAGAGGAGATTACCTTCACCAAAACGTGAACCTCCTGCTCAGACATAGCTAATTGAGTAATCTGCACCTTATCAGAGTTCCAGAGAAGCCATATTCCACCAGAAAAACCAAACGAGTCTGAATGGATGGCCCCATCAAACGGCAACCTATTCGAGATATGCCTAGCTCTATCGCCACCAATGCGAGTTTCCATAACAACCATAATAGCCGGATCATGATTATGAACCAGCTCCCTAACATGATTTTGAAAAGAGGGCTTTAAAGCTCCTCTGCAATTCCAAACAATGATACTCATCATTAAATAAATTAAAGGAGACAAACAACCATCAAATGGACGGACCAACCCCGCTTCCTCCATCACAATCGACATGATCCACCATACCATCTCCGTTATCAGGCCTTTGACCGGCCTTGATAATGCACATAGCGACAGCACATCCACCCAAATCTCCAGGAATTTTTGTTGGATGCTGACCACCCTCAGCCTGCTCACGATCATGCTCGTATTTGCCATTCTCCACTAAGCCGGTTCTGTGAACATCCATCCCCATTGAAGCTTCGGTTTGAACCGAATCATGGTGAGAGTGTGGCAAGCATCCAACTCCACCGTCAACACTCTCGAGATCTCCACAATCTTGTCGCCCATGTTGATCACACGTTTCCATCCCTGTAGTAGCTCCAAACTTGAACCCACCTTCTTGATCTGCCTTGATCGAGCAGATGCTTAAAGTCCACTCGGTGCTGCTACTCTTTGCCTCCTTTGTGCGGTCAGATTGAATAGAGTTTAAGTGGAGAGCCCTACTCCTTGCAAACTCTTTTTTTCCCTTTACTGAACTAAACTGGCCTTTATTCCTAAGCCCATCACTTCCTGAGCCCAAACTAAACTTCTCCTTAACATGCACTTGCTCCTTGGTTTCCAAGTTCAAGCCCGATCCCATATGGGCTTTTCTTTTCCCTTCAGACTTACTCATGCGACTCGGCCCATCTTCCTTATTTAAAATCTTGCTTCCCAACGTCTCTTTAGTATTCACGTGATCTGCAGCACACCTCAAATCCGCAACATGGTTGCTGCGACTTTTATCTTTCACTTTAGCATCTTTCCTTTTCCGTGAAACTACCACCCAAGGGCCGAAAGCAGCACCACTGGTCTCCTCCACCAGAGTATCACGATTTTCGGGTGAAGCCTCGGGATGTGCCACAGGTGAAAGTGACGCTTGATTCTCTCTGTTATCGGTAGCAGCAACAGGGGAATCACGAGGACCCGTCGATGAGAACGACTTGATGATGAACGGGCAAAATTCTCGCCGGTGACCTAGGCGCCCACATTCAAAACACAGTTGGTTCACACCTTCATAGACAACAGGTTGACACCGCCGTCCGATTTGCACATTGGTGACCAACGGCTTGTTCATGTCCACTTGAACGCACAAACACGCGTATCTTCCTCTAGCTTCCAAGGCAGTATGTGTATCCACCCTTAAGACCGTCCCTAATGCCTGCCCAATCTGCCTGAGCACAGAGGCTTCATAATACTCTATAGGCAATTCATTCAACCTGACCCACACTGCCACTGAAGAAACTAGAGCTTCCGATGGCTTGAAATTCGCTTCCCATTTTCGGATGGATAAGAAATGGCCCCCAACAAACCAAGGACCTTTCTTAAGCACCACTTCAAGATCCTCATCAACTGAGAATCTTAATAGGAAAAAATCTCTACCAAGATCCACCATGTCCACCCTCCCATTCGGTTTCCAAAGGTCCAGCAACTTAGAATGGAGATAGTTGTATCCCACATTTCTGCCAAAAACTTTTACGATAATCGCATTTGTCCATGGAGCCCGAATGCGTTGTTTAGTTTCCTTCGACAAGCACACCGAAGCAAAACCTTCCCTAATCTCCTCAAGCTCTTCATCCAAGTCTGAATCCGCCTCCATTTGATCTGTAAAAACAAAAGCTTGGGAGTAAGCTCCCGGTATTTCCCCAACCAACTTGTCCTTGAATGAAATCTTGGATGGTTGGTTGGATTCCCCACCCAGTACAGGTCTTCTATCATCTGGTGCATGATGTGAATCTTTCACTTTTTTGGTGCTGCGGGCTAGTTCATTTTCCTCTTCCAGTGAGCGTGAGCGAGAGCGTTCCATGAGAGCGAGAGCTTTTTTTATATAGATTGTGAATGAAATAAATGTTATATATCTCCAATATTGGCATTATGCCTGATATTATCTTCTACATTCATGAAAGCACCTTATCATGTTTCCAAAAAAAAAAAAAAAAAAAAAATACAAAAACAAAAACCTTATCATATGATTAAAACATGTATGATATGTGTTTTGGCAGTAATTATTTATCTTATAGGCCAATTGCATGATACAAGCCTCTCACAAAAATGTAAGATCTATATATAAGTTGTGAATGCCCACTTTATTTAGGAACAACAATTATTTTATACATCCGATGAATGAATTATCCTTTATACACTATATAGTCCTCATAATTATGTTAGCTTTATGCATTACAAGAAATTATATATATATATATATATATATATATATGAGATGAGTTCAAGTTATACATTTTTTAAATTGTTGGATTTAAGTATATTTAATGGTTAAAAAAAGACTCTCATTATTACAAATATTCTTATTAGGATCTCATTAATTACCATCATTTATTACATTCTAAATCTATCTCTAAACCCAAAAATGTTTGACATCTGACTCTCTCTCTCTCTCTACATTTCGCTCTCTCTGTCTCCTCCACCTTTGCTCCCCCATTGTTCCACCTCTATAGGTTGCCAGAAGAACTGAAAAAAAAAAAAAAAAATTCCCATATAAGTCTCTTTCTAAAAGAAAATTAAAGCTTTTAATAAAATAAAACCAACAATAATTCGGTAATATTAGAAAGTAAGAATTTTTCTCAATGCATGTTTGTTATTTTGCAAAAGGACCTTGCCTAATGTTGGTTTTGCTATTTCTCTTCCAAGTCTATTAAGGACTGTTCCAAACTTTCCAAGTTGGCGAGCACAATCTGCAGCAATAATAAATTATTTCTCAACTTTTACAAACTCAGATCCTCACAAACATATGTACAAGTTAAATAGGCTAAAAGATTTTTAATTTTAGCATTTAAAAAAACTCAAAAATAAGAGAAGGGGGAAAGTTTTAAAAATATCTACGCTTTCATTGATGTGTGATTGCGAAGTTGTATGACGATTGTCCTCTGAATTTATTTCCACGAGTCCTTTACGAACCTCCATGTTTGAACTGGCATGTCTGAATGCAAATGTCTTCAATTTAGGGCAATTGTTTATGCTAAATTTCTTCAATAATGGAAATTCCACATTACTGTCAAATGTCAATACAGAATTTTTTAAGAATTGGAAGATCTCTTAAGAAATGACTGAATGAAAGTTAGGTATTTTTTTTAGTTTGGTTTCCACAGCAAGTTTTTCCATAATGCTTAACTCCAACCAATCAATCATGGAAAGAACTGACAATTCATTGGAACTAAATCTAATGCAATGATAAAAATTCTCACTTTCTGCTAATACAGAATTATTGTTGGTTATATTTTATTAAAAGTTTTAATTTTCTTTTAGAAAGAGACTTATATGGGAATGGTTTTTTTTTTTTTTTTTTTTTCCTTCGTTTGCTGGCAACTCGTAGAGGTGGAACAATGGTGGAGGAGCAATGGTGGAGGAGACAGAGAGAGAGAAACACAGAGAGAGAAACGTGGAGAGAGAGAGAGAGAGAGAGTCAGATGTTAAATGTTTTTGGGTTTAGAGATAGGTTTAGAATGTAGTAAATGAATGTAATTAATGAGATCCTAATAAGAATATTTGTAATAATAAGGGTCTTTTTTTAACTGTTGAATTTACTTGAATCAAACAGTTTAAAAAAGGTGTAACTTGAACCCATCTCTCTCTCTCTCTCTCTCTCTTTCTCTCTCTCTACATATATATATATATATATATATATATATATATTTCTTTAATGCTACATTATTTAATAACTTTTATTGGATTAGTATTTTTAAAATTCTACTGCTGGATTATATATAATTTCATGTTAATCGGATATAATTTACTATTCAATCTATAAATTCATCTTTTACACTTAATTTTAAAATGTAAAAAAATTATATATTTATAAATGAGGTAGCTATTGATCCTTAATTACCTTGAAATTTTACAAGTGTAAAGACTATAAAAAGAAAATCCAATGATAAAATTTTCAAAATACACATATTTCATAAAAAAATTATTAAGTTATATTACATTATTATAAGTTACACTTAGGGTATGTTTGGTAGATTGTAATAGATACTGTAATGTAATAGTTATTGATATAGTTTAATTATTATTTAGTTTGGTTATGTTTTTATTACAAGGAATAGTCATTCCTTATGAATAACTATTCTTCAAAATGAGAAATAACTATTCCTTTTTAAAAGGTTGTATTAGTTATTTCTTAGTAAGTGCAATAATTTCAATACTTAATATATTTCCAAATAAACAAACTTTTCATATACATCTAACAATTATAAAAATAAAAAATCATAAAAAATAACACATATCTCTCTTAAATTTAAATTTAAAAATAACAATTTTTAAGGAGATATAATTGTATGAGTAAGATATTTCTTAAAATAAATGTTAAGTTTCATTGTAATATTATAACTCACAATCAAATTAATGAATATATTTAGTTATTATATTATAACACATTTTATTCATAGTAAAAAAAAATTACAATTTCTATCGTAATCTCCGTTCAGTGTACGGTCTTATGAAATACTTTCTCATATTTTGGAAAGCCTGGTTGAGTCGTAAAGGTCTCAGCATAATAAATTTGTTTGAATTATTTATCTTTTGTTTGAATTATTCATCCTTTGTTTGAAGTTGAACTTGTAATTAATGTTTAAAGTCAAGTAATAATAATTAATGTGTGCACGTGCACTAAAGCAGCATTGATATGAGAATGAGATCATTTTTTGACTTTGGAGATAAAAGAAGATAGGAAATCTCATTGAATGGAGGCGAATACAAAAATCAAAGGGATTAATTAGCACAACACCAGTTGCGAAAAAGCAATGAAATAGTTGTAGACGGACTATTTCGTAATTATATTGATATTAGCTTTTAGTAATTTTTAGGAATAGTAAAATTGGACACGATCCGCGAACCTAACACGAAATTAGTGGGTTATAAGTTAAGGCTTAACGGGTTTATGTCATATTTGGGTTAACATGGCTGACCTGTTTAATAAAAATGTTGGGTTAGTGTTGAACACATAGAATTCGTCTGATCCGTTTAATTAAATGACATTTTACCAGTATATCCTTCAAACTCTAAGTATATAAACTTATTAGTTGTTATGGTTTATTTTCTTTGACATTTTGTGATTGATTATTTGTGATATTAAGATATACTTTAGTTTTGAATGATTATTTGTAATGCAATTATTTGTTAGTTCTAAATTTTATATTAAAAATATTTATTTGTTTGTTTTTTCATAATTTTTTTTCCTCATTTTGATAAAATTTGATAAATTGGTCAATACGACTGACCCGTTTAATAAATGGGTAGTGTTAGGATTAAGCAATCTTGACCCATTTAATAAACATGTCAGGTTAGTGTTGACCTATATAGTTGAATACTCATGAATTGACACGACACGAACCCGACACGCGAATATAGATAAGTAAATATTAATAAAAATGAATGAATCCATAAGAGCGTGTCAATAGTGATATCCTAATTGGCTAACTAAATTTATATTAGTCACTAGTATTATTTTCGTGAGATGTACGATTTGATGAACATTCATATGTAAGCTATATTTTTTTAATAATAATTAAAAAAAATATTAATAAAAAGTAATAATAAATTCTAGAATAAGTAAGTAATTTTAATAAAAAATTACTTTAAGTTCTGATTGTGTAGAGCTTGGACATTATCAGTGTTTATCTATTTTTATATTTTAAAATTCTCTTTGTGTTTTGTGTTATTTTTTTAATATGAGATATAGAACGAGTTTGATTATTCCTATTTGGGTTATACCATAGCTAGCACAAACAATAGTAAACAAAATAGTTCTTCAATACATATTTTTTTTCCTAGTGATAGTCTAATAAAAAAAATCAACACACTCAAAAATTAAATATAATAATTAGAACCCAAAATGAAAACATACACAAAAGAGTTCAAAAATTGAGAATATAAAAAAAAAAAAATTAAAATTTTACATATGAGAATCAAAAACTTAAATGGGTGTCCATTGTTTTGCTTCTTTATAGCAAACTTCCTTTTGCATAATATCCTTCACACAAATTTAGAAGTAAAGAACAATAAGTAGGTTGAATTTATTAAATTAAAACAATAAACGTGATGAACAATAAGTGTAAGTTGCAACTTGGGTAAAAAAAAAAGTGAAAAAAAAAATACAAAAACATGGGGTGTAATATGTGGGAGTTAATTATATGGATGACTATATTGGTTAAGAGTGATTATATCAAAAATTCATGACTTAATATATATATATATATATATATATATATATATATATATATATTTATATTTATATTTGTGTGTGTGTGTGTGTGTGTGTGTTCTGAAAATTTTGATAATAGATTATTAGTTGGAGTAGAATTTAAATTTCTAAAACTTAGATGATAAAGTTTTATCCAAATTAAATTATTGTTAAATCTTATCCCTTGGTCAAGAGTCTTTTAGCTTAATATCCTAATAAAATATTAATTTAATAAGATGCAACTCGAGGACAAAATAAAAATAAAAATGTGAGTTGTGTGGTATTTAAGTTTAAAAAATTTTGATGATAGACTTTTAGTTTTATTTAAATTAAACAGTTGTTAAATTTTATCCCTTAATTTAAGAAAATATATCATGACAAATAATATAAAATAATTTACTAATTAATTATTCTTAGAATGTTGATAATAGGCTTTTAGTGGGAGTAGACGACAAAAGGTTTTTTTTTTTTTTTTTTTTTTTTGAGAAAGAAAATGTAGGTTGTTGTTTGGGATTTAAGTTTAGAATTTTTGATAATAGACTTTTAGTTTGAATAAAATTTAAATTTGTTGAAGTTTATAGATAAGTTTTATCTAAATTAAACAATTGCTAAATATTATCCCTTAATTTGAGGAATTATATCATAAAAATAATATAAACATAATATATTAATTAGCTGTTCTTAAAATATTGATAATAGAGTTTTAGTTAGAGTAGAAACCATGAGTTTTTTTTCTTTCTTTCTTTTTTTGAAAGAAAACGTGGATGGTTGTTTGGGATTAAATTTATAATTTTTTATAATAGACTTTTAGTTTAAATAGAATTTAAATATGTTGAAATTTAAATGATAAAATTTTACCTAAATTAAATAGTTGTTAAATATTATCTGTTAATTTGAGGAAATATATCATAATAAATAATATAAAATTAATTTACTAATTAGTGAAAGTAGTCATTTGGTAAAATCATGGTTTCTAAGCTTAACTTTTATTATTATATACTCCATTTGTCCCAATTTGTTTGTCCTGTTTGAAAAATCAAACTTTTTAAGTGAATGACCTAAAATACCCTCACTCAAATTCACTAATGACCAAAAACCCTTTTGTGACCCATCCCATCTCATTTCTCTTCATTCAATCCTTGTTCTTGCTCTGTCCCTTCTATTATGTGACACACCTAGCCTCCCCAACCATCTACCCCATGCAATCACTAGAACTAGGACTGTCCACCCAACCCGGCAAACCGACAAAAACGAGCAACCCGCCTGAACCCGAACCGAAAACCGTTCGAACCGACCACTCCCACGTCAGTTGCCGGTTGCTGCCCACGGAACCCAAAAGCTTCAGGTCGGTTGGTGGGTTTCCTCCCACAAAAACCGAGCCACCTGACCCGAGCATAAAACCAAAAACCTCTGGCGATATTCGAAGGATTTTCGACGAATACTTACAAAATCCGATGATATTCGAAGGATTTTCGACGAACACTTACAAAATCTAGCAGTATTTGGAGTTCTCCGGCAAAGATTACTTGAAGTCCCATGAGATCCGACGAGATCTAGCAAGATCTCGTCGAGATCTAGTCCAGATCCGGCGAGATCTCGCTGAGATCCGGCCAGATCTCGACTGATGGATCCAGCCAAAAATAGCTCTCTGGCAATACAACCCAAAACCCGACGGTACAACCCGAAGCCCGACGAGTCCAGAACCGTCCGATCCAACTAGCACTTCGGGTCGGTTTCGGGTTCCGTTTTCACCTACTCGAAAGTTTTGGGTCGAGTCCGGGTCGGTCACAAACCCAACCGGCCTGACCCGTGGAAACCCCTAATTGAAACTACACTTCTTAAATAGAATTTCTTCAAAAGGCTTTACCAAGTGGAGTCAGTGGACCCTATGCTTAGAGCATCCATATTAGATGTGCCAAATGTGCCAAATGCCAAATATTTGGCACATTTGGCACACCAAACACTAAAAACACCCCTTTATCAGATATGTTAAATGTTTCAAATTTTTGCAACATGCTATAGTGCCATCACAATTTTGGCACTGTATGGACAAATGTGGCATAATATATATTATTATTTTATTCCTTTTTCTCTCTCCTCATCACAGATATCAGTATCACTCTCTCTTCCTCTTCTCATCTCTATCTTCTCTCTCATCTTTATCTTCTCTCTTCGTCTTCCACAGCACGCCGAAGACCAATGGCCACCACTCGACGCCGCCGATCACACCAAAAACCACCACTCGACGTTGCCGGCCATCTGTCTTCCCTATTCCGCTTCGGGTCCTTTTTTTTTTTTTTCCTTTTTTCTTTTTTCCGTTCACTTTTTTTGGCTGTGGTTTGATGGGTGGGTTCGGATGGGCAGATCGGTGATGGGTGGGTTGAGATGGTGATGGGCAGATCAGTGGTGATGGGTGAATCGGCTGGTGGTGGGCGAATCGGTGATGGCGAATCGGTGGTGGTGTCGATCTTTGTTCTGATCAGTTCTGATCTCAGTGGTGGTTTTTTATTTTTTTTCCTGGTGATTGTGGCTGCAACAATTTTTCTGGTTTTTCTGGTGGTTGTGGCTACAACAATTTTTCTGGTTGTGGTTGTAGTTGTTGTTGTTGTTGTTGTTGATGCGGTGGTGGTTGATGATGACGATGATGATGGGGGAGGAATTTAATATATTATTTTAATGTATAGGAAATATTATTTTAATATATAGAATTAAAGTATAAAATATCTGATAAATGAGATGTTGTAAAATGATGCGGTAAAATAATAAAGTAAGGTTTTAGTGTGACAAAATGACATAATTTTTGCCACATCTGATGCGGATGCTCTTACTGGACTTTCAGCTATCTAAGCGTCCCTTTAGGCTGGTAATTTTTGCATTTCTGTGGAGGTTGCCATAACATTTTCAGGCCCTGCCATTCCCATTTTGGGATGTTTATGAAAATCCTATCTATTTGTAAAATAACTAAGCTTGTTAGGGTGGTAACATTTCTGCTAAATGCTTTGACTTACAGCAATACCATTTAAAAGAGAAGGAGAAGCCAGATGTGGGTACTAAATCCGTGGAAGTAAAAGAGGTTGAGAAGCCAGTGAATGCTGCCTCTGATGAAGTCGTATCTGAGAAAGCTGAGGGTTCACCTGCTGCTGCTGAAGAAAGCACTGAAGTTACCCCAGTTGCCACTGAAGAAAGCACTGAAGTTAACCCTGCTGTTGGGGAGAGCACTGAATCCAATTCTACTGCTGTTGAAAACAACACCGAAACTGCTCCAGCTGCTACTGAAGCAAGCAGTGAAATTCTGAAGAGGAGAACGCTGGTGAACAAGAAGCTATTGAAGAGACACCAGAGATTAAGGTTCCGATGTCTATAACTTCCCTTCATTGCTACCTAATTGCATTACCATTGTGGTTCACCGTGGTTGATACTCTGTCCAATTTGGTATTTTGACTGAAGAAACCTGGGGCAAGAGGCTCAATTTTGGGCAGTTCACGGCTTTTGCCGTTAAATTGATCCCTAATTGGAATTGACCTGGCAATATTGCTGCTACTGAGTTGGCTTGGTCCTGATTGATCAGAACCGGAGCAATGCAACACAGTGGATTCATCTCAAGTGTTGAAGGGTGGCACATTGGTGTTGTCATGTGGACTTCAGCCAAGGTGGTAGGACTTGATGTGGGTTTGAGGGAGTAGGTCTTTGGGGCTCCAGGTGAGTGTGCTTGGTGGTTCGTAACAACGGTTCGAGTGGTGATTGGCGCCTTGTGTTCAGTGTGTGTTTCTTGGAGTTCTTTAGGTATGCTCGTGTTTATGGTCGTTGGGCCTGCTTGCTGTGTTTTGTTTTGTATTGGCTGATCGGGATTTGATTCTATTATTTAGTAATGTTGTGTTCTGTGGGTGGTGCCGGTGGCTGGTTGCCTGTACTTTGTTTGGATGTTGGAAAATGCTCTTAGAAAAAGCCGGCCGGATGGTGATGTGATGGTGGGGTTGGATTGCCTGTACTCTGTTTGGATGGGGAAGGGATTGGCGGAGGCAGCTGGAGTGAGGGCTAGCGGCGAAGACTGGAGAGAGGAAAAAGGCGAAAGAAAAAAGAAGCAAATGAAAAGGAAAATATAAAATAGATGCAATGGGCATGGAAGAAGGATAATTGATCCTGGCATTTCTTTGTGACGTGCTCAAAATGGTGTAGTTATAGTGAAAAAAAAAATGGTCACAACATCAATGGGCATGAAGGAAGGATGAGATTCAAAACATTATATAGTACAAACATGGAAATGTTTAAACATAAGGGAACAATGTCAAAATAACTCCAAACTTAGAGGGTGCAATTTGCAATTTGGTCTACAAACTATTATCTAGTTACACAATACAAATTGGAGCATTCTCACAAATTAGATATTTAGCTTGTACAATTAGGCGTTACTTTCTGTTCAGACTTTGCATCTAAATCAAATACAAACTGGCAACTTAAAATAGTGGAAAAGGTTACTACTGCTGAAAGAAACTGATATCTAGTTTCTCAATACAAAAAGTATCATCACAGCTTAGGTAGATATACTAAACTATTGTTGGCTGATTGATCATAGCATTTTACAGACTGTAATTTAGATGGAATTTGCTGTCACTTTTTTGTTCCTTGGGTGAGTAGGTTGTGTTAACATTGCTCTTTTAAGCAAGATGTTGTGTTCTTCATGTATGCCAGGTTGACAGATGGAATGAGCAAAGGGAGAACGGGACCTTTCCAGGCCCTCTGTAGATGACGTGTCGAAATTTCTAATAAATTCGAGATATGAATTTTTTTAATGAGATATGTATCCTAAGGGAATGTCCCATTAAAACAATAAGAAATTTTCCTTGCTTGTTGGAACTGTTTCCGGTTCAAATACTGAGAAATTGTTGCTCATGAACAAAGTTATTGTTTTATTATCACTGAGGCATTTTTCCATGTTATATATCTGCTTTAACTGTTCTGTAGCAGTTAGAGGTTAGTGACTGGAACTCAAAAATAAGTATGTAGAATTTACCTCGGGGGTATTTTCTACGGCTATAGCCATCACATAATAAATCATATTGCTTCTTAATGAAGTTTTGTTTGATAAGCCTTGAGAAATTCGGTATGCCATTGCTTAAAATTCTTTAGTTAGAGGTAATGTGCTTTGGACTAGGTTATTTCATTACTTTACTCGAGGTCCTGTCATATTTATTCCTTTCATCCACTTTCAACTATACAATTTAAGGGACTTATCAAAACTATATGATTCAAAGGAGATTAATTTCTTTACACCTTCAACATGTCTACTACATTTGGCTATTAAGGGCAATATATATTTTCTGCTTGCTTCAGCCGGATTTATCTAATATCCATCCTAGTTTGTTGATCTTTGGTGGCTTTGTATTTTTTTTAGACTCTCATTATGCCCTGGCTAATAGACGACCAACATTAAAAAGATCAGCAATATTCTCTTCTTTAGCAACTTCAACTTCGGAAATATATAGCATTGATTTCTGAAGTTACGAATCACATTGTAACAAACCTATTACATAGGTTCTTACTGTTGTTTCAGCCTGAGGGTGTGCTCTGTTTTGTTGCATTGCTATGCAGTGATCTGTTTTGACTTTGGTTTCACCGTTTATATGTGTGATTCTATTTTCTTGAGCTATGACCTAGGCTTGTAATGCCTGTTTTTGTTTCTACTCAATTTAAAGTGAGCAAACAGAATTCCATTCTCATACACAGTTCTGGGGTTTTACTATTTTACCGATTCATCCGGAAATAAAAATAAATAAAGAACCATAGACAATGGCCAGGGTATATCTAACAATTCCTTGAGTTATCACGGCATGTCATATAATGAAGTAGCTGGGGCAACAATTTCCCACTAAAGTATGCGTTCGGCTTATTAGATGCTTCACCTATAATCGATCTCAATCTCTGTGGGCAAGATTCCTTCTGGATGTTCAGTCTGAGTAGGGTGGTCAAATGAGTTGAGTAATAGCAATTAATGACTGATGCATCTAATTTATTTCAACACAAATCTAGCTTAAGCTCATAATAAAACTAAGCTTATCACAAGACTAAATTAAATGATCAAGTTTGTTTTTTACCAAATGAGTTTGACCCTCTACAATGAGTAAGTTGGTTAATCTTTTTCACGCGTATAGTAAATACTATAATTAAAAAACTTTATCCCTTCACAAATTTATTATAATAATTGATAATGCTTAAAAAATTTATTCCTTCACAAATATTTTTAATAATTAAATTATAGTTGAAATCATATCATTATAGGTAATTAGATATTATGATTTTTTAAACAACTTATAAAAATAAAATTCACCAACCTTGCTTCTTTTTTGTTTTTTTAGTCAAATGTGAAAGAATATTTTGCTCTGTGCTCACCATGTGGCTGCGTGACCAATCTTGCTTCTAAGTTAGAGCAATTCATATATTTTATAAATTTTTTAAAAGTTAATTTTATATGTTATAGTATATAGTTAAAAGAAATCTTGAAAATGTATAGCATAAAATTTTGAAATTGATATTTTTTTTAAGGACATCTTGGAAATATGCATAGCATAAATTTTTTAAGAGATTAAATTACGTAAAGATGTGGTATAAAACTCATGTTTTACCCTTTTAATCTTAACATGTTACATCATCTTATCACATATTTAAAAAGAAGCACAACCATTCTCAATCAATTCTAATATACATATATAAATCTAATCAAATTGAAAAATTATTGAGATGTTATTAGGTATAGTAAGAGTATTAAATTTTAAGTAAAATACTTTTTTTTTTTTTTTTGAGAATGTTTTAAGGTGTGGTGGTCACTCCACAAGTACAAGTGCTTGTAGAATGTGAGGGACAAGGGCCGGAGTTCAAGTCTCCAGGAGGGA
Source organism: Quercus ilex subsp. ballota (assembly GCA_032727855.1). Lineage (NCBI taxonomy): Eukaryota > Viridiplantae > Streptophyta > Magnoliopsida > Fagales > Fagaceae > Quercus > Quercus ilex. Next base: position 3,612,006 of record CM064909.1, read on the forward strand.
GCTTCACACACATATACATTTAAATTAAGTTAGAGTAGAATTTTATCTTGTATCAGACAATTTCATATTAAATGGTATAAAATATGAGTTTTATACCTTATTCTTACCTAATTGGGACTTATTCTTACCAAATTCGGATTCATCTTTTAAGGAGAGATCGGAAACATGCATGGCATAAAATTTTGAAATAACGAAAATAACAAATATAGGCAATGGAGAAGTATGTCTAACAAGGACAAGCAGTTGTCAATGGAGAAGTATGCCTAACAAGGACAAGCAGTTGTCTAATCTAACTTATTGATAGATTCCTTGATTATCACGGCATATTAAGTACTTTTAGTGCAATAATTTCCTCCAAAGCATATGCTAAATTGGTTCAGATATGAGAAAGAAGATTAGCCATAGCTGGTCGTGGGCGACAATTAGCAAACAATGGCTGAGCCTTGGGCAAGGTGAGCCCACTCCCTTCACTCATGTCCACCATTTCTTCACCGATCCTATCCCACTCAAAGCACTGTAACAGTGAACCCAAAGCCAAGCCAACAACACGCACGGCTAACCCTTCACCAGGACACCCTCTCCTCCCTGACCCAAAAGGCACAAACTTGAACCCATTTCTAACCACTTCAAACCCTTCAAATCTCTCTGGCTTGAAACTCCTTGGCTCATCCCAAATTTTAGGGTCATTATGTATGGCCCAAACGTTAACAAGTAGGATGGTGCCACCTGGGACTTTGAAACCACCCACCACGCAATCCTCTGATGACTCGTGTGGTAAAAGTAATGGTCCTGCTGGGTACATACGCATTGTCTCATTTAAAATGCAATGGAGATAAGGTAACTTGGCCAAATCTGCTTCATCAATTAGCCTATCATGTCCTACAACATTGTCAATCTCGGCTTGCACCTTCTTTAGGACTTTTGGGTGGTTCAGCAATAGCGACATTGCCCACTCCATGGTTCCAGCTGAAGTGTCGGTTCCAGCAGTTAATAAACCCTGTACGCAAGTCAAGCAAAATCACTGTCCTTTATGTTTATCTATATGATTACTTATATGGTCTCAGATTTTGAATTGTCGTTCAGCCAAAACTTTTGATTTGTCAAAAAGTTCCTATTTAATAATTATGGAGAAAATTGCGAACTCCTTAATCTTTAATTAAAAGAAAAAAAAGGAGAGGAAATATGGAGAATTTTTTTTTTTTTTTTTGAAAGTGGGGGAGGGGGGGTAAGGAAAGATAATTATCTTTAAAATTAAATAATAAAAATATAGTGGGGAGGAAGTTAACAATAATATATTATAATAACTAGTCAAAATAAATTTATTTAAAAAAATGACAAAGAAATATTATAGTAACAAGAAATTGGAGTATCGAGTCAACATTCAATTTGTAAGATTTATATAATAAATTATAAAATGTCCCTAGCATCATTATTTTATATATATGAAATGAGCTCTGATATATATATATAATCAAGAATATCAATACATAATCCGATTCCCAAACCAGCTCTGATACATATATATATATATATATATGAACAATACCTTTTATCATCAAGTCAAATCTTCAACTCAGGGGAACTCAATCTCATATTAAAGATATAAAAAGGGAAAATTTAACGTATGCTTTAAGAGCATTCGTTTAAAAAATATTTTTAGAAATTTTTTGAAGAAGATAAAAAAGTAATTAATTATTTTAACAACTTTTTACATTTTTTATGAAATGCTCTAAAGGCACAAGTTAACTGGAGACAAATAAATTATCTATCTAGTAGAAATCTTGACATAGTTTAATTACGGAACAAAATTTAGTTACAAAATTGATTGTAGTTTTAGGTTACAATTTTACTCAATATCTTTTTTATTGGATGTGAAAATTCATAAATCCTCCATTTGATTACATCTTCTTCTTTTATCCTTCATACTCACAAAATTTCTAAAAAATAAAAGATAAATAGCTATATCATCAATAAATTGTTTAAATTGCAAGTTTTTGTAGTTTAAAATTATGCATAAAATATAAGTTTATAAATCATATAATAAATAATATTCAATTAACACAAAACTTGACATGTATATTAAGAGCATAAAAAACATGCAATTCAATAGTTATATTTTCAAAATATGTAGTAATATTTATTTTATTAAGTAAGATTTTTGCCTTAGGCGACAACAAATTTTATAGCTAAATTTTGTCCTTAATTACTTTGCTATCATCTTTCTGTTATAAATATCTTTATCAAACTAATGTGATGTCTACTTATGTAAAGGAAAGCTCTCAAACAATTGTTTATTACCAAGATAAGCTTTATTATGTTCTCAGACAAACTAATGTCAACTTTTAAAACACACAACATGAAGTAAATAAGAAATGTATTTACAATTATGTTGTTAACTTGTTAACATAGTATCAATTTCATTCATTGTATAATTTGAAAGCCTTTTATAAGTAAAGTGAAAAAGTTTAGGGAATAATTTTTTTTCACAACTTGCTAAAGTGATCAATTGTAGTGATAGAAAAAGATGATGAGTTCATATTTAAGTAATTATCTACTAATCATAGTCAATCATTTTAACATGATTGTAGTAAAAATTGTATATGTATGATAAAAATTGATCTTTTACTATCACGCACTTGACCACAATGAAGGGGCCATTTCTTTCAATTATACATACTACTTTTGCCTAGAACTTTCTCCATCTCGGTTTGTTTGTCCTCTATTATATTTTGAGATGTTTTAAAATATTGTCCTGTTTCTAAAGTAAAAATCATTAATTTACTAATGTTCCTATTATAACTTACTTTATTTTTAAAACTATTTAAAAAGAAAACTAACAAATATTTAAAAAATTAATTTAATTGAAACACTTTTTTAACTACCTTATTAAGAATAATTTTAAAAAAAATTGATAAATTTATTTAAAAGTAATTTTATAAACTTATACTTTTTATAAATCAGACAAAATATTTATTTAAAAAGTTTAACTTTTTCAAATAGTACAAACAAATTCGAAGATCGATGTAATAATATTCAACTACTCCTAAATTATAGCAGAACTCCTGCCACAAAAGATAAGTTTGACTCAACTTTGTCCTGAGAAAGTGGCCGTGTCTTTTAACGTTTCTCCTAATGTATTTATGAAATTTTAATGCAAAAAATTGAGAAATTTGGTGGTTGAATGTATTCACAGAGGTCCTATCTTTTACTTTTCTTTAGGAAAAAACAAACAAACAAACTTTGGTGCAGAAGTTAGATCTTACAAGTATGATGCCTCTGATAATCTCATCCTTGAAGTACTCAGGTTCCGATTCTTGCTTAGCCAACAGAACTTCAATCAACGTTTTCTCCTTTCCCTCACTTGATCCCATTCTTCTATGCTCCTCTATCAAACTCTGCATAAAACTCTTTCTCTTTTCCTGCACCAATATCAACCTCTTTTCTTTCCCTCTATTCCCAACCCACCTTAAAAATGGCAAATAATCTTCCATAATCGTCACACCCCCTAACAAGAAAGTCTCAGTCACAATCTCCCTAATCTTCCTCCGTTCCTCCACTTCACGCTTCCCAGCTATCATCCTCATCATCACGTTGAGTGTTAGTTCAAAGAACAACGCTTTCATGTCCACAGGCTGGTCTTTTTGGCTTAGGAGGCCGCGAATGAGTGATTGAACTTCATGGCTGCGAATGTGTGAAAGATTTTGAACACGATGGGATGAGAGTATTTCAAGGGAAGCGATTTTGCGAAGGTTTCGCCAGTGGTCACCATATGGAGCCCAAATGAGGCTGGTGTAGTTGTAACCAGGGTGCTTTCCTGCGAACATGCGTGGCCGGTTGGCGAAAACAACGTCGCGTTTTGTGAAGCATTCTTCGGCTAAAGAAGGAGAAGAGATAAGGAGGACTGGTCGAGAGCCGAAGTTGAGAAAAACTATGGGGCCGTATTTGTTTGATAGGTTGGAGAGAGTTTGGTGGAGAGGTTTCTTGGTTTTGAGAAGGTGGAGATGGCCAATTATTGGGAGAGTAGGGAAGGGGCTTGGTGGGAGGTTTTGAAGCTTTGAGAGAAAGTGCTTTGTGAAGACATAGAAAGCTACAAAGAGCAGGATTTGGAAGAGCATGGTGCTAATATTGCTAAAGGGTAGGAAAGGTATGGGATTGCTTGATATGGATGTTAGCTTTAATTTGTGGTGGTGGAGTGAAGAAAAGAAAAAGTTGAGGAATTTGGATTTTATGTAACAAGTATATAAAACATCTCTTTGTAGACCCCCACAAATGTAGGACCCACTTCACGTGAAATAAATGTTGTATATCTCCCTTATACAGGGTCAGTCCTTTCATAAGGTCAATTAGGCTATTGTTTAAGGCTCCTAAGTAGAAGAGAGTCCCAAAATTTTGAAAAAAAAGAATATTTATTTTCAAAAGAAACTCCAAAAAATCTGATATATCTTTGTAACCAAAGAATAAAAAATTTGGAACATTTTTGTAAATATTGGTTGTTGAAATATGAAAATTTCAACATAAAAAAGTGGTTACTTAAAAATTGTCAAGCAAAATTTATCAAAAAATAATAATAATAAAATTTTTGGACAAGTTTATGGGGTCAGAAATATATGTCCTAAAAAAAAATGACAAGATGTTGAAGGGTGGGACGCGTGGTTAAATAAAATGTCTCTGGCCACACGTACCACCATAATAAAAAATAAGTGCACAAATGGGTAGTAATATCATTATCCACTTGATATTTTTTTCCCTCCACATATTCTACACATTAATATCTCAACTACCACACGTTTTGAAATCTATACAACCATTGCCACACGTTTGGTTCAAGTTTCAACATTACTTCTTTACATTTTTCCATCTCACTTTTTGCTTTTCATATATCTCTCTCTCTCTCTCTCTCATGTGCATGTGCAAGAGGCAATATCAGCAAAAAAAAGCCTCAACTGAAGCAGCAAATCATTACAAATTTGCTTATCTTTGGGCTTCTTTGGTTCTTTCTCAACACAAATATAATAAATCTGATTTTTTTTTTTTTTGAGCAAAAGGTAAGTAAAGTAAATCTAATGTTTTTGGGTCACTGTAGGTGTCTTAGGCTTCATCACTTCATACTTGAGAGAGCATTTTCAAAATTAAAACCTCCTTCAATCTAAATCAAGATCTCTCTTTTTATTTTTATTTTTAAAATTTTTCTTTGGGTTAAAAAACACAATAACTGAAATATTTATGAAGAAGTGCTAAAACCGGTTTAATCGCACCGGTTTCTAGTTATGCCGGTTGAACCGGCGGTTTGTACTGTTTATCCGATTTTTCTTTCATTTTCGATTTTAACTAATAACCGGACCAAATTAAGGTCTGGTTCTCGTAGAACCGGTTGAACTAGTCGATCCGGTCCGGTTTGTAAAACATAGGATGGAAGGTTTGCCTTATTAAAAAAAAAAATCAAAGATGGAAGGAAAGCAACGTGGGAATGGAAATGGTTAGTTACACTTGCAACACATCACCTAAAAATAAGGGAATTGTCATCACATGAGTCCAAAAGAAAAAGGATATTAAAGCAAAATACCTATAAAACCTCACACTCACATGCAAAAGAAGTGAGGTCAAGTCTTGTAAAAAATAAGGGAATTGACATCACATGAGTCCAAAAGAAAAAAAATATTAAAGCAAAATACCTATAAAACCTCACATTCACATGCAAAAGAAGTGAGGTCAAGTCTTGTCAAATTGATGGCTTAATGTCATTGGGTCCGGCTCCCCTCCAGTTCAAAATTCTTCAGTTTTCTCTGGTTTTTACCCCGATGCCTTATCTCAAGCTCTCTGCCTCTCTACCTCACTCAACTCAAGCCCACTCTCTCCGAATATCCTTCACTCTCTTCGCCTTACTCTCACGGTCTCACCTCACGCACGCCTCTGAAATTTTTTTTCCCCTCATCATCCTCTTGGCGTCTGAACTCTGGTGTTTTGGGTTTGTATCTTTTATCTTTTTTCATCATCATCCTCTCGGCGTTTGAAATTTTGGTCTCGCCCTCACCCTCGGAGCTCTGCTCTCTACTTCTCGGCTTCATCAAGTAATATTATTTTCTTTTGATTTTGATTACTTGATTTTGATCATTTTTTTTTTCTCTTGGCTTCATCTCAGATTCTCCGTTCATGTCCTCGGCTTCATCTCAGGTTCTCTGTTTCGTGACTTCACTGGTAAGTGGTAACTTGAGATAATGATGTGGCTTTGAAGATGAAGAAGATGAGAATGAGGATGATGATAATGATGCTAATGGTGGAGCATTTGGGTCAAATGATGATATTGATTTCAATTTTCTTCATAACAAATGAGGTTGGGTCTTAAAACTTAGTAGTTGTCTGTTTGAAACTTTAAAACTTATTTGCTATTTGGATGTAATAAACTTATTTGCTATTTGCCATTTGGATGTAAATGTAATGATTAATGAACTTATTTATTTGGTTTTGTTGAAAGTTTATTACATTAAGGATGATTTTTTTGTAATGTTATTATGTTAAATTCTTTAAAAAGATGTTATATACTTATCTACTTGTATTTTTTTTTTAAAGGAAACATATTTATTACTATTGGTTTGTTAGTTTTAGTATATTAAAAAAGGATTTGCTAATGTGTGCCTTAAGGGCACACAATAATTAAACAATTTTGGAAATATTTTCTCGTGAATTAAAAAAGTATTGACAACTTTTTCAATTCTCAAGAAAATGTTTTTAAAAATAGATGGCTTAATGTGTGCTCTAAGGGCACACATTAACCAAACCCATTAAAAAATCATTAATTATTTATATAATTTAAATACATAATAATTAAATTATTTATGACGTCACTAGTTCGACAATAAAACCTGTAATTAGTTCATTTTCTAGTTCTTTCACCGTACCAATTTTTCAAACCATACTCAACATCTAATTAAATGAGTTATTAATCTCAAGAGATCCATTGAGCCTATAAATAGGCATTCTCAAAACCAATCCTAATACACCATACTACAATCATTCTATCACACATACACACTTGAGAGCATTGTTGAGTTTTTGAGGAAAGAAATGTGTTCTTTTGGTGAAGCTTTGGACTAAACCACTTGTGCAGATTTTATTTGAGCCAAAAACATTTTTGGGCTATTGCATCTTGGAGAAGACAAATCAAGAGAAGGTCTGCCACGCCAATCTTGGACCTTGCCAATAATAAAGAGCTTGAATCTCCTTAAAGAGAGCGAAATTTTCACACTTCAGTTTAATTGTATTGAGATTACCAAGAACGGACATTGTAACTTGTGTTTTTTGTATTTTCACCCACACATTTGAATGAAAGATGCAACTGTGCTATTAAAAATGCTACTAAGAGTATATTTGGACGTAACTTGTTGCTGAAAGCTTATTTATTAATTTAGTGAAAGTTGGTTAAAGTACAACTGTGCCTAGAAAAGCTAAAATTTTAAAAGACTGGATATTAACAAATAAGCTAAAAATTTAAAAAGAAGATTCAAAATAGACATGAAAGAAAAGAGATGGGTTCCAGTTAGCTCAACTGATAAAGTCTCTGATGGTTGTATAAGAGATCTGAACTTCAATTCCCGCCTACACTAAAAACTGATTGATGTCTTGGTTCGATGATAAGGAGTTATCATTAGGAGCAGTTGAAACTCTCTAAAAAAAAAAAATACTAATTAATAAACATGTGCCCAACCCTGACACTAGAAATTTTTTTTATGTGGAAGCCATTGTCTTAAATTTCTTTGTAGGTTGCTGTATGTTAAAATTCAAATTTAAAACAGAGAGGAGAACTATGAAAGGGAATAATATTTATTTTATGCATTTGACATTTTATTTTTAAAATTTTTTTACAATTTGTGTCCTACAAACTGAATAGGATTCATATTCTGAGAGAGAGATGATGCATATATTGAATATACAAAATACTTTCTTGGAGCTGGCAATCTAAAATACCCACAAAATGTTCTCAAAGTTGAGAAAGGAAATTTTCCATGGTAGGGCGTGGTTTACACTTGGCTAATAAGGGATGGGCTTTAGACATGGTAAGCCCAACCCTTTCAGTCATGTCCACCGTATCTTTTCCAATTCTTTTCCATTCAAAGCATTGAATTAGTGAGCCTAAGGCTAGCCCAACTATAATTGTGGCTAGGCCCTCCCCAGGACAACCTCTTCTACCTGCCCCAAATGGTAACAACATAATGCCATCTCTTTGTTCTTCTAGACCTAGGAACCTCTCTGGCTTGAATTTCATGGGTTCTGCCCATATCTTAGGATCATTTTGTATGGCCCACGCATTCACCAATAGCATCGTGCCACGTGGGACACGGAAGCCTCCCACAGTGCACTCCTCCTAGGACTCGTGGGCTGGTAATAGTGGGCCAGCTAGGTACATCCAAAGTGTCTCATTTATAATGCCACGAAGATAAGGAAGGTTTGCAAGATTTGATTCTTCAATTAGCCTGCTTTGTCCAATGTGTTTGTCAATTTCTGCTTGTACTTTCACAATGGTCTCTGGATTGTTTAGCAACAGTGACATCGCCCACTCCATGGTTCCAGATGAAGTGTCAGTCCCTGCTGATAACATGACCTGGACACAAAAATAAGAGTGGCATTTGCTTAAGTATTCGGTTAACAGATGCTTTTAAAGAATTAATTAATAAACTATTGTGAGAAAGTTTTTATACTACTTCAGTGAAAAAATTTTAAAAATTGTAAATCACTTTTTTCCTTTATTATAAAAATTTCTAAAAGCATATCCTAAATAAATGCGTTTAAGCATATGTTAACAAAGGCTTTACATCTTTAAACGTGTTGGTGGGTTTAAAAACTTTTCTAATCTATATATATCTGAAAGTTGAAGCGTAATATTTATTATTACTACGCTTCTGTTGAGTCACATCAGCGACCACATTATTAACCTATTTCTTACTTCTCTCCATTACTTCCAACCATAACTTTTCTTTTACCATTTCATTTCTCCACTACTCTCAACCTTAATGTCACTGCTCATCTATCTCTTCATCTTCCTTTTATTTTGAATCTTTTTATCCCAATTCTATTAGTATAATATGACATTCTCTATCCCATTCTATACATATTTTCTCACATGAAAAATGTTATTACTCTCTCTCTCTCTCTCTCTTTCTCTCTCTCATGTTTTATTTTTGTGTGAATTTTTTAATTTTTGTATCTCTACTTTAGATTGATGTATTTATGTGTTCTTTAGTGTTTTACTTTGGGTTGCAATTTGGTTTTGTGTTTTTAAGTTATTATCTTTTTCTTTTTCTTTCCTATAATTGTTAAATGTTATTTTATTGCATATAAATATAGTTTACAAGAAAATGATGTTATTCTATTTTATATCATGGCTTGAATAATTTAATGTTTGACTTATGACTATATTTTTTGCTTTTTTTTCTTATTTTATTTTCTATTTCTCTCTTGAAAAAGGTGATTACTCTCTCTCTCTCTCTCTCTCTCTCTCTCTCTCTCTCTATATATATATATATATATATACATATATATTCTTTTTTGTAGCTTCACTTTAGGTTGACAAATCATTGTATTTTTTTTATATAAGACTATTTTGGATTAATACGATTTGGTAGTGTGTTTGATTTTTTAAGTTTTCCGTCACAACTCACAAGTCTTCTCTCTCCCTCTTTTTGCTTTTGTTTGATTTCTTTTTTTGACATAATACTCAATTAGTTATTTTGGAAGTGAGATTTTGAATATATATCAAAATACAATGTTGACTATGTATTTGAATGTGTCTATCAACTATTAAAATTAAACCCCAAAAAAAAACTATTAAAATTAAACTACTCAAGATGAAATCAATATTTTTATTTTTATTTTTCATACATTTATTATTTAGTTATAATATCAAAATTAATGTAAATGAATATGTAAAGTTAAAACTACCTAAGATGAATTTGTAAAGCCAATATATTTATATATTTAATATTTTCAAAAAATTAAAAGTAAAAAATAAGAATAATGATGTGGCCAATGATATGACGGATGAGAAGGCTCTTCAAAAGCGTAGTAACAAAAATGTGATATGACAATCTAGTTAAAGGCAGTTAAATCTTAATAAATAAAAGTGTATGTAGTTAAAAAAAAAAAGAAGATCATGTTCTCTTTATGTTATACAAATTATTTTCTTTCATTTCGATAGGTGAAGTGTTCAATTTTAAACTTAAAGTCTACTTTTTTCCTACGTATTATTTTAAATATTAAATTTATAATATGGTAATATCTAAGAAATACACAGTTCCAATTTCATGTATCTATATTAATAAAAAAAATTCAATCAATAGTTCAAAGCTACTCCTACGATAACAAAAATTATAAATATAATAAGAGGATGAAAATTTTGAATAATATATTTGAAACTCAAACAGTTTAGTTGTACAGGAAAAACAAATTAGGAAAATATAACGCACGATAACATAATTTATCAAAATATGGACCGCCTAAAAAATGAATAATATCAATCTAATAAATCCAAATAATAAAATGATAATATATTTTTTGAGATAAATAAATGAAAAATAATTTTACAAATTGTTTAAGTTTTTAGGAGAACAAATTATTTTCCACAAAATTTAGAGAACAGATTATATATTATACCATAACTAAAATATAATTATTTATTCTCACGTATCGTGCGGGTCAGCGACTAGTTATTTATATATTACACAACCATGATACTGTGTTGATAGGTGGGACATAACAATAGTATGAATTAACGAGCTATCACCAGGAATGGACGCCATAGGTTGAAACTCTCTTAAAAAAAAAAAAAAAACAATAGTATGAATTAAAGGCAATTAACTTCGGGTAAAAGGATTTATATGTCCATTAGCGAATTGGTACAGTCCATTTTTAGAGCAATAATGGTTAACTCCTCTCATTAGGATTCTTGTTTACTTAAACAAAGAGACCTCAATATTTTCCCTTAAAGATAAATAGAAACATCATAAAAAAAAGATAAAACAATTTAGCATAAAGGAAGTGGATTGAGATCATAGATGAAATCCCACCATTTAAAGTAAAAGTAATAGTTTGAAGTTTGAACACAATGGAATAAAGAAAACAAATGGGTTAGACTTTAAAAAATAACATAAAATATAAAGAGCAATGTCTATTCTACATACTCACACGTATAACACATACACTCACCACTTTTATACAGAAATTGTCAAAGTCAAGATTTCAGACTTTTTAGTTCAAAAAACTGAATGAATATATATATATATATATATATATATATATATATTTATATTTTGTGTGTATAAGTGAGATTGTGCAATAAAAATTTCTCATATTTAATAAGAGTCATATAACTTTGTTCTCCGTTCTTTTCTTGAATAGGCTACAGTAGATGTTCTTGTCATGATATCGTCAAATTGCATAGATTAGCATCAACGAAGTCAACAGGAGATTTAATTATAAAATTTGATCAAATGTGGTCACTATCAGCTTGTTTCTTCAAATTAAGATTTACTTTTACTATGTCCAAATGACATCTCATAAATTGACTTCTTGGTTGTAATTAACCAAATTGTTTATAAATGGCTCGAGCTCAACTTGAGAAAAAGTTTGTTCATGTTTGTTTATTTAAAAAAAAAGTCAAATTGAAGCATTAGTTTAGACTTGACTATTAAACAAGTCAAGCTCAAACATAATAATATGTTCAAGAACATGCAAGCTTGATTTAACTATATATAATATTCTATTTTTATATGTATATTTGTACAAAAATATACTTATATAAGCTTGAGAATGGATTGTGTAAGCTTGTTACTATGTTCAAATAATATCAAATTCATATTTATAGTTATGAATAATATAAACAATTAATATTCATAGAAAAATTCATAGATTTGTGAAGGGGTAAGAAATTTTAGTCATAGTTATACTATATATGGAAAAGAATACGTTAATCAAGTATAATGCGAATAAGTTCATGCTTGTTTGACAAGAAAATGAACCAAACATAAACATGTAATCTTATTTGGCAACGAGTTCAAGTTTTGCTCATATTCAAAATAAAATTAAATAAAAATGTTTGAACTTCTAATATTCGGCTTGACTCGGCTCATTTACAACCTTACTCGTTGGTATCATGTCCACTCAAGTAACTACACCACAAAATTGACTTAATTTCCATAAATTCATCCATTATATAAGAAATGAAATTGATTTAGATTTTTTTTTTGTCCCTAAAATATAGTTTATGATTTATTTTTGTCCTTCGAGTTTAAAAAGTTCTATTTGTCACAAAAAATTTAAAAGGTTTTACATTTCGTCCCTGTTTTATTATGTTTCAAAGATAAAATTAAAACCTAGATGATACTTCAGGGACAAAATTAGAACCTAAACTATATCAATTTTAGCCCTAAAATATAATATAGGTTCTGTTTTCATCCAAAAAAAAAAAAAAAACTATCTAACAAAAGTGAATGGACAGACCACATGGGTGACATTTTCAATTTTTAAGGACAAAAATATAAAATGTTCCAAATTCTGTGAATAGAATTTTTTTTTTCTTTCTTTCTTGATTTAAATGGCGAGCACCAAATTTAAATTTGTGAAATGCTAAATTTTCATCATCCAATAGAGGATCGTTTCTGATTTTACTGAGAGGAAGTGAGAAAAGCTTACCAGCGTCATGCCTCTGATGATTTCATCCGTATAATATTCTGGTTCAGCTTCTTGCAATGACAAAAGAACGTCAGTCATGGTCTTTGCCCTGCCTTCAAAATCAGAGCTATCCCTAGTTCTTCTAAGTTCTTCAATTAGACCCAGCATGAATTTATCCCTCTTCCCTTGCAATATCACCAACCTTTTCTCAAGTCCACTCAATCCAACCCACTAGAAAATCGGCAAGAAATCTCCTATATTTGTAGACCCACTCAACTCAAATGTCTCCATCACAATTTCTTTAAACTTTTTTGTTTCTTCCAATTCTTCCACACTCTCTTCATAATACCTCTTCCCTGCAATCATCCTCATCATGATATTGAGTGTAAGCTCAAAAAATTTAGCCTTCATATCCAAAGTGTGAGACTCATCATCCCCTTTTGAGCCTCCACAAACCTGGCGAATCAACGATTTAACCTTGTAGAAAGAGAGCAAGACTGTATTAATATTTCTTATTCACTTCTATACAATATAAAGTATTTACATAGAACTTAGCTTAAGCCTATTAGGCACTGATCCTCACATAATCCTTATTGTACATCGACTATACACATCACTTATTTCACATTTAAAATGTGGACATTAATAAAAAAATGTGACTTGTGAAACTATGCACGTTATGTTTACAGAGTGTATATCAGCAAGTGTAATAAAACAACAACCTATATTGTAACAATTAACAAACCTCATCAGCACGTATGTCATGCAACATTTGGAGTCGATTAGATGACAAAAGTTCAAGGGAAGCTATGCGCCTTAAGTTGCGCCAGAGGTCACCATATGAGGCCCAAACAATAGTAGTGTAATTGTAACCAAGGTGTTTCCCAGCAATAAACCGAGGGTGGTTTGCGAAAACAATGTCATTTTTTGTGAAGCATTCCTCAGCGGCAGTTGGGGAAGAAACAATGAGGACAGGGCGTGAGCCAAACCAAACGTAGAGTATAGGACCATATTGGTTGGCAAGTTTAGCAAAAGTTTTATGAAGGGGTTTCTTGAAGAGATAGAGATGGCCAAGAAGAGAAAGGGCAAAACGTTTTGCTTATTTGGAGCGAACGTTTTGTGAAAATATAGTATAGGACCATATTGGTGGGAGTCTTTTGCTTATTTGGAGCAAACGTTTTGTGAAAATATAAAAGAAGAGAAAGGGCAAAACATAGTAGTACAATGGGATTTCCATAAGATTTGTAAACGGAGGGTATTGAATTGGCTTGGTGTGAATTTTATTAAATTCTTATTGGGTTTACATATAGGAAGCTTTGTATCTTGAAAGAACTAAAAACAAAGGCTTTCCGTTGCTTTCACACTGTTTTGGTCTTGCAGCCATTAATAATATATAATAATCAATATTTATTATTATATGATTTTAAAATAATGTCTTTATATTTAGATAAGATTATATATATGTTCAATCTCTCTCATTGGTCCTATCAAAAAAAAAAAAAAAAAACCTCTCTCATTGGTGAAAACAACCAAGATGTGTATTGTTTGACTCGACCTCTTTTTCTTCATAACCTACTTGATTTTCTAGCTGCAATTATTCAAGGAAATGACCTCAGTTTTTATTTAAGAAAACCGTCATAATTTATGCAGAATAGGTCTCATCACCGAGAGGCATGCTTATTTTGACGGATCTGATCTGCTATTATTGATATATATATTAAATTCAATAGTTACAGTAAAAAGGAAGAGTTTGAACTCTTTTGAGTTAAAAATCTCTTAACGATCTATTATTAAAGTCAATCAAGTTGCATCTTTGGAATAAACACTTGCCAGGTCTAGATGTTATGTTTGGTATTGCACAAACTGTTGCTAGAAGAAGCCCAGAACAGGCTTACCTCGCTACTAAAACTAATGACATAATAATAATAATTTTTTTTTTTTTTTTTTTTTTGAGAAAGAAAAATGGGAGTCTTTATGGTCATATTGCACTCCCGGGCAGGGAGCCAGTGGCCTCGGCCGAGGTAGCCCGATCTCGGGGGCCCGACTGTACCACTGTGTGGGAGTCACCTCATCTCTGAGTACACCTCACCACTAAGTTTACCCACCAACGGAAACCTGCTGGCAGCGGGACTCGAACCTAGGTGGGTTAGACGAAGCGTCCGAACCTTACCAGCTGAGCCAAGCCTCCGTTGGCCATAATAATAATTTAATTATACTAAATAAAAATTTGTAGTATCCTTAATATTACTTTTACTTTAGATAATGATTTTTTAATTAATTTATCAAATATACAAACAACAGTGAATTGATCTAGTGATGATTTTAGAAAGATGTTTATAAAACAATTGCTCAATTTTTGTAGCGTTATCACCTTATTGAGCCAAAATCACAAAACAATATGGTGAAAATTATAACCATTGGAAGTAGGGAACAATGAGGCAAGTTATCAAGGGTTCAGCCGAGCGTGGCAGGAAGCATCTTCATATTATCGAAAACAATAGATAATGTTTCACATAGTTGATTACCACTATGTACGTATTAACAAGACATTGTGCTTCACATGGTTTTGCGGAGAGACTATAGCATTTACTCATTTTAAAAATTGTTGCCATTGTTGGACTTGGAAGATGCGTGCTTAAAGGTCTTCTAATAAACCTGCTTAGATATCTATTAATTAAATATCATTTGCACAATTATATATCTAGTTATGTAACTTATTTTGAAAACCATAGTTACGTGATTCTGCTAATTAATATTCTTTTGACTTGGAATTTTTTTTTTTTTTAAAATGGAATTATTTCAAGACGTTCAAAGAATATATATATATATAGGTCCTACTTGAGAATAGAGAATTTTGTAATGAAATGAATATTGTATTCCTATTCATAAATCTGGTTATAAAATTAAAAAAAAAAAAAAACATATTTCACAAATGGTATTGTTGAAATATCCAACTTATACAAACTGCGATACAACACAAGATTGAAGTCTCTCATGGTGATCTAGTTCATTATAGCAGGAATACATCACCTTTTGCTGACGAGTTTGGCCAATCAAAGCTAATTTGTCTAATATACAAGTGGTAGCTAGTGATGATAACTTCTTCAACAAGACATAATCTATACGTCCAAAAAAAACAGCAGAATGTTTATCCATTCATATGGTGAGCATTGTAGCCATTGGTGGCCGGAGGCAATTAGACAAATTATTGGCCCGACGCATCAACTTCGTATTATCGATAATTCTAGGTCTGGGCTATAGTTGTGCACATCAAATATACATCGTGTATCACAAAATATACCCATTACACATGAGAGCACACAGGTAGGGATGGAGCAATTACGGTTGTCAATGTCACGTTTTATACCATTACTCATTTTCAAGATTTTTTTTTGCCCTTGTTGGAAGATGCGTGCTTAATTAGGCCTTGTACCATGTATACCTGCATTCTCAAGATATTTATAAAATATATATCATTTAGTTATGTCCGACAATCATAGCTATGTGGTTCTGCAAACATTCTTTGGCCTTTGGGAAATTATTTCAAGTCGTTCAAAGCTTTTTCTTTTTTTCCTTTCTTCTTTTTCTTCTTCTTCTTCTTTTTGAATAAAGAATAAGCTTTCTCCGATTATGTTTAATGTCCATTTGGGAACAATATTTTCAAATTTTCAATAGTTTATTTGCATGATATGAAACAAAAAGTTAAAAGTTAGCTTATTCCAAAAACACTAAAAGTTAAATGGTTTGAAATAAACTGAGATAAGAAGCTAAAAGTTATAGCCAAACTCACCCTTAATTACTTGGAAAATATAATTTTCTCTCAAGTAAGTTGTTGTTACAAGGGTAAAATACTAAAATGACATTCTATCTCAAACTTTACACTCCTTTTTTTTTTACATTTGATAAATTCAACACATCAGTTATTTATATATATATATATATATGTATTTTTTTTTTTACAGCCCCACTCTAGTATAAGACTGGAACTGTTGGATTTTTTATTTTATTTTATTTTATTGCCTTGTGCCGGTTGCTGATGAAATTGCAAAAATGAAAATTATTCGATACTGTTAATTGATGGTGTTTCCTAACCATAAAGGGAAAAAAAATATCACCTTACCCTACTTCATATAGTTTTTGTTTCTTTTTCCTTTTATGAGTTTGACACTTTAGAATATATATATATATGTAGGGTCAGTTTTTGTAGCCCAAGCCCAAGGAAATATGGATTCGGAGCTCACTGAGCCCAAAACAATAAATTTTGTAGAGAGTGGGTGAAAGAGCTAGGCTAATAATGAAAACAACAGTATTAAACGGCAACACCAATGGGAGGATTTGGGTTAATATGTCCTCGGACTGATATGAGTGCCATGTCCGAAGAGGCGCTTTTCATTGATAATTTAAGATTACAATTCTTGGAGCTACAGTAATCAAATATATTTCTTTTTCTTTTTTCCCCCTTTCTATCAGAGGCCCCCTTCCCTTATATAGCACTGCCTTCCTACATCTTCTCCGTCCACTTGTTCATCATCCAGGCATCCACTTGAGGGCATGTCCCATCACCCCACTCTTAGCCTTATGTGAGTGGTGGTAGCTGAGAAAGCACTGTTCAGGGGTCTTGTCCACATAAATGCGGCCAGAAAGGTAGGTGTATTGCATTAAATGTGGTGGCAGAAGTATGCCCCCTTGATATTTCTCTGTTCCCATTATCTTTACGTGTGTCTAAGGTTCCTTTCTCTCTTAACACTTGTCACACAGATCGCTTGAACCTCCCATGCTCGTGTTGGATCAAACCTCTTCGGATCCGAAGATGTTGGACTACTCGGACATATGAACACCTCCTCGGATAGTACACGTGTTCATCTCAAGGCATTCTCCTTTGACATGGGCCGGCCTGAAGACCTCGCCTCCTCGGACGAAAAGTGTTCCTCATTCAAGGCCTTGGGCCCAATAAGTTGGGTTGGGTTTTTCTCCCCCCACATTAGCCCCTCAAAATTGTATTTTTTCATTCGCGTCCGAAGAGAAAAAGTAGGATTTTGACTTGCCACGGAGCAAAGGCTTGCAAACAGGCAAATTTGAACTGGCACGTGCATAAATGTAGGAACTGTCGCTTCATTAATGCTGCTGCGGTTTCCTCATTCCCCAGGCGCTGCATTAATTGCACCAGGTGGCGCTTTGTCCTTTAGATCCAGTGGTAACTGACTGATCCAACGGCTGTGGTTTTTCTTCGAAATTTGGGCGGGAGTGCCCCTGACTCTTCGTTTGACCCCGTATAAAGCTTCAGAGGTCATTATTTCTTCCGCACTTTGCAAATCTTCAGACGCTCCAGAGAGAAACAGACGCGCCGCTCCGTCCAAACCTCTGAGTCGCTGCTTTCAGGTCTTCCCAGAGTCATCAAGAACACTCCTACGAGCCTGAAATCTTCTTTCCGATTTAGTCCCGGTGAGTCATCGTTCACCAAGCCCTTTAGTTTTCTCTTCGGCCAACAGTTTCGTCTAAGCATCATGGGAAAGCTTGAGTACATGGTGGATACCCCTGAGCGACTAGAAGCATTTAGGGCCACGTATCGCATACCTCCCAACGTGGGTGTGAGGTATTGCCCCCCAGAAAAGATTCTAACAGACCGAAAGACGGGAGAAGTAGTTATTCCCCTTATCGCCTTCAAAGAAGGGGGAATGACCATTCCCATGGGTCCCATCACCATTAGCTATCTTCGAAACCATAGGCTCACTCCCTGGCAGTGCGCACCCAACATGTTTAGGATTCTAGGGGCCATTGAGGACCTTAACCTTCACCTAGGATTGGGCCTCACCTGGCTCGACGTAGTACATCTGTACGAATGCCATAGCCAGCGAGACGCGGGATATTACTTGAAATCCCGGTCGGACGTGGTCAGGCTCATTTCTTGCCTCCCCAAATCCAACAAAGGGATGAAAGACGACTATGTGATCGTCTCGGGCGCATGGCATGACGGCCATCACTGCCCAACCAAGCAAGGAAAGCCAGGTGGGCCATGTTAGATTTAGGCACACTAACTATAGTCCCAGGGTCCTCGTCCTTTAATCGTTTTTGGTTTCCTTTGTACTACTATTTACGAGTCTCTAACATAGCTTTGCTGTGCCTTGGAACAGATAAAAACTTCGTAGCTCCTCGGCTAAGTCTTACGAACGTCGCCGCCCTCAATTTCCTGTTGAGATCTGAGATTTTCGTGAGCGAGGACGGACAGCTCCGCTTGGCTCCTCTTATTCTGGGCTACACAGGAAATCCAAAGGGTTTCCAACCAGTCAGCAACGCAATTGTCCAAGGAGACCGCCGTCTTGCCCGTATTGACGTTGGTCAGAAGGGTTTTTTGGCGTCATATGATCTAGAGCCCGTACCACATCCACGCCCTCAAGCTATACCCCCTCTCGTCTAACCACTTCAGCAAGTCCCTCTCGGACAGGCAGCTGAAGGCGAAGGGGTCGGTTCTTCCACCTCCTCGCTAGAGGAACAGATAGATAGATTCCAGTTTGGGGGAGAGGGTTCAAAAGCCGATCGAGTGATAGAGGTTTCGGACGCTAAGGAGGATACCGACAAGCAATCGGGCATTCACCTTAATCTATTAGCTGCTCATTCTGAAGGCTCTTCGGACGACAATATGGACCTGAGGAGTTTGATGAAAGGCAGGGGGAAAAAACCCGAGCAGAAAGATGCTGGGTCGTCAAAAATAGTAGTGACACTGCCTCCAGCGTCCACGCAGGTTCCTGACCCAAGTCTGAAGCCCATTCCGGACTTAAAGAAGAAAAGGCCCCACGTTGAGGTTGGGGAAAAACAAAAGCTGCCAGACAAGGGGGCTAAGCAGCAGAAAGTGGTGGACAGCCGAGCCTATAGGGCTTCATCCACTGAAAGCCGAGAAGAGGCTTTTGTGGCAAATGTACGCCGAGGGGGAGGACCGAGAATCTGGTCTCCCAAGTTGGAGCTGGAGGGCGCTCCAATCCTGTGGGATACCTCCCTCAGGAATTATGACGGAGGGAGGGCAGGCTATGTCGCCGAAGCCTTGCAGCAACCACTCCTCCTTCCCCACGACATGGAGTCCTACAGGCGCTTCAACCAGCAGGAGCTCTTCATGTCTCTTAAGAGGGACCTAGCCATGGTAAGTGCACCACTTATGAGTTTAAGTTTTATACTTGATTGGCTTCGCTTTTCTTCTTAACAGTGAAAGTGTTGTCATGCAGATTACTCAGCAAGTCTATGTGGCTGAGGGGTTGAACAAGGAATCCTGGATCAAAGCCCAAGCAGCAATCCAGTCCCAGCATGAAGCAGAGGCATCCCTTGGAAAGCTGAAGGAGGAGCATTCTCAAATGTCCGAGGAGCTTAAAGAGGCGATCTCCCAGAAGCGAAGCCTCGATGCTGGGCTTAAAAATGTTGAAAAGCAGGTCGAGGAGCAGCGAAAACTGCTGAATGCCTCGGAGGTTAATTTGGCGACCGAACGGGAGCTGGTGAAAGGACTCAGGGCCGAGCTGCAAAAGGCTAGGGATAACGCCAAAGCAGCCGAGCAAAAGGTTCAATTGGCTAAGGAGTCAATTGAAACCGAGAAGAAGGCAGCGTACCAGTTGGGGGCAGATGTGACAGCGCGGGAACTCACTGAGCAGTTTGCCTCTGTTTGTCGCGAGTACTGCGACAAAACCTAGGAAAAAGCCTTGGACGCAGCTGGGGTACCCTCGGACTCTCCCTTGAGGTTACCTGGGAGCATCTACTATGACCCTGATATCCAAGAAATCCCAGTGGACGATCCCTCTGCCCCCCAGCCTCCTGAGGCTTCTGGGCCAAGCCAGGCCGACCAGGCTCCTCCGTCCACCCTTGGTGCAAGCAAGGAAACTGGTCAGCCAGGCGCCAAAGATAAGCCAGCTGAATCAGCCAAAGGAAAAGACCAAGGGTCAGGCGGAGAGAAAATTTCTTCTGAGCCCAAGGAAAAGCCTACTGAAACTACTGCTCGGACAAGCCAGGCTGCTGACCCCGTGCTTCCTCCAGCGAAAGAATAGATATATAGGGTTTTTATTTTGCACTTACACTTTTGTTCTTTATTTAAGAAATTGTAGTCCTTTCTTTCTTGTTTTGCTGATTAAGTACATACTTTTCGTTGAATGGAATGGCTCCCTATTTGTCTTTTGATGTCTTTGATACATGCTTTATCACTTACTATTGCCGTACATACAATCATACATTGCAATTCTGACATGATAATATAAATAACTTGACTGATACATCATAATGGTGCTGTGAGTAATTAAAATTGAAAAGGATAGGCCGAGTAAGAGTTATTGACGAGAAATGATTAGAAAAAGTGCATACGCGAGTTTCGCATGTCCTTCCAAGTAAAACATAAGTTATTACCCCTCGGTTTCGCACTAAACGTAACGGAGGAAGACATTTATAACTTAGAACCAATTTAAACTCAATCAGGAATTTTAGCACTAAAAACCCCAGTAACAACAACTGCGCGGGAGGGTATCGACTAACCTGTCGTTTGGTTCAAGGATCATGGGGTTTGACTGTATTCGTGTGTCAACTAACCCTAATCACCTGGTCCGAGGACTACAGGCATGATAGGATTTAAATTTAAACACTAGAGAACTGTAGCTGAGTGCTAACTAACCCAAATCATCTGGTCCGAGGACTACAGGCATGATTGGATTTAAGTTTAAACACTATAGAGATGTAACTGAGTGCTAACTAACCCAAATCATCTGGTCCGAGGACTACAGGCATGATTGGATTTAAGTTTAAACACTATAAAACTGTAACTGAGTGCTAACTAACCCAAATCATCTGGTTCGAGGACTACAGGCATGATTGGATTTAAGTTTAAACACTATAGAACTGTAACTGAGTGCTAACTAACCCAAATCATCTGGTCCGAGGACTACAGGCATGATTGGATTTAAGTTTAAACACTATAAAACTGTAACTGAGTGCTAACTAACCCAAATCATCTGGTCCGAGGACTACAGGCATGATTGGATTTAAGTTTAAACACTATAGAACTGTAACTGAGTGCTAACTAACCCAAATCATCTGGTCCGAGGACTACAGGCATGATTGGATTTAAGTTTAAACACTATAGAACTGTAACTGAGTGCTAACTAACCCAAATCATCTGGTCCGAGGACTACAGGCATGATTGGATTTAAGTTTAAACACTATAAAACTGTAACTGAGTGCTAACTAACCCAAATCATCTGGTCCGAGGACTACAGGCATGATTGGATTTAAGTTTAAACACTAGAGAGAATACTTTATGCAGAGAATTGACACAACTGTAGAAGGAGAGACTTGGTCAATAAAAGTACCTCTTGAGGTTATTTACATTCCATGGGCGCGGTATTACATGACCATCTAGGTCTTCTAAGAAATATGCCCCAATGCCTGCTCCTGAGGTAATACGATATGGTCCTTCCCAATTGGGTCCAAGTTTTCCCCAAGCCGGGTTTTTTGCAGTCCCTACAACTTTCCTCAACACTAGATCACCAGGCTCTAGTGGCCTCAACTTTACGTTAAAATCATAGCCTTGCCTGAGTTTCTGTTGATAATGTGCCAGCCGAACCATTGCATTCTCCCTCCTTTCCTCAATCAAATCTAAACTCCTCTGTAGTTGTTCATCGTTATCGGCCGGACTGAATGCACTAGTTTTCATCGTTGGGAACCCGGTTTCCAAAGGGATGACTGCTTCAGCCCCATAGGTCATTGAGAAGGGTGTCTCTCCAGTAGACCTGCGAGGCGTAGTTCTGTAAGCCCAAAGTACGTGCGGCAGTTCGTCTACCCATTTGCCCTTTGCATTATCTAACCTCTTCTTTAAGCCATTTAGTATGACCTTGTTGATGGCTTCTGCCTGTCCATTACCCTGGGGATAGGCTAGAGTGGAGTATCTGTTCAAAATTCCCAGCTCACTGCAGTAGTTCCTAAATGCCCTGCTATCAAACTGCAAGCCGTTGTCCGAGATGAGAGTGTGAGGAACTCCAAACCGGGTGACAATATTCTTCCACACGAACTTTTGCACATCAACGTCTCTGATATTGGCTAAGGCCTCAGCTTCAACCCATTTGGTGAAGTAGTCTGTTCCGACCAGGAGGTACTTCTTGTTTCCTGCAGCTTTGGGGAAGGGTCCCACAATATCCAAACCCCATTGAGCGAAAGGCCATGGGCTAGATAGCGGATTAAGTTTTCCCCCTGGCTGGTGAATGTTTGGAGCGAAGCGCTGACATTGATCACACTTTTCAGCGTATTCGTGTGCCTCCTTTTGCATGTTAGGCCACCAATAGCCTTGGGTGAGGGCTCGGTGAGCCAAGGACTTGCCTCCAGTGTGGCTCCCACAGATTCCTTCGTGCAGCTCTTCTAGCAACGTCTCAGTTGCCTCGGGATGCATGCATAACAAGTATGGCCCCGAGTAGGAGCGTCTGTACAGTTTCTGGTCCTCGGATAACCAGAACTTAATCGCCTTCCTTCGAATTTTATCAGCTTCTCCCCTGTCTTCAGGCAATACATCTTCTTTGAGAAATCTGACTAGAGGGTCCATCCAGCACGGCCCGGCTCTGACCTGGTGAACCTGAAATGCCACTGACTTCGCTTCTGTAGGCCTGTACAAGTCCTCGACGAGGATGACCCTCGGAAGGTCTTGTGCCGAAGAGGTGGCAAGCGTCGCCAGGGAGTCAGCATGTGAGTTGCCACTCCTAGGGATGTGCAGCAAACTGAAAAAGTCGAACCCTGACTGCAGCTGTTTAACACGACCCAGGTACTCCTGCATTCTTTCGTCCTTTGCCTCAAACTCGCCTTGTACTTGTCCTACAACCAATCTTGAGTCCGAGAACAATTCCACGGACTTCCCCCCCATTTTATGGACCATGGTCATCCCCATCAGTAGGGCCTCATACTCCGCCTTAATGATTTCTCGATGGTGATTTTCTCGGGGGATATCAGTACCAGCCCAACTCCAGATCCTTTTTGGTTTGCCGCGCCATCCACGTACACTTCCCAGTGGGAGGGATTCTGTTGGGAGATCAGGCCAACTGATTTTTCATCCATGCCTGACGTGGGCTTTACTTCTTCTAACTGGGGCTCCGTGAACTCAGCCACCAAATCAGCGAGGACCTGTCCCTTGACCGATATGCGGGGCATATATCTTATATCGAAAGCCCCTAAGATTGTACCCCACTTGGCAATCCGACCGGTGTAGTCAGCACTTCGGAGTATAGCTTTGAGTGGGAGTTGTGTGAGAACGATGACCGTGTGGGCTTGGAAATAGTGGGGCAGCTTCCGTGTGCCCAGCACTACTGCCAGGATAGCCTTCTCCAGAGGCAAATAGCGAATCTCGGCCTCATGCAGCGACTTGCTTACGTAATAAACAGGCCTTTGCACACCAGAATCTGATCGTATCAACACCAGGCTCACTGCATAGGGGGCTACAGCTATGTAGGCGAACAATACCTCATCAGGCTCAGGACTGGACATGATAGGTGGCCGAGCCAGATAATCCTTGAGTTGCTGGAATGCAGAAGCACATTCCTCAGTCCATTCGAATCCCTTCCACTTGTTGAGCAGGGAGAAAAAGGGACGACACCTGTCTGCTGATCTAGAGATGAACCGATTGAGGGCAGCGGTCATTCCGGTTAGCTTCTGAACCTCCTTGGGGTTCCGAGGAGCTCGTAGATCGTTGATGGCCTTTATCTGGTCGGGGTTGACTTCGATTCCTCTGTGCGTGACCATGTATCCCAAAAATTTTCCGGACCCTACCCCAAACGAGCACTTAGAAGCATTCAATCGTAGCTTGTACTTCCGTAGAATCCCAAAGGTAGTTTCAAGGTCCTTCACATGCTCGGCTATGACTTTTCTCTTCACCACCATGTCATCTATGTAAACCTCGATATTCTTGCCCAGCTGTGGCTCGAACATCCTCGTCATCATCCTCTGGTAGGTAGCTCCCGCGTTCTTCAAGCCAAACGGCATTACTTTATAGTGGTAGTTGCCAACAGGGGTGACAAATGCAGTCTTCTTCTGGTCATCCGGGGCTAATGGTATCTGGTGATAGCCTTGGAAGGCGTCTAGGAAGCTCATCCGAGGGTGGCCGACAGTGGCATCGACCAGCTGATCTATTTTTGGCATTGGGAACGGATCTTTGGGGCATGCCCTATTCAAATCCGTGAAGTCTACGCATGCTCGCCACTTTCCACTCTTCTTCTTCACCACCACGGTATTTGCTAGCCATTCGGGATAAAAAACTTCTTTGATAGCCCCGGCCACTTTGAGTTTCGCTACTTCGTCTCTTACTGCATCAGCATGCTCCTTGGACGGGCGCCGAATAGGCTGCTTCTTGGGGGTGATCAGTGGATTCACCTTCAAGTGGTGGCATATAAACTCCGGGTCTACCCCTGGGGCCTCGTAAGGACTCCAGGCAAACACGTCGAGATTTCGCTTAAGGAACTGTACCAGCTCTTCCTTCTCTTGAAGAGGAAGCTGAGATCCGACTTGAAAGAACCTATCAGGATCATCTCCAATGACCACTTTTGTTAGATCCTCACATCGAGTGCTTTCACCTGGTTCTGCAAAGGGCAATCCCCGAAATTGTAGTTGCTATGAATCCCTCCCGGCTGCGTCCGAGGACTCGGCTGTGGTCCTATGCTGAATGGCAGCTACCAAGCACTGACGAGCAACAGACTGGTCTCCTCGGATCTCACGTACCTGCCCTTCTGACGGATATTTGACCTTTTGGTGCAAAGTAGAGGGAACAGCCCCTAGTGCGTGAATCCAAGGTCTGCCCACGAGTGCCGTATAGGGCGAATATGCATCCACAACTATGAAATCCAACTCCACCACCTCGGTGCCAGACTGCACTGGTAAGCGTATCCGACCTTTCGGAATGACAGGCCTTCCTTCAAAGCTCAAAAGGGGGGAATCGTACGGCGTCAGGTCCTGGGGCTTTAGGCCTAGCCCCTTGTAAAGGTCTGGGTACATTACCTCCACAGCACTGCCCTGGTCCACCATCACCCTCTTTACATCGTACCCTCCTATCCTGAGGGTGATAACTAGTGCATCATCATGGGGTTGGATGGTGCCAATCATGTCTTCGTCGGAGAATCCCATGACCAACGGGGCACCACACTTAGTTCTTTTAGGTCCTCGGTTTGACTCCCCTACGGGTGGCCGACCTACTGACATGATTTTCAATGGCCAGGATCCTGTTCTTCCTGGCGCAGTGAAGACGACGTTTATAGTCCCTAGCGGCGGCTTTGGGGGGTCGTCTCTGCGTGGCCCTAGTCCCGTCTGCCCTCGGCCGCTGGAGGGATGCAGGAGGTGTTTCAATTTACCGTCGCGGACCAGTTGGTCCAGGTGATCCCACAGGCTCCTACAATCCTCCGTGGTATGCCCATGGTCTTGATGGTATTGGCAGTACAGGTTATAGTTGCGTTTCTCGGGGTTTCCTATCATCTTGTTCGGCCACCTGAAGAATGATTCGTTCTTGATCTTTTCCAAGACCTGGTGTACTGGCTCTTTGAACACGGTGTTGACCGGTTGAGGGTTCATGGATCCTGATTGCCCGGCAAAATCCCTCCGTGGTTTATTATAATTGTAACGGTCCGACCGCGAGTCCCTCCTCTCCTGAGAGATAACCTTGTCCTTTCCCTTACCCTGCTGCTGATCTTCTTCAACCCTCTTATACTTCTCTACGCGGTCCATTAGCTGACGCACGTTTGCGACCGGTTTGCCAGATAGAGATGCCCTCAAACCGTGATCAGTAGGGAGGCCGAGCTTGAATGTGCTGAGGGCCATTGCATCATTGTTACCTTCTACCTCATTGAACATCTCCCAGTACCTGTCTGAATATGCCTTCAAGGATTCACCTTCCTGCATGAACAAGGATAGCAGGGAAGAGAAAGGTCTGGCCACTCTTCGGCATGTGACAAAACGGGAGCCGAATGCCTGAGTGAGCTCTTTGAAGGAGTTGATGGAGCCTGCCGTCAAGCCGTCGAACCATCTCATGGCCACAGGCCCCAGACTGGAAGGGAAAACCTTGCACATCAGGGGTTCGTCTCTAGCGTAGACAGCCATCCTTTGGTTAAAATGACTCACATGCTCTACGGGGTCAGTCTTACCGTTATAGATGGTAAACGTTGGCTGGTTAAAGCGCCGAGGGAGTCTAGCCTCCTCTATCCTGCGCGTGAAGGGCGACTTAGATATCTGGTTCAGAGCCCTGTTCATGGCATCGTTCTCCACGTCCTCGCGTGATGGACTTCTACGTTGCCTCTTACGATGGGATTCCTCTTCATAAGTGTAAGACTCGCTGGCTGGGGTCTTGGATTTGTGCTGATAAGAGACATCTTGCTCATCATCAAGATCATCCTCAGAGTATGAGGAGGCCCGTCTCCTCTTTGCATGGCGCAGCTCTCTCTTTAATTTTTCTACTTCCAGCTGCAAGTCGCGGTTTTTCTTTGCGTGGGATACGTGACTTCCGCTCTGTGATTGGCCCTGGCTAAGGCGCACTGTGTGTACGCTACCTTCATGATTTTGTCTCCTCTCTAGGTTGGCAAAATGGTCCACGTGTTGGGATGCCCTGGATTCTGCTTGTTGTTCACCTTGTCCTGCCATCATCAACTGTTGCTTTCACTCTGGCACGAGCTCTTCCCATAGACGGCGCCAATTGTAGGGTCAGTTTTTGCAGCCCAAGCCCAAGGAAATATGGATTCGGAGCTCACTGAGCCCAAAACAATAAATTTTGTAGAGAGTGGGTGAAAGAGCTAGGCTAATAATGAAAACAACAGTATTAAACGGCAACACCAATGGGAGGATTTGGGTTAATATGTCCTCGGACTGATATGAGTGCCATGTCCGAAGAGGCGCTTTTCAT
The DNA here is from genome assembly GCA_032727855.1 of Quercus ilex subsp. ballota. Taxonomy (NCBI): domain Eukaryota; kingdom Viridiplantae; phylum Streptophyta; class Magnoliopsida; order Fagales; family Fagaceae; genus Quercus; species Quercus ilex. The sequence goes on from CM064909.1 coordinate 3,639,541, forward strand.
TGATAATTTAAGATTACAATTCTTGGAGCTACAGTAATCAAATATATTTCTTTTTCTTTTTTCCCCCTTTCTATCAGAGGCCCCCTTCCCTTATATAGCACTGCCTTCCTACATCTTCTCCGTCCACTTGTTCATCATCCAGGCATCCACTTGAGGGCATGTCCCATCACCCCACTCTTAGCCTTATGTGAGTGGTGGTAGCTGAGAAAGCACTGTTCAGGAGTCTTGTCCACATAAATGCGGCCAGAAAGGTAGGTGTATTGCATTAAATGTGGTGGCAGAAGTATGCCCCCTTGATATTTCTCTGTTCCCATTATCTTTACGTGTGTCTAAGGTTCCTTTCTCTCTTAACACTTGTCACACAGATCGCTTGAACCTCCCATGCTCGTGTTGGATCAAACCTCTTCGGATCCGAAGATGTTGGACTACTCGGACATATGAACACCTCCTCGGATAGTACACGTGTTCATCTCAAGGCATTCTCCTTTGACATGGGCCGGCCTGAAGACCTCGCCTCCTCGGACGAAAAGTGTTCCTCATTCAAGGCCTTAGCCCCAATAAGTTGGGTTGGGTTTTTCTCCCCCCACAATATATATATATATATATATATTTTTTTTTTTTCGTAGAAGATCTTTAGAAGAATTTGACACGTTTGCTTGATGTTGTTTTCATAACTCATCATCACAAATTAAAAATGGCCTCAACTAATCCATATAGTTGTTTTCTTTCACGTCATATGAATAGTACTTTAAAAAGATATTGTTTCTTTTTATATTCTTCCCAGGAACAAAAACCTTAATTTTTTTTTAAAAAAAAAACTGTTATCGCCAAATCTATTAGTTAATTTTTTTTTTCTTTCTTGTTTCTCTTGCTATGATTTCTATGCTCATCAATATTATTAACTAGAGGTGTTCACCAAATTGCATAAACCGCACAAATCGCAAAAATCGCACCAAAATTGCTTGCAAAATAACATAACCGCACCGCATCGCAAATAATAGTACACCGCACCGCACCACACCGCAAGGTGCAAGTGCGGTTTGCGGTTTTATAATAAGAAAACCGCACAAACCGCACCGCACTGCACCCTCTCTATATATTAATAATATATTTATTTATTTTTAATATTAAATATATTATTAATAGTTTAATAACCCTAGTTTTCCAAAAAAAAAAAGTTTAATAATTCTAGCAAGTGTTGACTAGGGGTCCGTTTGGATTGAACTTATTGTTGCTGAAACTGAAAACTGAAAACACTGTAGCAAAATAATTTTTAAATGTGTGAATAGTACCGTGGGACCCATTTTAATATTTTTTATTGTGTGAACAGTAATAAATAGTGCGTGAACAGTAATTTTTGTCGTGTGAACAGTAATTTTACTGTTCACGCAAAAAAAAAAAAAAAAGGGGGAAAACGCGCAGAGTTGAAACGTGAACGCTGAGGCCAAACGTTCACTAGAAAAGCCAACCTAAAATAAAAAAAAAACTAACTCAATAATTTAAAACTTAGTCCAAAAAAAGGGAAAAATTAGTTTTGGCTTGAGTAGGAAAAACCCAAAATTTGAAAAATATACTGATTTCAAACCGCATCTTATACATAGTATCGCACATGTGACCGCAAAAATGAGGTGCGGTATGGTTATGGTTTTGGCTAAACTCTAAATCGCACCACACCGTACCGCACCGCACATGTGACCGCAAAAACAAAGTGCGGTGTAGTTATGATTTTAGTTAAACCGCACCGTAAAATACGGTACTAAAAATGACCCAAAACAGCACCGCACCGCAAACACCCCTATTAATGTTAACTGTCTGTATTCATGAAAAGATTTTTTGGGCTACAAAAGTCACACCAAATCGTTGAAAATGCAGGCATAGTGGGTTGGGCGGACCGTTCCAATTTTGTTTATCATCTTGATTATTGGGAGGCGGAAGGTTAGGGATTTTTGGTGCGGGTTGAATGACAAGTGCGTTACTCTTTTTTTGAATCACTATCTCATATCAAGTGGGACTTATAAATGGAGAGTGACGTATCATAAAACCCTTTTAATAGGGTTTATAAAGATACTTTTTTTGTTTCTTGAAAGTTAGTCTATAAAGACAACTGAGAACTTTGATTTTATTTATTTATTTATTTATTTTGTCAAGGGTACTAATGGAATCCCAATTCCTTTTTAGGGCTTATTTGGGATAACAAATTTAAGATCAGGGGTAAATTTGACATTTGGTCTATATATATTAAAAATAAGTTCGGAGCTCAAAAGCACATGTCCCATTACCAAATTAGTGCTTGCCTCAAAAGCCTAAACTGATTAATCAATACTCGAATTTTTCTAATGTCCTCAATTCTAATGAAATTGTTGCTTTCTTCAACTAGAGAACTTCATGCCAAAAAGCAAAATAACTTAAATTTGACCCTTTTTCTTTTTCTCCTTTGTGACTAGGAATTGAACTTGTACGTTAGTTTTGGAAGTGACTGAAACTCAACCAGCAATAGCAAACACCTTAGATCATACGCAAAATTCACAATGACTAATTGGAAAACAAAAGCACATAAAACAGCCATTCTTGTGTGAGCAGAAAAATTCTGCATACTTCTGTGTAATGTCAATTTAAATGAAAATGACTCACTTCCATGAAGCTTAATCCAAGAATTTCAACTCCATGCTGCGTATTAAGCAGTTAGGCCATGAGCTTGAGCACAAGAAAGTATTCACACTCATTCTCCACACAAAAATTAACCTTCTACCTACACTAAAAATCTCCTCTCAAGCATAATCACAGTTTCACAAGCTCAAATATTTAGCTTTTAAGAGTGAAACAATCTTCTCAACTTGTGAATAAGCCGTCGACATATTGGACACACCTTGTTCTCCCCTTCCATAATCCTACAAAATGCATTCAATGATCCAATCAAACCTCCAAAAGATTTGAATACTAATTCGTGTGCGTTTTCCAATAGCTTTTTAATTTATTTGTTTATATACAACTTTTTAAAACAATGTTTTTGAACCAACTTTCAGCGATAAGCAATTAAATTTTTAGTAAAAAGCTGTATTCAAATGGACAATGAAGACAATGTGACTCTTTATATATGTACCTTTGTGCACAGTCATAGCAAGTGGCACAGTGGCCACAAGGAACAAAGAAGCAATTGCGTTGCTCGTCATAACAAATCACACACAATTTTGCATCATATAGTTCCTCTGAAGAGCTACTATCTCCTGAATCATCATCTTCTTCGCCTGTTCCATATGTGTATGGAATTGGTTTTGCCGGCATTATGGGGTCAGTCTCAGTTACTTGCCTTACTTCTGTTACCTCTGTGTCTATTATGGTATTCTCACCCTCACAGGCTCCAAGGTATTTTAGGATCAGAAAAACAACAATCACAATAAATCCTGCAAATTAACACATATAAGATCACAAAAGAAGTTGAAATTGCTTAAAATAGTGGAAGCATTATCCAATGTTGTACCTAAAATTGCAATGTATGTTACGACACGTGCCACAAACGAAAGCTCAATGTACCATCCTGCTAGATTCCCCTGCATTAAATTTATCGGTTTAGTTTGGGAAATTTGTTAATTAGTTGAGAAAATTGTATTGGAAGCAAAGAGAAAACGCCTTACATAGTTGGGTGTGGTCAGTATGACATAGTGAGTATTAGGGAATTCAAGCCTGAGGCGACAAGAACCTGTTTCTGTTGAACACTTGCTCTTAGCTTTAGTAGTATCATACATTGTTGCCGAAACATTAATAGCCATGCTCATAATTATGCTCCTACGATTTGAGTTTATGACACCAATGTAATACTTGTCATCCTCCTCAATGGTGTATTCAACTTCTTTACCTAGCCAAATATGCAAAGGAAATATTCATAAATTTGTCTCCTTGTCTCCAACATTTTTTGGGTTCAGTTCATGAATATTGCAATAAAAAAACAGAACACATGAATGGTACAAAATTTAAAAGCAGTTCCTTTCTTTGGAGACCTATGAGCTCTTAATACAAGACTAAAACATATGGAAATTACCACAATTCTTTCTCTAAGACTGTAGCACTAAATTATACTCAAATTGCTTCAAAATATATTGCACAAGAAGATTGGTTACCGCTGATTGGTTCATGGAGTGCAAGGAAGTCAGTGGAATTTGTCACTTCTGGCGATAAAGTTTGGAGATCCCTTTCACCTGTAAAAATATGCATCCATTTGTTACATGAATGATTCAACATTTTAGATGAAATCTAAGAGAGAATGTTCTTAAAGTTAAAAGGACCTTTAGTCATAACCACTTCAAGTTGGTTAAATGTACTAGTTGGAGCTTCCCATCTCATATGAATTGTCGAACCTTTGTTCAACCAGAAGGAAAATCCCTGAAATTAAATATATAAAAAAAGCTTTTCAACCTCTCTAGGCTAGGATACTTTTTTAAACTTCACGGCTTTTTAGATACAACTTTTTCAAATAACCTTATGTTCTAAAAGTTGAAAAATAAACTATACCAAAAGGGAAAAATTTATTTGCTATACCTTGCGGCTGTAGGATCTAACAATCACATAGTCAGAGACACTCCAATTTGTTTGGTAGCTCAATTCAGGCTTCTCCGAAAAGGCATAAAGAAAGACCCCTCTTTTATCATCATCTCTAACTTCAACTTGTTCCACAAATACAGAACTAGCTTGCATCAACCTCGACGAGCTTGGTCCAAGCACCATTCGATAATCCCCAAAGTACCCATATCGGAGACTCACACAAACTGCAAAAACCAAAAGCAAAATACATGTTTGAGATTGAAAGGTCAATTGAAAAATCAATCGGTAAAGAAGATAGTCAAATTACATGCCACATAGCCAAATGGTTAGAGGAGCTAGCAATCGAGCCCAAGTCTCTCGCCACCGCTGACTCTGAGAATAGCTAATTGGAGGTGTCAACACCGTCCTGTACATTTGCACAGACTATGGAAAATGAAAACTGGTTTGTGAGAGAGAGAGCAGTAGAAATTGGTTGGGAGAGACAAGAAGAGCTACTGGTCTATTGGGAAGATGAAAGAATTGGTGAGAGTAAGACTAGTAGGTTTGGGAGTGCAGCTAACTATTTTAACGTGTGATGAATTGGCGGGTAACGAAGTGGGAAGCTTTATTTGAACGTTAGGTGTTATTTTATTTGGCCTAGGCAGTTAGTTATGGTCCTTATGGAACACTAGAGAATTGTCAGCCAGTTGTTATGTTCTGTTTTGTATGGAATTTTTAATGTTCCGTTCGGTACAGCTTTTTCTTTTTCTTTTTTCTTTTCTTTTTTTTTTTTAATGAAAATGAATTATTTGAAAGTCTCTTTGAGAAAGTGTGGTTTGAAAACAAGATACCATACAGGCACAAGTTTACCTTTTTTTTTTTATCACAAAAAAACAGAACTTTTTAAAATTTTACTTTTTAGTTATATATATATATATAAAGAGATTATTTTTAAAAGGATACAAAAATAAAATTTTAAAAATAAGCAGATATTTATTTTTTTTGAGAGACATTAAAAATTTATTTATTTATTTATTTTTTTGGTTTTAAAGTAGCTTTCAATTATTATGGGAGTATGTGTTATAAAATGTGGAACAATTGGGCCTTGTGCTAGATTAGTAGGCCGGCTATAGTTCGGTAGTCTTGTGGCCCGGGCCCGGGTTTTACATATTTGGCCCATCGTGGCACGGGACCGGAATCCTCTTTTTAGGCATTTCATAAATGAAGTGTAAAATAAGGTACTCAATGCTCGTGTTTTTAACTTCTAGTGGTTAGTTCTCTACAGGCTTTTGGTGCGGTGATTACTCCACACATATTTATACTTAAATTAGATTAAAATAAAAATTTTATTTTATATAAAAAATAAAATAAAAACTTCTAGTAGTTAGTTATTGACAAATTTTAGGTCTGTTTGGATACAACTTATTTTTGTTAAAACTGAAAACTGAAAACACTGTAGCAAAATAATTTTTAAATGTGTAAATAGTACTGTGGGACCTATGAACAGTGCATGAACAATGAATTTGAACTATGAATTTTTTACAATTCAATGGTTAAGGAGGAGAATTTGAACTATGAATTTTTTACAATTCAATGGTTAAGGAGGAGAATTTGAACTATGAATTTTTTTGTTATAAATATCAAGAGATGTCAATTAATTGAATTACAAAACTCTCAGTGAAGTCTTATAACTTTGTGCAAAGTAAAAAAAAAAAGAAAAAAAAAAGTTGTTTTCAAAAGGAAAGCAGCAACTATGCATGTGTCAGTGAGCTTAATGCACTAAAATGTCAGCTTTCTTTATTGAATTTTTTTTTTATAGGATTTTTTATTTTATTTAAATTATCAATCAATGGTGGAAACGTGGATGTCATAAATAAAATAATTAAATTAATAATTATATATAAGTCCAAAATATAAAGGTGACCTCAAGATTATTTTTTACGGTAACCTCAAGATTATGTACAATAGATAACAAATTCCACAATCGGCTTTAATTTTAAACTGAGAGGTAAAAAATTTAACTCTCAATTAAAGGGTTTAGGCTAAATCACTTTTGTGAAAAAGAACCAAGATAATCCAAATTTTATCCAATTCTGTATAGTTTGAGGGAAGCCTGGAACAAACTAAAAAAACTTGGCTAGAAACATAAAGCTGTGGGGGAGGCTAGGGATTTCTCATGGCTAACACATACCCCCATTTTTACTCTAATTTGAAAGAATAGCCACAGCCCCACTTATTGATCACTTTGTGGAATCCTTGATTTTAAGGATGCTAGAGATTATATCAGTATTCACAAAGACATGATAATCTGAACCTCTTCACTCACTCAACGTATCCTTAAAGGCATCCTTCCCTTTTTCTCTGTCTGTTTCAAGCCATGAGTTTTAACCTTTAAGGTACACTTTTTCCCTTTCTTTCTCTCTCTCCTTCTTTCTTATTTTCGTTCTATATTTATGAATTATTTCCTTGAATTATATTGGAATGCTTTCACCGTTAATTAGTTACATAGGATAGTTGTGGGAAAGAATATAAGAAAATGTATTATCCTTGAACTAGAATTATTGTTTAAAAATGGATTATGGGTAGAAAATGCTTAGGCATATTGCATAAAAAAATGAAACTAACAATACAGCACTGTACATACAAAATGATTTGTAGGAGAACTCTCAATTGGTTACAAACAATAAAGCTGCAGGTCGTATAGCTCTCCAAATCTTCAATAGTGAACTAGCTTGTTAACTCAAACCTTTAATTCTCCCCAACATAATTATTGACTTATCACAGAAATTAAAAAAAAAAAAAATAAAGAAGGGAAAAGTTTAATGGATGCCTTAAGGATATTGATTTAAGAAATATTTATAAAAACTTTTTTATGGGGAAAAAAATAATTAATTATTTTGATAATTTTTATATTTCTCGTAAAAGTAGTATCAAAACTTTTCTAAATTAATTTATTAACAAATATTTAAGAGCACTCGTTAACCAAACCTATAATTTATGTTCTACATATATTCCTTATGTTTATCTTTGGATTTCCCATCTATAAACTCATCTTCAAGATCATTGATAAAATATTATCACATATCATATGCATGTTAATCATTAAGAAATGATATGCTCATAATATTTTCACAATAGATTCTAATAAGTAAATTGTTATTGGTTGTTATTGGTAGCTAAAAAATAATTTTAATGACGGATTCAAAATAATTCAAATTAGAACTCATAACAACTTAACATCTAAAATTTGTTGTGAAAATATTATGGGCGTAGCACCTTTTTTAATTATTTGGTATCTCTTATGTAGGGCTGTCTAGCCACCTGCCTAAACCGATCTGCCACTAACCGAACCTACTACTTCAATGGTTGGCGGCGAATCTCTTCTCCAAAAATCGACACCAACGCGTAGAATGGTGATTCTCCTCCTTCAAAACCCGAATCAACCGACTCTTTAATCTTTTTTTGGCTAGTTTTAGTAAATTGGGCGAGATCTCTGTCACAAATCTCATCTAGATCTAGTAATTTTTCTACAAAATCTGGCAAGATCTCGTATTTTTTCACCGTTATCATGCCAGACCTTGTCATTTTCTCGATCTTCGATGCCAATTGACCCAGCCATAACTCATTGAAGGCTAGATCCACCCAATCCAACATCCTCTTCAATCAACAACATCGAGTTGAAGATTGCTCCGCCTAATAAAGTTGGGTTGGTTATGGATTGAGTCCAAACCTGATCTGACCCAACCCATGGACAATCCTATTCTTGCGAGTTTTCTTCCGCTTTTACAACCTCTGAAGAAGAAAAAATCTTTAAATATAAGGGGAGGCAAGGACAGGTTTTCAGGTGGTCTGTGGCATAATGTATATGCCCCAAGAGAACGGTGGTCAGGACTTTCATACGTGCAGCAACGTCTCTAGCTTGGGTGGAGTTGTGGCCCCATGCGAGGGAGTGAGTGCGGAATCAGAATTTTCGAAGAAAACAAGGAAAAACAAGGACACATGGCGATCGCTAAGAGTTGTGGCAGTGTGATCGTCCTCGTCAGCCACGCCCAAAACCGCTACTGAGAGTTTCATGACTCTATGTGCTGCTACCTCTACCTGGGACCCCCACACCCTCTCTCTGTTAATTCCAACCTCCAACAGCTAGTGCAAGTGTAAGACAGATAGATGCTTTCTCTCTTTCTATCTTTTGGTCGTGTCGCTTGATTTATTTTAGGGAAAAGTTAACCATTATTATTTTTTTTTTTGTTGAAAGCTAACCATTATTTTTTATAAAAGTAATATTAAATTTTTTTAAATGATTTATTAATAAATAATTTAAAGACATTCGTTAATAAGATTTTTTATTTTAAGAGACCCAGTTATCAGTTGTCCTTCTGCACCTATAAAATTTTATAATGTTATTTCAAAATGCAGATCCCCTTATTCAGTACACTGCAATAATGACATTAGTGTAAGATAATTAGTCTTTGTCACTAAATTAAAATACTAGTAACAAGTTTTTTTGGTGTAAGGATTTTAGATAACATAATATACTATCATACCATTGGGTCCATGAGGACCATGACCACCCAAAAAAAACCTAAAATTAACATGAAATCTAAATTGGGCATTAGTTACAATTTCGCGTAGTAACAGTTGGTAGAATTTTTTTTTTATTATTATTTTTTGATAAAGTTGATAGAATTATTTATTAAAGATAAAAGTGCCAGAACTTATATATAGTCAGCAGGGGCAAATGGAAATGATATGATTGGCAACCTCTTATGCTAGATTATTGGTCACAACTCACGACCTCATTGTATGTGTTCCAATTACACGGTGCTTTAAACCAATTTAGAACTTAAGAGTAAAGTTTAGAAACATGATTTAAACATGATCAATGCCCATCATTGTTACACCGTAACTAATAGTTACTGTTTTGAGTTCAAATTTGATATTTACTTGTTTTAGTGGAAAATATTTATATATGGAAAATGTTTCTTTAGTAAAAAAATATATTTAATGAAAAAAACTTATTTTTTTATTTGGCTGCAATATCGAAAATGCTTCTGAAAACATTTTTTTTTTTAATGTTGAACTCACATGAAAATTATTAATATTTCAAGTAGTCGCACCGAGGCAGTGGTAAAAAAAAAAAAATGACTAGTGGCAACGGTGATTGTGGTGGTGGAGGCAATAATAATAGTATCGATATTGATAATAACGGTGGCAGTGATGTCATAAAAACACTGAAAATAATTAATAAGGCAAATAAATGTTTTCCACTTTAAAAGAGCAAGACACTTTCCTCACTTTTAGATTAATTTTAGTTTACTTTAAAATATGGTCTCTTGATCTAGACTTTTCACTACATTAAAAGATAAATTGTTCACAGATTTCTCTTACTACTTAGGATGCATTTCAAAATACATCTTTCTAATGGTATTCAACGTACGTTCTTCAAATTATGAATTTTGGATAATTTCTCAACTTTCTTTCTCTTGAAAACATTTTGCATAAGATAGACCCTTCCATGCATGTATTTGGCACACAAAAGTATATATTGTTACATCATTTTGTGTAAATCTATGGCGATATATTAGTGTTGTTGTTGCATGTTGTTGTTTTTTTTTTTTTTTTTTTTGTTGAGAAATTGTTGTTGTTGTTGTCATCGTTGTTTTAGATAACAATATAATCATAATGATAGTATCGATATTGGAAATAACAATGGCAATGATGTCACAAAGGCACTGAAAATAATAAGGCAAACGAATGTTTTCTATTTTTTAAAAGAGCAAAACATTTTCCACACTTTTAGATTGGTTTTAGTTTACTTTAAATATGATCTCTTGATCCAGACTTTTCACTACATTAAAAAGGTAAAAAGTTCACAGATTTTCCTTATTACTTAGGATGCATGTCAAAATACATCTTTCTAATGGCATTCAACATTCTTCAAATTATGGATTTCGGATAATTTCTCAACTTTCTTTCTCTATAAAAACATTTTCCTTACGATAGACCCTTCCGTGAATGTATTTGCCACACAAAAGCATATATTGTAATATCATTTTTTGTAAAGTCTATAACCATATATCATTATTATTGATGTTATTGTTTTAGATAACAATGACTTTTAAGTAGAGTTTATAACGTGTCTTCATGTTAGAATTATTTTTCTTCTCACTTGTGTGTGTTTGTTTATCAAAAAAGATAACAACATAACCATAGATTAATATATTAATATGTGTACTATTATCCTTTATTTATTGAGAGAGAAATTTTGCCTAGAAAACTGTGAAGACTTTAATATTCAAAATGATAAATTTTTTATAACATATTTACTAATTGAAGTGATAATAAATGTGATTGATCTCATTTTAATAATATAATAAATAAATAAATAAATATTTGAATTACCTTTTTGAATTTTTGGATCTACCCTTGTCGAGTGAACTTCAGATGTACGAACCACCTGCATTATAGACCCGTGCATCGATTGTGTTCAGATAAATCCCTGGTTAGGGATCAAAATTGGGACATTTGCATTTACAACTCACCTTGGTGCGTCCCTTAACCACTAAGACAACCCGTGTTTGGGCTAAATGATTTATATTTATTAGTTTGGTTCAGTATCTAATAATTTTCTACAAATGGGTAAAGGAAGGGACCTTTGTGCTTTTGAGAACATCATCGTGAGCTCAAAACGTTGCTCAAAATCCTGAGAACTTATAGAAATTATCCACCTTTCCAGATGTCTAAGCCTCACCACGGTCACACACAATCCCTCCCCGTCACACACAAACTCACTCAGTCTCTCTCTCTCTCTTGTCAACTTCTATAAGTCGCCTGACACTGACAAAACTTATCTTCTATTTTTTCTTCCTCCTTCCTCTTCTTTTGAATGCTCATCCTACTTTTCATCCCCATTTTCTTGTGTTAGTTTCCAAGACTATTTATGTGGGTTCCATTAAATATCTTCTATTATATCATATATGTGAGAGAGCCAGATTTGATACTCTTTCTCTAAAGGAAAATTATCATCCTATTAGCAAAACAAAGCTGTCTGCTTCCTCTAAAAAGGATAATACACACACACACACACACACACAACCTCAAGAAACAAAGAGTAAAGAGATGGGGAGAGTGAAACTTCAGATCAAGAGAATTGAGAACACAACAAGCAGGCAAGTCACTTTCTCAAAAAGGAGAAATGGACTTATCAAGAAAGCATATGAACTTTCTGTTCTCTGTGATGTTGATGTAGCTCTCATCATGTTTTCCCCATCAGGAAGACTCAGTCACTTCTCTGGAAATAAGAGGTTTGCATGCTTAATTAAGATATGGATTAAGATTTCTGCTTCCCTTATATTATCTAATAGGCTAATAAACTTTCTGTCTCTATGAAGTTGAGGTTGCTTTTTTGTCCATGTAGGTGCTTTCTCTCTAAACTGTATTTTTTTCACTGATACATATGCACACGCACCCGAATACTTGTATATGAGAGATAGAATGGGGTTTCAATTAGCCTAATTGGATAAAATCTTTTATCATGGACATAGATTTGAATCCCACCTAAAGCACAAACCCAATTTCTATAAAGAACCATCGTCATAAAACGGACACCATAAGTTCAAATATTCTTCTATATAATCATATCAAAGATTGAATAAAAATATATATATTATTTTATGTCTGCAAGTGTGTTCATGATTCTAACAGTGTACTTTGGTTATGTCTAAGCTAAATTATTTTATAATCTTCCATTCAGTGTAAGTAAAACTATCTGTTTTTTGGTCTGCTGAAGCATTGAAGAGATTCTTGTACGGTATGTTAATCTTCCTGAGCATGAGCGAGAAAGGTAAGGAAATCTTAGTTCTCTGAGTTTTAAGCAGGTATAGCTTCTGTTGTTTTGATCTTAATGTTTTTTTTTTTGAAAACACTCTCTCTCTCTTTGACGGTTTCTGTTTTCACGTTAATATGCAATTCCAAAGGCTGCAGAACCAAGAGGTAAGCACTCTCGTAACCCTGTAAGGGGCCAGTCGGCCACTTCACAGTTTTAAGGCTTGTTGTAAGATGATGATGATGATGATAAATATTTTCCATTTTTCCTATTCTTTTGCAGTTTCTGCAAAGGGCTCTCGGTAAGCTAAAGGCTCAAGCAGATCAAACCTATCAAAAAGCCAGGTTTGCTTTTTTCTCTATTCCCAAATACCCTGAATCTGAATTGATTCAGATGAATTTGTCCTATCGGTACTCTTAGATTCTCCTATTAAAATTTTAATTTATATTGTTGTCCTGTGATGCAGCCCGATGAGTACTGATTCTCGAATAGAGGTATTGCATGCATGAAAATTGATTGGTTGTTTTTTTCTTTTTAAACTTTGAAGAATCTTTTTATTTTGAGGTGATCACTATGAAGAATCTTTATAAACATACAGGAGATTCAACAAGAAATTGTTGGCTGTAAGTCTCAGTTGGAAGATATGGAGAACCGGCTAAGGTATCCATTTAATGGCACGCACTTGTACAAATGATCCTCCTTAACTTTAATATGAATTTCTTAGTATTTTCAATAGAGATATTTAATATTTAAATTTTCCCCTTATCAACTATTTAAATGAGTGAATTGAGTTTGTTTTACATACCATTAAAAATTTAAAACGATAAACAGAAATAACGATTTTCAATGTTTGTTTATAAGTTTATAATGTTGTAAAATTTAATCAATTCATTTCAAAATAAGAACTTCGTAGAGAAACCTCTGTTACTTGAGAGTAACTAGTCTCTATATGTTACATTTTCTATTTCTATTTATGAAATTTTGGAAAAAGAATAATAAAATAAATATAAAATTGAAAAACATCATATATACAATACAATGACACCAATATACACTATCACTAATTCTATAAAATAAAAAAAATAAAAAAGTAAAAACACCATTACTACTTGAAGACAATACAAACAAAGAAAAATCAAATTAAAAATTAAAGAAATCCAAAAGATTACTTGAAAGTCAAAGAGAAAACCCTTAAACTAATTATCAAAGCTACAAAGAAATAGAGAAAAAGTCTCTTCAAGGAGACTATGAAAGAGAGACTGAAATTTAAGAGAGAGAATTTGGAGTCAATAGATATGAGAGAGAAGTAAATTTTTAGTTAGATAAATTTGAATTTTGAGACAGGCCTCAGTATGAGAAAAAGGGAAATAGAGATGAAAAACAAGTACGTGTGAGAGAGAAATTGAGATAAGAAAAAATAGGGAGATAGATGTAGGTGAGGGATAGGGAAACTGAGGGAAAAAGAGAGAGTGAGAGAGAGAGATAGGAATGGGTAAGAGAGATAAGTTGGGATGAGAAAATATAGGGAGATAAATGTGGGTAAGAGAAAAATGGAAACTGAGAGAGAGATGAGAGAAAAAAAGGGAGATAGAGGTGGGTGAGAGAAAGAAGGAAACTGAGATGAAAAAAAAAAAGAAAAAAAAAAGGAGATAGGGGTGGATGTGAGAGAGAAATTGAAATGAGAGACAAAAAAAAAAAAAGGGAGATAGATGTTGGTGAAAAAAAAAGGGAAACTGAAAATAAAAAATAATTTAGTAATTAAAAAAAAAGGAAAAAGAAAAGAGAGACAGGCGTGGATGAGAGATACTTTCACCCACTTTCAAAATCCAATTGCACCACTACCAATTACGATAGTTGTTATTCTCAAAAAAAAAAAAAAAATAAAATAAAATAAAATAAAAATAAAATTACGATAGTTGCCATGTACAGTATAAGAAACTCCCAATCTCGTGTTCATATTCCAAAGTCTCCATATTCAGCCTCATCATAATTGTACTTAAAATCAAATAGCAATTGACAAAATCACCTCTTAAAGCTAAAAGAGTCAAGAGACTCAAGACCACACCATCTAGCTAAACCACATGCAAAACCAACCAAATATTAATAAAAATAAAAATAAAAACTTTAATATTCATATGGGACGAGTTTTCTAATCAGATAAAGGTGTATTGTATTTTCCATATATATATATATATATATATACTTTTTATATTTTTATGTATTTGATAGAAATTATCAAGAATCTCTTCATTGTTATCTACTTATTGGCAGAATATTTGAAGGAGATCCTTTCGAAATTACAACATTGTGTGAGGCAGAACACCGAGAGCAAATCCTTCAGGAAACTTTGAGACGTGTACGAATCCGCAAGGTATAAAATCTACTAGTATTTTTTTTATTCCATCTAACCCTTAATCTATAAATAAACTTATGAGACATATGATGGAACAGAAAACTTTAGAGAAAGAATTTAGTTCTGGCATACCAGTACCACTTCCAATTTTAAAGGTACCTATAGAAGCCACTATGATCTTATTAACAAAACACATTTTTATATGCATTTTCTATGAAAGTATGGGACCGATATTTATGTAATCTAATTTTCTTCCCAATATGATTAGGAATATCTGCCTCCAAATACTACAAATATAAGTGATCTTATAAGAGAAAATCCAACAAATATGCTGGATTGGCTTCCTGAAAGAGATCCACAAGTCCAGCTTCTAAATTTTCTGGATTCAAATGGCCTTCTTCCCCTAAGGTACTTATATTGGATTGGTAAAAAAAAAAAAAATTATGTTACATTGGTTTCAATATCTTTTTGTTGGCTTATATGCTATAACCCTTTTGTTTTTCTTCCTCTTCCCCTAGAGATCAGCCGCAACCTGTGACGGAAATCTTACCGCCACCAACAACTCTTCAAGGACAAAATATGAATCTTCATGATCAGATGAGCCTAAGAAGTGGTATGGTGGACAATAATAATTTACAACGTCCTGATTTTGGACAAGTTATTGATGTCAACTTGTCCCCATGGGCTGAGTTTTACCCGGCAGGTACTTAATTTGGATACAATTACATTGAGTTCAAGATATATTACATGTTAGGTTCAAGTTATATGGCATAAATTAATTTTGTTAATATTATATTTAATAATTTTTATTCATTTCGTTTAACAAATCACTTGTTAGATTATAAAAATTTAGTTGTTTTGCTTAGTAAAATTATACATAAAACAGAACTATCGGTATTTGCAAAATATATTATTACAAACCAGAAGTTATCTCATCTGTAAAATATTTGAAATTTAGTTGTTTTGCTCTATTAAAGTATATACAAAACAAAACTCTCTGTATTTGCAAAATATATTATTACATATCAATAGTTATCTCATCTACAAATTTAGTTGTTTTGCTCTATAAAATTGTACACAAAAAAGAATTCTCTATATTTACAAAATATATTATTACATATCAATAGTTATCTCATCTACAAATTTAGTTGTTTTGCTCAATAAAATTATACACAAAACAGAATTCTCTGTATTTGCAAAATATATTATTACAAATCAATAGTTATCTCATCTACAAAATATTTAAAATTTAGTTGTTTTACTCTGCAAAATTATACACAGAACAGAAATCCCTGATTCTCTCTCCAAAATATTATGAAAACCTCCAAAATAATATAAATGCTCCTAAAATATCCAAATTTATCAAAATACCTTCAACACTTTCAAATGACTAAAATATCTTTAAACATTTGAAATAACCAAAATACACCCTCTAAACCTCCCAAAAATCCTTTGAGATGATCTAAATATCCTAAATCCTTTAACAATACCAAAATGCATCCAAAAATGATAATAATAATAAATAAAAAAAACCTTGAAAACCTCTAAAATAACAAAAATGAACCTAATAATTTACAACGTACTATTTTGGACAAGTTATTGATGTCAACTTGTCCCCATGGGCTGAATTTTACCCCGCAGGTACTTAAATTGGATACAATAACATCGAGTGAAAGATATATTAAAGGTGCGTTTGGATACCGCTTATTTTGCTGAAAACTGAAAACAATAAAAAACGTTTTTCCGGTTACTATTCATAAATGAAATTACTGTTCATTTGCCTATTTGCACTGTTCTTGTCCCATGAACAGTGCAAGAGGCGCTAGTCCACACACACACAAAAAAAAAAAAAAAAAAAAAAGAAAAGAAAAGAAAAAAAGGATCATTTCAGCTATCCAAACGCTCACTAAATGTTAGGTTCAAGTTATACGGCATAAATTTTGTGCATATTATAACTTAATAATTTTTATGTATTTTTTTTCAAAAAAATTTAATAAAAAATAATATTTGTAGGGTTAAGGGGTCCAAAAGTATATATATTGGATCTTGGCCCTTGGCCGAGGGCCTTGAGTGGTCTGAGAACATATGAACAGTATTGGAAAGGTAAGACTCAGAGCCTCATAAGTAATCTACAAATGAAAGGGTTAGGGAAGGTATGCCGAGGAGGAATATCCCCTTGGCTAAACGAACCAAAGATCAAATTGTGTGTCCTATCATCCCGGGTGACGTTCTAGGAAGATCTATTGATAAGGACATGCATTATGAACGTACGAGAGGGATGAGAGCTAAGAAATATCTAAGGGAAAGCTGCTACCACCGCATTAAATGCTCTGTAACTAACTCTTTGGTCACATTAATGAGGAAGTGATATCTGAATAATGCTTTTCAGCCTTACAGCTGCCTCCAAAGACTTCAGGAGGGTGTTGATGGGACAATGATCAACACAAAGCAATCTACTGTCCACGTGGAGGGTAGAGATGAGAAGAGAGAAATAGTATAAATCAAGAGGAAGGCCCTAAGAGAGATGGATCGAAAAATTAAGAAAGAAGTACTGTAGCAATTAAAACTATATTTGTAATCAACTTCAAGCAATATATAGAAGGACTGATCTCCTTGGACTATGTCGAGTATAATTTTCCTTAGATAAATCCAGTCCATTTTTGTTTTATTGTCTTCTAGATCCATTGGAATTGTTACCTAACTCATTATAACCTAGTTTTCCAACAGAACTCTCAATATTTGCAAAATATATTATTACAGATCAATAGTTATCTCATCTACAAAATATTTAAAATATAATTATTTTGCATTGTAAAATTATACACAAAACAGAAATCATTGTTTCTCTCCCCAGAATATTATGAAAACCTCCAAAATAATATAAATGCCCTTAAAATATCCAAATTTATCAAAATACACCCTCCAAACCTCCCAAATACCCCCCAAAAACCTTTGAGATGATCGAAATATCCTTATATCCTCTAACAATACCAAAATAAAACCAAAAATCTAAAAAAAAATGATAATAAAAAAAAACCTTGAAAACCTCTAAAATAACCAAAAAAAAAAAAAAAACCTAAATTGTCTTAGAATGACTAAAATACACTCTAAACCTTAAAATGACCAAAATACATCTTTCTTTCTTTTTTTTTTTTTTGTTATTTTAGAGGTTTTCAAGGTTTTTTTTATTTGACAAAAATACATCTAAACTTTCAAAATAACTAAAATAATATTAAAGTCTCCAAGATGGTCATAATACCTTTAAAACGTCTAGTGTGATTGTAATATCCTTAAATCCACCAAAATGACAAAAAAAAAAAAAAAAAAAAATCCCCCCCACCCCCCCCCCAAAAAAAAAAAAAAAACAACAAAAACCACCTCCCATATAACCTCTAAAATAACCATGATATTCCTAAAACTTTTAAGAATTGCCCTAAACTTTAAAAAGTCACACACAAATAACTTCCAATTGTCATTTTGAAGGTTTCAAGTATTTGTAATTATGCATGTAAATGTGTAATTAGGTAATGGGAAAGCACCACCATGCACCCTTAATGTTGTGTGGTCACTCTACAAATCCCAAAAAAAGAACTTCACACACATACACTTAAATTAAGTTAAAGTAAAATTATATCTTATATGAATAAAAAAAGATAAATGAGAAGGTTGAGCTCCAACCAAAATAAATGATTTAGATGGATAATAGATACTGAACGGTTTTAGACCCCTTAAAACAACCAGATTGGTTAGCCTAGTTAATTAGCCAAGTTGTTACTTAGTCAAATTAAGCAATTCTAGGTTAAAGCAATCAAATAATCATATCAAAAGTATAAAACAGCGGAATAATAAAAGACATAATGATATGATCACCCAGGAAACCACACGGTAAAAACCTGGGGAGGATTTGACCCACCGATCCTCAAGGCAAACCTGAATCTACTATGAAAGAATCGAAATTCATACAAAAGGACTACAAGCTCCCCGCTTGACTTCCTAATGCTACCCACCAGTAGAACTTACTGACAAGACCACGTGCAAACTCCGAATTCACGGACTCCTTCTTTCTTGAATTCTTCAATCAGCTACAAGCACCCACGCTTGATATTCTTTAAGCTTCAATGGTAGCAACTAAGTTGATCATCAAGATGTTGAAGTAATCTCTATCTCGAAAACCCTAAGCTTTGTGTAAAGGAAAGCTCCTCTAGATCTCACAAGAGATTTACACAAAACCGCAATGTATGAGCAACAATACAACTGGAGCAACTCTAAAAACGTGGTTAGGGTTTTTCTTTATATACCTAGGGTAAAAACAGAAAACCCAAAACGTTTAATGAGTTAGGGCTGAGCTGGAATATTCTGCAGAAAAACATTCTGCCCGAGATTCGATCGATCGAGCCTTTCCTTCGATCGATCGAGCCAGGCCGAAATGCACCAATGCATCTGCAGCCACTCGATTCCAACTTTACATGAAAGACCCAACTTTGAACAAGTCTAAACAAGACTAAATAACCTGTTTTGATCATGGTTTGCCAACAATATAAATTAGAGTTCTAAATATATAAAATCCTAAATCTTTAGAACCTAACAAACTCCCCCTTTGGCAATCCGTGACAAAATACAAACTAAAAGTTCAAAGTTTACAAGTAATAAGCCCTTTACAACAATAATGCTCATAAAATCAAAATTCAATCATAACTACTATCCATCAGTTGCAAGTGTAGACAGCAGCTCAATTGAATCAACCTGTATATTCCTGAAATACTCAACAAACGCATAAACGCATGTGTGACAGAAAATAGTATATAAACAGATATAACATTCTTGCATGATTCACACAACACATAATAAAGACATATATCAATGAATAACTCATAGAATATAAATCAGTAAACAGTGAATCCAAGGAGACAAGAATCAAATAAAAAAAATCATGTATATCAATCAATGTTACTCCCCCTAACATGAATATCCCAAAAATGATATACAAGGTGAAGCGCCTAAATACAAACTACTGCACAAAACAACAAAAACTCCAACAAAATCTCCCTAACTACAAAACTCTTCTACAAACTCTACTCCCCCTTTTTGTGACGGAATGCCAAAGGGCAATCACAATCCATCATCAAAAGGAGGTGGTGAGGGTGAACGCAGACGCGCTAGATCAGCTCGCAAAGCTCGGATATCATCAAAAAGGTCCGCCAAAAGCTAACCATGAGCCGCCTGAATGATCATGACAGTCTCCAAAGTACGACGGATATCAAAGTCATCCGATGGAGGTGGAGGAATAGCAGCAGCAGCAGCAGCATCAGGATCAGGAACAGCCTCACCAGCAGGATCTGTAGAAGAAGAGGGAGGAGGTGCGGACCCAGAAGGTGTAGACCTAAGGTGTTTAGAGCCAGCTCGAAGGTGAGTAGCCCTCTATCTAAGAAAAGACGCACCTATAGGAGCAATGACATGAACGGGCTCAGAGGAAGGGAAGCCACTAAGATCAAGATAAAGTAAAATCCTATGAATGAAAATAGGATGTATAAGAGCATGAGCAGAAGTTGAACTCCTATAGACATCGTTTAAGGAACGAAGAAACAGATGAGGAAAACTGATAGGAGCATCAATGACAAGAGCGTACAAAAATACACACCGCTCGAGAGGAATGGTGTGAAGATGAGAAATGGGCCAGATGGAGTGACACGCTATCCTAAAGAAAAGATAGTGTAACTCAGAAAGCTCGGCAGTGGTGATCCTAGGATTAGAACCCCACTGGATAGATGACCCAGTGATGTAAGACATAACATCACTCAAAACAGGAGACACATCATATGGGTAGACAGGGTGCTGTACCAAAGGTACCCCTAGAGCATCAGCCACTACCTTAGGAGTAATGGTGTACTCTACGCCTCGTATCCAACTCTTTACCAAAGTGTTGGAATCATAGACGTGAATAGAGATGTTCGAGTAGAACTCTCTAATCAAGGTAGCAGGTGGAGGAGGATCAGAAATATCCACCAAGGGTAACCAACCCCGACGCTCAAAATTTGCCCTAATGGCAGGATCAAGCTCATCTAGAATGACATATCGCTCAGACCAAATCTTCCTCTTAAGGTTCAACTTATCATAAACCTCTTGGTTTTTCTCACTAGGGAATTTCGCTCGGTCAAAGGGAGGAGGGGAAGGAGTAGATGAGGTGACAGACCTACGAGCTCTAGTTTTCCTAGGCATGATGCTAAGGAAAGGACAGAGACACAAGAGAAAAACAACAAAAAAAAAAATCAAGGGCAGACTGCAAGTCAGCATAAAAAATATAGAGCAAATATCTATATGATGCATGAACAGTTAAAATGACATGATGCATGTACTAATGCAGTAAACAAAGTTCAAAATTAAGTTCAATTGCACAAAATTGGCTCGAGCATAGAGTTTCTAACAAAAACTCCAAAAATTTGAAAACCACTTGAAAAAATTTGAAGTCCATGGATGAATTAAGCCTTACAAAACATTACACATAGATTATAATACCTAATTACATCCAATTAACAAGCCAATTTCACCCATTTCAACTCAATCGAACAAAATCCCCAATTCGGAACTAAACATAAACCCTAGAAATTCAATTTCTCACAAAACCCAAAATTGATTAAATTAAACTATCACAATCATGTTTAAAACATGTCCCCATAAAAACCCATTGATCAATTGCACAAAATCGGGCTTGAAACATCAAAAATTCCAAATTTAGATAGGTCCGAAAATTAGAGAGTAATTTCATGAAAAATGCAAATAAACTCAAAAATGAGGGGCAAAAGAGACTTACCGGCTTGAGGAAAGAGAAATCTTGCAAAAAATTTGGAGGAAAACGATAAAAATTTGCTGTAGATCCATGCCAAGTCGGAGAGAGAAAGGAAAGTTTTAAAAAAACTTTTGAAAAGGTGAAGAATCAGTCAAAGAATACTGTTTTAAAAAGCTGATTCACGACTTTCGATTGATCGAAAATTACTTTCGATCGATCGAGTCACTTAGAAATTTTATAAAAGAAATTTTAAAATTTTCGATCGATCGAAAAACAGACTGGATCGATTGAAACAGGCAGCGGATCACAGTGTTTTGAGAAAAATTATAGTTTTGAAAACCTCAAACCAATTTTTGAAAAATAACTCCTCAAAGCATTAAATCAATGAAACACAATGCATGAGTATGAGATGAAATGGAATGATTTTTCAAAAACCCAAATTTGTAATCCCAGTTTCTCCAAAGAAAGTTTCAGCCAGTGAATCCTTTAATTTCTCAATCAAAATAATGTTTTGCATAAACTCAAGATATTTTCAAACTTGGTTGGTCAGACCAAAAACACACACAATAACATGTACAGTGTTTAGCAAAGAGTAACTCGTGTAGTGTGTGCAAACTAGTAAAAGCTTGAAAAACATGTGAGGTGATATGTGAATAGTAATTAATCACAAAGTCTACAAAGTTCATCACATAGAATTTAAAAGAGACTATCACCTAAAGAGTTACATCATATAACTCCCACATCTCCTAGAATATAAGCTTGCAATCATGTAAGTTTCTTGTATTTAGCCTCTTAATTATGTGAATTGGCATCAAGCCTAATAGTACACACCTGTTTTAATTAAGTGAATTGACATCAAGCCTAATAGTACACACCAATTTTAAGCGTTAAGCAGTTAAGCCGAGGCTACACCTTATGTTCTTTTTGTGCATGTGCTACACTTTCTCGAGTACAAAATCTTATGATATGCACTAAGGTGTTCATGATTGGCTAGTGAATAGTGGTGAGATGGTTATTTATGCCTTTCTCAAGAGGATCAAGTCCGACAGTCAAATAACATGTGACTTCAAGATTAAGACAAAGTGATAAACACCATAAACATCTTTCCCACACAACATGCACTACAAAGTTTCAACTAGTCAAGTGCAATAAATAAGCTCATCAAAACTAAACAAGGTACATAAAGACATATTATGTGTAAATAAATTGACTAACCTTGTTTTCAAAGACCAAGAACAATAATGCCCAACACAATTTGCTTTTCCCTTTTTTTATTTATTTTTTAAATAAATCCTAGAATGAAATGCATGAATGTAATGCAATGCAAATCTTAGAGAGAAAAAACACAAAAACACAAATACCAAAGAACAATGGTCACAAAGGAATAAGCAGTGAAGCACAAGGACCATGTCAGAAAGACTCAATTAGGACGAGTATTTTGCATCCAAAATTTTTTAGATGCACCACGAGCATTGGAGTTCTAATTCACAATCAAGTGATTTTCAACTCCAGGATTGGAATAAAGGTTCAACGCCTTTACCAATTCACCAATAAGAGCCATAGGATCTTGTGCTTGAGGCACAGGCACCTTTGGTTTGTTTGCTTTCTTAGCAGCTTGAAGCTTGTAACATTTTGGACGAATGTGTCCAGACTTTCCACAATAATGACAAACCCAAGCAGGTTTACCATGCATCTTGTCCTTAGAAAGGGTAGAATCCTTAGGTTTAGACTCTCTCAGTTCAACCCTAATCTTCCTACGAGGTGAAACTTCTACAGGTTTGACAACCTCACTCACAAGGGGTTTGACAGTTTCACTCACAACCTCACTCACGGAAGGTTCAGAAGAAAAAGAAGGAACAAAATTCGTGGAATATGGTGCAGAATTAAAGATGCTTTCAACATATCCTAACCCAGATTTATCAGAAGGATACTTTTGAACATTCAGAATGTGATCAAGTTTAGAACTAGCAGATCTAGCAACAGATAAATCATGTTCCAAAGTTTTAACTTTATCAAGCAAAAGCATATTCTCAGATTTAACTTTGTTCAAAAGATCATTAGCATCAAACAGTTTAACAAGCAAATTTTTCTTTTCAAGCTCAAGAGATTCAATTTTCTTCAGGCCAAGTTCAACATTCATAGCATCCTTTGCAGCAATTTTGCAAAGTTTATTGTAGGCCTCTTGAAGATCTGCATCCTCAGAGAGTTCCCCATCAGAAGGGTTCTCTTCAACAGATACGCTTTCATTGACTACAGCTGTAGCAGTAAAAGCAATGAAGTTTCCATCCTCATCACATCCGGACTCATCATCAGAAACCTCATTATCACTAAGGGTTACAGCCATAGCTTTACCCTTAATCCTCAAGAATGTAGGACATTTAGATTTCACATGACCATACCCTTGACAGCCAAAACACTGAGGACCCAAAGAATTATTTGAAGATTGACCAACTTTTTCTCTAGGTTTTTCAAAGTTATTCACTTTAGTGGGATCATTCTTCCTAAAATTTTTAGGTTCAGCAGTGTATGTACCTCTTGCCTTTTTGTTGGTATTCCTAAGAAAGTTTTTAAAATTCTTGGCAAGGTACGCAATCTCTGTAGCAGAGAGCTCATCATCAAATCCACCACCATCAACATCATCAACTGACTTAAGAGCCATTGATTTGGATTTGTTCACTTTGGGTAGGTCAGACTTATAGGACTGAAGAGATCCTACAAGTTCATCAACAGGGATGGAGTCCACATCCTTGCTTTCAGTAATGGCAGTTACTTTGAGTCTAAAGTTTTCAGTTAAAGATCTAAGAATCTTCCTAATAATTTTAGGTTGATCATAGATTTCACCCAAATTAAAAGCAAAATTAAAAATGTCATTCAATTTAGTATAGAATTCATCAAAAGATTCATCATCAGACATTCTAATGTTTTCAAATCTAGAAGTCAATTGCTGCAGTTTATTGATCTTAACTGCTTTTGTGCCTTCATACACAGTTTAGAGGATTTTCCAAGCAGTATGAGCAACCTCAACATTTGAGATCCTCTTAAATTCCTCCATAGAAACAACATTGAAGATGACATTCATAACTTTGCTATTGAAGCTTGCTGCTTCTTTTTCAGAAGTTTGCCACTCATTCACAGGAGTAGTGGGCTTCTGCCATCCATATTCTACGGAATTCCAAACCCTCTCATCAATAGATTTCAGGAATGCTTTCATCCTTACTTTCTAATAAGCATAGTTATTCCCATCAAAGTGAGGAGGAACAACAAGAGAGTGTCCATGCTCCATGACAACAGGGGTCAAGGATCAGCTCAGAGATAAAAAATCTCTAACAAGAGAGCTACCTGCTCTGATACCACTTGAACGGTTTTAGACCCCTTAAAACAACTAGATTGGTTAGCCTAGTTAATTAGCCAAGTTGTTACTTAGTCAAATTAAGCAATTCTAGGTTAAAGCAATCAAATAATCATATCAAAAGTATAAAGCAGCGGAATAATAAAAGACACAATGATATGATCACCCAGGAAACTACACGGTAAAACCCTGGGGAGGATTTGACCCACCGATCCTCAAGGCAAACCTGAATCCACTATTAAAGAATCGAAGTTCATACAAAAGGACTACAAGCTCCCCGTTTAACTTCCTAATGCTACCCACCAGTAGAACTTACTGACACGACCACGTGCAAACTCCGAATCCACAGACTCCTTCTTTTTTGAATTCTTCAATCAGCTACAAGCACCCACGCTTGATATTCTTTAAGTTTCAATGGTAGCAACCAAGTTGATCATCAAGATGTTGAAGTAATCTCTATCTCGAAAACCCTAAGTTTTGTATAAAGGAAAGCTCCTCTAGATCTCACAAGAGATTTACACAAAACCGCAATGTATGAGCAACAATACAACTGGAGCAACTCTAAAAACGTGGCTAGGGTTTTTCTTTATATACCTAGGGTAAAAACAGAAAACCTAAAACGTTTAATGAGTTAGGGCTAAGCTGGAATATTCTGCAGAAAAACATTCTGCCTGAGATTCGATCGATCGAGTAAAGCCGAAATGCACCAATGGATCTGCAGCCACTCGATTCCAACTTTACATAAAAGACCCAACTTTGAGCAAGTCTAACCAAGACTAAATAACCTGTTTTGATCATGATTTGCCAACAATACAAATTAGAGTTCTAAATACATAAAATCCTAAATCTTTAGAACCTAACAGATACTATTTATTTAGCCATGGCTTCTTTTTACGGTAGTTTTCTCTTTTGGGTATGTTCATTTGATGGTTTTATTAATTGTGTTAGGCCTTTTTCTTGTACTCTTCTTTTGTTTGTACTTATTAGTATAATATTTTAATATTTTTATTTTTATCGCATTTAATTTTTAGATTGATTTTAGTTGTTTTGTATTAATTAATATTTTTAAGTGATGAATGACAGTTGTGATGTTATTTCTATATAAAAATATAGGAAAATTGGTGATTTTTTTTTCGTACAATCCAAATGCAGGAAATATTTTCCATAATTTTTTTAGAAAACAATTAGCAAACATTGAAAAACATGTACTTTTCTCTGAAAATGTTTTTAGCTGAAAAAAAAATCAACAAAAAACAGTTTATACCAAAAAACGAAGCCTTGGGCAGAATTTGGCCCACATGTTATAACGAATCAAACAGCAATGAGATTTTAAAAACATTAATCCACTAAAGCATAAAACTATAATTTTTTCTTCATAAAACGATGTATATATATTCACTTCCATTTCTCTTATTACAAAAGCAGCAGAAGTCTCTATTTGAATTATAAATATTTTCACAAAAAAAGAAGCAGTACATTAATTATGTTCTTCAATTAAATTCAACTATTGGTCTGCTTAATTATAAGAAAAATTTTGTTAATAAAAATTTAAAACACTTTTTATTAATAATTAGTATTGACATCTGACATTCAAAATATGTATCAGGGAACAACGGCTTTTCAGGTTCACATCCCGGTGGACGAGATCTCCTTGAACTATATTTGCCTCAGTTCACACCAGCAACCATCTTGACACTCAATCAACATCAAAGATGACACACTAAATGGGTTAGGAAATTCATCATTAATAAATAAATGAAATTCAAGAAGGAGAACAAGTTTTAGGCTTATTTAATTTTACCTTTGCCTTTAGTGTTGGTGATCTTGCTTCTTTTTCTTTTTTTCTTTTTTAACCCCGTAATGTTTAGTTAATACACAGAACGGATCTACGTACCTATCATCTCTCTTTTTTCCCTTACCTTTTTGCTTTAGTTTTTTTTTTTTTTTTGGGCATTTAGCAGTACTGTTATTCTGTAAATAAATACGATAAAAATATTCACTTTTTGGTTGTAATAAATATGGGACGGTTTCATTTTGCTTCTCACAAATTCAATGGTATCAATTCATAAGATGAGTCATTATCATGAAAGAGCCTGTTGGCTGGGATGAGGTTGAAGGGTGAGGACAATAACAAGTGGCGGGCGGGTCAAGGTAAGAAATGAAATGGAACTCAACGGTGTCAATTCACTGAAATAGACTTTTGCTTTTACAGGGAAAATAAGTCAAGTTATGTGGGAACCTGTTTACATATTAAAGCTAGGAAAAGGTTTTGGCTCCAAATCAGTTTGGAGTTATTTTTGCTCCAATTTATGATATGGCAAACTAATAGATCTATCACTTATATATGATTTTAGCCACATGTTCTTTTCTAGTAAGTCATATAATTTGTATAAATAATACATATGAATAGTTATATAAATTGTCAGGTAATAAGTTTGAAAAAATAATTCCAAACTGATTTGGAGTCAAATTTTGTCTAAATTGTAGGATGGAAACGAAATTATGGGAATAAAAAACTTAACCAAATAAAATATGAACAACATTTTCCAATAGTCCATGAAAGAGCCTGTTGGTTGGGATGAGGTTGAAGGGTGAGGAAAAAATCAAGTGGCGGGCGGGGCAAGGTAAGAAATGAAATGGAACTCAACGGTGTCAATTCACTGAAATAGACAGTTGCTTCTACAGGGAAAATAAGTCAAGTTATGTGGGAACCTGTTTACATATTAAAACTAGGAAAAGGTTTTGGCTCCAAATCAGTTTGGAGTTATTTTTGCTCCAATTTATGATATGGCAAACTAATAGATCTATCATTTATGTATGATTTTAGCCACATGTTCTTTTCTAGTAAGTCATATAATTTGTATAAATAATACATATGAATAGTTATATAAATCGTCTGGTAATTAGTTTAAAAAAATAATTCCAAACTGATTTGGAGTCAAATTTTGTCTAAATTGTAGGATGGAAACGAAATTATGGGAATAAAAAACTTAATCAAATAAAATATGAACAACATTTCCAATAGTCCATTTAACTTGAGTGCCAATCGATTCCTTTGATGGAAGGGAAGCTAATACAAATTCCTTTGGGCCTTGTGACTCACATCCGCTGGATAAGAATTTAAGGCGCTACATTTTGTCATTTATTTTACTTGATAATACATTATATTAAAATCTATGTTTGTAATGGAGATTGCGTACAAGAGTAAATGATATTATGATGTTATGATGTACTATAAAATTAAGTATAGAATGCAAAGTGTGTTGTAAAAGTAGTTACGTAATATAAAATAAGCAGCTTTTTGATATTATAATAATAGATAAATGTACAAAATCAGATATAAATGCTCTTAATTTGGTCCTCAAAGGAAATTATATTTTTCATCAATTGCTTTAAAACTAGGCCTAGCTAATGAAACTCATCATCACTAGCTTGTTGTAAAGACATTGAGACCATAGCATGAAAGAGCCATTCGTTGTAAGTTGGAACAGGTAGTGCTGGACATAATTAAGTTCAGAGGATCCATTGTAGGTGCGTTTTTTAGCAATTTATGTAAGGACTACTTTGGTAGCAACTAAAGACCGCTAAGTACGTGTCATTTTCTCATAATGGGTCTCAAT
Source organism: Quercus ilex subsp. ballota (assembly GCA_032727855.1). Taxonomy (NCBI): domain Eukaryota; kingdom Viridiplantae; phylum Streptophyta; class Magnoliopsida; order Fagales; family Fagaceae; genus Quercus; species Quercus ilex. The sequence continues at coordinate 3,667,987 of CM064909.1, forward strand.
TGGCTACTCTACATTTGCGTGTTCCAATTGATTTCCATGCAACTGAAGATCACCGAGTTCAACAGTGTCGGTCTAAAGGATTTTCGTCAACATATTGATATTGGTGCCTTGGACTTTTAGCATATTTATATGGATTATGGCATCTTTCCTTTCCACATATATATGAAGTGTAAACAAGTTGACCAATAATTTTAGCAGGATCTTAACAAAAAAAGAAACAATATCTGTTGGTTAGAACTTATTGACCGGCATCTAATACCTTAAGAAATTTGTTAATTAACAATTTTTGAAAATTTTTAATATCATTTTCATAACAGAAATATTAAAAAAAAATTGTAAAAAAATCAGTTATTTTATCTTTTTTTATAAAATTTTTTTTAGAATATTTCATAAACTAATGCCCTTTAGGACATCCACTAATTTTGTCCTAAATTTAACTCTACTCGAAAAGTGGATGAGATCGTGTTTTAGATTTAACGTGGGTTTGGAGGTTACTCTTTGCAATTGTATTAACTTAGGTAATATTCTTAGCCAAGTGGGTTCGCCAAACAATAAATTACTTTTTTTTTTCCAAATATTGTTAATATAATTTATTGCAATTGATGCATATATATATAACATTACTGTTCTCCAAAATCTTGCTAAGTAACAAGTAACAAGCTTCTGCTCTCTCTCAAATGGAAAGCTTTATTTATTTATAGAGCAAGCAGTAATGTACAACTTAGGATCCTACATCTTCAACCAGCATTTGTTGGCAATGGGCTAATGAGGTTCCATGTAAAGCTGTGAAATGTTGATTGATTAAGAAGGATGCTTGTGAATTAATTTGCTCATATCATCAATTTACAACATAAATGGCTTTCAATCAAAGTACAAAAAGTACCCCCTAAGCTTTGGCTTTTATTTTCAGTGTTCCAACGAGTATCTTTCATTGACCAAGTCATAGAACAATAAGTGAACAAGCTACGCAAAAAAGTCTTGAAGATGACCCCACACACAAACCAAATCTCACTGGCCAACGCAAGTGGATTGCTATAAATACTGGTTTCTTTGTGTTACCTCTAACTCAAAACCAAAAACCAAGATTCATGGCTTCCCCTTCCCATCTAATGCTTCAGTCTACCTTATTATTTGTTCTTATATTTTGCAAATGCATATTTCTTGGAGTAGAGTCTCAGTCTGGGACCTTAAGTATTGTTACAGATAAGGAAGCCTTGATCTCATTCAAGTCAGGAATAAGCCTAGAGGCTCCCAACCTTTTATCTTCTTGGGACCAAAACAACTCATCACCCTGCAATTGGACTGGAGTTGTGTGCAACAAGCCTGGCCAGAGAGTGGTTGGGCTTGATCTTTCAGGTTTTGCACTTAAAGGGTCCATTAGCCCTCATATTGGCAACCTTTCCTTCCTACGTTCCCTTCAACTTGGACAAAACCAATTCACAGGTATGCTACCTGCTCAAATTGGCAATCTTTTCCGTTTGACAGCTCTTAACATGAGCTCCAACAGGCTAGAAGGTGTGCTACCCTCAAGTATAAGCCAATTGACTGAGCTCCGAGTCCTCGACTTGTCTGTAAACAAGAATATCACAGGAAGAATTCCTGAAGAGCTTTGCAACTTGACAAAGCTAGAAGTTTTGAAGTTGGCAAGAAACTATCTCTATGGATCACTTCCACCAGCTATAGGTAACCTTTCCTCACTCACCAATTTAAACTTGGGCACCAACACTCTTAGTGGTGCCATACCTAGTGAATTAGGCCACCTTCAAAATTTGAAGGAACTTGATCTTACTATTAATAATTTTTCTGGCACCATTCCTCCATCAATATACAATATTTCCTCTCTAGTTTCTTTGGCCTTAGCTTCAAACAACCTATGGGGTGAAATTCCTGGGGATATTGGGATTAGACTGCCAAATCTTTTAGTTTTCAACTTTTGCATTAATAAGTTCACGGGCAAAATTCCATGGTCTCTACACAATCTAACCAACATAAAGGTCATTCGCATGGCAGACAACCTTTTGGAAGGGACAGTACCACCAGGCCTAGGAAATCTCCCATTCCTTGAAATGTACAATATTGGTTTCAATAAGATTGTCAGTGATGACGGTCTTAGTTTCATTACTTCCTTGAAAAATAGCACTCGTCTCAGCTTCCTTGCAATTGATGGCAACCATTTTGAGGGTGTGATTCCAGAATCAATAGGCAACCTTTCTAAGGCTCTCTCAAAGTTGTACATGGGAGGAAATAGCTTTAATGGTAACATACCCGACTCCATTAGTCATCTTAGTGGCCTGACTTTGCTAAATTTGAGCTACAATTCACTTTCTGGTGAAATCCCACCTGAAATAGGCCATTTGGAGGAACTGCAAATATTGGGTTTAGCAGGAAATCAATTATCTGGTAGTATTCCAAATTCCCTAGGTAATCTCCGAAAGTTAAACGAAATTGATTTATCAGGGAATAGGTTGGTGGGTAATATACCACCTACTTTTGGGAACTTTCAGAAACTTCTTTCCATGGACTTATCCAACAACAAGTTTAATGGGAGCCTAACTAGAGAAATTTTCAATCTCCCAATTTTGAGCACTGTTTTTAATCTGTCAAAGAACCTTCTAAGTGGACCTTTTCCTGTAGAAGTTTCTCTTCTAAAAAATGTTGCTACCATTGACCTTTCTGACAACCTTTTTTCTGGTAATATCTCCGGTTCAATCGGAGAGTGTAGGAGCTTGGAGAAATTATTCTTAGCCCGAAACTTACTTTCAGGTCCTATTCCTAGTTCTTTAGAAGAAGTGAAAGGCCTTGACACTCTAGATCTCTCTTCCAACCAACTTTCTGGCTCCATTCCTGTTGAACTAGAAAAGCTACAAGTCCTTCAGTCCTTGAATCTATCTTTCAATAATTTGGAAGGAGTAGTTCCCACAGGTGGAGTTTTTGGAAATTCCTCTATAGTCCTTTTGGAAGGCAACCCAAGGCTTTGTTTGCATTTGGCATGTGTCAAAACTCAAAGTAATGGAAAAAAGGTAGCCAAACTTATTGTCATTACCAGTGTCCTGGTATCATTAGCCCTATGCTTTATACTTGGCTCACTGTTCTACTTAAAGAGAAGCAAAGCAAAGATTACAAGTACTTCTGAATTGGTGAAAGGACAACATCAAATGGTCTCATACAATGACCTTCGTCAAGCAACTGGAAACTTCAACCAAGAAAACTTTCTTGGAAATGGGAGCTTTGGGTCTGTATATAAAGGCAATCTAAGGCAAGGAATTGTGGCAGTTAAGGTCCTTGACACTGAGAGGACGAGCTCTTGGAAGAGTTTTCTTGCAGAGTGTGAGGCTCTGAGGAATGTTAGGCACCGGAATCTTGTTAGACTGATCACATCATGCTCTAGCATAGACTTCAAGAACATGGAATTTCTGGCTCTGGTTTATGAATATCTGAGTAATGGCAGCTTAGAGGACTGGGTCAATGGTAAGAGGAAGAATGCAAATGGGGATGTGTTGAATGTTGTGACGAGATTGAATGTGGCCATTGATGTTGCCTGTGCATTGGATTACTTGCACCATGACTGTGAAGTTCCAGTGGTGCATTGTGATTTGAAGCCCAGCAACATTCTTTTGGGTGAAGACATGACTGCCAAGGTTGGAGACTTTGGGCTAGCAAGGTTGCTGATGCAAAGAGCCGACATTGAACATTCTATTAGCCGTACAAATGTTCTAAAGGGTTCCATAGGATACATACCTCCAGGTTAGTACTACTACAAAATTATAGAGATATTTTTTCATAAAAGAATTCAATAAAAATCAAGTCCCATTTTTGAGTATTCTACTTTATACTTCACGAAGTATAAAGTGGAATATAAATAACCTTTGTTTCTTTCTTTTCTTTTTAATCTTTAGTCCTAACAATATGAAGAGATCATCATAGAATAAAAATCTCATGTCTCACTTATATGTAACATTAGGTTAGGTGTGTTTTTGAAGTTTTTATTAACATACTGAATTGAATATAATGTAGAGTACGGCATGGGGGAGAAACCATCAACTGCTGGAGATGTATACAGCTTTGGTGTAATGCTGCTAGAGCTCTTTACTGGGAAAAGACCAACACATGAGAGCTTCATTGGAGACCTAAACCTAATCAGATGGGTGCAATCAGCTTTCCCTGCCAACATAATGGAAGTACTCGACCCAGAGATGCTACAACTTATGAGCAGCCTTTATCATAATGACCAACCCATAAGCCCTGATGTTCAACATGGTTGTCTGATCACAATCCTCGGGGTAGGGTTATCTTGCACAGTTGAATCTTCTGATGCTCGCATTAGCATTAGGAGTGCTCTACAAAATTTGAAGTCTGCAAGAGACACCCTTTTTAAACCAGCTCCCACTGAGAATACCAATTCAAATGATATCTGTTAGAACTAAGTTAGTAATGAGTATGTATATGTCACGTTCTTGAGTACCATATGCTAAATTCTAGAGTTTATCAAAAATAAGCAAAATTCTAGATCTTTGTATTCTCTATAATTTTCTTTATCTTTAGCAGGGTTGTCATTGTTAGAAATTATCAAAATATACTTTGTCTTTTCACTTCATGTGTGAATCTTTTGTAAAGAAATCACACATCTCCATGATTTGATGATGAGTCGTCCGTTGAAATAAAGAAAACCATTGATACCGGAACAAATATATTTTCGGCAATATATATTTTCTTTGTCTCTTGTTCCTATGTTTTTGTCCTCTCGGCAATCTCTTTCTCTCACGCCAATAATAACAACAACAACAACAAAGTTTCTTGGCATTTAGATTTGCAACCGGGACAAATTTGATTGGCTGTGGCCAAAAACGGTGTCCGGAAAATGATGGATTGGATTTGAGGTTTGGTTTTACTGAGAATTTTTTAGTTTTGGGATTTGGAGGATGATGAAAATGGTGAGTTTTTCTTTTATTTGTGTTTATGTGTGTTATCTTTTGGAGGTTTTTTTTTTTTTTTTTTGGAGGGTTGTTATTAGGTAGTAATTGTTTAGGGCAATATTTATCTTACGCACTGTGTTTTACACACACTATGATTTATAACTGAAAATGTAATTTATAAACCACGGTCACGGTGTGTGTCTATGTAAAAAAAAGTTTTTTCCTTTTAAAATAAGTTTAAAATAGAACTATTTAGCGAAATATTTTTCCAAATTATATTGTTAAAACAAAAATAGCCATTTGTGTTCACCGACTCCGGATTGAGTGTGTGGGTAGGCGAAAAAGTGGACCTGTTTCAACCACGTGTTATGCCAAACAACGGAGCCTTGGGCAGATTTTGGCCCACATGTTATAACGAATCAAACAACAACGAGATTTTTTTGATGAACCACAACAACGAGATTTTAAAAACATTAATCCACTAAAGCATAAAACACTAATTTTTTCTTCATAAAACTATGAATTTATATTCACTTCCATTTCTCTTATAATAGACAAAAAAAAAAAAAAATCATAGAATCCTTCCATCTCTCTTATACTGACCCATTTACTTTCTTCTCCTTTCATTGCTCTTTGTTCTAAACATATCACAAGTCTTAAACAGGAACTAGAAAGAAACCAATGAAATGACCAAGATTTTATTACAAAAGCAGCAGAAGTCTCTATTTGAATAATAAATATTTTCACAATTACATAGTCATATAATATGTATATTAGAGATGACAAATCTTAATTACAGGTATTTAGAAACAGTATCTTAATTATGTTCTTCAATTAAATTAAACTATATTGATCTACTTAATTATAAGAACATTTTTGTAAGTAAAGCACTTTTTATTAATGGTCAGTATTGACACTTTTTATTAATGATTAGTATTGTTCTTTAAGGGTGCGCGATGGAGTGACCATCACTGTTTGTGGGATGTGGAGAGATAAAGACCGGAGTTTAAATCTCCAGGAGAGAAACTCACACACATATACACTTAAATTAGATTATAGTAGAATTTTTATCTTGCATAAAATAAAATAAAATAAAATAAAGTATTCACATCTGACATTCAAAGTATGTATTAGGGAACAACAACTTTTCAAGTTCACATCCCGGCGGACGAGATCTCCCTGAACTATATTTGTCTTAATTCACACCGCATTAACCATCTTGACACCCAATCAACATCAAAGATGACACACTAAATGGGCTAGGAAATTCATCATTAATAAGTAAATGAAATTCAAAAAGGAGAAGAAGTGTTAGGTTTATTTAATTTTGGTGTTGGTGATCTTGCTTTTTTCCTTGTTTCCTTTTTTTTTTTTTTTTTTTGACCCTATAATGTTCAGTTAACATACCGATCCTCATTTTTTTCCTGACCTTTTTTTTTTTTGGCATTTAGCAGTGCTGTTATTCTGCTAATAAATAAAATAAAAATATTCGCTTTTTTGTTGCAATAAATATGAGACGGTCTCATTTTTCACAAATTCAATGGTGTCAAATCATAAGATGAGTCGTCATCATGAAAGAGCATGTTGCTTGGGATAAGGTTGAAGGGTGTAAATTGGCGGGCGGATCAAGGTATAAGAGATGAAATGGGAATTCATTTCAATGGTGTCAATTCACTAAAATAGACTGTTATTTTTTGTGAGAGTGACCACAGGGAAAATAAGTCAAGTCATGTGGGAACTTGTTTACATATTAAAAGTTAAAACTGGGAAAACGTTTTGGTTGCAAATTTGTTTGGAGCGACTATTTGTCCAATTTATGATGTGGCCATTGAATAGATCCAACCACCAATGTATGGTTCTAGTCACGTGTTTTTTTAATATAATTTTATAAATTATTACGTAATAAAGATGAAAAAATAATAACTTCAAACTTATTTAAAATCAAATTTTGTCTAAATTGCAGGATGGAAATGAAATTGTGAGAATTAGAAACTTAACCAAATAAAATACAAACAACATTTCCAATAGGTCATTTAATTTGAATGTCGATCGATTCCTTTAAACTACTATAAATTTTATTATTAAAAGCTTACATTATTTGTACTTATGTAATATGCTAACATCACTATTCCTTTGAGAAATTAGAGTTCAAGAAGCAAAGTCATAGCCAATAAACTTGGGATTTACGCTGTGGTTTTAGGTGGCATGGGAAAAGAAAAGAAAAGAAAAGGAAAGAGCTAAATTGCTTCCTTTTGGTTGACAGGAGAGGAAGAAAAAACCATAGAAGTAAAAGCAAATGCCCATAATTTTTGACTTCTCATGGCTTCAAATTTACATATATGCCCATAATTTTAATCACTCTCTCATATATTCAAGTGGGTATAAAAGTAAAAGCCATACGCTTTTTTTTTCATTTCTTCTTCCTTTGCAAACCAAACAAAGGAAAGACGAGTAATTTTTTTTCCTTTCTCTTCTTTTTCTCCCCATTTCCAAACATAAACCAAACAACAGTGTTAATGTTGGAAGTCATCCGCTAACTCTTGTGAATCAGAAAGCATAACACATGACAATGTTTGCATGGTCAATTTTGTGAACAAATTGTTGTGTTGTTGATGTTATCATCAATGACAGCTAATTGAATCATCCACTAAGTCTATTGTCTCTTGGTTTATATTTTTCGATTGTAAAGTAAACTTGTCATAAATTTTTTTTTATATAAATATTTTATTTAGTTTATTTTACTGCTGTACAGCATTTTTATTTAATCTTTTTTTTTTTTTTTTTGGAATCCGGAACCAAATAACTTTCATTGATTTAAAAGACTAGAATTCAGGTACAAGGCATCAGTCACTGGGAGAGGATCCTCCTCCATCCATACAATTTCATTTTCAATCAATCTAACAAATCTAGCCAAAGTATGAGCAACATTGTTTGCACTATGCCTAACATGGTTAACCAAAATGGATCTAAAACCAGCAGCCAAGCACCAAATATCTTCATAGATTAACCCAAGCTGAGAAAAGTTTGGTTGAGCCTATGATATCGTCTCCAGCACCGTTGCATTATCTCCTTCTAGAATCACCTTCGTAAATCCAGCATTTACAGCAAACTCAAGAGCTTTGCTGCAAGCCATCACTTCCACCTCTTCACTATCCCCCACAGCACCACCTTTCGCCGAAAGAGCAGCACAACCCCATAACCCGATATAGTACCATTATCAAAACTAGCTCCGTCGAAGTTCAGCTTGAAAAACGTCCCCTGCGGTGGCTGCCATGTCTGGTTTATTGAGGTTAGGATTGAGACTGTCACACTCAGTTGATCCTGTGCCTCAGTATACCCCCTCAAGTAAGAGCGTGATGGATGTTGGAAGGCACCGCCATGCATGACCGTATTTCGTTGTTGCCAAATCCACCAACACATAACCTAGAACAGGTCTAATTCCTCCAGTGATAGCTTTGGCATGAGACCAGATACCAATTACATAAAATCCTCTTGCTCAATACATAATTTCTGGAATCAAGTTGCACTTCTAGCCCATACAACCTGTGCAGCCCCACAACCCCAGAGCACATGCAATACTGTTTTAGATGCTCTCTGACAAAAGCAACATCTTGCATCCTCGATTACACATCTGCGAACCAAATTGTCCCATGTATTTTTTTAAACTTAATAAATCAAGAAAAGTAAACAAACCAAAATGAACACTAAATGGCCCTCAAGTTTATTTCTAAGAGGAAAAGAACTTGAATGGAAGAAAAAGTAACCTTATCTGTGTCTAGGGGTGTGCATGGGTCGAGTTAGATCAAGTTGAAGGTTTTTTCCAACTCAACCCACCATGGTGGGTTAAAAAAAACCAACCCAACCCATCACAGAGATCCAACCTAACCCACATGGATCTAGTTGGATAATTTTTTTTAATTACTATTATTATTATTAAATTGAGCATTGTAAAACAACCTCACCACAAATAAGAGAAAAATTATAATCAAATAATCCTCACTACAAATATGCTATAACCTTTTTGGCTTCTCCCACTTCCCCTAGAGATCAGCTGTAACTTGTGACTGAAATTTTACTGCCACCAACAACTCTATACGTTTTTAGACCCTTTAACACAAGTTGATTAACCTAGTTATTTAGCCAAGTGATTACTTAAATATATTATTCAGTTCTAGGTTAACACAATAAAATCATATCATGTAAACAATGCAGAAAAATAAAGAACACAATGATATGATAACCTAGGAAACCTAACCGATAAAAAACCTAGGGAGGATTTAACCTAGCTATTCTCAAGGTAAAATAGATCAACTATGAAAGAATTGAAGTTTTAACAATCGAACTTAGACCATTAACATCCTATTACTACCTCGAGTAGAAAACTTACTACCACGACCACGTGATAGCTTCAAGTCCACGGACTACTTCTTTCTTTGATTCACAGCAATCACAAGTTCTCCTACTTGTGACTTTGAGACTCCACTCAAAGGTTTCAAATCTTCTTTAAAGTTCTTTATGTAGCAACTGAAGAGATCATCAAGTACTTGACACAAATCTTAATCTTAATAACTCTATGTGTGTGTATGAAGGTAAACACCTCTAGATCTCACAGAAGATTCAACACACACCTCTCCAAAGACTTCTAAAACGTAGCTAGGGTTTTTTCTTTCATACTTGAAGTAAAACACAAAACCCTACATGTCATATGGGCTTGGGCTAAATTGGAAATTCTGCAGAAAATTAAATCTGCACGAGTTTCAATCGATCGAGCCTTGTAGATTTTGTCATATACTTTCTGCAATCACTCCATTCCAATTTTATAATTAAACACACTTTGAGCAAGTCTAAACCTAGACTCTATGTTTTGATTATAGTTTGCCATCATATTACAAATTGAAATTCTAATACATTAGTTCCTAAAGTCTTAGAACCTAACAAACTCGTCATGGAAAAAATATGAATCTTCATGATCAGATGAGCCTAAGAAGTGGTATGATGGACAATAATAATTTACAACGTCCTAATTTTGGACAACTTATAATTGATGTCAACTTGTCCCCATGGGCTAAATTTTACCCGACTGGTACTTAAATTGGATACAATAACATTGAGTGCCCAAGATATATTAAATGTTAGGTTCACGTTATACGGCTTAAATTTTGTTAATATTATAACCTAATAATTTTTATGAATTTAAAAAAAAAAATCAATAAAAAATAATTTTTATTGATTTTCTTTTTTACAAATCACTTGTTAGATTATATTGTCTCTTTATAAAATTTGTACTTGCAAAATATATTATTACAAATCAATAGCTTTTTGACTATCTCATCTAAAAATTATTTAAAATTTAGTTGTTTTGTCCGTAAAATTATACACAAAAAAAAAAGTCTATATTTGCAAAATATATTATTACAGATCAATAGTTATCTCATCTACAAAATATTTAAAATTTAGTTGTTTCGTTCTCTGTAAAATTAAACACAAAACAAAACTCTCTGGCTCTCTCCCCAAAATATTATGAAAACCTCCAAAATAATATAAATGCACTTAAAATGTCCAAATTTATCAATACCATCAAGGCTTTCAAAATGACTAAAATACCTTTAAGCATTAAAAATGACCAAAATTCACCCTCCAAACCTCCCAAATGCCCCCCAAAAAACCTTTGAGATGATCGAAATATCTTTATATCCTCTAACAATACCAAAATACAACCAAAATATCTATTAAAAAATGATAATAAAAAAACCTTGAAAACCTCTAAAATAACAAAAATAAACCTAAATTGTCTAGAATGACTAAAACACACTCTAAACCTAAATATGACCAAAATACATTAAACTTACTGTTAGGGTACATTTTTTTACACCTAATATTATTTAAATAACACCTATTTATTTTTCAAATGTCACCAACAAATTATTAGACATACCTAAATATTTTTTACTATTATTATGCTAGCCCTTCTTGTTTCCATCACAAAATTGGGCCACAAATGTAAAACACTATAAGACCCAATATTTTTGTAAAGCCTAAATTATTTATTGAGCAAGTTAAAATCTCATTCTTTCTAAATCCCAAGAATTTTTATGCTTAGCAATACTTGAAAAAGCTCATAATTCAAATACATGGCAAAACAATTTTATCAATAGAATTCAAATCCATAATTAAAGCCCATGATTCAAATACATGGCAAAACAATTTTATCAATGGAATTCAAATAATTAAAGCCCATAGTTCAATCTCATGGCAAAACAATTTTATCAATGGAATTCAAATCCATAATTAAAGCCCATGTTTCAATCTCATGGCAAATTATTTATCAAAAGCCAAGTTCTCATTGGCAATATTAAAAAGCTCAGTTCTCACTGGCAACATCAAGCTCAATTCCCATTGGCAATATCAAAAAGTCTAGTTCTCACTGGAAACATCAAAAAACCTAGTTCCCATTGGCAATATCAAAAAGCTCAGTTCTCGCTGGCAACATCAAAATGCCCAGTTCTCACTGGCAATATCAAAAACCCAATTTACGTTGGCACTATTTTATCAAAAAGCCCAAGATTATTAACACTTGACAAAAAATATTATGCCACTTAAAAGCCCAATGATGAACAATGTTTTAATTTCTTAAACATTACTATAATCTATGGCAATTATCTCAAAAATCATGGCAATCACTTTATAAAAGCTCATGGAAAGTTAGTTATCTTAAAGATTATGATACTTATCTCATACCATATTATAAACCCATGAAATTTATGGTCACTATTTACATCACAACATTCATAATATTTATTTTCAAAGCTCATGGTAACTATTCAATCCTACAAGCTCACCATTTAAATTATGATGTGATTATTAGAAACCATAAACATTACTTATGATATGGAATTCATCATTTCAAAAAAATAGTAAATGTTATTTACAAAAGCATTTTGAAGCTTATACTATTATTTTAAATATTACAACTAATTGCCCAAAAACCCATTACAAATATCCATTAAAAACCCAAAATATTTACTAATTAATAAGAGTCCATGAGGGATGAAAACCCATGGAAATATGTGTTGTTGATGTCCATTTTGTAGGTTCAAATATGGGATGAACACAGCCCAGCCAAAAGGGACCAGCCCACATAAGTAAGCCCGATCCAAAGAACTCCAACAAGGGGCAGAGAACTGAAATACACAACCAACTTCCCTCTTGTTCATCCTTGACCAAGGTACAGTTGGAGGTCTCTATGAGAGAACCAAGTCTTTAAGAATGAACTATAGGCTATCCAATCAAATTTCTGTCACCCTTTCTCTGACGTGAACAGTGCCCAGAGGTTGTGATATCAGCTGAAGTCTAATGGGTGATGGAACTTCATCATTTCCCTCAAAACTATATCTCTAGTAGAAGGGAGTTGAAACCAAGTTATCCAAATCTTAATAAGTCAATGCTATAAATGTCAAAAACGTTCAAGACATGGTTCATGTGCCAAGCCCATGAATCCTAAAGGGAAAAATTTGGGAACATGTGGTTTGGAGGGCATAAAGAGATCTCCAGCAAAACCCTCTGAAGTGGGCTTAAACTTTGACACTTGGCTTAGGGTGTTGAATCCTACTTCCTAAAATCCAAATCTCAATTGCAACACTAGAATTATTGCTTGATACCTGCCTTAATCCTATTGGTTAAACTCGTCTTCAGAAATCTTGACATTTAATGCAAGATTACCCCAAATACTCACCATGTGTCATATTACCCAAAGTAGCAAAGCAACCCCAAAAGCAAATCTCTCATTTATGGCCAAACCCTAGGATAATTAAGCCTGCTATTCTACCTCCTGATCAGTCCTACATTTTGGACTTTTATTAATTAATACCTCCCTAAACACCACTATAAAAGGGTAAGCACACTGGTCCACAAAACACACACCAACCTCTCTGAAATTTCTGTTATTCTTGTCACTTTGCTTGTAGTTTAACTCTCCTAGCTCATAAATCATTCGCCTTAGCTCACACTCACTTAGCCTCAGACATTCTCTTTCCTTTTCTACATATTCTAAGCCCATAAATGCTTCCTAATCAGTCATAAACAACCATTTACCCATTAAAAACTTAGATTCAGCATTAACTCCATCATACCACCACAAGCTTACATACCCACTCACTCAAAATAGCCTACACTACCCCACTCATCACACACACACACATATCCCAAGAACCTTAGTTCAACATTTGCTGCACTGAGCTAGAATCTCTCTCTCCTTTCACACCATGCCAATTAACCCATTTCTTCTCACCATGGAACCTTTAATTTTTACTTTTTGTTTTACTATTGAAGGATATAATGTATTTGTACCATGGAATTCTTCCCTCCTATTAATGTAATGAAGGCTGAAAGTACAATAAACCCCCCTGACCAAGACACACAAGGACTTCCAAAAGCAAACACTTTCTTAAATCTATTTAATAATTGATTGCTGGACTTTAAGTGTAATTTCACCCAACTACTGGAGAATTTTTTTTTCTTGTATTGTCAAAACAAGACCACTAACGTACTAATTAACTATTGTGAAGTATTTTTATTGGGCTTTTGTTGTTATTTTGTCAAGGTGCAGCCTTTATTTCTTACTTGGATAGGCTTATCACCACATCGAAAGCTTTTAGGCATCATCTCAAAAGCCCATCGTTGAGTTTCAGCTTGGCTTCCGCCATATTTTATTCAGAGGCATCAATTTCCTCCTCAACACTTACAAAATAAATAAAATATTTTTAAAGTCTCCAAAATGGTCATAATACCTTTAAAAAGTGTCATGTGATTGTAATATCCCTAAATCCACCAAAATGACAAAAATAAACCCCTCCACACCCCCCCAAAAAAAAGAATACAACAAATCATCAAAATGATTAAAACCACCTCCCATATAACCTCTAAAATAACCATGATATGCCTAAAACCTTTAAGAATTGCCCTAAACTTTTAAAGCTCATACAAAAATAACTTCCAATTGTCATTTTGAAGGTTTCAAGTATTTGTAATTATGCATGTAAGTGTGTAATTAGGTAATGAGAAGGTACCACTATACATCCTTAACATGATGGTCACTCTATTAGTCTCCAGAACGGAACTTCACAAGCATACTCTTAAATTATGCTAAAGTAGAATTCTATCTTAGATAAATATAAAAATAATAATAAATGAGAAGGTTGAGCTCCAACCAAAATAAATGGTTTAGATGGGTAAAAGATACTATTTAGTTAAGCCATGGTTTCTTTTTACGGTAGTTTTTTTCTTTTAGGTATGTTTATTTGATGGTTTTTATTATTGCGTTAGGTCTTTTTGTTGTACTCTTCTCTTGTTTGTGCATATTAGTATAATATAATATTTTTATTGTACTTATTTTTTAGATTGATTTTGTTTGTTTTGTCTTTGTGGGAGTAGGTGGTTTGACCACATATTTGGGTTACGGGTCTTGTCTGAGGATGATTAAAGACTCGAAGATGATTAAAGATCTATGTGCACATAGACAGGAAGATCGAGGAGAAAAGGGGAACCGGCGTGTGAACCGAGGTTCCCGAGGAGCAAAGGCATCTCGGGAATACTTTAAGTAGTCAACCATACGGGAAAGAAAAGCTCCAAGGAAGGTAAGAGAGTCGTGTAAGGAACAGAAAGAAGAAATATCTGGGAAGGTGACTGCCACCTCCACATTTAATGTACTGCAACAACTGAACTGATCGCATTTATGAAGAAATGATACCTGAACAGTGTCTTCACAACTCACAACCCCTCCTACCACCTCCAAAAGGGTCTTGATGAGACAAACATCCAAGGGGTTCCCTAGAAATTGAACAGATGGAAGGTTGAGATGTTGGGGTTTGTGCCCTAAAATCCAATTTATTGGCATGTCATAAATAATTAAATTGTTTAATTATATGAGACTATCTATTAATGAACTAATAGGACATTATCTTAGTCCATGAGATGCATAGTATGTGATTTATGTGAAAAGTCATAGAAAATATAAATCACAAGTTCTTTGTAAATTCAGAATTTTAGTTCATAGTCGGTGATGAAATTGGGCATTTCATCTGCAAAGACTATAACATATCAATTAAGATGATTTGTCTTAATTATGGAAGTGGAGACTTCTAGTTGATATGTTGATATGTTTTAAGAGTTAAGACATATTGAACTGGACTACTGTGAGATTTATTATTCTCCTAACGACTGTCAAATGAATAATAAATCTCACAACTTCTATTTACATCAACTCTAAATCTTGAGAGAATAATGGGTCTGATCATGAGATGTAGGTTGTTTTGATATATCAAGAGTGAGATCTATAAGTTACGGTCAAAATCTCAGTATGTTGGGCAGCCACATTTAGTGTTGATGGAATATATATTCTCAAGATGAAATTCATAATCTCTTAACGAAGATATAAAATATTCTCTTGAGATAAGTTTAATGAGTTTGGTTATTCAAAGTGTTGGGCCCAACCACATTAGTAAGGAGTTACTAAAGTATATATTTATGAAATTGGATTTCATAAATATATGATGAATAACATAAAGGATTAAACCGGGTATTCAAGAATTAAGATGTAGTAATCTTCAAAGTGACAGTCTACATTCATGACTTTGTATTACTACGAATATTTTAATGAAGGGGTTGTATATATAATAAAATCTTGGGATATAATTGATTCTAATAAGGCCTAGAGTGCAATTATATTCTTATAATGATATTGAATATAATTAATGGTAACTTTGGACTTGTCAAGAGTTAATAGAAAAGCCCAAGGCCCATTGGAGCTAAAATCTTATTTGTTCCCTTTGGGCTTGATGGGCTTGAGCCATTATTCTGGGTCATACTGTTCTTGATGGGCTTGAGGCATTATTCTAGTCCTAACAGTATTAATTAATATTTTTAAGTGATAAATGACTGTTGTTATGTTATTTTTATATAAAAATATAGTAAAATTGGTAATTTTTTTGTACAAGCCAAATGCGGGAAATGTTTTCCTTTTTTTTTTTTTAGAAAACAATTAACATTGAAAAACAAGTACTTTTCTCTGAAAATGTTTTTCGTTTAAAAAAAATCAACAAAAAACAGCTTATGCTAAACAACGACAGCAAAATTTGGCCCACATGTTATAACGAAGCAAACAACAATGAGATTTTAAAAACAATAATCCATCAAAGCATAAAACACTACTTTTTTTTCTTCATAAAACTATGTATATTCACTTCCATTTCTTTTATAATAGACAAAAAAAAAAAAAAAAATCATAGAATCCTTCCATATCTCTTATACTGATCCATTTACCTTTTTCTCCTTTCATTTTCTGTGTTCTAAACATATCACAAGTCTTAAACAGGAGTTAGAGAGGAACTAATGAAATGACCAAGATTTTATTACAAAAGCAGCAAAAGTTTCTATTTGAATTATAAATATTTTCACTATTACCTTGTCATATAATATGTTTATTAGAGATGACAAATCTTAATTACAGGTATTTAGAAGCAGTATCTTAATTATGTTCTTCAATTAAATTCAACTATATTATTCTGCTTAATTATAAGAAAAATTTTGTTAATAAAAGTTGCAGGGACCAGGTTTGAGGGATTCGACCCAAGCCCAATTTCCCCGCAATGAATTTATAGAGAATGGATTCAAGAACTAGGCTTTAGTGAGAAGTGCAATGTCCATACATGATTGCATATGGATTGGATGGCCTGAACGTGAATTAAGACGTGTAATAATGCTCCTCGGACGCGCTCTCCAGGGCTTGGAGTTCTTATAATTTCTGTTTTAAGAATGGCTACAAAGTTCTCTCAGAGAATACAGATTGCTATGGTATTCCTTCGATCATGTCCCCCTTTTAGGAGGGGTTCCTTACATTATATATCCCTCTCCCAATCGATCCTAGCCCTACATTTGTAGAGGGATTAGGCCATCACTCGAGTGCCTGTCCCATCAGCCACCTTCCCATTCTCTGTGTGGATGGCAGCAACCAAGGTGGCACTGTTGAGGCGTCCCCTCCTCATTAATGCGGCCAGGGCGTTAGTTGAGGGCATTTAATGTGGAGGTGACAGTTCATCTGGGACTTGCTCCTCCACCATGCTTTCATGTCCGGTATTTGGTATTTGCTGTTTGCTCCTTGGATGCTCGAGGAGATTCCCTTTGATGGCGTGCTACTTGTCCGTTTACGGACCTCAGAATTCTGAGGACGTTATCATCCTCAGCACTGTTTCGTGGATAGGTGGGCATTACACTTCAGTCCTCGGACCTTGGGCGCGTCCTCGGCATGGGCCTTGGGCCTTGTTCGAAGTGGGCCCGGGTCGCCTGACTATTTTTGGCCCCACAATAGCCCCTCAAAATCTTGCTGTCCGCGTCCTCGGGCGGAAAGGGGGATTTTGATATCCTCAGGTCTACTCCGTGTCCAATCAAGTCTTGTCTTTCGTCGGAGCTGGAGCCTTTTCATCTGCCCAAGGTGCGTTACTGGCACTTTCGGTGCGCGTAACGTGTCCTGCATTAAATTCGGGTGGCTTTGTGCTCCCCACGTTCAACGGGCAGATGACAATCTAACGGTCGGGATGCACCTAGCATTTATGGGCGGGAAAATTCGCGCGGCTCTTCCATCCAGGGTATAAATACCCGTTCGAACCGCTTTCACCTTTTTCCATTCACAATCAAGAGCTCTTGCGTCTTCATTCAGAGTCCAGCTAAATTTCCACCGACATCTCCAGCATAAAAAGCCTGTCCGAGGAGCTTTTCCTCATTTCTGTAAGTCGCTCTATCTCTCTCTGAGCTTTTCATCTCTCTGCTCTTCTTTCTCTTTTATCTGCTCTTTCTTTAGCTCTCTTAGGCGTCATTTGGGATGGGTAGACTTAAGAAGTACGTCTTCACTGAAGAGGCGATGGAGAAATTCATCGCCAATTATAAGATACCGGCCAACGTGGGCTTGAGGTATTGTGAGGAGGGGGAGTGGGACTTCCGGAGGCAGGAGGGCGAGGTGGTGATTCCCATTATCGCCTTCCTTGAAGGGGGGATGAGGATCCCCATGGGGCCGGTGACGAGGGGTTACCTTACATATTTTCGGTTAACCCCCACCTAGTGCGCCTCCAACATGTTCAGAATTCTGGGTAGCGTGGATGCTCTGAACGAGAAGATGGGGCTAAGGTTGACCCATCATGACGTGAACTACTGCTACAATCTTCAGCACCTGAAGAACAAGTCCTACTGTATGAGGACGAGGGATGACAGGGTCCGGCTTATCCAGTGCCTCCTTGAGTCCAACAAGGGGGTTCAAAGATTCTAACTTGTTTCATGCGTCATTTCTTTTTGTACCGTTTGGTTACTAATTGTGAATGTGCTTTCTTTTTGCAGATCCGCACTCCTTCGCGCGCCACTATAACTTGATCAACAGGGAAGACTTGCAGAAAGTGCTCAGGTCGGCGGCTTTTGAAAACGAAGCAGATCACCAAGTCAGAGCCGCTCACAAGATCTTGGGGTACACGCCGCTCCAAAAGTCGTTCGCGGCCCCAAAGCACGTGATCAAAGCAAAGGATCCTCGGCTGCAGAAAATAGCAGTGACCGAGGACGGGTTCGAGTTTCCCGGGGGTCCCTCTACTTCAGAAGGCATCACAGTAGCAGCCCCCTCTTCATCCCACCCATTCTCAAAGGCCGCGGAAGAGAACTTAGAAAGGGAAGGGGAAGCTGCAGATCTCGGCCCTGGAGAGGACGATTTTGACGTTTTTGAGCAAATTCATCAGTCCGAGGACCCTTCTGGAGACTTGGGTGATCCTCATCTGACCGAGGCAGACCTCTTAGCTTCAGAGACATCTTCTCGGCTTGCGATGGGCTACAAGAAGAAGAACCAGCCCAATCTACTCGAGCTAATCGAAGAGCAATCGGGGAAGTTCAAGCCGAGGCTTCCACCCATTTCTCCAAAGAATTGTCCTGCTCAGACTAGGTCGGTCTCGACTCAATCTAGGCTTCCTCCTCCTCCGCCTCAGACGAATCCACCTTCCAAGCACGAGCCTGCTGATCCTAAGCAGAAGAAGGACAAGGGGAAGAGGCCCATCGAGGACAAATCTGGGCCCATTCGGGAGGGGGACGACTCTCGGCGGCCCTCAAAGCAGCTGAGGATAGGCTCCAGGTCTCAGGATAAGCAGGTAGATACCCCGCCCGAGGTCCAGGCATAGCTGCCTGCCCCAATGCTCCGTGGGGCACCTTTGAGGGATGAAGGCGCGTACGTGGCCGACGCGGTGGAGAGATGTCTGCTGCTTCCCGCGGACATGGAGCAGCTGGGGACCATGAGGAGCAGGGAGGTCTTCCTCAGCCTCAAGCGATACTTGGGGATGGTAAGGCCCTCAATACTTGTGTCTTTTCTCGTTTTAGTTTTTTCTGCCTTCCTTTCCCCTTTTTTTTTTAGCTCGGCTTATTGTTATGTACCTGTTTTGTTTGGCAGGCTGTCCAGGCCACCTTCAGGCTGGAGGAGGCGGCTCATGACCATGGAAGGGCCATGGAAGAAGAGCGCGAGAAGCGCTTGGAGGCCACTCGGACTCTCAAGAACTCCAAGGAGGACCTTGCCAAGGCCAGGGAGGAGTTGAAGGCCGTGACCCAGGCTCAGGACAGCGCAGCAGCAGGCCTTGAGGATGCACAGAGGCAGGCCAAGACCCAGACGAAGCGTCTGGGTGAGGTAGAGGAGCAGCTGAAGATCGCAAAGGAGCTGATTGCGGATCTGACAAGGAAGGAGGCTGCTGCCGAGGAGGCTAGAAAAGTGGCTGAATTTGCTAGGGACGAAGCTGTGAGGGCCAAGTTCGAGGCGGAGCAGGGTAGAGAGGAGGCCTGGGCCACAAAGGAAGAAGCTGAAGAGGCTGCCTATGCCGCCGGGGCAACTGAGACAGCAGCTGCCTACAAATCCCAAGTCCCTGGGGTATGTAGGCGCTACTGTTCTGAAACTTGGATGGAAGCCCTTAGGCAAGCTGGTGTGGAGGCCTCTTCTGTCCTGTGGAAGGATGAGAGTGTGTACTACCCCTCTGCCATCCGCGAGGCTGCCCCAGATGGCCCACATGGCCCTGAGGCCGAGGACGCTGCTGTGGAAACTGCTGCTACTCCAGGTTGGGGGGTTTCGGACGCTGGGGCCACTGGTGAGCCAATCCAAGGGAATAATCCTCCCTTGGTGGTTGAAGTGAGTAACGGCTCTAACGAGGACGCGCCTCAGCAGGCTGCAAGGCCTTCTCCTGATGCTCAGGTTTCTTCTGCTGAGGGGGTTGCTACTCCTGCCGCGCCTCTGCAGGCCATCCCACTCAGTCAGGGCTCAGAGGACCCTGAAGTCGCCTTGGTCCAGCCACCCATAGGAGCAGGCAATTAAGTAGAAGGAGTAGGCTCCCTGGCGCCTCTGCCTGCTTCATTTTACTTTTTGCACTTTCTTTCCTTTTTATTTGTAATGTAATCCCTATCGTGTAATTCTTTTTAGACTTAATGAAATGCGAGTTTTGTTTCTTTTTTTGCTTGTTGTGGTTGTTTACTTACTTGCACGCTATCTGCTTTTTCTTTACTTATATGATTTTAACTTCAATTGCATCTTGGCCAATCGCGGCATCGATTACTATAACGAGGGCATGTATGCTTGGGCGGACCCTTCATTTCCTAAGGGCCAGGTAGAACCTTTTTTGAGAAGACACTTAGGATCCCCTTGAAGTAGTTGGCTTCCCCATAGACTTGAGTCCGAGGACCATGCGGTGCCTTGGTTTTGTCTAATCACTTAGAATTTTTGAAGTAGTTAGTCTCCCCACAGGCTTGAGTTCGAGGACCATGCAGTGCCTTGGTTCTGTCTAACACTTATGTCTTTTGAAGTAGTTAGTTTCCCCATAGGCCTGAGTCTGAGGACCATGCAGTGCCTTGGTTCTGTCTAACACTTATGTCTTTTGAAGTAATTAGTTTCCCCATAGGCCTGAGTCCGAGGACCATGCAGTGCCTTGGTTCTGTCTAACACTTAGTATTTTTGAAATAGTTAGTTTCCCCATAGGCCTGAGTCCGAGGACCATACAGTGCCTTGGTTCTGTCTAACACTTAGTATTTTTGAAGTAGTTAGTTTCCCCATAGGCCTGGGTCCGAGGACCATGCAGTGCAGTGCTTTGGTTCTGTCTAACACTTAGTATTTTTGAAGTAGTTAGTTTCCCCATAGGCCTGAGTCCGAGGACCATGCAGTGTCTTGGTTCTGTCTAACACTTAGTATTTTTGAAGTAGTTAGTTTCCCCATAAGCCTGAGTCCGAGGACCATACAGTGCCTTGGTTCTGTCTAACACTTAGTATTTTTGAAGTAGTTAGTTTCCCCATATGCAGGGTCCGAGGACCATGCAGTGCCTTGGTTCTGTCTAACACTTATGCTTTTTGAAGTAGTTAGTTTCCCCATAGGCCTGAGTCCGAGGACCATGCAGTGCCTTGGTTCTGTCTAACACTTAGTATTTTTGAAGTAGTTAGTTTCCCCATAGGCCTGGGTCCGAGGACCATGCAGTGCCTTGGTTCTGTCTAACACTTAGTATTTTTGAAGTAGTTAGTTTCCCCATAGGCCTGAGTCCGAGGACCATGCAGTGCCTTGGTTCTAACACTTAGTATTTTTGAAGTAGTTAGTTTCCCCATAGGCCTAGGTCCGAGGACCATGCAGTGCCTTGGTTCTGTCTAACACTTAGTATTTTTGAAGTAGTTAGTTTCCCCATAGGCCTGGGTCCGAGGACCATGCAGTGCCTTGGTTCTGTCTAACAGTTATGTCTTTTGAAGTAGTTAGTTTCCTCATAGGCCTGAGTCCGAGGACCATGCAGTGCCTTGGTTCTGTCTAACACTTAGTATTTTTGAAGTAGTTAGTTTCCCCACAGGCCTGGGTCCGAGGACCATGCAGTGCCTTGGTTCTGTCTAACACTTATATCTTTTGAAGTAATTAGTTTCCCCATAGGCCTGAGTCCGAGGACCATGCAGTGCCTTGGTTCTGTCTAACACTTAGGCTTTTTGAAGTAATTAGTTTCCCCATAGGCCTGAGTCCGAGGACCATGCAGTGCCTTGGTTCTGTCTAATACTTAGGCTGGCCGTCCGGACATGTGATCCCAAGTTGAAACAGGTTAAGAGTCGGAATTCAAAAAGATTGCTTCATTAATAATAATACCTTTTCAGGTTATTTACATTCCAGGGGCAAGGTACAGGTTTTTCGTCTAGATCTTCCAAATAGTATGCACCTACTCCTGCTACTGAGGTAATTCGGTAGGGGCCTTCCCAGTTGGGTCCCAGCTTTCCCCAGGAAGGGTTCTTGGCAGCCCCGACGACTTTTCTCAGCACCAGGTCCCCCGGTGTCAGCGGCCTGAGTTTCACATTGGTGTCATACCCTTGCTTGAGCTTTTGCTGGTAATAGGCCAGCTGGATCATTGCTTGTTCCCTTCGTTCGTCCACCAAGTCCAGGCTTCTTCCTAGCAGTTCATCATTGTTATCGGGAGTGAAAGAGCTCATTCGTAGCGTCCGAAAATTCGTTTCCAGGGGGATCACTGCCTCGGCGCCATAAGTCATGGCGAAAGGTGTTTCCCCTGTTGACCGCCGAGGGGTAGTCCGGTATGTCCATAGGACATGGGGCAGCTCCTCAACCCATCTTCCCTTGGCGTCGTCCAGCCTCTTCTTAAGCCCGTTGATGATAACCTTGTTGACGGCTTCTGCCTGTCCGTTTCCCTGAGGGTAGGCGGGCGTCGAATATCTGTTAGTGATCCCAAGTTCACAGCAGTACCTCCTGAAGGCCTTGCTGTCGAATTGGAGCCCATTATCCGAGATGAGGGTGTGAGGGACCCCAAATCGCGTAACTATGTTTCTCCAAAGGAATTTCTTGGCATCCGCGTCCCTAATGTTGGCCAGGGGCTCGGCCTCGACCCATTTCGTGAAGTAGTTCGTGGCCACCAACAGATATCTCTTATTCCCTGGTGCTTTCGGGAAGGGACCTACAATGTCCAAGCCCCATTGGGCGAACGGCCAGGGACTGGACAAGGGATTGAGGACCCCTCCTGGCTGGTGAATGTTCGGGGCGAAGCTCTGGCACTGATCACACCTCTTGACATATTCCAGGGCCTCCTGTTGCATTTCCCGCCACCAATATCCTTGCGTGACAGCTCGGTGTGACAGGGATCTCCCTCCTGTATGACTCCCACAGATTCCTTCGTGCAGCTCTTCGAGCAGTAACTCTGCTGCCTCGGGGTGGACGCACAGCAAGTATGGCCCAGAGTAGGAGCACCTGTATAGTCGGAGATCTTCGGATAGCCAGAACCGAGGAGCTTTTCTCCGTACTTTCTCAGCTTCTGCTTTATCTTTGGGCAGGATATCGTCTTTGAGGAATTTCACTATGGGATCCATCCAGCTGGGACCCACTTCAATCTGATGGACGGTGATCGACCCCCTTGCCATTTCGTTCGCTCTTTCTAGGTGCTCCACAAGTATGATTCGGGGCAGACACTCTGCCGAGGATGTTGTGAGCGTGGCTAATGAGTCGGCATGGCTGTTCCCACTCCGGAGAATATGAGACAGGCTAAAGAGGTTGAACTCCGACTGCGAGCGCTGGACCTGGCTCAGGTATTCTTGCATTCTTGGATCTCTGGCTTCCATTTCTCCGTTTACCTGTCCTACCACCAATCTCGAGTCTGAGAACGCCTCTATCGATCTTCCTCCCATCTTCCGTACCATGGCCATCCCTTGCAGCAACGCCTCATACTCGGCCTCGTTGTTTGTGGCCGAGAATCCGAGCCTCAGGGACTTCTCGATGACATGATCCTCAGGGGATACTAATACTAGCCCCACTCCGGACCCCCTCTGGTTTGCCGCGCCATCAACATATACTTTCCAGTATGGTGACCCCGGGATGGAGACTGCCCTAACTGATTTCTCATTCGAGCTCTCCTCCCCGTGGGCTACTTCCACAGTGGGTTCAGCGAATTCGGCCGTCAAATCCGCCAGGACCTGTCCTTTTATTGAAGTCCGGGGCATATACTTGATATCAAAGGCCCCAAGGATCGTGTTCCACTTTGCGATTCTCCCGGTGTAATCGGCAGTCCGAAGTACAGACTTCAGGGGCAGTTTGGTCAGGACGACCACTGTGTGAGCTTGGAAGTAGTGGGGGAGCTTTCTCGTGGCGTGGACCACAGCCAGTATGGCCTTCTCCAAGGGCAGGTACTTGACCTCCGCTTCATGTAGCGACTTACTGACATAATAAACCGACTTTTGAACGCCATTGTCATCCCGTATCAATACTAGGCTCACTGTGTGGGGCGCCACAGCAAGGTATGCGTACAAGACCTCATCGGCATCAGGATTGGACATGATAGGCGGCCGGGATAGGTACTCCTTGAGTTGCTGGAAAGCTACAACACAGTCCTCGGACCACTCAAATCCTTTCCACTTGTTGATCAAGAGATAGAAGGGCCTGCACCTGTCAGCCGACCTGGAAATGAATCGGTTCAAAGCCGCGATCATCCCAGTAAGCTTTTGGACCTCTTTGGGGTTTTGTGGGGGCTTCAACTCATGAATAGCCTTGATTTGGTCAGGATCAACTTCGATTCCCCTATGGGTGATCATATACCCAAGGAACTTGCCTGAGCCCACCCCAAACGAGCATTTTGAGGCATTAAGGCGCAGCTGGTGCTTCCTCAAGACGTCAAATGTGCGGCCGAGGTCCCCCAGATGTTCGGATACCGCTTTACTCTTCACCACCATATCATCAACGTAGACTTCGATGCTCTTGCCCAGCATTGGCTCGAACATCCTCGTCATCATCCTTTGATAGGTGGATCCTGCGTTCTTCAGACCGAAAGGCATTACTTTGTAGTGGTAATTCCCGACGAGTGTCACAAAGACGGTCTTCTCCTGGTCTTCCAGGGCCAGTGGTATCTGATGATAGCCTTGAAAGGCGTCTAGGAAGCTCATCTGAGGATGGCCCGCGGTCGCATCTACCAGCTAGTCGATTCGAGGCATGGGGAACGGGTCTTTTGGACATGCCCTATTTAGGTCAGTGAAGTCCACACAGACCCTCCACTTTCCGCTCTTCTTCCTGACCACCACAGTGTTGGCTAGCCATTCGGGATAGAAAACCTCTTTGATAGCCCCAGCGCGCTTGAGTTTATTCACCTCTTCCCTTATGGCGTCAGCGTGCTCCCTCGACGGGCGTCGAGGCGGCTGTTTCTTTGGTACTATGGATGGACTAACGTTGAGATGGTGACAGATGAAGGACGGGTCAATCCCTGGTGCGTCGCAGGGGTCCCATGCAAATACGTCGATATTGCTTCGAAGGAACTCGACCAACTCCTCTTGTTCAGTGGGAGGTAGCCGAGCCCCGATCCGAAAGAACTTCTCGGGATCGTCACCGATTACCACTTTCTCCAAGTCCTCACACTTGGCTCCTTCGACAGCTACATTAGGGTGCGCTACCGTGGCCTTTGATTGCTATAAACCCTCTTCGGTAATGGCCGAGGGCTGTGCGTCAAGCCGACATGATATGGCAACCACCGTGCATTGCCTCGCTGTGGGCTGGCAACCACGGATTTCTAGAACCTGGTCCCCTGATGGGAATTTCACCTTCTGGTGCAAGGAGGAGGCTACGCCCCCTAAGGTGTGGAGCCAGGGTCTTCCTACGATGGCCGTGTAGGGGGAGTATGTGTCCACCACTATGAAGTTCACCTCTACCACTTCTGGGCCGGTCTGTATGGGCAGCCTGATCATGCCCCTCGGGATGACGAGCTTCCCGTCGAAACTCATTAGGGGAGAGTTGTATGGCGTCAAGTCCTCCGGTCTTAACCCCAGCCCCTTGTAGAGGTCCGGGTACATGACCTCTGCTGCGCTGCCACCATCTACCATCACTCTCTTCACGTCGTAGCCCCCAATTCTAAGGGTGACCACCAGAGCATCGTCATGGGGCTGGGTGGTCCCGATCTTGTCCTCCTCTGAGAAGCTCAAAGGAGGGCAGGAACTCCTCCTAGCCCTTTTCGGCCCTACCTGGGACTCCTCGGTGTGTGGTTGGGCCACAGATAACACTCGCGAAGGGCGCGTGCCCGTTCTCCCCGGTGCCGCCAGGATTACGTTGATTGTGCCAGCGGGTTGCCCCATGGCGGTGTCCTTCCGGGGCTCTTGATACATTTGGCCCTGACGATTGTCGGGGTTGAGCAGCAGGTGCTTCAGCTTTCCTTCCCGGACTAGCTGGTCCAGGTAGTTCCGGAGGTTCCTGCAGTCCTCCGTGGTATGCCCGTGGTCCTGGTGGTATTGGCAGTAGCGATTCCGATTGCGTTTCTCAGGTTCCCCAGCCATCTTTGTCAGCCACCTGAAGTACGGTTCGTCCTTTATTCTTTCCAGCACCCTATGTACGGGTTCTCGGAACACGGCACTGACAGGCTGGGCGTTATTCGCTCCTGATTCTCCACCGAAATCCCTCCTCGGGCGTGCGCTGTTATACCGGTCCGACCTGAAATCCCTCCTCTCCTGAGGGATAACCTTATCCTTCCCTTTGCCTTGCAACATATCTTCCTCCACCCGCTTGTACTTGTCAATCCGATCCATTAGTTGCCGCACGCTGGTGGCGGGCTTTCCGGTCAAGGACTTCCTCAGGCTGTGCCCCATTGGTAGCCCATTCTGGAATGTACTGATGGCGACGGCGTCATACTTGCCATCCAGCTCATTGTAGATCTCCCAGTACTTGTCCGAGTAGGCCTTGAGGGTCTCCCCGTCACGCATGGATAGGGACAGCAGTGCGCTAATGGGCCGAGGAGGCCTGCTGTTCGTGACAAAGCGGGAACCAAAAGCCTGGGTCAGCTGTCTGTACGAGTCTATGGAATTCGTCCTCAGACCGTTGAACCACCTCATCGCTACAGGTCCCAAGCTGGATGGGAAAACTTTGCACATCAGCGCCTCGTTCTTGGAGTGGACAGCCATCCTCTGGTTGAACTGGCTCACATGCTCCACGGGATCCGTTTTGCCGTTGTAAGCAATGAAGGTTGGCTGCTGGAACCGCCGAGGAAGCTCGGCCTCCTCTATGCGACGCGTGAAGGGCGACCTGGAGAGCTGATCCAGTGCCTTTCTCATGGCATCACCTCCTACGCCCCTGGGGGTTGGGTTGGCGCGCCTACGCCTCTGGTAGCGCTCGTCCTCGTGGGAGAAAGTCTCGCTGGGGGGTGTTCTTGACCTTTGTCTGTATTCGTCATCACTCTCGTCGTCAGAGGGCAGGTCAGGGCTGGGCTCGGACCTTCTTCGCTGCGCACGGCGCAGTTTCCTCTTCAGACCATCTATCTCACGCTGCATGGCCACCTTATCATCCTTCCCCTGGGAAGCGCGGCTATGGGCCTCTTCTGATTGCGTGGCCTAGCCATCGTCGCGCTTCTGGGCTTGGTTTTCGCTCGCTGTTGAAGTATGCACGCTTCCTTCTCGAAATCGCCCATTGTCGTTCTGACCACCCCCGGGGTCGCCATAGTCACCCTGATGCCGCGGCTTCGCCGGTTCAGGTCGATTGGGAGTTCTTTGGTGAGGGCCCGATCCTACCATGCTTGACTGTTGTCCTTACTAACGCACAAGTTCTCCCCACAGACGGCGCCAATTGTAGGGACCAGGTTTGAGGGATTCGACCCAAGCCCAATTTCCCCGCAATGAATTTATAGAGAATGGATTCAAGGACTAGGCGTTAGTGAGAAGTGCAACGACCATACATGATTGCATATGGATTGGATGGCCTGAACGTGAATTAAGATGTGTAATAATGCTCCTCGGACGTGCTCTCCAGGGCTTGGAGTTCTTATAATTTCTGTTTTAAGACTGGCTACAAAGTTCTCTCAGAGAATACAGATTGCTATGGTATTCCTTCGATCATCCCCTTTCCTTTTAGGAGGGGTTCCTTACATTATATATCCCTCTCCCAATCGATCCTAGCCCTACATTTGTAGAGGGATTAGGCCATCACTCGAGTGCCTGTCCCATCAGCCACCTTCCCATTCTCTCTGTGGATGGCAGCAACCAAGGTGGCACTGTTGAGGCGTCCCCTCCTCATTAATGCGGCCAGGACGTTAGTTGAGGGCATTTAATGTGGAGGTGACAGTTCATCTGGGACTTGCTCCTCCACGATGCTTCCATGTCCGGTATTTGGTATTTGCTGTTTGTTCCTTGGATGCTCGGGGAGGTTCCCTTTGATGGCGTGCTACTTGTCCGTTTTCGGATCTCGGAATTCCGAGGACGTTATCATCCTCGGCACTGTTTCGTGGGTAGCTGGGCATTACACTTCAGTCATCGGACCTTGGGCGCGTCCTCGGCATGGGCCTTGGGCCTGGTTCGAAGTGGGCCGGGGTTGCCTGACTATTTTTGGCCCCACAAAAGTATAAAACAATTTTTATTAATAATTAGTTCTGACATTCAAAACATGTATATCAGAGAACAACTTTTTAGGTTCACAGCCCAGAGGACGAGATCTCCTTAAACTAATATTTGTCTCTGTTCATACCATCAACCATCTTGACACCCAATCAACATCAAAGATGACACACTAAGCGTGAGTTTGGATAGCAGCCAGCCATGCATTTTTAGCATTTGTATTTTTGGCTGGGTCTCACTTAAGGACAGAGCTAAAGCTTTGAGTTAAGGGGGGCAGCTTTACTGTTAGTTGTGTGCAGCGGTTTTAACCTTTGACTCTGCTACTACTTAGCTGCTAAGATTTTTTTTTTTTTTTGGTAAGAACAAAATTATTTTTGTTTATAATTTTTTAAATGACAGGGTTGTTTATTTTAAATAAAATTGGTTAATTGAGCTTAATATTTTTTTTAATTTTTACTATTGGTAATTTTTGTTGTTGAGCTATTTTTTTCGGCTTGTATATTTTGTCTTAAATTTTAGATCTATAAATTTTTTTATAGTCACTAAAATGAGAAAAATACTAGCGCTATAAACTTATTTTTAAACTATTGATGTAATAAGTGGTTACTAGTAGGTAAAAAAATGATGTGAGTGGTGGGTCCATGTGCGAACCAAAAAGAATTTGTTACCAAAATAATTTGTAAAAATGTTGTAAAAAAGTTTATGAGTATTGTGGGGCCAAGGAATCCTACAGCCCAGCCCACTTCGTTTCTGGACCGAAGGCCCGAGCCGAGGAGGCACCCAAAATTCGAGGAGGAAAAGAAGAAGCCCAGGCGCACAGCTGGCCGGGCCGAGGACTACCCCATCATCGGACATCCGGGAACTTAAGGCAACTAGCAAACACTTCCAAGGAAAACTTCATGACTACTCAAAGGGCCGAGGGGGAATACCACGCGCCTGCAATATAAATCTGATGGGGGGACAAGCTCATGACAAGCAGTCACCTCCACATTAAATGCCCCTGACTACCGCCCTGGCCTCATTAATGAACAAAGGACCACGCACCAGCGTCGCCTTGGTTGCCGCGACCCACAAAGAGAGTGGGAGGCGGCTGATAGGACGGGCACCTGAGCAATGTCCTGATCACTCAACAAGTGTAGGGCTAGGATTAGTTGGGTAAAGGGTATATAATGTAAGGGAATCCCTCCTGAGAGGGGGGGGAAGTTGGAGGGGAAAGAAAAGCCTCCTCGGCCCATGGCCAAGGAGCATCCCCCAGTTGTAAACTGTTCTAAGTATTTCTTCAATAAAAGGGAAAGGAGTTCATGCCTCGTGAACGCCGGCCAGCGTCTAAACCTTCGATCCACTCTCTATAAATTCATTGTTCTGGATTCGTTGGGCCTTTGACCCATATCCTTTGGGCTTGGGCAACAAAAGCAGACCCTACAATTGGCGCCGTCTGTGGGAAGGATTAGTGCGCCGGCCGGTGCAACAGGCGACTGTTCTAAATAACCATTCTACGGAAGATCGGTGGTGATGCAAAAAAAAAAAAAAAGAACTACCAAACAAATACTGCAGAAAGACAAAAGCTCGAGACAGAAGATTCAACAGCAAAGAAAGAAAACTTGATATTATTTCATAAAAGGAAAAGTTACAAATTACAATCAGAGGCTCAGGCAGGCGTGTTTTAAAACTGTTCCTACCAGCTAGTCCTACAATCAGAGGCCCAGGCGGACCCGTCCTAAATCTAGCTAGAGGGAAGTGTCAACCCGTACCCTTACTGGCATCAAGAGAATGGGAGAACTTGACAGTAAGCGGGCGGAAGGGGGTTGTGGCTGGCTTGTTTCAAGGCTACCAACAACTCCTTTCTCGGAGCAGCGGAGCTTGAACAAAGCGAGGAGCAGATGCAGGGGCTCCGGGATGCCCTCCCCCGTGATGTTCCCTTGATTTTCTCCAACCCCCACGAGCGTTGGCCGTTGGAGACGGCAACACTCGAGCACCACCCATGATGTGAGTTCACATGTCTCCTCCGTCGGGGGTGCGCTCCGAGGAGAGACGTTAGGTACTTCAAGGACATCCCTCCGGGCCACCATGCATGGCGCCATCGGGGTTACGCCTAGACTCTGCCGCACTGGAAGCCCAGTTGGGGCTGCGACCACAACGGCTCTTGGTGCGGATGTCCTCACACCCGCCCAAAGCCGCCCCATATCTACTAACTCCGGTCACAATTCTGGCGGGGTTATTGAAGGGGCTTGGGGAGCTGAAAGGGTGTGTTCTTTCTGTTTGTGTTGGGAGGTTCATGGAGTATGGAGAAACCATCCCCCCAGAAAGCCTTATATAGGGGATGAGGGTTGGTGAGAATTAATCCACGCAGAATTCGAAAAGAGAGTTGCCAGCAGGGCTAATAATGAAGCTACCAAATTCCAAGGGGGCCGTAGACCGTTGGACTTGTGTTAATTCACGAGGCCATTAATGAAGGCGCGTCTCGTGCACCGAAGCGTCAAGCGCGGAACACGAACGGCCAAGGGACACTTCGCAAATAAAAAAGATGGGGGGCTCGAGCTGGAGGCGAGATCAACGCCACGTGTAAGATCATAATCCGACCGAAGGAGGAATCGTCTCCAGTAAAGCGGTCCGAGGACAAACCCCTACTTACAGAGAAATGAAAGTGTTAGACAGAACCAAGGCTCTGCATGGTCCTCGGACTCAGGCCTATGGGGAAACTAACGACTTCAAAGACCAAGTGTTAGACAGAACCAAGGCTCTGCATGGTCCTTGGACACAGGCCTATGGGGAAACTAACGACTTCAAAGACCAAGTGTTAGACAGAACCAAGGCTCTGCATGGTCCTCAGACTCAGGCCTATGGGGAAACTAACCACTTCAGATGATCCTAAGTGTTAGGCGGAACCAAGGCACTGCATGGTCCTCGGACTCAGGTTCACGGGGAAACTAACCACCTCAGATGATCCTAAGTGTTAGACAGAACCAAGGCACTGCATGGTCCTAGAACTCAGGCCTATGGGGAAACTAACTCCTTCAGAGGATTCTAAGTGTTAGACAGAACCAAAAGCACTGCATGGTCCCAGGACTCAGGTCTATGGGGAAACTAACTCCTTCAGAGGATTCTAAGTGTTAGACAGAACCAAGGCACCGCATGGTCCTCGGACTCAGGCCTATGGGGAAACTAACTACTTCAGAAGGCCAAGTGTTAGACAGAATGCATGGTCCTCGGACTCAGGCCTATGGGGAAACTAACCACTTCAAAGACCAAGTGTTAGACAGAACCAAGGCTCTGCATGGTCCTCGGACTCAGGCCTATGGGGAAACTAACCACTTCAAAGACCAAGTGTTAGACAGAACCAAGGCTCTGCATGGTCCTCGGACTCAGGCCTATGGGGAAACTAACCACTTCAAAGACCAAGTGTTAGACAGAACCAAGGCACTGCATGGTCCTCAGACTCAGGCCTATGGGGAAACTAACGACTTCAAAGAACAAGTGTTAGGCAGAACCAAAGCACTGCATGGTCCTCGGACTCAGGCCTATGGGGAAACTAACCACTTCAGAAGGCCAAGTGTTAGACAGAACCAAGGCTCTGCATGGTCCTCGAACTCAGGCCTATGGGGAAACTAACCACTTCAAAGACCAAGTGTTAGACAGAACCAAGACTCTGCATGGTCCTCGGACTCAGGCCTATGGGGAAACTAACCACTTCAAAGATCAAGTGTTAGACAGAACCAAGGCTCTGCATGGTCCTCGGACTCAGGCCTATGGGGAAACTAACCACTTCAAAGATCAAGTGTTAGACAGAACCAAGGCTCTGCATGGTCCTCGGACTCAGGCCTATGGGGAAACTAACCACTTCAAAGACCAAGTGTTAGACAGAACCAAGGCTCTGCATGGTCCTCGGACTCAGGCCTATGGGGAAACTAACCACTTCAAAGACCAAGTGTTAGACAGAACCAAGGCTCTGCATGGTCCTCGGACTCAGGCCTATGGGGAAACTAACCACTTCAACGAGCAAGTGTTAGACAGAACCAAGGCACTGCATGGTCCTCAGACTCAGGCCTATGGGGAAACTAACGACTTCAAAGAACAAGTGTTAGGCAGAACCAAAGCACTGCATGGTCCTCGGACTCAGGCCTATGGGGAAACTAACTACTTCAGAAGGCCAAGTGTTAGACAGAACCAAGGCTCTGCATGGTCCTCGAACTCAGGCCTATGGGGAAACTAACCACTTCAAAGACCAAGTGTTAGACAGAACCAAGACTCTGCATGGTCCTCGGACTCAGGCCTATGGGGAAACTAACCACTTCAAAGACCAAATGTTAGACAGAACCAAGGCTCTGCATGGTCCTCGGACTCAGGCCTATGGGGAAACTAACCACTTCAAAGATCAAGTGTTAGACAGAACCAAGGCTCTGCATGGTCCTCGGACTCAGGCCTATGGGGAAGCTAACTACTCTAGAAGACTCTAAGTGTTGGAACGCTGGGAAAGCAAGAGTCCTGCCTAGTCCCGGAGACATGAAATACCAGCCTATGCATACGTACCTTCACGTTATTACAATCGCTGCCATGACTGGCCGAAGTATAATTGGTGATAAAATCATGCAAGTAAAAAAACAACAAGGGAAAAAGAAAACGAATAACACGCAGATGTACAAACAGCCAGAACAATTGGAAGGAGAAATAGAAATCACATTGCATTAAATCCATAAGGGTTACATAATGAACGTCACATTACAGCAAAAAAAAAAAATAATAATAATAATAATATGTAAAAGACAAGCGAGACGACGGCGTCGAGCGGCCTGCCCTGCCCACTTATTTTCCTCCCTCAGCAGGAGGCTTGACCATAGCAGCTTCAGGGCCTTCTGAGCTTTGGCCAGAAGGGACAGCCTGCGAAGGCGCGGCAGGAACAGCTGCCTCCTCAGCAGCAGGGACCTCAGCTTCAGAGGTTGACTTCGTAACCTCCTGGGGCGCCTCCTCAACGGGGCCCTCACCTGACTCAGCTACCTCGGGGAGGTCACTTCCTTGGACAAGCTCGCCCGTAGGTTTAGCGAGTGAGGTGTCCTCACCCGTAGCAGCACCGGCTTCCTCTGCAGCCTCTCCGGCCTCAGCGCCACCTGGAGTTGCCTCTCGGATGGCAGAAGGGTAGTACACCCTTTCCTCCTTCCACAAGTCGGACGAGGCCTCAACCCCAGCCTGCCTGAGAGCCTCCTTCTAAACCTCAGTAGAGTAGCGCTTGCACAGCCCGGGGACTTGAGCCCTAAAAGCTGCTTCTGTCTCGGCCATCCCCGCAGCATAAGCCTCCTCCTCGGCTTCCTGCTTAGAGGCCAGGGCGTCCTCCCTGCCATGGTCAGCCTCAAACTTGGCCCTCACGGCCTCATCCCTGGCCCACTCAGCCACCCTCTTGGCCTCCTCGGCGGCAGCCACCTTCTTTGGCAGACCAGCAAGCAGCTCCTTTGCAGTCTTCAGCTGCTCCTCTGCCTCGCCCAGGCGCTTCAACTGATCTTCGGCCTGATTCTGGAAGCCCGCGAGGCCTGACAGGGCATTATCCCGGGCACTGGTCATCGCCCTCAGCTCTTCCCGGGCCTTGGCAAGATCAGCCTCGGAGTTTTTAAGGGTCCGAGTGGCATCCAAGCGTTTTTCATGCTCCACATCCATGGCTTTCCCCTGGTCACGGGCCACGTCCTCCAACCTATAAGTGGCCTGAATGGCCTACCCAACAAAACAAGTACACGGTTAGCCAAGCTCAGAAAAGAGAAAGAGAAAGCTGAAGCTAGGAAAAAATCGTAAGTGTTGAGGAACTTACCATTCCTAAGTACCGCTTGAGGCAGAGGAAGACCTCTCTGCTCCTCATAGACCCAGCTCCGCCATGTCAGCTGGGAGTAGTAGGCACCTTTCCAGCGCGTCGGCCACATACGTGCCTTCGCCCTCTTTGAAATCCCTGAGGGAGGAGTCTTCCCTCAGCGGCCCCCCATGGAGCATTGGGGCAGGAAGCCAGGCCTGAGCCTCAGGCTGGGGGCCAACCTGTTTATCCTGGCCTCGAGAGCCTATCTTCAACTGTTTGGATGGCCGCCGAGTATCATCCTCCTCCCGTGGGGACGCGAACTTTTCCTCAGCCGGCCTTTTGCCCTTATCCTTTTTCTGCTTGGGATCAGAGGGCTCGTGCCTAGAAGGCAGACTCGTCTGAGGCGGAGAAGGAGGAGGTTTTGACTGTGTGGGAGCCGACCTGCCCCGGGCAGAATGAGCCTTGGGAGGAGGGGGAGGAAGCTTTGGCTCAGACTTCCCTGGTTGGCCTTCAATCAGATCCAACAGGCTAGATTGGGGCCTCTTCTTGTAACCCATTTTTTGCCGGGGAGGGGACTTGGACGCTGGGAAGTCTGCTTCTGTCAGACGAGGATCGCCCAAGTCTCCTGGAGGGTCCTCGGACTGGTGGACTTGTTCAAAAATGTCAAACTCGTCCTCGGCAGGGCCAAAATCGGCAACTTCCACTTCCCTGTCTAGCCCTTCTTCGGCGGGCTCCGAGAGTCTAAGGGAGGAGAAGGGACCCGCAGATGTTACTCCTTCTGATGTGGAGGGCTCCTCGGGGAACTGGAACCCGTCCTCGGTCACGGTTATTTTCTGAAGCCGAGGATCCTTTGCTCTGATCACGTACTTCGGCGCCGCGAATGACTTTTGAGCCGGGTCGTATCCCAAGATCTGGTGAGCGGCCCTAACTTGGTTATCGGCTTCGTTCACGAAAACCTCCGCCCTCAGCGCCTTCTGCAAGTCTTCCCGGTTGATCAGACTGAAGTGGCGCGTGAAGGCGTGCGGATCTGCAAAAGAAGACACATTCACATTAATAACCAAACAGTGCAAAAGAAACAGACGAATTAAAGAATGGAACTGATTAGGGTCCATTTTCCCACTGCCCCACCTGGGGTCCCCTCCGTCGTTGGGCAGTGAAGGCCATCGTGCCACTCTCCAGACACGATGAGGAAGTCCTTATTCAGCCCCTTGCTGGACTCAGGGAGGCACTGAATGAGCCGGACCCTGTCATCCCTGGTCTTCAGGTAGTACGACTTGCCCTTCAGGCACTGGAGGTTATAACACCAGTTTACGTCGTGGTGGGTCAACCTCAACCCCATCTTCTCGTTCAGGGCGTCCACACAGCCCAAAATTCTAAAGACGTTGGTGGCACACTGAGTGGGGGCTAGCCGGAAGTACGACAGGTAACCCCTCATCACCGGCCCCATGGGTATTCTCATGCCACCTTCAACGAAGGCAACGACGGGAATCACCACCTCACCCTCCTGCCTCCGAAAGCGCCACTCGCCCTCCTCACAATACCTCAAGCCCACGTTGCTGGGTATCTTATAATCGGCGATGAATTTCTCCATCGCCTCCTCAGTGTAAACGTATTTCTTAAATCTACCCATCCCAAATGATGCCTAAGTAAGATAAGAAAGAGCAAATGAAAGAGAAGGAAGAATAGAGAGGAAGAAAGTTCGAAGAGAGATAGAGTGACTTACAGAGATGAGTAGAAGCTCCTCGGACAAGCTTTTAATGCTGGAGATGTAGACTCTTGGATGCGAGTAAACAGAGGGACCGGCCTTTCAAGTGGGTATTTATACCCCAAATCAAGGAGCCGCGCGGGTTTTCCCGCCCATAAATGTTAGGCGAATCCCCACCGTTGGATTATCATCCTCCCGTTGAATGTGGGGAGCACAAAGCCGTCTTGATTTAATGAAAGGCGCATCGCGCACTTCGAGGCGCCAGTAACGCTTCTGGGGCAGTTGAAAAGACTCCAGCACTAATAGAGGGCCAAACTCGATGGGACGCGTCGCAAGCCCGAGGACATCAAAATCCTCCCCTCCGCCCGAGGATGCGGATAGCAAGATTTTGAGGGGCTATTGTGGGGCCAAGGAATCCTACAGCCCAGCCCACTTCGTTCCTGGGCCAACGGCCCGAACCGAGGAGGCACCCAAAATCCGAGGAGGAAAAGAAGAAGCCCAGGCGCACAGCTGGCCGGGCCGAGGACGACCCCATCATCGGACATCCGAGAACTTAAGGCAACCAGAAAACACTTCCAAGGAAACCTTCATGACTACTCAAAGGGCCGAGGGGGAATACCACGCGCCTGCAATATAAATCTGATGGGGGGACAAGCTCATGACAAGCAGTCACTTCCACATTAAATGCCCCTGACTACCGCCCTGGCCGCATTAATGAAGAAAGGACCACGCACCACTGTCGCCTTGGTTGCCGCGACCCACAAAGAGAGTGGGAGGCGGCTGATAGGACGGGCACCTGAGCAATGTCCTGATCACTCAACAAGTGTAGGGCTAGGATTGGTTGGGTAAAGGGTATATAATGTAAGGGAATCCCTCCTGAGAGGGGGGGGAGTTGGAGGGGAAAGAAAAGCCTCCTCGGCCCATGGCCGAGGAGCATCCCCCAGTTGTAAACTGTTCTAAGTATTTCTTCAATAAAAGGGAAAGGAGTTCATGCCTCGTGAACGCCGGCCAGCGCCTAAACCTTCGATCCACTCTCTATAAATTCATTGTTCTGGGTTCGTTGGGCCTTTGACCCATATCCTTTGGGCTTGGGCAACAAAAGCAGACCCTACAAGTATAGCATTACTCTTAAAAGAATCAATGATATTGTTTTAAAGGAAAAAATATAATTTTATAAAACAAAATTGCTAAA
The DNA here is from genome assembly GCA_032727855.1 of Quercus ilex subsp. ballota. Taxonomy (NCBI): domain Eukaryota; kingdom Viridiplantae; phylum Streptophyta; class Magnoliopsida; order Fagales; family Fagaceae; genus Quercus; species Quercus ilex. The sequence continues at coordinate 3,704,928 of CM064909.1, forward strand.
ATTAATACACATATATATTTTTATATATAATAATATTTTTTTACAAAAATTTAGGGGGGGCTATGTCCAAAGCTAGATACATCTCTGGTCTCACTACACTGTTCATGACCCAGCCAAAAACGCGCATATCAATGCATTTTTAGGTTCCATGGCATTATTCACACAATTAAAAATTATTTTGTTACCATGTTTTCAGTTTTCAACAAATAAGCAGTATCCAAACACACCCTAAATGGGTTAAGAAATTCATCATTAATAAATAAATGAAATTTAAGAAGGAGAACAAGCTTTAGGCTAATTTAATTTTACCTTTGCCTTTGGTGTTGGTGATCATTACTTTTTTTTCTTTTTTTTTTCTTTTTTAACCCCCTAATGTTTAGTTAATATACAGAACGGATCTACATACCTATCATCTCTCTTTTTTTCCTGACCTTTTTGCTCTAGTTTTTTTTTTTTTTTTTTTGACATTTAGCAATACTGTTATTCTATTAATAAATAAGATAAAAACTTTCATTTTTGGTTGTAATAAATATGGGTCGACGGTTTTGATGATGCCAAAATCGTCAGTCAAAGTGATCGTCCAGAGGGAGAATGGTCCAAGATCGTCCAAAGGCCCGCAAGAAGAGGGTGGAAAATGGAAGGGATGAACGTCACCTGTGTGGTGTCTACCACAAAGCCTCCGATGATAAAGTCAGATAACTAAGAGAGAAAAGAAAGCTTGATGTAAGAGTATTAAAGTCTAAGGATAAGAATTCAGTACCCCTTCCAAGGTCCTGAGGCATCTGTATATATACTTGCTTCTTTATTCTAGCCGTTGGAGGTGTTTAATGGTGGTATCAATGTAGTATCTGTAACGCTTCTATGGGGTTTGAATGAGAGGATCATGTTCCTCCCAATGGTTGGAATACTTATTGCTGACGTGTAACTCCCCTCCATTAATTGTGGCTTAATGTTCCTCCCTTCGTCCAATGATGACTACTAGTACTAGGGACGAACGATCATTCCTTCCTCCAGTGATGATCATTATGGAGGAGGGCTTTACCTGAGGAAAGTATGTTGGGCTTATCAGGTTTCATTTTTCTTCTCAAAAATTCAGTGGTGTCAATTCATAAGATGCGTCGTTATTGATGATGCCGAAAATCGTCAGTTAGTCACACAGTCCTCACGCGCTCAAAACAACACCTGCATAACACAAAACAAGAAAACCTTAGGAGAGTACCGGTGCGGTACCGGCCAAAAACCCTCCGATGGTTAAGTTAGAGAACTTTTTCACAACCCTAGAGTGCCAAAGCTGAGGTGAATTATGCGTACCTTGTTTTCTGAGGGCTTTGGGTTTTTATATCAACGTGGAACCGACCTCCATTTCTTGCGTAGGAATGTGTTTCTTTTTAGGGAAAATCATCATAAACGCACGTATATTACGAGATCCTTTTCCTATTGGGATTCTACTAATTAGGGTTAACCATGGGACGCAAGTTATTTCCATTTAGGATTCCTTGGAGCCCACTCAAAACCATGTTGGTACCACATGGCTTTGGTATCCGTCCACCTTGTATTCATGCGACTTGAATCCATCCACATAGGGGGACTATCCGTCTATTATGGGGAGGAGTCCATCTGTCATATGTACCATCCACCTAATGCCCCTTTGTTGCCTTACTAACCTAGTACCGTCGGGTCTACTTGAATGGATCCAGCATGCCAAATTTTGTACTCTTCAGTTGCCCTCTCACTCCATAGGTCTGTCGCCTCCTTTGAATGGCCCAATGGAGTAACGGTTTGATTCATCTCCTGAGGACCACGCACAGATTGATAGGCTGGCCTAGGGTCATTAATGTTTGTAGGGGCACATGGCGTTTCTTTAGTGGTTAATCTCATGGAACGAAGCATCCCTTTGTCTTCCGTGTCGTTCCCTCTATATAAACCTGCTTCTTCTCTTCTCATTCTTTACTTTCTTCAGCGAATTCACGATCAAAGCACTACCATCTCCTTTGATAACCAGCATGCTGTCTACATGGTGTGCCCGTCATCTACACTTCTCTTGTTGCTCCTCTTCAACCGATAAGTATTTTTCACCTTTCTGTTGAATCTCCTTGCTATTTTTTAGATTTTTGCATACCAGTTGTCTATGTAGATTCGTCAGTGTCTTAGGGTTTACCCGTCACGTGTAGGTGACAGATGTCTAGTGCGTCGAGTGAACAATCGTGTGTCCGCGAGGGGGCGGGCTACAATAAGGTGTTCCCGTCAGGTCAAAATGACCCTGGCACCTCAAGTGACGAGAGGAATCCGTCGGCCACCTCACCTTCCACAAGGGATGAGGATTTGGACACTGGTAGGTCAGAGGGTGATTCTACTAATGGGCTAGTTGTGCTGAACCCCCAACCCAATCCGTCATAGGTCTAGATGGACTTATGGAGTTTATAATACTTCCTTTGTGGACGGTCAACGACTTCATTTCCACCATCAAACAAGTACATTTTAATACACTTAGGAAGAAGTACCAGATACCTGTCCACATACCCCTCCGTCTGCCCTACAAATCAAAGAAGTGTTATTACGAGGGTGTAGAAGGCGTCGGGATCTATGAGCAAATGCTGAAAGCAGGGCTCAGATTCCCACTAAGTGCTCTCCACCATCACCTCCTTCAATACTTAGGGTTGGTCATCACCCTGATTGGCCCAAATGCCAGGAGGGTATTCCTTGGCGCGGAGGTTTTGTATAGGGCCATGTCCGACAGGGCACGTAGGTTGACGGTGGAAGATTTTTTTCATTGTTACTGCCCGACAGAGGTCGTTAAGTCCAAAGGCATGTACAGTTTTGTGCCTAGGAGGCCGTTGCTGAGGCTCATGTGTGACACCCCCGACTCAAACAAGAACTAAAAGAGTCGCTATTTTTTTATGGAAGGTGACGAGTGGATGTGTCACCTTGGTGACCATGAGTGTATGCTCGTCGACAAGACATGGGGTATAATGCCCCCGTCTAGTATGCATTCGTCTGTATTTAGGTGTTTTAATTATGTTAGTTTTAATTGTCACTTTAACCGTCTCCTATTGCAGCTCGGGACTGTCCTCAAGTCACACTTGAGCAGTGGAGTTTTTTGGAAAGAATTTTTAACAAAACCACGTTGTAGAGAGGATGTGGGCTAAACTAGTCAACCTAGATACTATCCACTGGTATTGTGACGGACCAGAACCCGCAACAGCTGCCCGACCAACCCTCTGTTCAAGAGGAAAACGTCGAAGAAGACTAGCCGTCAACCAAAAAAGCCCAAGGTGACGCATAATTCAGTCATCGAGTTAAGGGCTGAATCTAAGAAGACGACAACTTCGCTCTACCAAGGGAGGGGCAAGGGACTCATGACGAGTCATGTCCCCGTCACTGAAAAATCACCCGTCCTCCTCCGCGAGGATTCTCGGTACGTGCTAGAGAAGCTTTCATCTATCATCTCAACTGATGATTATGAGGACTTAAGCAACCACGTGACTAAAGCTATAGGGGAAACGAGTCTCTTTAGCATTGCCAAGTAACTGTATCCGTCTCCTTTCTCCCTTTCTTTCCTTTAACTTGTCTAGCCACTAACCCTCTTTTGTTTTTAGGCAATGCTAATGATGAAAGGGTTGATAGGCCGCTATCTAAACCACGAGATGACACTGGACTGTGTTAGGGCAAAGGCAAGGTCGATGGAGGATGAGCTGGCTGAGCTAAAGGCCTGGAAGACGGTCCAGGAGAAAAAGCTTGCTTGCTTAGAGTAAGAAAGGGGTGAGCTGGAGAAGCAGACGGAGATGCTGAGGCAGGTCCTTAAGGATAAGGAGAAAGAGATCAGTGATGCCAAGGATTGACTCCGTCAGGTGAAGGAAGATGCGATATGGGAGTACCGCGATCCTAACGCTCTTCTGGCAGAGTTCAGAGGCTCTTACGCTGATGGCTTTGATGACTGCCTCCATCAAGTCAAAGCTTCTTTTCCAGACCTAGCCCTTTCCCATGTTTCTATTGATCCCCAGCTCAGACCGTCCACTCCGAGAGCACTGATGAGCTATTTGCTGACGGCACCCTTGCTGACAATCCTCGTGGTGATAGAGAGTCTACTCCTATTGAAGGCCAAATCCAATCCAACAAGGGTGGTGCCCGTCAACCTGAAGACGTGCAGATTTTGGAAGAGAGGGATGAAGAAAACCCCCCTGTCCAGCAGTAGTTTTTCTTTTCTCTTGTAAATTGTATATATGTATATACATATATATATATATTGATCAAGCTGTATTTCTTCCTTCTATTCTAAATTCAAAACATTTGCCCTTGTGGCTTTTTAGTTATTAACTTTGGTTATCCGTTGCCTCTCCTAGACTTTGAATGTAGACATTTCCTTTTATGGATCTTTATATTATTTTGGTTACATTCCTTTTGCAACACATCCGTCTATTTGGGATTTTAATGTTTACAAATGAATTCTTGTAATGAATCCGACCTTTTTGATGAATATGAGCTATCCGTCCATTTTATGGACGTTTCAATGGTAACTCGTCCACTTTGTGGAATAAATATGAGTTATCCGTCCATTTTATGGACTTTTCAGTGGTAACCCATCCATTTTGTGGAATAAATATGAGTTATCCGTCCATTTTATGGAATTTTCAGTAGTAACCCATCCACTTGGTGAACTTTATATTTCAAATTACTCCTACTGTGCGGACTTAAGAATTCAAACTACCCTTTGGGTTGACCTCATCCACTGTGTGGATTTAACAATTTAAGTCACCCATTGGGGTGAGCCCATCCACTATGGACTTTATATCTTGAATCATCCCTTTGGAATGAGTCCGTCCTCTTTTGGACTACTGATTTAAGTTACCCCTTTTGGGTTGAGTCCGTCTTTGTCCACAGTGTGGACTTCACAATTTCAAATCACCCATTTGGGATGAGCCCGTCCACTTGGACTTAATATTTCAAATCACCCCTTTAGGATGAGCCCGTCTACTTGGACATGTTGAAATGTAGGAAGCACACACATGACATTTCTAAATAACTCCTCTTATTGTGTGGTAAACATGCATATAAAAATTGTTCTTACAAGATAAAAACCTGCCCTTTGAGCTTGAAAATAAAATTTAACTAGAAAGCAATAAACTGCAAATGAGAAGTATTATTGTCCATGTTGTTGTCTACTGGTAGTACTTGTTTAGGTGCTCTCTATTCCATGGGTGGTGCAATCTTTGCCCGTCCAATGTCTCCAAGTGGTATGTTCCCTTCCTATGCCATGATACAACTTTGTATTGCCCTTCCTAGTTAGATCCCAGCTTTCCTTGGGAGGCATCCTTTGTGGCGCTTGTTACCTTTCTCAAGATAAGATCTCCAACCTGGAAGTCCTTGTGTCTGATTTAGAAGTTGTAGTGCTTAGCCATGAGGTTCTAGTATCGTGCTAGCCTTAGCTCAGCCACTGTTCTGACTTCGTCCACCAGATCAAGCTGTAGGTGCATGGCTTCGTCGTTCTTGCCCTTGTCATGGTTTCCTACCCTGTAGCTTGTAAGTCCTACTTCAACTGGGATGACCGTCTCACTTCCGTATGCTAGTCAAAACGGTGTTTCCCATGTATGCGTTCTTGTTGTCGTCCTATATGCCCATAAAACACTAGGTAGTTCATTTGGCCATAACCCTTCGCCCCCCTAAGCCAAGTCTTAATGATTTTGAGCAAGGATCGATTCATGACCTCAACTTGTCCGTTGGCTTGAGGGTGTGCGGGGGATGAATAGTGGTTCTTGATTCCTAACTGCGAGCAAAAATCTCTAAACACGTCATTGTCGAACTGCTTCCCGTTGTCCGAGACAAACACTTTAGGTATACCGTACCTGCAAATAATGTTCCTCCATATGAAGTTACGTACATTCTTCTCCGTGATGGTGGCCAGGGCTTCCGCTTCAACCCATTTGGTGAAGTAGTCAATGCCAACTATTAGGAACTTCAACTGTCTAACTGCTGTCGGGAAGGGGCCCATGATATCCAATCCCCATTAAGTAAACGGCCACGAGGCCGTCATCGGGGAGAACTCCTCTTTTGGTAGCTTTATGAGGTTGCCAAATCTCTGACACTTGTCGCATGCTTTGACGTATGCATGGGCATCCCTTTACATGGTTGGCCAGTAGTATCCTGCCCGGATTAATTTATGCACCAACGATTGTGATCCAGAATGGTTTCCGCAAATTCTTTCGTGAACTTCTCTCATGACATAGTCTGCCTCCTTGGGGACAAGGCACCTCAGGTACAGTCGGGAGTAGCCCCTTTTAGATAGAACGTCTTTAATTAGAGTGAAGCGAGCTGCTTGAACCTTAAACTTCCTTGCAACTTCCTTGTCATCTGGTAGTACGCCGTCCTTCAGGTAGGAGGCTATTGGTGTCCTCCAATTGTTCTCGGGACCTATCTCCTGCACGCTAGCATCGTTTATTAATGATGAGATTTGAACGAATGATAATACCTTGGCAAGGTCCAACCTGACTATCAAGGCTTCCTACTTTGCTTCGTTATTGGTTATAGGGAAGCCAAGATGGACCATGCATTCGATCTTATCTCCTTTCGAGCTGTGGAGTACCATACTGGCTCCACCTGCTTGTCTATTGAAGGATCTGTCTGTATGGATGCTCCACTATGTGTTCTCTTCTGCCCCCGGTCCTTTCAAGAGAGTGAATTCTGCGATGAAGTCAACGATTACTTGCCCCTTTATAGCTATGCGCGGTTGATATTGTATGTCGAATTCACTCAACTCAACAACCCATAATGCCATCAGTCTTGCAGCTTCAAGGCTGCTCATTGCTCTATGTAGGGGCTTATTTGTTAGGACGACCACAGTATGTGCCTGGAAATATGACTTGAGCTTTCACACGAGAGTTACTAACGCGAAGGCGAGCATTTCCATCGGGGGGTGCTTCTCTTCTGCTCCTTGGAGCCCTTGGCTTGTGAAGTATACGGGCTTTTGCACCCTATTCTCTTCTCTGACCAAAGCCGTGTTGACAAGGGCCGGGGAGACGGCCAGGTATAAGAACAGTTCTTCCCTAGGCTTAGATGGGCTTAGTAATGGCGGAGAAGAAAGACATGCCTTCAGATCCTCAAACGCTTGTTGGCACTCAATCGTCCATTCAAACGACTTCTTCAATGTGCAGAAGAAAGGTAGGCATTTATCCGTCACTCTTGAGACAAACCTGTTTAATGTAGCTATCTTGCCATTCAGGTTCTGTACCTCCTTGATCATCTTTGGTGGAGCTAACTCCATTATGGCCTTATCTTTTCTGGGTTGACCTCAATACCCCTTTGGGATATCATGAATCCCAAGAACATTCCTGCCGTCACCCCGAATGCACACTTATTTGGATTCAACTTCATGTTGTACAACCGAAGGGTATCGAAGGTCTCTTGAAGGTCACTCAAGTGGTCTTCCTCCCGTATGCTTTTTACTAGCATGTCGTCCACATAAACTTGCACATTCCTTCCAATCTGATGTGCGAATATTCTGTTCATCAGCATTTGGTATGTGGCGCCTGCGTTCTTGAGTCCGAATGGCATCACTTTGTAGCAAAAGAGACCCTGACTGGTTACAAAAGAAGTCTTCTCCTGATCCGCCTCATTCAACTTGATTTGGTTGTAACCAGAGAATGCGTCCATGAAGCTTAGCAGCTGGTGTCTTGCAGTTGAGTCTACCAAGGTGTCAATCCGTAGGAGAGGATAGCTGTCCTTGGGGCAGGCCCTGTTTAGGTCTGTGAAATCTACGCATATCCTCCATTTGCTTTCTTAACCATCACCACGTTGGCCAGCCAGTCGGGGTAGTACACTTCTCGTATGAAGTCTACTTCCTATAATTTGTGAACCTCTTCAACTATAGCTTTATATGCTCCTATGCGAATACCTGCTTTTTCTACCGGACAAGAGAGAACGAGGGCGATATGTTCAGCTTGTGGACTATGATTGACGGATCAATTCCTGGCATGTCCTTATGGCTCTAGGTGAACACATCCTGGTTTTCCTTTAGGAACGTTGTGAATGCTTGACGTATTGGCGGGCTGGCCAAAGTGCCTATCCTCGTTATTCATTCAGGCCTAGAATCATTGAGAAGTATTTCTTCCAACCCTTCCACTGGCTCTACGACTGTCTACTATTCTTCTATACACATAGTTTGCAAATGATCGTCCATCTCCAGTATGGCAATGTAGCATTTACGTGCCGCCACTTGATCCCCTCTTACTTCTCCCACTCCGTACTCGATGGGAAACTTGATCATCAAATGGTAGGTTGAGGTTACGGCCTTCCATGAATTCAAAGTAGGGCAATCCAATATGGCGTTGTATGCGGATGAACATTCAAAAATAAGAAATGTGACATCCTTAGTGATCTGCTAAGGGTAATCACCGACTGTTACTGGCAGGGTGACCGCTCCTAGGGGATGCACCCTTGTTCCTCCGAATCCCACGAGTGGTGTGTTGGTTGGAGTTAACCATTCTTTCTCTATCCTCATCTGTTGGAATGCTGGGTAGTATAAGATATCGGCATAGCTCTCATTGTCCACAAGGACTCGGTGTGTATTGTAATCCCCTATTTGTATGTTGATTACAAGTGCATCGTCATGTGGGTGATGGAGACGTCGGGTATCTTCCTCTGTGAACCCAATTATGGGATTGTCCATTCGTACCATCTTTGGAACGTACCCCGTCAGCTGGACATTTTGAACCATTCGTAGGTGGGTCTTACGCACCTTCTCTTAGGGCATTTGTTTTCTCTCCGGGCAGGCTATCCTTGGGGCTGTTCCATCCCTTACTTGCCAATGAACCTCTGTAGCTTCTCTTGCCTGATGAGAGCTTCTATCTGCTGCTTTAAGTCATAGCACTTAGATGTGTCGTGACCGTGATCGCGGTGGAAACGATAGTACTTGTCTCTAGACCTTTTGTTGGGGTCTCCCTTCAACTTGCTAGGGAATGTCAAGGCCCTTTCGTCCCTAATCTGCTTCAGGACTTGATTGATTGGGGTGTTAAGAGGGGTGAAACTTGTGAATCTTCCGGTTGGAGGCTTGGAGCATCTATCTTCCCTTCTATCTCTTGTCCTGGCCATCTTTCACCCCTTGTCCTGTCATGATTCCTCTTGCCTTTCTCTCTTTTTAGGCTTCTCTTCGCGAGCTAGCAGGGCGTCTTCCGCGTTCATGTATTTAGTAGCCCTGTAGAGCACATCCGACATGGTTTTCAGGTCATTCTTATACAAGGAAAATATAAACTTACCTTTCTGCAGCCCATTCGTGAACGCAACAACGAGTATCTTGTCGTCGGCTTCATCGATTGAGAGTGTCCCATCCTCCCGTTGCTTAATACTCATTAGGCACGCAGTGGATTTCTTATACTTGTGTCTCCCGATAAAGTGTGAGGCAAACTAGGCGCTTAACTTCGTAAAGGTACCAATAGAATTGGGCATCAACTTGCTAAACCAAATCCTTGCAGGGCCCTTCAGCGTAGTGGAGAAAGCCCTACACATAATCTCGTCTGCCACTCCTTGCAGGTGCATCAAAGTCTTAAAGGACTCTAGGTGATCCAAGGGGTCTTTAGATCCGTCATAACTTTCCACCTAAGGCATAAGGAACTTTGGTGGTAGGGGGAACGTCGTGATGAATGTGGTAAATGGTGAATCAATTCGATGGACCAAGTCATCGAGGTCGCTAGACACCCATCCTCTGAGGGCGTTCATCATGAAGTCCACCCGTTACTTCATCATCTACGTCTCCACGACTATGTGAAGGGGAACCGTATCTGTGGCAGATTGAATGCTGGTATCCTATCGCTCTTGTCTGCTTGGGGCGTTGCTGCCTTTCGGCCCCTCTTGATTCCTTCTTTCAACACTAGTTCCTTCTTGGTCCTTCTCCTGGGTGTTAAGTGCTGCGTTCTTCTGGTGCAACTGCTCCTCCAGGTCATGATTTTGCTTGGTGAGGCATTCCACTGCTGCTGCGAGGGCTTGAACTTGTCTCTCTAAGGCAGTGGTGTGCGGTTCGTCACCCTGATTGTTACTGGTTATTGCCATCAAACGAGTAAGTACCATGCAACTTTTTGTCTGGGAAGTATAGTATGGCTTATCTTCAAGTTTTTCACACAGGCGGCTTCAACTGATGATGCCGAAAATTATCAGTTATTCACATAGTCCTCACACGCTCAAAACAACACCTGCACAACACAAAACAAAAAGACCTTAGGAGAGTACTAGTGTGGTATCAGCCAAAAACCCTCTGATGATTAAGTTAGAGAACTTTTTCACAACTCTAGAATGCCAGAGCTGGGGTGAATTATGCGTACCTTGTTTTCTGAGGGCTTTGGGTTTTTATAGCAGTGTGGAACTGACCTCTATTTCTTGCGTAGGAAGGTGTTTCTTTTTAGGGAAGATCATCATAAACACGCGTATATTACGAGATCCTTTTCCTATTGGGATTTTACTGATTAGGGTCAACCATGGGACGCAAGTTATTTCCATAAAGGATTCCTTGGAGCCCACTCAAAACCATGTTGGTACCACGTGGCTTTGGTATCCGTCCACCTTGTATTCATGCAACTTGAATCCGTCCACATAGGGGGACTATCCGTCTATTATAGGGAGGAGTCCATCCGTCATATGTACCATCCACTTGATGCCCCTTTGTTGCCTTACTAACCTAGTGCTGTCGGGTTTACTTGAATGGATCTGTCATGCCAAATTTTGCACTCTTTAGTTATCATGAAAGAGCCTGTTGCTCGGGATGAGGTTGTAGAATTGTAGGGTGGGGAAAAAGTCAAGTGGCAGGCTGGTCAAGGTACATAATGAAATGGAATTCAATGGTGTCAATTCACTGAAATAGACTATTACTTCCATAATTCAGCAAAAGAAAAGAAAGATCGTTACTTCCACAGGGAAAATAAGTCCAGTCATATGGGAAGCTGTTTACATGTTAAGTGTGTGTTTGGCTCTAGCTTAAAAAACCAGGTTATTTTACTATTTAGTTTACTTTTATTACTATTTATGGGCCCTACTGCACTTTTTGGTACTATTCATAGGTCTCACTGTACTATTTCAGCTAACTTTTACCTTTATTTATAATTTTATAGTATTTTCAGCAAAAAGTTTTAAGTTTCAGCAAAATAAGCTGATCCCAAACAAACCTTAAAACTAAGAAAAAGTTTTGGCTTGATATGGCAATTAAATAAATCTATTATCTATGTGCGGAATTAGCCTCATATTCTTTTTAATTAAGTCATATAATTTGTATAAATAATATATACAAATAATTATATAAATCGTGAGGTAATAGGTTTGAAAAGATAATTTCAAGTTGATTTGGAGTCAATTTTTTTCTAAACTGTAGGATGGAAACGAAATTATGGGAATCAAAAACTTAACCGAATAAAATATGAACAACATTTCCAACAGGTCATTTAACTTGAGTGCCAATCGATTCCTTTGAGGGAAGGGAAGCTACTACAAATTTTATTATAAATAGCTTATAACATTATTTGTACTTAGGTAATATCCTAACATCACTATTTCTTTGAGATATTAGAGTTCAAGAAGCAAAGTCACAAAAACAAACAGGACAAAAGGATTAGATATCCTTGCAGAATTAAGGTCTCTCTGTCGCTTAGAAGATTAGGGCTTTTTCTCCCTTTTCTTTAGACAGTAGAAGTTTTGTCCTTTCTGTGAAGGAGATTTGTGTTTTCATCTAGTTTGTTTGTTCTGGGTTAATTGTCCTCTCGAGCATCCAAGGGTGTATCTCGAGACTAGTGGGTTCTCTTTTTGGTGGGGTTTTGGGAAACACCTTTGTCCTGTTTTTCATCATCAAAACTTTGTTCTCCCTTTTTATCGGTCTTCTTCCCAGTTGGTTCCCTCAATGGAAGACTTATCTAGAGATTGGAGCAAGTTTTCGCTCTCAGAGAGGGAAAACACAGACTTTGCTCTTCCACGAACCCAGAAGTCCAGTTCGTTCGATGTCGCAGCAAAATTTCTTACATCCCGTTTTTTAGTTATGGAGGCTATGGTACGAACCTTCAAGCAGATATGGAGGTCACAGAATGGCTTCAAGATTCACAACATTGGCAACCATATAGTCCTATTTGTCTTTGATAATATCCAAGATGTGGAAAGGATCTTTCAAAATCAACCTTGGACTTTTGACAAACACCTTGTGGTCCTGAAACGATATGAGGAAGGCTCACAGGTTAAAGATCTGGTCTTTGATAAAGCTTGGTTCTGGGTCCAGGTGCACGATATTCCCTTCAGTTTCATGTCGAAAAAGGTGGCAGAGAATCTTTGTGACACAGTTGGGGAGGTTCGCAGGTCCCCTGAGTCCACTGAGGATGATGGTGGGAATTTCTTTCGGGTTCGAGTGACTATTGATATCTCTCTTCCTCTGTGTAGGGGGAGGGTAATTACACTTGAGAATGGTGAAAAAGCTTGGGTTCGTTTTCAATATGAAAGGCTTCCGAACATTTACTACTGATGTGGTCGCCTAGACCACGGTGATAAACAATGCAGCTTGTGGATTCGAAGTAAGGGGTCTCTGTCAACTGATAAACAACAATTTGGGTCGTTCCTAAAAGCTGCGCCTTACCAGAGAGGGAGTAAGAATGTTTTTTATGTGCCTGGTTGGTTTGAAAAGGAGACCACAGGAGAGGAAAAAGGGGAAGCAGTGGTTCCAGATGCAGTGGAGGTTGAATTGGGAGGTAAAGTCATAAATACTAATCCTTTTTTAAATTCAGAGTCTATCACTATTTTAGGGAATGATGAAAGTTTAAGGGAAGGGAGTGTAGGTAGGAATTTACCCCCGGTTATGCCTTCCACAAAATTTTCGGAGTTGAGCACAAATGAATCTCTTTTCCTTTCAAAACTATCTGAAATTGATGAGGATATTGAGAAATTTGATTCTGAGATTAGCGGGAAGGGGGGTACTCCCTTATCCGAGGTAATTTTCCCTATTGAGTATAGCAGTTCCAAAAGCCTTAAGGAAGTTCAAAACTCGGATTTTCCTCCTGAACATGTTATGATAAGTCATAAGGAGAATCTAGTTCCCCAGGTATTGTGTGATATCACTAATACCAAATCTTCCCCTGCACCTATCCAGGGGAAGTGGACACGGCTTATGAAGACAGTAGGTACAAACTCATCTCAGCCTGAGGAGGTACTTATTTGTGGAATTGGGAAAAGAAGCCAGGATGACAGTAGAGTTCTCTCAGAGTTACCAAGCAAGAGGCGTCAGGTTTCCAAGGGAGATGTTTCTCAATCAAAGATATTGGCGGAAGCTGGTCACCAGCTCCGCCAGATGCAATGAATCTTCTAGTTTGGAACTGTCGTGGGCTTGGGAACCTATGTACAAAGAAAGAGCTTGTAAGTATATTACGGGCAAAAGATCCTTCTTTCGTGTTTATAGCCGAGACATGGGTAGATGAAGCAAGGCTAGATCGTACACTTAGTAATATTAATTTTGATCAGAAGTGGGTGGTACCAAGAACTACTAGAGGGGGTGGCCTGGTTCTGTTTTGGAAAAATTCAGTGAACTTGACTGTAGTAGTTTCCCACAAGTACTATATTGATGCGGTTATAAATAAAAATGGTAATGACGAGTGGAGGTTCACTGGCTTTTAAGGTGAGCCCGATTCATCAAAGAGGAATGAAGCTTGGGCAAAGCTCAGAAGTCTGAACAGTAGTCAGAATATTCCTTGGCTGTGTGCTGGCGATTACAATGAAATAACCAGACAAGATGAAAAGATTGGTGGAGCTTTGAGAAGCTTCCATCAGATGCAATGTTTCAGAGATGTGATTGATGAGTGTGGTCTTATGGATTTGGGTTTTGTGGGTCCTTCGTACACGTGGAGTAAACATTTTGATTCTGGTCAGTCATATCGGAACAATTGGATCAAGGATTGGCAACGAATAGTTGGTTTTTATTGTTCCCAGGTACTAAAATTCACCACCTTCACTGTTACTCTTCGGATCACTTACCTTTATTCATTAATTTGTCTGGTTTGGAGTTTCCTGTGAAAAGGAAAGTTTTTCATTTCGAAGAAATGTGGCTTTCAGATGATAGGTGTGGGGAAACTGTTGAAACTGCCTGGACAAGTACTGAAAGTCTGGATCCTAGTAGTGCAATTCTAAAGAAGGTAGCCAAGTGTGAACAGGACTTAACATGGTGGAATAGTAATTGCTTTGGGAATGTTAGAAAGACATTGGAAGATAAGAGGAAGGTGCTGGTTGCTGCAGAATTGGGAGCAATGAGTACTGGTAACAATTCACATGTTCGTCTATTAAAAGCTGAGGTTAATGTTTTGATTGACAAAGAAGCTAGAATGTGGAGCCAAAGATCTAGAGTTTTGTGGTTGTGTAAAGGAGATAGCAATACAAAATTTTTCCACAGTAAAGCCACTAAGAGATTTCGAAAAAAATTCAATCCTTGGCATTCGAGACTCAACTGGGAGGTGGCTGAATCAGACAGAGGATATTGGTCAGACCTTTATCAACTATTACACCGAGCTCTTCTCTTCCTCAATTCCAGCGCGCCATGGTGGGGCCTTAGAAAATATTCCCAAGGTAGTAACAGAAGATATGAATGCTGATTTGGGGGGAGTCTTTCATGAATGGGAAATCTTGGATGCTATTAAACAAATGGCGCCTTTAAAAGCCCCTAGCCCAGACGGGATGCCTCCGTTGTTTTATCAACACTTTTGGCCTTTGGTGGATAAGGATGTTACTAGCTCAGTACTGATGTGGTTGAATTCAGGTATTTTACCATCCCCCATTAATCATACTTTCATTACTCTTATTCCCAAGGTTGATAGTCTTGAATTGGTAACTGAATACCGCCCTATAAGTTTGTGCAATGTTTTGTATAACATTTTTTCTAAAGTCCTAGCAAATAGACTAAAAAAGTTTCTGCTCAACCTTATTACTGAGCACCAGTCAACATGTGCAAAGAACCGGCTAATTATAGATAACATTCTTGTGGCCTTTGAAACATTGCATTGCATGAAAAATCAAATCTCAGGTAAAACAGGCTGTATGGCCCTCAAGTTAGACATGAGTAAGGCCTATGATAGGGTCGAATGGACTTATTTGGAAAATCTCATGTTGAAAATGTGGTTCTGTGCGAAATGGATTTCTCTCATTATGGCTTGTGTGAGATCTGTCACTTACTCCTTATTGATTAATAGAGAACCTAAAGGTCTTATTACTCCATCTAGAGGGATAAGGCAAGGAGACCCCCCCTCCCCCTTCCTTTTCCTCTTATGTACGAAGGGATTGCACGGTGTGATTGAAGATGCGGCTAGATTGGGAGAGCTTAGGGGCTTCTCTCTTTGCAAAAGAGGCCCTAAACGAACACATCTTTTTTTCGCAGATGATAGTTTGTTATTTTGTAGAGCCAACTTGGAAGAATGCAGCAATATTCTAAAGCTCTTGGGGGTTTATGAACAATCATCAGGCCAAAAGATCAATAAGGAAAAAACAGAACTTCTCTTCAATAAATCTGCCCCACAAACAACAAAAGATTCTATCAAAGGTCTTTTAGGAGTTCAAGAGATCATGTTCTATGAGAAATACCTTGGGCTTCCATCTTTGGTTGGAAGAGGTAAGAAGGCTAGTTTTAACTACATTAAGGAGCGAGTGTGGAGAAAGCTACAAGGATGGGAAGGGAAGTTATTGTCTCAAGCTAGGCAGGAAGTTCTAATCAAGACAGCAATCCAAGCCATTCTGACCTTTCCTATGGGGTGTTTCAAGCTCCCTTTGGGCCTTTGTCATGAGATTGAAGCTATGGTCAAGAAGTTTTGGTGGGGTCAAAGGGGAGATAGAAGAAAGGTCCATTGGTTGCGGTGGGATGATTTAACCAAATCAAAACTGGTTGGAGGATTGGGTTTTAGAGATCTAATTCATTTTAATGATGCACTTTTGGCGAAGCAAGCTTGGAGACTGATGAACAATAGGGAATCACTTTTCTATAAGGTTTTCAAGGTCAAATTCTTTCCCCATTGCTCCATTTTAGAGGCTCAAGACTCGGCTGCAGGTTCCTACGTGTTGGAAAATTTAGACCTCGGTTGATAGAATTAACAAGTTTTAAACCCAAGTTGTTAATTAGATTTATTATGAACAAACCTTGTTAAAACAAACAAACATTAATATCATGTCAATAATGAATGCAGCGGAAAAGTAAATAAGACAAGATATGATGACCCAGGAAAACCAATGAAACCAACCAGTTTCACAGTAAAAAACCTGGGGGGAAACCTTCCCGAAAAGCAATCCACTATAGAAAAGAGAAGTTTCAGATCTAGTATAAAACCTTTGTCCCTAGACTCTACAATCCCCGTAGATGAACTCACAGCAGAAACCTTCTACCGCTTCAGAACCTCTGAACTCTTCAATATATGAAACCACCCTTTTTGTTGCACGGATCCCAGTACGTGACTAACTCCTTTGCACGAATCTCAAAACGTGACTCACTCACCAACTTAAGGAAGAAGAATGTTGGCTGCAAAGTTCTTCACTTCATCAACAATGAAGATCAAGAAGCACTTGGTTACAAAACCCTAAGGCGCAAAGACGCAGTAGCTTCTTTCAGAGTGAATAAGGCATCGGTCACCTTTTGCATATGTTCTCCTTGTATTCTCTCTTATGTGACGGCCTCTAAAACAAGCCTTATATAGGTCTAGGGTTGTGAGAAAAGAAACCCTACACAAATACAAAAGCCTGGCCCAAAAATCAAATCTGAAAATTTTGATTTCCCGTAACCTCGATCGATCGAGAGGTGTCGAGAAGGTGTCGAGGGGACAGAAACTTTCTCGATCGATCGACCAGCTATCGAGAAGCTATCGAGATTGCGATAAGCATCAGCTGAAGATCTCGACAGATAGTCAGGTGTCGAGGTAGCTATCGAGAAGGTGTCGAGCTTTAAAAACTTTGCACTTCAGCTTGCTTTTTCTTGGACAGACTTGATGACTTCAACACTTGACCTTGAAACATTGTTTCTTGAAGTATTAAAAACACCTAGAACTACCCAATTACAAGTAGAGTGCGTTTTGTTTAAGGATTAGCCAATCTACATAAATAAATGACATATGTTCTTAATCAAGTTAAAACATATATGTCCTAACACTACGCTTGGAGAAGCATTCTTAGAGGTAGGGATGTCATCTTAGAGGGAGCATGCTGGAGGGTTGGCAATGCTACATCTATAAAGATTTGGCAGCACCACTTGCTGCCAATAAAACATCCAACTAGAATTACATCCCCTGTTTTGGAGTCTATGGAGGAAGCTACTGTTGACTATCTTATTAATGCAGAAACTAGAAGCTGGAATGAAGGGATGATTGATAGGATTTTTATTCCACAGGAGGCGGAGCTTATTAAAAAGATCCCTCTGTCTCGGTTTGAAGTGACTGACTCTATTTTCTGGCCTCTGTCTCCAAATGGACAGTACTCATGTAACCTGGGTTATCGTTTTTTGAGAGAAGAGGTGGATTTCAACCGGCTTGAAAAACCTCCTAATTATGAAAAAGGTTTGTGGAAGGCAGTATGGTCTCTTGACTCCCCAAACAAAGTAAAACATTTGATTTGGAGAGCTTGCAAAAATTCCCTCCCAACCAAAAGGAATTTAGTACGTCGGCACATCATTACTGACCACTCCTGTGATAGATATTCAGGGGGAAGGGAAGATATTCTACATGCAGTGTGGAGTTGTACTGAGCTTGATGGGGTTTGGGGAGCATTGGATTTGTGGGGGTTCCGGGCTCATTCTACCTTCCAGAGCTTTGGTGAGTTAATGGCTTGGATTATAAAAAATGATAAATCTCCTGAGCTGTTTGCTATGTTTGTTTGGTCCATTTGGACTCAACGGAACCAATTAAGGACCCAGCAGCCTTGTTGTTCCACGTCCCAGTTGGCCCAGTCTGCAAATGACAGGTTCCATGAGTTCTTAGCAGTCCAACCAGCTGCTCTACCTAGACAGAGACAACAGCTAATTTCTTGGTCACTCCTTGCACCAAATGTCTTCAAAATTAACTATGAGGGAGCAGTCTTCTCCGACACCAACAGATCAGGTATTGGAGTAGTTATTCGCAATGGTGATGGTCTTGTGATTGCTTCGCTGGTCCAGCCGCTGAACCAAGCTTACAAAGCAGTGGAGATTGAGGCGCTGGCTGCATCCCGTGCCCTTGAGTTGGCTGCTAACTGTTAGGTTCTAAGTTCTTAGGATTTTATGTATTTAGAACTCTAATTTGTAATGTTGGCAAAACATGATCAAAACATTGTATTTAGTCTTATTTAGACTTGCTCAAAGTTGGTTTAATATTGTAAAGTTGGAATCGAGTGGCTGCAGAAGTACTTGGGACTTTCGGTCTGGCTCGATCGATCGAAGAATAGACTCGATCGATCGAAAATCGCACAGGTTGATTTTTCTGCAGAATTTCCAACTCAGCCCTACTTCATTAAATGTTTAAGGTTTTATGTTTTTACCCTAGGTATATAAACTAAACCCTACAGGGAGCTTGTAGTCCTTTTGTAAGAACTTCAATTCTTTCATAGTGAATTCTGTTATGCCTTGAGGATCGATGGGTCAAATCCTCCCCAGGTTTTTACCGTGTGGTTTCCTGGGTGATCATATCTTGTGTTCATTTATTTTCCGCTGCTTTATATTCTTGATATGATTGTTTGGATTGTTTTAACCTAGAATTGCTTAATTTGACTAAGTAACAACTTGGCTAATTAATCTAGGCTACGCAATTTGATTGTTTAAGGGGTCTAAATTTCCATCAAGTGGTATCAGAGCAGGTAGCTCTTTTTGTTTGAGATTTTTAATCTCTGAGCTGATCCTTGACCCCTGTTGTCATGGAGCATGGACACTCTCTATTTGTTCCTCCTCACTTTGATGGGAACAACTATGCTTATTGGAAAGTAAGGATGAAAGCATTCCTGAAATCCATTGATGAAAGGGTTTGGAATTCCGTTGAATACGGATGGCAGAAGCCCGCTACTCCTGTGAGTGAGTGGCAAACTTCTGAAAAAGAAGCAGCAAGCTTCAATAGCAAAGCTATGAATGCTATCTTTAATGCTGTTTCTATGGAGGAATTTAAGAGAATCTCTAATGTTGAGGTTGCTCATATTGCTTGGAAAATCCTCCAAACTGTGCATGAAGGCACAAAGGCAGTTAAGATAAACAAACTGCAACAATTGACTTCTAGATTTGAAAGCATTAGAATGTCTGACGATGAATCTTTTGATGAATTCTATGCTAAATTAAATGATATTGTCAATTCTGCTTTTAATTTAGGTGAAATCTATGATCAACCTAAAATTGTTAGGAAGATTCTTAGATCTTTAACTGAAGACTTTAGACCCAAAGTGACTGCCATCACTGAAAGCAAGGATGTAGACTCCATCCCTGTTGATGAACTTGTAGAATCTCTTCAATCCTATGAGTCTGACCTACCTAAAGTGAACAAATCCAAATCAATGGCTCTTAAGTCAGTTGATGATGTTGATGGTGGTGGATTTGATGATGAGCTCTCTGCTACAGAGATTGCCTATCTTGCCAAAAACTTTAAGAACTTTCTTAGGAATACAAATAGAAAGGCAAGAGGTACTTACACTGCTGAACCTAGAAATTTTAGGAAGAATGATCCCACTAAGTTTAACAATTTTGAAAAACCTAGAGAAAATTTTGGTCAATCTTCTAATAACTCTTTGGGTCCTCAGTGTTTTGGCTGTCAAGGGTATGGTCATGTGAAATCTGAATGTCCTACATTCTTGAGGACTAAGGGTAAAGCTATGGCTGTAACCCTTAGTGATAATGAGGTTTCTAATGATGAGTCCGGTGGTGACGAGGATGGAAACTTCATTGCTTTCACGGCTACTGCTATAGTCAATGAAAGCATATCTGCTGAAGAGAACCCTTCTGATGGGGAACTCTCTGAAGATGCAGATCTTCAAGAGGCCTATAACAAACTTTGCAAAATTGCTGCAAAGGATGCTATGAAAGTTGAACTTGGCCTAAAGAAAATTGATTCTCTTGAGTTTGAAAAGAAAAATTTGCTTGTTAAACTGTTTGATACTAATGAGCTTGTGAATAATGTTAAATCTGAGAACATGCTTTTGCTTGATAAAGTTAGAACTTTGAAACATGATTTATCTGTTGCTAGATCTGCTAGTTCTAAACTTGATCACATGCTGAATGTTCAAAAGTATCCTTCTGATAAAACTGGGTTAGGATATGTTGAAAGCATCTTTGATTCTGCACCTCATTCCACAAATTTTGTTCTTGCTTCTTCTTCAGAACCCTCTGTGAGTGAGGTAGTGAGTGAAACTGTCAAACTGCCTGTGAGTGAGGTAGTTAAACCTGTAGAAGTTTCACCACCTAAGAAGATTAGGGTAGACTTAAGAGAATCTAAACCTAAGGAGCCTACCAAATCTAAGGACAAGATGCATGGTAAACCTGCTTGGGTTTGTCATTATTGTGATAAGTCTGGACACATTTGTCCTAACTGTTACAAGCTTCAAGCTGATAAGAGAGCAAATAAACCAAAAGTGCTTGTGTCTCAAGCACAAGATCCTATGGCACTAATTGGTGAATTGGTAAAGGTGTTAAACCTTTATTCCAATCCTGGAGTTGGGAATCACTCGAATGTGAATAAGAACTCCAATGCTCGTGGTGCATCTAAAAAGTTTTGGATGCAAAAGACTCGAACTAATTGAGTCTTTCTGACATGGTCCTTGTGCTTCATTGCTCTTTTCCTTTGTGACCATTGTTCTTTGGTTTTTGTGTTTTTGTTCTAGGACTTGCATTGCATTTCATTCATGCATTTCATTCTAGGATTTCTTTGTTTTCTCTTTTAATAAATAAAAAAATAAAAAATAAAAAAAAGGGAAAAGGAGGAAGCAAAAATTATGTTTAACATGATGTTTCTTGGTTTTTGAAAACAAGGTTGGTCAATTTATTTACACATAATATGTCTTATGTACCTTGTTTAGCTTTGATGGGCTTATTTATTGCACTTTACTAGTTAAAGCTTTGTAGTGCATGATGTGTGGGAAAGATGTTTATGGTGTTTATCACTTTGTCTTAACCTTGAAGTCACATGTTATTTGACTGTCGGACTTGATCCTTTTGAGAAAGGCATAAATAACCATCTCACCACTGTTCACTAGCCAATCATGAACACCTTAGTGCATATCATAAGATTTTGTGCTCGAGAAAGTGTAGCACATGCACAAAAAGAACATAAGGTGTAGCCTCTGTTAAATGCTTAATAATTAAAACTGGTGTGTACTATTAGGCTTGACGCCATTTCACATAATCTAATCTGGTGTGTACTATTAGGCTTGATGCCAAATTTCACCTAAATAATGGGGCAAAATACAAGAAACTTACATGATTGCAAGCTTTTGTTCTAGGAGATGTGGGAGTTATAGGATGTAACTCTTTAGGTGATAGTCTCTTTTGAATTCTATGTGATGAATTTTGTAGACTTTGTGATTGATTACTATTCATATATCACCTCACATGTATCTCAAGTTTTTGCTAGTATCACACACTACACAAGTTACTCTTTGTTAAACACTGTACATGCTAGTGTGTGTTTTTGGTCTGACCAACCAAGTTTGAAAATATCTTGAGATTTGTGCACAACATATCTGTTGCTTGAGAAAATTCAATGGGAGATTGATTGAAATTTGTTATGAGAAAATTGGGTTCAAAATTTTGGGTTTTTGAAAGAGCATTCCATCTCATACTCATGCATTTTGTTTCTTCAATTTAATGCTTTGAGGAGTTATTTTCAAAATTAGGTTTGTGTTTTTCAAAACTGTGATTTTTCTAAAAATTCAGTGAGCCTCTGCCCATTTCGATCGATCCAACCTGTTTTTCGATCAATCGAAAAAGTGCTCTCATTTGTCTTAAAATGACTGTGCGTTTCAATCGATCGAATGTAATTTTCGATCGATCGAATATCGTGGAAAAGCTTTTTTAAAAGTTCAGATATGACTTTTTCAAACTCACTATTCAAACTTTTCAAACTTTTTCCTCTCTCTCTCCGAGTTGGCAAGGCTCCACATAGCGATTTTTGTCGTTTTCTTCAGAAGTTTTTGCAAAATCTTTCTCTCCTCAAGCCAGTAAGACCCTTTTGCCCTTCCTTTTGATTTAATTTTCATCATTTCATGCATATATTCATGCATTTAGGGGCGATTTTCGCACTTTGCATTTTTGGGATTTTCATTTGATTCAAGCCATATTTTATGCAATTGATCATTGGGTTTTTGTGGGGACACATTATAAAAATGATCCTTGGTGGTTAATTTGATCAATTTTGTGTTTGGTGAAAAATTGAAAATTCTAGGGTTTGTTCTTGATCCGAATTGGGGCTTTTGTTAAATTGGGTTGAATTTGATGAAATTGGCTTGTTGTGTTGTTGTAATTAAGCATTATAATCTATGTGATGTGTTTTGTAATGCTCAATTCATCATTATATTTAAAATTTTCAACAAGTGGTTTTCAATTTTTGGGATTTTTTTTAGAAATTCCCTGTTCAAGCCAATTTTGTCAAATTACTCTCAATTAAACTTAATTGTTTACTGCATTAGATCATGCATCACAACATTTTATTGTTCATGCATCATATAGATTTTTTGTTCTATATTCTTTATTGTGCTAATTTGCAGTCTGCCCTTGGTTTTGTTTTCTCTTGTTCTTTGTGGTTTTCACTTTGTGTCTCTGTCCTTTCCTTAGCACTATGCCTAGGAAGACTAGAGCCCGTAGGAATGTTCCCTCACCTTCTCCTTCACCCCCTCCATCCTTTGATAGTGAGAAGTTTTCGAGTGAGAAAAACCAAGAGATTTTTGAGAAGCTAAACATTAGGAGAAAGATTTGGGCTGAGCGTTCTGTGTTGTTAGATGAACTCGATCCTGCCATTAGGGCAAATTTTGAGCGTCGGGGCTGGTTACCCTTGGTGGATGTTTCTGATCCTCCTCCACCTTCTGCCTTGATTAGAGAGTTCTATTCGAACATCTCTATCCGTATCTATGATTCCAACACTCTAGTAAAGAGTTGGATACGAGGCGTAGAGTACACCATTACTCCTCGGATAGTGGCTGATGCTCTAGGGGTACCGTTGGTCCAGCATCCTGTCTATCCATATGATGAGTCTCCCGAGATTAGCGATGTTTTGTCTTACATCACTGGTACTACTGTCCAGTGGGGTTCTGATCCTCGGATCACTTCTGCTGAGCTCTCCGGGTTACATTATCTGTTCTTTAGGATAGCTTGTCATTCGATCTGGCCCATTTCCCATGTTCACACCATTCCTCTTGAGATGTGTGTATTTTTGTACGCCTTGGTTACTGATGCTCCTATTAGTTTTCCCCATCTTTTTCTTCGTTCTGTGAACGATGTTTATAGGAGTTCATCTTCTACTCATGCTCTTGTACATCCTATTTTCATTCATAGGATTCTTCTTTATCTTGATCTTAGTGGCTTTCCTTCCTCTGAGCCCGTTCATGTGATAGCTCCTATAGGTGCGTCTTTTCTTAGACAGAGGGCCGCTCATCTTCAAGCTGGTTCTAAACACCCTAGGTCTGAGCCCTCTAGTAGCGCACCTCCTCCTTCTTCTTCTGCAGGTTTTGCTGGTGAGGATATTCCTGATCCAGTTGGTGATGATGCTGCTGCTGCTGATGTTCCTCCACCTCCTTCGGCCGACTTCGATGTTCGTCGTACTTTGGAGACTGTCATGACCGTTCAGGCGGCTCATGGTCAGATTTTGGTGGACTTGCTGGACGAGATTCGTGCTCTCTGAGCTGATTTTGCGCGTCTTCATTCACCCTCACCACCTCCTTTTGATGGCGACTTGTGATTGCCCTTTGGCATTCCGTCACAAAAAGGGGGAGTGGAGTTTTGTCTTGTAGAGGAGTTTTTGTAGTTAGGGGGAGATTTTTTTGTTTTAGAGGAGCTTGTGGAGTTTTTAGATTGTATCTAGGTGCTTCTCTTTGTATATCATTTTTGGGGATATTCATGTTAGGTGGAGTAACATTGATTGATATACATGTTATTTTTATTGATTCTTGTTGTTTTGTGATTCACTGCGTATTGATTTATATTTATGAGTTAATCATTCTTATATGTCTTTATTTTGTGTTGTGTGAATCTTACAAGAATGTTATACCTGTTATTTTACTCTTTACTGTCACACATGCGTTTATGCGTTTGTTGAGTATTTCAGGATTATACATGTTGGTTCAACTAAGCTGCTGTCTGCACTTGCAACTGATGGATAGTAGTTAGGCTGAATTTGAATTTTATGAGCATTATCTTTGTAAAGGGCTTTTTACTTGTAAAACTTTGAGCTTTTATTTAGGGTTTTGTCACGGATTGCCAAAGGGGGAGTTTGTTAGGTTCTAAGGTCTTAGGATTTTATGTATTTAGAACTCTAATTTGTAATGTTGGCAAACCATGATCAAAACATTGTATTTAGTCTTATTTAGACTTGCTCAAAGTTGGTTTAATATTGTAAAGTTGGAATCGAGTGGCTGCAGAAGTACTTGGGACTTTCGGTCTGGCTCGATCGATCGAAGAATAGACTCGATCGATCGAAAATCGCACAGGTTGATTTTTCTGCAGAATTTCCAACTTAGCCCTACTTCATTAAACGTTTAGGGTTTTATGTTTTTACCCTAGGTATATAAACTAAACCCTAGCCACGTTTTTGAAGGTTGTCCATATTGCTTTGTTGCTCATACATTGCTGTTTTGTGTGAATCTCTTGTGAGATCTTTGAGGAGCTTTCCTTTACACAAAACTTAGGGTTTTCAAGGTAGAGATGATTTCAACATCTTGAAGATCATTACCGTTGCAACCATTGGAACTTAAAAGAAAAGCAAGCGGGGAGCTTGTAGCTGATTGAGGAATTCAAGAAAGAAGTAGTCCGTGGATTCGGAGCCTGCACGTGGTCGTGTCAGGAAGTTCTACTGGTGGGTAGCATTAGGAAGTCGAGCGGGGAGCTTGTAGTCCTTTTGTAAGAACTTCAATTCTTTCATAGTGAATTCTATTATGCCTTGAGGATCGGTGGGTCAAATCCTCCCAGGTTTTTACCGTGTGGTTTCCTGGGTGATCATATCTTGTGTTCATTTATTTTTCGCTGCTTTATATTCTTGATATGATTGTTTGGATTGTTTTAACCTAGAATTGCTTAATTTGACTAAGTAACAACTTGGCTAATTAATCTAGGCTACGCAATCTAGTTGTTTAAGGGGTCTAAATTTCCATCACTAACATTGGCCTTGAAAAGGTAATCTTGGAAGGTGATTCTAAGGTGGTAACACAAGCTTTGGAATCAGAAGATGTGGGTCTGGCTGCTTACGGTTTGCTGATTAGAGATGCTTGTAACTTAGTAAGGAATTTTTCAGAAGTGTCCTACTCTCATACAAAGAGGGAGGGCAACAAAGTTGCGCACGGTTTGGCTAAATTAGCTGCAAATTTAGCAGATTGTGTAATTTGGATGGAAGAAGTTCCACCAACTACTTATCATCTTATTCAGGCTGATTTGGCCCCTCCTTTTCAGTAAAGTTTAAAGTCTTCCTTCTCAAAAAAAAAAAAAAAAGAAAAAAAAAAGAAGCAAAGTCATAGCCAATAAACTTGGGATTCGCGCTGTGTTTTTAGATGGGAAAAGAAAAGAAAATGAAAGAGTTGGCTTGCTTCCTTTTGGTTGATTTCAGAAGAAGAAAATACTATAGAAAATAAATCTCTCATTTTCACGGTCTAAAATCCGCTCATTTTGGGTGGAAAATGAAGAGAGAGAGAGAGAGTGAAACAAAAACGTAGGTCCTATATGTTTGATTTCTCACGCTCAAAATTTACATATATGCCCAAAATATTCTCTCTCTCTCTCGTATATTCATGTGGGTATATAAAAGTATAAGTAATATACTTTTCTTTTCATTTCTTCTTCCCTTGCAAACCAAACAAAGCGAAGACAGGTACTTTTTTTCCTCCCCATTCCCAAACATACATGAAAGAAGTGTTTTCCAAACCAAACAACAGAGTTAATGTTGGAAGTCATCCACTAATTCTTGTGAATCGGAAAGCATGACACATGACAATGTTTGCATAGTCCATTTTATTAATAAATAAAAAATTTTGTGCTGTTGATGTTATCATCAATGACAGCTAATTGAATCATCCGCTAAGTCTGTTGTCCCTTGGTTTATATTTTTCGATTGTGTAGTAAACTTGTTTGTCATAGTTTTTTATTATATATAAATAATTTATTCAGTTTATTTTATTTTTGTAAAATATTTTTATTCAATCTATTTTTTAAAACTTAATAAACCAATCAAAATAAACAATCCAAAACGAACACTGTTGAGGACTATTTTTTTGACCCACATGACATTTCTTCATTGACAACCCATGCCACATCAACATATTATTGATTTTTTGGATAAATCTCTTTAAAACCCAAAATAAGCTCATATATCATTCAACTACATGGATTGGGTTCACATGGCCCCTGAGATCCTTACTTCAAGAGGCAGATTCATGGTCCATATTTCCTTTTCATCAATTGGGATCATAAACCACAACATCATCAACACTAACATATGGATCGGGCTTAAACAATGAATCAAAGCTCACGGCCCATATTACCTCTCTTACACTCATGACAAGCGAATTCTTCAACAAGAGCTCATATTTACACAAAATGACAACAAAACCCGAGGTACTTCATCTCATCTTCAGCTTATGATCCAAGCTCATAAGTCTCTCTGAAGAAACTTTAGGAGTCATGGTTTGAAGGGCCAAGAGGTATGTTCAGTAAAGCTCCAACAATTTAAAGTTGATAAAAGAAATATGTTGCTTGGCATGTCTTCTTCAACTCCCTGAACTTTGACGAGTCCATGTATAGCGGGTAACATATGGTAAGCATATCTTATCACGTAACACTTTAGATGATAAAATTCACCACTGCTCTTTTCCTAAAACTTGATATTCATCATATGACAAATGCTCAATATCCCCAACCATTTGAATGCTAAGAAAATAACTGTTCATTCAATCCCCAGCTGTTGCTACACAAATTTAGAAACTTCATTACATTATTCTACATAAACTACATTACTACTTTCAGCTAAAATCCAACTCAAACACATGGCCTAATCTGATTGGCTATCTTTAATCTCCAACTATATACAAAATATTCATGATATATCTAATATCCAGCTGCTATCTGACATAATTAGACCATATATTTCTCTACCAGCTGCTAGAGCAGAATATTAAATACTCTTCTTGCTCACCAAGTTTATGTCACAACTTAATGAGCCCTTGACTAAATCTCTAAAGCTTCTTTGACTATCAACCAATCCTCCTATTATTTACTAGAAATGTGTTGTAATGGAACCTTGCACCAAAAACACAAACACCCGAAAAATGAAACATTTTCAGCTGAACCCCAGCAGTGTATTCAGTAGTGTATTCAACACTTGACACCTGGCTGGAAGTGATATCATCAACCATTTAATGCTGAAATCCCAGCAACCAGCTGTTATACCCAAAATAGCAAGATACCCTTGAAAGAGATCTTATCATTTTTCAGCCAAATTCATGAAATGACCTCTCCAGTAGTCTGAAATCACCCATATAACCTCATTGGCTTCTGACTAAAGTAAACAACTGTCTTACGACAGCTGTGACAGTTGTCTCATAATAGCTATTATAGCTTTTCCTGACAACTAGGACAGCTTTTTCATGATAGCTGTCATAGTTTTTCCTGGCAACAGGGACAGCCTTTTCAGAACAGCTGTGACAGCTGACTTAGCAGCCTGAGCATTACTGATTTTTCCTCATTTGGCTAAAACCAAAACTAACTAAAGTAACTATCTTTTTCTTGCCAAAATACTTTCATTTTCTGCTACTTTTTCACCAGTAGTTCTTACCCAAACAGCAAGAATACCTTAAAGCTAAATATACCATTTTTGGCCAAATCTTAGGATGGATTCTCTGAAGATTCATTACTCGTTAGGACAGATTTTGGCTGAGATTATTTGATAAAATACCCCCTTAAACTCAACTCTTAAGGGAACCCTTCATCAACACCTCAAGGGGGGACCAATGGAGAAGAACAACTCTCTCAGGAACTTATTTATTCTCCCTTTCTCTAATAATCTTCTTAAGCCCTTAATGAAGTTCTAAGCTTCTGAGTTTTTTATAGTTTCTAAATTAGGAACTAAACTCTTCAGCTCTTCGCTCATAAATGCCCTTCATAAGCCTTCATACATCCTCTAGCAGAAAATTCCAGCAGTAAATCCTAGCAACAGCTTTGCTAAACACAATACAATACCATTACTCTCTTATACTCATTCTTTCACTCTCCATATTCAGAAAATACACCTATCTTACTGCTCCTATCTCCAAATACCTAAACACATCTCCATACTCTTCTCCTAAAAAATCTTTCCTCTTGAAAAGCAATCTCTACAACTTCTCCAGCGATTATAATCTCATATTTTTACTATTTTTAACCTCCATATCTCTCATACTTCCATATATCATACATATTACAAATACTACATCCCATAAAACATCTATATCTTTTACCATCTCCACACTTCTTGAGAGATATCAAACACTGACACTAAAAGCCCTTCTCATGAAGGCATAAACTTCAAATGCTAAAGCCCTTCTCCTAGAAGGCACCAAGATCTCATATCAAAGCCCTTCTCATGGAAGGCAAAAATCCATCTTCCATAAAGTCCTTCTCTTAGAAGGCACAAATATTCCATACAAAAGCCCTTCTCATGGAAGGAAACACTATTCATAACTTCACAACAACTAAAAGAGCATTGTCAAAGGGGAAACTCATTTAAGTGCATGATAAGAGGGGCAAGCTTAATCAGCCCCTACACACAGTTGGACATACTCTCTCTCCCTCCAGTTGCACCCATTTTTTCCCTTCAATCTTGAAGTTATCATGGCAAACTGCCTCTCTACCGTTGGGGTCACTCTGTTGGGATATTACCAACTCACAAAAGCTGTACAACTGGGCTACAAACCATACAAAAATAAGTGACTTTGCTTCCATATCTTTAAATATACATCATTGAGTACATGATTACTTCACATTTAAATACATATTACTTTATTCCAACTACTATTACAACTATTAACCAAGGCATAAACTCATTTAAATGCATGATAAGAAGGGCAAGCTTAACTAGCCTCTACCGCTGGCATTCTGCTGGAATCCTATCAGCTCATTGATGCTACACAGCTGGAGCTATAAACCATTCAAAGATAAGTGACTTCGCTTCCATATCTTTAAATTTACATCATTAAGTACATGATTACTTTACCTTTAAATAAATACTACTTTATTTCAACTATTATTACAACTACTAAACAAAGCTATCATATCAAACGCATATTATATATTTATTCAACCATTATCGTGATTCTTAGACTTTGGCTTTAATGGCTTTGTAGGCTTAAAAGTACGCTGGTAGCCATTGGACCACATGGCCCAATGTTGAGTTCCGGAGGCAACTCGCCAAAAAGAACCCGAGCCTAGTAAGGTCATCCTTCCAACGGACCACACGTGGATGGGCAACCGAAAAAGGCGCCCGAACAAATGCTAAATGGCCCTCCAGTTTATTTCTACGAGGAAAAGAACTTGAATAGAAGAAAAAGTAATCTCATTTGTGTTTACGGGTGTGAATGGGTTGGGTTGAGGGGTTTTTTCCAACACAATCCACCATGATGGGTTAAAAAAAAAAATAATTCAACCCATCATTGGGATCCAACCCAACCCACGCAAATCAATTGGACAATTCTCTTCTTAATTACTGTTATTATTATTAAAGTGAGCATTAGAACAACCTCATCACAAATAAGAGAAAATTTATAATCAAATAATCCTGAGAAAAACACCAAACCAACACAAATATATTACGAGAATTTAGGGTTTGAGTTTTATTTAAGAAGAGGGGCAAAAAAGTAAATAACAAAATTGAATAATATATTTTTAAATATATTTTTTATTTTAAATATATATTAAATATAGGTGAGTTGGTCGAGTTAGGTGAATTTGTAAATCTTATAACCCAAACCCAACACAACACATAGTACAAAAAAAAAAATTTCTTACAACTCAACCCAACCTACTAGATTAGATCAATTTTGGCAGGTTAGCGAGTTGACTGCACACCCCTATTTGTGGCTAGTGGCTACAGGTATTTATGTTCACCAACTTTGGGTTGAGTGAGTGGGCACTGGGCAAGCAGGTTAGATTTTTAGGTTTGATCTGATGAGTGTCACTTAAGGAAAAAGTGCTTTATTATTATTATTATTAGTAGTAGTAGTATTTTAGGTAAATAGAGGAATATGATGGACCTCTCGATCTATTGAAAAAACCAATATGTGCTAGTTGAGTTGCAAAACTCTTGTTGACAACTGCCTTAACTTTTAAATACTTCTTAATTGTAGAAATTTTTGATAATGTGAGGGATAAAAGAAAAAATGTAAGAATTTACATGATTAGGCCTTATGACTTACATCCACCAGATAAGAATTTAACACACTACATTTTTTCATTTATTTTTGTTGATAATACATTATAATGAAATTTGTATTTATAATGGAGATTACATACAAGATTAAATGATAATATGATGTATTATAAAATTAAGAATGGAATATAAGCAAGGGCGGACCTAGGATTTCAAGCTAGGGGGGTTGAAGTGTAAGAAAAAAAATTCAAATAGGTATCCATATAGTACTAACAAAATGTCAACCAAGATAAATACACAAAAAAATTTTAATATATTAAGATGTAATAATCTTTTTCTAAAATAAAATGTAATCATCTACAACAAAGACAAAATAATACAAAATAATATTTCATTTGAAATGTCTCATTTAGTTGTGTTTTTGATATTTGGTATTCTATATACTAAATATTTATCATTTAGAACACTTGATGCTAGTACTCTAATATTGGGCTAACTAGGATTTTTTATTTTTTATTTTAAAGTTGTGTTTATGTTAAGTTTTTGAGTTTGATAGTTGCTAGTTGGACTAGGCTAATTAAAATGGAGTGGGTATAAGTTTTTGGAAGAGGGAAGTACAGCAGTAGAAAAAAAAATATACACAATAAAAAAAATTCTCTTTTTTTCTTTGGGCCAGGGGGGCCCAGACCCCTTAGGCCCTCCCTTAGGTCCATCCCTGCATGTAAGGTGTGTTGTAAAAGTGATTATGTAATATAGAATAAGTAACTTTTCGATATGTGGGTTCCAATTAGCTCAACTGATAAAGTCTCCGATGGTTGAATAAGAAATTTGGGGTTCAATCATCGCCTACACCAAAAACTGATTGGTGTTTTGGTCTGATGATAAAAAGTTATTATCAGGAACAGATGTCATAAGTTGAAACTTTCTAAAATAAATAAAAAATAAAAAGTAACTTTTCGATATTATAATAGATAAATTTTACAAAAGCGGACGTAAATGCTCTAAAATTTTACCGAGAGCAAATCCTTTAGAAAACTTCGAGGTGTGTATAAATGCGCAAGGTATAAAATCTACTAGTATTTTTTTTCTTCCATCTAACCCTTGATTTATATCTATAAACTTATGAGACATATGATGGAACAGAAAACTTTAGAGAAAGAGTTTAGTTCTGGCAAACCACTACCAATTTTAAAGGTATGTATAGAAGCCATTACGATCTTATTAACAAAGAAAGATGCAAAATGACATGCAAGAAATTTCAATTTAGAATGTGGGTTAATAAAACAGGAACTAAATTGCTTGTAGCTGAAGATTACAACTTCCTTTAAAAAAAATTAACATTACTACATGATGAGTCCAAAAAAATCATTAAGGTCGTCCACTAAAATGGACGACCTTGCGTCATTAGTAGACCATCATAGAAAAAGACATTCAACACTTTAAAAGACAACCATTACTCATCAGCCTTAAACTACAATCAAGACAATGACCATTACATTCCGAAAGATAACCACCCGCATTTATGTAAAGGAATACATATATGAGCAAAATGGCTACTTAGGCTACCTATAAAAGGGACATTCTACCTCACTCACAAAGGTGCGTCAAAAACTATGTCAAAAAGACTACAAACTACTATCTATATAAAAAAATATATAGGCGGATACTAACTTAAGCATCAGAGACTCCTCCACCAGGTAGAACCCGGTGGTCTTTTCAATCAACAAAATATATATACATGTGTGAGGGTCCTTTTTGGACAGTACATAGGCCCAAGTAGAAACAAGGATCCTGGGCGCTTTACTTGTTGTTTTGGTGGACTAGGTTTTGAAAGCTCGAAAACGTGTTGAAAAACACAAGAGTTGTTTAGACCCCCGATTAAAATTACGGCTCAATAGATTTTACACAACTTTAATATAAAGTGCGGAATAGTGTAAAAGCGAGCGGATGAACAATATAGCTACTCTAATCCATAAACTAAACAACACAGCAGTATAATGGAATATAAAAGAGTAGGGAAGAGAGATGCAAACACAGAAAACACCAAGACGTGTTTTCGAAGAGGAAACCGAAGAACTCGGCGAAAAACCTCTCCGCCGCCCTCCAAGCGGAAATCGATCCACTAGACAATCAGTTGGGATACATGAGTAAGCAAGAGACCCTCCAAGCCTAATCTACCCGATGTACCTAAGCCCTCCAAGCTCCTACTCCAACAAGGCTTCTCGGAACCGTGTCTTGTCTTAGTTATCCGGATCCCGCAACAAGCTCCATGTTGCATCTGCCATTCCAGGCTTCTTCCAATGCTTCCCAGCAGCACCAAAACGTCACACAACACTCTCCAAAGGTGTGGTAAGTGTTTGGGCTATCAACCTCTCAATGGTGTGGAAATGGAGAGGGAAGGGTTGAGGAGATACCACAAGCAAGTGTATAGAGAAAGGTGGGGATGACAATCTCTAATTACAAATGTGTTTGGCTAGGGTTTTCTCTCTGAAGCATTCCTCAACATTTGTGGGTAATGGGGGTTTATATAGGATAAGTGCAAAATGTGTGAGTCAGTCAATACAGGCTGGCAGAACAGCATGTCTCGCGGGTGTCTCGCGGGAAGGCCTTACCCGCGAGATACTCGCGAGAGATAGCTGTCTCCATCTGTCATGACTCTTCGCATTCCAGCATGTGCAGGGCACATGCTTCACTTCGCGGGAAGCTTAGTCGCGAGATACCCGCGAGATTCCATCAGCTTCCAATTTGCTTGAGTCTTCACACACTCTCTATCACACACCCCTTACAACAATTCCCAGAACAAATACAGGGTATAAACGATTGATAGAAATTACAATCAAATTTGGCACGGAATAAAAGCCAAC
Source organism: Quercus ilex subsp. ballota (assembly GCA_032727855.1). Taxonomy (NCBI): domain Eukaryota; kingdom Viridiplantae; phylum Streptophyta; class Magnoliopsida; order Fagales; family Fagaceae; genus Quercus; species Quercus ilex. Next base: position 3,738,295 of record CM064909.1, read on the forward strand.
AAAACACATAGTTGTAAATCACAACTTTACAATCTCCCTCTTTAGCTATTCCGTGACAAAACCCTAAAACAGACTCTAGACTTAAACGTGAGTTTGGGAACACAGGCAAAACTCACTCACACCTAATTTTAGATTCTGATAAGCTCTTGAAACATATGATCAAGTAACTCCTGAAACACAACAACAAAATATTATCATTGCATGCAGTAAACTTGAAAAGCATATGGAGCAATAGGCACATGATCAAGCAAAATGAAATAGAAACACTAAATCATGGCAAGATCAAACGAGTAATCACTATACACAAGTAATTACTATGCTCATTCACACAAGGAATGAACATCCGGATATGCAAGATGATACGCTCATATGAAGAGTACCATTTGCACATCCAACACTCAACCAATGCAAAATACTTGAAGAATTTGCATCTAGGAACAATCCTACTAGGGCACACGAGTGATGTAGTGAAGTAAATGTAAGACATTAACCTTCAATAGCACAAGCATAAAAGCTGCATAAGCAAAGTATTGCAAATACATGGCACAAACCATAAAAGCCTACAAAACATGCAATGAAACAAAACAACCCTTAAAGCTTACAAAAGCAACATGGGTACATGGAAAGCACGCTACAAAGCATAGAGAATATCACAAAAGAAACATCTGAAATAGTACTTAAATAAAGCCTAGTATCAAAGCTTTAAACACAAAACAAGTAAACATAGGAACAGTTGACTTCTTCTCCCCCTATCTCCATACTCCCCCTATCAATGACATCATCTCCCCCTTTTTGTCATGTAATAGCTAGTCATCCCCTTTCTAGCTTCCGTTGAACTTCATCCATCTGAGTTTGGAGAGATGTGAGCTGTGAATCAAGACGTCGGTGGTGAGTATACATGATAGTCTCAAATCCTGACATCTTTGTACTCATCTCTTGAAGAGCAGTAAAGATATTGTGGATCTGTTCATCATTGATACGAGCTGCAGAACTCGAGGAACCCAATGGTGCATGAGTTTCTTGCTTGGTGTTCTTCTTTGCATGGCTCATACTAGCATGGAGAGACCGAATGTTGATTGGACTTGGCCTTGGATATGGACGTTCATCATCCAATGGACGGACACCTTTGAGCTTCAAAATCTTTGAGATAAGGCGAGAGAAAGGAAGACAATTCCTTGAAGCAGTGCGGTCAACTGTTTTTGCCAAAATGTGAAAGATATGAGAGCACACATCAATCTCGACATCCGTGATTAGATCGTTCAAAAACAAAGCTCGACCAAGGTTCATATATCCGGTGCTAGACAAAGGATAAAGATTGCTACACATGATCATTGAGAGAAGTCGTAGCTCGGAGGAGAGAGATGCCACGTTGATTGACTTCTTAGTGGATGAGAATTCCAAATCAGCTCCTAAAGACTGTCTGAAATATTCTTCATCGGGGTTCAGCTCATCATATACCGGCGGTATGGGGAGTATTGGCCGGTTAATGTGTAGAATTTCTGCCAAGTACATTGGTGTGACTGAAAAGCTCTTTCCTCGAACCCAACATTTAATCTCATCGCCGACGACACTGGCATTGGCATAGAATTCCTTAACCATGTTCTCGAATGTATCCTCGAAAGATGACAGTAGATAGTTCCAATCTTTCGTGGCAAACCAAATAGGTATTTGTGTGTCTTTGAGTGATGGCTGGTCAACCCCCCTTTCAACTATCAAAGGAGCACCCTGAAAGTGGTTCTTGAAGGATTCAAAAGCAGCATGAGACTTGAACAAGTGAGGATCAAAAGTTCCTGTTGAGCCACGAGTTCGCTTCGGTCTAGGTGAATCAGCATCAACATCAATGATCGGTTCTTTCCCTTTGTCGCGGCCTCCTTTCACAGCTGAAGTCTTGAATGGAGACATCTGTGCAACATAGTACACAAAACACACAGGAGACAAGAGCATATCCCATAGACCACAGAACACAGAACTTGATTAGAGGCAAGTTAGGTTAAAGCAGAAGTAACACTGCTGAATGCATAGACACAATGCATGGAACAAAGCAAATGTGCATGTGTATGTATATGTGAGCAAGTGCAAGGTGCATGAGACACACTATCAATGACCAAATTGAGTGAAATAAGGTCAAAACATGTGAAAGTCCATGGAATGAAATCACTTTATTCCGAATTAGCACAAAACTGTCACTCGGACATTTTGACAAACACCTGGCATGCACAACATCAAATAAGACATGAGCAATGCATGAACATGGGAAAATTTATCCTCAATACAAGATAAAATGCCACAAGGGGCCAACACAGAAGCAGAAACAACCAATGGGACACAGCCCAATCAAAAATATGAGAAAAATTCACCCAATTTTGAAAAAACAACTCAAAGTTTCGAAAAACCCCAATTTTGAAAAACCCTAACAAAAATTCTGCAAAAATAAGACAAAACTTGAAAGAGAATGCTTTAGAAGACATACCTTGAAGATGACAATGCAGAAAGGATGCTTGAAAGTGAAGGGTTTTGGGAAAAATGACCGTGGGTTGAAAAAAATTGGACAAAGGTTGAGCGAGGGAAGTTTTTGTGTTTTTGAAACACTGTCACATCAGCAAGATAAAGACAGAAAACACGCGTTTTTCGCGGGTTAGGGAGTGGCGACACAGTCGCGAAACAGTCGCGAGAAGGGCCACTGAAGCACAAAATTTTCGCGAGAAGCATTAGGTCGCGAAACAGTCGCGAGACAGTCGCGGTAGCTTCTGTCTGAAATTGGAAAAATCCAATTTTAGCCAAACAGCATTTCGCGAGAAGCTGTTGGTCACGAGACAGTCGCGAGACAGTCGCGAAAGTTTCTGTGTGACATGATAAACTAAAAACTTTCCTCAACTCCTTTTCGCGGGAAGCTCTAAGTCGCGAGCTTCTTGCGAAACTACCCCTGAACCAGTTTTTGAAGAAACACAAAAACATGCACTTTAATCAAAAACAAACGACAAGAAAGTATAAAATCACTTTCAAAAACAAATAAAACACTCAAAAATCTTTTTGGGTTTGATCAACAAAGATTGAGCATGTGAAAACACATTTAAACAAGTACAATCACACAAATGAATAAGGCATTCATTGAACATAGACTTGTGTGTTGTGTGTGGATATCAAAAGTGAGATAGTCCTTAGTCCAATGTGAAGTTTCAATGATCAATTCAATCAAGGCATACACAACTAGCACTAGATTATGTGACCTATCTCAATTATAGAAACATGCATATATGACCTCCCACACGTACTTGATAACAATTCAATGAAGCTTTTCATTTGGCTCCATATTTAACATATCATTTGCAACTTTTGAGCAAAGAGAATCTCATTTAGAGAAAGATGCCTGAAATTTTTGATATTTCAATTTATGAGTTAGCCTTTGGCTTTTTGGGCATCATACATTTTATTTTGGTCGCTTTCCCTTTTTCCTAGTCGAATACTAGTTTGTGCGACAGGCTTTTGCAGCTCTATATCTCTTTTCATTTGGAGATTTACAATTAGAGAGCTCTTTTAAGCAAAAAAAATAAAAGTGGGAAGATATATAGGCATGAGTCTATGCATGTCTCAAGATCAACAAAAACATTCACTAATCATTCATGACAAGGTTGAAGATCTATTTACAACAGTCACATAGATTTCAGAATTTCTTCCACAATGATATGAGTGCATGAGAAACAAGCTAAGCTCGTTAAATGCACAAAGCCATAAGTACAAAGGTACAAGGCAAAACATGCTTTGAGACAAAAAAACTCAACAAAGTGATCAAATTTTTTGGATTTTCTATTTTTTATGTGTTTTTGAATTTTTGAACACACCCAAAAACAAAACAAAAAAAAAACGATCAACACACGTAGCAGGTGCAAACCAAAAAAAATTTAGACACTAAACATGTGGAACCAAAACAACAGGTATGCAACACAGAGCATTATAGGTTCACACAAGAGATAGAGCTCAGGGAATGATACCGACACCGATGGTCTTACGCAAAGATTCAAACTTTGGGCCATCTAGAGGTTTAGTGAATATATCTGCCTTCTGATTCTCAGTGTTAATGAACTCTAAGTACACGGTCCTTTCCTCCACCAAATCTCGAATGAAATGATACCGAATTTCGATATGTTTTGACTTCAAGTGTTGAACTGGATTCTTGGACAAGTTTATGGCACTTGTATTATCACAATATACACACATCGTGTCTTGAGTGATTCCATAATCATGAAGAAGCTTCTTCATCCATAGTAATTGAGCACAGCAACTTGCAGCAACAATGTATTCAGCTTCGGCTGTTGATAGAGAGATTGAATTCTGCTTTTTGCTCATCCATGACACCAAGTTATTTCCAAGATAGAAGCATCCACCGGAAGTACTTTTTCTATCATCAATGCACCCAGCCCAATCAGCATCAGAATATCCGGCTAAGCATTCATTTGAATCTCTTGAGTACCAAATCCCATAGTCAGAGGTGCCATTTATGTAACGGATAATTCTTTTGACAGCTGTTAAATGTGATTCTTTGGGGGCTGCTTGAAATCGAGCACACACGCCTACACTGAAGGCTATGTCTGGTCTGCTAGCAGTGAGGTATAAGAGACTGCCTATCATGCTACGATAAAGCGTTGGATCCACTTCTATACCTGCTGCATCCCGACTCAGCTTTGATGAGGAGCTCATTGGAGTGGAGGTATGTTTCTTAGAGTCTAGACCAAATCTTTTAACAAGATTTTTGGCATATTTCTCTTGAGATATGAATATCCCATCTTTCCGCTGTTTCACTTGAAGCCCAAGGAAATAGTTCAGCTCTCCCACCATACTCATCTCAAACTCCCTTTTCATTTCTTCGGAGAATTCATGAGCCAAATGGTCAATTGTGGAACCGAAAACAATATCATCCACATACACCTGAGCAACTAGGAGAGACTTCTCATCTCTCTTTACAAACAAGGTTCGATCAGCTTGACCTCTTTTGAATCCTCGATCCAACAAGTATGTTGTGAGACGATCATACCATGCTCTTGGTGCTTGCTTCAAGCCATACAGTGCTTTCTTCAACCTTAGCACATGATCCGGAAAATGAGGATCTTGAAATCCTTTTGGTTGCTCAACAAATACTTCTTCATTTAGGAAACCATTCAGAAATGCACTTTTTACATCCATTTGGTACAATTTAAAATCCATAACACATGCAATAGACAGTAGAATTCGAATTGACTCTAACCTTGCTACTGGTGCAAACGAATCATCAAAGTCTATGCCTTCCACTTGAGTATATCCTTGAGCTACCAACCTAGACTTTTTTCGAACTACCTCACCATCTTCATCAGTTTTGTTCTTGAAGATCCACTTGGTGCCAATGACATGGATATCTTTAGGTCTTGGAACCAGCTCCCATACATCATTTCTGACAAACTGATGTAGCTCCTGGTGCATAGACTCGATCCAATTTTCGTCTCTAAGGGCTTCTTCTACCTTCTTGGGTTCGAATTGAGCAAGATAACAATTGTACGTCACATGATTCGCACTATATTTTGGTCCTTTTCTCAAACGAAGTCCCTCATTTACGTCACCAATGATATTACTTGGTGGATGATTGAGGGTTACCCTTGATGATGGTCTATTGGAGGTGGAAGATTCTTCATCTCGAGAGATTGGAGGTTGAACTTCCGGAGGAGTGAGAGGGCTAGAGGGCCCTTGCATCGATCTGGTCTCCCTTCTTGGTATAGGAGGTGTAGACTCTTTTTCTGGTGATTCTTTCTCGATCTCATCATCTTGAGACGTGTTGTCCTCAACTTCCCCCTTTTTCAGGTTCGATCCTTCACCGTCATCCCTTTCCCTTTCAGATATGGTATCATCAATGACCACATTTATTGACTCCATTACCGTCTTGGTGCGTTTATTGAACACCCTATATGCTCGGCTATTTAATGAATAACCTAGAAATATCCCCTCATCACTTTTAGCATTAAATTTTCCGAGATTCTCTCTGTCATTGAGAATATAACATTTGCTCCCAAATATTCGAAAATATTTCACCTTCGGCTTCTTTTCTCTCCAAATTTCATATGATGTCTTCTTCGTTCCTGCTCGGAAGTAAATCCTATTCCCAATGTGACAAGACGTGTTCACAGCTTCAGCCCAAAACTTCTGTGGAAGATTTTTGTTGAGTAACATTACTCGAGCCATTTCTTGAATCACCCGGTTCTTCCTTTCAACTACTCCATTCTGTTGTGGAGTCTTTGGGGCTGAGAATTCCTTCTTGATACCGTGTTCATTGCAAAATGCTTCAAACTTTGCATTTTCAAACTCTTTCCCATGATCACTCCTGATTTTGATGATAGGTACTCCCTTTTCATTCATCAATCTCTTGCACAATTTCTCCATCTTATCACATGCTTCCGATTTCTCTCTAAGGAAGTCCACCCAAGAATACCTTGAGAAATCGTCAACTATCACCATGATGTACCGCTTTCCACCCATGCTCTCTGTTCTTGTAGGACCCATCAAATCCACATGCAGTAATTCTAACGGACGAGAAGTTGCAACCACATTCACTTTAGGATGGCTTGACTTTGTTTGTTTTCCCAATTGACATGGACCACACACATTCTTTTCAATCTTCCCAAACTTAGGTAAACCATCCACAGCCTCAAGCTTCGAGACTTTCGCCACTTGTTTGTAATTTGCATGACCAAGCCGTTGATGCCACAGCTCCAAGAGATTTACCCGAGCACTTCGACATGCTATGCTGGGTTTTGGAATGATCCCATAGCAGTTATCAGTGGTCCTTAGTCCCTTTAGAACTTGTACACCTTCTTCATTCAAGATCAGACATCCTTTCTTTGAAAATTGGACCAGGAAATCTTCATCACAGATCTGAGTGATACTTAACAAGTTCACTTTTAAACCCTTAATGTATAGCACATCAGTCATCAAAGGCAGACCCGGAATATCCACTGTTCCTTTTCCAAGTACTTGTGAATGACTTCCATCCCCAAATGTCACAAATCCATCTTCCTTCTCTTTAAGAGTTTTGAATAGAGATTTTTCTCCAGTCATATGCCTAGAACACCCGCTGTCAAGGTACCACAAACATGAGTTAAACACTTTCAATGCGGTATGAACAAAAAGGCATGCATGAGAGAGACATTCTTGATCATCAAAACAAGACTCATTTTTCTTTATTTCATTCAAGGATGAGTGAAGTTTCCCTTTTAAACGACCAATTTTATCACTTAACTGTCTATTTCTTCTCTCATATTCATAGTTTAAGGACTTTGACTCACATAGGCTGTTGTGTATATCATGGTTCCTATGAACTAGTGATTTCAGCATATGACAAAAAAATCTAGCATGTTTCTTGGATTTAAATAACTCTAAGACAGCATTGCTGGAACAATCTTTAAATATGCTCATTGAGTCATTTTCACAAACACTTTTCAAATCCTTCATGGTGGTTTAATCAAACACACTTTTCAAAAACACACCAAGGGGTCTAGGATCACACTAAGGTATTTAAACCAAGCAAGTGTACCCGCTCTGATACCAATTGAAAGCTCGAAAACGTGTTGAAAAACACAAGAGCTGTTTAGACCCCCGATTAAAATTACGGCTCGATAGATTTTACACAACTTTAATATAAAGTGCGGAATAGTGTAAAAGCGAGCGGATGAACAATATAGCTACTCTAATCCATAAACTAAACAACACAGCAGTATAATGGAATATAAAAGAGTAGGGAAGAGAGATGCAAACACAGAAAACACCAAGACGTGTTTTCGAAGAGGAAACCGAAGAACTCGGCGAAAAACCTCTCCGCCGCCCTCCAAGCGGAAATCGATCCACTAGACAATCAGTTGGGATACATGAGTAAGCAAGAGACCCTCCAAGCCTAATCTACCTGATGTACCTAAGCCCTCCAAGCTCCTACTCCAACAAGGCTTCTCGGAACCGTGTCTTGTCTTAGTTATCCGGATCCCGCAACAAGCTCCATGTTGCATCTGCCATTTCAGGCTTCTTCCAATGCTTCCCAGCAGCACCAAAACGTCACACAACACTCTCCAAAGGTGTGGTAAGTGCTTGGGCTATCAACCTCTCAATGGTGTGGAAATGGAGAGGGAAGGGTTGAGGAGATACCACAAGCAAGTGTATAGAGAAAGGTGGGGATGACAATCTCTAATTACAAATGTGTTTGGCTAGGGTTTTCTCTCTGAAGCATTCCTCAACATTTGTGGGTAATGGGGGTTTATATAGGATAGGTGCAAAATGTGTGAGTCAGTCAGTACAGGCTGTCAGAACAGCATGTCTCGTGGGTGTCTCGCGGGAAGGCCTTACCCGCGAGATACTCGCGAGAGACAGCTGTCTCCATCTGTCATGACTCTTCGCATTCCAGCATGTGCAGGGCACATGCTTCACTTCGCGGGAAGCTTAGTCGCAAGATACCCGCGAGATTCCATCAGCTTCCAACTTGCTTGAGTCTTCACACACTCTCTATCACACACCCCTTACAAAAATTCCCACAACAAATACAGGGTATAAACGATTGATAGAAATTACAATCAAATTTGGCACGGAATAAAAGCCAACAAAACACATAGTTGTAAATCACAACTTTACAGGTTTGGTTCACCGCAGCTAAATGGGGGCTAATTACGAACCAAGTTATGTGTAAGTCACATAAAGCTCATCAAGGCAAAATGCGATTCCTTCTAAGCAATAAAATACCATTATAAGTGTTTTAGTGTCATAAAATGACCCTTTATTATTATGAAACAAGTAAAATAATTATTCATAATATTCACAATGAGAAAGAGATTGAAATAGAGTATTTGAGGCTTATCTTTTATTGTGTAAACATTTAAAAAAAGTTCCTTCACTTGGTACCCTGGGCATACTGTCGTGGTACCCTGTGCGTACTGTCATGGTTCCCAGGGGTACTAGGCCTGTAAAAACCTAGAATGTTGATTCTCTGAACTACACGATCTTTCTCCATGCTTATTATGCAATGGAGTTTTGTCCTTTCCCTTACCTCTATAGGTCCTACATAAAAACACACTATACAATACACAAATCTTCAAATAATTGTTAGTTTCTTAGATTAGGATATAAATTTTAATACATATACATATTTGTAAATGAATTTCATGAGAATAATTTAGCCACAAGGATCCTGGTCCCAATTCTCACAGACTTAGTGCTTTTGTACAAGACTTGTGGGATTTGGAACTCAAGTCCAAGTGGCTTTGCTTGGGCATTGCCTTCCAAGATAGTTAGGTGAGAAGGATTTTTGTGGGAGAGAGTGATATCTGATGTGTGCATATTTTGGCATATGTTTCTTTGGAGGCTAAGTGTGTCCAAGACCCAAGTTGTAATGAGGACCCTGGTAAAAGGACTCAGCTTTTTGGTTAAGTAAAAGGAAAACTAGCAAGTAAGAATATATGTATTGAACAGCCAAAAAGCAGCAAAGGAAAACAGTGTAATAAAGAAACACACGAAATAACTGTTAAGGATCCTCCAATCAGTATGAAATATTTCATTATTTTTCTTAATTGTGGATTACAATATGCTCACTAAGACGTGATACAAGGTCCAAATAAGCTCAAAAATTACACACTTAGATGGCTATCTAAGCCTTTAAGACTTGCAAAGTTTGAATCCTTTTGAATCTAAGTATGTATTAGTGGCTGTTTCTGGGATACTGGGAAATATTTCCCTACTTTCTTTGAATTTTGACAGAGTTTTCTCAATGATTCTATTTTGATTTCACTATTGCTAAATCCCTTTTCAATGTTGGCTGCCTTCGCCTTTAATAGTGTCATTTTAGGGTTCGGGGTACCACTGATTCCCCCTCTTTGGCTCTCTAGGTACCAAAGCCCCTGTTATGCCAGCCATTTTGACGGCTAATTCTTTCTCTGTTTCATATAGTTTTCCTCTTTTAGTCATGTTTTCCTAAAAGCCACTTGCTAACTTTTCATTTCGGGGTGTTCTTAGAGAGCTGACCTTCACCCTCTCTTCTTTCAAGGCTTTTTACCTCTTAGACTCAGCTCTTTGGCTGTCCTTCTTGTTGTCATTTTTCCCAAGTGAGCGGAATCCATTCCTGCTGGGTTGAAGATTTTCCCAGCCACTTCTCCTTATAGTTCTTCATTCTGGGTTCCCCGAGGTACCAGCCTTTTGTTCATGAATTGTCACTCTCCAAGCTTTCTGGTTCTTTACTGCACCACTGGGTGCTTGAGAAGGACATATCTGTTCTTCGTTTCTTGTATTTTGTGGTACCCCTTTTGAGCTGTCTCAATCCCACTTTAGCTGTCACTACAAGAAATTCGAGTTTAGGTGACGTTTGAAAAAACGTCACTAAAAACCCAAAAAACGTCGCTATAGACACAAACGGTCTACAGTGACATTTTCTTTTGCGACGTTTCAAAAAACGTCACTATATGAGATTCTTTACTGGCATTCAAAAACATTTAGTGACGTTTTCTAAAACGTCACTAAATAATATAACATTTTCGTATATAATTTAGGAAAATAAATTTAGCGATGTTTTCAAAAACGTCGCAGAAGCATTTGTCCACTTGCTTTTTTGTGACATTTTTAAAACGTCGCAAAACCTGCTCATTACTTTTCTTTAAAAATATTAGAAATGCTATATAACTAACATGAGCTTGTAATAGATCAAATGTACCTATCATCAATATTCCACCATCTATATTCCACAATATCAAATGTCCAAACTAATACACTAACACATTAATCATAGATTCAATACATGTATCCTCTTTAATTGAAGAAAACACTTGTCTACCTGCACAAAAGAAAAACCGCCTAAACTATAACAATATTAAACAAAGTACAATACTTCTAAAATAAATGTAGTTGTAACAAAACACTTGTCTACCTATACCAAAAAAAAAAAAAACCACCCAAACTATGATAATATTATAAACAAAGTACAATAGTTCCAAAATAATTGTAGTTGTTCAAAACAACTATGTAATAGCCTATAGAGTCCTTAAAACACTACATGTACTACTATATGCTAGTTTCTTGATGGGACAAAGCCTGTGATCTACAAGGAGTTGGAGATTGATGATCTAAATCGAAACCACCCTGAATTCAAATTAAGAGTATCTAATAAGTTCATAAAGAAATCATTTCGAGTAACAAAATAATAGTTACTATACTTAAAAAATTTAAACACCAAATACATTCTTAAACATTAAAATTTAATACCCGACTAGCTTCATTAGAGGCTTGTTGTGAGGACCTTACTAAAATGTCACGTATAATTAAACCTCTCATTTTCGTTTATACCTTCAAGAACTAAAATAAAAAAAAAAAGAAGATTTATATCCATTTCTATCAATATCCTCATTCACACAAATGGACTAAGTTTTAAAATTTTACAAATTTAAGTAAAAACCATGAAAGTAAAATTACATATACACTTAATATAGTGCACAACATATTCAAAACCACTTAGTTTCATAAACATGCAAATAGGATTAAACATAATATTAAATATGCTAAAAAAACCATATCAATTCTATCTATGTCCTCATTCACACAAATGGACTAAGTCTTAAAATTCTACAAACTTAAGTAAAAACCATGGAAGTAGAATTACACATACACTTAAATATAGTACACAACATATTCAAAACCTCATAGTTTCATAAACATGCAAATAGGATTAAACATAATCTTAAATATTCTAAACAAACCATATCAAGTCTATCTATATCCATATCTTCATTTACACAACAAATTCAAAACCACTTAGTTTCATAAACATGCAAATAAGATTACACATAATCTTAAATATAATAAACAAGCCATATCAAGTCTATCTATATCCTCATTCACACAAATGGACTAAGTCTTGAATCTTTACAAATTTAAGCAAAAACCATGGACGTAGAATTACACATACACTTAAATATAGTGCACAACATATTCAAAACCACTTAGTTTCATAAACATACAAATAGGATTAAACATAATCTTAAATATATTAAACAAACCATATCAATTTTATCTATGTCCTCATTCACACAAATGGACTAAGTCTTAAAACTCTACAAACTTAAGTAAAAACTATAGAAGTAGAATTACACATACACTTAAATATAGTACACAACATATTAAAAACCACATAGTTTCATAAACATGCAAATAGGATTAAACATAATCTTAAACATTCTAAACAAACCATATCAAGTCTATCTATATCCATATCTTCATTTACACAACAAATTCAAAATCACTTAGTTTTATAAACATGCAAATAAGATTACACATAATCTTGAATATAATAAACAAACAATATCAAGTCTATCTATATCCTCATTCACACAAATGGACTAAGTCTTGAATCTCTACAAATTTAAGCAAAAACTATGGAATATAAAATGCTTACAAGTATAATCACAAATATAAAATGCTTACAAGCATATTCACAAATATAAAATGCTTACAAGTATTAAGTCCAAAAATTAATCAAAAAATATAACTCAACCATATCCATCCAAATTTCCAAATTTAATAGACACTCCCAATATCAATTGCAACAACCTTATAACACCATGCAAGCCACTCGCTTGTTCCAACACAACAATCCACTCAATACAATTATCATAATCACAAATGTAAAATGCTTACAAGTATTAAAGTCTAAAAAGTAATCAACAAATATAAATCAACCATATCCATCCAAATTTCCAAATTTAATAAACACTCCCAATATCAATTGCAATGACCTTATAATACCATGCAAGCCACCCACTTGCTCCAACACAACAATCCACCCAATACAATGATTATAATCACAAATATAGAATGCTTACAAGTATTGAAGTCTAAAAATTAATCAACAAATACAACTCAACCATATCAATCCAAATTTCCAAATTTAATAAACACTCCTAATGTCAATTGCAACAACCTTATAACACCATGCAAGCCACCCGCTTACTCTAACACAACAATCCACCAATACAATTATCATAATCACAATTACAGAATGTTTACAAGTATTGAAGTCCAAATTTTCATAAAATAATAAACACTCCTAATATGAATGTAAACCACCTTATAACACCATGCAAGCCACTCGCTTGCTCTAACTCAACAATCCACTCCAACACAATCATCAACATCTCAAGTACAAATTTTTAAGCAAAAATTACTTACTATGCTCAAGCCAAGCATGCACCTTTCCAAAAATAAAAATTCCAAACTTATCACAATAAGTAAGTGGTTAACCTGTAAAATAAAAGAGGACACTTAAATGATGTGGAAGGCAAATAAGGGTGAAGTATTGAAGTCCAAATTTTCATAAAATAATAAACACTCCTAATATAAATGTAAACCACCTTATAACACCATGCAAGCCACCCGCTTGCTCCAACTCAACAATCCACTCCAACACAATCATCAACATCTCAAGTACAAATTTTTAAGCAAAAATTACTTACTATGCTCAAGCCAAGCATGCTCCTTTCCAAAAATAAAAATTCCAAACTTATCACAATAAGTAAGTGGTTAAACTGTAAAATAAAAGAGGACACTTAAATGATGTGGAAGGCAAATAAGGGTGCCATTGCAAAAAAATTTAATGCGTCGAGACTTGGTACAATTAGGCAAGAAAATTAAAGACTACTTTGCAAATAATATTTGAAGTTTAATTGTATCAAAACTTTGTCATTTGGTACACATGAGAAAACTTACCCATTATGCCTAAATGTCTCAACTGAAACAGGTGCTCCAAATCAATTCCATATACAGTCACAAATAGCCTTTTACTGCATTCAATTAAAAATCAAAACTAAAGCAAGCATACACACACACATATACGTTGAATAATGATAACACATTGAAGATATAATTTTTAAGCAAAAATCCTCATCTAATGGAAGAATCTCCTTGTAGACATTAGTGGGCAGTGGGCTCTTTTTTAAAATTAATCTCAAGCTAGCTAAGCCACAAAACTAATTACAAAAAAAAAAAATGAAATCTACAAACTATAGAAAAATTAAGTAGAAAAAAAAATACAAGATTTACAAACTTGTACATAAACTTACAATCATTCGACTCTTGATCCTCAGGTCCTTTTGCTCAAAAAGCTAAATCTGAATAAGAGCTTTCAATACCAATGTCCAACCAAAACAAAAAAAGAGCAAAAATTAGCACTAAAACTCCATGACCCGTTAAAGAAAAACGAAATCAAAAGCAAACCCATAAGCAAAAAATAAAGACTTACACTCTAAACAAACTTGAACAACAAAATCTTTCCAACCAAAATAGAAAAAGAGCAAAAATTAGCACAAAAGCTCCATGACCCATTAAAGAAAAATCAAATCAAAGCAAACCCATAAGCCAAAAACAAAAACTTACACTTTGAAGAAATGGTGGGTCAGCAATGGCGTGGGGTTGCTACAGCAGTGGCTAGGGGTGGCAAGGGAGGAGAGAAAATGTGTGGTGGCTTGAGGGAGAAGAGGTGTGGCTGCTTTGGAGATTAGAGAAGTGGGAGAAGAGAGACGGTAGAACTAAGACAATTGAGAGTGTGGGACACGAAGGGAACAAAAGAAAAAGAAAGCAAAACAAAGTGGAGGAAAAAAAAAAAAAAAAAAAAAAAAGAGAAGTGGGAGTGTGGGACCACTGTTTTAAAAATCGGACCGGACCGACCGGACCGACCGGTCCGACCGGTTCAACCGGGAACCGGAAGCCAATCCGGTCCGGTTAAAAGCCCCATAACCGGTCAACAACTGGAAAACCGGCCAAAAAATGGTCAAAAACCGGGGTTGAACCGAAAATTGGAAAAAAAAAACGGTTTGATATCCGGTTCGGTTTTTAAAACCATGTGTGGGACACGGTGAACAAAAGAAAAGAAAGAAAAACAAAGTGAAAAAAAAAAAAAAAAAAAAAAAACAGAGGGAAAAAAGTGTGGGAAATGAAATTTTTGCAAAAGTTTGTGTGGAAAAGTCAAAAATGGGAGGCAAGATTTTTTTCTTCTGCACTTTGCTGGCAAAAAGTGTGTGCGGAAAAGTCAAAATTGGGGGGCAAGAGGTTTTTTTCTTTTGCACTTTGCTGGCAATGTTTTGTAAAATCTACAGCGACGTTTTCTTAAAAACGTCACTATAAACCAGAAAAACGCTGCTAAAAATATAGTTATTGCGGCGTTTTCAAAAACGTCGTTATTATTTTGAGTTATAGCAACATTTTTTAGAAAATGTCCCTAACGCTCACTCTTTAGCGACGATTTTCAGAAACGTCACTGTATATCACTTATAGCGGCGAATTTAAAAACGCCGCCTAAACCCAGATTTCTTGTAGTGGCTGCACGTCTGAAGGATCCCGAGCCTCTAGCAGCCTCTGGGTATCCCGGCCCAGTCCTTTCACAGGATGTTGCTAGATTTTTAATGGCCTTTTGCTGAAAATCTGAATATACATAGGGCCTTGATGTTGATTCTTAGTTTCATGAATTGGGCATTCTTTACTTTTCATGGAATGAGTTTTTTTGTGAATTTTTGGTCCTCAACAACATGTTTTTTATGATTTTAATACACATGTCAAATTTTTGCCAATCGGATATTATTTACCATATAATCTATAAGCTTATATTTTATGCATAATTTTAAAGTACAAAAAACATGCAATTTAAACTATTTATTGATGACATAACTCTTAATCTTTAATTTTCTAGAAATTTTGCAACATTGGAAGATATAAGAAGAAAATGTAATCAAACGGTATATTTGCCAAATTTCACCTCCAATAAGAAAATATTGAGGAAAGTTGTAGCCTAAAACTATAACCAATTTTGTAGTTAAATTTTATCCATAAAAAAAATCACATTTTTATTACTAAGAGAGAAAAATGCATTTTCTATGAAAGTATGAGAGAGAAATTTATGTAATTTTCTTCCCAATATGATTAGGATTTAGGAACATCTGCCTCCAAATACTACAAATATAAGTGATCTTGTAAGAGAAAATCCAACAGATATGCTGGATTGGCTTCCTGACAGAGATCTACAAGTCCTGCTACTAAATTTTTTGGATCCAATATTTTTTTGATGGCTTATATGCTATAAATGTTTTGGTTTTCTCCCACTTCCCCTAGAGATCAGCCGCAATGTAACTGAAATCTTACCGCCACCAACAACTCTTCATGGACAATATATATATATATATATATATATATATATATATATATATTTTTTTTTTTTTTTTTTTTTTGAGAGGGCTTCATGGACAAAATATGAATCTTCATGATCAGATGAGCCTAAGAAGTGGTATGATGGACAATAATAATTTAAAACGTCCTGATTTTGGACAAGTTATAATTTATGTCAACTTGTCCTCATGGGCTGAATTTACCTGGCAGGTACATTTGTTTTTTTTTTAAATACCGGCAGATTATACAATAACACTGAGTGCAATATACATTAAATGTTAGGTTGATCAAGTTATATGTCATAAATTTTGTTAATATTATAACTTAATAATTTTTAATGATTTTTTTTTTTTTTACAAATCACAAGGTAGATTATATTGTCTCTTTATAACATTCAAATTTGTCAAATTTGTAAAATATATTATAAGAGATCAATAGCTATCCCATCTACAAAATATTTAAAATTAGTTGTTTTACTCTTTAAAATTATACACAAAACAAAACCTCTTTCTCTCTCTATTTCTCTCTTTACTTTCTTTTCCTCTCATTTCTCTTTGTTCTAAACATATTCAGGGGCGGCGCCACCTTAAGGCCAAGGTGGTCCCAGGACCACCCTGACCTGAAATTTTATATATATATATATATATATATAATAATTTAAAATTTTTTATTTGTCTACCTTTCAAAAAAAAAATTGGGAACACTCTCAGTTTTTTTTGTATGCCAATAAAATTAAATTTTGCTCCATAATTTGTTTTACATTCAATGGATGAATGATTGCTTGGTTGTGTACATTGAAAGAAATGTAGCTTGTAGCATTGATAATGAGACTATCATGCACCAATTCTCCAAATATGAAAACTCGTAGAAGGTAATTGTAAACTTTATGTATTTACGTGTTTTTTTATTGTTGTTGTTGTCAATAGATGAATTTCTCTTTTTATTAGATTGTATAATTTGTGCTTTTTAAAAAACTCCCCGAGAAAAATTCCTAGAGCTGCCACTGAACATATTGAGTAATGCTACAGACATAAAAAAATTGCACAACACTTTTTACAACATTTGAGTTCACAAGTTTTCACTGATTTTTATTTGGACCCATCGTTGATATCACTTTTTTATCTATCATTAGCGATCTGTCACATCAGCATTATGAAATTTATTATATCTATAGACTTTCACAAACATTTCACAAGTCTTAAACAGGAGCTAGAGAAAAACCAATGAAATGACCAAGATTTTATTACAAAAGTAGCAGAAAAACCTTTATTTGAATCATAAATATTTTCACAATTTTTTTTTTTTATAAGAAATACTTGTATTTTATTACACAACGGATAAAGCATCCTGAAAAAAAAAAGGTTCAATACATGGTGGACTTTCCTCAATCCAAGTAACAAAATCATCAATTCCTTTGGCATGATGTGCTAAAATGCATGTGTGCTGGCATATTTCCAAGTCGCTTGACATGCTGTATCTGTGTCTTTCGAAAAGCTTGCAAGCTGTGATGAGTGTCTCGTATGATGTTGTCTATACTGGTAGGTGCCGTGGACATATCATTTAGAGCATCTAAAATAGTGGTTGAGTCTGTCTCAAAAATGACGTCTTGGAGTCCAATATCTTTGGCAAAGGTGTTGGAGCATTTTAATATTAAATAAATAAAATGAATAAATGTAATAACATAAATGTAAAGATGTGGGAGTGAATATGAGAGATGAGGAGTTAGTGAAAATGTTTAATCTCACATTGAAAATGAGAGAGACTATTTTATTCTTTTTAATTGTGGTGATTAATGGGCTAAAATGTATTGACTCAGATATTGGGCTAGATACGTGCGCAGAGGGGAGATGAAGAGTGGAGGTATCAAAATCTACTTGACAGTCCATTCAAAGTAATTACCATATCCGTTTGAACCTTTTTCATTCTTCAGAAACTCCTTATCAAACCATTAATTGTGTAACTCCAGCCCATCAGATTAATATCCAACAATTAATCTTGTAACACCCACTACATCAGAATAATGGACCTAATTAATCAGAATAAATTGGGTAATAATTTCATGAGGTCCATTGAGCCTATAAATAGACTCATTCAAACTCAATCCAAGTTACTACAAATACAATATACACAAAAAATAGAGAGATTCTTGTCAAAGAAGGGTGTTCTTTCTGGTGGAGCTTTGGACTTGAACACTTTGTGCAGAAGTTGTTCTAGCCATACGACACTTGTTGGGCTGTTGTATCATTGGGGAGACAAGTCAGAGAAGGTCTACACCAGTTACAAAGTTTAACCAACCAAAGACTTGAATCTCCTTAAAGAGAGCGAGTGACGCGCCTCAGTTCAAATAGTGTTGTGTAATTTCTCTCTTTAAAGTAATAAAATTCAGAAGTATTATTCAATTTCTCTTTGTATTATTTCTATTATCATTGTATTTGCACCAACAAAAGGAGATTGCTTCATGTATGGCTTTTGCTTCAGCTTCTAGAGGTCCCAATGGCAGTGGCACGCGCTTGCTCAGAGCTGCCAAAACTGAGCCCTCGTGATCACGTACCACAACGCCAATACCCATAGACTTGGAGGCGGAGAAGACAGCAGCATCAATATTGATCTTGTACCACAGAAAGTCCGGCGGGATCCATCTTGTATCTGCATGTTCCTTATGATGAGGTGTCCCGAGGTGGGCGAGCTGGTAGCTCTCAAGCATGCTTCGGGCTTTAAAGATTATCTCTTGGCTGGATTGTCGTGTGGTCCCATGGCGTGCTTTTTTCCTTGTATACCACATAACACCATGCATGCAATGGTGACTACTAACTCAAGCAGTTCTTTGCCTACGTGTTGGATGAAGATGAGATGCCAAATGAAGTCCACAAATTCCCTGTAATGTACAGCCTGAGTGTCTATGGGCAGTGCAGCTATAGTCCAAGTCTCACAGGCTTTGTTGCATTCCCAGGAAATGTGTCCGCTTGTCTCCTCACTTAGTCCACATGCTTCACATAAAGCCTCATCTAGGATTCCACGAAGACAGAGGTTGACTTTAGTGGGTAGTGCGTTGCAGCTTGCCTTCCATGCAAAACTCTCGATTTTGTTGGGAATGTTGAGGGCCCAAATTGTGCGCCAGAAGTGAGTATGGTCAAGTTCATTGGACGTGGTGCATGGGTTTGCATGGGAAAACAAGGATAATGCCACCTTATATGCACTATTCACTATGAATGTACCACTTGGAGTATAAGCCCAGATCATGTGGTCTCTAGTGGAATTTCGGCTCCTTGGTATTCCTAAGATAGCATCAGCATCAGCTGGTAAGAAATTCTACCGAACCATGTCTGCTTTCCATTCACCAGTATCATCATCAATGAGAGTGCAAACCCGTGCATCCTGATGAAGTGCACCTATCGGCGAGGTAACTCGAAAAGTGGAGTGTGTAGGCAGCCATTTGTCAAGCCAAATCTGAACCGAGGAGCCATCTCCCACTTGCCATCTGCTGCCCGCCTTGACCACATCTTGTGCAGCCATGATGCTTCGCCAAGCAAAGGAAGGTCTTGAGCCCAACTTTGCATGTAAGAAGTCACTGTTTGGAAAGTAGCGAGCCTTGAGGACACGGTGAACTAGGGAATGGGTGTTTGTTTGAAGTCGTCATCTTGCTTGGTGAGGAGTGCCAAGTTAAAAGCCTTTAGATTTTGAAATCCCAAGCCACCATCAGATTTTGGAACACAGACTTTATCCCATGACAACCAGGCCATTTTATTTCTTCCATTTCTTTGGCCCCACCAGAAGGAGCGCACCATGCTAGTCATCTCATCACAAAGTGTATCCGGGAGTTTGAAGACACTCATTATATAGGCTGGGATTGCTTGGGCTACTGCTTTTATGAGAATTTCATTTCCTGCTTGGGAGAGCATCTTTTCCTTCCATCCTGAGAGTTTATTGTCTAGTCTTTCCTTCAGAGCACGGAAGGTGTTCTTTTTAGATCAACCCACGAGTGAGGGTAGGCCAAGGTAGGTTTCATGTTGTTGTATAACCTCAGCCCCAAAGCGTTGCTTGATCTCTTCTTGCAGATCCTGTGTGGTGTTTCGACTAAAGAAGAGAAAGGTTTTCTCCCAGTTTATTTTTTGCCCAGATGCATGCTCATATGTCTCAAGAATTTGTTCCAGATGGCTACAGTCTTCTCGGGTAGCTTGGCAGAAAATAATACTGTCATCTGCAAAAAAGAGGTGTGAAATCTGTGGGCCGAGTGGGCAGGCGGCTTCTCCTTTAAGTAAACCAGTTGCTGTGGCCTGTTGGAGGAGAGATGAGAGTCCCTCTGCACAAAACAAAAAAAGGAAAGGAGAGATGGGGTCCCCTTGCCTCAAACCTCGGGAGGGAATGATGTGGCCACGAGGCTTACCATTTAATTTGACAGAGTATGTAACTGAAGTAACACATTGCATCATAAGGTTCACCCATTTTTTATCACAGCCCATCTTATGCATGATATCCCGAAGGACACCCCATTCCACTCTATCAAAAGCCTTACTCATGTCAAGCTTCAAAGCCATCTCCCCTATTTTACCATTTCTTTTCTGGTTTAAGTAATGCATGGTTTCAAAAGTGACCAAGACATTATCAGTGATAAGGCGGTCAGCCATGAAAGCACTCTGGTGTTCACTGATTATTTTTGGTAGGAACCTCTTAAGTCTGTTAGCAATGACTTTTGAGGCTAGCCTGGAGATGACATTGCTCAAGCTTATGGGTCTATATTGTGTTATTTTTGTAGGGTTCTTGACTTTTGGAATTAGAATAATATGAGTTTCATTAAACTTGGGGGGAATGATGCTTAAATTTAAATAATCAAGTACAGTTTTAGTAACATAATCACCAGATAAAGACTAGAAGTGTTGGTAAAATAAAGGAGGCATACCCTCAGGACCCAGTGATTTCTTAAGATGCATCTGCTTTAAAGCTCGATGGCCTCATCTGCTTGGAAATGTTGGCATAAGAATCTGTTCATGGAGTCAGTAACAACTGGTCTGATTGCTGCAACAACAACCGAAGTGTCTATGGGACCATTGGAGTGAAAAATATTGGAGAAGTAGCCCAAAGTAATCTGCTCCATTGAGTGATCATCAGTCTGCCATATGCCATGTTCATCAGTTAAACCTTCAATGTAGTTTTTCTGCTTGCGGTTGGATGCTTTTTGGTGGAAAAAAGATGTGTTACGATCGCCATCTGTGATCTACATTTGCTTTGCCCATTGGTGCCACATGGTATTTTCTGTGTCCAACCAACAATCAAGAGCTTTACGGACCTCTTGGATTCGTTCAAGGTTTTGTTGTGGCTGGTGATCAAGTGCTTGCAATTCCTATTCCAGCCATGTGATTTGGCGTCCAACATGGCCAAATTCTAGTTTGTTCCATGATGTTAAGCGATCTCGGCAACTGTCAAGGCAGTTCATGATTGGTGTGCCCTCTGTTTTATAAAGCCCTTCCATTCATGCATCTTGGACGACTTCAGAACAGCGAGGGTCCCTTAACCACATTGCTTCAAAGCGGAATGGAGCATAGGGTTTAGGTCGTCGACGCCGTATTGAAGGGAGAATGACCACGAGCATGGAGTGGTCCGAGGTAGACGTAGGCACATGTTGTATGACAGTGTTTTGGAAAAGTGACTTCCATGCTATGGTGGCAAGTGCTCAGTCCAAGCGGATGTATGTTCAGCCTTCCACAGGATGATTTCGAGACCAAGTAAATGGAGAGCCAATATAGCCCAGGTCCATGAAACCGCAATGGTGTATCACTTCGTGGAACCTGTCCATTTGTCGAGCCAGCCTCAAACTCCCTCCACTCTTTTCTGCCTGGCTAATGATTTCATTATAATCCCCGAGGCACAACCTCGAAAGATTATTTGAGTGCTTTAAAGACTCAAATAAGGTCCAAGTTTCCTCCCTTCTGCTTGTATCAGGTTGTCCATAGAAGCCGGTTAGCCTCCATTTCAAACCTGTGTCATTACAAAAAATATGGGCATCAATAAACCACCGAGAGAAATTTTGGACATGTACCTGTGTATTGGGTTTCCACAGAAGAGTCAGTCCACCACTAGAGCCATCACTGGACACCACAAGTCCTTGGTTATAATCCCAGCTCTGTTTCATGCCATTCAGTTGTTCAGTGGTGAGTTTTATCTCCATTAAGAAGACACAAATGGGAGCTTTTTTCTTCAGTGCTCTCTTAAGAGCGTTAACTGTTCAGGGGTTCCCAAGCCCCCGACAGTTCCAGCTTATTATACTCATTGTGTCCAACGGTGCTTCGTAGCAGCCACCGCCGATCCCAAGTTGTCTGCCATAAGTTTACCCAGAGCCTTTGCTTCATCATCTAGGCGTTTTTGCTTTTTGTCTGTGAGAATGGCAATATCTGGTTCAGTGTTTTCACACTTACGTTTTGGGCCAAGCACTTGTTCAGTTTTTTCAGATGTGTCCATTGCATGGGCTGGTGGCCCAAGTCTGCGCCATGTACCAATTTTTGGGCCCACCAAAGATTCAGTGTTGTAGCTTGGATTAGCATTTGCGGCGAGGTGTGAGTTTGAGATGTGTGGTTCAAGTGTAATGGAGGTAAGGTTCTATGTCCCCACCGAGGTAGTAGTGTCTTTTCGTGGAGTAGTTGATTTAGAGTGTTCAGATATGGAAGTAATTTCAGGGGCACGTGGGTGGGATTCTGTCAATTGCATGGGATTTGAATTTGGGGAGTAATTTATGTCTTGGTCAATTTCCGTAATATGCGCATGGAAAAGATCTTGATTTGACAGTATTTCCTTATATGTGGGGGTATGTTTGGGAAGTGGTGCCAAAGTCACAGTAGTGTCAGGCGATGATGGTGGCGGCAGTGGGTCCGAGTTGTTGGCCATTGGCGGGGTTGGTTTTATGGATGGCAAAGGAGTGGGGCGGCGAGGTGGGGGTGGCGGTGTGGTTTGTGTGGTCTTGGTGCTCACTGTTTGTGGTTGCTGGATGTTGTGTACGCTTGCCCGAAGCCAAGGCCCGTATTGCTGCTCTTCTTTTTTCAGTGAGCCTCCACTGTCAATCCAAGTTTGGCAGTCTTTTTCATTGTGATTTAGGAGGCCACACTAGTAGCAGTACACTGGTAATCTCTCGTATTGGAGTGAGATCCAGAGTGGGTCTGATTCACCCAAGTTCACGAAGCGGCCGCGAGAGAGGAGTTGGCTAATATCGATGTCAACTCGGATTCGGAGATAGCGACCACGACATTCTCCGATTGGCGACGCATCAACCTGTATCAGTTTACCCAGAGATTGTCCAATGGCCTCTGCGTTCGCTCAGTTCATTCGGCTGAAGGGTAAGTTGTGCACCTGAATCCAAAATGAGGCGCTGTTGAACTTGGCGTCTTCAACGGACTCCTCCGCCGTCGGTTTATAAAGCCCGATCAGGTACTTGTCGAAAGACCATGGTTGCTGGGCAAGGATTTTTATGGCGTCTGCTTCACTGGAAAAGAGAATTAAGACTATGTTGGATCCGAGATCTCGGAGTTCAAAGTCTTGTATGGAGCGCCACATGCTCTTGAGGGTTCTTGATAGAGCTTTGATGCTGGCTCTACATTTGGTGAAGAGCTTGGCGACAAGAACCTTACTATTATCTTCAATATCAGATGCTAGAGGGACGATTTGGCTTTCTTGTGTATTGAGTGATAGCTTTGCCCGTCGTCCAGTGATGTCGTCCATGGCTAGAAAGAGTGGGTAGTGAGAATAAGGGAGAGAGTAGAGACGAGGTTCCACCAGTATGGGGAAAAGAGAGGCCTATACAGGCATTAGGTTTTCATCGCCGCCAGCTTTCTCAAGGGAGAGAGCCAACGAGAGAAAAAAGTTTTTAAATATTTTCACAATTACCTAGTCATGATAGAGATGACAAAACTTAGTTACAAGTATTTAATTACTATTTAAAGGCGGTATCTTATGTTCATTTTTTAAATTCAACAATGTTGGTCTGCTAATACTCTGCTTATAAGAAGAAATTATTTATAATTTTTCTTCTATTAATGATTAGTATTGACATCTAATGCTAAAAATATGTATCAAGGAATGGCGACTTTTCAGGTTCACAGCCCAAAGGACGAGATCTCCTTGAATTATATTTGTCTTAGTTCACACCATCAACCATCTTGACACCCAAAGAACATCAAAGATGACAGACTAAATGGGCTAGGTTATTCATTAATAAATAAATGAATTTCAAGGAGAATTGTTAGGTTTATTTAATATTTACCTTTGCCTTTGGTTTTGGTTTTGGTTTTGGTGTTGGTGTTGGTGTTCGAAATAGTTAATATACAGTACAGATCTCCATACATATCCTCAATTTATTTTCCCCAGCTTTTTGCTTTTTCTTTTTTGGTAGCAGTAATGTAAATAAATGAGCTTAGTCAAGAGTTTTGTAATTTTTAGTATTTCTTAGTGATCCCAATGAAGATATCTATAATTTAAATCATTCCTCCCGCAACTGCCTAATTATTAAAATATTTACAATAAACTATATTAAAATAATCATTGGTTATTAAAAAAAAAAATGGTTTGGTTTCGTTTTGCTTCTCATAAAGTCAATGGTGTCAAACTCTCAATTAATTCATAAAGATTGAGTCGTTAATCATTATCATGAAAGACCCTGTTGCTTGGGATTGATGAGGTTGAGGGTGGAGAATAAGGGTGTGTTTGTTTGGAGGTGAAATAAGGTGGATGGAAAACTTTAGAGAGAAAATAGGAAGGAAAATTTTTTGGAGTGTATTTGATTGGATGGAAAGGAAGGAAAATAAATTGTGGGGCCAAGTGTTTTCTCTCTGGACTCACCAAAAAGTTTTCTTCTTCCCAAATTGGAGAGAAAATTGAAAAAAGAAAATGAGGCTACTTAATAGACAAAAATGTCCATGCGCAACCGATTCCTTCTTCTTCTTTTTTTTTTTGGGTGCTGTCTTGGGGACGTTGCCTCCCTTTTTTCTTTTCCTATCCTGGGCTGGGCATTGCCTTCTTCTTCTAATTCCTCTTTTTTTTTCTTTTCTTTTTTTTGATTTCCTAGGCATTGCCTTCTTCTTCTTCTTCTTTTTTGTTTTTTTTTTTTTTTTCTTCTTCCTTTTTTTTTTTTCTTGGTTTAACTAGACATAATTTTTTTTCATGATTTTTATTTTTTAATGAATTGGATGATTGTTTTTTTTTTTTTTTTTGGTTGTTTGTCATTTATTTGTTTTAATTGGCCAACATTTTTTAACAAGGGTATATGAGTAAATTTATACAAACTCACTTTTTTCATCCCTCCACTTTTTCACTCCCAACCAAACAAAAATAAGAGAAATTAAAATCTTTTATATCCTTCCACTTTTCCATCCTTTCACCATTTATATCCTCTCACTTTTTCACTCCTCCAACCAAACGAACCCTAAGTCAAGTTGCGGGTCAAGGTAAGAAATTAAACGAGGAGTATTAGTTAATGAACTAGACTGGCACTTTGTGTGAGAGTGACAGCAAGAAAAATAAGTCAAGTTTTACTTAACTGCGGGATAGGAACAAAATTGTGGGAATCAAAAAACTTAAACAAATAGCAAAACATGAACATAATTTCTAATCGGTCTGTTAAGTTAAGTAACAGTGGATTTTTTTTAGATACATTAGAATTTTGATCTTATTGCGTCTATTTTATAATAATTGCTCTTATCATCAAATTAAGATACTAATCAATTTTTTGTGTAAATGAGACTCGAATTTCAAATCTCTTATTCAACGAAAATAAACTTCACTTTTTTTTTTTTGAGAGAGTAAACTTTACCAATTGATGTAACTGAAAACCACATTCTTTTTATGGAAGTAATGCTACCATATCAATCTATAAACCTTTTTATGTTTCTTTTTTTTCTTTTTTTTTTAATATACAAGATAGAATTTCTACTCTACTCTAATCTAAGTGTATATGTGTGTGAAGTTCTCTTCTAGAGATTTGAACTTCGGCCCTTACACTCTACACCCCACAAGCATTTATATTTGTGGAATGACCACCACACCAAGAGTGCGGGATGGTCAATTTATAAGACTTAAAAGATAAAATTTGTAGTATTTTAACATCTCTCTTTATGATCTCACCTCAAGAAGTAAAGTCATAGCCGATAGACTTGGTTTTGTTGGAAGTCATCCACTAATTTTTCTGAATCGGAGAGCATGACCCATGACAATATTTGTATAATCTATTTTGTCAACAAAACTTGTGCTGTTAGCCTGTTAGCGTTATCATCAATGACAGTTGATTGAGTCATCTAAATTTGATGTCTCTCTGTTTATATTTTTCGATCGTTTGGATAGCAAATTTGTTTGTCATATTTGTTTTTTTAATAAATTTACTTTAGTGATCCGGTTAAAGTATGTCTTAATTATTTATTTTAGAAAATTTTTATACAAAATTGAAAAAACTGTTTAAAAAGTTAATCACTTTTTCATTTTCCTATAAAACTTTTCTTAAAATAGTTTATTAATATATGTTCTAAGGTGCATATATTAGAAAAATCCTATTTTATTTAGGCTAAAATGTAAAAAGGCCCATGTGTCCCAGTCGGATTGGCTGGTTTCTCAAAAAAAAAAAACTTTTAAGATTTAAAAATTGTCTAAATTAACCTCATCTTAACTATGTGCACGGAATCACTTTATTATTAAAAAAACATTGTTTTTAAATAAATATGTGCACAATACATGATAATTTTATAACAATACTTAAACCTTGGTGGACAATGAACTTGGACAATTCTTAAACCTTGGTGGTCAATAATACTAATTAATACACTTTTATTTATGTATAATTTTTAAAAAATTTCTTTTTTTTATATAATTAATTTTTTTTCAAATTTTTTTTTCCAAAAACATTTAATTTGTTTCATCTATGTATACCTTTTTTTAAATTTAGTATAACTATATTTTTATCCAATTTAATTTTTTTAAGCTTAATAAATCATTGAAAATAAGCGTTCCAAGACGAGCACTAAACCACCTTCCAAATATTTTTACATGAAAAAAAAAAAAAAAAAACCTTCAATAGACTAAAGAGTAAAAAGGTTACGGGCCTCACATTCAGCAAAAAATAGGAAAGAATTAAAGTTTTCAATAAGAAAATATCCTTTCCCAAAAAGTGATCCCATGTGTCTAGGGGTGTTCACTAAATCGCACAAACTGTAAAAATCGCACCAAAATCACCCACAAAATGGCATAACTGCACCGCACCGCAAGTAACAATGCACTACACTGCATGGTGCAATGCAGATTGTGGTTTTATAATAAGAAAACCACACAAACCGCACCACATTGCACCCTCTCTATATATTAATATATTTATTTATTTTTAATATTGAATATATTATTAATAGTTTAATAACCCTAGTTTTCAAAAAATATATATAGTTTGATAACCCTAGCAAATGTTGACTAGAAAAGCCAACCAAAAAAAAAAAAAAAAAAGTAGCTCAATAGTTTAAAACTTGTCCCAAAATAAAGGGAAAAATTAGTTTTGAGCTAGGTAGGAGAAGCCTAAAATTTGAAATATATACCGACTTCAAACCGTATTTTATACACCGCATTGCACATGTGACGGCAAAAATGAGGTACAATATGGTTATGGTTTTGGCTAACTCTAAACCACTTCACACCGCACATGTGACTGCAAAAATAAGATGCGATACAGTTATGATTTTGGCTAAATCGCACCACAAAGTGTAGTGCTAATATTTTGTGGTGCTAATAATGGCCAAAAACCACACCACAAACACCCCTACGTGTGTCTAATGGCATTTGTGAATTGTGAGACATTTGTATGGCTATCATTTAGGATTTTGATTCTCTCACGTTCACAATTTCTTTTTTCTTTTTTCGCGTCTATTTTTATATATTAATTTATTGACATTTTTAAATGTAAATATTCTTATATCAACTATGAATACGTGGGGAAGGGAATGAAAATTAGCTTGAAACAATATTTTTCCTACTATGAAATAGCCTGTTGCTTGGGATGAGGTTGATGGTGGAGTATAATTCAAGTGGCAGGTCAAGGTAAGAAATGAACTTACATTATAGTCAACGAAATAAACTGTTACCTAGCGTGGGATGTCTGGTAGAGAAGTCAAGTCAAGTGAGAAACTGTTTAGTGTTCAAGTATTAAAAATTTGAAAAAGGTTAGAAATAACTTTGTCTACAATTTTTGCTATAATTTGCTGACATGACAAATCTTGAGCGATGGAATAAAGATAATGGGTCCACAATTTTACCATTCACAACTTACCATGTGAGTAACTTATAATAAAAGTTGTGATCCTAGTACTACTTTAAAATTTTAAAACATCAAGATGTAAATGAAATTATAACCGTAAACAAATAAAAAAGTAAACTACATCATTTCCGAATTCCAATTAATTCATTAAGTTGAGATTTGAGTGACAGTCGATTCCTTTGAGAAAAGTGATCAATACCACAACATTTACACTAAAAGTCAAAAATTGATATGAGAATTGGATATTATTTTTATCATTTTATCAAAGAGAAATTCTATATCTATAAAATTTTGATAATATTTTCACAATAAATTATAGGTGGTAAGTTATTATTAATTTTAAATTGAACTTACAACCACTTAAAATATATTGTAAAAATGTTGTGAACATAATATTTCTTTTATTGAAAGAGAGATCCCACTTCATTAACCAAAGTCATAGCCAATAGACTTGGGTTTATAATGTTGGATAGTCATCCACAAATTTTTGTGAATGGGAAAGCATGACAATGTTTGCATAGCCTATTTTGTCGGCAAATCTTGTGATTTTATTGAAAGTGAGATCCCACTTCATTAACCAAAGTCATAGCCAATAGACTTGGGTTTATAATGTTGGATAGTCATCCACAAATTTTTGTGAATGGGAAAGCATGACAATGTTTGCATAGCCTATTTTGTGGGCAAATCTTGTGATTTTATGTTATCATCAATCAATTTGCTGATGCAGTGCTTTCCCAAAAAAATAATAATAATAATAAGTGACAGAGCTATTCTTGGACTTTGGGGTGCCCTCGAATTTTATAATATATATAAAGAGTACTAATTTTAGCAATTTGGTTCAATAGAATTACATTTTTTTTTCCTTTAACAATATTATTAATCTTTTTAAAAGTTATAAAAAAATTTATAAATCTAAAATATTAAACAAAATTAACAAGCCTAAAAAAATTAGTCTAACAATAAAAATTACCAATAGCAAAACTTAAAAAAATTAAGTCTAATTAATCAATTTTACACAAAAAAACAATTCAGCGGTCAGCCCTTAAAAAATTTTTAAACAAAATAAATTTGCCCTTACCCAGTAATAGACGTACACCAAGTTCCATTTTCATAAATCATTATTGATAGTCTGTTAATACTAAATAAACGTTTATTTGGAATACCGTGACGATTTTTTTTTGTTTAATACTTTCGCTCTCACTTAATTAAATGAAAATAAAGTTAAATTATTAAACTTCAAACTTAGATGATACAATTTGTATTTTAACATTTCATTTATATATAACTTTTTGAAACTTTTTTTTAAATAACAGTATTTTTATCATATTTATTTTTGAACTTAATAAACCAATGAAGATAAACATTCCAAAACTGTTTATAATTTTTTTTTTCTTTTATTAATGATTGGGATTGACATCTAACGCTAAAAATATGTATCAAGAAATGACGACTTTTCAGGTTCACAGCCCGGAGAATGAGTCAGTTCACACCATCAAACATCTTGAGTCTTGACACCCAGTCAACACCAAAGATGACGTACAGACTAAATGGGCTAGGTTATTTATTAATAAATAAATAAAATTTCCTATCAAAAAAAAAAAAAATTCAAGAAGGAGAAATGTTAGGTTTATTTAATATTTACCTTTGCCTTTGGTGTTGGTGTTGGTAATATTGCTTTTTCACTGTTGCCATTTTCCTTAATAGTTAATATACAGTACGGACTACGGATCTCCATACTGATCCTCAATTTTTTTTTCCCTAGCTTTTTGCTTTAGGTTTTTTTTTTTTATGTGGGCATTTAGCACTAATGTAAATAAATGAGTTTAGCCAAGAATTCTGTAACTTAATTGATTAGTATGTTTTAGTGATTCTAATGAAGATATCTATTGTTTAAATCATTCTTTCTACAACTGTCAAATTATTAAAATAATCATTGGTTAAAAAAAAAAAAAAAAAAAAAAAAGAAGAAGATGGTTTCGTTTCATTTTGCATCTCATAAAGTCAATGGTGTCAAACTCTCAATTAATTTATGAAGATATGTCGTTAATCTTTATCATGAAAAAGCCTGTTTCCTGGAATGAGGTTGAGGGTGGAGAATAGGTGAAGTAGCGGGTCAGGGTAAGAAATGAAATGAGAAATATTAGTGTTAATGAATTAGACTGGTACTTTGTGAGAGAGTGACAGCAGGAAAAATAAGTCAAGTTTTACATAACTGCGGGATGGGAACGAAATTGTGGGAATTAAAACTTAAACAAATAGTAAAATATGAACATCATTTCCAATCGGTCTGTTAAGTTAAGCACCAGTGGATTTTTTCTTTTATTTTTTAGATACAATAGAATTTTAAACTTATAGCGTTCATTCCACAATGATTACTCTTATCATCAAACTAAGTTACCAATCAATTTTTTATATAAACTGGACTTGAATTCCAAATATCTTATTAAATGACAAAAAACTTTACCAATTAATCTAACTGAAATCCACATTCCCCTTTGAGGAAAGTAATGCTATCGCATCAATTTATAAACTTTTTTATGTTTCTAATAAAAAGTTTATAAATTGATGTGATAATAAATATAATTAGTTTTACTTCAATAAAGATAATAAATGAATATTTTTGTAATTGATAACACATCAATTTATAAGACTTAGCATACTCACATAAATGGGTGTATAATAAAAAAATAAGTGCAAAATTTACACTACTTTACCTAAAAATGACCCACATCAATCCGTGTATAATTATGTAAATTTACAAGTTTATTATTGTAACTGTATAAATTTACATTGACACTATTTATTTTACATTTAGATTTTTATTCTTTATTTACGCGTCCCGAGAATAAATTAATCAAGTAGATGGTGGTTGATGTGTATGAAGATAGAGAAACAATTAAAAAAAATTAAAAAATTAATATTTTAATAAAATGTATTATAAAATAGATAATCTGATATAGAATGTTTTAAAAAGTGAGTAAAAAAAAAAAAGAATTCTTATGTTAAAATAGAATTTTTTTTTTTTTTAAATTACATTAACCAATGCTAATGTTCTTACGTATTTGTATTATTTACATCACTCTTTTACTATCTCATCTCGAGATTAAAGTCATAGCCAATAGACTTGGGTTTGTTGGAAGTCATCCACTAATTTTTCTGAATCGAAAAGAATGAGCCGTGAAAATGTTTGCATAATCTATTTGTCAACAAAACTTGTGCTATTAGTGTTATCATCAATGACAGCTGATTGAGTCCGCTAAGTCTGTTGTCTCTTGGTTTAAAATTTTCCATCGTTCCGGTAGCAAATTTGTTTGTCATATTTGGTTTTTTAATAAATTTATTTTATTTAGCCCAAAATGTAAAAAGGCTCCTGTGTTATCGATTATGCATGTAATCTTAACCTTTAAGATTTAAAAATTATCCCATTTAACCTCATCTTAGTTTTTGTTAACTATAGGAGCATCAGTATTCGGAGTTGTAAAACTCTAGATATGCTAAAATTTAGCATCAAAGTAAAACTTACATTACCCAAACTTGTAAATTTTAAAAGTAAATCTAAAAAAATTTACAATTATATTACAGTACTATCCCAAATATATGATGATACTGTAACAATATCCCAAATCTCGTATAATATTTTTTATTCCAAAATATCTGCTTCTTTATCTCTCTTCAGTGTCTCATCTTCTCTCCCTCTCTCCAAAACGCTCCAAGCCCTTCTCTCTCTAGCTCACAATGGTGGCTCTTTTATGGCGTGGGCATGGGTCCAGCGTGGGTCAAGTGGCGGCGTGGGTCGTGGGTCTAGCGGCGTAATCTTTTCATCTCCGATGATGGGCTACTCAAGCTCACCGATGATGAGTTCCTCAAGCTTGCCGATGACTGGGATTTGTGCTCAAGGTCGCCGATGATTTTTTTGCTTTTAATGGGTTATTGTTTTTTAGTGTTTAATTTGATTTCTGGAGCACTTTTGATTTTAAGATTGAGTTTTTGCTTAATAGGTTGATTGGTTTTTGTTTAAATATTTAATTTAGCTACTTGAAAGTTTAGATTTTAGGCAATGAGGTAGTGGTGGTTTGTTTGAGTTTGGTAGCTTTTTTGGGTTTGTTCGTGGTGGTGATGGTGGGAGTAGGTGGTTGCAGTGGCAGGGGAAGAGAGACGAGAGCGATGGGAAAGAGTAGAGATGATCTTGGGTTATATTATTTTATTGTATAATTATATTAATTTAATGTATTGTATGTGTTAAATGACATTATTATTAGCAAACGCAATGTGTTATATCATGTTGTGTATGCTAGAGTGGATGTGAAAGATGAAGCATAGAATAGGAACACTGAGAACACGAGGGTTACGTGGTTCAGCCTTGTCGGCCTACATCCACGGAGGAATCCCTTAAGGGCTACATCTTTATTGTATAAGATTGTAGTACAATAACCTTGTATTACAATGAACCCTAACATGAGTATATATAGGCGACTAAACCTTAGACTACTAGTACAAGCAGGAATGGGCTTGGGCCTATTACATTGGGCTAATATGTCTAATATATATCTCTAACACCCTCCCTCAAACTCAAGGCGGAAGTTGGATGAAGGCTTGAGGTTGGATAAGCATGAGAAGATCACTTGGAGATGCCTTGAAGAATTCCTTTGAAGAAACCACAATGAAGAAAGTGCCAATTGACCAATTTCGGAGCTTCAAATGAAGAAACGGAGTCCAAAATCGGAATCTACGCGAAAAACTGAGCAAGATAGGCTTTGTTGGAAAATTTTGACTTTGGTCAAAAGTCAAAAGTCAACGAAGTCAAAAAGTCAACTGGTCCAGTGTCAAAGTCAGCGGATACTGGACCGGGTCGGTTCGGGGTTTCCAGGTCGATCACAGATCAGCAGCGAGCCGCTGACATCATCCTATGACGTGTCGCTGACGTGGACTAGGCTTACGTGTCATGCTGACGTGGAGTGATGATGTCATACCGTGACGTCAGATGACATCAGCAGGACGTCTTCGGCGCGTGTCAGCGTGTACCGGCGCGTGGTGGCGAGACAGAAACCCTGGCGGCGCGTGTAAGCGCGTGTGACTTCAGATGAGTACCGGACTTTCAGTTTTCGTAGATCGGCAGACGAAGAGGCCGACAGGGCGGTGTGTGTGCTCAGAAGACCATCTGGAACTCAGGAATCTATGACGGCGCGTGGGATATTTTCCGGAGAAAACCACGGCGCGTGGAGGCGCGTGTTAAGGTTTCGGCCCACCGGATTTCTGGGGTTTTGTCGCGGGAGGTCGTGGAGCACGTCTGTTGTGTTGGTTTCGTCAGGCGGAGCTTGGAGTTGCGCAAATCTGATAAGTTAAGTCACGGTTCGCTTGGTTGGAGATTTTGATATAGCACAGAGCCAAGGCGGCTGCGTGATGCCGTGGAGTCTAGATCCCATAGGCAAGCATGTGTGACTTTAGATGATGATGTGCACGTGATGATTTTCTTTGTTTGTTTGAGGCCAAGAACGAAGTTTGGCTCTGATACCATGTTAAATGACATTATTATTAGCAAACGCAATGTGTTATATCATGTTGTGTATGCTAGAGTGGATGTGAAAGATGAAGCATAGAATAGGAACACTGAGAACACGAGGGTTACGTGGTTCAGCCTTGTCGGCCTACATCCACGGAGGAATCCCTTAAGGGCTACATCTTTATTGTATAAGATTGTAGTACAATAACCTTGTGTTACAATGAACCCTAACATGAGTATATATAGACGACTAAACCTTAGACTACTAGTACAAGCAGGAATGGGCTTGGGCCTATTACATTGGGCTAATATGTCTAATATATATCTCTAACAGTATGGTAAAATAAAAGTTAGAATGTTGAGTGTATTGTAAAATTTTATTATATAATAGAAAAAGTAAATTTTGAAATGATAAAATGAAGTAATTTTTAGAAACTAGATGTGAATGCTCTAACTAACCAAAAAAATTGGTTACGTAATGTGCACATGATCACTTTATTATAAAAGAACAAATATTATTTTTAAATAAATACGTGTACAATACATGATAATTTTATATCAATTATAACTAACAGAATTGAGACGGCAATGTGCACATGATCACTTTATTATAAAAGAACAAATATTATTTTTAAATAAATACGTGTACAATACATGATAATTTTATATCAATTATAACTAACAGAATTGAGACGGACAATTAACTTGGACAATTATTAAACCCTCTATGGTCAATAACTAATAGACTTTTATTTATGTATAATTTTTTTTTATATTAAACTTTTTTTTTTTCAAAAACATTTAATTTGTTTCATTTATGAGTAATTTTTTAATTAAAATTTTACTTTTTTAGTATAACTGTATTTTTATCAATTTTTTTTTAAAGCTTAATAAATCATTGAAAATAAACGTTCCAAGACGAGCACTAAACCACCTTCTAAAAATTTTTACATGAAAAAAACAGAAAAAAAAAATTTTTTTCTTGAATAGAATAAAAAGTAAAAAGGTTTTGTGTCCCAACTCCCAACTGTAGCTAAAAATAGGAAAGAATTAAAAAAAAAAATTTTGAGTAAGAAAAGATCCTTTCCCAAAAAGTAATCTCACATGTCTAATGGTATTTGTGAATTGTGATACACTTTTTTTAAGGACAAAACTTAGGTACAATCATGGTTTTAAAAATTGGTACAATGAAAAAATCGAAAAATAGACTGGTTATCGATTTTCTTTTAAAAACTGGTACGATAAAAAAATCGAAAAATAGACTGGTTATTGATTTTCTGGTCGGACGGTCCGACTAATAGTCGAACCGATGATGTCATTAATATTTAATTAATCATTTTTAAATTATTAAAATAAGTTTACAACTGATTATGTTTAGTTAAAAAAAATATAGATACTTTTATCTAATTTTTCACATATTATTAAGAATATTAAAAAAAATGTAACTAAATATTAATATTATATAGTAATTATTCTTAAACCATTGAGATAATAATCCTCCAATAAAACCAAAAATTGGTTCACAATTTCATTATATCCAAAACTAAATGTTTTTGTGGGGGCCAGCAAGTCAGACAGCCCGGCCCACTTCGTTCCAGGATCGAAGGCCCGAGCCGAGGAGGCGTTCATGGTCCGAGGATGAAAGCAAGAAGCCCATGAACCCAATAAGCCATGCCGAGGACCACTCCATCCTCAGACATCCGACACCATTATGTAAACAAGCAACACGCCATGGAGGGAGCCTTCTTGACTATTCAAAGAGCCGGGAGCTGGTACCACGCGCCAGCAATGAAAGCATGGTGGAGGAGCAAGTTCAGGACGAGCTGTCACCTCCACATTAAATGCCCTCAACTAACGTCCTGGTCGCATTAATGAGGAGAGGACTCCACAACAGTGCAACCTTGGTTGCTGCAACCCACTGAGAGAATGGGAAGGTGGCTGATGGGATAGGCACTCGAGTAATGGCCTAATTCCTCAACAAATGTAGGGTTAGGATCGATTGGGAGAGGGGTATATAATGTAAGGAACCCCTCCTGAAGGAGGGGAGAGAGAAAATAATCTAAGAAATACGGTAGCAACCTGGTATCTCTGAGAAAACTTTGTAATCAGTCTTCAAAGAAATTATAAGAACTCCAAGCCTTGGAGAGCACGTCCGAGTAGCATTATTATTCATCCCAATTCACGTTCAGGTTATCTAATCCACATGCAACCGTGCATGGTCGTTGCACTTCTCATTAACGCCTAGTTCTTGAGCCTATTCTCTATAAATTCATTGCGGGGAAACACTGGGCTTGGGTCCACTCCCTCAAACCCAGTCCCTACAATTTTAAATAAAGAAAATTTAATGTTCATTTGGTAATATCATAAGAATTAAGAGTGAATAAATGGATTTAATAAATCTTTCCCAAAAATTAATAGGATTTATGGTTTTTCCTTTAATAAAGATGAATGTATCAAATTCAAGAAAAGAAAAGAAAAGAGACAATGTGGAATTGTAAAAGATGGTCAACTATCCAATAATTAAAACCTAACTCACCATACCCTTTTTTTTTTTTAAGAAAAGCTCACCCTACTTTATTACACCACAAATACACACATATGTTTCTAAAAAAAGAAAAAAAAATACAAACATATTCTCCCTTGACTCCACCGAAATATGCACTCCCAAAAAACAAGTTTCAAACTTCAATATAATTTATTAAATGCTCTATCACCAATCCTTGATTCTCTCCAATATTAATGAGTAATATTTTGGAATAATTTGAATTATTTAGTTATTTACTCGTCAGTTAAGGAAGACTAGAAGGAGGGTATTTATTAAAACTTTCCTTTTAATTTTATTTGACCAATGAGATTGATTTTACTTGTGCCAAATTAAAGAGATGAAGGAGGTTACAGTTCACTACCCAACAAAACAAATAGTCAAATACAACAAAAAAATATCCATCAACCTAAGGCTCCGCTTGGGAGTTCATAAGGGAGGGGAATGGAATGGAATGATCATAAGGGAATGGAAAAGAATGGAATTGAATGTATTTAAGTAAGGGAAAAGAATGGAATGGAATAGAATGGAATTAAATAACATTGATTGGATGTCTTAAAACAAAGGAATGAAAATGAATGGAATTTAAGTAATCTTGTTTTGGAGCAGCATTGAGGGAATGAAATGGAATCATTTTATGACAATATTACTATTAGACCCATATTTTAAAATAAAGAGTTGAATATATAGGGGTATTTTGGGAGTTTTAATAAAAAAAATCATTAAACCTAATTTCATTCCCTCTCATTCCTCCTAATTTCGGAGGGAATGAAAATTTGAGGTTTTAAGGGAATAGAGAGGAATGAGTGTTCCCTCCTACCCATTCCATTCCCTCCCACTTAAACTCCCAAATAAGGGAATGGACTTTCCATTCCCTCCATTAAAACTCTCAAACAAGGGAGTGAAAGAATATTCTAAAATGATTTTTTTCCTTCCTTTCCATTCTATTTCATTCCCTCTTCCCAAGCGAGGCCTAAATGTCTCTACTCTCTAGTCTCCACGGTTTCACCTCTTTGGCTCTCTTAGGCTCCGTTTGGGAGTTCATAAGGGAATAGAATGGAATGTATTTAAGTAAGAGAAATGAATGGAAAATAATGGAATGAAATGAAATTAAGTAACATTGATTGGATGTTTTAAAATAAATGAATGAAAATGAATAGAATGTAAGTAATCTAGTTTGGGAGCAACATGGAGGGAATGGAATGGAATCATTTTATGACAATATTACTATTAGACCCCTACTTTAAAATAAAGAGTTGAATATACAAGGATATTTTAGGAGTTTTAGTAAAAACATCATTAAATCTAATTCAATTCCCTTCCATTTAGGGGTGTTCATCAAACCGCACAAACCGCAAAAACCGCACCAAAACCGCCCGCAAAATGGCATAACCACACCGCACCACAAGTAATAGTGCACTGCACCGCACCACACCGCATGGTGCAGTGCGGTTTGCGGTTTTATAATAAGAAAACCGCACAAACTGCACCGCACCGCACCCTCTCTATATATTAATATATTTATTTATTTTTAATATTAAATATATTATTAATAGTTTAATAACCCTAGTTTCCAAAAAAAAAAAAAAAAGTTTAGTAACCCTAACAAGTGTTGACTAGAAAAGCCAACCCAAAATAAAGAAAAAATAGCTCAATAATTTAAAACTTGGTCCAAAAAAAGAGAAAAATTAGTTTTGGGTTGAGTAGGAAAAACCCAAAATTTGAAAAATATACCGATTTCAAACCGCATCTTATACATAGTATTGCACATGTGACCGCAAAAATGAGGTGCGGTACGGTTATGGTTTTGGCTAAACTCTAAACCGCACCACACCGCACCGCACCGCATATGTAACAGCAAAAATAAGGTGCGGTGTAGTTATGGTTTTAACTAAACCGCACCGCAAAGTGCGGTGCTAAAAATGGCCCAAAACCGCACCGCGAACACCCCTACTTCCATTCCTCCCAATTTTGGGGGGAATGAAAATTTGAAGTTTTGAGGGAATAAAGAGAAATGAGAATTCCCTTTTACCCATTCTATTCCCTCCTACTTAAACTCCCAAACAAGGGAATGAGCTTTCTATTCCCTCCATTAAAACTCTCAAACAAGGGAATGGAAAAATATTCTAAAACGATTCTTTTCATTCATTTCCATTCTATTACATTCCCTCCTTCCAAACAAAACCTCAATCTCTCTACCTAGCGTACTCTCTCTCTCATTCTTTCTAAAAGACTAAAACACAGCATGCCTCAAACTGAAACATCCCCATAAAAAATTTTACAAAGCACTACTAAGTTCCAGATCTAGAAAAAAACAAGCAACATTTTGTTGCCTCCCTTCATTGCGTCCTAAGTTCCAAATTTGAGAAAAAACAGAGAGTAATATTTTTGCAAAATAACACCATTCTAGAGCACCTTCACAAAATCTACAAAATCGGTTTAACTGTACCGGTTTTCGGTTATTTTAGTTAAACTAAAGGTTCCCGGGTTTTGGATGATTTTTGGTTTTTATCCATAACCGAACCGAATAAATGGCCAGTTCCCGATTAAATCGATCAGACCAGCCGGTCCGGTCCAATTTTTAAAACCATGGGTACAGTACCTTAAGTGCTGTTACTTAGATTCTCCTCTTAAGATTTAGTCATGTGGTTACTTAACTAAAACATACACTTTCATTTCATGAAAAAAAAATCCACATGGCAGATTCTTAACAGAGGAACCTAAAAAACAGCACATTTCTAGAACTGAATCAATAATTATTCATACTAAGACAACGGGGTGGGTAAGTTTACTGCCACCTTAAGCCAAAGGGTGAAGTACTGTACCTAAGTCTTGCTCTTTTTTCAATATCACTCATAACTCAATTTTCATAACTCTATTTTTTTCACTCACTCCAGATATAACTTGTTTAACTCAAATTTTTGCATAAAGTGGTGGGGCTCTTTTCTCTTCTCTATAACTCACACAAAGTGATTTGACCATACATAGCTGTGGCCCCACCAAGGTTGAGTATTTACAAGAGTGCCATTGAAATTCATAATTCAAAAATATCGGAATTATGTTTTCAGTTTCCATAACTCAAACTCAAAATTTTGAGTTTAAAGTTATAGAAACTCAACTAAAAAATCAATCCAAACAAGTTGAGTTTTAACTCCACATTTTTTTTTTTTTTTTTGCTGAATAGCTCCACATTTTTTGAGTTTTGAGTGATGAAAACCGAGTTATAAACTCAATTTTTATCGATCCAAGCACCCTTTTACATTTTGATTCTCTCACGTTCACAATTTCATATTTTTTTTCACATCTTTTTTTATATATTAATTTATTGACGTTTTTTAAATGTGAATATTCTTATATCAATTATGAATACGTGTGAAAGGGAATGAAAATTAGCTTGAAACAATATTTTTCCAATCATGAAATAGCCTGTTGCTTGGGAGTTGGGATGAGGTTGATGGTGGAGAATAATTCAAGTGGCAGGTCAAGGTGACATTATAGAAACTCAACTAAAAAATCAATCCAAACAAGTTGAGTTTCAACTCCACTTTTTTTTTTTTTTTTTTTTTGGCTGAATAGCTCCATATTTTTTGAGCGATGAAAACCGAGTTATATAACTCAATTTTCATCGATCCAAGCACCCTTTTACATTTTGATTCTCTCACGTTCACAATTTCATATTTTTTTTTCACATATTTTTTTATATATTAATTTATTGACGTTTTTTAAATGTGAATATTCTTATATCAATTATGAATACGTGTGAAAGGGAATGAAAATTAGCTTGAAACAATATTTTTTCAAACATGAAATAGCCTGTTGCTTGGGAGTTGGGATGAGGTTGATGGTGGAGAATAATTCAAGTGGCAGGTCAAGGTAAGAAATGAACTGACATTATAGTCAATGAAATAGACGGTTACTTAGCGTGGGATTTATGGTAGGGCAATCAAGTCAAGTGGGAACCTGTTTGCATATTAAAAATTTGGGAAATGTTAGCATCATAACTTTTGTCACCACTTGTTCATGTGGTAAATCACGAAGATAGAGTAAAAATGGTGGGTTGGCCACATGTGGCAAAAATTGTAATCTTGACATTACTCTAAAAATTTAAAACCACAAGATGTAAATGAAATTGTAAACTTAAACAAATAAAATAGTAAACTACATCATTTCCCAATTCCAATAGATCCGTATAGATAGTTGAGTGATAATCGATTCCTTTGAGAGAAGTGATCAATACCACAGAATTTACACTAAAAATCAAAAATTGATATGAGAATTGGATATTATTGGTATCATTTTAACAAAAGAGAAGTTTTACTTCTACAATATTTTAACAACAAATTATAGGTGGTAAGTTGTTATTAATTTTAAATTGAACTTACAACTAAAAGTACTTTTTTGCTCACTAATAAAAACCCGTAACAACATGTCACTTAGAATTTATTGTGAACATAAAATTTCTCTTAATAAAATAATAATGAAAGAGAAATCACACTTCATTAACCAAAGCCATAGCCAAAAGACTTGAGAGATCACACTTCATTGATCGAAGCCCTAGCCAATAGACATTGGTTTATAATGTTGGAAAGTCATCCACAAATTTGTGTGAAGGGGAAAGCATGACACGTGACATAATATATGACAATGTTTGTGTAGTCTATTTTGTCCATGGTTTTAAAAATCGAACAAGATCGGCCAGTCCGACTGGTTCAACTAAGAATCAAATACCAATCCGATCCAATAAAAATGCCCAAAACATATAAAAACTAGGAATCGGATGCAAATCTAGTTTTGCTCGTAGTCTGATTTTCAAAACCATGATTTTGTCAACAAAATCTTGTTGTGTTATATTATCATCAATCAATGCTGATGAAGTAAGGAAGGTAGCTATTCTCGGACTTTGGGGCCCTAGGGTACTAATTTTAGTAATTTGGTTCAATAAAATTACACTTACCCCCCTTAACAATATCATTGATCCTTTTAAATGCCATAATAAAAATTTATAGATCTAAAATAAAACAAAATAAAAAAGTCTAAAAAAATTAGTCCAACAACAAAAATTACCAATAGTAAAGCTAAAAAAATTAAATCTAATTAACTAATTTTACCTAAAACCAACAACTCAGTCCTTTAAAAAATTTTAAACAAAATATTTTTGCGCTTACCTAGCAATAGACGCACGCATCAAAGACACACGCAAAGTTCTCTTTTCATAAATGATTGTTGATGTTTGTTAATACTAAATAGATATTTATTTGGAATTTCATAACATTTTTTTTTATATACTTTTTGTGGGGGGTAAAAGCCCAGATCTACCAATTGGGCCTGGAGCCCTGTTTTTTAGATTACTTTATGTCCGAAGAGTAATAATGGGCTGGGATAGAGTTCACTTGAGGGCAACGAACCCAAAGATGGCGGAAGAGTACAATCTGAAGAGATCACCCTTTGTCCAAGGAGGTTTTACTCTTCGGATACGAATAGTTCTGATCAAACAGACGTACAGAAAGCCCAAATGCCCTTCCTAGCAATCTTGGTGACAAAGGTAAGCTCTGGGCATTCCTGGGAATGATAAGGATGAAGAAATATCTCAAGGAAAAGCTGCCACCACCGCATTTAATGCCCTGTAGCAACTTTTCTGACCGCATTTATGTGGAGAAGACCTCTGAACAGTGCAACCCCAACTACTGCCACTCCCAAAAAGCTAGAGAAGATGCTTGATGTCACCTACACTCAAGTATGTTAGCAGATGGAAGACAAGTGGACGATTGGGATGATTAGAAAAGAGGCTATATAAAGAAGAAGAGCTCTTGATAGAAGGGGATCAAAAAAAAAAAAAGAACAAGAAATATCATTACTGTAGCTCTGGAACCTGTAACCTAAGTTCATTCAATAAAATTCCTCTTCAGACGTCAAGTCTACCATGGTTTTTACGTGATTGCATGTTAGATTATTTGCCCATACTATAACCAACTCTTGTTTAACTCATATCCGGCCCAGTTCTATTACCCACGCTCTACAAATTTATTGTCTTGGGTTCATTGGGCTCATACTCCATACCTTGTGGGCTTGGACTACCAAAAATTGACCCTACAATTGGCGCCGTC
Organism: Quercus ilex subsp. ballota; assembly: GCA_032727855.1. NCBI lineage: Eukaryota > Viridiplantae > Streptophyta > Magnoliopsida > Fagales > Fagaceae > Quercus > Quercus ilex. Next base: position 3,780,897 of record CM064909.1, read on the forward strand.
TGTGGGGAGAGCTTGTGCATGGGTGAAAACAACCGTTGGTGATGACAGAACGAAGTCAACAACAAGCAGAATCTAGGGCATCCCAACACACTGACCCTTTTCTTAACTTGGAAAGAGGGCAGGATCGTGAGGGTAGTGTGCACACTGTGCATACTGGCCAAAGCCAGTCACACGGCGGAAGTCACGTGTCCCATGCAGAGGAGAATCGGGGCTTGCAATTGGAAGTCAAAAAACTGAAGAGGGAGCTGCGCCATGCAAAAAGGAAATGGATTTCCTCGTATTTTGATGACGATTCCGACGACGAGCAGGACGTCACTTATCAGCAAAAATCTCGGATACCGGCCAGTGAATCCTTTTCCTACGAAGAAGAGCCTCATTGCAAAAAGCGATCTAGAAGTCCATCACGCCGAGGCGTAGGGAATGATGCTATGAGCAGGGCCTTGAATCAGATCTCTCGGTCACCTTTTACCCGAAGAATTGAGGAGGCAAGACTTCCTCGGCGTTTTAACCAGCCAACGTTTACCATTTACAATGGTAAAACGGAACCCGTGGAGCACGTGAGTCATTTTAACCAAAGGATGGCTGTCTACTCCAAGGACGAAGCTCTGATGTGTAAGGTTTTCCCTTCCAGTCTTGGGCCGGTTGCCATGAGGTGGTTTGACGGTCTGAAGGCAGACTCCATTAACTCCTTCAAAGAACTTACTCAAGCATTTAGCTCCCGTTTTGTCACCTGCCGAAGAGTGGCTAGGCCCTTGTCTTCACTACTATCCTTGACCATGCAAGAAGGTGAGACCTTGAAGGCATATTCGGATAGATACTGGAAGATGTTCAATGATATGGAGGGCAACTCTGATGCGATGGCCCTCAGCACATTCAAGGTCGGCCTCCCTACTGACCATGGTTTGAGAACATCCTTATCTGGCAAACCAGTCACAAGCATGCGTCAACTTATGGACCGTATAGAAAAGTATAAAAGAGTTGAAAAGGATCAACAACAAGGGAAGGGAAAAGATAAAGCAATCCCCCAGGAGAGGAGAGATTTTTGTTCGGATCGATACAATAGCAGTAAACCGTGCAGAGATTTCGCTGGACAATCAGGATCAACCAATCCTCAAGCGGTCAATACTGTATTTAAAGAGCCGGTGCACCAAGTTTTGGAAAAGATTAAAAACGAGCCATTTTTTAGGTGGACGAATAAGATGGTAGGAAACCCCGAGAGACGTAATCATAATCTCTACTGCCAGTACCATCAAGACCATGGGCACACCACGGAAGATTGTAGGAGTCTGTGGGATCACTTGGACCAACTGGTTCATGATGGTAGACTAAGACACCTTTTACACCCCTCCAGCGGCCGAGGAGGGCAGATGGGCTCCGAGCCACGAAGAGATGACCCTTCAAAGCCGCCACTGGGAACTATTAACGTCGTCTTCGCCGCTCCGGGGAGGACAGGGTCCTGGCCGTTGAAAGTTATGTTGGTAGGCCGACCACCAGTAGGAGATATAGGCAGAGTTTCGAAGAGGGCTAAGTCGGGCGCCCCGCTTGTTATAGGGTTCTCAGACGAAGACATGACTAGCACCATCCAACCCCATGATGATGCATTGGTTATCACCCTCAGAATTGGAGGGTACGATGTGAAGAGGGTGATGGTGGACCAGGGAAGCGCTGTAGAGATAATGTACCCCGACCTCTACAAGGGGCTAGGCCTGAAACCCCAGGACCTCATACCATACAACTCCCCCCTCGTGAGTTTTGAAGGGAGGGCTGTCACCCCAAAAGGCCAGATACGCTTACCTGTGCAAACCGGGGCCGAAGTGGTAGAGGTGGATTTTATTATTGTGGATGTGTATTCGCCTTATACGGCAATCGTGGCCAGACCTTGGCTTCATACACTAAGGGCTGTTTCCTCTACTTTGCATCAGAAGGTCATATACCCATCTGAAGGGCAAGTTCATGAGATCCGAAGAGACCAATCCGTGGCCTGACAGTGCCTAGTGGCTGCCATCCAACACGAGCCCGAAACCGAGTCTTCATCCAGAGCCGAAAGGGGTTTATAGCAGTTAAAATCTCGGGAATTTCCCGTCGAAGGTTTAGACGAAGGCACCCGATGTGAAAATTTAACGAAAGTGGTTATTGGAGATGATCCTAATAAGTTCTTCCAAGTCGGATCACAGCTACCTCTTCAAGAGAGGGAAGAGTTAATAGAGTTCCTCAAGCGAAATCTTGATGTATTTGCCTGGAGCGTTTACGAAGCCCCAGGGGTGGACCCGGAATTCATATGTCACCATTTGAAGGTAAACCCGTTGATCACCCCGAAGAAACAGCCTCCTCGGCGCCCATCCAAGGAGCATGCTGATGAGGTAAGAGAAGAAGTAGCGAAGTTCAAACAAGCCGGAGCTATTAAGGAAGTTTTTTATCCTGAGTGGCTGGCAACTACCGTGGTGGTAAAGAAGAAGAGTGGGAAGTGGCGAGTGTGCGTGGACTTTACTGATTTGAATAAGGCTTGCCCCAAAGATCCCTTCCCTATGCCGAAAATTGACCAACTGGTGGATGCCACCGTCGGCCATCCTAGGATGAGCTTCCTGGATGCCTTCCAAGGCTACCACCAGATACCACTAGCTTTGGACGATCAGGAGAAAACTGCTTTTGTCACCCCCATTGGTAACTACTACTATAAGGTAATGCCATTTGGCTTAAAGAACGCGGGGTCTACCTATCAGAGGATGATGACGAGGATGTTCGAGGCACAGCTGGGTAAAAATATCGAGGTCTACATAGATGACATGGTAATAAAGAGTAAGGTTGTTGCTGAGCATGTAAAGGACCTGGAAAGTACCTTTGAGGTACTAAGGAATTACAAGCTGCGCCTGAATGCGTCCAAGTGTTCATTCGGGTTAGGATCCGACAAGTTCTTGGGATACATGGTGACCCACAGAGGAATTGAGGTTAACCCCGACCAGATAAAGGTCATCAACGATTTACAAGCTCCTCGGAATCCCAAGGAGGTTCAGAAACTAACTGGGATGACCGCTGCCCTGAATCGATTCATCTCTAGATCAGCAGACAGGTGTCGGCCCTTTTTCTCTCTGCTCAACAAGTGGAAGGGATTCGAATGGACTGAAGAGTGTGCTTTGGCTTTTCAGCAGCTCAAAGATTATTTAGCTCGGCCACCAATCATGTCTAGACCTGAGCCAGACGAGGTATTGTTCACCTACATCGCTGTAGCTACCTGTGCAGTGAGCTTGGTGTTGATACGATCAGACTGCGGTGTGCAAAGACCAGTTTATTACGTAAGCAAGTCACTGCATGAGGCCGAGATCCGTTACTTGCCTCTGGAGAAGGCTATCCTAGCAGTGGTACTTGGCACGCGGAAGCTACCTCATTACTTCCAGGCCCATACTGTCATTGTCCTCACTCAACTCCCACTCAGGGCCATACTCCGAAGCGCCGATTACACTGGGCGGATTGCCAAGTGGGGTACGATCTTAGGGGCTTTCGACATCAAATATATGCCCCGCACATCGGTCAAAGGCCAGGTCCTTGCGGATTTAGTGGCTGAGTTCACGAAGCCTCAACTAGAAGAAGTAATGCCCATGTCGGACATGGATAAAAAATCAGTTGGCATGATTTCTCAGCAAGACCCCTCTCGTTGGGAAGTGTATGTAGACGGTGCTGCAAATCAAAAAGGTTCTGGAGTGGGGCTAGTGTTGATATCCCCTGAAAGAATAATTATCGAAAAGTCGTTAAGGTTGGACTTCTCGGCAACGAACAATGAGGCGGAGTATGAAGCCCTGCTGACGGGAATGGCCATGGTCCGAAAAATGGGAGGAAAGTCTGTGGAATTGTTCTCGGACTCAAGGTTAGTCGTGGGTCAAGTACAAGGGGAGTTCGAGGCGAAAGACAAAAGAATGCAGGGGTACCTGAGTCGAGTTAAATGTCTGCAATCGGAATTCGACTCTTTTAGTTTGCTGCACATCCCCAGAAGTGGTAACGCACATGCCGACTCTTTGGCCACGCTTGTTACCTCCTCGGTGCAAAATTTGCCTAGAGTTATTCTCGTTGAGGACTTGCATAGACCTACAGAAACAAAAAAGGATGTAATTCAGGTTCATCAAGTTAGGACTGGACCCTGCTGGATGGACCCCATAGTTAAATTCTTGAAAGAAGACATCTTGCTTGAAGAAAGAGAGGAAGCTGATAAAATTCGAAGGAAGGCGACCAGGTTCTGGCTATCCGAAGACCAGAGATTGTATAAACGCTCCTATTCAGGACCATATTTACTATGCATGCATCCTGAATCGGCCGAGCTATTGCTAGAAGAATTACATGAAGGAATATGTGGAAGCCATGCGGGAGGAAGGTCTTTGGCTCATCGGGCTATTACTCAAGGCTATTGGTGGCCGAACATGCAGAAAGAAGCCCACGAGTATGTTAAAAAGTGTGATCAATGTCAGCGCTTCGCCCCAAACATTCACCAACCAAGGGGAACTCTCAATCCGTTATCTAACCCATGGCCTTTTGCCCAATGGGGCTTGGATATTATGGGACCATTCCCTAAAGCTGCGGGAAACAAGAAGTACCTTCTGGTCGGTAAAAACTATTTCACCAAGTGGGTCGAAGCAGAGCCGCTAGCCAATATCAGAGACGTTGACATTCAAAAGTTTGTGTGGAAGAACATTGTCACTCGGTTTGGAGTTCCTCACACTCTTATCTCGGACAATGGCCTACAATTCGATAGCAAAGCATTCAGGAATTATTGTAGCGAGCTGGGGATCATAAATAGATACTCCACGCCTGCCTATCCCCAGGGTAATGGGCAAGCAGAAGCAGTCAACAAGGTCATAGTGAATGGCTTGAAGAAAAGGCTAGATGACGCGAAGGGCAAATGGGTAGAAGAACTGCCACATGTGCTTTGGGCTTACAGAACTACGCCTCGCAGGTCTACCGGGAAGACCCCCTTCTCAATGACCTATGGGGCTGAGGCTGTCATTCCTTTGGAAACCGGGTTCCCAACATTAAAAACTAGCTCGTTCAGTTCGACCAGCAACAACGAGCAGCTAGAGAGGGGTCTGGATCTGATTGAGGAAAGGAGGAAAAGTGCAATGGTTCGACTGGCACATTACCAGCAAAAGCTCAGGCAGGGTTACGACGCTAACGTAAAGCTAAGGCCACTAGAACCTGACGATCTGGTGCTGAGGAAAGTTGTGGGTACTGCAAAGAACCCAGCTTGGGGAAAGCTAGGACCCAATTGGGAAGGGCCGTATCGCATTACTTCAGGGGCTGGCATTGGGGCGTATTTCTTAGAAGACTTAGATAGTCATGTAATACCACGCCCTTGGAATGTAAATAACTTTAAAAGGTACTATTATTAATCAAACGTTCTCTCCAATTAATATGCTGATTCTGTATATATTACTGTTCCTTAAGTGTTTAAACTTAAATCCAATCATGTCTGTAGTCCTCGGACCAGATGATTTGGGTTAGTTAACACTGTTGTTGTTCCTTTAATGTTTAAACTTAAATCCAATCATGCCTGTAGTCCTTGAACCAGATGATTTGGGTTAGTTAACACTGTTGCTGTTCCTTAAGTGTTTAAACTTAAATCCAATCATGCCTGTAGTTTTCGGACCAGATGATTTGGGTTAGTTAACACTGTTACTGTTCCTTTAGTGCTTAAACTTAAATCCAATCATGCCTGTAGTCCTCGGACCAGATGATTTGGGTTAGTTAACACTGTTACTGTTCCTTTAGTGTTTAAACTTAAATCCAATCATGCCTGTAGTCCTCGGACCAGATAATTTGGGTTAGTTAACACTGTTACTGTTCCTTTAGTGTTTAAACTTAAATCCAATCATGCATGTAGTCCTCGGACCAGATGATTTGGATTAGTTAACACTCGTTCCAAGATCTTTAAATATTTAAACATACATTAGATCATAGCGGTAATCTTCGGATTGGATTATTTGGCGTGAACAACATCTTTATATAGTTACTGCCAGTGTTTGAGTTTATCGTGCTCGAAATCCTTGAATGCGTTTAAGTTACAATTAAACTCCTCAGCTAAAACCCTACTCTGCATGCTCACCTGAAAGCTTGTGAAATTTTCGTCACTCATCTCCTTTACTTTTAACTATTGCGTAACCTACTCTCTTCGGCATTGGTCTAAATTATTGGCCTTATTGTCATGACAGTATGTTTGAATTTGCCTTTACTACTGTTAGCATATTGTTCAAGTTGATTGCTGTAATAGTGAGGTTTACAATTTAAGCAACAAGCGTATCGAAATGCAAAAGATAAGATTTCATTAATCTGAATAAAAAAGTTTACAAGCTCTTAAAAAAAAGAAAAAAAAAAAAAAAAAAAAAACAACAACAACAACAAAAGCAAAAACAAAAACATACTACTAAGCTAAATTGTTTACAACTACTAAGTAAAAACTATCAGCCACATCAAATCTACGTCCGAGCAGCTGAGGGATCAGTCACTTGGCTGGGCTGGGCAGCAGCAAGGTCTGGGACTTGTTCTCCGTCTTTTTCTTTTGTACTCGCAGACTCTTTAGTTGCTTCTGCGGGGGTAGGAGGGGCCTAGCTTGCTGAAGGATGCTCCTCAGCTTCTGAGAGTACACGGATCTCCGGATCATAGTATATACTCCCAGGCAGCCTCAAGGGAGAATCTGCAGGAACTCCAGCAGCATCTAAAGCCTCGGCCCACGTGATATCGCAGTAGTCTTGGCCAACCGCGACAAACTACTCGGTAAGGCTGAGTTGGGTCTCCTCCACCCCCAGCGTATACGCTACCTGCCTCTCGGCCTCTACCGCTTCCTTGGCTAGTTGAGCATTCTTTTCAGGCAGTAGGGCAGCTTCCTTGGCCTTTTTGAGCTCAGCCTGAAGTCCCTTCACTGCCTCCCTCTCAGTGGCCAAGTTGATCTCGGCCATGTTCAGCTGTTTGCGCTGGTCCTCGGCCTGCCTTTCAGCGGTTTTCAGGCCGGCGTCGAGGCTGTTCCTCTGGTTGGTCATGTCTTTGAATTGCTCGGATAAAAGAGCATATTCCTCCTTCAAATTACCCAGAGATTTTCAGCTTCGAACTGAGAGTGGGCCTCCGCTTAGGCTTCGATGTAGGCCTTTTTGTTCCACTCCTCGACCACGTAGATTTGCTAAGTAACCTGCATAATGGAAATTCTGAGTATAAGGCACAAAAAAGAGAGTATTGAAAAGAGAGGATTGAGCAGACTAAGTCCACTTACCATGGCTATATCCCTCTTAAGGGATAGAAAGAGTTCCTGCTGGTTGAAGCGCCTGTAGGACTCCATATCGTGGGGGAGGACGAGTGGCTACTCCAAGGCCTCAGCAATGAAGCCTGCCCTTCCCCCATCGTAGTTTCTAAGGGAGGTGTCCCAAGGGATCGGAGCGCCATCCAGCTCCAACCTCGGAGACCACGTGCGAGGCCCTGCTCGGCGGACGTCAGCCACAACATTCTCTTCCCGGCTCTCAACAGACGAGCCCCTTCTGCTCCGGTAGTCTCTCGCCACCTTCTGTTGCTTATTTGTTTTAGGTGGCACCACCACCACTTCCTTCTCCTCAGTCCCGAGGGGCCTTTTCTTCCTCAGGTCCGGTACGGGCTTTAGGCCAGGGTCAGGAACCTGAGGTGGTGGCGGAGGCAGATTCGCCACTGGTTGAGAAGTCCCAGTGCCTTTTTGCTCGGGCTTCTTCCCTCTGTTCTTCATTAGCGCCCTTAAATCTGCCATGTCTTCCTCTTGCAAAGAGACTTCAGGAATGGCAGTTACCAGAAGGGGTGGATGGGCGCTGGAATGCCTATCAAACTCCTCTTCGGAGTCCGAGGACGGAATAACTTGTAGCCCGCCCGAAACTTCTCCTCTAAATTGAAATTTGTCTATTTGCTCTTCTAGTGAGGAGGTCGAAGAGCCAACTCTTTCACCTGCAACCACCGGTTCGAGAGGGACTTGGGCAACTGGTTGGACGAGCAGTGGTACCCCCCGTGGGTTAGGGTGTGGCACTAGTGGAAGGTCGTGTGGTGCTAAAAAAACCTTTCCGAGCAATGTCTATTCGGTTAAGACGGTGATCCCCTTGTGTTATAGCGTTCTTTCTTTTTCGCCGTGTACTCGAGGATAAGAGGAGCCGACCGCAGCTACCCGTCCTCGCTTACAAAGATCTCTGATCTTAATAGATAGTTGAGAGCAGCAGTATTGGTAAGGCTAAGCCGAGGAGAAACACGGTTCCTATCTGTTAAAAATCACAGCAAAACTTTATTAGAAACTCGAAAATATTAACACAGAGAATTAAAAATTGTTAAAAGGGCGGGAATCCTAAGCCTACTGTTAGTGAACCTAAATCTAGCATGTCCCACCTGGCTCTCCTGGCTTGGTTGGACAATGGGGAGCGTCATGCCATGCGCCTGAGACGATCACGTAATCGTCTTTCATCCCTTTGTTGGATTTGGGTAGGCAAGAAATGAGTCTAACCTCGTCGAACCGGGATTTGAGATAGTATCCCGCCCCTTGTTGGCTGTGGCACTCATACATGTGCACCACATCAAGCCAGGTGAGGCCCAATCCTAAATGGCGGTTCAGATCCTCAACCGCTCCTAGGATCCTAAACATGTTCGGCGCGCACTGATCCGGGTTAATCTTATGGTTCCTAAGATAACTAGTGGTGATGGGACCCATAGGGATGGTCATCCCTCCTTCTAGAAAGGCGATGAGGGGGATAACCACTTCGCCCGTCTTCCGATCCGTTAGTATTTTTTCTAGGGAGCAATACCTCACACCCACGTTTGGGGGTATGCAATATGCGGCCCTAAACGCCTCCATTTGCTCATGGCTATCTACCAAATACTGGAGTTTACCCATGGCACTTAAAAACGAAAAGATGGCTGGCCGAAGAGAAAACTAAAGGATTTGATGGACGAAGACTTACGAGAACTAGGTTGGAGAAAGATTTTCAGGCTCGTAGAAAGATTCGTGAAGACTCTGGGGAAGAATGGAATCGGTGACTAAGAGATTTGGATGGAGTCGCGCACTTGTTCTTGCTGGAGTGTCTGAAAATTTGCAAAGTGAGGAAGAAATAATTTTTTCTGAGAATTTATACTGGGTCACGCGAAGGGGCAGAAGTTATTTCGCCCAAACCCCAGGGAAGAACCACGTCCGTCAGATCAATCATTCACCGTTGGATACAAAGGACAAGGCGCCACCTAGTGCAATTAATGCAGTGCCTTGGGAATATGGAAACCGTAGCGGCAATGATGAAGCGCTTATATCTATGCCTACACACGTGCCAGTTCAGACATGTGGCTGTTCTTAAACTTTTTACTCCGTGGCAGGTCAAAATCACACTTTTTCTCTTCGGATGCGAGGGAAAAATTGAGATTTTGAGGGGCTATTGTGGGGGGTAAAAGCCCAGATCTACCAATTGGGCCTGGGGCCCTGTTTTTTAAATTACTTTATGTCCGAAAAGTAATAATGGGCTGTGATAGAGTTCACTTGAGGGCAACGAACCCAAAGATGGTGGAAGAGTATAATCCGAAGAGATCACCCTTTGTCCGAGGAGGTTTTACTCTTCGGATACGAATAGTTCTGATCAAATAGACGTACAGAAAGCCCAAATGCCCTTCCTGGCAATCTTGGTGACAAAGGTATGCTCTGGGCATTCCTGGGAATGATAAGGATGAAGAAATATCTCAAGGAAAAGCTGCCACCACCACATTTAATGCCCTGCAGCAACTTTTCTGGCCGCATTTATGTGGAGAAGACCTCTGAACAGTGCAACCCCAACTACCGCCACTCCCAAAAAGCTAGAGAAGATGCTTGATGTCACCTACACTCAAGTAGCAGATGGAAGACAAGTGGACGATTGGGATGATTAGGAAAGAGGCTATATAAAGAAGAAGAGCTCTTGATAGAAGGGGATCAAAAAAAAAAAAAAAAAGAACAAGAAATATCATTACTGTAGCTCTGGAACCTGTAACCTATGTTCATTCAATAAAATTCCTCTTCGGACGTCAAGTCTACCATGGTTTTTACGTGATTGCATGTTAGATTATTCGCCCATACTATAACCAACTCTTGTTTAACTCATATCCGGCCCAGTTCTATTACCCACGCTCTACAAATTTATTGTTTTGAGTTCATTGGGCTCATACTCCATACCTTGTGGGCTTGCGCTACCAAAAATTGACCCTACACTTTTGCTTTTACTTAATTAAACAAAAATAAAGTTAAATAAGTGTCTGTAATTTAAACTTAGATGGTGCAATTTACATTTTAGCTTTTTATTTATGTGTAACTTTTTGAAACTTTATTTTTTTTAAGAATAACTGTATTTTTATCATTTTTAATTTTGAAATTAATAAACCACTGAAGATAAACATTCCAAAACGAGCACTAAATTAACGATCTTTTAGTTTATTTATACAGGATTTAAAAAAAAAATACTTGAATAGAAGAAAAAGTGATCCCCTGTGTAGCTGCATGTATTTGTGTTAACCTTTTGCTCGACAATGCTGCAGGAGATCCAGAAGTTGACCTCCTTGGAGAATCTTCTGGTAAGTTTGACTATTATGTTCTCTATCCCAGAACCAAAAAGCAAAGCCTTCCTTCTCCTTCCCTACGCAAAGAAGGGCATGACCAAAACCAGAAACCTCCATTAATCCCATACTATCAAAAGATCCTTCCCCAGATATCAAAATGTCAACCCTTCCCTATTGGCCAAAACTATACACAAAAACTTTTACCATGTTATATGTTTGATCAAGCTTCATCCTTCTACTCACAAAATTTCCCTCCATTAGAAAACTCTGATCATCCTCAAACCAATACCAAACATGTGTGGAAGATCAAAAACCCTGTTGGAGTTAATCTAGACGAAACCAAGAAGCAAGTATCCTCAGCAGAGGTAGCTTTAAACTGGCAAGCAGAAAATGTTGTGGCTCAAAACCAAGTTCTTTCAAGAATTCTGGATAATCAACAAAAGATGGCTGAAGTAGTCACTCATACTTTTTCCTCTTCAAATTCGCTTATTAAGGATTTGAAGAAGAAAATCAAAGCAGTTGAGCAAGAATTGGCAACTATCACATCTACAGTCAGAGACTTGTCTGTCTCTTTTCCTCTTATTGGGCAAAAAGAAAAAGAAAGAAGACAGTTGCTGCTACAACTTCAATCCATAGAAGGATCCCAGAAAGAAACTCCTCAGACTCCTCCGATACATGTTTATATGCCCCTCCAACCCCGCCAATCATTATATAAAGACCTGTCCATACCATTAACCTCTCCTTTCTCCCCAGTCTCTCCCTATCAGAATCTTCAACCATTAGCCATAACACATCCAGACCATAATCCCTTTAAGCCAAGTGGAATTTTCCCTGCCATAACCTACAATATTCCAACCCAACCAGAGCCTCAAAAAAAACTACAAAATGAACCTTTTCCTATTAAGAAAGACAAAGAACCGTTGTACCAACCTCCTGATCCAACGGTTGGTGCTTCCTCAAGGCCCCCAGACATGCACATGTTAGCTGTAGACCCTGACCCTCCAAACCCAATTTCATCATTCCTTAAAACCCTCATCCTTGCTGATTCAAGAGAACCTTTGGTGCTTCCTGTAATTGAGGATTTTGAATTAGACCTATCGGATCTTGGTCTAGAGGAGGTGTTTATGACAGAAGCAAAACCAAAGGAAGAAGAGGAAGATGATGTTCTTCGACCCAGACAGCCTCCACCAATATTTCCTCCACCACCCATTATCTTAGAAAACCAGACAAGGTTGATTTATTCATCAATCACTGACTCCAAGCATCTGTTCACCCTTGATAATATTCCTCCTTCTAAATGGCATGAAGAATTTTTTAACATGTATTCTTGGTGTATAGCAGAACTCCAGGCCCCAAATGCCACGGTTTCTCAGATTATTGCCAAGTTTGTTGCAAGGATCACAGGAAGATTGCGAGAATGGTGGATTAATCTAGGAGAATATAGGCAAAGACAGGCAGCTCAATGTAATACTTTGGAAGATTTTTTCACAATAATCCATAATGAGTTCCTTGGATCTGTGACTCACTACACTGAAGTAGCACGAGAAGAATTTCTACTGATGAAATGCTGCTCAATAAGCGAATTTGAAGAGGAAAAAGTATGAGTGACTACTTCAGCCATCTTTTGTTGATTATCTAGAATTCTTGAAAGAACTTGGTTTTGAGCCACAGCATTTTCTGCTTGCCAGTTTAAAGCTGCCTCTGCTGAGGATACTTGCTTCTTGGTTCCGTCTGGATTAACTCCAACAGGGTTTTTGATCTTCCACACATGTTTGGTGTTGGTTTGAGGATGATCAAAGCTTTCTAATGGAGTGAAATTTTGTGAGTAGAAGGATGAAGCTTGATCAAACATATAACATGGTAAAGGTTTTTGTGTATGGTTTTGGCCAATAGGGAAGGGTTGACATTTTGATATCTGGGGAATGATCTTTTGATAGTATGGGACTAATGGAGGTTTCTAGTTTTGGTCATGCCCTTCTTTGCATAGGGAAGGAGAAAGAAGACTTTGCTTTTTGGTTCTGGGATAGAGAACATAATAGTCAAACTTACCAGGAGATTCTCCAAGGAGGTCAACTTCTGGATCTCCTGCTTCATATCTTTCTTTGAGGTTTTGCTGGGAAGATTTTTTCTTTCTTCTTGAATTATCTTCTTCAAAATCTTCATCTTCTTGGCAGTCAATTCAATTGCAAACATCCCACCACATGTGGCCAGAAGGTGATTTTCCTTCATAACAAGGCTTTCCATCTTTACTAAATGCCTTGATTTTAAGACCATCTTCACCAACATATGAAACCGGTTGGAGCATTGCCATTTGAGTTGGAAAAACTGTTACATCTTTCTTGGAATATATTTATAGATAAGGAATTATAACCTTTCAATATGCACTTTAGGGGAGTCATCATAGTTCATTTTCCAATTAAAAACTGTGGCTCGAATCCTAAGGCTTTTGATCATCAGGCCTAAATCTAAAATTATGGAATCTTGTATCTCAATTGATAGAGTGATATCAGGACTAGCTTGGAGTTTAGTGAAGCTGAATTGGTATTAATTTTTTCACTGAAATTTGATACTTCTAACTTTACCCTTAAGGTTAAAGTCAGTGAAACATGACTAGCCTCTGGACTTTTCCTTCATTTATTGAGCAATCAGTTATGTTTGTACAGCTTCAATACTTCTATGAAAAATGGTAGGAAAATAATTCTACGATAATAGCTTATTCCGCACACTTTCGGGCCTTAATCCATCTCCTTAATTTCTGGTTGGGTGTAATTGAGATGGATCTGACCCGGCAAGCCTTTTGAAGTCCTTTTTATTTTTATTTTTATTTTTTTGATAATCTGCGATGTTCATTCCAAATAAATAGATGGGCAGTCTTCCTTACAAACAGAGACTAGAGCTCTTGGAAGATTGTCCTTATTGAAATTTAAAGACTCCATAGATCTACTCGATAGTTTTGCAGTCTCGTGAGCAGCTTTGTTACAATCTCTTTTAACCCAACGAAACAGACAGCCTTTTGTAGTCCTTGTTCTTCAATAAAACTAATTATTTAGCACCGAAAAAAGAAAAAAAAAAAAAAAAAAAAAACTTATTTCTCACATTTTAACGTAACCCTCTTACGTGGCCGATTGTGAGTAATGAAAAAAAAGTAATGGGTTCACGTGAAAATGACAGCATAACCAATCACAATCTGCCACATAGAATAGTTATAAAAAAAAAAAAGGTGCCTTAAAAGTTGTGATCCTAAAATAACTTGTACAACTTAGATGAATACAAAATCTTATGTCCCACTTGTGTTCCACTTTATACTGCACCAATCATAATTTGCCATATATATTTTTTTAATTTCCTTATTAAATAACTCAAGTTTAAAATGATATATATATATATATATATATGAGACACATAACATACCATAATTGGTAGAACATTTTGTGGAACACAAAAATTGAAAGAAAAGATTTCTATAAAACTTAGGTTCCTACATTCTCCACCAATACAAATATTATGTCACACTTTTGTGTTTTACTTTATACTCCACAAATGATAATTTGTCATGTATTCTTTTTACTTTTCTTTTAAAAAAGTTCAGACATGTGACATTCTATTATTAGTGAAATATAAAGTGGAACGCAAAAAGTGACGTAGAAGATTTATATTTATTTTCCACCATCATTTGTTGGTTATTGACTAATGAGGTTCCTTGCGAAACTATAAAATGTTTTTTTAATGAAAAAAGATTTTAGGAAGGGGCTACTAGAGTTACTTCCCAATTTTTCACCATCACTTGTTGGTTTTTGACTAATGAGGTTCCTTGTGAAACTATAAAATGTTTTTTTAATGGAAAAAGATTGTAGGAAGGGGCTACTAGAGTAGCTTCCCAATTTGAGTGTTACTATAATAGCACCTATTGGGTTTAGGTTTGCAAGCTGGATAATCGGTGAGTCGTAGCTATTATTCTAGTTCAACGAGAGAACTAGTGAACATTAGGTCGAGATTGTGGGGCGTTTTTCCCAAGTAATTTTCATGGTAGGATTTGAATTTAAGACCTCCACTTTCAAACCACTTTGGAGTAGGCCTAATAACCACTAGACCACCACTCTAAACTGTAAAATGTTGATCAATAATTAAGAAGGATGCTTGTGAATTTGTTCATATCCTCAACACACAACACAAAAATCTTTCATTTATTAAATCAAAAAACAAAAAGTGAGACCCCAAGTTTGAACTTTGGGAGGTGTTATATTCACAATATTTTCACAACAAATCATATGTGGTTAGTTATTATTGGTTCAAATTTGAACCTAACACTAAGATTACTTTTTTACCCCAACTATAACAACCAGTAACAACCTACTACTTAAAATTTATTGTAAAAATATTGTGCACATATCATTTCTCTTAAACTTTTTATCTTTCAGTTTTTCAACCAAAAAAAAAAATCTTTCCTTGACCATGGAACAATAAGTGAACCCAAATTGCAAGCAACACGAAAAGTCTTAGGCTAGGGGTTCGGTTGATTATAGCAATCCAATTACTTTGGGCCGTATCATGGCAGTCGCTATTGGCCCACAGCAAATGAATTGCTATAAATACTTATCAACGAGAGTTCCCTCCAACTCACAACCAAAAACCAAGATTCATGGCTTCCCCTTCCCAGCAAATGCTTCAGTCTACCTTATTATATGTCCTTATATTTTGCACATGCATATTTCTACGAGTTGAGTGTGCCACCTTGAGTATCCTTACAGATAAGGAAGCCTTGATCTCATTCAAGTCTGGAATAAGTCTAGAGGCTCCCACCCTTTTATCTTCTTGGGATCAAAACAGCTCATCCCCATGCAATTGGACTGGAGTTGTGTGCAATAAGTACTCTGGCCTGCCTGGCCAGAGAGTGGTTGGCCTTGATCTTTCAGATTTTGGACTTGAAGGGTCCATTAGCCCTCATATTGGCAACCTCTCCTTCCTACGTTCCCTTCAACTTGGACAAAACCAATTCACAGGTATGCTTCCTGATCAAATTGGCAATCTCTTCAGTTTGAGAGTTCTTGAGCTCCAACAGGCTAGAATGTGTGCTACCCTCAAGTTTAAGCCAATTGACTGAGCTCCGAGTCCTCGACTTGAACAAGAATATCACAGGAAGAATTCCTGAAGAGTTTAGCTACTTGCCAAAGCTGGAAGTGTTGAAGTTGGCAAGAAACCATCTCTATGGTGCAATTCCACCAGCCATAGGTAACCTTTCTTCGCTCACCAACTTAAACTTAGGCACCAACACTCTCAGTGGTGCAATACCTAGTGACTTAGGCCACCTTCAAAATTTGAAGGAACTTGATATTACCATTAACAATTTTTCTGGCACCATTCCTCCGTCAATATACAACATGTCCTCCCTAGTTTCTTTGGCCGTAGCTTCTAAGGACTTATGGGGTGAAATTCCTGGAGATATTGGGATTAAACTCCCAAATCTTTTAGTTTTCAACTTCTGCATTAATAAGTTCACAGGCAAAATTCCATGGTCTTTGCACAATCTAACCAATATAAAAGTCATCCGCATGGCACACAACCGTTTGGAAGGAACGGTACCACCAGGCCTAGGAAATCTCCCATTCCTTGAAATGTACAATATTGGTTATAATGATATTGTTAGTGAGGATGGTCTTAGTTTCATTACTTCTTTGAAAAATAGCACTCGTCTCAACTTCCTTGCAATTGACGGCAACCATTTTGAGGGTGTGATTCCAGAATCAATAGGCAATCTTTCAAAGGTTCTCTCAAAGTTGTACATGGGAGGAAATAGTTTTCAGGGTAACATACCCACCTCTATCAGTCATCTTAGTGGCCTGACTTTGCTAAATATGAGCTTCAATTCACTTTCTGGTGAAATCCCAACTGAAATTGACCATTTGAAGGAATTGCAAATGTTGGGTTTGGCAAGAAATCGATTATCTGGTAGTATTCCAAATTCCCTGGGTAATCTCCAAAAGCTAAACCAAATTGATTTATCAGGGAATAGTTTGGTGGGTAATATACCTACTACTTTTGGGAACTTCCAGAAACTTCTTTCCATGGACTTATCCAACAACAAGTTTAATGGGAACTTAACTAGAGAAATTTTCAATCTCCCTAGTTTGAGCACCGTTTTCAATCTGTCAAAGAACTTTTTAAGTGGACCTTTGCCCGAAGAAGTTTCTCTTCTAGAAAATGTTGCTACCATTGACCTTTCTGACAACCTTTTTTCTGGTAATATCCCCAGCTCAATCAGAAAATGTCAGAGCTTGCAGAAATTATTGTTGGCCAGGAATTTACTTTCAGGTCCTATTCCTAGTACTTTAGAAGACGTGAAAGGCCTTGACACTCTAGATCTCTCTTCCAACCAACTTTCTGGCTCCATTCCTGTTGAACTCCAAAACCTTCAAGCCCTTCAATCCTTGAATCTATCTTTCAATAATTTGGAAGGGATAGTTCCCGTAAGTGGGGTTTTTGGAAATCCCTCTAAAGTCCATTTAGAAGGCAACCCAAAGCTCTGTTTGCAGTGGGCATGTGTCAAAACTAGTAAGGGAAGAAAGGTAGCCAAACTTGTTGGTATAATTACCAGTGTCCTGGTATCATTAGCCCTTTGCTTTATTCTTGGCTCACTGTTCTACTTAAAGAGAAGTAAATCAAAGATTACAGGAACTTCTGAATCGGTGAAAGGACAACATCAAATGGTCTCATACAATGACCTTCGTCAAGCAACTGGAAACTTCAACCAAGAAAACTTTCTTGGAAACGGGAGCTTTGGGTCTGTATATAAAGGCTATCTAAGGCAAGGAATTGCTGTGGCAGTTAAGGTCCTTGACACTAAGAGGACAAGCTCTTGGAAGAGTTTTCTTGCAGAGTGTGAGGCTCTGAGGAATGTTAGGCACCGGAACCTTGTTAAGCTGATCACATCATGCTCTAGCATAGACTTCAAGAACATGGAATTTCTGGCTCTGGTTTATGAATATCTGAGTAATGGCAGCTTAGAAGACTGGGTCAATGGCAAGAGGAAGAATGCAAATGGGGATGTGTTGAATGTTGTAGAGAGATTGAATGTGGCCATTGATGTTGCTTGTGGATTGGATTACCTGCACCATGACTGTGAAGTTCCAGTTGTGCATTGTGATTTGAAGCCCAGCAACATTCTTCTGGGTGAAGACATGACTGCCAAGATTGGAGACTTTGGGCTGGCAAGTTTGCTGATGCAAAGAGCAGACGTTCAACATTCTATTAGCTGTACAAATGTTCTTAAGGGTTCCGTAGGATACATACCTCCAGGTTAGTACTATTACAGCTTTCTCTTCTTTTGGGCACTTGTAAATGGAGTACCTTGATTTAGTACTGGCTTGCCATTTTCTTCATTTAAACATTCCTCATCTGTGTTAGCTTTATAAAAAATATATATAATATCTACTTCTTTTTTGCTACGTGCATATAATTTCTTCTTTTTTATTGCATATAGTCAACTCTTGGAAATGACTTGAATAAAAAAATATAATATCAATTATCTTTAATTCAAGACCTAATTAAGGCTCATAGGTCAACTCTTATATATATATATATATACTCATGAGAAATGCTGGTACCATAATAATTTATACAACTTTTGTCACAATTCACCACGATGTGAATTGTGAGTGGTGGAGAAAAAAATGGTGGATCCACGTGATTCTAAACTTCCACCACTCACAATTAGCCACATGGCATGTTGTGACAAAAATTGTGTGATTGTTTGTGGTCCTAGTATTGCTCATATCCTCATACTATACAAATAATATTACACAAAAAATTAGAGTTTTTTTTTTTTTTTTTGGGTTAAAGAATTGAATAAAAATTTTCTATACCGTTATAATGCGGGATACGAAAGCAACAAGAAGTGGAACATGTTTACTTCAAAAAAACAAGAAACAAAACACGTTTACTTCTAAAAATAATCTTGAATCCACGAGAGTTCTTTAAATCTACAAAAAGTATAAGATTGCATGATAGAGTATAAAGTAGAAGATTAGAGGAAGACAAAAGATTTTTTGAACCTTTTTTCTTTTCTCTATATTCTTTTTTGCTAAATTTTAACAATTCTAAATAGCCATAATAGAGTAAAAATCTTTTGTCTCATTCAATCTTTTATCATGCTTTTAAAAAAAAAATTATTAACATATTGAATCAACTATATATGATGTAGAGTACGGCATGGGAGAGAAACCGTCAACCACTGGAGATGTATACAGTTTTGGTGTAATGCTGCTAGAGCTCTTTACCGGGAAAAGACCAACACATGAGAGCTTCATTGGAGACCTAAGCCTAATCAGATGGGTGCAATCAGCTTTCCCTGCCAACATAATGCAAGTACTCGACCCTAAGATGCTACAACTTATGAGCAGCCTTTACTATAATGACAAACCCATAAGCCTTGATGTTCAACATGATTGCCTGATCACAATCCTCGGGGTTGGGCTATCTTGCACAGTTGAAGCTTCTGATGCCCGCATTAGCATTAGGAGTGCTCTACACAAATTGAAGTCTGCAAGAGACGCCCTTCTTAAACCAGTTCCCATTAAGAATACCAAATCTAATAATATTTGTTAGAGAACAAAATTTAAGTACAGTACTTTAGGTGTTATTTTTTAAGTTCCTCTCTTAAGATTTTTTAGTCATATGACTTCTTAATTAAAAAAAATATACTTTCATTGCATGAGAAAAAATCCACATGGCAGAATCTTAAAATGAGAACTTAAGGAACAGCACCTAAATACTATACATAGGTCTTGCCCTTTGTTAGAAATGTATCTGTTAATGAGTATCTATGTAATAAGATCTCATTCTGGACTACAATATGCAGAATTTTAGATCCTTGTTGCTCTGTATAATTTTCTTTATCTTTAGCAGTGTTCTCATTGTTAGATATTCGAAATATACTTTATCTTTTCATGGCATGTGTGAATCTTTTGGAAAGAAATCGCAAACCTACTTTTTTCTATATATAAAAAAATCATGTATCTCCATAGTTTGATGATGACTTGTTCGTTGAAATCTTGAAAGAAAAGCCTTGATTTCCCAAACATATAATCTCTTTTCACAACCTAAACTTACAACACCCCCCCCCCCCCCCTTTCAACAGTTCTATTTGTGTCCTCTCCACAATGTCTTTCTCTCACCCTCACAACAACGACAACAAAGTTTCTTGGCATTTAGATTTGCAACTGGGACAAATCTGATTGGGTGTGGCCGAAAACGATGACCAAAAATTGGTGAAGGCAATGTAAGGAGCTGTGAGAGGTTGGAGACAAAAATGGTGGAACGGATTTGATTTTTATTTTTACTGAGGATTTATGAATTTTGGGATCTGGGGTGATAAAAATTGTGAGTTCTTCTCCTCGCAGTCATCATTGTTGTTGTTTATTTATTTATTTTATGTATTTATGTGTGTGCTCTCTTTTGGAGGGTGGTTGTTAGGTAGTAATTGTTTGTTTGGTGTGACCAACCCATAAGCCCTGATGTTCAACATAATTGCCGAATCACAATCCTCGGGGTTGGGCTATCTTGCACCGTTGAATCTTCTTATGCCCGCATTAGCATTAGGAGTGCTCTTTACAAATTGAAGTCTGCAATAGACACACCCTTTTTAAACCAGTTCCCACTGAGAATACCAAATCAAATTATATTTGTTAGAAATAGGTCAGTCAATGAGTATTTGTTATACTATATGCAAAATTCTAGGTCCTTTTTACTCTATAATGTTCTTTATCTTTTGCAGGGTTTTCATGGTTAGAAATCATCAAAATATACTTTATCTATCCACAACATGTAAGTTAATCTTTTGTGAATAAACCACATACGTCTAATTTTCTTAATAAAAAGAAAGAAAATCACATAACTCCATGGTTTGATGATGAGCCCTCCGTAGAAATCTTGGAAGAGAACCATGATTTCTAATTGATGGTAGCTGCAAGATAAGAGTGTTTGTGTGGGAGGGGGAGGAGAAAACTACTCTCTAGTCAACATAACAATAGGTGAAAGAAAATAACAATTTAAATGGGCCCATTTTTATTTAGTTAGGGTGAGAATATGGGCTTCGTCATAAGAAAAATATAACAATAACAAAAACAACATGAATTTTTTTTTTTTTTTTTTTTAATGAAGGACAACGGTAGAATATGCCCCAATTTTTTTATCATAAGAGATTACATAATTCAAATGCATAAGTTATCACCTTAGAAAAAAGGAAATGTGTCTTACAATATCAAGGAATACACACCACATGGCATAAATAATTAAAAATAAATGTCAAAGGCTTAAGTATAAATAGAGAGGATCACATTCCAAGCAAGGGACACAACTATTCACATACATACTCATTACTCTCTTTCTTTCTTTCTTTCTTTTTCATTTTTTTTTTTTTTTTTTTTGGAGATAGTTTCAATCTATAATGTCCGCTCTCGATAATCACTTTTTATCATCAAACCAAAATATCAATCGGTTTTCGGTTTAAGTGGGAATTCAACCCCAGATCTCTTATTTAACCATTAGAGACTTTACCAATTAAACTAACTAGAACCCACTATTTGGTGCATATTAGCAAATAAGTAGTTTGATTTCAATTGTTGTACTTTAATGTATTGATGTTACTTGTTTTCTAGTAGTTCTAGCCTCTATTTGTAGCCTAAATTGTAATGTATTTAATTTTACTGGTTATCTTTATTGCATTAAACATCGACATAGTCAATTACTCTTCTTCTTCTTTTTAAGTGATAATTACAATATGCTGCTAACCCGGTAACTCGAACATTTTCCCCCCTAGACCCCCAAGCACTTTGCGCATAGGGAGATTCCAATTCAGCTACAAGGCCTTTGGCACATAGTCAATTAATTTAGTATTACATTTCTCCTCGAAGCATGTATCATATAATAATGAAATTATTATTGTACGTTTTGTTTTTTTGTTAAGTGAAAAATAAAAGTAGTATATGAAACTTATAAGTGTTAGTCCCAAAACTTTTAAAATAATGTGATTATTTTTTAACAAAATATAGTTGATACAATTCTCAAAACCAAAGCTTATCTAGAAAAATCAATTATCCAAATTGTAAGGACTCAATTTGGGTCCCTTGCCCAAATGATGGATGAACTTAGGCCCAAAAAACTCAATACAATGAATTTGTAGAGAGTGGGTTGGAAAAATGGGTTTTAATGAGTTAGACAACAAGTAAGTGGATTCAGATGATAAGAAAAGGAAGGTAGACTAATTTAAACTAAAGAAAATCGTCCTCGGCACAGTCCGAGGAGATCAGTTCTTGTATATTTCTCTCAAGTTTGATTACAAATTCAGTTCTTAATTGCTACAATGTTTTTCTCTTTATTTCTCGATCTCCTCTTCTCAGAGTATCTCTTCTATTTTATAATATCTTTACCTTTCATCTCCACCTTCCACGTGCAAATCAGATTGTAGGTGTTGATCCTTGTCCCATCAGCACCTTCCTAAAGTCTTTAGGTAGTAACTGTAAGGCTGAAAGTTACTGTTCAGGTATCACTTCCTCATCAATGCGGCAAGAGAGTTAGCTGCAAAACATTTAATGTGATGGTAGCAGCTTTCCCTTGAGATATTTCATGACTTTTCTCTGTCCTGTTCCTTCCTGATACTTATCCACATTCATGGAATGATCCAGAACGTTACTCTTGATGGCAGACCAGACCCTCTGACCTTAGCTTTGCTCAGCCGATGAGGGATTCTGTCTCGGACCACCCTTCTGGATGACTTTAATCGGATTTCACTTCTTCACTTACTAACACAGATTCTTATGAAAGTGTTTACCCATCCTCGGATTATTTAACGTCCTCGGATTGGGCCCCTGGCCTAATATATACATAAATATGGGCTCCTGGGTCTATCACCCCTACAATAGCTCCTCGAGATTCTTCTTTCTAGCTCCTTGGGAAGAAATGAGGATTTCGATGTAATGATAGTTCCTCCACGCCCATTTTACATCACCTCTGACGGTACAAATGCTCTTTTTAATTGCTCAAGACCCGCTCCTGACACTTCGGCATTCGAGACTCACCCTCATCAAATTTTTACGGCTCCACGTTTCCCATGTTCTACTATGCGATGCAGATTCAACGGCTGAGGATTTTGCTAGAACCCTAGCGGGAATTTTCCCGCTCGTGACTTTCTTTTTTATATAAATACTGCCCGAATCAATCACTCATCTCACTTTAGCATTCATTTCACTTTAGCGCACATACACTGAACTTGCAAACTCCCCCAACTCACTTGTGCCCTTACAAATACCAAAAGCCTGTCCGATGATACTTTTCTTCTTTTTGTAAGTCTTCATAAACCTTTTCACTTTATTTTTCCATATACTTTTCTTTTCTTTGTGTCTTTTCCTCCTCGACTCTTCTTCCTTCTCATTATCTTCTTAGTTTCTCCAAGTCTCTCTTAAGAATGGGTAGATTTGCTCATTTGGTAGACTCCGAGGAGGAAATAGAAAGTTTTAGAGCTCTGTGTAGGATTCCTCCAGCAACATCCATTAGGTATTGTAAGGAAGGAGAATGGCAAGAGAAAATGCAAGAGGGAGAAGTGGTAATCCCAATGATTGCCTTTATAAAGGGTGAGATGAGAATTCCCATAGGCACCATAACCAGGGATTACCTTAGGGCTCATAAGTTAACTTCCACCCAGTATGCCCCAAACATGTTCAGAATTTTAGGGAGTGTAGGCGCCCTTAATGAAAAAATGGGCTTATGGTTGATCCACCACGACGTCAACTGGATTTACAACCTCCACCACCTAAAGGGGCAGGGATATTACCTAAAATCTAGGTATCCTGAGGTTAGGCTCATCCAGTGCCTCCCCAATTCCAACAAAGGCCTAAATAAGGACTTCTTTATTGTGTCTGGGGAGTGGCACGATAGCCTCCCCTGCCCAACGAGAGAGGGGACACCAGGTGGGGTCTTAGGTCTAGGTGAAATATTTGTACTTGAGTTTTCCTTTGGCTCATTCTTTTTTTTTTTTTTTTTTTTTTTGCTAACAATGTTTTTCTGTTTTTCCCCTCGGTATTGCAGATAAGAACGCTGCTGTGCCTAACTTCAACCTTGTTAATCAACCAAGCCTAGATAAAATACTCAAGGTCGAGGTGTTCGTCCATAGTAACGGCCAGCTCAGGGCAGCACACCTCATCCTAGACTACACCCCCATATCCAAAACCTTCCAAGTGCCAAAGTGCATCATTAAAGCAAGGGATCCTCATCTTCATCGGATAAGCATAGCCGCCTCAAGTTTTCTCATCACCAGTCCAATCCCAATAGGCACGCTCACCACCAATCCCATACTTGAAGGCATACCAAAGGTAGCCTTGCCACCATAGCATACAATCGGAGATGCCACTTCTTCTCACACTACCATCACAGAAGAAGAAGAAAAAAGAAGAAGAAGTAGTTAAAGTATCTGACTCTAAGGATGAGTTTGAAGTCTTCAATCAACCTTTGTCCCCAGAAGCTTCAATTGGTAACTTCGGCCCTCCTTCCCCAACCTAATCTAGCTACAACCAAGAAGCTACCATCATATTGGACGATATGGGAATACAACGCAAACAGAGGTCCACCCTCCAAGAACTGCTGGAGTCCTAACTTGGGAGAGACACGCCTGGGAAGGCAGCCTAGACTAAGCTTCCCACTCCTTCACCTACCAAGCCCCTCCGACATTAACCTGCTGACCTCAAAGGAAAAGGGAGCAAAAGGGTAAGAAGGTGGTAGAAAATGGACAAACCCACCCCTTCTAAGAGGAAGAGGCCCAAAGAGGGGCCAAACAAGCTAGGGTGGGGCAAAAGGGCGCCGACTAGATAAGTGATTCTCAGGTCGCACCTCCATCCTAGACCCCCACCCCAATGCTGGATGGGATTTCTCTGCCCGCGAACGCCTCCATCAGGGACTTCCAAGGAGGGAAGGCCGGTTATGTGGCCGATGCAGTGGAACAAGCACCGCTACTTCCGAAAGACATAGCCAATCTAAGATCCCTGAGGAGGCATAAGGTCTTCCATAGTCTGAAAAGGGACCTCGCGATGGTAAGTCTTTTAATTCGCTCTTTTTTCTTCCTTTTTCTTTTCTTTTTACAAGCTTCCTCCCCTTTCTTTCTTTTAGCATCTCTCTTTATTGACCTTTACCATGTTTCTTTCCTTGGCAGGTCGTTCAAGCCACGTTCTAGGCAGAGGAGATAACAAATTACTGCCTCCGCCAAATGAAAGAAGAAGGGAGGCACAATGCCGCAGTGGAGGCCTTCAACCTGGTCGAAAAAAGAATAAATGAAATGAAGAATAAATTGTCCGAGGTAGAGATGGACAAAAAGAGCGCTTAGGCCACCTTGGACAACGCTGAGAGGCAAGCTAAAGGCCAACAGGTGCTCTTTCGCAATGTCAAGATCAGCCGGCCGCCTCCAAAGGACAAATTGCCGCCATGAAGAAAAAATTGGAGGAGGTTGAGAAGGCAAGGGACCAAGACGAGCAAGAAGGCTATGAAGTGGGGGTAGCAGAGATTAAGGAGGCCCTCAGGGCTGAGTTCTCGAGGATATGTAGAAACTACTGCCTCCAAGTGTAGAATGAGGCCCTTAACCAGGTTGGGGTTGAGGCCTCTTCTGCACTCAGGAGAGTAGAGAGTGTATACTACCCTCCTGCTATCCGCGCACCAGGCTCAGCCAATTCCAAGGCTGACACCTCCTCCAAGGTGGCAGAACTTAGAAAGGGCAGCCCGGCCAAGGCCCTTCCTTCTTCTGGCAACATGTCCGAGGAGGCCCAACAGTCGGGGGTTGCTGAGAAAGAAGCTAATGCTGATAAGGGAGTGGCCCTTGATGCCACCAAGCCCCCTGTTGTTTCTCAAGATCCACCTAAAGAGAAAAAGGTGCCTTCCACAATGGAGATAGTTCTAGCAACTCTCCCATTGCCTGCCCAGGGTGACCTCAAGAGCAAAGATTCAAGATCTTTAGAGGCAGCACCCTCCCAAACTACTAAAGGCCCTCCAAAAGAGAAAATTGTAATAAAGAAGAAGTACCTTTAGAGTAATAGTTTTTAGTTAGATTTTTTTTTTTTTTCCAAAACTTGTAATTTAGTTTGATCTTTTGTAAGCAATTTGCCTTTTTCTAAGGCTCAGATTAATGATAATTTACAAGTTTTCCTTCATATTTGTGATATTGATGTCGATTCTAACATAGTTTACGTTTTATCTAATACTTAATTAACATGGAATTGAGATAAAGCTCCATTTAGTTTTCTGCATAAGTGGCAGCATAGTTATCCCATCTGAAATGATTAGAAGCAAGATAAGTTAAATCTACTAAGTCCATAATTCAAGCAAGTGTAACCTTAAGCTCAAAAACTTACATAATTGCAGAGCATCTATTCACATTAAGCCCCACTCAGTGTTCCTTTTATCAGTAAGCCTATGGAATTGGGGATGATAATCAATTTTCAACCTGAATCATAGACATACTTTCAAATGCTTTAAGTGATGCTCATGAGTGTACATTTAATCATGTTATTATAACAAAGAGTTTTGCCACTTAGCATGGCTAGTTCTACTTGATAATTAGACAAATAATAGAAAGTATGAACTTGCCCAATGTATGTGGTCCGAGGAACCAAGTATAACTAGGATTCTGTTTGATACTTAGGAAAACAACTTAAAACATTAATTTACCCAAGGTATGTGGTCTGAGGAGCTAGGCATGACCAAGGCTCTGTTTGATACTTAGGAAAATAGTTTACCATATCAATTTACCCAAGGTATGTAGTCCGAGGAGCTAGGCATGACCAAGGTTCTGTTTGATACTTAGAGAAATGATATGAAGTATTAATTTACCCAAAGCATGTAGTCTGAGAAGCCATGCATAGTTAAGGTTCTGTTTAACACTTAGATAGATGTCAGGAAGTATTAATTTACCCAAAGTATGTGGTCTGAGGAGCCAGACATAATTAAGGTTCTGTTTAACACTTAGAAAAATGATTTACCATATCAATTTACCCAAGGTATGTGGTCCGAGGAGCAAAGCATGACCAAAGTTCTGTTTGATACTTAGAAAAATGATATGAAGTATTAATTTACCTAAAGCATGTAGTCCAACGAGCCAGACATAGTTAAGGTTCTGTTTAACACTTAGATAGATGTTAGGAAGTATTAATTTACCCAAAGCATTTGGTTCGAGGAGTCAGGCATAGCTAAGGTTCTGTTTAGCACTTAGAAAAATGATTTACCATATCAATTTACCCAAGGTATGTAGTCCAAAGAGCCAGGCATGATCAAGGTTCTGTTTGATACTTAAAAAAAATGATATGAAGTATTAATTTACCTAAAGCATGTGGTCCAAGGAGTCAGGCATAGTTAAGATTCTATTTAACACTTAGATAGATGTCAAGAAGTATTAATTTACCCAAAGCATGTGATCCGAGGAGCCAGGCATAGTTAAGGTTCTGTTTAACACTTAGATAGATGTCAGGAAGTATTAATTTACCCAAAACATGTGGTCCGAAGAGCCAGGCATAGGTAAGGTTCTATTTAATACTTAGATAGTTAACCTAAAATATCAATTTACCCAAGGTATGTGGTTCGAGAAGCCAAACATGACCAATGTTCTGTTTGATAATTAGAAAATAACTTAGAATATCAATTTACCCAAAGTATGTGGTCCGAGGAGACCGGCATGACTGAGATTCTGTTTGATATTCAAACAAATAGTAGAAGGCATGGCGCACAATATAATAGACCCAAATATGGTAAAGAAAGCTTTTATTAATAATAAATCATTCTCAGGTTGTTTACATTCTAGGGGTGTGGTACAACATTTTCCTCTGGATCTTCAAGATAATATGCACATATTCCAGCCACTGATGTGATACGATATGACCCTTCCCAATTGGGCCCTAACTTTCCACAAGCTGGGTTTTTGGCAGTACCAAAAACTTTTCTTAATATCAGGTCTCCAGGCGCTAGTGGCTTTAACCTTACATTTGAGTCGTACCCCTGCTTGAGCTTGTGTTGATAGTAAGCCAACTGAACCATAGCATTTTCCCTTCGCTCTTCAATTAAATCTAAACCCTTCTCCAATAGCCCATCATTGCTGCTCGGAGTAAAAAAGCTTGTCCTCAACGTTGGAAATCTTATCTCTAAAGGAATCACAGCCTCGGCCCCATAGGTCATCAAAAAGGGGTCTCCCAAGTGGACCTTCGAGGTGTAGTCCGATATGTCCTAAAGACATGTGGCAACTCTTCCACCCACTTTCCCTTTGCGTCATCCAACCTCTTTTTCAGCCTACTCACTATGACCTTATTGATAGCCTCGGCCTGTTCATTCCCCTGTGGATATGCCGAGGTGGAATATCTATTTGTTATGCCCAGGCGCTAATGGCTTTAACCTTACATTTGAGTCGTACCCCTTCTTGAGCTTGTGTTGATAGTAAGCCAGCTGAACCATAGCATTTTCCCTTCATTCTTCAATTAAATCTAAACTCTTCTTCAATAGCCCATCATTGCTGCTCGGAGTAAAAGAGTTTGTTCTCAACGTTGGAAATCCTGTCTCCAGAGAAATCACAGCCTCGGCCCCATAGGTCATTGAAAAGGAGGTCTCCCAAGTGGACCTTCGAGGTGTAGTTTGATATGTCCAAAGGACGTGTGGCAACTCTTCCACCCACTTTCCCTTTGCGTCATCCAACCTCTTTTTCAGCCCACTCACTATAACCTTATTGATAGCCTCAGCCTGTTCATTCCCCTGTGGATATACCGGGGTGGAATATCTATTTGTAATGCCCAGGTCACTGAAGGCTTTGCTTTTAAATTGAAGACCATTGTCCGAAATGAGTGTACGAGGGATTCTAAACCGAGTGACAATATTTTTCCAGATAAATCTCTTGGCATCCATATCTCTGATATTTGCTATTGGTTCAGTTTCAACCCATTTGGTGAAGTAATCTATACCGACCAGCAACCATCTCTTATTCCCTGCCGCCTTAGGGAAATGCCCTACAATATCCAAGCCCCATTGAGCAAAAGGCTAAGGACTGGACAGGAGATTAAGGACTCCCTCAGGTTGATGAATGTTTGGGGCAAATTTTTGGCATTGATCGCACTTCTTCACATACTCTTATGCTTCCCTCTGTATATTTGGCCACTAATATCCCTAAATGAAGGCTCTGTGAGACAAAGATCTGCCCTCTGTGTAGCTTCCACAAATCCCTTCATGTAATCCTTTTAGGAGTAGCTCAATTGCTTTAGGGTGTATGCATAGCAGATATGGTCTAGAAAAAGAACGTTTATACAACTTTTGGTCCTCGGACAGCTAAAACCGATGAGCTTTTCTTCGTATCTTGTCAGCCTTAAACTTACTCTCGGGCAAGATGTCTTCTTTAAGGAATAGTACAATAGAGTCCATCCAGCTGGGACCTACCCTTATTTGATGAACATGAACCATATTTTTCCCCACCTTAATGGGTTTACATAAATCCTCCGCAAGGATCACCCAAGGTAAACTTTGTGCCGAAGAGGTTGTCAGCGTGGCAAGAGAGTCAGCATGTGTATTTCTACTTCTAGGGATTTGCGATAAATTAAAAGACTCAAATCCAAACTGTAAGTGTCTAACTTGGTTCAAATATTCCTGCATTCTGAGATCTCTGGATTCCAACTCTCCCCCTACCTAGCCTACAATCAATCTTGAATCTGAAAACATCTCTACAGCCTTTCCACCCATTCTCTGAACCATAGTCATTCCTACCAACAGAGTCTCATACTCGGCCTCGTTATTGGTGGCCGAAAAGCCCAACTTTAAGGATTTTTCAATAATGATCTTCTCAGGAGAAATTATAACTAGCCCCACTCCGGATCCTCTTTGATTTGCCACCCTATCAACGTGCACCTTCCAAGGTAAAGGCTTTTGCAAGGTGACCATGCCAACTAATTTTTCATCCATGTTTAGTTTCTCAACTTTTTCTTCAAAATGGGTTTTAGCAAACTCGGCTACTAGATCAGCAAGGACTTGACCCTTAACAGAGGTGCGAGGCATGTACTTAATATCAAAAGACCCTAGGATCGTATCCCACTTTGCAATCCTTCCTGTGTAATCAACACTTTGAAGTAGAGATCTAAACTAGAGCTGGGTTAGGACAACAACTGTGTGTGATTGGAAGTAGTGGGGGAGCTTATGCGTAGCATGTACCACTGCCAAAATAGCCTTCTCTAGTAGTAGGTAGCGGACCTCGGCCTCATGTAGTGACTTGCTCACATTATAAACTGGTCTTTGTACACCACTATTAACCCTCACAAGCACTAGGCTTACCGCATGGGAAGCCACGGCAATATAAGCAAATAAAACCTCATCCACCTTGGGTCTGGACATAATGGGTGGCCGAGATAAGTATTCCTTTAATTGTTGGAAAGCCAATACACACTCCTCGGTCCATTCAAATCCCTTCCACTTGTTCAACAACTAGAAGAAAGGTCTACACATGTCTGCTGACCGAGAGATGAATCAGTTTAGAGTGGCAGTCATCCTTGTTAATTTTTAGACCTCTTTGGGATTCCAAGGTGGCTGTAAATTATTGATTGCTTTAATCTGGTCAGGGTTGACTTCAATTCTGCAGTGTGTAACCATGTACCCCAAGAACTTCCCTGATCTGACACCAAAAGAACACTTAGAAGTATTAAGTCGCAACTTATGTCTCCTTAAGATCTCAAAGATATTCCCAAGGTCGTTAACGTGCTCAGATTCCAACTTACTCTTGACCACCATGTCGTCTATATAAATCTCAATGTTTTTCCCTAGCTGTGACTCAAACATCCTGGTCATCATCCTCTGATAGGCAGACCCTGCATTCTTCAGACCAA
Source organism: Quercus ilex subsp. ballota (assembly GCA_032727855.1). NCBI lineage: Eukaryota > Viridiplantae > Streptophyta > Magnoliopsida > Fagales > Fagaceae > Quercus > Quercus ilex. The sequence goes on from CM064909.1 coordinate 3,811,310, forward strand.
AGGGCATCACCTTGTAATGGTAATTTCCAATAGGAGTGACAAAAGTTGTTTTCTCCTGATCATCCGAAGCTAAGGGTATCGGATGGTACCCTTGAAAGGCATTCAAAAAGTTCATCCGAGGATGACCTACAATTGCATCCACTAGTTGATCAATTCGAGGCATGAGGAAAGGGTCTTTTGGACAGGCTTTATTCAAGTCTGTGAAGTCTATACATACCAGTCACTTCCCATTCTTCTTCTTTACTACCACTGTATTAGCCAAACATTCAGGGTAGAACACTTCTTTAATAGTCTCAGCCTGCTTAAGCTTGTTCACCTCCTCATTGACAGCATCAGAATGCTCTTTAAATGAGCACCGAGGTGGTTGTTTCCTAGGGAGGACAACCAGGTTGACATTTAGATGATGGCAAATGAAGTTTGGATCTACCCCAGAAGTTTCATAAGTATTCCATGCGAACACATCAATATTCTTCCTTAGAAACGGTAACAATTCTTCCTTTTCTCGAGGAGGCAACTGAGCTCCGATCTAAAAAAACTTTTCCGAATCACCGTCTATAGCAATTTCCTCCAACTTCTCACACTTTGCCTTTTTCGACACCGCATCCGTAGATAGGACCAGAATCCTTGATTGCTATGAGCCCCCTTTAGTAGAGGCCGAGGACATAGCTGCAACCTGATGCATAATTGCAGCCACGAGGCACCACCTAGCCATGGATTGACTCCCCACAAGCTCCTCAATCCGGTCCCCTGATGGATACTTTACATTCAAATGCAGAGTTGAAGAAACGACCCCTAGGGCACAGAGCCATGGCCTTGCCACAATGGTAGTGTAGGGGGAATAAGCATCCACCAAAATAAAGTTTACCTCTACCACCTCCGAGCTTGCCTGCACAGGCAATCTTATCTGACTCCTTGGGATGAAAAATTTCCCATCAAAACTTACCAAAGGTGAATCATAGGCTGTCAGATCCTCAGGCTTTAAGTTCAACCCTCTGTACAAGTCAATGTACATAATCTCTACACCACTACCCTGGTCTATCATCACCCTCTTTACATCATACCCTCCTATCCTGAGGGTGACCACTAAAGCATCATCATTTGGCTGGATAGTTCCAATCTTGTTCTCGTTCGAAAAACTCAGCGTCGGTCGGATCTCCACTCTAGCCCTCTTCGGCTTAGAATTGGAGTCCTCGGCGGGTAGCCGAGCTACAGATATCACCCTGGAAGGGCGAGAACTAGTTCTCCCAAGTGCAGCAAAAATGATATTAATTGTGCCTAATGGGAGCTTTGAAGAAGCATTCCCCTGAGCCACTGACCTTGCTTGACTTCCTTGCCCATTAGGCCGATATAGAAACTATTGTAACCTTCCATCTCTAACTAGTTGCTCCAGATGATTCCATAGAGTTCTACAGTTCTCAGTGGTATGCCCTCGTTCTTGATGGTACTAGCAATGAAGGCTTTGGTTACATCTCGTGGGGTCTCCTCCCATCTTGTTCGGCCATTTAAAGTATGGTTCGTTCTTGATCTTCTCCAAGACTTGATGCACTGGTTCTTGAAACACAGTGTTAACCACATAAGGAGTCATAGACCTGGATTGTCCAGCAAAATCCCTTCGGGGTCTATTATTGTTGTAGCGGTCTAACCTGAAATCACTCCTCTCCTGAGGGATAACCTTACCATTTCCCTTTCCTTACTGCTGATCTTCCTCAACCTGCTTGTATTCGTCGATATTGTCCATAAGCCAACGCACACTCCTTACCAGCTTCTTGGTCAGGGATTTTCTTAAATCATGCTCGGTAGACAGGCCGACCTTGAAGGTCCTTATGGCCACGTCATCAAAATCCCCATCGATCTCATTAAACATCTCCCAGTATCTGTCCAAGTACGTTTTCAGGGTTTCTCCCTCTCGCATGGACATAGATAACATTAAGGGCTGAGGAACCCTACTACATGTAATAAAATGAGACCCAAACGCCCGAGTGAGCTCCTTAAAGGAATCAATGGAACCTGCATCTAGGCCATCAAACCACCTCATCGCCACAGCCTCAAGTTGGATGGGAATACCTTACACATCAAGGACTTATTTTTGGAGTGCACAGTCATTCTCTGGTTGAAGTGGCTCACATGCTTCATAGGGTCTATTCGACCATTGTACATGGTGAACGTAGGCTGAGTGAATCGCCAAGGAAGTCTCCCTCCCTTAATCTTACGCGTGAAAAGTGATCTGAAAATTTGTTTGAGCACTCTACTCATCACATCATTCCCCAAGCCTTTGAAAGATGAGCTCCTGTTTCTGCGCTCATGGTGGTAGTCCTCATCATACGAGAAAGACTCACTGGGAGGAGTCCTCGATCTGGGCCTGTAACTGTCATCTCCTTCCTCATTAGAAGAAGAAATAGACCTCGAAAGAGTTTTTTTTCGTCGTTCACAGTGCAACTTCCTCCGCAGATGATCAATCTTTAGCTGCATGTTTCTAGCATTCTCCTCATAAGAGACGTGGCTCCCACCCCGAGATTGGCACTTAGTATAGGTAGTGTGCACACTTTCCTACCGGTCCCTTCTTTGGTCAAGATCACGAAAGTGATCTTGACGCTGATACCCCATAGATTTTGCCTGGTGTGGACTTGAATCTACCATAGTTGAACGTTAGACTCACTATAACACCAGAAATCCCCACAGACAGCACCAATTGTAAGGACTCAATTTAGGTCCCTTGGCCAAATGATGGATGAACTTAGACCCAAAAAGCCTAATACAATGAATTTGTAGAGAGTGGGTTGGAAAACTGAGCTTTAATGAGTTAGACAACAAGTAAGTAGATTCAGATGACAAGAAAAGGAAGGTAGACTGATTTAAACTAAAGAAAATCGTCATCGACACAGTCCGAAGAGATCAGTTCTTGTATATTTCTTTCAAGTTTGATTACAAATTCAGTTCTTAATTGCTACAGTGTTTTTCTCTTTATTTCTCGATCCCCTGTTCTCAAAGTATCTCTTTCATTTTATACTATCTTTATCTTTCATCTCCACCTTCCACGTGTAAATCAGATTGTAGGTGTTGATCCTTATCCCATCAGCACCTTCCTAAAGTCTTTAGGTAATAGCTATAAGGCTGAAAGTTACTGTTCGAGTATCACTTCCTCATCAATGCAACCAGAGAGTTAGCTACAAAACATTTAATGCGGTGGTAGCAACTTTCTCTTGAGATATTTTATGACTTTCCTCTATCATGTTCCTTCCTAATACTTATCCTTATTCATGGAATGATCCAGAACATTACTCTTGATAGCAGACCACACCCTCTGACCTCGGCTTTGCTCAGCCGAGAAGGGATTCTTTCTCAGACCACCCTTCTGGATGACTTTAATCGGGTTTCACTTCTTCACTTACTAACACGGATCCTTATGAAAGTGTTTACCCATCCTCGGGTTATTTAACGTCCTTAGATTGGGCCCTTGGCCTAATATACATAAATATGGGCTCCTGAGCCTATCAACCCTACACAAATAATTAAACAAAATAAATAATTTATCCTTTTGAGAGAGAGAGAGAGAGAAACTAGCAACTAGATAGCAAGGTCACATGCAAAAAATCTGCTGCCTTAAAGTATCACATAACTTATGCTAAAAATTAGTTTTTATATCTTATAATTCCTATTGAAAATGGAATTCAAGGAAAAAAAAAAGTCATCAACTTATGGTAAAAAATTAAATACAAAATAAAAGGAAAAAGAATATGTAAATTACTTTATAGCATCCTTTTGTTAAGGACTTTAAGAGCATGAAATTTTAGGTTTACAAATTTGATCTTATAGTTAGAACTTTTTGAGAGAGAGAGAGCGAGAAGAGAGAGGACCGAATAAACCAAAATGCTATGTTAATGTGATTTAATAAGAGCATAACAACAATAAATAATTAATTTCAGCTTTTAAATATTATATAAGATAAAGATAAAGTCCTTCCATTGAGGTTAATACAAACCCATAAATCTTTATAAATGAATTCAAACGGTAGTATACCAATTGATATGATGTTTTGTTAGAACGACACTAAATCCTAAAAATAGTACAAACAACCATTAATAAACAAAGTCAAATAAAGCTGTGAAGGCACATCAAGATCAAGTGATGCAAATTTTGGTTAGATCAATGCTAAAACCAAAAAAAAAGGGTATAATCAAACACATACAATGGTTAACTTGTAATTTTCATAGTACCATACATTAAAAAAAAAAAAATATATATATATATATATATATATATATATATGAATCCCAAAAATGTTTTTCAAGCGGGGAAAGAAAACAAAAAATGCAAACAATTCTACGCCCATTTCACAACCATTTTATGTACTAGAGATTGTGATTGGTTATTTATTCATAAATTCATAATTTTTTTTGACCACTCACAATTATTTATATCAGATAATGGTAAAAATAATTAAATAAGTGTAAAATTGGTTGTAATATTAGAGCATTCTCATCAAGAATGATAAATATTTTAGCATTTACCATTCCAAAATCTTACTTTATCAATTTTAACATACCATTTTACAATCCACCAAACATCAAACATTCTATTTTTTTTACAACTTCATTTAAATAATATTATTTGTATTTTACCACTTTCTCTCTCTTTCCATCACTTTCTTCTCAACGGCTAGCCACTGTTAGCCACCACCACCATTCAACAGTAAACCACCCCAGACCCATGGCCATCAACATTCAACAGCAAACCCAGACCCATAGCCAACCCACTACCACCACAATCAGCATCCATCCAAAAATCAATCCCATAGCCCAAAAAAAAAAAAAAACAACAACAACAACTAAAACTAAACTAAACTTGGGAGAGAGAAGCCTCACCGTGAGAGGAAGAGAGGGAGGCGGAGGATAGAGCGGCGAACAAACTCCACAAACCCAAGACCCACGGCGGCCATGGCAAGCAAAACCTATCAAACCTAAGACCCACGCCTCAGCCATAGCAACCCACCTCAGTCACCACCCACCCACCTCATTCTCAACCCCAACCAAAACCCACCACCTTGATCTCAACCCCGGCCAAAACCCACCACCCTGATCTTAACCCCGGTCACGTAGATGATCCACGAACGCAGACCCATAAACCCAGACCCACAAAATCGCCGGAGCACATCGGACCACGACCCACGACCATCGGCGGAGCACAATCATTGGTAGAGCACACTCATCGGCGAAGCACAGAGAGAGAAGAGAGAAGAATGAAGCAGAGAGAGGAAAGAGAAAGATAGAAGAGAGAGAAACTGAGGTGAATAAAAAATCATTTTTGTTTTACAATTGTAGCTACAGTGCAATCTCAAATATGAGATTGCACTGTAGCTTGAATCTTAAAATTTTAAGATTTAGCCGTTTTGATGGAGTGGTGTTTTTATGTCAAAGGTGCTAAAAAATAGGATTTTTAGCATTTGAGAGGTTTAATGTGAATGCTCTTAGAATTTTTCAAATACAAAAGGTGAAATAGATTTTTATTTATTTGTTTGGAGAAGCAAAAGGTGATATTGATGGTGCCTAGGGATGGCAATGGGGCGGGGCCGAAGGATGGGGTCTTCATCCTCGCCCCGCATGGTTTTGTCTTGCACCATCCCCGCCCCGCCCCGCATGACGGGAAATACTTTCTCACCCCATCCCCGCCCCTTGGGGCCCTGTGAAACCCCGCCCCACCTTGTAAAACTCTACTTTTTGTTAATTTTCCCTACAACTAGTACAATTTTTTTAATGAAACTTATTCATTAATAAAAATATACTTAAAATTACAACTAAATTTATCCCATCAAATCAAATCAATTTTTAGAAAAAAATTGAATAATATATCCAAGTGTTTAACAAGACAATCATAAAAAAATAATAATAAAAATAAAAATCTCATAGTGTAACACATAATAAAATAAAGGCAGAGAATCACATTGGGTAGAATAAAATATGCTAATATTAATATGTTTGTTTAAATAGTAGAATTTTAGGGTATGAAAAATTTACAATTATAACTCTTAGTAACGTGTGGTGGGGCAGGGAGGGGCGGGGTGGGGTGGGTTTAAAAAGTCTAAACCCATCCCCGTCCCGCCCCGTGGTGCGGGGCTAAAATCTTACCCCATCCCCGCCTCACCGCCTTTGCAAGGCGGGAAAAATTTGCGCAGGGTGAAGCAGGGAGGGGCGGGTTAAGCAGAGCGGAGAAAAATTGTCATCCTATTTATGGTGCCATTTTCCAGTACAACAATATAATAAAAATGCACTATGCACAATTGTACGAGTCTTTTAGCTAAATATTGCTAAAATCAAAACATATTTGCGTTATAGGTACTGTTTGAAGTTATTTGGGAAAATGATGAGAGAGATTGAATTTCGGCAACACCGTTGCCGAAATTCAACAAAAAGTAGGAGAGAGAATGAGAAAAAGGAGGAAAGAGAAAAGCAATTGTCAGAACAAGAAAACCTTGAATTTCGGCAACAGTGTTGCCGAAATTCATCTGCCCAAATTATTCCCTGTGCTGCCCAGACGTATGAGAAGTGCAATAATGCGTGAGCGCCCAAACAAAAAAAAAGTAATTGTGGCAATGGTATTGCCGAAAATGGTAGGAAAAAAAAAAAAGTGAATGCGGAAGAATTAAAGAAAAATATAATGTGCTACGTACACAATATTTTTACAATATTTTCACAATAAATCACAAGTAACTAGTTATTATTAGTTCAAATTTAAATTTGACATTGACATTACTATTTTAATTTAACAATAACAACAAGTAACAACCTGATACTTAGCATTTGTTATAAAAATATTGTAAAAATTGTGTGCACTTATTATTTCTTAAAAAAGAAAAAGTGTAATGGATTTGCCGAAAATTTTGTGGCAATTGTGGCTTGCCGAAAATGGGAGGAAAAAAAAAATTCAATAGGTTTGTGGCAATTTTTTATTGGCAATTGTGACAATGTCATTGCCGAAAATGGAAAAAAAAAATAAAAACTTTTTTTTTTCCTAATTGGGAAATTTTTTTTTTTTTTTTTTTAGCATTACCCGAATTTCGGCAATACCATTGCCACAATTAGGAAAAAAAGTTTTTAACGTTTTGTCATTTTGCTCAAATTCCAAAATTACATAAAAAGTTTGCCTTTAACGTTTTGTCATTTTGCTCAAATTCCAAAATTCCCACACAAAATTTTGAACCAACCATAGATAGTTAAAAAAACACACAAACTTTCAAAACTCAAACAAAAATAAAAAAAAATTTCCCACACACGCCTCTATCCCAAAAGCGCGTTTTTGAAAAACAAACAATGGCGCTCATTCTCATTTTCTTTCTCATTACAAAACCCTTCTCTCCTCTCTCACAAAATCACCCCAACTCTCTCTGCACACACAAACTCTCTTTCTCTCTCTTTGTCTAAGAACCTAAGAGCAAAAGAGAGATTCCAAGGTTTCCCAAATGGCAGAGCAAGAGAACTGTGCGCGCATCACTCGCGCAGCGAAAAAGAGAGCCTTGTCTGCAGCTTCAGGCTCACCTAACAAGAGGCGCGTCGTGTTGGGGGAGCTGCCGAACTCGTCAAACGTTGTTGTTCCGGTGAACAACAAACCTGTAACGAAGACAAAGCCAAAGGCAAAGAAGGCATTAACGACAACGCTAATAAGCACAACAAAGGGTAGTCCCACAAAGGTGGAAATCGATGACGGTTATGATGATCCCCAACTTTGTGGAGCTTATGCCTCCGACATTGATGACTATCTTCACAAAATGGAGGTAAGTACACAATCTTTTTTGTTCATAAATTGTTCGGGATTTTGTTTTAGCCATTTTGGATTAATGGGTATTTGAATTTGGGGCTAATTTTGAAGATGGGGTTTTTTTTTTTTTTTTTTTTTTTTTAAATCATATAGATAGAGCTGAAGATACAATTTTTAGCCATTTTGAACTAATGGGTGCTTGAAATTTGGGTTTTTTTTAATGTGGGGGTTTGGATTTGGGGCTAATTTTGAAGATGGGTTGGTTTTTTTATAGATGGAGCCAAAGAGAAGGCCAATGCCGAATTACCTTGAGAAGGTTCAGAAGGAAGTTACTGCTAACATGAGGGGGGTTTTGGTGGATTGGTTGGTTGAGGTTGCAGAGGAGTATAAGCTTCTTCCAGACACTTTGTATCTCGCTATTTCATATATTGATAGATTCCTATCTTTGAACGTTGTCCATAAGCAGAAGCTTCAATTGTTGGGTGTTTCTTCAATGCTCATTGCCTCGTAAGCCTCCAAGTCTTTCAAACCTTTTGTTTTGGGCTTAAGATAAGCAATTGTTGTTTTATAAGAATGGGTATATGAGCAATGCTAGTGATATTATAAATTTTACTTGTTTAACGTTATAAATTGATGTGTTAACTTTTAAACAAATCAAAAAAGTTATTTTTTTTATTACATAGTTTGTGTCATTAATTAGAATATTGATTATATCAATTTGTAGATATTGTATAGTGAAATTGATAGTATTTTTTTTAGATGAGTTTTAATTCCAAGGTATTGTACAATCAATTGGGATCATGTCTTGTGAAGTGAAGAATAGGTTATTAGTTTGAGTCTCTTATCCCCTTTATAAATAAAAATAGTTCTTTGAAATTCATTTGTTGTGTTGTTTATGTGCCATCAATCATAATCTTGATTATATTGGTTTGTAAATATTTTATAGTAAAATTGATAATAATTTTAATATTATGGTTTAATCCTAAGGGATGGTACAATCTACTTGGTTAAAAATTACTAATCATAAAATGGTTTTATAAATATGGGTTTTCTCTGTACTCACAATGATTGGTTTTCCTATTGTGATGAGTAGGAAGTATGAAGAAATTACTGCTCCAGATGTGGGTGATTTTTGTTACATTACGGATAATACATATCCTAAGGAGGAGGTGATTGTCTTTTTTCTTTTTTTACTTAATTGTCATTTTTCTTTCCCATGTGGGTCTAAGTTTTATTGTTGTGCTTTCATTAATATTGGTTTCATTGTGATTGTAAAGGTGGTGAAGATGGAGGCTGATATACTCAAGTCACTAAAGTTTGAAATGGGCAATCCTACAGTAAAGACATTTTTAAGGTAAGGAAACTGTCAAGATGCTGTGTATTTTCCTCTTTGTTCATCACTAATTATCCATAAATGAACCAGTGTTACAGTTAAAAACTTAAATGATACATTCAACTGATTATAGTTATTTTTTTCCTGTTTTGGTTTGCAGAAGATTCACTAGTGTTGCTCAAAAGAACAACAAAGTAAGCTAAATGTCTTCTTGGCCCTCTTGTAAATGTTCCTGATTTTGAAACGTCTTTGTTATTGATTCATTTTCCTGTGCCTTCTACAGAGTCCAAATTTGCAGTTAGAGTTCCTTGGCTATTATCTTGGGGAGTTAAGTTTGTTAGACTATAACTGTGTGAAATTCTTACCTTCCTTGGTGGCTGCGTCAGTTATCTTTCTTGCAAAATTTATCATTCAACCAATGATACGTCCTTGGGTAAGAGCTTGACTTTTGAGACCTGCTAATAGTATGACTTTTTGATTTGAAAGCACTTACAAGTTGTATGCTTTCCACAGTGCGCAACACTGCAACAATATTCTGGATACAAACCAGCTGATTTAAAGGATTGTGTTCTTATCATACATGACTTGTATGTTAGTAGAAAAGGAGGCTCTTTACAAGCCATAAGAGAGAAATACAAGCAGCATAAGGTATTTATGGTTAAACATTTATAACTGAAGTTGATGGAAGTTTTCATATAATTCAAAGAGTAGTAATCTAATTTCATAAACATTGTTTTCTTGGAAACAGTTCAAATATGTGGCAAGTATGCCTTCTCCTTCAGAAATACCTGCTTCTTACTTGGAAGATCTAAAAGAATGACATATTGATATTTGGGTTATTTATGGATAACCAAGTAGAAAAGTTGAATGTGGGATGGAAATGGATATTTCATTCAGTAGAAGATTTGCTTTCAGTTGCACCGGCTAATGTTAATTGATGGGAGGTTCTGCAAACTACATTATGTGCTGTGAAGGTTGGCAAAATTCTTTTGGATGATTGCTGTGGCAGGGGGTTTTAGGATGGACAAATTTCTGGTGAAGAGGGGCAAATAATTTAACATCAGTTCCACTTGTAAATGGTTATGCACCTCTAGGTTAGTTCTACAAATAGTCTTACTTTTGGCTTGTTGTAACTGGCTTGCATTTTGTTCAACATTGATTAATAGAGCTTGTACATGATCTGCTTTTATGAGTCAATGGTAAATTAGCTATTTCTTTGAAATTTATTAATGGAATGTGACTTTGTGATGCAGAATACTTTGAGATTAAAGGAAGCTAGAGATGTAGTATGCTATGGAGCAATGTTACTAGACCTACTATAGTTTTTTACAGTCTGCTCCAAAATGGCCAGCCAGTAAACCCAGAATGTTACAGTGTGATTGCCTTGTTGGTGCATTAGAGTTGCCACCTCAAACTGGAAAATGTTCCCTTCACCTACCAAAACTCTGATTGAGGAAGCCAAGTATTAATCATGAGCACGAAGACGTCCCTGGAAACGTGATTTCTGTACGTTTCCATCAGTTAAGGATGGATGGTTGTGTAAATATCTAGTTGGGCAGATAGTCAGTGTGACTGTTGATGAGTAAACTTCAAACTTGGGCACTGATTCAAAATTTTGGGATCCTACGATCAATCGCTGAAAGAAAATAGAATAAATTTTCCAATATCTGACACATTCTTTTTAACCTACTTCCATGGGGTGTAATTGTAGAACAAGATTTACAAGTTGACATTATTTTCTCTCCATTGTCGTAGTAGTAGCAGACAAGCAGCATTATCTCTATGTGATGTCATATTTATTGGATCTTATGGGCAATATATCCATCTTTCAACAATGGATTTGGTTCTAATTCTCCATTAATATCTGCTAGGTTAATCTATCAATTGTGGATTTGCCCATCAATCAACCTAATATATTGATCTCCAGTAGGGTCATGGTGGCTTATTTTTAGTGTCTAGTTAGGTTCGGATTGGGAGAAAAAAGATTATATATATATATATATATATATATGTATGTATATGAGATAGGTTCAAGTTAGTGTAACTCTAAAGAGTTATACTTTTTAAATTGTTGGATTTAAGTAAATTTAACCGTTAAAAAAAGACTTATTATTACAAATATTTTTATTAAAATCTTATTAATTACTTTTATTTATTACATTTTCAACCTATCTCTAAACTCAAAAACGTTTGACGTTTGACTCTCTCTCTATGTGTCTCCTCTACCATTGCTCTTTTACCATTGTTCCACCTTTATAGATTGCTAGCATAAGAGGGAGTGGGGGGGGGAGGAACACCAACACTGCAACCTCTAACAGGCTCCTTGCCAATACTTGCCCACCACCACAACTATTTCTTGGACATAATTCTGAGACATATTTCTTGGACATTGCTACCCAATACTCGGTTGTCTAGTTGAACGTCATGTTGCAACATTAATAGTTGAAAATATTGATGCGTCACAAATATAGGATATGGACCAATTGTTGTTGTATAAGAATTGCCATAATAATAATAGTTGCTATGCTATGCTCCTATTTGTGTTTATGGTTTAAAAGCAATAATATTGCTGTTCTTGTAAAATAGAGAAAATATAATGTCACTAACTATAAATTTGTTCAAATGGCATGTATCTACAGGTCTCACAAACCTCTATTGTTAGTGTTCGGCTTGGTTTTTTTTTTTTTTTTTTCCTTCTGCTGGCAACCTGTAGAGGTGGAACAATGGTGGAGGAGACAAAGAGAGAGAAACGAAGAGAGAGAAATGTAAAGTGAGAGTTAGGTGTCAAATGTTGTAGAGAATGGGTTGAAAAACTGGACTTTAATAAATTAGCCAACAACTAAAGTGAATTCAAATGGCAAGAGAATGAAGGTAGGCAAGTTTATACTGAAGAAAATCGTCCTCGGCACAGTCCGAGGAGTTTAGTTCTTATATCTTTCTCTTGGGTTTGACTACAAATGCAATTCTTGATTACTACAATCTTTTTCTCTTAATTTCTATATCCCGTGTCTCTAGGTCTTCCCTCTAATTTATACTATCTCTTTCTTCTCACATTTTCCCTCCTCGTGAACAGTAGATTGTTAATGTTGATCCTTGTCCTATCAGCACCATTCTGAAGTTTTTGAGGGGTAGCTGTAAGGCTGAAAAATACTATTCAGAGATCACTTCTTCATTAATGCGGTCAAAGAGTTAGTTATAGAGCATTTAATACAGTGGTAGCAGCTTTCTCTTAGATATTTCTAAGCTTCTATCCTTCTCGTACGTTCATAATGCACGTCCCCATTAGTGGAATTTTTTGGAATGCCACTTTGAACGATAGGAGATACATTTGATTTGTGCTTTGTTTATTTGAGGAGATACTCCTCCTTGGCCCACCTTCCCCAACCTTTCCATTTGTAACTTACTCATGAGACTTTAAGCTCAACACCTTCACTATTGTTTATTCGTTCTCGGACCAACCAACGGCCTCGGCCAAGGCTCAATATATAATTTTGGGCCCTTATCCCTACACATATAAAATAGAAAACATATTTTTTTACCACTTCATTTTTTTTTTTTTTTTGAGAAAATTTACCACTTCAATTAAATATACATTCTTTATTAGTTTTTATTCTCTCTTTCTCTCTCTTCCTCTCTGTCTCTTTCTCTTTCTTTGAACCAAGATCAACCAACAAAGTGATCAAACTTTCACTCTTTCTTCTCAACTCAGCAAACCCACTGCCACCTAAACCCCCACATCACAACCTAGCCATAGCCACCTCCAAATACCCACTACCCAGGGACCATGATCATTGCCAGATACCCATTGCCCAGCCACCGTGATCACAACCCAAACCCCCACTACTGTTACCAAACCCATCAAGAAAAAACCCAACAACCCAAAATTGCAAACCAATCGGCAACCCACCACCACAAATCGATCAACAAACCACTAGCCCAACCACTACCAACGACTTTATAAGTTATACTAGCTATTGGTGCCAATGACTTTATGAGATGGGTTGGAGGCGTGTATCGAAGGCACGGGTCTAAGGCGTGGATCGGTGACTTGGAGCTTTGGTTGGCTTGGGAGTTCAACGAAGTGGGTCAGCTAGTGGGTCGGTGACGTCGAGTTTCAATGGGCCGGTGATGTTGAGGATCGAGTCGGGCCGGCAGTGGTGAGAGTTTGAAAGAGTGAGTTTAAGAGAAGGTGAGACAGAGAGGTGAGAGTTTGAGAGAGTGAGTTTGAGAGAGAAGGTTTTGTCTTCAGAAAGCACGGTTTGGAGAAAAAAGAATAGAAACAAACAAATATTATTTTAAATCGGATGGAGAATAAAAAATCAATTTTTTTTTAGCTCAAAGCTACAGTACACAACCATATATAGCTGTGTACTGTAGCAATAAAGGTAAAAATTTTACCTTTAGCTCCACTATTGCAACTCTCTTTTTTATGTGTAGTGGTGCTAAAAATAGCTTTTTAGCACCACTATAGATAGTGCTCTTAGAGCACTCACAACAGTGGTGCTATATTACTATATTTTAGCTCCTCAAACCCCAAAATCAGCATCCAGCAATGGAGCTAAATCTATATTTTTTAGCTCCATTGCTACAGTGCACATCTATAGATAGATGTGCACTGTTCATGAGAGTTAAAAAAAAACAAAATTTATTCTACTAGTGGATTAAAATAATAAAAAGTTCTCTCTCTCTCAGTCACTCTTACCTCTCTCTCTTAGTCATTGTCTCCGACCCACGCCTCCACCGGCCTCAACGTCACTAGCCCAAGCCGACCCAAGCTCCAAGCCGCCGATCCACGCCTCCAACCCACGCCTCTGCCCAGTCCTCCATCCCAACGCCGATCAAACTCATCTGCCTCAGACCTACTTCTCTTTTGCTGATCACACCCACGGCGACACTGTCCTTCCCAAGCTGCAAGCCATTGCTGCCGCCCATCTCTCTATTCTCTTTGCTGTGATTGAGTTTTTTTTTATTTTTTTATATGGGTTTGGTGGCTATGGTCGTAGTGGTCGATTTTGGCTATGGTAGTGGTGGTGGATGATTTTGATAGTGGGTTTATGGATTTTGGTTGTGGTGGTGATGGATGATTTTGGCTTTGGCAATGGGTTTTGTGTATTTTGGCTATGATTTTTGTGGTTTATGGTTGTGGTTGTGGTTGTGGTTGTGGCAGTGGTAGTGGGTTGTGGTTGTGGTTGTCATGGCTGGTGGTTTGTGGTGACCGGTGGTGATGGGGTTGTGATTGTGATTATGGTTGTGGTTTTTTTTTTTTTTTTCTTCCTCTATGTTGTGTTGTGGTTGCCAAAGTAAAGTGGTGGTTGTGGCCGGTGGTGGTGGTTGTGGCTGTGGCTGATGGTAGAGGTGGTTGTGATTGGTGCTGTGGATGTTTTTTGGATAGTATGATATATTATTTTATTATAAGGAATATATTATTTTATTATATTGAAAGCTAAAATAGATTCATTACTGCAACATGCTGTAGGTAAAATAAATAAAATAACTTTTTAGCTCAACTATTGTGAATGCTTTTAGCCTTTTGGGTTTTGAGAGAGAGAGAGAGAGAGAGAGAGAGAGAGAGAGAGAGGGGACAGAGGGATTTGGAGAGTGAGAGGAGAGGAGGGTTTTGTACTTTGCAGTTTGAGCTTTGGTGAGAGAGAGAGAATCTGAGAGCACCATTTGAGTTTATTTCAAAAGAAAAGAGTTGGCGCTAGTGTCTGTATCGTTAGATTATTTTTTTGTCAACTTATTTCACTGATCACCTGCATTTTTTTGTACTTCATGACTATTTCAAGTAACATTCTCATTTTCTTACAAAACCTTCAACTGACATTCTCATTTTCTTTCTCATTAACGAAACCCTTCTCTTCTCTCTCACAACTCACCTCAACTCTCGCTGCGCGCACGCACACACACACTCTCTTTCTCTCTCTTTGTCTAAGCACCTAAGAGCAAAAGAGAGCTTCCAAGGTTTCCCAAATGGCAGAGGAAGAGAACTGTGTGCGCATCACTCGCGCAGCCGAAAAGAGAGCCTTGTCTGCAGCTTCAGGCTCACCTAACAAGAAGCGCGTGGTGTTGGGGGAGCTTCCGAACTTGTCAAACGTTGTTGTTCCGGTGAATACGAAGACTGTGACGAAGACAAAGCCAAAGGCAAAAAAGGCAGTAACGACAACTTTAATAAGCACAACAAAGGTTAGTCCCACCAAGGTGGAAACCGATGCCAGTTATGATGATCCCCAACTCTGTGGAGCTTATGCCTCCGACATAGATGACTATCTTCACATAATGGAGGTAAAGACACAATCTTTTTTGTTCATAAATTGTTTTGGATTTTGTTTTAGCCATTTTGGATTAATGGGTATTTGATTTGGGGCTAATTTTGAAGATGGATTTTAAAAAAAAATTATTATTATATAGATAGAGTTAAAGATACAATTTTTAGCCATTTTGAACTAATGGGTGTTTGAAATTTGGGTTTTTTTTTATGTGGGGGTTTGAATTTGGGGCTAATTTTGAAGACGGGTTTATTTATTTATTTATTATTTATTATAGATGGAATCAAAGAGATGGCCATTGCCGAATTACCTTGAGAAGGTTCAGAAGGAAGTTACTGCTAACATGAGGGGGGTTTTGGTGGATTGGTTGGTTGAGGTTGCAGAGGAGTATAAGCTTCTTCCAGACACTTTGTATCTCGCTATTTCATATATTGATAGATTCCTATCTTTGAACGTTGTTCATCAGCAGAAACTTCAATTGTTGGGTGTTTCTTCAATGCTCATTGCCTCGTAAGTCTCCAAGTCTTTCAAGCCTTTTGTTTTGGGCTTAAGATAATCAATTGTTGTTTTATAAAAATGGGTATATGCACAATGATAGTGATATTATAAATTTTATTTGCTTAACGTTATAAGTTTGATGTGTTAACTTTTAAACAAATCAAAAAGAGTTTTTTATTTTTTATTTTTTTATTATTACATAGTTTGTATCATTAATTATAATATTAATCATATCAATTTGTAGATATTGTGCTGTGAAATTGATAGTATTTTTAGTTTTATTTTTATTTTTATTTTTTTAGATGAGTTTTAATTCCAAGGTATTGTACAATTAATTGGGATCATGTGATTCATGTCTTGTGAAGTGAAGCATAGGTTATTAGTTTGAGTCTCTTATTCCCTTTATAAATAAAAATAATTCTTTGAAATTTATTTGTTGTATTGTTTATGTGCCATCAACCATAATCTTGTTTATGTTGGTTTGTAAATATTTTATAGTAAAATTGATAATAATTTTAATATTATGGTTTAATCCTAAGGGATGGTACAATCTACTTGGTTAAAAATTACTAATAATAAAATAGTTTTATAAATATGGGTTTTCTTTGTACTCACAATTGTTGGTTTTCCTATTGTGATGAGTAGGAAGTATGAAGTAAGATCATTAAACAAAAGTAAGTCTGAAGAAATTACTACTCTAGATGTGGGCGATTGTTGTTACATTTTGGAGAATAGATATCCTAAGGAGGAGGTGATTGTCTTTTTTCTTTTTTTACTTAATTGTCATTTTTCTTTCCCATGCGGGTCTAAGTTTTATTGTTGTGCTTTCATTAATATTGGTTTCATTGTGATTGTAAAGGTGGTGAAGATGGAGGCTGATATACTCGAGTCACTAAAGTTTGAAATGGGCAATCCTACAATAAAGACATTTTTAAGGTAAGGAAACTGTCAAGATGCTGTGTATTTTCCTCTTTGTTCATCACTAATTATCCATAAATGAACCAGTGTTCTTAAATGATACATTCAACTGATTATAGTTATTTTTTTCCCGTTTTGGTTTGCAGAAGATTCACTAGCTTTGCTCAAAAGAACAACAAAGTAAGCTAAATGTCTTCTTGGCCCTCTTGTAAATGTTCCTGATTTTGAAACATTTTTGTTATTGACTCGTTGTCTTGTGCCTTCTACAGAGTCCCAATTTGCAGTTAGAGTTCCTTGGCTATTATATTGGGGAGTTAAGTTTATTAGACTATAACTGTGTGAAATTCTTACCTTCCTTGGTGGCTGCATCAGTTATCTTTCTTGCAAAATTTATCATTCGACCAATGATACGTCCTTGGGTAAGAGCTTGACTTTTGAGACCTGCTAATAGTATGAAGTTTTGATTTGAAAGCACTTACAAGTTGTATGCTTTTCACAGTGCGCAACACTGCAACAATATTCTGGATACAAACCAGCTGATTTAAAGGATTGTGTTCTTATCATACATGACTTGTATGTTAGTAGAAGAGGAGGCCCTTTACAAGTCATAAGAGAGAAATACAAGCAGCATAAGGTATTTATGGTTAAAAATTTATACCCGAAGTTGATGTAAATTTTCACATAATTGAAATATTAGTAATCTAATTTCATAAACATTATTTTCTTGGAAACAGTTCAAATACGTGGCAAGTATGCCTTCTCCAGAAATACCTGCTTCTTACTTTGAAGATCCAAAAGAATGACAGATTGGTGTTTAGGTTATTTATGGATGACCAAGTAGAAAAGTTGAATGTGGGATGGAAACGGATATTTCATTCAGTAGAAGATTTGCTTTCAGTTGCACTGGCTAATGTTGATTGATGGGAGGTTCTGCAAACTACATTATGTGCTGTGAAGGTTGGCAAAATTCTTTTGGATGATTGCTGTGGCAGGAGGTTTTAGGATGGACAAATTTCTGCTAAAAGTCAGACTTCACAAGTTTACAAACTAATTCGTGAATACACTTTTTATGTAGAGTTTAATTGATTTGATAATCAAGCTTAAAACTAGGATTGTTTCATAAATAAACAAGTATAAATAAGTTTTCTCCTAAGCACTTATTTGCTCATTTACAACCTAAATAGTAAAAGGTTTATTCTTTCACATTGCTTTTTTGATGTGGTTATTTCACATCTACTTTTATGTGTTAAAATGTGGACATTCTCATATAAATTGTAGACAAATGTGTGAAGTAATAAATGTATTCTGATGTGAAATGATATTTTCCCAATAATAAATACTTTAGGGGTGTGTGTAGACACTGTAGTTTCTATCCTATCCCACACATATCAAGTGAGTTTGGAAAATTACTAAGCCAATCCCACAGGGTGATTTTATTTATGGTTATAGTTAATATTAAACTATAACACTATCATACCTTAAATTATTTTTCATCATGCACATGAATGGTTATCATGGTAGAATAATTATGTTGAATTACTAATATTTTGATATGTAATAATTATGGGGGACAGGCGACACACCATGATGGAAAATTAAAGCGCAAAATTACTGCCTAAGTAAATTACCATAAACTTTTATCATGCAAATAATAGAAGGTATTAAAAAAAATAAAAAAATTATATTGGTCACGCATGCCCATCATATGTTTTATGCTGTGAAACAGGTTGATGTTATTCTCTTTTTCCTTTATTAAATTTTTTTTAGAAGGTATTAAAAATTTTGGAATAAATGAATTCCATTAAATATAATTTTAAGTATACTTTTTTTTTTTTTGAGAATGTTATTTATTTATTTAATTTTAAGTATACTAAACATACTAACCTCACATTTACATGTGCACCAATTTTACATATTTTAATTTAACAAAAAAATGTTAGCAGTAAACAAAAATGTCCCTATCATCAAAAGAGTTGAGAATTTATGGTGGTGATCGTTGGTGGACCTTCTACTGCATGTAGAAAACTTGTATTTCGTCATATATTTTTGGGAATTTTTTATATTAAAAAGTACTCAAAATTTGTCATCTGTGAGTTGTGACAAATAAAACCTAGATTTTTTAATTTTATCATTTTAATCCATAGATTTTATAAATCATTACAATTTAAACACTTTATATATGTCAAAAACCGCTAGTGAAAACCCTATGTTTGGTGTTCAATGCTTCAAATTCATTATCTTAAATATCATTTCACTCTTTTTTAACATGTTTAAAACTTTTATCTTTTTACCGGTTTTGTCCTTTTTTTTATATATATATATTTTATTTGTGTTATGTAGTCTAAGTCTTTCCCAATTGCAGAGTCTCTTTCTCTAATGTGGAGAAGAAGACAACCACCCACAACAAAATGGTGTCATTTGAATGTAATAGATAACCTTCACAATTTTACTACCACTAGATAGGTTGCTTCATTAGTATTTTTTTAATAGATATAGATGGTTTTTTTTTTTTTTTTTTAATTTTTTATCATCCTCCTCTTTCTCTTTCCTTACAATTAGTGAGAATGAGATTTGAAATGAACCATAAAACTGTTGGCAACTGAATTGTAACTTATGTAAATTTGGGGGTTTATATTAATAGTGTAAACTTAATTGGTTGACACTTCCTAGTATTTTTAATAAAAATATCTAATTTTCAATATTCAAATACCCCATTTCTAATTATATATATTAAAGTAACAAAAATCTTTTGGCAGTCCAAAAGTGGGGTGAAAAAAAAGAAGAGAAGAAGATTTGAATGTGGTAGGAATAGATTGGTTCCTTTGGGTTTCCTCCATATTTTCCACTAATATGTATAAATTGGTGATAGCACTCCCATCAGTTCCTCTAAAATACAAAAAATGTACAATTTTACATATTTTACCTTGAAAATCACCTGCATCAGGTCTTCTAAAATTGTGCAAATTTCCAAAAAGCTACAGTAACCGTGTAAAAATACACAGTTATTGTTCACTTGTAAATCAATATTTAATTAATTTCTCTCTCTTTCTTTCTATTCCATTTTGTTACTTGCTTCCTTTTTAATAATAAAAAATTGATGAAGTATGAATATTTTATTGAAAAGTCTTGTAAAATAGATAAACTGATGTGGGTGTTTTGTAAAAGTGAGAATGTAAAATATAAAAAACAAGTTTTTTGTGTAAAATAGAAGAAATATTTTCCACAAGCTGACGTGGTTGCTCAAAAGTGTTAGTTTGGTATAAAAATAACATATTCTATTGATGTATTTTGTTTTGAAAATAAGTTGAACAAAAAATATAGTAATGACTAAGAATTTTTATTTTTATTATTTATTATTTGGAGAATATATTTTGATTTTTGAGTAAGAGTTTGGCCATTCTGTTTTAGACTTCTAGTATGAAATAAACTTAAATCAAACAGGCAATGAGGATAAAAGTAGAACAGTGAATAACCCTTTTTTTTTTTTAGAAAAAAAAAGTTTTTCAATTACCATAAGTTTTTTTTTTTTTTTTGAATGAAATTACCATAAGTACCACTAACACGTGTAGTCCATAAATATATATATAATAAAGTTTTTCAATTTCCAAATAAATGTCAACCTGAACTACATTGGCGGAAAAATGACCCGCCTAACCAGAAACACAAAGTAAAACTTAAATCTTAAAAAATCAGCTCAACAATGAGCAAGCAATCAGCCCCCCAAAATTTCAAAATTTAAAACACCCAAACTTGTCCAAAATGAAAAAAAAAAAGCCCACCCAAATGAAATCCAAAACCCAAAACCCTCTTAAACGTTTAAAAAATAAAAAATAAAAAAACACAAAAAACTCAAACCGAGAAAAGAAAAACCTACACTGACACAGAGAGAAAGAGAGAGAAGCGCCAACTCTTTTCTTTTGAAATAAACTCAAATGGCGCTTTCAGATTCTCTCTCTCTCTCTCTCTCTACAAAGCTCAAACTACAAAACCCTCCTCTCCTCTCACTCTCCAAATCCCTCTCTGTCCTCTCTCTCTCAAAAAACCCAAAAGGCTAAGTGGGTTTGTGAGAGCTACTGTATATAACCACTGCCATGGCGGAGCAAGGGAAGAGCGTGCGCATGACGCGCTTGGCGAAGAAGAGGGCCGCCATGACCGAAGAGGAAAGGCCTGCCAAGAAGAGAGTGGTGTTGGGCGAGATTACAAACTCGTCAAACGTCGTCGTAAATGCTGGTGGTACTGAAGAGCCGCCACAGAAACAGCCCAAGAGTAAAACCAAGGCCAAGGGTGTCAAGAAGGCATCGACGACCGCTACAAAGCTCGAGGAGACAAAGGACAAAGACAATGAGGACAAGTCCGATGATCCCCAGATGTGCTTGCCTTATGTTTCTGAGATTTATGACTACCTTCACAACATGGAGGTAAAGAAGGTCCACCATTACTTGTTTCGATTGGTTTTTTTCTCAGTTGGGCCATGTTGTTTTGTACTCATTTGGTTCTTTAATCAATTGGGTGTTCGTCGATTTTAAGAGAAACAAATGTTTGCAATCTGTGTTATATGTAGGTCTATTAGTCTCCGCTTAGAGAACATTTTAGAATTTTGAGATTGAAATGCCATTATCTATTAAGGATTTTTGTGAGTGACCATGATTAATCTATTAAGGATTGATATTAAGGATTTTTGATACTAAGGTTTGGTTGTTATTGTATAGATATTGGGCAATCTAATTTGGTAATAAGTTACTCAAATTGGTTATGTTGATTGGGGTTTTGGCGGGTTTGGGATTTTGATAAATGGGAGCTAAATGTTGTGGTGGTTAATTGAATGTTCAGGTGGATCCAAAAAGAAGACCTTTGCCTGATTACATTGAGAGGGTTCAGAAGGATGTCAATTCTAATATGAGGGGTATACTAGTGGATTGGTTGGTTGAGGTTGCAGAAGAGTACAAGCTGGTTTCAGATACTTTGTACCTCACCATTTCTTATGTTGATAGATACCTGTCTTTGAATTCTCTCAATAGGCATAAGCTTCAGCTACTGGGCGTTTCAGCAATGCTTGTTGCCTCGTAAGCTTCCTTAAAATTGTTGCCACTCTTTGTGATTTGAGATTTGAGATATGAGATTATTTGTTAAAAAATGATGGCCTTTTCCCACTTACTAAGCATGGTTATTTGTTGTGACATGTAGAAAGTATGAAGAGATTAGTCCTCCGCATGTGGAAGAGTTCTGTTACATAACAGATAATACTTATACTAAGGAAGAGGTACTTTGTTTTTTTCTAATGGTTTTATGTTTTTGCATCTTTTCCAAATGAGGCCTAGGTTATTGTTGTGCTCTTTGTTGAGATTAGTTTTGTGGTGATTGTAAAGGTGGTGAAAATGGAGGCTGACATACTTAAGTCACTGAGTTTTGAAGTGGGCAATCCTACGATAAAGACATTTCTAAGGCAAGGATATTATCAACATGCTATATTGTTTTTTCTTTATCATTGATGATCTACAGAAAAGCACAGGACATTGGACTGATTGTTGTTCCTTTTTTCCATTTTGGTTTGCAGACGATTCAATAAAGTTGCTCAAGAGAGTTACAAAGTAAGCTGAATCCTCTGTATCAGTCTTTTAAACTGATGAGCAAAAATGGCAATTTATGTTGTTGACTAACTATATTCTTTTATCTTCTGCAGACTCCCAATCTTCAGTTGGAGTTCCTTGGTTACTACCTTGCGGAGCTAAGTTTGTTAGATTATCATTGTGTAAAATTTTTGCCTTCTATGGTTGCTGCATCTGTTATGTTTGTGGCAAGATTTATGATCCGGCCAAAGATGCATCCTTGGGTAAGAGTTGATGTCAGAGGCTCAT
Organism: Quercus ilex subsp. ballota; assembly: GCA_032727855.1. NCBI lineage: Eukaryota > Viridiplantae > Streptophyta > Magnoliopsida > Fagales > Fagaceae > Quercus > Quercus ilex. Next base: position 3,833,929 of record CM064909.1, read on the forward strand.
TTATGGTGTTAAATTTATTGTATGGATGGTACTTATTAAGTAAATACATTTTGTAGTGTTCAGCCCTGCAAATGCACTCTGGATATAAGCCCGCTGATTTAAAGGAATGTGTTCTTATTATACATGACTTGTATCTGAGTAGAAGAGGTGACACTTTTCAAGCTGTAAGAGGGAAATACAAGCAGCACAAGGTATGTGTTGTAATGTACTTATAACTGGTCACCCCCAAAAGGGGGAAAAAAGAAGAAGATGCTATAATAAGTTTGACTTGTGTATTAACATTACAGAAAATGTAAAATCTGATTAAAGTCATTGTTATTCTCTTAACAGTTCAAATGTGTGGCAACCATGCCTTCACCTCCAGAAATACCAGCTTCTTATTTTGAAGATGTTAAAGAATGACAGACATTGTCAATTAGGACACGGCTGGTTGAGAAGACCTGGACAGTGAGAAGGAAATGAGTGTTCTAACTTGTAACTGAAAATGATTGGATTTTTGTTGCCTAGGCTAGTCATGATTGTCAGAAGGCTCCGGGAAGTGAATGGTTAAGAACTGCAGTGATATCATTTTTGTGTACTGTAGTGGTCTTATTCTTGGTGATTTCCATTTGGTGTAAGAATTCATTGGTAACACAGTCCTACAACACTTGTTGGTTTTCCACTTTTCATTATCTTTTTGGGGCAGATTGTAAATTTACTAGCGTTGATCATTTTGACAAATGATTTTTCCTACGTTTTTGAATCAATATCTAATTGAGAAAGCGTTGGATGCATATGTGATCTTCCTGTACACAAGACAATGATAATATTTTGTTTGAACTATGAACAGCCAATCTCTATAATAATCAGTGACTGCAGTACCTCCAATCTCTTTAATATATATTTATCAATTTGATACTTCATGTGCATTGAATTTAACATTTACTATTACCGATATCCAAGCAAAATTTCAGGGTGTTTTCTGTACTCTTAATTATTTACTTTTTTACCATTGTTGCACTAGCTTTATTTGAGTTTGGCAATCCAATAAGGCAATAATGATTTGATTGCAATCTAATTGTAATTGAATTTATTGTAAAATTAATTACTTCTTTTAAGTATTGCAATTGTTTGATAATTGTTTTCTAATCAAAGCTTCAATAATTATAGAGAATAAGAACAAATAGAATTGAATAGATTGAACGGGACTAAATTGGATCGAATAAGACAGAAATTGATTGAAGTGAATTGACTGGACCAGATAGAAGCAATGTGGACTGAAAAGGATGGAAGGGGACATAATGGACCAAATAGAACCAAAATGGACCGAATGGCCTGTATAGGAAAGTGGATTAAAGTGGACAGGATGGACCGAATAGGACCAATGTGGACTGAATAGGGCCATTGTGGACTAAATGGACCAAATTAGACCGAAGGTAACTGAATAAGACCAATATGGACTGAATTAGATCGAATTGGACTGAATAAGACCGAATGGGCCGGATTGGACCGAATATAACTTTAGTGGATAGAATGGACTAAATAGGACCATATTGGATTGAAGAGGACAAAATGAACTAAATAAGACTTTTTTATTGCATTTTTATCATTTTTACTGCATTTTTAGAGCTCTATTTTAAAAAAAAAAAAAATTCTAATGTCTATTTTTTAATATTTTTTTCTTTGTATTTTTTAACTCAAAACTAAAGAGTTTAGCATGGTTTTAAAAATTGGTATAGTGAAAGAACCAAAAAAGGGATTGGTTACTAGTTTTTTGGTTGGATTTAGGTCCAACCGATGGTCGAACTGATGACGTCATAAATAATTTAATTAATAATTATAAAATTATTAATTATAAAAATAAATAAATAAATAATTTTATACCTGGTCATTTTAACTAAAAAATTAAATAATAGTAAAACATTAAACTTTAGCTTACCAACTTTTAGACACCACTCAACACAATTCAACCAAAAAAAAAAAAACATATACAAGCACTCACAAGCCCACTATAAAATATTTTAGTTATTTTTTAACCTTTCAAATTACAAAAAGTAAGTGCACCAATGGGTAGTAATATCATTACCCACTTGATTTTTTTTCCCTCCACACGTTAATATCCCAACTATCACACATTTTGAAATCTATACAACCACACGTTTGGTTCAAGTTTCAACAATACTTCTTTACATTTTCCTATCTCACTTTTTGCTTTTCATATCTCTCTCTCTCTCTCTCTCTTGTATGTGCACATGCAAGAGGCAAGAGCAGCAAAAAAAAAGTCTCAACTGAAACAGACAGATCATTACAAATCTGCTTATCTTTGGGCTTCTTTGGTTCTTCCTCAACACAAATATAGTAAATCTTTTTTTTTTTTTTGAGCAAAAAGGTAAGTAAAGTAAATTTGATGTTTTTGGGTCATTGTGGGTGTCTTAGGCTTCACCACTTTATACTTGAGAGAGTATTTTCAAAATCAAAACCTCTCTTCTTAAATTTGAAACAAGATCTCTTTTTAATTTTTTTTTTTTTTTTTGGGATTAAAAAACACAACAGTTGAAGTATTTATGAAGAAGTGTTAAAACTGGTTTAGCTGCACCGATTTTCGGTTATGCTGATTGAACCGGCAGTTTGTACTATTTGTCCAGTTTTTCTTTCATTTCCAGTTTTAACTAATAACCGGACAGGATTTAGGTTCACTTCCTGATTGAACCGGTTGGTCCGGTCTGATATTTAAAACCATGGAGTTTAGCCCAAATATAATAAAATTTCATACTTTTCAACCCAAAAAATGAAGGGGAAAAAAAAAAAGAATTTTTGAGCTAAACTTGAAAAGAAAATCTATAAAAAGAATCAATTTAAAGTCCAATTAGTCTAAAATGGACTGAAGGGGGACCAAAATTGACTGATTGAACCAAAATAGACCTAATTGGACTGAATAGAAATTGTTTATTTTCAGGGAGAACAAATTATCTTCAAAAAAATTTAGAGAAAAAAATTATACACTATATTACAATAAAAAATAATTATTTATTTCAATGCGACTAGTAATATCTAAAAGTCAAAGTATAACTTTTATTATTACTACATTTTTTGTTAAGTTACATTAGTATAGTATTTTATGCCATTATGGTCTACTTTGGTCCATTCGGTCCACTTTGGTTCATTTGTTCTATTTAGTCCACTTCAATATACTTTTGGTCCATGCGATCTAATTTAGTTCACTTTGGTTCATTTGTTCCACTTGGGCCCATTAAGTCCATTTTGGGAGCCTTGTTTTGATTCTTTTTGTAGGTTGCTCTTTAATTTTGTGCTAAAAATTCACAAAATTGTTTTTCCAAATCTATAGAAATAGAAAAGAATTTTCAGAAAAGAATTTGTAACAAGAGTCAAGTCTTCAATTTTTTTATTAATATTTGGGGTTGGAAAGTATGAAATTTTATTCTATTTAGGTCAAACTCTTTAGTTTTGGGCTAAAAAATACAAATAAAATATGCATGTTAACCACATTAACATAGCATTCTAGTGCATTGTGTGGAATTGCGACTAGTGATTGGAATAATGGATCCATCAAGCATGATACAAAATCATTGCCTTCAACTCCTTTCATTGTTGCAATAGGTTGTTTTTGGTAGATCAAGCTCTTAAGCAAAGGAAAAATGGGGCATGAGATATCTAGAGAAGAAGTGATGATAACAAAAATACAATCAAGTGGCAAGCCATGATCTGATCTCCAAATTCCAAAGAGAGTAAAGAAGAGAAGCCCTAGCTTCTAGGAACTAAAAGTAGGGGGTGTTTGGAACACTATTTCAAACAACAATTTTCAGTTTTTAAACAACATTACATGTATTTCTATATACTTTTCATCCACACGTATTTTTACACATATTTTCAAATAACAAAACACATGTTTTTAAGTGCATGTAACAAACACCCTCTAAAAATCTTAGACACAAGTCAACTATTTGGTCCAAGAGCCCTTGGCATTGTCACCAATACAAGGTCCGCTATCATATACTACCCATGCAGAGGGCAAACTCTTTTGCCATGATTGCAGCTTTGCAATGTATATAATGAAGTAATATACTGTTTTGTAAATAGCAGGAATACAAGTAGTTTGTGGTTCTGCCTTTTTTTCTCTCCAAATTACTAGTAAATTACACGAGCATTCTGTTAAGATCTAACGTTTAGAGTGGATAATATACCCCTGCTTCATGCAATTCACAACATACTATGTGAACTAAAGCCTCCATCTACATCAGAAATTTGGAACAAATGTGATCCATTGTATATATCACAAATGACCCTGTACAGAATATAAAAAGAAAATTTCCTCCATTTTAAGGTCATCTATCACAGTGTTTATAGATGGATGGGAAGACTAATTTAGCCTAAAAAATTAATAAGAAATATGCAAGTTTTACATTCGGAAATCCAAAACACAAACTATATTGTTAGCAAAACAAGCAGCAACCTTATCACCTTCTTTGTTCCAACAAACTTCAAAAATCCCACCATTTCCAGTTAATGTTTTCACAATCTTTCCTTCCTTCACATTCCATATGTGCAGGCATTTATCCATAGATCCACTGGCCAAATACTCACCATTAGGGCTGAATGCAACAGAGTACACAGGATCCCTGTTGCAACAGAAAACCATTTTTCAATACAAATTTGAATAAAACTACAGCCATTATATTGTCAATTTCTAGAAACTGAGGAAATCAAAAGCTCCTCTTGGTACTCTTCAAATGCTCTATTGGAAGAATTCAGATTTCAAAGGAGAAAAGAAAGGAATTCGGATAACCATAACCATCCATGCTATGCGGAAAGATGAAAATGCACCACAATACATGCATGTGCATCTGGGCCAATAATGAAATGGATAGCTATAGCATTTGATGCTGCAATTATTCTGTCCATGTTTTAAGTGATAGAAGCTGCATCATATCTCTAGTTCTATCTAATTAATGGGGACCTCATGAGGTACCTACAGAATTTCTTCTAAAATGATGTGATGTGGTCTTGCTGCTTGAAGTACTTGACTAATGCATGAAATGCGATGTTATGTGATATACTACAGATTTAAGTTTGATACCTGTGACCATTGAAGCTGGAAATAAGTCTTCCTAGTTCCACATCCCAAAGCTTTATTGTTGAGTCAAAGGAAGCGCTGATCAATAAGGAGAAAAGAGGTTACAGGTATAAAAAGAAGACGTAGAGAGAAAATTACTTGTTGTCCCCCGGGCACAGAGCCTGTGCTCATAACATGAGTGGTTAGGAGGCTCTTTCATTGCATAAACAACGAAAGAATATTGTTTAAAAGTAACAATATCATTTATCTATACAAACCCAAGGTTGGAACATGAGAGTATTCTCAAAGAACTCAACAAAAAGAAACTGGGGTAACTATAAAATGCAATCTATTCTAAAGGGAATATCCATATAGTGTATTTGCCAAATGATCTTCAGACAAGAAAAGCAAGAAGTATCTTCCTAGCATTGGAACGTGACACGGCTTACACATAGTATAAAACTATAACTATAATGCAATTTTAGAGATAATATGCCTCTTAACATGACCCTTTTGTGATGAGGCAATAACTGGCTTAATTAGGGTGGAAGAGAAAATGGTTTTTGAACTTTGAACACCTAACGCTCATTAAAAAGGGAAGGGAAAGTTCTATATATCAAATCTAAGATAAATTCAGGAAGCATATGATATGTATGAATCTTTTAAGCAAAATTCAGAAACGCAATAAAGATGTAGAAACCTATAAAGATATGACACCAATAGCTGAGTACTAGTTCACGTCATAATTTAATTGTGATCTGATATTTTATATTTTGCATGTAGTGTGTATTTTTCCACTTCATACACTATGATCTCTATTCTCTACTACTCACCTGCCAGATAGGCATAGAAGAGCACAAAACTCCCACTTTTGCAGGGTCTAAGAGAGGTGATTGGTAGGCAGCCTTACCCCAAATTTCTGGCTTTAAAGTGACACATGTTTAATGGTTTATTGAGTTATGAAGTCCATAGACAAATTACTTTCCAGGAACAAAAATAACAAAAACTCACAACCGGGCCAACAATCAACCTAAGAATGACTATGGACATTGGGACACTTTGGTACGGCGGCAGTCAGCCAGTTACTGTCTGATTGAAGAGATAACTTGTCCAACATCACCCTGCCTGGTGACAATATCAAAGATCCACGACCATGGCAGATCAAGGAGGGCCAGAACAATGCAAGGGCCTACATTCTTTAACTGGATGTTATAGTCAGTTCAAGATGGCCTATATCTATAGGCCTAGCGCACTTGAAAAAAATAATATATAGTTACATTCATGTGTCTATTATTCTTGTGTCAGCCTGCTTGTATTTGCTAATTTTGCTTGACCATTTGCAAAAAAGAAATAGAAAACTAAACACTACAAAAAGCGACACAATGGAGGAAAATAAGGCAATAATATTCTTGCGATGCTTAGTAATGACATGTATTTATTCTTTTCTCTGGTGTGAGAGAGGTTTCTTTTGGTTTGAGAAGACTGGACGGATTATTTTTTTGGGGGGGGGGGGGGGGGTGTTCATTATACATCTTAGGGAGTACATGCATTTTATTAATTAATGGGATGGGATGGTGGGCCAACAGGGATTCATACTGCCCCAAATTTATGTAAATTAGGTCCTGTTTGAACGAATAGATAGGACAAGTACCTACTTAAATCCAACACATTGCCTTACTTAGATGTGAGATAAGAGCACATGTACCTTGCCAGCAATAACTGCTGATTTGGATTGTTTGTACCCGGACCAGTGGGACTCCATCGGATAGTATATATCTCCTACAAAAAAATCAATTCATCACAAACAAAAGTCTAGGATTCAAATGTCAGAAAAGAGTGTCAAGGAAGAAAGGGAAATAAAATGGCGGAAAATCTGTACCTTAACATGTTCCTTCAAATCGTGCAGATACTTGTCCTGCTTCATACTCCATATCTGTCAAAAGCTTGTAGTAGTTGTCAATATAGTCCAGAAAAAGATTAAAAGACAATTTAAGAAACCCCATAACAGAATTTTTCAATACTATAAAGGGCATTGTAAGAGTATAAAAGTATGCCGGGCCAGAACTAAATTGAAATTTTAAGAAGAGTTGGGGAATACATGGAATGGAGGGCTATGATATGAGTGAAAACATTTAATAAAGGTTATGACATGAGCAAACAATACCTCCTATCTGTTGCAAGGCATGAAATGCAAAGAAGAATCCTAGCAGGTGTAAATGCCTATATGTAACACCTAAAGGACATGGTTAATAATCATGGGGATCACCTTTGCAGTGTAATCATCAGAGCACGAAGCCAACAGCATACCAGTTGGATCCCATTTGATAGCATTAACTTCACCCTGAAATGGCCAAACAACAAAACAGTCGATTTAAAATCACTGTGTTCAATTTCTTAACAGTTTCACTGTCACTAAGCTTTTTGTTTTATTTTATTTTTATTATTTTTTATAGCCACTATCATTTAGTCTATTTTTCTTTAAACATTTTCTAGGGATTATACTTACAAGAGCAGGAAGTTGATTAGAAGGTAATTGTGAGACAAAAACCCTGAACAAAATGATAATATAATCCAGAAAAGAAGACACCTTGCAAAGTTTTCTTTATTCATATTTTAGCTAGGCAGGCTTCAAACTCAGCAACTGCCCTACCCCACACCTTCAACACCAGAGCCAATTGCCATTGGCATCCAAACGGTAGTAACAAGGAAGGAGAAGATATCAAAGAAGGCAAGAAATGGAGGTCAGCGCTTTTTCCCAACTTCCACCATGGTATCCAACCTGTGCCACCTAATTGGTGATCATCACCTATGCAATTTGATAGTATTTTTACTGATTGATGGTATCCAGATGTAGCAATAGATAACCTATCAAGAACCTATTACAAAATGGAACAATAGAGAAGCATTCTTATATACTTATTCCTAAAATGAACATAGCCTGAAATTTAGGTGGTCACAATACTAGGAGTTCAGAACCAAATAAGTTTCTAATTCTGTCATCTCCTGAGCAATTTTAAAAACAATGACAAGCTCATATGAGCACATGCTGCTGACAGTTAAACAGTGCTCACAAATCGATTTCCTGCTCATCAAACTAGTGACAGAGAGATACCATACGAGCACAAATTTGATCGAGCATTGCTCATTAATTTTCCTTAAGTAACAGATATGTTGGATGAATGCAAATATAAATGCTAAATAGTTTATCGTGAGTTTAGTTTAAGAGTTAATATGGTAACTAAACAAACAGACACAAGAACTTTGACGATTTATCACGAGTTGACAGATGACTAGGAAAAACCTGATGCCCCGAGAAAGTTTTCATTGGTCGATTCTCTCCAACCTTGCAAACATGTATCATACTGTCAGTTGAGCATGTTGCAAACGAAACGTTGTTTCGCCAATCAACATCAAGAGTTGGAGCTGAAAAAATAATTTAGCTTCATTATCATTTTAAGAACCAGCCAAAAAACAAAAAGAAAGAAGAGAAGAACATCCTACATTGATATTCCATATGCCATCAGAAATTATCAAAACAAAAGGGTAAAGTGGCACCTGAATGAAATTCAAATTGTTGTCTCCATTCCCCAGTCTTTATGTCCCACACAATTGCACTTTTATCCACACTGCCACTAAGAAGGAAATCACCCTTCTTGTTCCATTTCAAAGAAAATATTGGACCTTTATGTTTGTTTAATGTACTCCTCAACTCCCCTAGCAAGGACCCATAATTTGTTAATACAAAAGCTGATGATATTGCAAAATAAGAAAGTACCCATGTAATTTTCTGGCTTGATTTAAGCACTGACAGAGTTCAAAGAAAACATGCAACAATATTTCAAACTGAACCAACTCACCATCTTTACTCCATATTCTTGCTTGACCATCATAAGAACCTGTTGCAAGTAATGTCCCATCTCCCTATATGATGGAAAGGGCGCTAGTGAGAATAAATACACACAGATGAACACGTCTTGGAGCTAAAAAGGCATGGTGATGTGAAAAGCGTGAGGATGATTTTATTTTTGTTTAGTTTAGTGCTGTCTTAGAACTCAATTGATATTTCATTGGTCAAATGAATTTTATTTTAGATTTTATTGGTCAATTAGGTCACAACAATAATAACCAAGCCTTTGTTCCAAAATTTTGAGATCGGCAATGGATCCTCAACAGATTAGTCAAGGTCGACCACATATTATTAGTATTTTATTTATTCTCCTAGAGTTAGGGGTATTTTTGTAATTCAAAAATTGAGATTTCTCAAGTCAATTATAATTAGGATTTAGTTTTAGTAGTCTAATGCTTAACTCCTATGGAGACAAGTTCACAATGGATAAAATTTCAGTTGGAACTTTTTCTAATGGCTTGGTGCTGATTCCTAGGTTATTATTATTTTTTTGTTCTTCAAAATTCGTGTTGCATTCGTTTTTTGGTTATGTCCTGTGTTGGTTTTGGTATCGGAGCATGTTGTCTTACATTACATGTGGCCAACCATAACTAGTCCATGTTAGTTTTTTGTTGCATCCGTGTTGTTTTACATTACAAGTCTAGTGAGGTTCCATAGTGACTCTAAATTTTGGTACTAAGGCTGCATTGCTATTGAAAAATACTATCTAACTTGGATATATCCAATAAGCTCTAACTGAAATGGGACTTCTTTCTTAAAAATAGATTCGGGGGAGGGGGTGAGTCATGGATTCAAAATCCTCTAGATATGCATATAACTTACCAATTAAAAATTTATCTTGAATGTAAACTTGAATAACATGAAGGAAGCACGTCAACCATAATCATAACACAGACACTCACATTCCAATCAAGTGTTGTGACATCCTTGCTTTTCTCATTGGTTCTTCCTTTGAAATGCTTCAACACTGCAACATTTAAAGGTCCATCTTGCACACTAGAGATACTAGGTCCATCCACAATGGTCCAAATTCTGGCAGTTGAATCTCCAGACCTATATATTGGAAAATTATAAAATAATTTGAGCACATAATGGTTAGGTGTGAAGAGGGAGAGAGAGAGAGAGAGAGAGTGAGAGCTCCTAAGTTGTTGGAACTTTTTATTTTATTTTATATACTTATAGAGGCAAAATAATTGTTCCAACCACTTGAATAAATAATAATGACGATGTGGAACAGCATGGTTCCATTAAAGTCATATAATTCAGATGCTGCTCGTGTGCATGTTATAGCTCCATGTTTTCTAAAACAGATCAGAGAAAAGACAATGAAGGCATCATCTCTAAATATTAAAAATTACCAGAGACAACAACAAGCTTGGTAAGATCCTATCCAATTACATATCCTTCACCATATCAATGAAGTGGAAGCCTCATCTCACTACTAGGACATATCACAAGTTCACAACTTATATTCTTGTCATCTGTATCAGTTTAGTTAATTAACTTAATCAAAAAGCATTGACAAGCAGCTTTTGATGTGAGTTAAAAACTTTGCAATGCAAACAAATGTGTGTGCGCAAACACAAATAGAAGCAAAGCCAAAAATTGTTTAGGGTGGAGGATATAAACAAATTTTCAAAAGATATGAATTTTTTTTTAAATATAATAAGTTAATAACACAATAATTTTTTCTCAAATATCATTTTCAAAATAAATAAACAATGCTTTATATTTTTACTAATGAGTTTAAATATTTGGAAGCCTAACAGAGTATGTTGAAAAGTCTTTTTTTTTTTTTGTTAGGATAAGTGAAATGTCACAAAGTTAGTTTAACTCAAATAGGACATTATGATCTAATTAATATTTTCAGCCAAGCAATTAATTTAACTATAAAATTACCACATAATCCATATTCGAAGAAATTAATTCCACTTTGTCCTATCAAAAACAAATTATTTTAATCTATTAAAAATTATGTGATGTAAATCCTAAACCACAAAACAACCTCCATTGTTTATAAAAGCAAAGTAATTGACTCAATTGAAGCACATATCTTAACCAAAGAATTTAATTGATTACATAGTTTTATTAATTCAGAAAATTTTGAAAAAGAACGTTAGAGAACTCTTCAATTAATTATACGAGTATCATTTAATGAGATGAAGGGGGGGGGGGGGGGGGAAATCTTAACTGGACACCTTTATTTAGTAGGTGCAATCAGATTTATACCCAAAACTTTTTCATAAGTTTTGAACTTACCCCAAAGAACCTTTAAAAAAAAAAAAAAACTTTCTGTGGGGCCAATTGCCCTACTCAATGTATCTGGCTCCACCCTTTATACCCATACACAATTTATGGTGCAAAAGATTTATAATATATTATTACCATTTCAGCAAATAAAAAATTATTGCTCAGATTAGAAGATAAAAATTTTGAACTGGAAGTGAAGACCTCAAGAATAAAGACAAAGAAGAGCTACATGGTGCAGTGCAATTCAGCCAACTATATAGCTCCACTTTTTAATTGATATAAGGAAAATGAATCCTACTGAACTAATATAAAAACTTTAGTCAAACTAGTATCAGAAAAAGAAATACAACAAAAAACATAAAAACTACTATAGTTAGCTATCAGCTGCGTAAGCTTATGTATCTTGCTTGCTAAAGAATTTGTTCATTTGTGCTTCGCAAGCTTCAGAAAAACCTTTACCCAATAATTAGAGATAAGTGGAAACTGAGGTTTTAAATAACTAAGAAATATTTTAATGAAAATTCCCTTCAAAGGTTAATTTGAGCAGCCCATATACAAAACCTAAATTATTCCAATGTGAAACTCGCATATACAAGAAGTAGGGTGTGAAAAAAAATACTAGTAAAAGGAGAAATATTTATAAGTGTAGACAGGAAAGAAGAATGAGAAAAGCAACTGTGAACAATAATTGAGATATACTTTGGACACATTGATGAAATACTTCTTATCAGAAGCATCTCTTTTAAAGACATTAGACTCACCCAGATGCAAGCAGCGAACCTGATGGACTCCATGCACAAGCAAAAACCTGTTGGCAATTAAGGAACAAGTTCAGAACATAAAAGGCAGCCAATTAAAAATGGGAAACTAATGAATGATACAGGGATATGTCCAAACCTCAGAGGTGTGACCTTCGAGAATTTTTACATCAGAACTAGGAATTTCACAAGGCAAGGATGTTGAGCTTGTTGAGATGTCCATTGGTTCTGGCCCTATGTAGCATATACAAAAAAATATTAAATGCTCACATGTGAGAAACAGTATTCAATTAGCCATCTTAACAGAATGGAAGATGGTCATGCGTGTTTGAGTGTGCTGGAGAAAGACAGTGATCTCAGAATCATACTGGTAATGCTATTCCACCACATGGAAAAAATGAGGGACGATGCAAGACCTATTGCAGACCATAAAACAGCTATAAGTATGCAAAAGCCAAACATCATCCACCTATGTTTGCATGATGTTCATGCCTTCTACTATATGGCATACAATGATATTGTTGCATGACACATTGCATGGATTTAAGCCCCTTGTAGAACCATCAGAGCATATCTTCATCTAACGCAAAATTAAAAATAAATAAAGAAAGCAAGAAAATAGAAAAGGTTAGTTATATTTGAAGCACATGCAGGCTGTCAATTCATGGTTAGGGCTACATGGCATACACTTAAGTCCACTTTCATCAGCACTGAAGTCCTAGTCAAACACTGACAAAGCTGGTTAGGATCGCCAATATGGGGCTGCTTGACGTAGGAAAAATTGGGGAATTTGTCTACATGTAGTTGTGGTGGGTTAAGGTTTAGGAGGCTTCATGAATTCTGGGTTTAGAACTTTTTTAGAGAAGGGTTAGGGTTCAAGAGAGAAAATTTGATTTATGGTTGAAAAGAGAAGAAAGAAAAGAAACATAAGAGATTTGATTTACTTCGTGTCAAGTTATTTTTATTGTAATTGTAATGGCATATATGCTTTTTAAATGATGCCCATATAAGGATAAGACACAATTTCATAAATAAATCAGCAAGAGAAATGGAATGTGTCAATCACCTCCTGCAGTTCCATTTTCTTCATGTTCCATTATGACCTTATCTTCACACTTTTCTTTATCGATGTGATCCTGATGGGGCTTTTCCTTATCTTTACCCTTTTCTCGCTCCCTATCCTTCTCTATCTTCTCTTTATCCTGTTCTTGTTCTTTTTCTCTCCCTTTTTTCTCCTTCTCTCTTTCTTGCACATTTTCTCGTTCAATTTCGTGATTGGACTCATTATGTTTCCCGTTTTCTTCAAGCCTATCCTTTTGTAGATTTTCCTTTTTAGCTTTTATAATTTTCTGTAGCTCATATGGATCCTTTGTAATAAGATCTAAAGGTTGTAGAAATGAGAAATCATCATCCATATCAGCATCTGTCTGGAGACCTAACAGAGACTTAAATCAGCAGAAAGTTCTGGAGTGTACATATTACAAGTTAAAAGGGATATGAAATGAAGACAATATAAATAATCATGCTTACACTACTCAAATTTGCATCCAGCTCAAGATATTGAATTCCTTTTTGGACAAATGTAACAAGAGCACCTGGTGGAACTAAGTTACCATCAAATGTGCTTTTATTGATCCCTGCCTCGTATCCAAAAGCAAAAGCTGAATGTGTAAAACCTGGAGGAGATTATACAGAAATTAATGAAACAACTAAAAGAATGTAAGAAAGCATCATATATGGTATATATTTTATTTAAATGGAAAAGTTTCTAAACGTATGTTCAGCAGTAAATTTATTTTCTGCCTCATGGTATCTCATCAAGGATGAGAATTTGCCAATTTATAAGATATCAATTTAGCATTCATAAAGGGAGATGATTGGGCAAGCAATGATTTGTTGAGAGACCTCAGGCACCAATTTAAACCCAAATCTGTTGTTTGAATATTTTAAATTGGCTACTCATTTATATTTGGGCCAAATCCATCACTAATATAAAACCCAAAATCAGTTAACTCAATTTCAAGTCGTGTCAAAGTGTTGATTACAAATCTTCATAGTGCTATGATGGCTTCACAATCAGCTCTCTCCTTTTGAATAAAGGTCTCCCTCTTCCTCTCTCTGTCACTGGCTGAAACCATAAGGTCCGTTTGGTACGTGTGTTTAAACAACAATTTTCAGTTTTTTTGGAAATACGTGTGGGTGAAAAAATGTGTAAAAATACATGTAATGTTGTTTAAAAACTGAAAACATGTATTTAAATATATGTACCAAACGGGCCCATAGTCACTCCAACATATCTACTCAAAGAAGATGAGGAGGTCATTCTTGTCAGCTATACCACCTAATTGCAGTCCAAGATGGTGACCAATTGAAGGCCATCAAGGTCCATGAAGGTTTCTACTATGAGCTCTACAAATGAAATTGGCCAAATTCTAGGCCCAAAAGAGTCTTCATTTTCGTCAAGGATTTTAGGTGTTAGTGCTTTGGCTACTTGAATTCACACATCTACACTACAGGTGATGATTGCCTTTTTTTTTTTTTTTTTTTTTGGTGTCAACATTAGTTTCAGAATTGGGATTTTGGGTTTTCATTGTTGAAAGTGTTTCTTATATGCAAGTTTTAGGGTTTGTTGGTTTTTAAGTGTGGGTTTCTTGGTCAGGTTTAAGGGATTCAGTTCATAAGTATTGATAATTGGATTTTTATTTTATTAGTTGGAAGTTGGTTGTGATAATTTGGGTTTGTGCATGTTGGCTTTTTAAATATATATTTGTTGCTTTAGTCTTGTATTGGCAGCACATATAGAGTTATGATCAGTGTAGTCAAAGGGCAAAGGCAACCTTAAGGCCCCATGTCCTAGTGTATTGCCTGAAGCATGAAGTGCCAAAAAGGCGCTTGCCCTAGTGAAGCAAGCCGTTGAACTCTAATTACAGTTATTCTACATAAACAGAACTCAAATCGTATGTATCTAATACTTATTAGGCATGGTTTGAATTTTCCAAACTGGCAAGAGGTTCTATTAATTAATCTAAGAAGAGAATTTACAATAATCTTGTATAAAAAATTTCAATGGAACAACTATCAAAGCTAAAAGATTATATGATTGAATTTAAAAAAAAAAAAATCTAAATTTATGTGAAAGAGTGGTGGGATAGAGAAAGGAGCAGGAGAAAGAGCATAGAACTACCTTTTTTTTGCCAAATTACAAATTTTTTTTTTTTTTTTTTTCCTTTTTCTTTCCTTTGGAACTTCATTTAGGCTCTTGCCTCAAAAACTGTACAATCTATTTAAAGTGCTTGGGCACTTGCTTAGGCTCTAAAAGGCAAGTGCCTCACTAAAGGCACATTGCCTCTAGGCTTTAAAGGTGCCTCAGCTCACCCTAATGTCTAGGTGAGCACCTGACTTGCCTTTGACTACACTAGTTCTGATTACGAGTATAAGATGGAAAAGATACGATTTGCTGTATGGCCTTGAAAGATTGAAGCAATGAATTGTTTTATATCAATTTTGTCAATGTAGGTTCTATTATGGATCTAATGACGCAAATAGTATAGAGGAGTTCGAGGAAAAACAAGATTAAATACAAAAGAGATTCAAGAATTCTGGCCTAACTTTGATGTATGGCCTTCTTGGCAGCTTTCATATGTTACTTTAGCTTTTATTGAGTCTTATTATTAAGTTTTTTAGGTTAGAAAGGTTCTGGTTCAGTATTAATTAAGTTTTATAAGAATAAGGGCAATTTACCCTAAATTTTCTTGAATGGGCTGTCATTGGCTATACCAAAGGCCTATAAGTTTATTTGTTCTTTGAGTCCTTCCCTATTTGGTTTATGAGTTAAGTACTTTTTCTTTCTTATTAGTAATCCTAGTCTTTTTAGGAATAATTTCTTTAATGCTTCTAGGAAATGATTTCACTATACTACTATAGCTTATATAAGGGCTTTAATGTAGTCAACAACATTCATAGCGAGATTAATTAATAAATTTAGCAGCTTCTTTTAAAGCTTTGAGAGTGTGATTACTCATAGAAAGCTAGATGTGATTGCCTAGTAATTTTCTTTCTTCATTTCTCGTTCTTTTCACTGTTTTAATACCAACAACCATCAAACATATTCAAAACCCAATCATTTCATTACCAAAACCCCTAAACATCAAACCCCATTAAAAAGCCCTTCAAGATTGTTAGAACAGTGGCAAGTAATTAAACTTACTATTTCCTAATAGCTGAAAGCTTTTGGGACAACCGGTAATTTATCATGGTATCGTGAAAGATAATCTAAGATGGGGCCTTTGTTGTTGTTGTTTTTTCTTATTTTTCTGATTACAAAGTTGTAGAATCTCAAAACATTCTCTGCTACTGTGGTTTGTTGTTGTACATTTTGAGTTTCAAATACTTGAATACATGTATTATCCAAACAAGGAAATTCAAAATCCATAGATTTAAAATCTATGAATTTGGATTAAGGATTACCAAACGCAACCTAGGTAGGTGTATTTACTAATCAATGTTTCTATTTACCACAAAACATAGTACAAAATCAAGCAAAAATTACATACCATAATAATTGGATATGTCATATGCCCTAGTTTTCAAAAAGTAAACAAAAAAAAAAAAACATCGTAGTAAAAAAGAGATCTTGTGTAATAAAAAAAAAAAAAACATAAAAAGAAGAGAGAGATGTTAGGTTAAAAAACCTGATTCGTGGAGGTAACGAAAAACGAGGTAGTTTAACTCGGTGGAAGTGATGGAGATCATGGTGGTGAAGCGAAGAGAAGAGGTGGGAAGTGAGCTTTGAGGTTAGTTACTTTCTAAGTTTAACGGAAAAACGAAAATAAAGTTAAGAAAAGAAACTGAGAATCTGAGATAAGGCAAAAGAATAGAGAGAAAAGAAAGAAAGAGACGTTGGGCTTTGGACTTGGGCCTAGGTGTAAGAGAGAGTAACGAGTTGGGATTTGTAAAAAAGAGCCCAAATACAGATCAATCAAAATTAAGAAGGCCCATTTACTAAGCACATGGGGAGCCCAAAAAAGAAAGATTTGTGCTGGCCTAAGGGCTTTTGCCTAGGATGTAGTCAGATATTTAGCAGGCCAAGCAGTCCCATTGCTACCCGCGTGTCTTGTCAAATTTGGTCTGTATTGGGCTGAAATTTGAACAAAAAAGAACAAATGTTTTTTGGGCAAATGAAGATATTCCTGAACTGCGTCTTGAGGGAATTTTATTTTATTTTAGTAAGTGTTGCAAAAGCAGAGAGTGGTGAGCTATCCAATTAAATAATAGGATATAAACTTAAAAATTCATTTTAGAGAAGTTACTTTTTTGTAATAATTTGGTTTTATTTATTTTTTGTGCCAGTGTTTAATAATCCCCCCTTTGTGATGGCCTCTCACTCGTTATAAATTCTGTTTTTTTTTTTTTTTTTTTTTTTTTTTTAAATGTTTGGAATGGGTCAACAAATTTCATACTGAGAGGGTTGGTTATTTCATCTTTTAAAGGTTACTTTTGCAGCACATTTATATCTATATATAACATTTATTATTGTTACACTCTTATTAGTCCATGTTAATATAGTATTTCAGTACACTTCGGTTCATTTGTCCATTTGGTTCATTAGGTCATTCTAGTCCACTTTAGTTTAATTGGTCCAGTTTGGTCTACTTGGGTTCATTATGTTTATTTCGGTCCATTTTGGATTAATTGAGTCTTAGGATTTGTTTGAGATTCGCTTATTTTGCTGAAACTGAAAACTTTTTGCTGAAAGTATTGTAGATAAAGGTAAAAATTAGCTGAAATAGTACAGTGGAACTCATGAATAGTATTAAAAAGTGTAGTGGGGCCTATGAATAGTAGCAAAAATAAGTTGAATAGTAAAATAAGTTGGCTTTTTAATTTGTAGCTAAACAGACACTTAAATTGACTTTTTTTAAGTTTTTTTGTTTGTTTGTTTGTTTTGTTTTGTTTTGTTTTGTTTTTGTTTTTGTTTTTGTTTTGTTTTGTTTGGTTTTTGTTTTTGTTTTTTTTTTTGTTTTGTTTTGTTTTGTTTTTTTTTTTTTTTTTTTTTTGTTTTTTTTTTTTTTTTTTAGTTTTGGGCTCAAAAATTCTTTTTTCTCTTTTTATATATATATATATATATATATATTGTATTGTTATTGAATGCAAAATACATCGTAAGTTTAATTACATGAAACTTATAAAATAAAAAATAAAAATTTAAACTACATCTTTTTGAGCACAGTACAGTGCGGATAGGGGTGGTTTTTTTTGTTTTGTCTGAAAGGAAATGGCATTTGTTGTTGTGAAAAAGTGTGAGCATAGGGATGGCAATTTTTCCCTGTCCCGCTTAACCTGTCACTTCCCGCTTCACCCCACGCGGGTTTTCTCCACCCCACAAAGGCGGTAGGGCGGGGATGGGGCAAAATTTTAGCCCCGCACCACGGGGCGGGGCGGAGATGGGTTTAGACTTTTTAGAACCACCCCGCCCCGCTCCGCGTTACTAAGGGTTATAATTGTAAATTTTTCATACCCTAAAACTCTACTATTTAAACAAACATATTAATATTAGCATATTTTATTCTACCCAATATGATTTTCTGCCTTTATTTTGTTACGTGTTATACTATGAGATTTTTATTTTTATTTTTATGATTTTCTTGTTAAACACTTGGATATATTATTCAATTTTTTCTAAAAATTGATTTGATTTGATGGGATAAATTTAGTTGTAATTTCAAGTATATTTTTATTAATGAAATAGGTTTCATTAAAAAAATTGTACTAGTTGTAGGAAAAATTTAATAAAAAGTAGAGTTTTACGGGGTGGGGTGGGGCTTCATGGGGCCCGAAAGGGCGAGAATGGGGTGAGACAAAATCATGAGGGGCGGGGACGAAGACCCCATCCTTCGGCCCCGCCCCATTGCCATCCCTATGTGAGCATTGGTTGGGCTGGCTTGGCCCGTTACAGACTTTATTTTTTTGGTTGAAGAAACGACAACCCAAATACAGGTCCAGAATAACAACACAGATCAAGCAGAATTAAGAAGGCCCATTTTTTAAGCACATACGAAGCTCTATCAAAATACCTTGGAGCCCAAAAAATAAAAGAAATCAGGTTTGGGATGGCCTAAGGGCTTTTGCCTTGGATTCAGTCAGATATTTAGCAGGCCAGGTAGGCCCAGTAGTACCCACGCCACGTGTTTTGTCAAATTTGGTTTGCTTTTGGGTGAGCAGTCTACTTGGTCCAGTATAGTCTTGGTCTATTTAGTCCAATTTTGGTTCATTTGGTAAGTTGCTTTAAAGTGAGTTTTTTACTTTTTTTAGGTTGCCTTTTTCCAGTTTGGGGCATTTTTTTTCTTCTTAATTTTTGAGTTGAAAAGTATGAAATTTTATTCTCTTTAAGTAAAACTTTTTAGTTTTGGAGTTGAAAAGTATGAAATTTTATTCTCTTTAAGTAAAAACTTTTTAGTTTTGGGCTAAAAATACTTACAAAATAGATATTAGAAATTAGAGATATGTGCCTTAAAAAAGCAATAAATATTCATAAGATTACATTAAAATTCAAGTTTCAATAATATATGCATTATACTTATTTTATATTATATTATATTATATAAAATACTTTTAAATAATATATCCACTATTTAATTTACAAATTTTACATTATATTATATTTTTCCACATATCACATGTATTTATAACTAGTAATTATTAAAAGTTAACAAGATTCTTTGAGTGGTAGGTTGTAATGCTAAATTTGTCTCAATTAGGACATTGACAGCAAGTTTTTACAATTTGGAGTACACAGTGCAAGCACCTAGAGTAATCTATGCAATTAACCCCATAATTTAGGCTTGCCATTGTGATTATCAACTTCTTTTGATAGAAACTTTATGAGCGTGAAGGAGAAGACGCATGCAATCGAAATTAGCACCACGAGAGGTCCATGACGAATTAAAAAAATGGCAATAATAAAAATATTTATCACTTCCAACATTTGTTGTCTCCTGAATAATACCAGATCATTATTAGTAGCAAGAAAGAAAGAACAAAAGTAAATACAAGATATAGACATATTTGGCAAACCTCGAATTTGTTCACATGAATGATATCATGCTTTATTTAAATTTCTCTCAGCATTCTTTTTCCTTTTTGATGAATCAGAACCCTTCCTGGTTTCTCAAAAAAAAAAAAAAAAACCCTTTTTCCATTTTCAATGTCGTGACTCGTGAGCAGATTGAAAACATGGAACTATGAGCTGCCCCTTTTCTCAGTTTTTGGGTTGGAGAGTCCAGACTTGTTTTATTGATGCCATTTAGCTAATAAAGTTATCGGGAAGGACCGTTGGTGGTTAGTTTCAAGCATGATTTGACCACTCAAAACGTGCATTTCTAGCAAACATTGTTGTAGTTTACATACCCATCATTAAAGAAAAAATTACTATATTCTTGCTAAGTGTAAGCTTTTGCATGAGTATGAAAAAGAAAAGTCATTGAAAGAATAGGATTTCACTCTTTTTGTTCATAAAAAGAAAAGGATCTCACTTTTTTTCAGGTATAAACTGGTGGATTTTTCTGGGCTACATGAAAGTAGCAATAAAGAGTTAAATTGACTACTTTCCAAAGCCGACAATCACTACAAGGACAAAATAAAAGCGCAAGAGCCAAGATCTGCATACTATGTGCCATAAAAATTGGACTTAGAGTGACCATTATTAAGGGGACTGAAAGCTAGAATAAAAGCAAAATAAGGAAGAAAAGTTCTCGTTAAACACAAAGAATAAATAAACTAAGCAAAGCAAAGCAATATATAAGGGTTCCCTCGTGAGACGTGTCCCCTGTTTGCAGGGTATACTCAATGACACCACCACATCACCTTTTTCCTCTTACACTGCCAAACAAAGCGATATAGCTTTCCCAGTTTCCCTTTGGTACGATTTCTATCTAAACCCAATCCCCTCTCTCTTTTTGTCTTCCTTCTTTTTTCAAGCTGGACCTATCACTTTGTGTCTCACACTCTCACTTTGAAGAAAAAGAAGAAGAAACATGCATTCTCGGAAGTCTTTGCAGGTGGGGTTGTTGCGGAAGCTAATTGTCCTGGCTTTTCTCTCATTGTTAGTTTGTGGAGAGAAGGAAGCAGCAATGGTTAATGTTGGTATAAAAAACCATTCAACAAATATGCATCAAAGGCAGAAGCATCAACGTTTGAGGCATTCATTTGATGTGTTCTTCTCAAACAAGAGGAAAGTTCCCAACGCTTCAGATCCTCTCCACAACCGGTGAGGCTAGCTAGCTAGATTAATTTATTTAGTTTTGTTACTATTATTGCTCAAGAGTTGGAAAGTGTGAAAAGAGGACTTTGTTGAGAGAACCATCATGTGGATGTGCTTGTCATGGTGGTCACGTTGGTCTGTGCATTTTGTCAATGATGATTGAGGGGTGTGGGGGTGTTGCGCTTTCTTTCACCTCGTGAATAGCATAGCTTTCAACGTAACTTTTGTTGGTTCTTTAGGTCTTTTTATATCCATATTTTGTATTTTTCTATACCCTATTGAGTTTCTGTATATGTAATTTGGAATATTTATTAAGTGATGAAGAAGCTTGGCCTTTTGTGAATGTCTTTTGGTAGCTGGTCATTTTCCGCAACACTGTCTTCAAATTTCTAGGATGCCCCTTTTCGATCTTATCCCTTTCTCAATTTTCTACTTTTTCTCTGTTCTTTTTTCTTCTGCCAAGTGCTTCATTATTTGTTCCTCAATTTCATTGGTTTTACTTTTATGACACCTTATTTTAGGGCGTGATATATGATGTCTATGTTTCATTGCGGTAGAATATGCATGATAAATTCTATCTTTGTTCTCACATTCTGTGATGCTTTGAGCTTTTGAAGGTTTTTATTTTTATTTATTTATTTGAGAGAGAAAAAAAGCCTTTGAGTTTGAGTTTGAGATGAAGAGAAGGGAACAGTAACATATATATGATGAAGCAAGTCAACGGAAGAAAGGGTCAATGACCATCTATTTAGTTTAAGCTAATTATCACGTGATGTAAACAGTAAACAAACAGTTGTTTAAGGTTTAGATAGAAAATAGCTTTAAACAAATAAAGTTAACTAATTAATAAACCAAGCACACAATATAATCTGGGCCCCCACTCCCTATTTTTGTAGCGGAGTTTGTGCACTGATTATCTTTGGCTTGTTTTTGTGAGTTGAAAAGAAAAGAAAATGTCACTGCAGGAACATCTTTTGTTCGCTTGTTGCTGTCAAAGTTATAAATTTAGACAGGGGATGTGCTCAGGAAATGTTCATATGAGCAAAGATTGGGTTTAGTTTAGTGCGTGCCTAATGTGCTATGACTGTTGCGATTGGTAACATGTGTCATCATCGGCATGGAACCCAAGCTAAATCCTGAATGATAATAATCTTTTCTGAAATTGAAGCAATCATGTCAATTTGCGTTAACAAAACTCACATATACTATTGTCTCTCTCTCCTATAAACGTGGCGTGGTGCGGCTACCATTGGCTCTTTGTGGGTGTGTGTTGATTGTGGGTGGCTGTGGTCGGGCATGTTAGAGTTGAGTTGGCTGGTCTAGTGGGCTTTGAGGTGTCCAATTTTGGCCACATAAATCTAGACCGGTGCTATCGTTGGGAGAGGATGTGATCAGAGGTGTCTAGTTGGCAACGAGATGGTCGATCTTGCTCATTTAGTGGCTGATATAGGTCATGGGTAGCCAATCCATTGGTCAGTCGATGGTCGATATTAGTCGGGGGTGTCAAATCATGATACTTGTTCTTAGTGCTGGAACTTGTTTCTACAAGAGATGAGATACCAAAAAAAAACTATTTTGCAAAAAAGTTGTCAAATTAATATTACTAGTTTAGCAAATAAATTACTTTATGATTATCAAAAAAAAAACTTTATATGCAGTAGAATAATAAGTTTTTTAATTAAATTCAAACGCATAATTGAATTGTCATTAAAAATGATAGCATGATCTACGTTTTACCAGTAAATGCAACAATTTGTTTGAATCTAATTGAAAACTTAGTAGTTAGTATACTGTATGTCTGTATATTACACCAAGTTATTGTGTCTTAGTTTTGCTCTTTTAAAAAGGATAGTTTAGCATGCAGACCCTACAAGTGTTATTATTTTATGATATCACTGCAAGCCCGCTCGCCAGAGCTGCATTCCCACAAGCCCAAGTTCATGTGGACTTAATTAATTTATTTTTTATGGAAAAAAAAAAAAAAGTCCACTCGAACTTGGGCTTGTACATATTGATAGTGCAAGGTTTGTAATTATTAGGGTAAAGTAAACCCTCTACACCAAGCAGCTACATTGATGATTGAAGGACTGGGGCACTGGAACTAATACGAGGCTATAGTAATAGTGTAGTGTATCTTCATAGCAAATAGCAAACTGATCCGTTGCATCGAGAAGCAAATTCATACTATATGTTTGACCGTTGAAACCAGTACGGATTAACACCCAGTCCCAGAACCCGACAGATTCCCAAAGGCCCTAGTGATTTTCCATGTACCCTAGCCCTATCCTAGTCTCAAACAAAATTTCAAATTATAGCTAGATTAGCTAAAGCACCAAGGGATGTATAGGTCACATGTTTCAGTTCTACGTTTGTTTTCCCTATCTCCTATCCAGTTGGGAAGTGAGCAATGGCGCATGCAATACCAAAGCTGTGTTTGGGTACAGCTGAGGGAAGAGAAAGGAAAAGAAAAGAGAAGAAAAGAAAAGGGGGAAGTTTTTTTCTTTTGTCATGTGTATGTTTGGAAATAAAGAGGAAAAGAGAATAATATCCTTTGTTTGGTTTGTAAAAAGAAAAGAAATATATGTAGGAAAATTTTATATTGTTTGACTTTTACCGTTTTACATCCCAATAAAGTAGAGAAAGGGATAAAAATTTATGGGTAGAAATGTAATTTCATGAACAATAAAATGTTAAATAATCAGCCAAAAAAAAAAAAAAAAAACAATGAAAAGTCAAATATTACATAAGTTTTTAATTATATTATATTTCATTTTAAATTTTGGTTATTTTATAAGAAATGAAAGATAAATGTGGCATGTAACATGTTATGATTAATGAAGTATAAAGCGTACCACTCAAAGTGGGATAAAGGATTTTTATTTGTGTAATTAGTGTTTTATTTTATTTAATGAATAAGGATAAGTTGTATTTTTGTTAGTATTTTTTTTGAGAAAAAAGATAAGTTGTATTAAGAAGAAATTAAGAACTTTATAGTAGAATTTAGTTTAGAAACTCAAAAGTATTTGAGGACATTTTATTTTAAATTCTACTATAATTTAGAGATGTAACAAGCCATGAGCTTTGTAATTCAATTAACATTTCTTAGTATTTTCAATAGACTAGTCCACGATTCAAATATTATTCCCCAAACTAATGAATTATATCAACAAAGGAAAAAAAAAAAGAAGGTAGGGATATAACAAGTTATTCTAAATGGGGAGCATAACCAAAATTTTGCACACAAGTTTTGACACATCCAAAATTATTGATAAGTGAATATTTTATTACAACTTCAATAAATTCAATAAGCGGAAAATGAAAAATGAAAAGAATAAAAAAACAAGAATATAAAAGCAAAGGATTTAAATATTATGTGGGAAAATTAAGGTGGGGCTAGTTCTAGACAAAAGAAAGTAACCTTATGACCATGAATTATGCACAATCGTGATCAAAGTTGAGAGAGGATGTTAGTCATGGTAGGGCATGCACCACAAGGCACAAACTGTCTCCAAAGGCTTAACCTTTGACAGTTTGACATAAGAAATCCCAAGCCTGGTCTCATACCTGCTATTTTCTTCCCAACCTTTTTCCAATCAAAGTATTGAATGCCAATGATTTTGTAACTCAATTGATTACTTCTTGGTCTTTCCAAAAAAAAAAAATGTTTATGGTTCAAATCTCCCACCCTATGCCCTAATATCTATTGAATTATAAATAAAAAAATAAAAAAAATTCAAAGCATTGAATGAAGTTATGCAATTTAATACGGTAGAAATTAAGATAGTATGGTGTAAGACATTCATATTTTCTTCCATTTCAATCCAAGAGTGTGGAAGAGAAATAATAACACCAAACAAAAAATAAAATGATCTTCCTCTTCCCTCTCCATTCTATTTTACTTTGAGAGTGAGTTTCTTCTATTGTGACTTGTGAATGGTATATGAGTGTTTGTGAGTCTGAGAGTGTGAGAAGTCTTACCAATTTCCAACATGCTAAATTAAAGACAAATTTTGCACAAATTTTTTCATATATTTTGAAGTAATAAGTTTTAATTGAAGTAATATTATTTTCATATCACCTTAGAGCATCCGTAGCAGTTGGTGCAAAAATTATGCCATTTTGCTACACCAAATGCTTACTTTATTATTTTACCACATCATTTTACAACATCTCATTTATCAGATGTTTTATAATTCAATTCTATATATTAAAATAATATTTACTACACATTAAAATAATATATTATCCCCTCTCCCATTATCATCAACAACAGCAACAGCAACAACAACCCATAACGCATATCAACCGCCACAGCTCATAACCACCGACCACCCCCACAGATCAACCACCGACCACCAATATCAGCCACTGCTACCAAAAAAAAAAAAAAAAACTCGAACAAACACTACAACCAATATCAGCCCCTACACAAAAAAAAACACCATCAACCAAAATCTCATACCCATCCCAAATCTCACACCCACAACCCCTATCTGAGACCATCCCAAATCTCATACCAATCCCAAATCTAACACTCACAACCCAATCAACCTACCACCATCAACCAAAATCAGCTAACCACCAACAATCAAAACAATCAACCACCAAAAGAGAGAGAGAGAGATCGGCGAGATCGGAGAGGCGATGACAATGGCGATGATCGGAGTGGCCTTGCCCATGCCGCTTGAGCCTCTGACAGCGATGACGATGGCGATGATCCGATCAGAGTGGCGATCATCGAAGTGGCCTCGCCCATGCCGCTTGCGCCTTCGACGGCGATGACGATGGCGATGATTCGATCGGAGTGGCCTCGCCCATGAAGATGTGGAGTGTGTTATTTTGTTCTTTCTCTGTTGAGGGAAGAGCTGGGTCTGATGTGAGAAGAGAGAGAAAAATTCAAGACTAGAAGTGAGAGAAGAGAGAAAGCTAAATAAAAAACATTATTTTGATTTACCACATCTGTCTGTACCATTGCAAATTTGCAACGATACAGACACAAATGGTATAATTTTGGCACATATACAACATCTGATGGGAGCTTTTTTTGTGTTTGGTGTGGGATATGTGCCAAATATTTAGCATTTGGCACATATTCCACATCTACTGTGGGTGCTTTTACACCATTAATTCACCACTTTATAAACATCAATTATAACTTATTAGGGGAAAAAAGACGAAATTTTTTGTCACAGGCATGGAGGTGTGTCAGACGTGTTTATTGGCTACCAGCTGATTAGACATGTTTATTGACTACCAGCGGCATTGGCATGGGCATGGAGGTGTGTCGTTTTAAATTTTAATTAGGACAAAAACTAATTATTGTCTATATGCATATTTTTAATGTTATCAGGAATAAGCTCTTTCTTCCTCAAACAGCCAAAGGAGGAAAGTTAGGCCCGTGAATGGGTCTTAGCCACTGTTTTAAAAATCAGACTGGACTGGCCGGTCCGATCGGTTCAATCGGGAACCAGGAGCCAGTCCAGTCCGGTTAAAACCCCTAAAACCGGTCAACAACCGGTCGAAAACCGGGCAAGAACCGAAATTTTTTTAAAAAATGGTTCGATGACCGGTTTGGTTTTTAAAACCATGGTCCTAGCAATGAAAAATAATTGGCTATATGGATACCATGCCTCAATGTTTTTTTTTGGGTCAACCATGGATATTGCATTAAACTAGGAATTAATCAGTTTGTTACAGTACAAATTAGCTTTATCATAAGCTTTGATTCTTTACATCACAGGCGGTGGATTAAAAAATACAACAAAAGAAGATAAACTACTTACTCTCAACTTGGCCAACGCATCAGCGCATTGATTGGCTTCCCGATAGACATGAATTATTTGCTTGTTGGGTATTGCCCTCACCAGGTTCCTGCAATCAGTCAACAATGATTCCATTAACAGATTAGCAGTATTATTGTTCATGAGCAACGCTACGCTTAAGGCATCGAGTTTAATAATAAGATGATTCAGTCCCATCTCTTTGGCCAAAATCAAGCCATCTCTTAAGGCCCGCAGTTTTGCCATGCAACTGTTGGTGCAACCAAGAGGCCTGGCATAGCCTTTCATCCACTCCCCTTCATGATTCCTGATCACACATCCTCCTCTTGCCTCAATGTTATGACAATGAAAATGTTTTTTAAAACTTCTACACAATTTACTAAATAAAAAACTTACAAATTGATTATCACATAAAAAATATTAAAAAAAAAATTCAATTACTTTTTTTATTAGAATATTGGTGACACGTCACTTTCATATAGGGAAAATCCGATAATACTCGAATGAGACACAATACTTATGAGAATAATGATATGACTTATTGTCATTGCATAAACATCATTGAATCATTGAGTCCACACTATTTCTTTCTATTATTATTATTATTATTATTTTTTTTTTTTTTTTGAGATAATATAGACATAAGACGTAGGGGACGGGGAAGGAGGGAATGGGAAGATAAGACTTACAACACTAAAGGCATGTTTGGTAGACTATATTAGACATTGTAATGTAATAGTTATTGCTATAGTTTAGTTATTCTTTAGTTTGATTATATTTTTATTATGAGGAATAGCAATTCTTTATGAATAGTTATTTCTCAAAATGAGGAATAACTATTCCTCTTTAAAATAGTTGTATTAGCTATTCCTTAGTAAGTGCAATAATTTCAAAACTTAATATATTTCCAAATAAACAAACTTTCCATATACATCTAACAATTATATAAAAAAAAAAATCATAAAAAATAATACATATACCTCTTAAGTTTAAAAAATAACAAATTTTAAGGAGATATAATTGTATGAGTGAGATATTTTCTAAAATAAATTTTAAGTTTTATTTTAATTTTATAACTCACAACCAAACTTATGAATAGGTTTAGTTATTACATTACAACACATTTTATTCCTAGTAATAAATATTACAATTCCTATCATAACCTCAATTCTGTGTACCAAACATTCTCTAACTCTTGTAATGATAAGGATTGGGTCATGTTAATGGGCAATTATGGTATTTATTAATAAATTAATTATAAAAATAATCAATTATTTATTCTTTTTTCTATAAAAGCTTTTTAAAAATAATTTTCTAATTCAATCTCATCAGTTAACTTTTCCCCAGTTATTTTGGTGGTGTCCTTTCATTGCATGGAACATCAGGTAATACTCCAATAGCACACAACATCTAGATAAAAATAGTTGATACTTGGTGTTTATTTGGGAACAGTTTATTTAGTTGAAATTGAAAACTTTTTGTTGATAGAAAATTGGTTAAAAAATAAGCTTAATAATATAGTTAGATCCATAAACAGTATCAAAAAGTGTAGTGAAATTTATGAATAACAACAAAAATAAGCTAAAGCTTAAAAGTATAGATAAGCTGAATTTTTCAGTTCATTCCAAACGGATGCTTGATATGACTTGTCGCATGAACATCAATGAATCATTTGACTAGTCCACGCTAGCTAAATCTCGCTTTCCCTTTGTCCGTCAGTCTCATTCGTGAACTACAATTTACAGATTCTTCATGGAAAACTTATTATATTGCTACCTTGCTTTGTTCTTCCTCACCATTTTCATTAATATTAAACTTCTAAACCACCATAACAAAAATTTACCATCAAGTCCATTTTCCCTACCAATAATCGGCCACCTCCACGTCCCTAAACAGACACTCTATAAAATAGTAGAGACCTTATCATTACAATATGGTCCTATAGTTCTCTCCATCAAAACTACAATTACGTAGTTCTTCACATAATTTTTATACTCTTTCTCATGTATCTTTCACGTATAGTACTTATCCACCTATATTTTTTTGATTACTTTCGTTAGTTTTGTAAATTATAGTTGTTTTGGTTTGTTAGGATTAGTTTCAAATGCTTTAATTTGTTTTTTCAGTTTTGATGTACGATTGCAAGTTAATTGGTGTGCTCTACTTCTCTATATAAAGACAAAGCTCATGTGTAAAATTAATAATACAAGATTAGTTCTCCCATTTTTAGCTTATACTTTTCTTGAAAGCATTTTCTTTGATTTTTGTTTTTTTGAAAGGATATAAAAGCCATATTAGAGGCGATTAAATATTGATAAATGGAAGTGTGGGGGGTAAAAGCCCAGATTTACCAATTGGGCCTGGGGCCCTGTTTTTGGGATTACTTTATGTCCGAAGAGTAGTAACGGTTTGGGATAGAGTTCACTTGAGGGCAACCAACCCAGAGATGGTGGAAAACTACAATCCGAAGAGGTCACCCTCGGATACGAGTAGTTCTGATCAAATAAACGTACAGAATGCCCGAATATCCTTCCTGGCGATTTTGGTGACAAAGATAAGTTCTGGGCGTTCCTGAGGATGATAAGGATGAAGAAATATCTCAAGGAAAAGCTGCCACCACCGCATTTAATGCCCTGCAGCAACTTTTCTGGCCGTATTTATGTGGAGAGGACCCCTGAACAGTGCAACCTCAACTACCGCCACTCCCAAAAAGCTAGAGAAGATGCTTGATGTGACCTACACTCAAGTATGTTAGCAGATGAAGGACAAGTGGACGGTCGGGATGATTAGGAAAGAGGCTATATAAAGAAGGAGAGCCCCTGATAGAGAAGGATCGAAAAAAGAAAGAAAAGGAGAAAGAACCACTTTACTGTAGCTCTGGAACTTGTAACCTAATTTCATTCAATAAAATTCCTCTTCGGACATTAGGTCTACCATTGTTTTTACGTGATTGCATGTTAGATTGTTCACAAATACCATAACCAACTCTTGTCTAATTCATATCCGGCCCAGTTCTTTCACCCACGCTCTACAAATTTATTGTTTTGGGTTCATTGGGCTCATATTCCATATCTTGTGGGCTTGGGCTACAAAAGTTGACCCTACAATTGGCGCCGTCTGTGGGAAGAGCTTGTGCAGGGGTGAAAACAACCGTTGGCGATGGCAGGACGAAGTCAACAACAAGCAGAATCTAGGGCATCCCAACATGCTGACCCTTTTCTTAACTTGGAGAGGAGGCAGGATCGTGAGGGCAGTGTGCATACTGTGCATACTGGCCAAAACCAATCACACGGCGGAAGTCACGTGTCCCATGCAGAGGAGAATCGGGGCTTGCAACTAGAAGTTGAAAAACTGAAGAGGGAGTTGTGCCATGCAAAGAGGAAACGGATTTCCTCGTATTCTGATGATGATTCCGACGACGAGCAGGACGTCACTTATCAGCAAAAATCTCAAATGCCGGTCAGTGAATCCTTTTCCTACGAAGAAGAGCCTCATCGCAAAAAGCGATCTAGAAGTCCATCACGCGGAGGCGTAGGGAATGATGCTATGAGCAGGGCCTTGAATCAGATCTCTCGGTCACCTTTTACCCGAATAATTGAAGAGGCAAGACTCCCTCGGTGTTTTAATCAGCCAACGTTTACTATCTACAACGGTAAGACAAACTCGGTGGAACACGTGAGTCACTTTAACCAGAGGATGACTGTCTACTCCAAAGACGAAGCCCTGATGTGTAAGGTTTTCCCCTCAAGTCTGGGGCCGGTGGCAATGAGGTGGTTTGACAGCTTGAAGGCAGACTCTATTAACTCCTTCAAAGAACTCACTCAAGCATTTGGTTCACGCTTTGTCACCTGCCGAAGAGTAGCCAGGCCCTTATCTTCACTATTGTCCCTAAGCATGCACGAGGGCGAGACTCTGAAGGCGTATTCGGATAGATACTGGGAGATGTTTAATGATATGGAGGGCAACTCCGATGCAATGGCCCTCAGCATGTTCAAGCTAGGCCTCCCTATTGACCACAGTCTAAAGACCTCCTTATCTGGCAAACCAGTCACTAACATGCTTCAGCTTATGGACCGTATAGAAAAATTTAAAAGAGTTGAGGAAGATCAGCAGCAAGGGAAGGGAAAAGATAAAGCGATCCCCCAGGAGAGGAGGGATTTCCGGTCGGATCGTTATAATAGCAGTAAACCGCGTAGAGATTTCGCTGGACAGTCAGGATCAACCAATCCTCAAGCGGTCAATACTGTATTTAAAGAGCCGGTGCACCAAGTTTTGGAAAAGATTAAAAACGAGCCATTTTTCAGGTGGCCAAATAAGATGGTAGGAAACCCTAAGAGGCATAATCATAATCTTTATTGCCAGTATCATCAGGACCACGGGCATAGCACAGACGATTGCAGGAACCTGTGGGATCATTTGGACCAGCTGGTCGGCGAGGGTAAATTAAGACACTTCTTGCACCATTCCAGTGGCCGAGGAGGGCATATCAGTTCAGAGCCTCGAAGAGATGATTCCTCGAAACCGCCATTGGGAACAATTAATGTCGTCTTCGCCGCACCAGGGAGAACAGGATCCTGGCCAGCGAAGGTTATGTTAATAGCCCTATCACTAGCAAGGCATTTCGGCCATGGTCCCAAGGGGTCTAAATCGAATGCACCCCTGATTATAGGATTCTCGGACGAAGACATGATAGGAACCATTCAGCCCCACGATGACGCTTTAGTAATCACCCTCAGAATTGGAGGGTACGATGTAAAGAGGGTGATGGTGGACCAGGGTAGTGCTGTGGAGATAATATACCCCGATCTCTACAAGGGGCTGGGCCTAAAACCTCAAGATTTAACACCATACAACTCCTCTCTCGTGAGTTTTAAAGGAAGAGTTATCACCCCGAAAGGCCAGATACGCTTGCCCGTGCAAACCGGCCCTGAAGTGGCAGAGGTGGATTTTGTAGTTGTGGACGTGTACTCACCATATACAGCAATCGTAGCTAGACCTTGGCTTCATACACTAGGGGCTGTTTCCTCTACTTTGCATCAGAAAGTCAAGTACCCATCTGAAGGGCAGGTTTATGAGATCCAAGGGGACCAATCTGTAGCTAGACAATGTTTAGTGGCTGCCATCCAGCACGAGCCTGAAGCTGAGTCCTCGTCCAGAGCCGAAAGGGTTTTATAGCAGTTAAAGTCTTGGGAATTGCCCGTCGAAGGTTCAGACGAAGGCACTCGATATGAAGATTTAGCGAAAGTGGTTATTGGAGATGACCCTGATAAGTTCTTCCAAGTCGGATCACAGCTACCTCTTCAAGAGAGGGAAGAGTTAATAGAGTTCCTCAAGCGAAATCTTGATGTATTTGCCTGGAGTGCTTACGAAGCCCCAGGAGTGGACCCAGAATTCATATGTCACCATTTGAAGGTAAACCCACTGATCACTCCCAAGAAACAGCCTCCTCGGCGCCCATCCAAGGAGCATGCTGATGCGGTAAGAGAAGAAGTAGCGAAACTCAAACAAGCTGGAGCTATTAAAGAGGTTTTCTATCTAGAGTGGCTAGCGAATACTGTGGTAGTGAAGAAGAAAAACGGGAAATGACGAGTCTGTGTAGACTTCACTGATTTGAACAAGGCTTGTCCTAAGGATCAATTCCCCATGCCAAAAATTGATCAGCTTATGGATGCCACTGTCGGCCACCCTCGGATGAGCTTCCTTGACGCTTTCCAAGGCTACCACCAGATACCACTAGCTCTGGATGACTAGGAGAAGATTGTCTTCGTCACCCCAGTTGGTAACTACCACTATAAAGTAATGCCGTTTGGCTTAAAAAACGCGGGGTCTACTTATCAAAGAATGATGACGAGGATGTTTGAACCGTATCTGGGCAAAAATATCGAGATCTATATAGACGACATGGTGGTGAAAAGCAAGGTGGTTGCTGACCACGTAAAGGACCTGGAAAGTACCTTTGAAGTCCTTAGAAAGTACAAGCTCTGCCTAAATGCTTCCAAGTGCTCATTTGGCGTGGGGTCTGGCAAGTTTTTGGGGTACATGATAACTCACAGGGGGATTGAGATCAACCCCACTCAAATTAAAGCCATCAACGATTTGCAAGCTCCTCGGAACCCCAAGGAAGTTCAGAAGCTGACTGGAATGACTGCTGCCCTGAATCGATTTATCTCTCGATCTGCAGACCGGTGTCGGCCCTTTTTCTCCTTGCTCCACAAGTGGAAGGGATTCGAATGGATCGAAGAATGTGCTTTGGCCTTTCAACAACTTAAAGATTATCTAGCTCGGCCACCAATTATGTCCAGTCCTAAGTAAGATGAAGTGTTATTTGCTTACATTGCTGTAGCTCCCTGCGCGGTGAGCTTGGTGCTGATACGATCGGATTGTGGTGTGCAAAGACCGGTTTATTACGTGAGTAAGTCGCTGCAAGAGGCCGAGATCCGTTACTTGCCACTGGAGAAGGCCATCCTAGCAGTGGTGCTTGGCACACGAAAGTTACCTCACTATTTTCAGGCACATATAGTCATTGTTTTTACTCAGCTCCCACTCAGGGCTATACTCCGAAGTGCTGACTATACGGGGAGAATTGCTAAGTGGGGTACGATTTTGGGGGCTTTCGATATCAAATATATGCCCCGCACATCGGTCAAAGGCCAGGTCCTTGCGGATTTAGTGGCTGAGTTTACGGAGCCTCAACTAGAAGAAGTAATGCCCATGTCGGACATGGATGAAAAATCAGTTGGCATGATTTCTCAACAAGACCCCTCCCGTTGGGAAGTGTATGTAGACGGTGCTGCAAATCAAAAAGGTTCTGGAGTGGGGCTAGTATTGATATCCCCTGAAGGAATCATTATCGAAAAGTCGTTAAGGTTGGACTTCTCGGCAACGAACAATGAGGCGGAGTATGAAGCCCTGCTGACGGGAATGGCTATGGTCCGAAAAATGGGAGGAAAGTCTGTGGAATTGTTCTCGGACTCAAGGTTAGTCGTGGGTCAAGTACAAGGGGACTTCGAGGCGAAAGACGAAAGAATGCAGGGGTACCTGAGTCGAGTTAAATGTCTGCAATCGGAGTTCGACTCTTTTAGTTTGCTGCACATCCCCAGAAGTGGTAACGCACATGCCGACTCTTTGGCTACGCTTGCTACCTCCTCGGCGCAAAATTTGCCCAGAGTTATTCTCGTTGAGGACTTACATGGACCTACAGAGACAAAAAAGGATGTAATTCAGGTTCATCAAGTTAGGACTGGACCCTGCTGGATAGACCCCATAGTTAAATTCTTGAAAGATGACATCTTGCCTGAAGAAAGAGAGGAAGCTGACAAAATTCGGAGGAAGGCGACTAAGTTCTGGCTATCCGAAGACCAGAGATTGTATAAACGCTTCTATTCAGGACCATATTTACTATGCATGCATCCTGAATCGGCCGAGCTATTGCTAGAAGAATTGCATGAAGGAATATGTGGAAACCATACGGGAGGAAGGTCTTTGGCTCATCGGGCTATTACTTAAGGCTATTGGTGGCCGAACATGCAAAAGGAAGCCCTCGAGTATGTTAAAAAGTGCAATCAGTGTCAGAGATTCGCCCCAAACATTCATCAACCGGGTGGAACTCTTAATCCACTATCCAGCCCATGGCCTTTCGCCCAATGGGGCTTAGATATCGTGGGACCATTCTCCAAAGCTGCAGGAAACAAAAAATACCTCATTGTCGGAACAGACTACTTCACCAAGTGGGTTGAGGCTGAACCTCTGGCCAATATCAGAGACGTGGATGTGCAAAAGTTTGTATGGAAAAATATTGTCATTCGGTTTGGGATTCCTCATGCTCTAATCTCG
Organism: Quercus ilex subsp. ballota; assembly: GCA_032727855.1. Classification (NCBI taxonomy): domain Eukaryota; kingdom Viridiplantae; phylum Streptophyta; class Magnoliopsida; order Fagales; family Fagaceae; genus Quercus; species Quercus ilex. Next base: position 3,868,766 of record CM064909.1, read on the forward strand.
GACAATGGCCTGCAGTTCGATAGCAAGGCATTCAGGAACTATTGTGGTGAGCTAGGAATTGTAAACAGATACTCCACCGCTGCTTATTCCCAAGGTAATGGGCAAGCAGAGGCTGTCAACAAAGTCATAGTAAATGGCCTAAAGAGAAGACTTGACGACGCAAAGGGTAAATGGGTGGAAGAACTGCCACACGTACTTTGGACCTACAGAACTACGCCTCGTAGGTCTACTGGGGAGACCCCCTTTTCAATGACCTGTGGGGCTGAAGCTGTCATACCTCTGGAAACGGGGTTCCTAACATTGAGGACCAGTTCCTTCAATCCGACCAGCAACAACGAGCAGCTAGAAAGGAGTTTAGACCTGATTGATGAAAGGAAGGAAAGTGCCATGGTTCAGCTGGCACATTACCAACAAAAGCTTAGGCAGGGCTACAATGCTAATGTAAGGCTAAGGCTTTTAGAACCTGGTGACCTGGTGCTGAGGAAAGTTGTGGGTACTGCAAAGAGCCCAGCTTGGGGAAAGTTAGGACCCAATTGGGAAGAGCCATATCGTGTTACTTCAGGGGCTGGCATTGGGGCGTATTTCTTAGAAGACCTGGATGGTCATGTAATACCACGTCCTTGGAATGTAAATAACCTTAAAAGGTACTATTATTAGTCGATCGTTTGCTTCAATTAATATGCTGGTTCTGTATATCTTACTGTTCTTTAAGTGTTTAAACTTAAATCCAATCATGCCTGTAGTCCTCGGACCAGATGATTTAGGTTAGTTAGCACTCTGTTACTGTTCTTTAAGTGTTTAAACTTAAATCCAATCATGCCTGTAGTCCTCGGACCAGATGATTTGGGTTAATTAGCACTCTGTTACTGTTCTTTAAGTGTTTAAACTTAAATCCAATCATGCCTGTAGTCCTCGGACCAGATGATTTGGGTTAGTTAACACTAAAATATGTTCATTCCCTATGGTCCTTGAACCAAATGGCACAAGTTAGTCAACACCCCCACACAGCTATTGTCACTATGGCTTAGCGCTAAAATTCTTGATTGAGTTTAAATTGATTCTAACTTATGATTGGCTTCCTTAGTTATGTTTAATTCAAAGCCGAGGGGTAATCACACTCTCTTTGTATATTTAAAAAGGCATGTAAAACTTCCATAATTACTCACCGCAATCATTGCTTATTACTCTTATACGAATTGTTCTTTTCGGTACCAATTTCGATTATTCATACCATTGGCATGATATAGTGATCAAGTTTATTCGCACTGACCTAATTACGAAGTATAACTATATGTAGCAATGATAAATCATAAGACATATAACAAAAACAGTGAAAACAAAAAAAAAGGAAACTATTTCATTGATCAAAAGAAAAGGGTTTACAATTCCTTAACATAAAAACAAAATTAATGCAAGTACAAAACAAAAATTCCTATATCTATGTCTTCGGTTGAGGCACCACAGGGTCAGCAGCCTGGCCTGTTCGAGTAGCAGCAGCCTCTGGGGCCTGGTCCTTGGGCTCGGAGGTCTTCCCTTCTTCCAAATCTTTGGAGACTTCAGGGTTGGCAGGAGGAACTTGACTGGCCAGGAGTTGAACTGAGGCCTCTGTGAGCTGTGAAGGAGGAGGATCAGCCACAGGGAGCTTTCGGATCTCAGGATCGTAGTATATGCTCCCAGGCAGTCTCAGCTCCGAGTCAGCAGGGACTCCAGCAGCATCCATTGCCTTGTTCCAGGTTATGTCACAATAATCTCGGCTAACCGAGGCAAATTGTTCCGTAAGCTGGGACCTGGTCTCATCCACCCCCAGCTGGTATGCTGCTTTTCTCTCAGCTTCGACTGCCTCCTTGGCCAGTTGAGCATTCTGCTCGGCTAGTCGGGCACTCCCCTTGGCTTTTTTAAGCTCATCTCTGAGCCCTTTTACCAGTTCCCTCTCAGTAGCCAAGTTGATCTCGGCCATGTTTAGCTGCTTGCGCTGCTCCTCGGCCTGCCTTTTAGCAGTTTTCAGGCCGGCGTCGAGGCTGTTCCTCTGGTTGGTCATATCTTTGAATTGCTCGGATAAGAGAGCATATTCTTCCTTCAGATTGCTCAGGAATTTTTCAACCTTGAACCGAGTGTGGGCCTTTACTTGGGCTTCGAGGTAGGACTTTTTGTTCTACTCCTCGGCCACATAAATTTGCTGAGTAACCTACATAATGGAAATTTCGAGTATAAGACATAAAAAAAAAAGAAAAAAAAGAAAAAAGAATGAAAAGGCTCAGTGGTCCCATTAAGCAGACTAAGTCCACTTACCATGGCTATATCCCTTTTAAGGGATAGGAAGAGCTCCTGCTGGTTGAAGCGCCTGTAGGACTCCATATCATGGGGGAGGAGGAGTGGCTGCTCCAGGGCCTCCGCAATGAAACCTGCCCTTCCCCCATCGTAGTTCCTGAGGGAGGTGTCCCAAGGGATTGGAGCACCATCTAGTTCCAACCTCGGAGACCAGGTGCGAGGCCCTCCTCGGCGGACGTCTGCCACTACGGCCTCGTCCCGGCTCTCAACAGATGAGTCCCTTCTGCTCCGATGGTCCCTTGTCACCTTCTGTTGCTTATTTGTTTTGGGCGGCACCACCACCACCTCCCTCTCCTCAGTTTCGAGGGGCCTCTTCTTCCTCAAGTCCGGTACGGGCTTTAGGCCGGGGTCAGGAACTTGAGGTGGCGGCGGAGGCAGATTCACCACTGGTTGAGAAGTCCTAGCGCCTTTCGGCTCGGACTTCTTCCCTCTGTTCTTCATTAAGGCCCTTAAATCTGCCATGTCTTCCTCGTTCGAAGAAGCTTCCGGAAGGGCAGTTGTCAGAAGGGGTGGATGGACACTGGAATGCCTGTCAATCTCCTCTTCGGAGTCTGAGGACGGTATAACTTGTACCCTGCCTGAAGCTTCTCCTCTGAATTGGAATTTATCAATCTGTTTTTCCAATGAGGAGGTCGAAGAGCCAACCCTTTCACCTGCAACTACCGGTTCGAGGGGGACTTGGGCAACGGGTTGGACGAGTAGCGGTACACCCTGTGGGTTGGGGTGTGGCACTGGTGCAAGGTCGTGTGGTGCTTAAAACCCTTTCTGAGCAACGTCTATCCGATTGAGATGGTGGTCCCCTTATGTTATAGCGTTGCCGATCGGTTGGTAGTCTTTCTTCTTCGCCGTGTACCCAAGAATAAGAGGAGCCGACCGCAGCTGCCCATCCTCACTTACAAAGATCTCTGATCTTAACAGGTAGTTGAGAGTGGCAGTATTGGTAAGGCTGAGCCGAGAAGAAACGCGGTTCCTATCTGTTAACAATCACGGCAAAACTTTATCAGAAACTCGAAAATAGCAACACAAAGAGAATTAAAAATTGTAAAAGGGCAGGGATCCTAAGTCTACTGTTAGTGAACCTAAATCTAGCATGTCCCACCTAGCTCTCCTAGCTTGGTTGGGCAATGGGGACCATCGTGCCATGCGCCCGAGACGATCACATAATCGTCTTTCATCCCTTTGTTTGATTTGGGGAGGCAGGAGATGAGTCTAACCTCATCGGATCGGGATTTGAGATAGTATCCCGCCCCTTGTTGGCTGTGGCACTCATACATGTGCACCACATCAAGCCAGGTGAGGCCCAATCCTAAATGGCGGTTCAGGTCCTCAACCGCTCCTAGGATCCTAAACATGTTGGGCGTGCATTGATCCAGGCTAATCCTATGGTTCCTAAGATAACTAGTGGTGATGGGACACATAGGGACGGTCATCCCTCCTTCCAGAAAGGCAATGAGGGGGATAACCACTTCGCCCGTCTTCCGATCCGTTAGTATTTTTTATGGGGAACAATACCTCACACCCACGTTTGGGGGTATGCGATATGCGGCCATAAACGCCTCTATCTAATCAGGGCTATCTACCAGGTACTGGAGTTTACCCATGGCACTTAAAAACGAAAAGATGGCTGGCCGAAGAGAAGACTAAAGGATCTAATGGACGACGACTTACGAGAACTAGGTCGGAGAAAGATTTTCAGGCTCGTAGAAGGATTCGTGAAGACTCTGAGGAAACTGGAATCGATGACTGAGAGATTTGGACGGAGTTGCGTGCTTGTTCTCGCTGGAGTGTCTGAAAATTTGCAAAGTGAGGAAGAAATAACTTCTTTTGAGGATTTATATTGGGTCACGTGAAGGGGCGGAAGTTACTTCGCCTAAACCCCGAGGAAGAACCACGTCCGTCAGATCAATCATTCACCGTTGGATACAAAGGACAAGGCGCCACCTGGTGCAATTAATGCAGCGCCTTGGGAATATGGAAACCGCACGGCAATGATGAAGCGCTTATATCTATGCCTACACACGTGCCAGTTCAGACACGTGGCTGTTCTCAAACTTTTTACTCCGTGGCAGGTCAAAATCACACTTTTTCTCTTCGGATGCGAGGGAAAAATTGAGATTTTGAGGGGCTATTGTGGGGGGTAAAAGCCCAGATTTACCAATTGGGTCTGGGGCCCTATTTTTGGGATTACTTTATGTCCGAAGAGTAGTAACGATTTGGGATAGAGTTCACCTGAGGGCAACCAACCCAGAGATGGTGGAAAAGTACAATCCGAAGAGGTCACCCTTTGTCCGAGGAGGTTTTACTCCTCGGATACGAGTAGTTCTGATCAAATAAACGTACAGAATGCTCGAATATCCTTCCTGGCGATTTTGGTGACAAAGATAAGTTCTGGGCGTTCTTGGGGATGATAAGGATGAAGAAATATCTCAAGGAAAAGCTGCACCACCGTATTTAAATACCCTGTAGCAACTTTTCTGGCCGCATTTATGTGGAGAAGACTCCTGAACAGTGCAACCTCAACTACCGCCACTCCCAAAAAGTTAGAGAAGATGCTTGATGTGACCTACACTCAAGTATGTTAGCAGATGGAGGACAAGTGGACGGTTGGGATGATTAGGAAAGAGGCTATATAAAGAAGGAGAGCCCCTAATAGAGAAGGATCGAAAAGAGAAAGAAAAGGAGAAAGAACCACTTTACTGTAGCTCTGGAACTTGAAACCTAATTTCATTCAATAAAATTCCTCTTCGGACATTAGGTCTACCATTGTTTTTATGTGATTGCATGTTAGATTGTTCACAAATACCATAACCAACTCTTGTCTAATTCATATCCGGCCCAGTTCTTTCACCCACGCTCTACAAATTTATTGTTTTGGGTTCATTGGACTCATATTCGATATCTTGTGGGCTTGGGCTACAAAAGTTGACCCTACAGGAAGTATATTTAGCCAATTTTTCTTTGTTTGATTACGTTATCTTTATGTTGATACACAAATAATTTTTTTTTCATTTAGATTACGAACAAAGTGTTTGAGATTGGGGTCTTAGGATTTGATGATGAGAATGAAGGGGTTGAGGAAGTGTTCGGTTTTAGAAATAAAGTCTACCTTTATCTAGATGTTATTTTATTATTTTAAATATTAAATTTATAATATGGTGTAAACTCCAAGAAATTTCTAATAACTATGTAATTACAATATCATATATAAAATACGAATTAAGAAAATTAAGTTTCAAAGTATTCAACAATATTATGAGAAAGATCATTAATACTATAAAACAAAATGATTATTATATATGGGTCTTAAAAAAATAAAAATTATTTTCAAATGAAATTGCCAAGCATACGCGCATTGCACGGGAAATTATTTAGTTCCTTCAAAAGTAACTGTCATTTGAAACTCCCTGTCATAACATTGAATTTTCTATGGTTCTACACTTTCAATCCGATTTATTTAGTGAGATAAACTTAAGGGCAAACATCAAGATAGGAAAGAACATTGAAAGGGCACTATCAATACCAAATAGAGAGACAGAGAAAGACAGTTACGTTGTGGACCTTTAAATGAAGAAAGAAACCAGAAAGCCCAAGTTGAATTTGAGGTAAAGAAAAAGGGAAAAAAAGAAAAGAAAAGAAAAGAAAAAAGAAGTATGATGTGGCTCAACAGGACCGTAGCAACTATAAATGCTACGCTTTAGCTTTTAGTAATAATATATAGACTAGAAATTTCTAATAACTATGTAATTACAATATCATATATAAAATATGAATTATAAAATATGAATTAAGAAAATTAAGTTTCAAAGTATTCAACAATAATAAGAGAAACATCATTAATACTATATAACAAAATGATTATTATATATGGGTCTTAAAAAAATAAAAATTACTTTAAAATGAAATTACCAAGCATCCGCGCATTGCACGGGAAATTATTTAGTTCCTTCCAAAGTAATTGTAACCTGAAACTCCCTGTCATAACATTGAATTTTCTATGGTTATACACTTTCAATCCGATTTATTTAGTAACAGAAACTTAAGGGCAAACATCAGGACATGGAAGGACATTGAAAGGGCACTATCAATACTAAATAGAGAGACAGAGAAAGACAGTTACGTTGTGGACCTTTAAATGAAGAAAGAAACCAGAAAGTCCAAGTTGAATTTGAGGTAAAGAAAAAGGGAAAAAAGAAAAAAGAAAAAGGAAAAAAGAAGTATGACGTGGTTGCTGATGTGGCTCAACAGGAGCGTAGCAACTATAAATGCTACGCTTTAGCTTTTAGTAATAATATATAGACTAGAAATTTCTAATAACTATGTAATTACAATATCATATATAAAATATGAATTATATAGACTAGAAATTTCTAATAACTATGTAATTACAATATCATATATAGAATATGAATTAAGAAAATTAAGTTTCAAAGTATTCAACAATAATATGGGAAACATCATTAATACTATATAACAAAGTGATTATTATATATGGGTCTTAAAAAAATAAAAATTACTTTCAAATGAAATAACCAAGCATCCGCGCATTGCACGAGAAATTATTTAGTTCCTTCAAAAGTAACTATCATCTGAAACTCCTTGTCATAACATTGAATTTTCTATGGTTCTACACTTTCAATCCGATTTATTTAGTAATAGAAACTTAAGGGCAAACATCAGGACAGGGAAGGACACTGAAAGGGCATTATCAATACTAAATAGAGAGACAGAGAAAGACAGTTATGTTGTGGACCATTAAATGAAGAAAGAAACCAGAAAGTCCAAGTTGAATTTGAGGTAAAGAAGAAGGGAAAAAAAAAGAAAAAAGAAAAAAGAAGTATGACGTGGCCGCTGATGTGGCTTAACAAGAGCGTAACAACTATAAATGCTACGCTCTTTTAGTAATATATAGATTAGTAATAGAAACTTAAGGGCAAACATTAGGACAGGGAAGGACATTGAAAGAGCATTATCAATACTAAATAGAGAGACAGAGAAATACACTTATGTTGTGGACCATTAAATGAAGAAAGAAACCAAAAAGACCAAGTTGAATTTTAGGTAAAGAAAAAGGAAAAAAAAAAAAGAAGTATGATGTGGCCGTTGATGTGGCTTAACAAGAGCGTAGCAACTATAAATGCTACGCTTCAACTTTTAGTAATATAGAGATTAGTAACAGAAACTTAAGGGCAAACATCAGGATAGAGAAGGACATTGAAAGGGCACTATCAATACTAAATAGAGAGACAGAGAAATACACTTATGTTGTGGACCATTAAATGAAGAAAGAAACCAGAAAGCCCAAGTTGAATTTGAGGTAAAGAAAAAAGGAAAAAAAAGAAAAAAGAAAAAAGAAGTATGACATGGCCGCTGATGTGGCTCGTCAAGAGCGTAGCAACTATAAATGCTACGCTTCAGCTTTTAGTAATATATAGATTAGTAACAGAAACTTAAGGGCAAACATCAGGACAGGGAAGGACACTGAAAGGGCACTATCAATACTAAATAGAGAGACAGAGAAATACACTTATATTGTGGACCATTAAATGAAGAAAGAAACCAGAAAGTCCAAGTTGAATTTGAGGTAAAGAAAAAAGAAAAAGAAAAAAGAAGTATGACGTGGCCACTGATGTGGCTCAATAAGAGCGTGTAACTATAAATGCTACGCTTCAACTTTTAGTAATATATAGAATAGTAACAGAAACTTAAGGGCAAACATCAGGACAGGGAAGGACACTGAAAGGGCACTACCAATACTAAATAGAGAGACAGAGAAAGACAGTTACGTTGTGGGCCATTAAATGAAGAAAGAAACTAGAAAGTTCAAGTTGAATATGAGGTAAAGAAAAAAGAAAAAAGAACAAAGAAAAAAGAAAAAAGAAAAAAGAAGTATAACGTGGCTGTTGATGTGGCTCAACAAGAGCGTAACAACTATAAATGCTACGCTTCAGTTTTTAGTAATATATAGATATAGATATAGATATAGATTAATAACAGAAACTTAAGGGCAAACATCAGGACAGGGAAGGGGCACTATCAATACTAAATAGAGAGATAGACAAAGACAATTATGTTGTGGACCATTAAATGAAGAAAGAAACTAGAAAGTCCAAGTTGAATTTGAGGTAAAGAAAAAGGGAAAAAAAAGAAAAAAGAAAAAGAAGTATGACGTTGCCGCTGATGTGGCTCAATAAGAGCGTAGCAATTATAAATGCTACGCTTTAGCTTTTTGTAATATATAGATTAGTAACAGAAACTTAAGGGCAAACATCAGTACCAGGAAGGACACTGAAAGGGCACTATCAATACTAAATAGAGAGATAGAGAAAAACAGTTATGTTGTGGACCATTAAATGAAGAAAGAAACCAGAAAGTCCAAGTTGAATTTGAGGTAAAGAAAAAAGAAAAAAGAAGTATGACGTGGCCGCTGATGTGGCTCAATGAGAGCGTAACAACTATAAATGTTATGCTTCATTTTTTAGTAATATATAGATTAGTAACAGAAAATTAAGGGTAAACATCAGGACAGAGAAGGACACTAAAAGGGCACTGTCAATACTAAATAGAGAGACAGAGAAAGACAGTTATATTGTGGACCATTAAATGAAGAAAGAAATCAGAAACTCCAAGTTTAATTTGAGGTAAAGAAAAAAGAAAAAAGAAAAAAGAAAAAAGAAGTATGATGTGACCGCTGATGTGGCTCAACAAAAGCGTAGGAACTATAAATGCTACGCTTCAACTTTTAGTAATATATAGATTAGTAACAGAAACTTAAAGGCAAATATCAGGACAGGGAAGGACACTGAAAGGGCACTATCAATACTAAATAGAGAGACAGTTATGTTTTGGACCATTAAATGAAGAAAGAAACCAGAAAGTCCAAGCTGAATTTGAGGTAAAGAAAAAGGGAAAAAAAAGAAAAAAGAAAAAAGGAGTATGACGTGGCCATTGATGTGGCTCAACAAGAGCGTAGCAACTATAAATGCTACGCTTCAGCTTTTAGTAATAATATAGATTAATAATAGAAATTTAAGGGCAAACATCAGGACAGGGAAGGACATTGAAAGGGCACTATCAATACTAAATAGAGAGACAGAGAAAGACAGTTATGTTGTGGACCATTAAATGAAGAAAGAAACCAGAAAGTCCAAGTTAAATTTAAGGTAAAGAAAAAGGGAAAAAAAGGAAAAAAGAAAAAAGAAAAAAGAAGTATGACGTGGCTGTTGATGTGGCTTAACTAGAGCGTAGCAACTATAAATGCTACGCTTCAGCTTTTAATAATATATAAATATAGATTAGTAATAGAAACTTAAGCGCAAATATCAGGACAGGGAAAGACACTGAAAGGGCACTGTCAATACTAAATAGAGAGACAGAGAAAGATAGTTATGTTGTGGACCATTAAATGAAGAAAGAAACTAGAAAGTCCAAGTTGAATTTGAGGTAAAGTAAAAGGGAAAAAAAAAAGAAAAAAGAAAAAAGAAGTATGACATGGCCTCTGATGTGGCTCAACAAGGGCGTCGTAACTATAAATGCTACGCTTCAACTTTTAGTAATATATAGATTAGTAACAGAAACTTAAGGGCAAATATTAGGGCAGGGAAGGACACTGAAAAGGCACTGTCAATACTAAATAGAGAGACAGAGAAAGACAGTTATGTTGTGGACCATTAAATGAAGAAAGAAACCAGAAATTCCAAGTTTAATTTGAGGTAAAGAAAAAGGGAAAAAAAAGAAAAAAGAAGTATGATGTGGCTGTTGATGTGGCTCAACAAGAGCATAGCAACTATAAATGCTACGTTTCGGCTTTTAGTAATATATATATAGATTAGTAACAGAAACTTAAGGGCAAACATTAGGACAGGGAAGGACACTGAAAGGGTGCTATCAATACTAAATAGAGAGACAGAGAAAGACAATTATGTTGTGGACCATTAAATGAAGAAAGAAACTAGAATGTCCAAGTTGAATTTGTGGTAAAGAGAAAGGGAAAAAAAAGAAAAAGAAAAAAGAAGTATAACGTGGCCGCTGATGTGGCTCAACAAGAGTTTAGCAACTATAAATGCTACGCTTCAACTTTTAGTAATATATAGACTTGAAATTTTTAATAACTATGTAATTACAATATCATATATAAAATATGATTAAGAAAATTAAGTTTCAAAGTATTCAATAATATTATGGGAAACATCATTAATACTATATAACAAAATGATTATTATATATGGGTCTTAAAAAAATAAAAATTATGTTCAAATGAAATTACCAATCATCTGAGCAATGCGCGGGAAATTATTTAGTTCCTTCAGAAGTAACTGTCATCTGAAACTCCTTGTCATAACATTGAATTTTCTATAGTTCTACTCTTTCAATTCGATTTATTTAGTAACAGAAACTTAAGGGCAACATCAGGATAGGAAAGGACACTGAAAGGGCACTATCAATACTAAATAGAGAGATAGAGAAAGACAGTTACGTTGTGGAGCTTTAAATGAAGAAAGAGACTAGAAAGTCCGAGTTGAATTTGAGATAAAGAAAAAGGGAAAGAAAAGAATATAGAAAAAAAGAAAAAAGAAGTATGAAGTAGCCGCTGATGTGGCTCAACAAGAGCGTAGCAACTATAAATGTAATGCTTCAGCTTTTAGTAATATATAGATAGATATGGATTATAGTACCAGTTGCGCTTATCTTCACCACTACCATATTTGGGAATTATAATATTGTTCCTGCAATGTAAATTTACGTTACAAATACAATGTAAATGAAGAATTTCCCTATAGTAATAACATATCCTAACATCTCATTATTCATAATGGAGTCCACTAAATAAAAGTTTAATTAGTAAATCCCATATTACGTGAGAGAAGTGAAAACATCATAGTCGCACTTCCAAAATAATCCTAAAAATAATATAGTAGTATTAAGTTAAATTTTTTGATTGAAAGACATAAATAAAGAAAAATGTTTCATAACATTTTCACAATAAATCTTAAGTGTCAAGCAATTACTAGTTATCTTAAATTTGGTTCACGGTCTGTCCTCGTTCTATCTTCTCCTTAGAATGCTTAATTAAGAATGACATAGTATTTGCAAATTGTCCACCACAATGGCTGGTGAGCATTTTACTTACAATCAATTCAACAACTCCGGTTTGGGCTCCTAATGACCTTGTGAAGAATTTTTCACAAGGTGGTGAAAAATGATAGAATTTTTTCACATATGTGTGGTGTTGTAAAGAACAATTCAAAGATAATATCCCTCTTCTAATTTCTCATCAATTTCATCAAAATATTTAGATTGTGGATGTTGTGTGTTTTGTTCTTGTAACAAACACCACGGTTTGAGTCTCAATAATATAAATCATGATGGATGTTGATTTCTCTACAGAAAAATTCTATGTATTGCTTATGTTGAAGTCTCTTAACCTTGGACAGTTTGACACAATAAATCCCAAACATTCTATCAAAAATAGCCCACGTTCATCTCATTCATGCCTTATAAATATACACTCACTAAAATCTTAGCTTAATATTTGCTGCATTGAGCTGGAGATCTTTCTCTCCCTTCACACCATGCCAATTAATCATTCTTTTCTTTTTCTTATGGAACCTTTAATGTTTACTTTTTATTTTACTGTTGAAGGATATGATGTATTCATAACGATCGAACTCTTCCCTCACATTGATGTAATAATGGCTGAAAGTACAATGAATTCCTTTTAAACGAGACATACAAGGATCCCTGGGAGTTAACATTTTCCTAAATTTATCTAATTATTGATTGCTGGACTGTGTAATTTCACCCCTACTGTTGGACAATTTATCTTTTTGGACTTAAGTGTAACATCACCCTTACCGCTGGAGAATTTATTTCCCTTGAACTATCAGAACATGACTACTAATGTACTAACTAAGCATTGTAAAGTATTTTTCATTGGGCTTTTGTTACTGTTTTGTTAAGTGCGGCCTTTGTTTTCTTGCTTGGATAGGCTTGTCATCACACCGAAAGCCTTTGGGTGCCGTCTCCAGAGCCCATAGTCAAGTTTCGGCTTGGTTTCCCGACATTTTATTCAGAGGCATCAATTTCCCCCTCAACACCTTGTAATTCAATTGACATTTCTTAGTATTTTCAATAGACTAGTCTACGATTCAAATATTCTTCCCTCAACTGATGAATTATATCAACAAAGAAAAAAAAAGTAGGGATGTAACGAGTTATACTAAATGGGGAGCATAACCAAAATTTTGTACCCAAGTTTTGACACATCCAAAATTATTGATAAGTGAAAATTTTATTACAACCTCAATAAATTCAATAAGCCGAAAATGAAAAATAAAAAGAATAAAAAAAGAAGAAGATAAAAGCAAAGAATTGAAATATTACGTGGGAAAATTAAGGTGGGGCTAGTTCTAGACAAAAGAAAGTAACCTTATCACCATGAATTATGCACAATCGTGATCAAAGTTGAGAGAGGATGTTAGTCATGGTAGGGCATGCACCGCAAGGCACAAACTGCCTCCAAAGGCTTAACCTTTGACAGTTTGACATAAGAAATCCCAAGCCTGGTCTCATACCTGCTATCTTCTTCCCAACCTTTTTCCAATCAAAGTATTGAATGCCAATGATTTTGTAGCTCAACTCATACTTCTTGGTGTTTCCAACAAAAATGTTTATGGTTCAAATCTCCCACCCTATACCCTAATATCTATTGAATTATAAATAATAATAATAATAAAATTCAAAGCATTGATTGAAGTTATGCAATTTAATACGGTAGAAATTAAGATAGTATGCTGTAAGATATCCATATTTTCTTCCATTTCAATCCAAGAGTGTGGAAGAGAAATAATAACACCAAAAAAAAAAAAAATGATCTTCCTCTTCCCTCTCCATTCTATTTTACTTTGAGAGTGAGTTTCTTCTATTGTGACTTGTGAGTGGTATATGAGTGTTTGTGAGTCTGAGAGTGTGAGAAGTCTTACCAATTTCCAACATGCTAAATTAAAGACAATTTTTGCACAATTTTTTCTATATATTTTGAAGCAATAAGTTTTAATTGAAGTAATATCACTTTCACATCACCTAACACCATTAATTCTCCACTTTATAAACATCAATTATAACTTATTAGGGAAAAAAAGACGAAAATTTTTGTCACACCTACCAGTACTAGCTGATCAAATAGGTCTACTGACTACCAGCGGCATTGGCATGGAGGTGTGTCATTTTAAATTTTAATAGGACAAAAACTAATTATTGTCTATATGCATATTTTTAATGTTATCGGGAATAAGCTCTTTCTTCCTCAGACAGCCGAAGGTGGAAAGTTAGGCCCGTGAATTGGTCCTGGCAATGAAAAATAAGAGAGAGCAGAGATAGAGGTCCTATTATACAAAACACCAGCAGCATCTGTATTAACAAAGTACAAAACATTAGGACTAGTAGGACTATCAAAAACCAGAAACTCCTCAGCCATGTTGCTGCCCATTCTTGCAAGTGCATCAGCGCACCATGTCTCAATGTTACGACAATGAAAATATTTTTTAAAACTTCTGCACAATTTACTAAATAAAAAACTTACAAATTGATTATCACATAATTTTTTTTTAAAAAAATTCAATTACTTTTTTTATTAGAATATTGGTGACACATCACTTTCATATATGGAAAATCAGATAATACTCGAATGAGACACAATACTTATGATAATAGTTGATATGACTTATTGTCATTGCATAAACATCATTGAATCATTGAGTCCACACTATTTCTTTATATTATTATTATTATTATTATTATTATTATTATTATTTTTGAGATAATATAGACAGAAGACATATGGGGAAAGGAGGAAGTGAGAAGACAAAACTTACAACACTAAGTCTTGTAATGATAAGGTCTCTACTATTGTAATGATAAGGTTTGGGTCATGTTAACGGGCAATTATGGTATTTATCAATAAATCAATTATAAAAATAATCAATTATTTATTCTTTTTTCTATAAAAGCTTTTTAAAATTATTTCCTAAATCAATCTCTTCAATTAACTTTTCCCCAGTTATTTTGGTGGTGTCCTTTCATTGCATGGAACATCTGGCAATACTCCAATAGCACACAACATCTGGATAAAAATAGTTGATACTTCGTGTTTATTTGTGGACCGTTTATTTAGTTGAAACAGAAATTTTTTTGCTGAAAGCATAAAAAATAGGTTAAAAAATAAGCTTAATAATACAGTAAAACCCATAAACAACATCAAAAAGTGCAGTGAAATTTATATATAGTAGCAAAAATAAACTAAAGCCTAAAAGTGTAAATAAACTGAATTTTTCAACTCATCCCAAACAGATGCTTGATATGACTTGCCGCATGAACATCAATGAATCATTTGACTAGTCCACACTAGCTAAATCTCTCTTTCCCTCTGTCCGTCACTCTCATTTGTGAACTACAATTTGCAGATTCGCCATGGAAAACTTATTATATTGCTACCTTGCTTTGCTCTTCCTCACCACTTTCATTAATGTCAAACTTCTAAACCACCATAACAAAAATTTACCACCAAGTCCATTTTCCCTGCCAATAATCGGCCACCTCCACCTCCCTAAACAGCCATTCTATAAAATAGTAGATAACTTATCATTACAATACGGTCCAATCCTTTATCTTAAATTTGGTTCACGGTCTATCCTTGTTTTATCTTCTCCTTCCGCTGTTGAAGAATGCTTAATTAAGAAGGACGTAGTATTTGCAAATTGTCCCCCACAATGGCTGGTGAGCATTTTACTGATAATCAATTCAACAACTCCGGTTTGGGCTCCAAATTTTTCACAAGGTGGTGAAAAATAATAGAATTTTTTACTTATGTGTGGTGTTGTAAAGAGCAATTCAAAGATAATATCTCTCTTCTTATTTCTCATCAATTTCATCAAAATATTTAGATTGTGGATGTTGTGCGTTTTGTTCTCATAACAAACACCACGGTTGTGCCTCAATAATATAAATCATGATGGATGTTGATTTTTCTACAGAAACATTCTATGTATTGCTTATGTTGAAGTCTCTTAACCTTGGACAGTTTGACATAATAAATCCCAAATTTGAGCTTATTTCTGCTATTTTCTTCCTAACCTTTTCCTCACTAAAACATTGAATGAAGTTATGTAATTTAATATGGTATAATAGGGGTGGCAATTGTGCGGGTTTTGAGTTGAGTAATAAATGGATCGGGTAGATAATTATTCTTTTACTACTTATTCGAATATAAATTAAATATCCATTATTCATCCAATTCATTTACTCCAGTGACTTGCCCATTTAACTCAAAATGACCCAAATACTCTCTTGACCTAAAAATTACCAAAATACCCTTTGAAATATCCAAGTTTACCAAAATACTCCTACTCCTTAAATGTCCAAAAGGACCAACCCCCCGCCCCTTCCCCCCCCCCCCCCCCAAAATGCCCAAAATTCCCAAAATATCCCCCAAACAATAACACTTGATTAGTGACAATTAGCATTTTTTTTTCTTTTTCCCAATAAGAAAATCAGTAAAGCAATTTTCTCATTTATGTTACAATTCACTTCGGGTAAAGATATGAGAAATTGCTTGCTGCATATCCCCAAATACAACTGGACGGCTACAAACAATTTTTTGTCAAGTAGCATTAAGTCATAGATATGCATTCCCTCACGCTATTCTAAACATGAGGAATATATTATATATGTATTTGTGGGTGAGTCGATTTGTCTGTGTATGCCCGCGTGCTCATCGAAAATTCCCATGTCAACTTAAATCTTTCTTATAGAAAAAAAAAAAGTCTACACATGGAGCTATATCCAAGTTCTACCTTGTTCCAGATAGGTATTACACAAATTAATTAAGAACAAAAGGAATGCGCTGGAGCTTTATATATTTAGGCTGAGTTTGGATCCAACTTATCACGTCCACGGTTTGCTTCTTCCATATTTTCCTTTCTTTTTTTTTTAGCCCGCATTTTGTTGACTTTTACACAAATTCCATTTTTCAGCAATTTTTTTATTAAAAATGGGTCCTACGGTACTATTCACACATTTAAAAACTATTTTGTTACAGTGTTTTCAGTTTCAGCAAAATAAGTTCTATCCAAACGGACCCTTATTAGTCGGGGTAGTAAAAATATTAGCAATGCCAGAAGTCGGTAAGCAAAACAAAATTAAGACAACATGGTAGGTCAGTGGCAAACTTTCACGAAGTTATAATACCTGTACTTCTAAACCCATTCCTCCACTTCTATATTAGTATGAGTCCGGTTAATGTATACCCAAAGAACACACGTTAGTAAAATCCTATTAGTATAAACAAATGTTTTTATAGCAAAAGAGAAACGATTAGGTCTACCATAGAAATTAAGATAGTATATATGGTGTAACAGTGTAAGATATCCATATTTTCTTTCATTTCAAGCCAAGAGTGAAGAGGAAAATAAGAATACAAAAAAAGTTCTTTCCTCTTCAATTCCTTCGCCATTCTATTTTACTTTTATATCAAGTGTGTCTCTCTTCTATATGTGTATCGGTGAGTTTGAGTGTAAAAGATACTAATTTCCCACATGTTTCATAGGAAGGGTGTAGTTTGGGTCTAGTGTCCAGTGGCATTGGATCCGTTGAGATAGTGACACATGTCCATTTTTGGACACGTGTCATAATCTGACTGGGTTCAGTACACTGGAAACACTGAATCTAATCCAAACCCTCATAGGAACTCACGCAATTATTTCATCACTTTTATTGACATCAATTATAAAAGAAACATTTTCGAACCTCATCATACAAGTTTATTGACTAAAAGCGGTATTTGCACGTGCACGGAGGTGCCACTTTAGACTTTTAAGACAGAAAATAATTGTTTTTGAGAATATGTTTTAAATTTTAAGGGATAATTACACTTTACCTACCTGTGGTTTGCCTCTAATTTGACTTGCCTACCCGTGCTTTCAATTTTGACACTTTACCCACTTGTGATTCCCTCCGTTACTAACCCGTAACCCACCTCTCCTTCAGCCGTTACTCTAACACATAATATGTCATAAACAAAAGCCCAAACAGATCAAAATACTCTCACTCAAATCTTGAACATGAAGAACATGAAGAACATACCCAAAAATCAAACACACCACAAATTCCTTACATTATTTTTTCTAAACATGTTCTTGTTCTTTGTGTTCTTCCCCATAATCAATCTCTAGAGCAAAGAACCAACCCCAAACCCAGATCTCAACCAAACCCCAAACCCATATCTTTAGCAATCAAATCCGTAAAAGTTCCAAACCGATCCATAAAAGTTCTAGCAATTAAATAGATCATTTTCCAAACAAATCAGACAAGAAAACCGAACCCTAAAAACCACGAAATACGAGTACTTAAATTGAGATGATAGTTTAGTGAGTCAAAACCGTAATATTGAATAAATAAATAAATAAAAAAAAACCGAAACAAATCAAAGATGACAAATCATATTTACAAGCATTGTCGTGGTGAGCAGAGGAGGCGAAGTTGCGCTTGGGAGGAGCAAAGGGTCGAGAGCCACCACGCAGAGTGGTTTAGAGAAGACCAGATCGAACCATCGCCATAGCCATTTCGGAGCTAGCTACTCTCTTTCTCTAGGATTCGGATTCTCTAGGAAAGCCAAAAACTCGGCGGCTCCAAACCGATCCACCACCCAAACCCTCTCCGGCATCTACTCGTTGGTTCTATCTCTCGATTTGTATCTCCCTCTCTCTCACGTTCTCAATCTCCTCTGCCTTCTTTCTCTCTTAGTCGGGTTAGGGTAGGGATTTTGGGATGGTTGTTTTGATTTTGGGATGGTTCTCTGGCCTATGAACCCAAACAAAACTGTCAAGAGGATAGAAAAGATTGAAAAAGAAATTTGTGGTGTGTTTGATTTGGTTTTAATCTTTGGTTGCAGTGGTTGTGGGTTTTGTTCAAAATTTACGGGTTTAATTTTTGGTTAATTTTCAAGATTTCTGGGTTTAGTTTTTGGTTTGGGATTATGTTTAAAAATTCTAGGTTCACTTTTTTTTTGAGATAATAGACAGAACTATATTAATGTAAAAGAGTAACCGTATACAAATATACAAATATAAAGAAAAGAACAAACGCTTGGGCTTGCTCTAGTGAGCCAACTCAAGAGACAAATAGGAAAAGATAAAGCGCAAGTCATATTATGTTCTTCAGATTTTTGGGTGTGTCCTTCATGTTCAAGATTTGAGTAAATAGTATTTTGATCTGTTTGGGCTTTTGTTTTTGACATATTATGTGTTAGAGTAACGGCTGAAGGAGAGGTGGGTTATGGATTAGTAACGGAGGGAATCACAAGTGAGTAAGGTGTCAAAATTGAAACCACGGGTAGGCAAGTCAAATTAGAGGCAAACCACAGGTGGGTGAAGTGTAATTATCCCAAATTTTAAAGTTAACGGGGATAAATTTTCTTGCTTATCGAGAGGATGTGGTGGAAGTTAGGCCTGTAAATGGGTCTTAGAGCACTAGCAATAGTGGTGCTAAAAAGCTATTTTTAGCACCACTACATTTAAAAAAGAGTGCTGCAATAGTGGAGCTAAAGGTAAAAATTTTTCCTTCATTGCTACAGTGCACAGCTATATATGGCTATGCACTGTAGCTGAGAGCTAAAAAAAAATAAAAAACTAATTTTTATTCTCCATCCTTTAAAATAATATTTGCTTGCTTATTGACCTTTTTATAAAAAAAATTTCAATTGAGGAATTGGGTTTTTCAATGGTAGGAAATTTGAGTTAGTTTCAGTAAATTATTTGTTGTTAGTAATGAGGGGATTTTATTTTATTTTTTGTGTTTATTGTAGTGGATATATTATTTTATTATAGTAGATATATTATTTTATTATATTGAAAGTTAAAATAGATTCACTGTTGCTGGATGTTTTGTAAAGCGAGTAGATAAAGTAGATAAAGTAACTTTTTGTGGTGTCAAATAGCTAAAATTTGATTTTCACTGCTGGGATGCTCTTAGCAATGAAAACAAGCTGTGTGTAATAGGGTCTATGACAATAAGAATATTAAAATTACTAAAAGTATTATTTCAAAAAATTTACAAGGACACCGCATTATTTACAAGGGAAAATAATAGTACACACACCATATTATACACATTCTTATACTTGCTTGAAATGTACTGAATTTGTGTATTCCATGTGTGTGTGTAAGAAGAATGTGTGTAATAGGGTCTACTTTTTATTTTTATTTTTTTATTTTTAATGATTGGTTAAACATCATTTAATCATGTGAGTCGACACTATATTTCTTTCCCTCTTGGCAAACTCTCACTCGAGAGCTACTTTGCTGCTTTCGCCATGGAAAACTTATATTGCTACATGGCTTTGCTCCTCTCCACCATTTTCATTATTATCAAACTTTCAAACAACCGTAACAAAAATTTACCACCAAGTCCATTTTCTCTACCAATAATCGGCCACCTCCACCTTCTCAAACCACCACTCTATAAAACGGTGGAGACCTTAACCTTACAATACGGTCCAATCCTTTATCTTAAATTTGGTTCAAGGCCTATCCTCGTTGTATCTTCTCCTTCCATTGTTGAAGAATGCTTAACCAAGAATGACATAGTTTTTGCAAATCGACCCCCCACCATGGCTGGGAAGCATTTTACTTACAACTCAACAGCTCCAGTTTGGGCTCCATATGGCAACTTGTGGAGAAACATTCGACGTTTTGCTTCTGTTGAGGTGTTCTCTCATATCAGCCTTCAAAAGTCTTCTATCATTAGAGAAGAAGAAGTTCACTATCTTCTCGGCCAACTATATAAAGTTTCAAACACAGAACCCCAAATGGTGGAGTTGAGGTATTTGTTCTCACTTTTGGTGTCCAATATAATAATGAGGATAGTTACTGGCAAGCCATGCGTTGGAAAAGAGGTTGAAAGCATGGATGTGGGCAAAGAACTTCTCAAAGAATTCAAGGAGAATTTCTTTGCAGATTTGGCAATGAATATGTGTGATTTCTTTCCAGTTTTAAGGTGGATTGGTTACAAAGGGTTGGAGAAGGATATGATAAGGTTGCAGAGGAAGAGAGATGAAGTATTAATGCGTTTGATAGACGAGATAAAGCAAAAGAAAACCAGTTCTTTGAATAACGCCACCATTGTGGATGTGGAAACAAAGGGAACACTGATTGAAACTCTGGTACATCTCCGGGAATCAGAACCTGAATTCTATTCAGATAATGTCATCAAAAGCATCCTATTGGTAAGTTAATAGGAAAACATTTTATTTATTATATTATAGTACTAAACTACTAATTAGTATATTTATTTATTATATTATTGATATGCATATCAATAATTTAATAAATAAATATACTAATTAGTAGTTTAGTACTATTTTGTTTTGTCTTTTAAAAGTATTTTATTTTTAATAAATAGCGCCTCTATTTGGATACAAATTATAAATGAAAATTATTTCACTATTCAGTTTATTTTTGATACTATTTATGGGTCCTACTACACTTTTTGATACTATTCATGAGTTCTACTATATTTTTTTCAACTAATTTTTACTTTTATTTATAGTACTTTAAGTAATAAATTTTCAGTTTCAACAAAATAAGTGGTATCCAAATAGACCCATAGTATAGTGTTTTAAAAGTTGAAGAATACTAATGTTATATTATTTAAAATTTTAAACAATTTGATAATGAATACATATTTAAATTTATAATATTTTATATAAACTTTAACATTTATCAAAATAATTATTTAGATGTTTTAGTAGAACGATAACTAGTATGGGTACAATATATATCCAAGGCCAAAAAGATCTATGTTTGGTTCATTTTTCTTCATTTTTCCCATTAATTCATTATTTAACATTAATTATCCTCTAAATAAAACTTAAACTTTCCAAATTTTTATTAAATGAAACTTATAATGCATTTGGATGTAGTTGATTGTTTATTTAGTGAAAGTATTGTAAAACAGGTAGGGGGGAAGGTTTCTATATATATATATATATAGACACACACTTAAGATAAAATTGAAGTCAGTTATTCTAAGGGCACAACAAAAATTCTCAACAATTTTACAATATATACCTAAATTAGTCAACTACTTCATACATGGGTAATTAGAAAATTTTAATTAATTATTAGAGTAATGCTACAGACACAAACTAATTTACAATATTTTTTCAAATTACTGATGTGACTTTAGTAATTTTTAAATAATTATTGGTAAATATAAATGTGATGTTAGTGGTGGATCTATATTAGAACTAATAAAAATTTATCACATCAATAATTTGTAAAAATGTTATAAAATAGTTTGTAACTATAACATTACTCTAATTATTGTGGTGGACCCATGTGTGAGGTAATAGGCTAATTTAAAAATGTTATGATATTTTGTTGTACCTGTAGCTTTGCTTTTATTGAAATGGGATAACTTTCTTTATAAAGATTAATAAAGCAATCCATTTTAGGGGTAAGATTTTATTTTCTTAATTTAATGGTTTACACATTGTCACATTAAATTTAAAAATTTAAATAATGTAGAACTAGATACACCATTAGATTTGTAAGAAAGTGTTTCAAACTTTTCCTTCAAAATTTATTCTAACATTACTTGAGCGTTATATATGTGCTTCAGACTATGTTTGTTGCGGGAACGGATACAACAGTAACGACCATGGAATGGGCAATGTCACTTCTTATTAATCATCCAGAGGTATTGCAGAAGGTTAAAGTAGAGATTGATAACCAGGTTGGAAGTGGGCGCTTGCTTGATGACTCAGATTTTGCCAAACTACCCTATCTTCGTTGTGTCATCAATGAGACACTTAGACTGTATCCTCCACAACCACTTTTATTACCACATTTTTCCTCAAAAGATTGCACTGTGGGGGGATTTCATGTACCCCGAGGGACAATTTTGTTGGTGAATGCATGGTTCATGCATAGGAATCCCAAGCTGTGGGAGGAACCCACTAGGTTCAAGCCAGAGAGATTTGAAGCAATCGATGAGGAAAGAGGAGGGTTCAAATATATTCCATTTGGCATGATGAGGAGGGCATGCCCTGGTTCTAGCATGGGCTTGCGGGTACTATCATTGGCATTGGGTGCACTCATTCAGTGTTTTGATTGGGAAAGGGTTGGGAAGGAGATGGTGGACATGAGCCCAAGTTTAGGATTTCTTCTGTCGAAGGCTGAGCCTTTGGAGGCTATTTGCAGTCCATGCCATTCCATGACTAACATCCTCTCTCAACTGTGATTAATATTCTATGTTTTTCATGGTGATAAACTTCCTTTCTTTTGTTCCCATCTCCCCCCACCTCCCTTGTGTTTGTGGATTGAATTTATTGAGATTGAAATAAAACTCTCTTATGAATAATAGATGGATGGGACAAAACTAGTGTGTAAAATTTTGGTTTTTGCTCTCTTTCTTCATTTTCTCTTCCGCCCACTCATGATACGGCCATTTTTGGAGGGAATTAATTATGAGACTGTAATCTCAAAGATTTTATATAATATTTAACTTTTATTTTTGAGTGTTTTTTTATATATTTATTTCATTTTTATGAAAAAAAATATACAAAATTTTTATTATGTTCTATATGTGGAAAGAAAATACATACAGCAATGAGTTGATGTATTAGTTTGGAGACGGATAATATAAAATACCCTATTTTATATAGGTCCTGTTAATAAATGTCAAAGTGCATTAATTAAGGTTGGATTTTTTATTGCAATCGATCTTTTTTTTTCTTTGGAAAATCTTTCAATATTTAGTTAAAGAGGTAATTATATATTAGCTTTTGTTATTTTCAAATGAAATGGGACGTGCCTGATTCCACTTTCACTAGTACATTATGCAGCTGTTAATTAGCATATATTCCTTCTTGATGGACTCTTTCTAGTTTCTTCTTCTTCTTCTTCTTTCTTTTTATTTTAATATGAAAAAAATGCTTTGCATATTTACAGGATGCTTTTGTTACTTTCAAATAAAATGGGACACGATTGATTCCACTTTCACTAGTGTATTTCCTCTTTCACTAGTGTATTATGCAGCTTTTAACATATATGCCTTTTTGACGGACCCTTTCTAGTTTCCTCTTCTTCTTCTTCCTTTTTTATTTTAATATAAAAAAATGCTTTGCATATTTGCAGGAAATGCTTTTGTTATTTTCAAATAAAATTGGACGCGCTTGATTCCTATTTCACTAGTGTATTATGCAGCTATTAACATATACTCCTTTTTATGGACCATTTCTAGTTTCTTCTTCTTCTTCCTTTTTTATTTTAATATAAAAAAATTCTTTGTATATATATTTGCAAGAAATGCATTTGTTACTGTTAGGTTCTAAAGACTTAGAATTTGTTGTATTTAGAACTCTAATGTGTAATGTTGGCAAACCATGATCAAAACAATATGTTTAATCTTGTTTAGGCTTGCTCAAAGTTGTGTAATTCATGTAAAGTTGGAATCGAGAGGCTGCAGATGCATTGGTGCATTTCGGCCTGACTCGATCGATCGAAAGTTAGACTCGATCGATCGAAAGTCGGCCAGAATATTTTTCTGCAGAATTTTCCAACTCAGCCATACCTCATTAAAACGTTTAGGGTTTTATGTTTTTGTCTTAGGTATATAGGCAAAACCCTAACCACGTTTTTGAGTGATGCTTTGAGTGTATTGTTGTTCATACTTTGCTGCTTGTGTGAATCTCTTGTGAGATCATTGAGGAGCTTTCATTCACATAAATTTAGGGTTTTCAAGGTAGAGATTATTTTAACATCTTGATGATCAACTTAGTTGCTGCCATTGGAGCTTAAAGAAACACAAGCGGGGGTGCTTGTATCTTGTGGAGAATCTAAGAAAGAAGGAGTTCGTGGATTCGGAGTTTGCACGTGGTCGTGTCAGTAAGTTCTACTGGTGGGTAGCATTAGGAAGTCAAGCGGGAAGCTTGTAAGTCCTTTTGTATGAACTTCAATTCTTTCAAATAGTGGATTCAAGTTTACTTTGAGGATAGTTAGGTCGAATCCTCTCCAGGTTTTTACCGTGTGGTTTCCTGGGTTATCATATCATTGTGTTATTTACTTTTCCGCTGCTTTATATATTTGATATGATTGTTTGATTTGTTAACCTAGATTTGAATAATTTGACTAAGTTAATCACTTGACTAATTAACTATGTTAATCTAGTTGGGTAAAAAGGCCTAAAACCGTTCAGTTACTTTCAAATAAAATGGGATGCACTTAATTCCTCTTTCACTAGTGCGTTAAACCGCTTTTAACATATATTCCTTTCTTATTTTAATTAAAAAAAAAAATGCTTTGCATATTTGCAGTAAGATGGTTGTGTATGATTGGCTCAGTGGTTGTGGTGGTGGGGTACGTTTCATTCATTATTCAATGCATTGCAGGGACATTAATCGAACACATCGGCCATGAAACATGCATCATGATTCATAATTGATAAAAGACTTTCTGGTTGTTGATATGATTTTCTCTTATGACATGGATGTGAAAGAACCACACTTATCTCTTACCCACCTCTCTTTTTGCAGACAAGATCTTCCTCTCCCCTCAGAGCGAGCACACCGGCCCGCTAGACCATACCATGCTCTAGATCCCACTTGAATTATATATGTACCTACTCAAAACTTGTGGTTACCTCTTGAAAAAATCCAAACTATTGGTCCCTCTACAATACAACCATGGCCATGGTTTTGTCCCTTTGCTCCAGCAATAATATTCCGTTTTACACTAATCTTTGGACATTACATTCGTACGTCGTTCTGGGCAACTCAAGAACATGCCTTATTGATACTCACCTTTAGCAGAACCCGGGAAAAAAAGAAAAAAAAACGTTTTCTAACATATCATGATCTTATCTTAAAAGAAGTTATGTCCATTTTTGCTTACATGAATTCTCGGAGGTTTTTGTGCTACTAGTAGCTTGGTTTGGTATTGTGAAGTTTGGATGGACTTAGGACCGAAGTGAACCTTTCATGGCCTAACACATTCTTGTACACTTTTAGGACCAAATGTAACACCCCACCAAAAAAAAAAAAAAAAAAAAAAAATCTAGAGGAGAGAATTGGCAATGATTGCGAGTACTAATGCTAAAGACTCCCTTTGTTAGAAATAATTGTGAGTGCTATGCTCTCGAGAGACCTAGATAAGAATTAGGGCTGGCTGAATAATAGATGTAATTGATGCAACCGTCTAAAGCTCCCAAGTAAAAGAAGCCCCCACTTGTAAAAAAAAAAAAATATATATATATATATATATATAATATATTTATCTATATATTTTAATTACAAAAAAATTAAATACTTTTATTGGTCAATATAATGCATTAAAAAGGCTCCATTGTATCTTAAAATGCAGAAGATTAAAAAAAAAAAAAATTGTCAAACTTTATCTAACAAAATTAAATTTTAAAAGACTAATTCATTAACTCATTCTTAAAATACACTAAAATCAAAATTAATACCAGACAAATTCATTAATAATACAATACAACTATATTGAAATATGCCAAAATAGAGATTATAAATTTCTAAAACAAAAGAAAAAATCTCTCATCTCTCTATTTCTCTCCCTCTCCATCTATATTCTTACCTTTCTTTTTTTCGTCTAGATTCTTGATCTTTATCTATAAGCTCAATCATTCTTTGTAATAGGCTAATAGCTTGAAATCATTCTTTGCTCACTGCCCTTCATAGTAAATTCAAGATTGAAGAGGGGCGGTGTGGGCATAGCAGAGGTAACCCCTCTGTCCTTCTCTATCTTTCGGATATTTAACATTGAAAAGTTTGCTTTTTATTCAATTTAAATATTTTAAATTGTTTTTTTTTTTTTTTTTAAATTTGCTTGATTGATAGCCTCACAGGACAACACGCTATTCTTGCTCTCTTGCATAGCCCATTGCCCACAACACTGCGCTCAACACAGTGCACACCTGCACATGAGCAGTAACACTGAGCACATGTTGATTCTGAAAGCCATTAGCCATAAGCCCATAGTACATTGTTCACACTTCACAGCTGGCCCCCACATGCCACACAGTCACACACTAACCCACCCACACCCACACCCACACTCTCACTCAACGTATATGCACACACCCACCATCTCTTTTATCTCATTTTTTATGCAAATTTTTACTTTATCAATTATTATAAGTTATCACACCAATTAATAATTTGATGTTTATTATATCAACTCATTTGTATTATAGTGATACTAATTTATTGAACCATGTAATAAATTAATTTTATTAGTACAGGTTTAGACTTTAAAGTATAAAGTGGCCATGACTTTAGAAAAATTGTAATAACCAAGTTTTATTATTCTATACTTTAAATTTTATTTTTAGTTAAATTATTATTTTTAATTATAAATTGTGTTTTATTTATCTATAATTTTTTTTTCTTTATAAATTTCTTATAGATTTTAAATAAAAATAAAAAAATTCAATAAATATTATTTAATTAATATTTAAATATAAAAAAGGCCTTACTTAAAATTTTTGCTTAAGGCCCGCAAAGATATTGAGCTGGCCTTGATAAGAATGATTTGTATTTGAGGGTTTCATTTGTGTATTTTGAGTTATTACTTATGTGTAGTGATTATTGTCTATGCTAACGTTGGAGGTAGGGCATTTGGAGTTTGGATTGTAGGTCATGGGTCTTAAAAACCCATATTTGCCGGAAGGGTTGCATATCCTGGTGAGGATTTTGTTATGACACTAGATTGTATGTGTCATTGGTGACAGCTTTAATCTCAAAATTAAAGGAGATATAGTTTCTAATGTATATTCTTCGGAAATGTATAATTTATAGCCTAAATGGTTTATAAATGTTTATATAGCTCTAACTTATTTTGGTAGAGAGTTTAGCATATCAATATTTTTATGCCATACAAATTATAATTATCTGCTTGTTGTAAATGAATTAAAAGAGAAGGAAAAAAAAATCTCTTGCAATTTCTCTTGATGGACAGTTATTGTCATGCCACGTTAGTAGTGTTATGTCAGCCTAAACTACCATGTTGGTATCATATCTCAAGTTATCAGCACAAACCATCACGTTATTGATGCCACATTTGCAGCCACATCAACGTTGACAATTGACTTTGATTAATGTTGATTGGCATTGACAAGATATCTGAATTTTTTTTTTTTGATATAAGATAGAATTTCTACTTTAACTTAATTTTAATTACTACTTTGTTGTGTATTTTAAAAGTTAACTCATCAATTTGGTAGATTACATAGCAATTTTCAGTACCTAGCACACCATTCTAGTTAATATACATCTTATTACTCCTGTTTTTTTATTTGAATTATACCTGACCTCCTGTCTCCAAAATAATGATGTTCAAGCAAAGCTACTCTAATTCCAGATCTATATGCGCGCATTAAAGATTCTTGTGTTATATTGTATCTATTTTGTAACATTAACAAAGTGGAACATGATTTTCTCCATTTTCAGTTAAAATACTAAGCTTCCATTTCGTCATTAATATTTTAATTATTAGGTCTAACAATGTATCAATTACCACGTTATTTAAATTTTAAATAATGTAATACTTGACACACATTTAGATCTATAAAGAATGTCTCAAACTTTTACCTAAAAGTTTATTCTAACCTTACTTGAGCATTATATGTGTGCTTCAAACTATGTTTATTGCAAGAATAGATACAATAATAGTAACAACCATGGAATGGTCAATGTCACTTCTTCTAAATCATCCAGAGGTATTGCAGAAGGTTAGAACAGATATTGACAGCTAGGTTAAAAGACGTGGGCACTTGCTAAATGACTCAGCTTTTGCAAAGCTTCCCTATCTTTGTTGTGTCATCAATGAGAGTACTAAATCCTCCACAGCCATTTTTATTACCACATTTTCCCTCAGAAGATTGCATCGGGGGGGAATTTCATATACAACGAGGGACAATTTTGTTGGTGAATGCATGGTTCATGCATAGGAATCCTAAGCCGTCGGAGGAACCCAATAGATTTAAACCAAAGAGATTTGAAGTAACCAATGGAGAAAGAGAAGGGTTCAAATCAGTGGCGACTCCAAGATTTTTTTGTAGAGGGTTCAACAATGATAGAGCAAGAAATTTGTCATGAGAGTAAATAAAAAATAAAATGATTTTTTTTTTGTACATACAACTTCCATATTATATACAATAATTTTAAATACAATTCATTATATAATATAACTATATTGTACAATAATATAAAAAAGTTATTAATAGTTTAAAGATCAGCGAGACAACAAATATAATTAAATAATTAATCATAAATTTTTGTCAAATTCATAATAACTTATTATATTTACATGTATTGTCAATTAAATAAAAATACATGATAAAGAAGAATACTAACATACCTAAGACTAGAACTAGGAGTAATGTGAAACAAAGAAAAAAAAATAGTAACTAATATAAGTTTTTGCTTTTGAAGTGGATGGCTTTTTTTTTAGAATCATGTATGGCTTTTTAATCATACATGTGATCGCTCTCTTGGAATTTGAGCAAGCACTAAAAAACTTCTTAGACTTGAAAATCTATAGAGTATTTATCAAACAATTTGATCAAATAAAGAGAAAAACTAAGAAAATACAGAAGAGAGAAAAAGAAATAAAGAGAATGAAAAAGAATCACAAATGTAATGTAAAGTAAGTCAGAGTCCTACAAAAAATATACATATATATTTTTAACAAAGGAGCAAAAATGAAACATTTTTTTTAATAATATTCAATACATAATACTTTCACAAAAAGTTTATAACAAAATCTAGGTGATAAGTTGTTAATGGTAGGTAAGAAGTGATATTAATTATGGGTCAAAATAAAAACTAGTTATAACTTGTTATATAACATTTATTGTGAAAATATTGTGAAAGTAGCATTAAAATGATCATATTCAAATTTATTTTAGTTGGGTTTAAATAAAATTTAGGGTCAGAGTATTCAAATTTTTATTTTAGAGGGGTCAAAACAAAAGTTAAAAAAAAATTATATATATATATATATATATTAAAAAAAAAAATTGACAAGTCAGGGGGTTCATTTGAACCCCCTGGCTTGAACACAACGTCGCCCCTGGTTCAAATACATTCCATTTGGCATAATGAGGAGGCCATGCCAGGTGCGGGCATGGCCAAGCGGAAACTTTCGTTGGCATTGGTTGCACTCATTTAGTATTTTGTTTGGGGAAAGGGTTGGGAAGGAAGTGGCTGACTTGAACCAAATTTTGGATTTCTTTTGTCAAAGCCTTTTCAGGAATTAGGCTATTTGTAGTCCATGCCCTTCCAGGACTAACATATGTTCTCGAGTAATTATATAATACTTCAAAAGTATGATAATACATATTCTTTCATCTCACATGATAATTGGTCATACTAATTTGAGTGGTTTTGTAGTCTTGAATCATGTTTCTGTTGAAATTAGGATTGTTCTCATTTTTTGGGTACTAGCGGTAGTATGTTTTTGAGGGGCAAAATTGGATAATCATGTTCAAGGTGTGCATAGGTTGAGTTGAGGGTTCGCATGTATAGAAACTAACCTAACTAACCTAATGGATTGGGTTGGGTAACCGGATTTAGATTAAAAAAAGGATAATATTATGTAACAGTAATGCCCCTCTCACAAGGAATGAACCCGTAAGTGTGAGATCCATCCTTAAATAGCAAATATGAGAGGGAGATTACTAGCCACTTGCATCATATACCCTCTCCATCCATACCAGTGAGCAAGTCACGTTTTTATGTTGTAGTTGAAGTAAAACACGTGCGAAAGTCACGTTTCTTGTTGTAGTTGAAGTAGATCATCACAGCAAATCACGTTTCTTGTTGTAGTTGAACCAGGAGAACGTGTTTTGTTGAGGTGAAGGTAGGCAGCATGGGTTATCTTTATAAAGTACAAATAAACCAGTGCATGGGCGGTGTAGGTCGTACGTGAGAGCTGCAACATGAGAAAAGAAAAGCATGGGCTGAAAGTGTGAGGTTAAACTTAAATTTACAAATCTGAAAGTGTAGCATAGGTTGTTAGGATTACGACTAAAATTGATCTGGATCGATCGGTTCTTGATCATATATCTATTCGTTGGGATTGTGGAATCGCGTACAGACTTGTTTTTGCCTTTCTGGTGATTTTCTCTTTTAGTTTCCATTGATCTACCTCACAACATCAAATATAAAACCCATAATAATGATACATATGTTTGCTCAACATTGAGAGAGAGAGAGAGAGAGAGAGAGAGAGAGAGAGAGAGAGAGAGAGCATTTGCAGTAGCTAGAAATCTAAAGGTGACCTGTCTATGGACACACACTGCTTTGTCACATATATTACCACAAATTGTGCACGTAGGGTAGAGATGGAGTTGGGGCAGTCGAAATATTAAATGGGTCAGAGGGTCAGCACAAAGAGAGAGTGAAAGATAATAGCATAAGCTCTAAGCATTTGAAAGTTATTTTTAACTTCCAACCTACTTTACATAAATGGATATATACCTACAGCTAACATAATACAATGTAGTATAATAATACCTAAATAATAGTAACATATTATTAAATGGAATGCATATAAGATAATAATTAATGTTTAAATAATATAAATAAAGAATAATAACACCCTAATACACCTTTGTTATTTGTTCATTTGTTGTTTACTTGGTTAATTAATAGAAAATTCGTTATTGATTTTAGAATAATTTTTGCTGAAAGATATATAAAACTTATTTAGCTAACATAGATGTAGAGTATGTAAGTTACATGACGTCAATACTATATAAGTTTTAATGATTCTTCAACATATGTCATTATTATAAGTGTTTAAAATATATATATATATATATATATAGAGAGAGAGAGAGAGAGAGAGAGAGAGAGAGAGAGAGAGAGAGAGAGAGAGAGAGAGAGTAGAATCTTATGATCTATGATCCAATGATCCAATCTACAAAATCATCTTACTAATGTTACATAATATCCCAATCCTAACAAATAAATGATGTGATAGTCTGTATACTGTTAGATTCAGAAAGTAAAATCTGAATTATGAAATAGAAAAAAATTGACAATTTTTAAAATTGAGAGGATCCTATTATGAAATTAGAGGTTTGCTAGGAAGTATTGAGAGTGGATATATCATGTAAAATTGTATTAATTTCTCTAGAGGTGATAGTATTGTAATTGTTGTAAATTTAAGTTTTAGACAAAAACTTGACAAAATATTGTAATCGATTTTATTGTAGTGAATTTATCAGAGTTGATCCTGTGGCTTTCCCTCATCAAGTTGAAAAGGTTTCCACACAAGATTAAGCTTCGATTATGCACAATGATAAAGGGATATAAGGTCTTTATAGTCTCAAATCAGATGTAAATGGATGTGAGACCTGTTAATGGCCCTAGAGGTATGATACGAGCTCATGTGAGTGTGGTTCCACAAGAAGTGAGAGACTAATACTTATGTGAATGTAGTTATTCATGTAACCGTTACATATAGTACTTAATGAAAGTTAATTGGCTACTTTCTAACTAGCTATCTTTATTTATTAATGGCATATCACCACGTTAATATTAAAACAAAAACTAATCTCTTTATGTGTAGGGATAGAACTTGACTATAGTATTAGGACTCTCTCTCTCTCTCTCTCTTATATGTTGATTTTCCTTGGAAAACTTTGGCTTTGTGTGATTGAGATGTTGAAAAAAATGGAGGATGGAAAATATTTTGAAGATAGAAAAGTAAAATAATAAAAAAGATTTTAGTTTTCCACCATATGTTTTGGTTGGAAGGGTGAAGAAGTGGAATAATAAAAAAATAAATATAAATTTTCTTTATTTGGTTCAAAAGAAAAATGAGAAAATGAAAATTGTAGCTTGTGTAAATTACTAAAAAGAGGTGGGAAGACAAAAATGATAGATGGCAGGCAGGAAAAATAAATAAAAAATGGTGTGGACGGACAGTTGAGTCATTTTGACTCAACTATCCATTTTCACCCAAATTTTCTCTCTAATTTAAAGAGAAAATAATTTGATGAGTTTGGGTATTTTTTTCAATGTTTTTCATTATTAACCCAACAATGAAAAACGTTACTTTTCCACCCACTTTTTTACTATTAAATTTTTTTTATTCTTCCTATTTTCACTCAACCAAGTACAACTTATACATCACATTCATTATTTTCATTTTGAACCACTTATTATGAGAGAGCTCATTGCATATATCAGTAATATGTGAAGATCATTCCGTAAACGACCTCAGCAACGAAAGCTATTTGGCTGTCTTTGTTTATTTAAGAGAATCTAGAAGCTATCTTTTTGGGGTAATCAAGTGGCCACGTCAACATTAGGACAAAGAACAATAGCTATCTTTAATGTCTATAACTAATGTCAATTTAATTATTATCCACTAATAACTACTTTCTAACATATTTTGAGAAAATTGTCGTGCTTATAGAGTTATTATAGGACAAATAATCTCTTTTCGGTATCATGGTCATGGACATCATCATCGTTCATTTCGTTAACTCAAAACCCCAAAGACAAGCCTCCCTTTGCCGACGTTCCCCTACTCTTGAACGGGCCTACAAGTACAGAAGAGTCTCATCAAAAATACAGTAAACTCTATTATAAGGGCACATGTCAAAAAGGAAATGTCATTAAATAAAGAATGCATGCCACATGTTATGTACTGTACACTTAATTTTCTTTGTTAGGTTGGGTTGGTCGGATGAAATTTGATTAAATATGAGAACAAAATCTTCTCAATTTTATAGAGGTGACGGATTGGTTTTGTATTTGAAGGAAGCAATGAAGTTGACAGTAGAACCGTCCTCAAAAAATCACACCTTTGATGCCCTTTTGTACGAGAGGCCATCCTTGACAGACTATGGACTCTTAGTTGACGAAGCAAAAGAGTTAGCTAAAGATTTTTCAAATTTTGAGTTTGGTCATGTACTAAGATAAGGTAATAGTTCAGCCTGCAATATTGCTAAACTGCAAGATATGTAGTGAATTTACAGTGTGGATAAAAGATGTTTCTCCACACCTAGTTTCTATAATTCAAACCGATTTGACTCTTTTCGAATAAAATTACAGTGTTGTTTCTCAAGAAAAAAAAAAAAAAAAATCTTCTCAATTTCAAACTTTTGTGTAATAGGGTATGTACTAGTATTTTCCCTTCTATAAATATGACAGCTGCTCGACCACCCCACTTCAGTATTAAAATAATATTTCTATCTCTTTTGTCTCTCTAGTTTGAGTTTGCTGCTTTGCCATGGGAAACTTATGCTTATACCTTGCTTTGCTCTTCTCCATTATTTTCATTGTCAAAATTCTAAACCATCGCAACAAAAATCTACCACCAAGTCCATTTTCTCTACCAATAATCGGCCATCTCCACCTCCTTAATAAACAGCCACTCCACCAAGCACTACATACCCTATCATCGCAGTATGGTCCAATCCTTTCTCTTAAACTTGGTTTTAGGTCTATGCTCGTTGTATCTTCTCCTTCTTCTGTTGAAGAATGTTTCACCAAGAATGACATAACATTTGCAAATCGTCCCCGCACCATGGCTGGGCAGCATTTAACATACAACTCAACAGTTCCAGTTTGGGCTCCCTATGGTCATTTGTGGAGAAACCTCAGGCGTGTTGCTACCATTGAAATCTTCTCTCATATCAGCCTCCAAAAGTCTTCTATCATTAGAGAAGAAGAAGTGTACTATCTTCTCCGCCAAATGTTTAAAGTGTCAAATATTGAACCCCAAAAGGTGGACTTCAAGTACTTGTCCACACTTTTGGTGTCCAATATAATGATGAGAATGGTTGCTGGAAAGCCATGTGTTGGAGAGGAGTTTGCATGCATGGATGTGGGAAAGCAACTTCTCAAAGAATTCAAAGATAGCTACTTTGCAAGCTCGACAGTGAATATATGTGATTTCTTTCCAATCTTAAAGTGGGTCGGTTACAAAGGATTGGAGAAGAATATGATAAGAATGCAGAAAATGAGGGATGAAGCATTAGGGCGTTTGATAGAAGAGATGAAACAAAAGAAACCCCATGTGGAAAAGAAGAGGACACTGATTGAAACTCTATTTTCTCTGAGAGAATCTGAACCTGAATTCTATACAGATAATGTCATCAAAAGCATCATATTGGTGAGTTCATCGACATGTTTTTCATTAGTAAAAGTAATTGAGATAGAGACATTCAACTAAAAATATAAATGAAGTAAATACAAATTTAGAAAAAAAAACGTGGGGTACGACGGGTAGTGATTGATTTTGATTTCATTGAAGGGTTGTGTTAACCGTCATCTAAGACCAAACTTTGGGGATTTTTTGCAAAATAACACCATTTTGCTAACTATTTTGTTAGTTAGCAACATTTCCAAATTATTTAGCAAACTAATATCTTGAGTTTACTGTAGTAACTTGAGTATTAGAGACTCGAGTTCTATGTGTTGGCAGCGTTGAGATGGATTAGATCCACCACATGGAACTCGATTCTTACATACTCGAGTTTCTGCTCTTTCCTTCTTCCTTCTTCCTTCGTTCTTTTTTTCGTTCTCCGTCTTCCCTTTGTTTTTTTGCAAACATTCTTCACTTTCGACGGCAGGTTTTCTCCTGAGAAGTTGTCTGAGAAAGTCAGGGAGGATGATCCTAGAGTGAGCAAGGTGCTTGAGCACAGCCTCAAGTTGTTGGACCATTAGATCTCTCAGTACATGGTGGCGGAGCATCCGATCTAGGCTGATTTTGCTTTTCGTTGTGGGTCTTTGGAGTTGCAAGTTGACGTTGATCTGGGTTGTTTTGTTGTGGGTCTTGCTTAGGTTTGTTGAATTCATTGTTTCGTGGGTCTTTGGATTTGCTTGTTGATTTCATTGTTTTCGTGGGTCTCTGGATTTGCTTGATTTCGTTGTTTCTCCATAAGGAACTTGAGTATTACAGACTCAAGTTCCACGTCAGCTTGTCTTCCACGTCAGTTTTGCCAACACACGGAAATCGAGTCTCTAAAACTCGAGTTACAACAGTGAACTCGAGTCTAATAGACTTGAGATATTAGTTTGCTAAATAGTTTGAAAACGTTGCTAACTAACGAAATTGTTAGCAAAATGGTGTTATTTTGCAAAAAAATCCCCAAACTTTGTGTCAAAAATTTTGTCTTCATATCAATATTTTGTCATCTTTATACACTTTAGGGTAAATTTTATATACTTTAAGAATCAACTTTATACCATTTTTCCTATTTACACATTTTTTTATTAAGTGAGACCTATATTATTTTAACCTTAACAAGCACCACCTTGTTAACATTTGCCTTCATTGAAATCCAAAATTGTATGTTTGGTGGCTGCTGGCTTGGATATATGAGGAAACTCACTAGAGTATTTTCTTCCAACCGAAGAGTAGTTGCATAAATAGCACTGATTGTGAATGATTTTCTGGTGGTCCTATAGAGAGCTCTTACAAAATCAAGATGCATGTGAAACAAAATGGGTTTCGGTCTAAAGGCGCACTACAAAATTATTAATTGTGACAAGTTGTTGATGGTAGATAATAGAGTAATGTATGTCAATGATTAGTTTATATGAGAATTAATAATAAATTGTCAACTAAGCAATTGTGAATTTTGTTGTGAGATTGTTGTTGTAACATTGTTATTTTACTACTAGTATTCAGTGGTGGCTTAAGATCCCCAATGTTTTTTTTTTACTGATTTTACTCTTTTATAAAATAAAGGCACCATCCCATTATACAAAAAAAAATCTCAAAATTGTAGAGTTGTGTTAGAGATATTATAAATCTTACCATTTAGAGCTCGGAAAAAAAAAAAAAAAAAAAAAAAAATTTATTAGGAGGTTGAATAGTTGAAGCTTACTAATCACAATTATTAGTCATTAGCACATCATTTTGGGTGCTTTATATATATATATATATATATATATATCAAAATTATATAATAATAAGTGGTTTAAATTTTTTTTAAAAAGGGTTGTGCACTATTTTTCTCTGTAAGGCTTTAATTTTTGTAGGTCAATATCCTACATGGCAAATTGTCAACCTTAACCACCTAATCTCTCATATGGCCACACAACAAATAATCTCTATTTCTTTCTTAACACCAAAATCAAAATTTATAACAATGCATCACCTTATCTAAGATAAAGTAAACCTATTTTTCTAAAAGAATAATAAATTTTATTTTAAAATTTTGCTTGAACAATGATATTTGATTTTCTCTATGAAAGTAACTTTAGATTGGTTAGTATCAATTCGTAAAATTATTTGCTTAATTCATCAAATTAACCATGGTTTTGTTAGTATTAAATAAATTTATTTTATTGATATTTAAATATTAAATGCTCTATTTAAATTATCGCCTTAGACCCCGACTATATCAAGCCGGCCTTGCTTGTACTGCATGTTGTAGATGTGCATAGCTCGTTACACAGATTTTGAACTCAATTTATTCTAAAATTGTTGGAATTGAATATTATGTGATTCAGATGATGTTTATTGGGGGAACAGATACAACGGCAACAACCTTGGAATGGGCAATGTCACTTCTTCTTAATCATCCAGAGATACTAAAGAAGGTTAAAGTAGAGATTGACAGCCAAGTTGGGCATGGACGCTTGATAAATGACTTGGATCTTGCCAAGCTTCCCTATCTTCGTTGTGTCCTCAATGAGACCCTTAGATTGTTTCCTACATCACCACTTTTATTACCTCATTTTTCCTCAAAAGATTGCACCGTGGGGGGATATCATATACCACAAGGGACGATTTTGTTGGTGAATGTATTTTTCATGAATAGGGATCCCAAGGTGTGGGAGGAGCCCAAAATGTTCAAGCCAGAGAGATTTGAAGTAATCAAAGGAGAAAAAGAAGGATTCAAATTCATTCCATTTGGCATAGGGAGGAGGGCATGCCCTGGTGGTGGCTTGGCATTGCGTGTGATTTCATTAGCATTGGGTGCACTCATTCAGTGCTTTGATTGGGAAAGGGTTGGGAAGGAAATGGTGGACATGACCGCAGGTTCCGGATTATTTCTTATGTCAAAGACTAAGCCTTTGGAGGCTGTTTGGCGGCCTGTTTGTACTCCATGCCCTTCTATGGCTAACATCCTTTCTCAACTTTGATTTGATTTATGCGTATTTCATAGCAATAAAACTTCATTTCCGCTGCCTAGCTAGCCCTACCTTTTTCTCCAAAAGGTAATGATGTGTATTTCATAGCAATAAGCCTTTTGAGGCTGTTTATTTTCTTTCTCTGTGGGTTGGATTTACATGTTGCGTTTGTAATAACATTTTCACTTCTCAATTGTTAGAAATAAAAATCATGTCGTTTTTTTCTATTGAGATATTCAGTTCAGTAATTGTAGATTGTATAGTGTTTTGTATCTGTTACTTGTAGTTTGTATATATAGAAGTAAAACTACAATAGCATAGCTGTAGCATAGCATAATTAGTCAGACTTAGTCATCAACGACTGTCGTTTATAGTCTACAGAATTAGTGAGTTAGTTACAAGTTTATTACACGTGTACATCAGTTGGTTATTCTTTCTGTTTTCCTTTCTTGACTCTGTTCTCACTATATAAAGAACAGAGCATGGTAAGTTTAATACATAGAATTCATTCACACAAGTTTCGTGTTGTTCAATTTCTTTCTCTCTCAATGTATCTACATTTCTCCATTGATGAACCCTCGGAGCTTGTATAAAGTTCAATATGGTATCAGAGCTTGAACTAGTTCAGTGGTCCTTTGATTCTGGTATTCTCTGATTCTTCCTAGTTCAATTGTGTTTCTTCCTTGATTTCTTAATGCTTCTTTCAGATCAACTAGAAATTTATCTCATTGTGTTTCTGTTGATTCTTGCATTAAAATCATCATCTTCTTGATCTTGATTTTTCTAATCTGTTGAAATCTTGATCTTTATGCTCCGGTTCATAATTGAAATTGAAATCTTCAATCTTAGGGTTTCAATTTTTCTTCTTAGATTTTAGGGACATTTCATTCCCAATATGCAATTTTCTGTTGTAATTTCGACAAGATTGTAAATTGCATATAAAGGTCTTTATATCATCCAAAGAATCCATTTCTTGTTTCTTAAAGGATTCTTGAGAAAATCAATTCTTGATTTTCTTTGATTAGGTTTTTGAATCTTCATCTCTTTCCTTAGTATGACTGAGAGTACATCTAGTGCTCCCACTACACAGCCTTGGGAAAGCATGTCTAGTCCCTACTTCCTATCTAGTGGAGATAATCCAAGTGTTTCTTTGGTGGTTCAACTTCTCACTGAAGAGAACTATAACACCTGGAGTAGAGCCATTCTCATCTCTTTAGACGCTAAAACTAAATTGGGCTTCATTGATGGTTCTATCCCTAAGCCTCAATCCATTGATCACCCACATTACACAGCTTGTTGTAAATGCAACAGCACTGTACTAGCCTGGTTGTTTAATTCTGTTTTTGAGGATCTGCAATCAAGTATAGTTTATTTCAAGACTGCCAGGGATGTATGGCTTGACTTACAATACAGATTTGGGCAAGGAAATGGACCTACGATTTTTGACTTAAGGAAAGAGATTAGTTCCTTGACACAGGAAGACTTAACCATCAATGCTTACTACGCAAAATTCAAGGGACTTTGGGATGAATTTTCGAATTATAGGACATGTACATGTGGCCATCAAGTTGAGGATTGTACTATGTCTTTTCTGATGGGGCTGAATGAGACATATGCATCTGTCAGAGGCCAAATTCTTCTTTTGGAACCTTTGCCTCCTCTCAGCAAAGTGTTTTCTCTTTTGCTTCAAGATGAGAAGCAAAGAAAGGTGGGTGCTGGGAAGAAAGCCTTGGTTGATGCATCTTCAGATTTAGCAGCTTTTGGGTCGAAACCTGGGAACATCAAGAATTTTGTTAAATACAAGAATGGCAGACCACAATGTACTCATTGTGGAGCCATGGGACATGTAGTTGATAAATGTTACAAGCTGCATGGTTACCCCCCTGGGTATAAATTCAAGAACAAAGGTGGTCAATCTGGTCAGTCTTTTGCAAATAATGTCATCACTGCTGAAGATCATACTAGTGAACCTGTCACACTCACCAAGATTCAATATCAGCAGCTAATTGGATTGTTGAACTCCCAATGTCATTTTGGCACTCAAGCACCACCAGAGACAGGTTTGGACAATGTTCACAAGCTCACCAAGCTGCCACCATCATTACTCAGCCTTCATTGGATGTCCAAGCCCAAACCATATCAGGTATTTGTTTCTCCCCTTCCCTTGAACATTCATTTTTTTTCTTCTAGTGTCAACACTTCTCACATCAGTCCATATGAATGGATTCTTGACAGTGGTGCAACAGACCACATGGTACATTCTATCCACTTCTTTACTTCTATTACCTCATCTGTTCAGATTTCAGTTAGACTTCCTAATGGTGACATGGTTAAAGTCACCCACATTGGAACTGTTAAAGTCTCAGCTACTTTAACTCTAGAACATGTCCTTTGTATTCCAAGCTTCACTTTCAATCTTATTTCTATCAGTAAACTGACCCAAAACCCTTCTTGTTGCTGTATTTTCCTTTCTCAATATTGTTTTCTTCAGGACTTACTGCATTGGAAGATGATTGGGCTGGGTAAGAGACATGGAGGACTATACATTTTGCAGTGCACTGATTCTTTCATCTTACCAACTTCTGTTTCAGAGGTTCTATCCAGATTGTCCTCTTTTCTTTGTAATAAAAGTGTCAATAAAAGTGTCAATGTATGTAATCTTGACTCTTCTCATGCTGTTGATACTTCAAATGCTGTTGTTAGATTGTGGCATTATAGATTGGGTCACCCATCTTCACAAAGATTAGCCTTGTTGAAACACATTGTACCTGATCTGGTTTCTTGCAATAATAACAATTCTTTTGACTATTTTGTTTGTCCATTGGCTAAACAACACAAATTGCCTTTTCCTAAATCCACAAGTATTTCTTCATCTTGTTTTGATTTGATTCATGCTGATATTTGGGGGCCTTATTCCACTTCATCATTAAATGGCTCAAGATATTTTCTTACTTTGGTTGATGATCATAGTAGATGTACTTGAGTTTATTTAATGAAGCTTAAATCTGAAACTCCTTCCCTGATTCAAGTTTTTTTTCAAATGATTCTTACCCAATTCAAGGTGTCTATTAAGGTGATTAGGAGTGACAATGGTCCTGAGTTTGCTCTTTCTTCATTCTATGCCTCTAATGGTATTTTACATCAGCTTTCTTGTGTTGAAACACCTCAACAAAATGCTGTTATAGAAAGAAAAC
This sequence comes from Quercus ilex subsp. ballota, assembly GCA_032727855.1. Classification (NCBI taxonomy): domain Eukaryota; kingdom Viridiplantae; phylum Streptophyta; class Magnoliopsida; order Fagales; family Fagaceae; genus Quercus; species Quercus ilex. The sequence goes on from CM064909.1 coordinate 3,909,464, forward strand.
ATCAGCATTTGTTGAATGTTGCTAGGGCCTTAAGATTCCATGCTAATCTACCTTTGAAATTCTGGGGGGATTGTGTTCTTACAGCCACATATCTTATCAACAGACTTCCTAGTCCTCTTCTAGGTAATCTTACTCCTTATCAGAAACTTTTAGGTCATTCTCCATCTTATCAGCACCTTAGATCCTTTGGTTGTCTTTGTTATGCCTCTACTTTGACTAGGAATAGATCCAAGTTTGATCCTAGGGCAAAGGCATGCATACTTCTTAGATATCCTTTTGGTACCAAAGGTTATAAGTTGTATGATTTGTCCACTAAAACTGTTTTTGTCTCCAGAGATGTCATCTTCAAAGAATCTGTCTTTCCTTTTAAACATTGGTTGCCTAAATCTGTTCCTCTCTCTTCTTCCACTTCTCACAATATATTTCCATCTCAACCTTCAATTCCAGAAACCACTCCTTCTATTTCTGCTGAGTTTTCTCTTCCTTTCAATCCTATTGACACTGCTGTACCACCTGATGAATTCCCAGACCTTGTCCATCCTGATTTAGACCTTTCTCCACCTGCTCCTTCTGCTACACTTGACATTACTGGTTTCCCTGTTCCATCACCTGATTTACTTGCTGTTAGGAGGTCCAATAGGTCTCATAAACCTCCCTCATATCTCCATGATTATCACTGTCATTTGGCTTCCACCAACATTCTTAATCATCACTGCAATTTGGTCTCAGTTCCACTCATGCCTTCTCATGATTCCACTGCCAGTCCAGGTATTCTCTACCCACTTTCCTCTACTCTTTCTTATTCTAAGTTGTCTAATGCACATAGAGCCTTTTCTGTTGCATTGTCCATTACCAAAGAACCCACTTCTTATGCTGAAGCCTTACCTGATCCAATGTGGCAAGTTGCCATGAAGGCTGAGATTGATGCTCTTCAGGCTAATAGAACTTGGGTCATGACCAACCTGCCTCCTGGTAAAGTGCCTATTGGGTGCAAGTGGGTCTACAAAATCAAACTTAGAGCTGATGGATCTATAGAAAGGTACAGGGCTAGACTGGTGGCTAAAGGATTTACTCAAACCGAGGGAATTGACTACTATGAAACTTTCTCTCCTGTGGTAAAGTTTGTGACAGTTAGAACCCTCTTGGCTGTGGCTGCTGTGTATGGTTGGCACTTGTCTCAATTAGATGTCAATAATGCTTTTTTGCATGGTGAGTTAAATGAGGAAGTGTATATGGTTCCCCCTCCTGGATTTGGTAGCAAGGGGGAGGTGTGCAAACTCACTAAGTCACTTTATGGTTTGAAGCAGGCAAGTAGACAGTGGTTTGCCAAGCTTTCATCCACTCTTCTTGATTATGGTTTTATTCAATCTACGTCAGACTATTCTGTCTTCACTAAGGTCAGCAAGAGTTCAATTCTCATCTTGCTAGTTTATGTGGATGACATCCTAATAGCTAGCAACAATGTGGAGGCAGTCAACACTTTCAAGGTTTTTCTAGATGACAAGTTTAAGCTCAAAGATCTTGGTACCTTGAAGTATTTCTTGGGTCTTGAAGTGGCAAGGACTGAAAAAGGAATCAATCTCTGTCAAAGAAAGTTCATTCTAGAGTTACTTTCTGATACAGGTATGCTAGCAAGTAAGCCTGTTAATGTGCCCATGGATCAATCAGCTAAGTTTAGGAGCTCAATGGGAGAAGATGTTCCTGATCCATCCTTATATAGAAGAATTATTGGCAAGTTGCTTTATTTGACTCTGACCAGGCCTGATATCTGCTACTTAGTGCATAAATTGAGTCAGTTTATGAGTTCCCCTAAAACTCCACACCTACAAGCAGCCTATAAGGTACTTAAGTATCTCAAGAAGACACCAGGACAGGGTTTGTTTCTATCAGCAAGTTCTGAATTGAGACTAAAGGCCTACTGTGATGCTGACTGGGCAGCTTGTCCAGATACCAGAAGGTCAGTTTCAGGCTTCTGTGTCTTTCTTGGTGACTCTCTTATATCCTGGAAATGCAAGAAGCAACAAGTGGTGTCCAGATCCTCTGCAGAATCAGAGTATCGAGCAATGGCTACTGTCACAAGTGAAGTTGTTTGGTTGGTGGCCTTGCTTAAGACTTTTGGTTTAGATCACATTCAGCCTGCCTCTCTGTGCTGTGATAGCAAGGCAGCTCTTTATATTGCTGCAAATCCAGTATTTCATGAACGCACAAAGCACATAGAGGTTGACTGCCACTTTATTCGAAGTAAGCTTCAAGATGGAGTGATCAAGACCTTTCATGTTCCCACTAGACACCAGATTGCTGATTGCTTCACAAAGGCATTTGGATACAAGCAATTCTACTTCCTTTTATCCAAGATGAACCTCATCAACATCTATGGTTCATCTTGAGGGGGAGTATTGAGATATTTAGTTCAGTAATTGTAGATTGTATAGTGTTTTGTATCTGTTACTTGTAGTTTGTATATATAGAAGTAAAACTACAATAGCATAGCTGTAGCATAGCATAATTAGTCAGACTTAGTCATCAACGACTGTCGTTTATAGTCTACAGAATTAGTGAGTTAGTTACAAGTTTATTACACGTGTACATCAGTTGGTTATTCTTTCTGTTTTCCTTTCTTGACTCTGTTCTCACTATATAAAGAACAGAGCATGGTAAGTTTAATGCATAGAATTCATTCACACAAGTTTCGTGTTGTTCAATTTCTTTCTCTCTCAATGTATCTACATTTCTCTATTGATGAACCCTCGGAGCTTGTATAAAGTTCAATATTTTCGGCTTAGTATTTGGATTTGACAAAACTTGTGTATAAAATTTTGGCTTCGTTTGTGGTGGTTCTTAATCTTTGGATCCTAGCAAAAATCTCAACTTGGTCGGGTTGGATTCATATGATTTACTATTTTACTTATGTTGGAAATTAAGCAAAGCATCTTTCATATAGGAATAGGATCAAAACGTCTTAATCATACGGTGAGCCATCATGATTGAGACTTTCAGTAGTCGTTGATAAGATATAAAACGTTGCCTTTATAAACGGGGAGAAAGGAACATATCATCCATGTATGGTAGAGACTTTACGTTTGTTGTCGATATTATTTGATAAGAAGCTTTTAAGTATTAACTATTAAGGGAGAAAATTGCTTTTTGCCTCTTTTAAAAAAAAATCCAGCATTTTGCCTTCTTTTTCAAACTAATTAGGGAAATGCCCCTCTTTTGAAAATCGAGTTTTTGAAAATCGATTTAGGCCCTATAGCGGCGTTTTTAAGGACCCTATAGTGACGTTTTAAGAACCTATAGTGATGTTTTGTAACTCAATTTTCATAAAGTCGAGTTACATGCAATTTGTTTTCTTTTTTTTTACCTATAACTCGACTTTATGAAAATCGAGTTACAAAACGTCACTATAGGTCCTTAAAACGTCATTATAGGGTCCTTAAAAATGCCGCTATAGGGCTTAAATCGATTTTCAAAAACTCGATTTTCAAAAGAAGGGCATTTTCCTAATTAATTTGAGAAAGAGAGCAAAATGCTGAATTTTTTTTGAAAAGGGCAAAAAGTAATTTTGTCCAACTATTAAGACATGAATGTCAATGTTTAGCAAAAAAAAAAAAAAATACCATGAATGTCAAAGAACCAAAATTATTTTACGGGGACCCACGTCCAAACCAAAAAAAAAAAAAAGCACTCTCCACGTTAATTAAATGGACACAGGTGCCCATGATCAGACTTTGGACAAAAAGAGGCATTTCTAAACACGTATTTGCAGGTAACACGATCACTCTTAGAATTGGAGCAAGCAGTAAAAGATTTCTTAAACTTGAAGATGTGTAGAACGCTTATTAAATTACTTAATCGAATATAGAGAAAAATTAAGGATCATATTCAAACTTATTTCAATGGGGCTTAACAAAAAATTTAAGGCAGAGTGTTCTTGTAGGAATCCAAAAAAAAAAAAAAAAATTATGTATAATTTGTCTTTTGGAACCAGGTCAAGAGGTTCATGGGCTGTTCATGGGGCCGCCCTTGCTTCTCCCTCTCTGTTCTCTAAACTATTGCTGCTTTGCCATAGAAAGCTTGTGCTACTGAAAGGTCCACTTTAATGACACAATTTCAATTACCCGAGTCTTCTTATTTGAGCCATTGCATTTTCGACAAGCTGTCTACTAAGCTTTACTATGTTCAAGTAAAGCTACTGAAATTCGAAATCTATGCGCATTAATAGACATTTCCTGTGTTTTACTTGGCTAAAATTCTATTGTTGTAGCATTTAGAAGTTAATTAGAACCTATGATCACCTAGATAATATAGATCTAATTTGGAGTCCTTTTGTAAAAATCTATAATCTATTATTTTGCTTCTTTATATAAGAGAACCAAGAACTTGAATGAGTGTCCATTGTTTTACATCTTTATAGTAAATTTCCTCTGACATAATATTTGCATGTAATTCAAAAGCAAAGAATAATAAGTAAAATGAATTTATTAGATTAAAATATAAGCGCAAGTTTCATCTTAGGGGAAAAAATGTGAAGTTAAAAAAAATAGCGTGAGTTGTATTGTGTGGGATTTTTAATTATAGGGATAGCTTATTGGTTAAGTGAGATTATATTGAAAATCCATATATATATATATATATATATATATTCTTAAAATTATGATGATGGAATTTTAATTGGAGTAGAATTTAAATTTCTAAAATTTAGATGATAATGTTTTATTTAAATTAAATTATTACTAAATCTTATTCTTTAGTTAACCGTCTTGTAGCTTAGTATCTTAATAAAATATTAATTTAATACGATGTAATTTGAGGAAAAAAAAAAAAACAAAAATATGAATTGCATGAAATTTAAATTAAAAATTTTTTAATAATAAATTTTTAGTTGGAATAAAATGACTAAGAGCCTTGCGAAAAAATTTGTCATTATGCATAATGGTAATCGGATTAGGTATAATAATTGAAAGTCAGTCCATTTCCAAAAATTCCAAGCAAGAAAAGGTAATTGGCTATTTGGCTTGGGGAAGATAAAATATGTTTACGTGCGGTACCACGTCAATTGTAGGACAACGACAAATCTGTTTTTGTCATTCATGGATAAGATCCTCACTACAGTATTTGGGTAAGGATTATTATCTCTTATTCCTCTGTCTTTCTCTAAACTATTGCTCTGCTTCGCCATGGAAAACTTTTACTTCTACCTTGCTTTGATCCTCCCCACTTTTTTCATTATCAAACTTCTAAACCGCCATCATAACAAAAATTTACCACCAAGTCCATTTTCTCTACCAATAATCGGCCACCTTCACCTCCTGAAACAGCCACTCCACCAAACACTAGAGACCCTATCATTGCAGTACGGTCCAATCCTATCTCTTAAGTTTGGTTCAAGGTCTATCCTAGTTGTATCTTCTCCTTCAGCTGTTGAAGAATGTTTCACCAAAAATGACATAATATTTGCAAATCGTCCCCAAACTATGGCTGGGGATCGTCTTACTTACAACTGTACTGCCCCAGTTTGGGCTCCATATGGTCACTTGTGGCGAAACCTCAGACGTGTTAGTACCATTGAGATTCTCTCTCATATCAGCCTTCAGAAATCTTCTATTATTAGAGAAGAAGAAGTGTACTCTCTTCTTCGCCAAGTGTTTAAGGTGTCAAATATAGAACCCCAAAAGGTCGACTTTAAGTATTTGTGCACACTTTTGGTGTCTAATATAATGATGAGGATGGTTGCTGGAAAGCCATGTGTTGGAGAGGAATTTGCATGCACGGATGTGGGAAAGAAACTTCTCAAAGAATTCAAAGAGGTTTACTTTGCAAGCTTGACAGTGAATATATGTGATTTCTTTCCAATTTTAAGGTGGGTTGGTTACAAAGGGTTGGAGAAGAATATGATAAGGATGCACAGGAAAAGAGATGAAGCGTTAGGGCGTTTGATAGAAGAGATAAGCAGGCTGAACAATGATAACATTATAGATGTGGAAAAGAAGAGGACACTGATTGAAACTCTGTTTTCTCTACGGAAATCTGAACCTGAATTTTTTTCAGATGAAGTCATCAAAAGCCTCACATTGGTAAGTTTATTTACATCTTTGTCATTATTGGTCAATGGTGATTTTGATTACTTTTTGTTATATTTTTCATGATTATTTTGCGAAGTAATCATTTAGCACTGTTGTAGTAATATAAGGATGCTGAGTATTCTTTAGGATTAATATTAATTGTAATGAACTAATGATCTATGATATTCCAAATGGATTAGAAATCATATAGGATTATAAGAGTGTGTTTTGCATGCATGAGTTGAGTTTCACAACTATGTGTTTACTTTGTGTTTGGTTGGGAGTAAAAAATTGGAGGATGGAAAAAATGAGTTTGTATAAATTTACTCATATGCTTTTATTAAAAATGATGTCCTATTAAAATAAAAAAGTGACAAAAAAAATCACCTAAATTTATTAAAAAAGAAAAATCTTACCCTGGAAAAAAAATTCATATCTAGTTAAACCAAAAAAAAAAAAAAAAAAAAAAAAAAAAAAACCAAAGCACTATCATGCCCATGGTCTAGGAAAGCAACCAAAAAAAAGGGGCAAAGGTTCAACACATAAAAGGAGGAGGAGAAGGAGGGTAGTCCAGTTATTGACTACAATTATTTCTCTCCTCTCAATTTTGTTGGACCATGGGGGAAATACATGGCCCCACTAATTTTTCATCATCCCCTTCTTTTTAATCAAATATCTATAAAATCAATTTTATCTCCACTTTTCTATCTCTTATTTTCTATCCACCTAACCAAATGACCCTAACTACCCTTTACATGAATATCAAAATTTTTAAGTATTTATCATAATCGAATTGAATAATGAGCCTTTCTCATACAGTATCTTCTTGTGATGAGATAGCATTACTGGCAGTCATCAATTTGTCGGAAGGAGACTTGAATTTTCCCACTACATCATTAAATTGTATGCCTTTTTTTCGTGCATTGTCAAGCAAGCGTGACTTTAGCTCTGTCCAGCCACCCAGCATGACTTCTTTGCATGCAATTTAATATATGTTGACTTGTTCTTCACATATACCGTATTAAATAGGTGATATGGTTTTTGAGTGGAGAAAGTAGTGACATAACTTTTGTATAAATGATTGAAAAATTCAACAGAGAGTTTCAATCAGTGTCCTCTGCTTTTCTTCATCTGTATATCATTGATCAATTATCAGTATAGAATTAGTTAGGTATAAGTGTGTCAAGTTTTTATTTGTGAGGTATAGAATGGAGAAAGAAATGTGAGAGAAGATTATTTTGGACCTGTGAACGTAGGCTAGAAACTAGATCATGTATATTCTTAATGTTCTATTTTGTGTTTTTGTTTGTGTTTTCTTTTTAGTTCTCTTTATTCCTATTATTCTATTCTAATATTATGAAAAGCAAGTGGATGAGGATGCATCCCCAGCTGCTACACCAGTGCAACAGGATGCATCACTAGCTGCTACACCAATGCCACTCAGTGCAGCAACCAGTGCATCAGGTGATGCTGCCACACCAGTGCAGCATGGCATGCCACTCAGTGCAGCAACCAGTGCATCAGGTGATGCTGCCACACCAGTGCAGCATGACATGCCACTCAATGCAGCAGCAGCAGCTGGTGCATTAGGTGATGCAGCACAGATTGGTGCTCAATACAGCAGAACTAAGACATCAAATTCAAGTAGAAGTCCAGATTACTTCTCAGAGTTGAAGAAAATGAAGACTTGTAATTATTCATCTAAACGACATGGATTACTTGGTCTGCTTGATTACACTTAAACGGCATGTAGTTTTTCTTGCTTATTAATTGATTAGTTTGTTAGTTCTAAGTCAGACACGTGAGAGAGTTAGTTAGAGTTAGTTTCCTTGTGTTCACACGTGTTTGTGGTTGTTAAGTTGGTATATATATACAACTGTACAGTTACAGAATCAATCAATGAAAAATAGTTTTTCATCCAAATTTCATATGGTATCAGAGCAATTTCTTAAGCGTTTCTAATTTTCTTAGGGTTTCTCAGATCAATTTTGGGAACTCTATCTGTTTCTCTCTGTTTCCTTCGAGATTTTCTTTTCTTCTCTGTTCTTGTTTTTCATATCAGAGAAATTTTCTTTTGCTATCTGTTCTTGTTTTCATATCAGAGAGCATTGTTATCCTCTTCGATTTTTTTTTTCCCACCATTATTGTGTTCTACAAGCCTTTCAAGCTTTTCTTTAATGGCAGAAACAGCAACAGTCAATACTACAGAAGCAGCTTCGTCTTCTTCACAAGATTTGTATAATCTTAGTAATCCTCTGTTCTTGCATCCTGGGGAAAATCCAGGAGCACTTCTCACTTCTCAACCATTGATTGGAGGTGAGAATTATCCTGCTTGGGCGAGATCAGTGAGAAAATCTCTGATTGGCAAGAACAAGCTAGGATTTATTGATGGATCTTTAACCATCTCTTCACCATTGGTGAATTCTCCAGAGGCTGCTCAAGCATGGATTCGAGCTGATAACGTCGTTGGCACCTGGCTTATCAACTCTGTATCACCAAAGCTCCAAGGAAGCATTATCTACAGAGACACTGCTTTGGAGATTTGGACTGACCTTCGAGATACTTTCAGTCAAGGAAATGGAACAAAGATCTTCAATATCCAGAAACAAATTGCTGAAATTCATCAGGGAGAGCAATCACTCACTGATTATTTTACTCAGCTCAAAATTTTGTGGGATCAATTGCAGAATTTGAGTCCATTTCCCCAGTGTACTTGTGGTCAGTGCATGTGTGGAATTAATCAACGGTTGAAGAATCTTCAAAACAAGGAATCCACCATGAAATTTCTTATGGGAGTGAATGATGCTTTCTCTCAAGTGAGAACTCAGATCTTATTAATGGATCCCTTGCCTTTTGTCAATAAGGCTCATTCTTTGTTCATTCAAGAAGAAATGCAGAGGTCTGTGCATAATGTTGTTAGAGTTGAATCCACTGCCTTAGCAACCAAGAACTCAGGAACTAACTTCAAAGGCAAAGACAGGCCCTTATGCACTCACTGTGGAAAGCTAGGCCATACTGTGGATAAATGCTATAAGTTGCATGGCTTCCCACCAGGATTCAAGTTCAAGAACAATAAAAATGCCATTGCACATCAAGTTTCAACGAATCTTGAACTACTTCAAGGCAATACCTCTAATGGAGTCACTGATTTTGTTCCATCCATGTCAGTATCTCAAGCTCCAGCCTTCACTCGTGACCAATACCAGCAACTTCTGACCTTAATTGGCTCCTGTTCTACTCAACAGTTTCCTAAAGGTCAAGAACCTCATGTTGCCAATTCTGTGACCTTTCCTTCAAATGTTGTTGCAGGTACTTCTATCAACTTCAAACATTCTATTTTCTCTACCAAAATTGTTAATAGAAGAGCTTATAATCTTCATACATGGGTCATTGATACTGGTGCAAGTGATCACATAGTATGTTCCATTCATTTGATGACTTCTTATACTGAAATTTCGCATACTATGGTTGAACTGCCTAATGGGGAAGCAGCTCTTGTTACACACATTGGTACCATTCAACTTTCCTCCCATATAACCCTTAGTAATGTTCTTTGTGTGCCATCATTTACCTTTAACCTTCTGTCAGTTAGTGCCTTAACAAAATCCCAACCTATATGCTTGGTTTTCTTGTCTCAATTTTGTTTTCTACAGGACCTTACATGTTGGAGCACGATTGGAATGGGTAAAATGCATGATGGTTTGTACTTGTTGCAAGATTCAAGCCTCTCCCAAGCTACCACATCCCTCTCTAATTTCCTTTCCAAGCAGAATTTCAAGTCCTTCTCTGCTGTTTGCTCTTCTTCTCTATCTACAAATGTGTCTTCTCTTTGGCATTCCAGACTTGGGCACCCTTCTGATGTCAAGGTTCATTCTTTAAGTAGCACTTTACCTTTCCTTAAGAATTGTTGTAATAAGCTTTGTACTGTTTGTCCTTTGGCAAAACAGAAAAGAATTCCTTTTCCCTTCAATAATAATAAGTGTGCTTGTTCCTTTGATCTTGTTCATATGGATGTATGGGGTCCCTTTTCTGTTTTAACTTCTAATGGTCATAAGTATTTCCTAACCATTGTTGATGATGCTTCTAGAGCAACTTGGGTTTTCTTGCTCAAAGCAAAATCTGAAGTTAGACCTCTCATTGTCTCTTTCTATAACATGGTCCTCACTCAATTTGGAACCAAGATTAAATCCATTAGATCTGTTAATGCTTTAGAGTTTAATCTTAGTGATTTTTACACCTCCAAAGGGATTGTTCATCAATTGAGTTGTGCTTACACTCCACAACAAAATTCAGTTGTGGAGAGAAAGCATCAACACATCCTTGCCACTGCCAGGGCTTTGCAACTTCAATCCAATGTTCCTCTCTCTTTCTGGGGTGACTGTGTCCTCACTGCAGTCTACCTTATAAATAGGCTTCCATCCCCTTTCCTAAATCATAAAACCCCTTTTGAACTTTCGTTTCACAAACCTCCTTCCTACTCACATCTTAGAGTTTTTGGCTGCTTGTGTTATGTTGCCAATCTCACTCCTCATAAACACAAATTCACACCTAGAGCTAGAAAGTGTGTTTTTCTAGGATATCCTTTCAATGTCAAAGGCTATAAAATGTTTGATGTTGATTCTCACACTACTTTTATGTCTAGAGATGTTGTGTTCCATGAGTCCAGCTTTCCCTTTGCTTCAGATGCCTCTTCTCCATCTGTCACTCTTATTCCTCTACCTATCTTTCATTCACCTTCTTCCTCTGAATCTATTGTTGTTCCACTCTCTATTCCTTCTTCTTCCTCTACCATTTCTGATGACACTATTGTCCAAATCCATCAAGATTTTGATGAAGAAGTTCATGAGTTTCCTGATGCATCTAATGTCCTTGCTGCATCTGAGTTTCTTGATGTTCCTGATGCATCTGCTTTACCTGCTAATCTTAGAAAGTCTACCAGACTTTCTAAACCACCCTCTTACCTTAAGGCTTATCACTGTAATCAAGTCAAATCAGCAGCCATTCCAAGCTCCTCCAATCATGTTTCAGGTACTTCTCATCCCCTTCACTCCTATCTATCTTACACTAATCTGTCCCAGCCTTATAAATCTTTTTGCTATGCCATTTCCTCCATCATTGAACCTACTTTTTACCACCAAGCTGTTGGTAACCCCAAGTGGCAGGCAGCCATGGATGCTGAGATTTTAGCTTTAGAAGCTAATCAAACATGGACTATTACTTCCTTGCCACCTGGTAAGAAACCCATTGGTTGTAAATGGGTCTATCGAGTGAAGTACAAATCAGATGGTTCAGTTGAGAGGTATAAGGCCAGATTGGTTGCCAAAGGTTTCACCCAAAAGGAGGGGTTGGATTACATTGACACTTTCTCACTAGTTGCCAAAATGGTGTCTGTCAAAGCTATACTTGCTGTGGCTGCTGTGAAAGGATGGTTTCTCAGTCAACTTGATGTTAACAATGCATTTCTCCATGGAGATTTGCATGAGGAAGTTTTTATGTCACTTCCACCAGGCTTTCACAGCAAGGGGCAGCCTCTATTTCAGCAGTTTCAGCAGTCTAAGCTTCCTCACAGCAAGGGGGAGCAACAGCCTCAGTTGGTTTGTAAACTAAATAAATCACTATACGGTCTCAAACAAGCTTCTAGAATGTGGTTTTCTAAGTTTTCAACTGCCTTAATTGATCTTGGTTTTGTTCAATCCAAGGCTGACTACTCATTGTTCACTAGGCAGCAAGGAGATTCATTTATTGCATTGTTGGTTTATGTTGACGATGTTCTAATTGCAAGTAATGATAGAAAGGGAGTTGAGGAGTTTAAAGTTTTGTTAGACCAGAAGTTTAAGTTGAAGGATTTAGGGGACTTGAAGTATTTTCTTGGTTTAGAAGTAGCAAGGACAGCCAAGGGCATTTCCTTATGTCAAAGGAAATATGCTCTAGAGATTTTGGAAGATGTTGGACTGTTAGGATGCAAACCAGCCAAGGTTCCTATGGATCCTACTTTGAAACTTAGTAAACATGAAGGTGATGTGTTACATGATCCTAGTCAATGCAGGAGGTTGATAGGGAGGCTACTATACTTAACCATTACTCGGCCTGACATTACTTTTGCTGTTCACAAGCTCAGTCAGTTCACGGCAACACCTAGAAAGCCTCATTATGCTGCTGCACTTAAGGTACTTCACTACCTCAAGAATGAACCAGGGAGAGGAGTATTCTTTTCTGCACAATCAGAACTCCATGTCAAAGGTTTCAGTGATGCAGATTGGGCATCATGTCCAAATACACGAAGATCTGTTACAGGTTACTGCATTTTCCTTGGAGACTCATTGATTTCTTGGAAATCAAAGAAACAAGCTACTGTGTCAAGATCTTCAGCTGAGGCAGAATACCGGGCCATGGCTGTGGCAACTTGTGAAATTGTATGGATACTTTATTTGCTAAGGGATCTGCAGATTAGACATGATAAGGAGGCAATGCTGTTTTGTGACAGCCAATCAGCTTTGCACATAGGTTCAAATCCAGTTTTTCATGAAAGGACCAAGCATATAGAGATTGATTGTCACATTGTAAGAGATAAGGTGTTGGCTAAAGTGATTAAATTGAATCATGTGAGAACACATTGTCAATTGGCAAATTTATTGACTAAAGCATTAGGCCATAAACAATTCTCTGTGTTAACGTCCAAGATGGGACTGCTTAACCTCTATTCTTCCTCAGTCCATCTTGAGGGGGAGTATGAAAAGCAAGTGGATGATGATGCATCCCCAGCTGCTACACCAGTGCAACAGGATGCATCACTAGCTGCTACACCAATGCCACTCAGTGCAGCAACCAGTGCATCAGGTGATGCTGCCACACCAGTGCAGCATGGCATGCCACTCAGTGCAGCAACCAGTGCATCAGGTGATGCTGCCACACCAGTGCAGCATGACATGCCACTCAATGCAGCAGCAGCAGCTGGTGCATTAGGTGATGCAGCACAGATTGGCGCTCAATGCAGCAGAACTAAGACATCAAATTCAAGTAGAAGTCCAGATTACTTCTCAGAGTTGAAGAAAATGAAGACTTGTAATTATTCATCTAAACGACATGGATTACTTGGTCTGCTTGATTACACTTAAACGGCATGTAGTTTTTCTTGCTTATTAATTGATTAGTTTGTTAGTTCTAAGTCAGACACGTGAGAGAGTTAGTTAGAGTTAGTTTCCTTGTGTTCACACGTGTTTGTGGTTGTTAAGTTGGTATATATATACAACTGTACAGTTACAGAATCAATCAATGAAAAATAGTTTTTCATCCAAATTTCATAAATATTCCACAATCAATCTTGTCTTATGGAGTGCTATTGAAAGGTCCACTTTACCAACACAATTTTAATTTCCCGAGTCTTCTTATTTGAGCTATTGCATTTTCGACAAGCTAGTTGTTAAATAAGTTTACTATGTTCAAGTAAAGCTACTGAAATTTGAAATCTATGCGCATTAATAGACATTCCTGTGTTTTACTTCATTAAAAATCTTTTGTTTAGAAGTTAATTAGAACCCATGATCACCCAGGTAATATAGATCTAATATGGAGTCCTTTTGCAAAAATCTATAATCCATTATATATGGATCATCTTTTATTATTTCCTATCGTATTTCTCTTATCTTAAGAAACAATGGAGCCATGCTGTTGAATGTGAAACACTTTGTGGAAATGTAATTTTACAGAACATCCAAACATCTTCTAGAGATATGTACTAAAAAATAGAAATACTTCTTCCCTTAAGCCTCGAATTTTTTTTCTTGAAATGTTAGCTTAGCTTAGCTTACCAGAGAATTATGTGCTTCAGATGATGTTCATTGCGGGAACAGAAACAACAGCAACAACCATGGAATGGGTAATGTCACTTCTTCTGAATCATCCAGAAGTATTGCAAAAGGTTAAAGCAGAAATCGACAGCCAAGTTGGGTGTGAGCGCTTGATAAATGACTCGGATCTTGCCAAACTTACCTATTTTTGCTGTGTCATCAATGAAACATTCCGACTATATCCTACAGTGCCACTTTTATTACCTCATTGTTCCTCAGCTGATTGCACCGTGGGGGGATTTCATATCCCACGAGGGACAATTATGTTGGTGAATGCATGGTCCATGCATAGAGATCCCAAGCTTTGGGAGGAGCCTACTAAGTTCAAGCCAGAGAGATTTGAAGAAATTAATGGAGAAAGAGTAGGGTTCAAGTTCTTTCCATTTGGCATAGGGAGGAGGGCATGCCCTGGTGATGGCATGGCCATGCGGGTTATGTCTTTAGCATTGGGTGCATTCATTCAGTGCTTTGATTGGGAAATGGTTGGGAAGGAGATGGTGGACATGACCTCAAGTTTCGGATTTCTCATGGCAAAGACTAAGCCTTTGGAGGCTGTTTGTACTCCATGCCCTTCCATGACTAGCATCCTCTCTCAGCTTTGATTAGATTTATTAGAAGATATGAGACTGGTAAATAAAACCAATAGAATAAAATTACCTATGTTTTAATAAGTGCATATATAACATTATAGATGTGGAAAAGAAGAGGACACTGATTGAAACTCTGTTTTCTCTACGGAAATCTGATCCCGAATTTTTTTCAGATGATGTCATCAAAAGCCTCACATTGGTAAGTTTATTTACATCTTTGTGATTATTGCTCAATATATGGTGATTTTAATTACTTTTTGTTGTTATATTTTTCATGATTATTTTGCGAAGTAACCATTTAGGCATTTAGCACTGTTGTAGTAAAATAGGATGCAGAGTAATCTTTAAGATTAATATATATATATATATATATATTAATATATATATCATCAACCAAGACACCAATCAATTTTTGGTGTAGGCAGAGATTAAACCCAAGATCTCTTATACAATCATCAGAGACTTTACCGGTTGAGCTAACTGGAACCTATATATGTATATATATATATATATATTTTGTTGAGGTAAGAAGATAGAAATATTATTAATATAACATAACAAACCAATTACATAGTATATGCCCTGTTTAAGCAGTCCGAAAACAGGGGAAGAAAGAAAGTCTAATACAAGCTTAAAAAATTGATTTCCCAAACCCGTGGCTCAGTTGTGTAGTTGTGCTGCCACAAACGTCTGGTACTCCTGTAGGAAGCCGAGAGCCCCACTCAAAATTGCTTTTGGATGGGTTTGGATCTTTTCAAAATAGTACTTATTCCTTGCGTTACATATTGCCCAAGTTGTCACTGCCCACCTTTCCAATTCCACTTCAGAGAATTTAAGATTAATATTTATTGTAATGATCTATGATATGCCAAATTGATTGATTATAAGAGTGTGTTTTGCATGCATGTATTGAGTTTCACAACTATGTGTTTACAACATAGGCGTTTGCTATATACACGATTACAAGGATTTTAATTATAATTTGACTAGTATACTCTTCTTCCTATTTGAATCTTGAATCATTATTTGAATTTCTTGGCACAGTGAATGTATCCATGCTGAATAATTGAGCAAGAACTAGGTGTAAAGACAGATGCTTTCCCGCCCCTGCCCCTTCCCCCTATGTAGAAATATATTATACTTGTTAGTTTGTAAGTTCTATCACCAAAAGTACCAAAAAGCACTATGTAATTTAGTTCATTTCTTCTTAACTTTTTTTCTCTTGAATTTTTTTTTATAATCTTTTTTCTCTTAAATTTAACATTTAACAATAACTGCCCTCCACATGAATCGTGAATATCAAACTTTTTAAAGTATTTATCGTAATCGATTGAAAATAGGAAAAATTAAATGATGGGCCTTTCTCATACAATAGCCTTCTGTGATGAGATGGCATTTACTGGCAGCAGTCGTCAATTTGTTGGAAGGAGCCTTGAATTTTTACACAACATTAAATTACATGCCTACTTTTGTCACAAGTTAATACTACTTTAAAGGCTGTTTGTACTCCATGCCCTTCCATGACTAACATCCTCTCTCAACTTTGATTAGATTTGTAATAAGATATGAGATTGATTAACAAAACCAATAGAGTATATTACCTCTGTTTTTATAAGTGCATAGACCAATAACGTAAAATTACCTCTGTTTTTATAAGTGCATAGATAAGCTTTTTTTTTTTTTTTTTTTTTAAATAATTAAAACAAAATTACTAATAAATAAAAGTAATAACAAATTATAAAGTAAGTAAAAAAATTTTAATAAAAAAATTACTTTAAGTTTTAATTGTTTAGAGTTTAGACTTTATCATTTTTGATCTATTTTTATATTTTTAAAATTATCTTTATGTTTTGTGTTAGTTTCTTAATTTCTTAATACGAGTTTGACCATTTCTATTTGGGCTATGTTTAATCTATGCCCTAACAAGCTCAAACAATAATTAACAAAATAATTCCTGAATACCAATTTATTCCTATTGATAGTCTAATTGAAAAATCAATACACTCGCAAATTAAATACAATAACCAAAACCCAAAATCAAAACATACACAAAAGAGTTCAAAAATTGAGCATATAAAAAACAAATTTAAAAACTTACGTTAGAGAACCAAGAACTTGTATTGTGTGAGATTTAATTATAGGGATAGCTTATTGGTTAAGTGAGATTATATTGAAAAGCTATATATATATATATATATATATATATATATAGCCTTGTAGCTTAATATTCTAATAAAATATTAATTTAATAATATGCAACTTGAGGCCAAAAAAAAAAAAAAAGAAATAACAAAAAGAAAAACATAAACATGAGTCATGTGAAATTTAAATTTTAAAAATTTTAATAATAAACTTTTAGTTTGAATTGAACGACTAAAAGCCTAAATTTGTCCTTATACATAATGATAATGGGATTAGGTCTAATAATTTAGTCCGAGAGTGGTTCCAAAATCCCAAGCAAGAAAAGGTAATTGGCTTGGTGAAGATAAAATATTTTTATATGTGGTACCACGTCAATTGGAGGACAATGACAAATCTGTTTTTGTCATTCATGGGATAAGATCCTCACTACAGTATTTGGGTAAGGGTTATTATCTCTTCTCCCTCTGTCTTTCTCCAAACTATTGCTCTGCTTCGCCATGGAAAACTTTTATAGTACTTCTACCTTGCTTTGATCCTCTCCTCTGTTTTCATTATCAAACTTCTAAACCGCCACCACAACAAAAGTTTACCACCAAGTCCATTTTCTCCACCAATAATTGGCCACCTTCAGCTCCTGAAACAGCCACTCCACAAAACACTAGACCCTATCATTGCAGTACGGTCCAATCCTATATCTTAAGTTTGGTTCAAAGTCTATCCTTATTGTATCTTCTCCTTCAGCTGTCGAAGAATGTTTCACTAAAAATGACATAATATTTGCAAATCGTCCCCAAACTATGGCTGGGGATCGTCTTACTTACAACTGTACTGCCCCAGTTTGGGCTCCATATGGTCACTTGTGGCGTAACCTCAGACGTGTTAGTACCATTGAGATTTTCTCTCATATCAGCCTTCAGAAATCTTCCATCATTAGAGAAGAAGAAGTGTACTCTCTTATTCGCCAAGTGTTTAAATTGTCAAATATAGAACCCCAAAAGGTGGACTTCTAAGTATTTGTGCACACTTTTGGTCTCTAATATAATGATGAGGATGGTTGCTGGAAAGCCTTGTGTTGGAGAGGAGTTTGCATGCATGGATGTGGGAAAGAAACTTATCAAAGAATTCAAAGAGGTTTTCTCTTCAAGCTTGACAGTGAATA
Organism: Quercus ilex subsp. ballota; assembly: GCA_032727855.1. Lineage (NCBI taxonomy): Eukaryota > Viridiplantae > Streptophyta > Magnoliopsida > Fagales > Fagaceae > Quercus > Quercus ilex. The sequence continues at coordinate 3,927,264 of CM064909.1, forward strand.
TATGTGATTTCTTTCCAATTTTAAGGTGGGTTGGAGAAGAATATGATAAGGTTGCAGAGGAAAAGAGATGAGGTATTAGGGCGTTTGTTTGAAGAGATAAAGCTGAACAATGATAACATTATAGACGTGGAAAAGATGTGGCCAGTGATCGAAACTCTGTTTTCTCTACGGAAATCTGAACCTGAATTTTTTTCAGATGAAGTCATCAAAAGCCTCACATTGGTAAGTTAGTTTACATCTTTGTCACTATTGCTCAATGGTGATTTTGATTACTTTTTTGTTGTTACATTTTCATGAAAATTTTGCGAAGTAACCATTTAGCACTGTTGTAGTAATATAAGATGCAGAGTAATCTGTAAGATTAATATTAATTGTAATGAACTAATGATCTACGATATTCCAAATGGATTGTAAATCATTATAAGTGTGTTTTGCATGCATGTATTGGGCATCACAACTATGTGTTTACAACATAGATGTTGGAAATATACACGATTACAAGGATTCTGATTATAATTTGACTAGTAAAAGCATATACCCTTCTTCTTATGTGAACCTTGAATCATTCTTTGAATTTCTTGACACTGAGAATATGTTCCTGCTGAACAATTGAGGAAGAACTAGGTGTGAACACTGATGCTTTTGCGCCCCTGCCCCTTGCTCCTATTTAGAAATTATACCTGTTAGTTTGTAAATTCTATCATCAAAAGACCAAAAAGCTCAATGTTAGTTCATTTCTTCTTCACTCTTTTCTCTTGAATTTAACATTAACTATACCCTCTACATGAATCATGAATATCAAAATTTTTAAGTTTTTATCTTTTATCGTAATCTAATTGAAAATAGGAAAAATTAAATGATGGGCCTTTCTTTTACAGTAGCTTTCTGTGATGAGATAGCATTTGCTGGAAGTCATCAATTTGTCGGAAGGAGCCTTGAATTTTCGCACTACATTAAATTATATGCCTTCTTTTGCATGCATTGTCAAGCGAGCGTGACTTGAGCTCCCTCAGTTCTCTCCACACACCCAGAAATAGAATGACTTCTTTCAGTTCATCAAAAAAAGAAAAAGGAAAAAAGAATGAGTTCTTTGCATGCAATTTGATATGTTGACTTGCTCTTCACAAATACCGTATTAAATAGGTGATTTGGTTTCTGAGTAGAGAAAGTAGTGACACAGTTTGTTGCAAGTCACCACTGATTCAAACAGAGTTTCAATCAGTGTCCTCTTTTCCACATCTGTAATGTTATTATTGATCAGCTGTGACCATAAAATTAGTTTGGTTTACATGTGGCAAATTTTTATTTGTAGTGTATAGAAGAGAGCAGGACAGCAGATTTGGACTTGTGAACGCAGGCCATAGAGTTTCTATTTACTTCTCTTTATTTCTATTATTTTATTCCAACATTCCACTGTCAATCTTGTCTTGGAGTGCTATTGAAAGGTCCACTTTAACAACACAATTTCAATTTCCCGAGTCTTCTTATTTGAGCCGTTGCATTTTCGACAAGCTGTCTACTAAGCTTACTATGTTCAAATAAAGCTACTGAAATTCAAAATCAATGCACATTAATGGACATTTCCTGTGTTTACTTGGTTAAAATTCTATTGTAGCATTTAGAAGTTAATTAGAACCTATGATAATAATATAAGAATGAAGTTTCCTTACAAAATTGATTGTAACCTAAAGTTATAACCTTACTCAATAAAATAAACATTACTATATATTTTGAAAATCTAACTGTTAAATTGCATATTCTTTACGCTTTTAATACACATATCAAATTTTGTGTCAATCGGATATCATTTACTATATGATCTATAAGCTTATATTTTGTGTATCATTTACAATTTATTAATGACATAATTATTGATCTTTATTTTTTAGAAATTTTGCAAGTATGGAGAATATAAAAAGAAGATGTAATCTAATGGTAAATTCGTCAAAATTCACCTCCAATAAAAATTTATTAAGTAAAGTTGTAGACTAAAGTTATAACCAATTTTGTAGCTAAATTTTGTCCATAATATAAATCTAATCTGGAGTCCTTTTGCAAAAATCTATATATGTATCATCTTTTGTTATTTCCTATCGTATTTCTCCATCCTGTTAAGAAACAATGGAGCCATGTTTCTAAATCCATGTGAAACATTATGTGCAATTTTATAGAACATCCAAACATCTTCTTATGTACTAAAAAATATAGTCTTTTTCCTTTCTGCCTAGAATTTTTGTTTCTGGAAATGTTAGCTTAGCTTACCAGAGAATTATGTGCTTCAAATGGTGTTTGTTGCGGGAACAGAAACAACAGCAATAACCATGGAATGGGCAATGTCACTTCTTCTGAATCATCCTAAAGTATTGCAAAAGGTTAAAGCAGAGATTGACAGCCAAGTTGGGTGTGAGCGCTCGATAAATGCCTGGGATCTTGCCAAACTTCCCTATCTTCATTGTGTCATCAATGAAACACTTTGACTATTCCTACAGTGCCACTTTTATTACCTCATTATTCCTAAGGGGTGATGTAGAACAGACAACACATGCCTTCTTGGAGCAACAAGGGCGCAGGAAGTCACAACGTAAGATCAAAAGGGGGTGCCAGTAGGGGCCATCAGAGGTAACAGTGTCGGAATTGCATGAAATTGGGCAAATTCCTTCGTCAAGGCCCCGAAAACAATGTTTTTGCTATTTATAGTAATATTTTTTTTTCCTTAATAACTTTTAGTTTAAAAGTCAAAATAAGGTCCCGTCTGTTTTGGGACGACCCTTAAGGTCAGTAGTTTATGATTCTGCGTTTAACTCAATTTTTCCATTTTTGGTAAAATTCGGTAATTTTGTCACCTAATCACTTAATTAGTGCGAATTAGGATTTTAAACGTTTTTGCTCAGTATTTATATGTTTTGTAGCCGTCAGAGGCAAATCAAACTATTATCAATAAACACAGACATTTTGTCAATTTTCTCTTCTGGTGGATTCCAGTTTTATCTCCTTGTGGATTCAGGGAAACCCCTCGTAGATTCGAGGTTTACTACCAGAAACTAACAGTTTAGTTTCTGTTTCATCAAGAGAGCATCGTGTGTTCTTCTCTTCAGGCTTCCGCGACATCAAGGGGACTGCACTTTGGGGGGATTTCATATCCCGCGAGGGATAATTTTGTTGGTGAATGCATGGTCCATGCATAGAGATCCCAAGCTTTGGGAGAAGCCTACTAAGTTCAAGCCAGAGAGATTTGAAGAAATCAATGGAGAAAGAGTAGGGTTCAAGTTCATTCCATTTGGCATAGGGAGGAGGGCATGCCCTGGTGATGGCATGGCCATGCGGGTTATGTCTTTAGCAATGGGCGCATTCATTCAGTGCTTTGATTGGGAAATGGTTGGGAAGAAGATGGTGAACATGACCTCAGGTTCCGAATTTCTCATGGCAAAGACTAAGCCTTTAGAGGCTGTTTGTACTCCATGCCCTTCCATGACTAACGTCCTCTCTCAACTTTGATCATATTTGCTAGAAGATATGAGACTGATTAACAAAACCAATACTGTATAATTACCTATGTTTTTATAATTGCATAAACTTCTAATTAATGAGAGAGTACTAAATCCTCCACAGCCATTTTTATTACAACATTTTCCCTTAGAAGATTGCATCGTGGGGGAATTTCATATACAATGAGGGACAATTTTGTTGGTGAATGCATAGTTCATGCATAAGAACCCTAACCTGTGGGAGGAACCCAATAGATTCAAACCAAAGAGATTTGAAGTAACCAATGGAGAAAGAGAAGGGTTCAAATACATTTCATTTGGCATAATGAGGAGGCCATGCCAGGTGCGAGGATGGCCATGCAGAAACTTTTGTTGGCATTGGTTGCACTCATTTAGTATTTTGTTTGGGGAAAGGGTTGGGAAGGAAGTGGCTGACATGAACCAAATTTTGGATTTCTTTTGTCAAAGCCTCTTCAGGCTATTTGTAGTCCATGCCCTTCCAAGACTAACATATGTTCTCAAGAGTAATTATATAATACTTCAAAAGTACTATAATGGCATATTCTTTCCTCTCACATGATAAATGGTCATACTAATTTGAGTGGTTTTGTAGTCTTGAATCATGTTTTTGTTGCAATTAATTAGGATTGTTCTCATTTTTTTGGGTACTAGAGGTAATGTGTTTTTGTTTGTTTGTTTAGACCCCTTAAAACAGATTGTTTAAACCTAGTGAATTAGCCAAATAGTTTCTTAGGTTAATTATGAGATTTAAGTTAAACAACAAAAAATCATTTCTCGCATAGCGGAAAAGAAAACCAATGAAATGAATCATTTCAAGGTAAAAACTTGGGTAAGATTTGACCAAAACAATCCTCCAAGTAAATAATTCCACTAATAGAGAATTGAAATTTTTACAAAAGATTTAACCTTAAATCTATTGTTACCTACAGTAGTAATTTACTGACATGACCACATGCAAACTCCGAATCTACAGACTCTTCTCTCTTGAATTTGCAGCACATAAGCTCCCACGCTTATGACTTTGAGATCCCACTCAAAGGTTTCAAATCACCACTTGTTGATCTTGCAGCAACTAGATTCCACCAACACTTGATTGTAGTTCTTGTTCCAGTAAACACTTATAAAGTTAGAAGGCACAAAACTTCTCAGATCTCATAAGAGTAACTCATAAGTCTTTCAAGAGTCATCAAAATGTAGTTAGAGTTTTCCTTTTATACTTAGGAGTGTTGGACTGAAACCCTAAATGTTTTCATGGGTTTAGGCTTCATTTAAAATTCTACAGAATCTGTTTTTCTCTGATTTTTGATCAGTCGAATGTAATTTTTGATTGATCGAACTTCACTGAAGTTGAATTCTTTTCTGCAACTTGAATGTTTTTGAGACCTAACTTGAATTACCTTGAGCAATGTCTAACACTCATTCTAGAAACTAACCCATCGCATATATAGAAACTAACCTAACTAACCTAATGAATTGGGTTGGATCACCTGAGATAGAAAAAGGATAATATTGTGTAACAGTAATGCCCCTTTCACATGTATGAACCCCGTAAGTGTATAGTAAATATGAGAGGGAGATTACATGCCACTTGTATCATATACCCTCTCCATCCATACCAGTGAGCAAGTCACGTTTTTATTTTGTAGTTGAAGTAAAACACGTGAGAAAGTCACGTTTCTTGTTGTAGTTGAAGTAGATCATCACAGCAAATCACGTTTCTTGTTGTAGTTGAACCAGGAGAACGTGTTTTGTTGTGGTGAAGGTAGGGGTTATTTATAAAGTACAAATAAACCAGTGCATGCGCGGTGTAGGCCGTACATGAGAGCCGCAACGTGAGAAAAGAAAAGCAAGGGGCCGAGAGTGTGACCAGAGCAATCCATAAGAATAACATAATAAATGTTAGTTTACCAAAAAAAAAATAATAATAAATGTTGCGTGGATTAAACTAATAATCATATCACATGCCACATAAAATATTCCCATAGTTTAGGTCTAATTTGTCGTTATGCATAACGACAAAATTTTCATAGTTTAGTCTTTTATGTTGATTATAAAAATTCAACTAATAATCATATCACATGCCACATAAATTAAAAAAAAAAAATAAACACGTGGCGGAAAATTAGAATAATCATATCACATGCCACAGAAATTAAAAAAAAAAATAGACATATGGCGAAAAATTAGACTCCAATTAAAAGACTAAACTATGGGAAAATTTGTCGTTATGCATAATGGCAATGGGATTAGGTCTAATAATTGAAAGTTAGTTCATGAATAGCTCCAAAAATGAGAAAACTAGAATCCATATGTTAATTTGGGATATTCAAATGTTTTATTGTATTAAATTGAATATTTTATATATATTTTTTAAGACAAAACATGCAACTATACAAGCAACAGGACTAGGTGTGTAGCAAAAGTAAGTGTAGTGGCCTAGTACGTTAAAATTTAGGATGGGTATGATTATTTGTTGAATTTTTATAATCAACATAAAAGACTAAATTGTGGGAAAATTTGTCGTTATGCATAGTGATAGTGGGATTAGGTCTAATAATTGAAAGTTAGTCTATGAATGGTTCCAAAAATGAGAGTGATAGTGGGATTAGGTCTAATAATTGAAAGTTAGTCTATGAATGGTTCCAAAAATGAGAATTGTTAGGGACATTAATTTTGACACAATTTTATACCATTATATGCTATATGGCAAGTTGTGATAGTTCACTAACACATTTTTACCAACCACAACTCATCATATGGCGAATTGTGACATAAAATTATGCCAAAATTAATGTTCCTAACATTTCTCTCCAAAAATCCCAAGCAAGAAAAGGTAATTGGCTTGGTGAAGATAAAATATTTTTATATGGGGTACCGCGTCAATTGTAGGACAATGACAAATCAGTTTTTGGCATTCATGTATAAGATCCTCACTACAGTATTAGGTAAGGGTTATTATCTCTTCTCCCTCTGTCTTTCTCTAAACCATAGCTCTGCTTCGCCATGGAAAGCTTATACTTCTACCTTGCTTTGATCCTCTCCACTGTTTTCATTATCAAACTTCTAATCCGCCACCATAACAAAAATTTACCACCAAGTCCATTTTCTCTACCAATAATCGGCCACCTTCACCTCCTGAAACAGCCACTCCACAAAACACTAGAGACCCTATCATTGCAGTACGGTCCAATCCTATCTCTTAAGTTTGGTTCAAGGTCTATCCTAGTTGTATCTTCTCCTTCTGTTGTTGAGGAATGTTTCACCAAAAATGACACAATATTTGCAAATCGTCCCCAAACTATGGCTGGGGATCGTCTTACTTACAACTGTACTGCCCCAGTTTGGGCTCCATATGGTCACTTGTGGCGAAACCTCAGACGTGTTAGTACCATTGAGATTTTCTCTCATATCAGCCTTCAGAAATCTTCTACCATTAGAGAAGAAGTAGTGTACTCTCTTCTTCGCCAATTGTTTAAAGTGTCAAATATAGAACCCCAAAAGGTGGACTTCAAGTATTTGAGCACACTTTTGGTGTCCAATATAATGATGAGGATAGTTGCTGGAAAGCCATGTGTTGGGGAGGAGTTTACATGCATGGATGTGGGAAAGAAACTTCTCAAAGAATTCAAAGAGGTTTACTTTGCAAGCTTGACAGTGAATATATGTGATTTCTTTCCAATTTTAAGGTGGGTAGGTTACAAAGGGTTGGAGGAGAATATGATAAGGTTGCAGAGGAAAAGAGATGAAGTATTAAGGCGTTTGTTTGAAGAGATAAAGCTGAACAATGATAACATTATAGATGTGGAGAAGAAGAGGACACTGATTGAAACTCTGTTTTCTCTACGGAAATCTGATCCTGAATTTTTTTCAAATGATGTCATCAAAAGCCTCACATTGGTAAGTTCATTTACATCTTTGTGATTATTGCTCAATATATGGTGATTTTAATTACTTTTTTTTGTTATATTTTTCCTGATTATTTTGCGAAGTAACCATTTAGGCATTTAGCACTGTTGTAGTAAATTAGGATGCAGAGTAATCTTTAAGATTAATATTTACTGTAATGATCTATAATATCCCAAATCGATTGATTATAAGTGTGTTTTGCATGCGTGTATTGAGTTTCACAACTATGTGTTTACAACATAGGCGTTGGCTATATCCACGATTACATGGATTTTAATTATAATTTGACTAGTATACTCTTCTTCTTATTTAATCTTGAATCATTATTGGTGTGTTTGGATGACATAATTTGGGCATTTGGATTTGGATTTAAGTGATTAAAATCTAAATAATTTGTTTGGAAGTTTAAAAAATGTCAAAGATTTGGATTTGACAAATTCACCAAGGATTTTAAACCTTTAAAATACTTGAATTTGAAATAACTCTTAAAATCAATGGATTTGAAATCAAGACATTTCAAATTTATTAATTTAAAATTCAAATCCAAGTTCCCAAATACAACGTATTTGAATTTCTTGGCACCGTAAATGTGTTCATGCTGAATAATTGAGCAAGAACTAGGTGTAAAGACAGATGCTTTTGCTCTCCTGCCCCTTCCCCCTATTTAGAAATATAATTTTCCTGTTAGTTTGCAAATTCTATCATCAAAAATGCCAAAAAGCACTATATAATTTAGGCTGCGTTTGGTTCTATGTAAAATGTTTTCCGAGTGTAAAATATTTTCAACTAAAAATATTTTACGAAACGGAAAATATTTTCAATTGTTTGTTTGTGTTTTGGAAAGTTTGTTGGAAAAGTATTTTTAGCGTTTGGTATTGCATGTAAAAGCCTATTTTCAAAAAACCAACAACCACAATCACCACCATAAACCCAAACACCACTGGCCACTACAAACCCAGCCACCATCATCCACCACATAACCAATTAATTTGAAAAATTATAATCAAAATCAAAATCCATTAATCTCAAAATCAATATCAAAACTATCTACGAAAACCCATAATCCACCACCATTGAAACCGACAAACCACCATAGCCAACGATCCACCACCCCCAATCGACCACCATCAACGCTTAAATTCACCCCCAACCCACCACCACTGAAACCCATGAATCACCCCAACCACCAATCCTCCAAAATCCAAGCAAAAATGTTATTTTACAAAAAAAAAAAAAAAAAAAAAAAAATGAAGAAGGATGGGTTTGATGAGTGAGAGAGAGGACGGAGGTGAAGTAGATGAAGAACTACCTTCACTGGCAGAGGGGCTTGCAGGCATGATGGTGAGGCCGTGGGTCGGGGACTGGGATGTGATGAAATTGGGTGGGTTTAGCTGGGTTCATCGAAGATGGGTTTGAGCACGATGGAGGAGCTGAGGTGGTGCGATTAGATTGGCGATGGGTTTGAGCGGCGAGATTAGACCGGCGGGGCCGTGGGTCGGGGACTGGATCTGGGCTTCACCGGCGATAGCTCTCTCCATCCTTCAGCTTGGGCTTGGCGTGAGTGATGAGAGTGAGTAAGGAGAGTGGAAATGGTTTGAAGGTAAAATGAAAGTGTAAAATGATTTACGGGTGTAGGGTGGGTATTTTACGGTTAACGGAAATGATTTTCCATTTGACCAAACTTTTCATGCGCAACCAAACACACGGCAAAGTGTAAATTGTTTTTCCGAATTCATTTTCAGCCGAAACAAATGCAGCCTTAGTTCATTTCTTCTTAACTTTTTTTCTTTTGAATTTTTTTTATAATCTTTTTAACATTTAACATTAACTACCCTCTGCATGAATCATGAATATCAAACTTTTTAAAGTATTTATCGTAATCGATTGAAAATAGGAAAAGTTAAATGATGGGCCTTTCTTATACGATAGCTTTCTGTGATGAGATAGCATTTACTGGCAGCGGTCATCAATTTGTTGGAAGGAGCCTAGAATTTTTACACTACAACATTAAATTACATGCCTTTTTTTTTGCATGCATTGTCAAGCAAGCGTGACGTTAGCTCTCTCCACCCACCCAGCATGACTACTTTGCATGAAATTTAATATACCTTGACTTGTTCTTCAAATATACCATATTAAATAGGCGATTTGGTTTTTGAGTAGGAGAAAGTAGTGATACAACTTTTGTCACAAGTCAATACTATGAGGTGCTCAACTATAAATGATTGAAAAAATCAACAGAGTTTCAATTTGTGTCCTCTGCTTTTCCACATCTATAATGTTATCATTGATCAACTATGAAAGAATAGAACAGAGCAAAAAAAGTGGAACAGAAGTGAAAGCTAGAAAATGCGTTAAAACACAAGAGCTGTTTAGACCCCCAAATTAAATATTACGGCTCGATAGATTTTACTCTAACTTATACTAAGTGCGAAATAGAGTAAATGCGAGCAGATAAACAAATAAATTACTCTAACCCGTAATCAATATAACACAGCAGTAAACTGAAAGGTAAAAGAGTATGGAAGAAGAATGCAAACACAAGATAACACGCCGATGTATTATCGAAAAGGAAACCGAAGTACTTGGCGTAAAACCTCTTTGCCACCCTCCAAGCGGTAATCGATCTACTAGACAATCAATTGGGATACACGAGTAGCAAGAGACCCTCTAAGCCTAATCTACCCAATGCACCTAAGCCCTCCAAGCTCCTACTCCAACAAGATTTCTCGGAATCGTGTCTTATCTAGCTCTCCGGATCTTGCAATACGCCCGATTGCATCTACCAAAGCCTGGCTTCTTCCAATACTTCCCAGCAGCACCAAAACCTCACTTGACATTCAGAATGGGTGTGGTAAGTTTTTGGGCTATCAACCTCTTAAGTGTATGGAAATAGAGATGTAGGAGTTAAGGAAAATCCACAATGAATTGTGTAAAGAATTGTGGGTATAACAATCTCTAACTCTTCAGGTTTGTGGCTAGAGTTTTTTCTCAGAAGCACTCCTTAACATCTGTGGATAATGTGGGTATATATAGTGTGAGTACAGATAGTGTATATCAGAAATGACAGTTCAGCAAAACAGAATATTTCGTGGGTATCTCGTGGGAAAGCCTTACCCGCGAGACACTCGCGAAAACCAACTATTTCCATCATGTCCTGACTCTTCGCATTCCAATCATGTGCAGGGCACATGCATCACTTCGCGAGAAAGCTTACTCGCGAGCTACCTGCGAAAACAGCTTTAGTCTTCAATTGCCTTGAGTCTTCACACTCTCTCTTTCTCAAACAACCCTTACAATGAAATCTCACAAATAATACAGAGTACATAAGATTGAACATAATTACAATCAAATTTAGCACGGAATTAAAGCTAACATAAAATAGTTGTAAATTACAACTTTATAGGAAGATTTGAATTCGAAAGTGTAGGCTAGAAGCTGAATCATGTGGAAGTAGGCTAGAAGTTGAATAATTTATATCCTTGATGTTCTCATTAGTGTCATTGTTTCTATTTTCTTTTTAGTTCTCTTTATTCCTATTATTCTATTCCAATATTTCACTATCTATCTTGTCTGGGAGTGCTGTTGAAAAGTTCACTTTTAAACACAACTTTAATTTCCTGAGTCTTCTTATTTGAGCTATTGCATTTTCAACAAGCTATCTACTAAGTTTACTGTGTTCAAGTAAAGTTAATGAAATTCGAAATCTTTCCACATTAATAGACCCTTTTTTTTTTTTTTTTGAGAAAAGCATTAATAGACATTTCCTGTGTTTTTCTTGGTTAAAATTCTATTGTAGCGTTTAGAAGTTAATTAGAACCTATGATCACGTAGATAATATAGATCTAATTTGGAGTCCTTTTGAAAAAATATATAATCTTTTGGAATTATGATTCATCTTTTGTCATTTTTCTCTATCCTAGTAAGAAACAATGGAACCATGCTACTGCATCCATGTGGAATACTTTGTGGAAATGCAATTTTACAGAACATCCAAACATCTTCTTGAGATATGTACTAAAAAATATAAATTATTTTTCCCTTCTGCCTAGAATTTTTGCTTCTGGAAATGTTAGCTTAGCTTACAATGAATTATGTGCTGCAGATGATGTTAATTGCGGGAACAGACACAACAGCAACAACCATAGAATGGGCAATGTCACTTCTTCTTAATCATCCAGAAGTGTTGCAGAAGGTTAAAGCAGAGATTGATAACCAAGTTGGGGGTGAGCACTTGATAAATGACTTGGATCTTGCCAAACTTCCCTATCTTCGTTGTGTCATCAATGAAACACTTAGATTGTATCCTACATCACCACTTTTATTACCTCATTGTTCCTCAGCAGACTGCACTGTGGGGGGATTTCATATCCCACAAGGGACAATTTTGTTGGTGAATGCATGGTCCATGCATAGAGATCCCAAGTTTTGGGAGGAGCCTACTAAGTTCAAGCCAGAGAGATTTGAAGAAATCAATGGAGAAAGAGAAGGGTTCAAGTTCATTCCATTTGGCATAGGGAGGAGGGTATGCCCTGGTGCTGGCATGGCCATGAGGGTGATTTCATTAGCATTGGGTTCACTCATTCAATGCTTTGATTGGGAAATGGTTGGGAAGGAGATGGTGGACATGACCTCAGGTTTTGGATTTCTTATGGCAAAGACTCAGCCTTTAGAGGCTGTTTGTACTCCGTGCCCTTCCATGACTAACATCCTCTCTCAACTTTGATTAGATTTGTTATAAGATATGAGATTCATTAACAAAACCAATAGAGTATATTACCTCTGTTTTTATTAGTGCATAGACCAATAAAGTAAAATTACCTCTGTTCTTATAAGTGCATGGATAAGCTAATTTTTTTTAAATAATTAAAACTAAATTACTAATAAATAAAAGTATAAAAAATTATAAAATAAGTAAATAAATTTTAATGAAAAATTACTTTAAGTTTTAATTGTTTAGAGTTTAGAATTTATCATTGTTTATCTATTTTTATATTTTTAAAATTATCTTTATGTTTTGTGTTAGTTTCTTAATTTCATAATATGAGTTTGACTATTTCTGTTTGGGCTATGTTTAATCTATGCCCTAGCCAGCACAAAAAATAATAAAAATAATAATTCCTCAATACCGATTTATTCCTAGTGATAGTCTAATTAAAAAAAATCCACACACTCGCAAATTAAATACAATCACCAAAACCCAAAATCAAAACATACACAAAAGAGTTCAAAAATTGAGAATATAAAAAACAAATATAAAAACTTACATTAGAGAACCAAAAACTTGTATTGTGTGGGATTTAATTATAGGGATGGCTTATTGGTTAAGTGAGATTGTATTGAAAAGCCATATATGTGTGTGTATATATATATATATAGCCTTGTAGCTTAATATCTTAATAAAATATTAATTTAATAAGATGCAACTTGAGGCAAAAAAAAAATGTGACTTGTGTGAAGTTTAAATTTTAAAAATTTTAATAATAGATTTTGGTTTGAATAGGACTATTAAAAGCCTAAATTTGTCCTTATGCATAATGATAATGGGATTAGGTCTAACAATTTAGATGCATAATGATAATGGTATTAGGTCTAATAATTTAGTCCGAGAATGTTCCCAAAATCCCAAGCAAAAAAAGGCAATTGGCTATTTGGCGGAAGATAAAATATGTTTATATGGGGTACCACGTCAATTTTAGGACAATGACAAATCTGTTTTTGGCATTCATGGATAAGATCCTCACTACAGTATTTGGGTAAGGGTTATTGTCTTTTCTCCCTCTGTTTTTCTCTAGTCCATATTGCTCTGCTACGCCATGGAAAACTTTTACTTCTACCTTGCTTTGATCCTCTCCACTGTTTTCATTTTCAAACTTCTAAACCACCATAACAAAAATTTACCACCAAGTCCATTTTCTCTACCAATAATCGGCCACCTTCACCTCCTGAAACAGCCACTCCACCAAACACTAGAGACCATATCTTTGCAGTACGGTCCAATCCTATCTCTTAAGTTTGGTTCAAGGTCTATCCTAGTTGTATCTTCTCCTTCAGCTGTTGAGGAATGTTTCACCAAAAATGACATAACATTTGCAAATCGTCCCCAAACTATTGCTGGGGATCGTCTTACTTACAACTGTACTGCCCCAGTTTGGGCTCCATATGGTCACTTGTGGCGAAACCTCAGACGGGTTAGTACCCTTGAGATTTTCTCTCGTATCAGCCTTCAGAAATCTTCTATCATTAGAGAAGAAGAAGTGTACTCTCTTATTCGCCAAGTGTTTAAATTGTCAAATATAGAACCCCAAAAGGTGGACTTCAAGTATTTGTGCTCACTTTTGGTGTCTAATATAATGATGAGGATGGTTGCTGGAAAGCCTTGTGTTGGTGAGGAGTTTGCATGCATGGATGTGGGAAAGAAACTTCTCAAAGAATTCAAAGAGGTTTTCTCTTCAAACTTGGCAGTGAATATATGTGATTTCTTTCCAATTTTAAGGTGGGTTGGTTACAAAGGGTTGGAGAAGAATATGATAAGGCTGCAGAGGAAAAGAGATGAGGTATTAGGGCGTTTGTTTGAAGAGATAAAGCTGAACAATGATAACATTATAGATGTGGAAAAGATGAGGCCACTGATTGAAACTCTGTTTTCTCTACGGAAATCTGAACCTGAATTTTTTTCAGATGATGTCATCAAAAGCCTCACATTGGTAAGTTATTTTACATCTTTGTCACTATTGCTCAATGGTTATTTTGATTACTTTTTTGTTGTTATATTTTCATGATTATTTTGCGAAGTAACCATTTACCACTGTTGTAGTAATGCAGGATGCAGAGTAATCTTTAAGATTAATATTAATTTTGTAATGAACTAATGATCTATGATATCCCAAATGGATTGAAAATCATATAGGATTATAAGAGTGTGTTTTGCATGCATGTATTGAGTTTCACAACTATGTGTTTACAACATAGATGTTGGCCATATACACGATTACAAGGATTCTGATTATAATTTGACTAGTAAAAGCATATACCCTTCTTTCTTATGTGAACCTTGAATCATTCTTTGAATTTCTTGACACTGAGAATATGTTCATGCTGAACAATTGAGGAAGAACTAGGTGTGAAGACAGATGCTTTTGTGCCCCTGCCCCTTCCTCCTGTTTAGAAATTATACCTGAAATTCAAAATCAATGCACATTAATGGACATTTCCTGTGTTTTACTTGGTTAAAATTCTATTGTAGCGTTTAGAAGTTAATTAGAACCTATGATCACCTAGATAATATAAATCTAATTTGGAGTCCTTTTGCAAAAATCTATAATCCATTAGATATGTATCATCTTTTTGTTATTTCCTATCGTATTTCACTATCTTGTTAAGAAACAATCGAGCCATGATGCTAAATCCATGCGAAACACTATGTGCAATTTTACAGAACATCCAAACATCTTCTTGAGTTATGTACTAAAAAATATAAAGTCTTTTTCCTTTCTGCCTAGAATTTTTGTTTCCGGAAATGTTAACTTAGCTTACTAGAGAATTATGTGCTTCAGACGGTGTTTGTTGCGGGAACCGAAACAACAGCAATAACCATGGAATGGGCAATGTCACTTCTTCTGAATCATCCTAAAGTATTGCAAAAGGTTAAAGCAGAGATTGACAGCCAAGTTGGGTGTGAGCGCTTGATAAATGACTTGGATCTTGCTAAACTTCCCTATCTTCATTGTGTCATCAATGAAACACTTCGACTGTATCCTACAGTGCCACTTTCTTTACCTCATTGTTCCTCAGTAGACTGCATTGTGGGGGGATTTCATATCCCGCAAGGGACAATTTTGTTGGTGAATGCACGGTCCATGCATAGAGATCCCAAGCTTTGGGAGGAGCCTACTAAGTTCAAGCCAGAGAGATTTGAAGAAATCAATGGAGAAAGAGAAGGGTTCAAGTTCATTCCGTTTGGCATAGGGAGAAGGGCATGCCCTGGTGCTGGCATGGCCATGCGGGTTATGTCTTTAGCATTGGGTGCATTCATTCAGTGCTTTGATTGGGAAATGGTTGGGAAGAAGATGGTGGACATGACCTCAAGTTCCGAATTTCTCATGGCAAAGACTAAGCCTTTGGAGGCTGTTTGTACTCCATGCCCTTCCATGACTAACTTCCTCTCTCAACTTTGATTATATTTGTTAGAAGATATGAGACTGATTAACAAAACCAATATTTTATAATTACCTATGCTTTTATAAGTGCATAGATAAGTGCTTCTAATTGAGGAAAAGGTTTACAAAACCAACACATTTTTGTGAAGTTGTTGAGATGACTTCCATCAAATTTTTTCTTGTTAAAATTGGATAAAGTTTGGCTACAAATTTGATTGTTGCCTAAAATTATAATTTCCACTTAGAAAATTAACATAACTATATATTTTGAAAATCTAACTGTTTGATTATATGTTTTTATATTTTTAATATACATGTGAAATTTCGTGCCAATCAAATTTTATTTATTATTTGATCTATTGATTTGTTTTTGTGCATAATTTAATATTACAAAAACTTGAAATTTAAATATTTTATTGATAACATAGTTATTATTTTTTATCTTTTGAAAATTTTATAAATATGAAAGATTTAAGAAAAAAAAATGTATTTCTACAACGAATTTGTCAAAATTCACATTAAATAAAAAAATATTAAATAGAATTGTAGTATTAGATTATAAATAATCAAGTTTGTTACTAAATTTTATCTGTCGGATCTTAAATTACTCAGCTGTCAATTTTTTTTTATTAATTTAAACTTTTCCAACAGGAATTATGCTCATTTTATATCAAATAGCAATATTCCAATCCTTTCTCAGTTTTGTCTTGTTATAACATTTTGGGTAAGACCAACATTTTCTGTTGTCAATAATAGTTTGGTTTGACGAAAGTTGTGGATAAAATTTTGGATTTGATCCGGATCTAAAAATCTGGTGGCCCTCTACCACTTTTGTCAACAAAAAAAAAAGATCTGGTGGCCCTCTGGATCCTCACATAAATCTCTCTCGGGATGGCTTCCTATGCTTTACTTTTTATACGTTTTTTTTTTTTTTTGAAAGGTACTTTTTATACGTTTAGAAGCAACGACACCTTTCATTCATTATCCTACATATACAGATTAGCGTTTTACCCACGAATTCATGACGAAAGTACCATATAAAAATGGGCCTAGGAAATGACCATGATCAGGTTTTGGCAAAAAAAAAAAAAAAAAAAAAAAACAGAAGTGAATATAGTGCTACAACAATTTTTACAATTTTTGTCACAACTTACTAAGTTGTAAGTTACGAGAATAAAATAGCGGGTCTATATAGGTCTATGATTTCACCACTCATGAATCATCATGTGGCAAAGTTGTAGAATTAGTTGTGATACCAGAATTACTAAAAAAAAAAATCATTTCTAAACTTATATTTGTTAAATATTAAATTCAAAATCCATTATTGATCTTATTAAATTTTATGAATTTCATTATAAATCCAACTTATTTATATTTTAAAAACTCAAAATGATATTAGACATATTCAGATATTATTACCATGAATTAAGTTAAACGAATCACTGAGGAATGGATAACCTAAATTTAGGAAAATTATTGTGTACTTCTGGAGTATTATAAATGCGTACTCCCTCATCTCACATAAATAGTAGGTCCCACTAATTAAATTCATGATAGAGCCCACTATTCATGTAAAAGGGGAGAGTATACATTTATAATATTTCGGGAATACCTAATAATTTTCTCTAAATTTAAAATCATAAAAACTTATTAAACCAGTGAATGATGCCCTATATAGTAAGCATTTTTATTTGCATTGTAAAAGAAGTTTAGACCAAAAAAAAAATAATAATAATACAATATTAAACAAATTTTCTAATAAGTGAAACTCAAATGTTTTTTTTTTTTGATAAGTGAAACTCAAATGTTAATTAGGTCTAGTTAGTTTACTTTGGGAATATAAACCTTTGTTTTCTTGCAAATAAACTTAATAAATACTATATCTTAATAATTGATTAATTGCATAATCGAGCAGGACTCAGATCTCTGATGGTGTATTTGTTTGCCATCATATTTTTCCTTTAATTTTTTAGCTTATTAATTCATTTGCTTATATAAAACTTTTTAAAGTCTCAAATTTTTAAGGATATACTGTAACCAACTTTAGTAAATAAACAATCTACAATCAGCAAAAAGTTGCATCTATGCCCACACTAAACCTAAATCATTCCCATTTTATTTATCAAGGGCACAAACATGACATCATATGTTACAAATAATGCATATTCGTATCACAATCCGAGAAGATATCAATATTCAATACTAATCATTCATATTTAAAATTTTATAAATTCAAACTAACATGATTATTAAGAAGATAAGAAAAACAGATATTAGATGAGGAAGTCAACTATATATAGGACTTCTTTTCCACTTGTAATTTGTTTAGGTAAGAATAGTACTGCAACTTTATTAAAATAAAGAGAAATTTAATATTTTCTAAGCCATGGCGGACTCAATTATGATTTATGATTTGAATTTTCCTTTACTCAAAGTAACAAAAGTGTCTATGTGCTGGCCAGACCAATACAATTAGACAACCCAACCAAACACAGAGAGAAAATGCAAGATCCCTACTGGTTTAGCTTTACTCTGGTAATCATTGTCTCCATTTTTCTCAAGCTCTACATAAAAAACAAGAAAACAGCAACAACAATCAAGAAGAACCTACCTCCAAGCCCACCATCTCTCCCTTTTATTGGTCACCTTCATCTTTTCAAACAACCAATCCAGCGATCTCTACAAACTCTTTCACAAAACTACGGCAACATCTTACTCCTCCGATGTGGTTCACGTACAGTCCTCTTAGTCTCTTCCCCTTCAGCCGCCGAAGAATGTTTCACCACAAACGACGTCGTCTTCGCCAACCGGCCGCGCTTGCTTTCTAGCGATCACTTCAACTACAACTACTCCACAGTTGCTGTAGCTCCCTATGGTGATCTTTGGCGCAACCTTCGCCGTATCATGACGCTTGAGATACTCTCTTCCTCTCGTATCAACGCGTTTTCGAGTGTTAGACAAGAAGAGGTCAAGTTACTATATGAAAAACTCATGCAAAGTTGTGGTAAAGGCACGAGAAAGATTGATTTGAAGTCTAAGTTTGTGGAGCATTCTTTCAATGTCATGACAATGATGATAGCTGGGAAGAGGTATTTTGGAGAGGACGTGGAAGATGAAGAGGAAGCAAAGAGAATTCGTGGTGTTATTAGGGAATCGGTGGATTTATGTGGAGCAACAAATATGGGAGACTTTTTGCCATTTTTACAGTGGATGGATTTGCTGGGTGTGGAGAAGAAGATGGTGGGGTTGATGAAAAAGATGGATAGGTTTTTGCAGGAACTGGTTGATGAAAATGGTGGAGCTGGAAGCGAGGTACAGGTGAAGAAATTGATGATACATAACTTGTTGAAGTTGAGAGAAACAGAGCCGGAGTATTACACGGGCGAAATCACCAAGGGAATTATTATGGTAATTTACAAATCCTATTCCTCTTTAGTTTTTGAAGAATTTTATTGAAACAAATGATTGATCATATACAGCCCTGTTACACTGGCTTTGGTTCAAATGATTTCTCTGAAAAAATCACAAATTAATACCTTGCTCACTCAAACAGAGCATGATACCTACATTCTTTTGAAATGTCCACACGTTACAGTAAGTTTGTATGGTTAATGTGTTTTAGCCTATTAGGTAGTGTAATGCTTTTGATTGTTATGTGGTAAAGTGAAATCAATTGCAATTATTACCACTTGTTTGTTATGCGTTAAAGTGGAATCAATTGTATTCATTTTCCCCTCATTTTGTAACACTTTTGTGGCTAAACTTGTTAATAGTTTTGGCATTTTTATTTTTGAAAATACTACATATTTCTTTGGAGAAGGAAAAATTCTACGAAATGATGTATTATAATATAAATCATTCTATATAAATCATATAAATTGACGCGTTACAAACAATAAAAAAGTAATTCAAAAATAGTTTATTATATTTTTGGTGTGATATTAATTGTATGAAATGTCACCTTAGTGAAAACAATATTGATAGCAATTTTAGTATTTTAAATATATATATATATATATATATGGATTTTATTTATTATGTTGTTGATATACATACTAATTATCTCTACTACTACCTCAAATTGTAAGCTTTTGTGTAGCAAAATTGGTAGCAGTTACTAACTGGGGTCTTCAGGAATTCAACTCAATTTGTAATTTTGTATATCCATATAGGACCTGAGCAAACCTTTCTTACCCAGCTTACTTTTACAGGTGCTGCTAGTAGCAGGGATTGATACTTCATCAACTACCTTAGAATGGGCTATGTCACTGTTACTCAACCATCCAACTGCAATGGAAAGGGTCAGAGCTGAGATAGATGCTAATGTGGGACAAGGCCGCCTTTTGGATGAACAAGACTTGCCAAAGCTACATTATCTACAAAATGTAATTAGTGAGACACTCCGTTTGTATCCACCTGTTCCTCTTCTTGTGCCACGTGAAGCTTCTAAAGATTGTGTAGTAGGCAATTATGATGTGCCTCAAGGAGCAATGTTATTGGTCAATGCTTGGGCCATTCATAGAGATCCTAAGGTTTGGGTGAACCCAACAAAGTTTATGCCAGAGAGGTTTGAAGGGTGCGGTGGTGAGGGGTATAGGCTAATTCCATTTGGTGCTGGAAGGAGAGGATGTCCTGGGGTTGCATTAGCTAACCGGGTGATTGGATTGACATTGGGGACTTTGATTCAATCATTTGAGTGGGAAAGAATTGGTGAAGAGGAGGTTGACATGACTGAATATTTGGGTCTCACCATGCCCAAGGTCAAGCCTTTGGAGGCAATGTGCAAAGTAAGGGAACAAATGCCTCGGCATTCTCCAGTGGATACCATCATCTAAAAGTCCCCCAACTAAATCAACTGGACTCATGAAATCCTGTGATTAAGAATATTCACACAAAAAAAAAATCTGTGATCACAACTTAGATATAGTTGATTGTATGTGATGGTGGTGGAGAAAAAGTTGAGTCTATATAAAAGTTGTTAGGTTCTAATGAATTAGGAAATAATGTATTAGAACTTCATTTTGTAATGTTAGCAAACCATGATCAAAACGTTTTGGTCGTGTTTAGACTTGTTCAAAGTATGTGTTTTTATGTAAAGTTGAAATCGAGTTACTGCAAGATTTATTGTGTAAATCTGCCTGGCTCGATCAATCAAGAATTAGACTTGATCGATAGAAAGTCATGCAAATTATTTTTTCTGTAGAATTTCCAGCTCAACTTAAGTCCGTTTGACATATAGGGTTTTATGTTTTGCCCTAAGTATAAAAGGGAAAACCGAAGCCACGTTTTGAGGTGACTCTTTATACTGTGTGCATGAATCTTTTGTAAGATTTAGAGGTGTTTGCCTTTACACATACTTAGGGTTATCAAGAATCAAGACTATGTCAAGAACTTGGTGATTAATTCAGTTGCAGATTAAAGAGTTTAAAGATACACAAGCGGGAGTGCTTGTATTTGCTGGGAATTCAAGAAAGAAGTAGTCCGTGAACTCGGAGCTGTCACATGGTCATGGTAATAAGTTTCCTACTCGAGGTAGCAATAGGATGTTAGTGATCTAAGTCACTATTATGTAAACTTCAATTCTTTCATAGTGGATTCGGTTTACCTTAAGGATAGCTAGGTTAAATCCTCCTCAGGTTTTTTACCAGTTTAGTTTTCCTGAGTCATTATATCTTTGTATTCTTTACTTTCCGCACTTTACATTGATATGATATATTTGTGTTAACCTAGATTTGTTTAATTTGACTAAGTAATCACTTGGCTAATTAACTAGGTTAATCTGGTTGTATTTTAAGGAATCTAAAAACGTACAAAAGTAACAAGTAGTCACTCACACTTAGTTATTACAAAAATTGTGACACAAAAGTTCTGGTTCTAAAAAAAATTCCATATGAAATTCTCTCAATGCAAATACATCTTATCTGCATAAGAGCAACCACATCAATCTGTGTATTTTACACATTCATTTTTACACTAAAAACCTACTTTTTCTATTTTATACATCTATTTTTACAAAACACCCACATCAGTTCATCTATTTTATCACCTCTTTTATTTAAATAATCAATTTTCTCAATTTTTTTATTATTTCCTCAACTAACCCCTTATTATACTCGCGCTCTCTCTCTCTCTCTCTCTCTCTCTCAACCCATTTTTTCTGATTTGTTGCTCTCTGTCTATACACATCTCTCTACCCATAACCCATGTCTACACCCATTTCTGAATCAACTCTCCCTCTCGGTCTAATCCACACCAACTCGGTCACAAGCACCGATCCACAACTTCGATCAGGCAAGCATCGATCTCCCTAGCTCCAATCCACAAGTATTGATCTCCCTAGCTCTGATCCACAAGCACCGATCAGATCCGACCAGATCAAATTTGACCGAGATCTCCCTAGCTCCGATCCACAAGCACCGATCAGTTAGTGTATCTCCCTAGTTCCGATCAGGCTCCGGTCAGGCAAGACCCATACCCACGAGCTTCGATCAAGCGAGACCCACGAGCTCCGATCGTTCCAATCAAGCACCGATCATTCCGATAAGAACCAATCTTTCTTTGTTGTTTGTCCGTTTGGGTTTGTTTGTGTGTGGGTGTGTTTGTATATCTCTATGTTTTTTTTTCTTTTTTCTTTTTTTTTTTTTTTTTTTTTGAGCAAGTATATCTCTGTGTTGATTTTGGGTTAATTTTCTGTTGATTTTGGTTAATACTCTGTGCTAGGTTGCGGTGTTTGGTGGTGGCACTAAGTTTGGTGGTTGGGTGGTTATTCTGGCGTGCTGGGTTGTTGTAATGGTTAGGGAAGAGAAGTAGTTTGATAGAGGAGAGAGAAAATAAAATAAAAAATCGTTAACACGAGAACAATAACCGTGTATATATACATGGTTACTGTTCATTGACACAGCCGGGTGTATATTTTGCATAATTTTACACCCATTGATGTGGGTGTTTTTTTGGCCAAAATGTGTAAAAAGGGGTACTTTATTTATTTTGCAAGACTATCTATGGACTGATGTGGATGCTCTAAGTCCATTAATCAAAGACTAACACACTAATTTTTTAAACAAAAATTGAATTCCTTGTTGCCAATAATATTTGTATATCAAGAATTGCAGTCAATATTTTCATAGTACATGTAATTGTGAAATCATATTTTGGGGCTATGTAGAAGTTAGTCCATAAAGGACCTAACTAGGTTGGTGAGTTTTAGGTTGTCAAGACTTAAGAGTGGGCTAGAGTTTTCGATCTATTTAATTTATTGAGCCCATAATAGACCATCAATCTTATGAATGCACCATGAGCGTGTTCAGACTAAGGACTCATTTAGATTGAGGGGAAAGGAGATGGAGTGAAAACAAAGTAAAATTGGCTAAGAGCATCCACATCAGTATGTCGATAATCTTCTATAATACAAAAACTTCCTCATTTTACACATTTTGACCAAAAATCCTCCCACATCAAATCGTGTAATTAAAACTGTGTAAACTCTTCTAAAAATTTCCATAAGCTACAGTAACCGTGGATATATACACGGTTACTGTAGCTCGTGTATAGATTATTTTAATAATTTCTAATTTCACTCTTTTTTTTTTCTCTCTCTCCTCCATCTGCACAACCAACCCCTCATCATCTGCTTCTTCCTCCAATACACACTCCCACAGACAAAATCAAAAATCAACCACCACAAAATCAACAAGAAAATAACCCACAGACACTACAAAACCAAACACACCCACACACGGACACACCAATGGAGACAGAGGGAGTGGATCGGCGCTTGTGGCGAATCAGCGTGCTTGGATTGGAGTGCTTGGATCGGCGTTCTTCTCGTTGTGCTTAGATCGGAGTTCTTCTTACCGTGCTTGGATCGGAGTTTCAGATCGACGCCGTGCTTAGATTGGAGTTTCAGATGGAAATTTCAAATCGGCGATGGTTCGGAGCTGTGGATCGGAGCTCGTGGGAGTTGTGGATCGGAGCAGTGGTTCGGAGCTATGGATCGATGCGTGTGGGAGCTTGGATCGAAGCGTGGATCGGAGCTCGTGGGAGCTGTGGAGCTGTATGGACCGAGAGGGAGAGTTGATTCAGAAATACCAGAGATAGGTTATGGGTAGAGAGAGAGAGAGAGAGAGGGAGAGCAAAATCAGACAAAATGGGTTCAGAAAAAATGGGCTGAAAGCGAGAGAGAGAGAGAGAGAGAGAGCACGTGCATAGAATAAGGGGTTAGTTGAGAAAATAATAAAAAAAAATTGAGAAAATTGATTATTTAAATAAAAGAGGTGATAAAATAGATAAACTGGTGTGGCTGTTTTGTAAAAGTAAATGTGTAAAATAGAAAAAATAAGTTTTTAATGTAAAAATAGATGTATAAAATACACAAACTGATGTGAATGCTCTAAAAAAAGGATAATTTTGGGCAAATTCTACTCCCATCCCTCCCTGGCCCTCAATTCAAATGGATCATTAAGAGTTTCATTTCTTTCTTGCTTTAGAGGGATAGGTCCTATAACAATTTCGAAAACCTAAATCTAATAATTATTGTCTACCAATCATTACCCAATATGCACTCCAAATTTCCGCACTACATAACTTTTGTTTACTTTTCACTTAATTTTTTATTTTTAGTTCTTCTAACTCCAAGGACTAGCTTAATCAATGTACTTAAATGCAACCTGGGATGTGTGAGTCATTCAACTCAGATTTTGCTTATAGTGACTCATTATCTATTATTGCCACCTACACTCCATCTACTACAAGGTTTGGAGTTTCCAAACTTAAAAACTTTTGTTTCTTTTTAATTCTGAACACGTGTGGAGGTCTGAAACAACTGGTTATTACTTTTTTTTCTTATTTAATTCTTTCCTGTGACATCTACTTTTACAATGAATTCTTCTAAGTGATGGACCAGACTAACAGTAATGTGCTGCCTGAAGCATGAGCATGATAGTGAGGAACGTTCTGGTGGAAATGGGCCCGAAGCCCATTCAACCACACAACTATTAACTACACTTGTACTGTAATTAATGGGAGGGGGAAATGAAGAACGAATGCCGTCCACATCTTATCAGTAATTTGTATTATTTTAAATCTTAAAGTAGGTTTTGTTCATGTTGTTTTCGTTGGGTTAAAAATGCCATCCACATTTTCAATTTTCCCTAGAAAAATCACTGCACATTTTACTTTTTAATTTTTTTTTACCTATTTTAATTTTGATGACCTTAAATTCTTACATTATGTTTGGAACGAACGGAGAAAAGAGAAGGGTAAAGACAAAGGTATTTAAATATACTAAAACAAAATACTAATGTATACTTATGACTCTTAAAATTTGTGATTGTTTTTATAAATTTATATTTAGAGTCTGTTTAAGAATAACTTATTTAATTAAAATTGAAAACTTTTTATTGAAAGTACGGTAGATAAAGCTTAAATGTAGTTAAAATAGTTCAGTGGAACTTATGAATAGTATCAAAAAATATAATAAGACCCATAAATAATAACAAAAATAAACTAAAAATTAAAAAAAGCTAGCTTTTTAAGTCAATGCCAAATATACGCTTAAAATATTATAAACTTAAACAAACATGATTATTAAGAAGAAAAGAAAAACAAATAATGGTGAGAAAGTCAAATACAAGACTTCTTTTTCCGCTTTAATTTGTTTCAGAAGAGACTCAACTTGTTGCAAATAGTTTTTAGTTTGTAATTAAAAATATTTATTGAAAGATATCTACAATTTTTAAATAATTTTTATGTAAAGTTTCTCATCTTATTTCTTATATAAGAAAATCTGTTGCTTGATTCCTTAACTGTTAATTAAGCTTCACTTAAAAAAAAAATTCATATGAAATTTAGACCACCCCCACGGCCCCACCAATTACCTAACACCTACTGTTTCCTTTTGGTCTGTCAACCTACCACCATTTACTCTTGACTCACTCCCAGCTCCCACGTCTCACCGACTCTCATTTATTGATCACATCCATCAGAGATTCAAAATACTATCCTCTCATTCCAAATCCAAATCGCTTTTCCTGTCTTTTAAATCCTCACAGAATATATATGGCTCTCTCTCTCTCTCTCTCTCTCTCTGCAACGCATAGTTCTTCCCCAATATCTACTTTTTCATCTTTTTGTTAGTTTTTCTTTTGATTGTTACCCTTAAATTTAAGTTTTTTTCAGTACCCACTTCACCCACAAATGAAATTTTCTCCAGTTCTCATTTCCTCACAGAACTAAGATTGTTGTGCTATTAATCAAAGACTGAATAATATGAGAGAGACTGAGAATTGGTGTCGTTTCAATCAAAATTGCTGCCCTTTTGGTGTTTTAAGCGAACCACTCCATAACCAGTTGAACCGTTCTGGTTCTCGGTTTTTGTGGTTGAACCATCCGGTTCCAGTTAAACTAACTAAATTAGTATCCGGTTCCTAATTGAACCGATTCAACCTATCAGTCCCATTCGGTTTTTAAAACCATCTTACAACTAATTTAGTTGTTGCAGACAAATACAAAAGTTCAATACCACATCTATCTTACCAGTATCTTACCAGCCAAACTATGATTAACTACTTATTATTTTCACCGACAAATCTTTCTCCCCATTCTCGCACGCAAATAATTTTTGAATACAAGTAGACAACCTAACTAAACATGTGAACAGAGAGAAAATGGGAGAAGATCCCTACTGGTTTAGCTTTGCTCTGATAATTATTTTCTCCATCCTTCTCAAGCTCCTCATAAAAAACAAGAAATCAGCAACTATAATCAAGAAAAACCTGCCTCCAAGCCCACCATCACTACCCTTTACTGGTCACCTTCATCTTTTCAAACAACCAATCCAGCGATCTCTACAAACTCTTTCACAAAACTACGGCAACATCTTACTCCTCCGATGCGGTTCCCGTACAGTCCTCTTAGTCTCTTCCCCTTCTGGCGCCGGAGACTGCTTCACCACGAACGACGTCGTCTTCGCCAACCGGCCGCGCTTGCTTGCTAGCGATCACTTCAACTACAACAACTCCACAGTTGCTGTAACTCCCTATGGTGATCTTTGGCGCAACCTTCGCCGTATCATGACACTTGAGATACTCTCTTCCTCTCGTATCAACGCGTTTTCTAGTGTTAGACAAGAAGAGGTCAAGTTACTACGTGAAAAACTCATCCAAAGTTGTGGTAAAGGTATGATAAAGATTGATTTGAAGTCTAAGTTTGTGGAGCATTCTTTTAATGTCATGACAATGATGATAGCTGGGAAGAGGTATTTTGAAGAGGACGTGGAAGATGAAGAGGAAGCGAAGAGAATTCGTGGTGTTATTAGGGAATCAGTGGATTTATGTGGAGCACCAAATATGGGAGATTTTTTGCCATTTTTGCAGTGGATGGATTTGCTGGGTGTGGAGAAGAAGATGGTGGGGTTGATGAAAAAGATGGATAGGTTTTTGCAGGAACTGGTTGATGAAAATGGTGGAGCTGGAAGCGAGGTACAGGTGAAGAAATTGATGATACATAACTTGTTGAAGTTGAGAGAAACAGAGCCGGAGTATTACACCGACGAAATTATCAAGGGAATTATTATGGTAATTAACAAATCCTATTCTTATTTGGTTTTTGAAGAGCTTTTTTGAAACAAATGATTGGTCATACACAGCCTCTTGGCTTTGGTTCAGATGATTTCTCTGAAAAAATCACAAATTAATACCTTCTTACTCAAACAGAGTATGATATCTACATTTTTTGAAATGTCCACGCGTTAGTGTGTCTGGTGACTGTGGTCAATTTGTATTAGTAGTGTACAATAATGAGTGCTCTTGTTTATTATTTGTTAAGTGAAATGAACCGCATTCATTGTCATGACACTTTTGTGGTTAAACTCAGTAGTAGTTTTAGTATTTTTCTTTTTTAAAATACTACAAATTTCTTTTGGGAAGGGAAAATAATATAAAATGATGTGTTGTACCATATATTATTCTATATAAATCTTATGTTACAAATTATGAAAAAGTAATTCAAATACTTGTTTATTATAATATTGAATTGATATTTTACAATAAAATTGATATAAATTTTAGTATTTTTTAAAAAATATATGAATTTTGTTTATTATGTAATTGATACACACTAATTACTTCTGCTACTACCTCAAATTGTAAGCTTTTGTGTGGCAAAATTGGTAGCAGTTACTAACTAGGGTCTTTAGGACTTCAACTCCTTTGTAATTTTGTATGTCTAGAGATGGTAGGACCTGTTCGAGCATACCTCTTTTTACCTAGTTGACATTTGCATATTTATTTTTGTAGGTGCTGCTAGTAGCAGGGACTGATACTTCATCAACTACCTTAGAATGGGCTATGTCACTATTGCTCAACCATCCAACTGCAATGGAAAGGGTCAAAGCTGAGATAGATGCTAATGTGGGACAAGGACGCCTTTTGGATGAACAAGACTTGCCAAAGCTACATTATCTACAAAATGTAATTAGTGAGACACTTCGTTTGTACCCACCTGTTCCTCTTCTTGTGCCACATGAAGCATCAGAAGATTGTGTTGTAGGCAATTTTGATGTGCCTCAAGGGGCAATGTTATTGGTGAAAGCTTGGGCCATTCATAGAGACCCGGAGGTTTGGGTGAATCCAACAAAGTTTATGCCAGAAAGGTTTGAAGGGTGGAATAGTGATGAGGGGTATAGGCTAATTCCATTTGGTGCTGGAAGGAGAGGATGTCCTGGGGCTGCATTGGCCAACCGAGTGATTGGATTGGCATTAGGGACTTTGATTCAATCATTTGAGTGGGAAAGGATTGGGGAAGAGGAGGTCGACATGACTGAATATTTGGGCCTCACCATGCCCAAGGTCAAGCCTTTGGAGGCAATGTGCAAAGTAAGGGAACCAATGCCTCAGCATTCTCCAGTGGATGTCATTATCTAAAAGTCCCCCCAACTAAGTCAATTGGACTCGTGAAATCCTATGATTAAGAATATCCACACCAAAAAAAAAAAAAAATGACTACAACTTAGATGTAGTTGATTGTATGTGGTGGTGGTAATCAAAAAAAGGTTATGAGTCTAGGTAAAAGTGATAAGTAGTCACTTACATTTAGTTGTTGCAAAAATTGTGGAACAAAATTTGTGGTTCTAAAAAAATTCTATACAAAACTCTCTCTCTCTCTCAACGCAAATACTAGCTTTTTATCTGCGAAGTCCATTAATCAAAGACCGAACACACTAGTTTTTAAAACAAAAAGTGAATTCCATGTTGCCAAAAGTATCTGTATAGCAAGAATTGTGGTCTTTGTAGTTCATAGCAATATATTCATCTAGTACATGTAATTGCCAAAACATATTCGGCCGAGGAAGTTTTGAGTTTAAAATGGTTGTGTCCTGGGACTCTAGGCTATGTAGAAGTTTGTCCATAAACAAACCTAACTAGGACGGTGAGTTTTAGGTTGTCAAGAGTGGGCTGGAGTTTTTGGTCTACTTGATGTATTGAGCCCATATATAATAGACTGTTAGTCTTATGAATGCACTATTAGCGTGTTCAAAGACTTGGTAGCATAAAGTGTAATTTTAAGGAGTGGGTTTAGTGGCTCTTAAAACCTCATAAATTATGATATCAATGAAATTTTGGGTTCAAAATTTCTTGCTAGTATCTTCAAGTCACCCACTAGGGATTCATCCCTGTAATAACCTAGTGTATGTAGGACAGTGCACATATCTAAGAGCATCTCCAATGGTCTATGTAAAGGCAAAATATTTTCTATAATAGAGAATAAGACCAAAAAAAAGTCACTCCAATGGATTCTCTATACCCAAAAAAAAATTTTGGCTCATGAATAGTAGCTCATCAAGTCTGATGGGCTACTATTCATTCTTCAAATGTTTTTTTTTATGATAATAATTAGGTGTTGAATAAAAAAATGTTGAAAGATGTGTAGTTGTTAAAAAATAAATAAATAATAAATGAAGAAATAATATTTAAATGAGATAGAGAATGTGATAAAGAATCTGTTAGAAAATATATTTGAAAAAGTGGATAGATAAAGGTAAAAGTCACAGTTCATTCTCCAAACAGTACAAAAATTTGATGAATTTGTTAGAGATGCTCTAAGAAAATAGTCAAATACTCGAAAATGTTTGAATGCCCTTGTTTGTAAAAAATATATATATATATATATGTGTGTGTGTGTATGTATTTAACTTTTCTCTCTCTCTCTCTCCAAACAAAGGCCAAAGTATTCATAAATAGCTCCATTCATTTATTACCCCACTCATGCAGATAAATGATGTTGACTAAATCGAAACAAGAAATATATATTATCATAAATAACTATATTTTTAAAATGATATAAATTAAGAATAATGTAGACTTGTCCGCTCTATGCAAACCATCTAAGACCAATGAACTCTATCTAGAAATGAGAAACTCTATAATAAGTAACTTCTCAGTCTTCAGAAAGAATAGAGTAATAGTACTAGTACTAGCACTAATGGAAGGAGCTCCCTGGTTTCATTTTGCCCTTTTATTCGTCTTCTTACTTGTAGTATCAAAGTTTGCCTTCAAAAGACATGCAAACCCAAGAAATCTCCCTCCAAGCCCACCTGGTCTACCTATTATAGGTCATCTCCATCTGCTTAAAGAACCCCTTCATCGTACTCTACATGAACTCTCTGAGAAATATGGCTATACGGTCCCGTGGTGCCCAGGCCCATTTGGGCCTTAAGTTCTAATACAGCAATGCGGCCCATGACCCCAATCTTTTTCTACCCAAGATCTTAGTCTAAGCTCACACGGACTGCAGACCCAGGTTTCATCACTTGATCCTTGCTTGGGGGACCACTACCGAACAATAAAGGAAGAATAACGCCTAAACGTACTATCATTAGCATATCCAGCAGTGCCCAAAAGCACCACTGCCGGGCATGCCTGTCGGAGTAGGAATCAAGTTCCAAGGCCACTTTCACCTCATCCCATTCCCACCTAACCATCCACTTATGGCTGATGATATTGGACCTCCCATTACACTAACCAGGGAGGTAATCATAGTCTCTCCACTAATTTAGAGCTATAAATATGAGAGGTTGGAGGAAGAAGATGGTTGTTGAAAAGTTCTCGACGAAATAGAGAGTAGAGAGAAAAGAGTAAGTTGTGAGCAAGAGAGCTACATTAAGTCTCCAGGCCATGAACAACCTAAAGTAGGAAATCCAAGACCCACTTTACAAGTAAGTTGTGAGCCCAAGTGAGGTCAGGCCCAACAGCCTCATTTAGGCGCGCACAATGGCCATATCTTATTTCTCCGATGTGGGTTGCGTAAAGTCCTTGTAATCTCATCACCTTCAGCCATAGAAGAATGCTTCACAAAGAAAGACATCATCTTTGCAAACCACCCTCGAATGCTAGCCAAGAAACACCTTAATTACAACTACAAAACAATAGGGTTCTCCTCCTATGGTGACCACTGGCGAAACCTCAGGCGCCTCACAACCCTAGAGCTCTTCTCTACTAGCCTTCTCGCCATGTTTACTGGCGTTCGCCAAGACGAGGTTAGACTATTGGTGAAGCAATTGTTTCAAGACTCCTCTAGAGAGAAACTAACAAAGGTTGAGCTGAGACCAAAGCTTTTGGATCTTAGTTTCAATATCATGCTGAGGACACTAGCTGGGAAGCGATATTATGGGAAGGAACTTGTGACTTAGACTTATCTTTTGACAATATAAATTGCTTAGCTTTTGTCTTTTAATTCTTATTGTGTAAATGTATGTAAATATAAAAATATGGGACAAAATTGCTAAATGCCCTTTTTGGCCAAACTAAGCAGCATTTTGCCATATTTTTCAAACTAATTTGGGAAATACCCCTCTTTTGAAAATCAATTTTCTCAAAATCGAGTTAGGCCCTATAGCGGCGTTTTTAAGGAGTCTATAGTAACGTTTTCATGACCTATAGTGGCGTTTTGTAACTCGATTTATATGAAATCGAGTTATAGGTAAAAAAAAATTAAAAAAATTGCCTATAACTCAATTTAATGGAAGCCGAGTTACAAAACGCCTATAACTCGATTTAATGGAAGTCGAGTTATAAAACGTCACTATAGGTCCTGAAAATGTCACTATAGGTCCTTAAAAACACCGCTATAGGGCTCCAGAATTTTTTTTTTTTTTATAATTCGATTTTTAGAAAATCAAGTTTCAAAAGAGAAGTATTTCCCTAATTAGTTTGAAAAATAGGGCAAAACGCTACTTAGTTTTCCCAAAAAGGGCATTTAGCAATTTTGTCCTAAAAATATGTAATTGTGTTGAAATTGATGATCAGTTCTTGTCTCTTAGTGTGGGGTGAATAGGGTCATGGCATTGAATTGGGGTAGTGGTCTGTGGTCCCTTAAAAGTAAGTGAATACACATTAAACAAGACAAAAAAAAAATGTTAAGCAATTTTGCAGTGGGTTGAGCCGAATGGATGATGCATATTTTGTCTTTACATTGTGCAAAGCAAATTAAACTATGGGATGTGTGCTATATTGTGTAATTTATGCTTCTTTATGGATCACCCTGAAAAATATTTCTAGAACTGCCACTGTTTACCGAAATATCTTGAAACATCTGAAAAATACTGGAATGACCCGAAATTTTTTCCAAAGTAGAATAGGGTAGGTTACTGTTCCGGTTTGTTTACCGGCACGGTATTTTACGGAATGGAATTAATAATATTAAATCAAACCTAATTACCTAAAAGCTAAAAAGAAATAAGATTGTGTAATTTATACTTCCTAAAAAACACCCTGAACAAATTTCCTGGAGCTGCCATTGGAAGGAAGTGGTGGACCAAGAAGCCAAGCAATTTCAGATCATCGTGAGGGAGGTGACAGAGCTTCTAGGGAGTTCAAATTTAAATGATTTATTGCCAGTGCTACAATGGGTGGATTTTCAAGGGTTGGAGAAGAGGATGGTGATTTTAAAGAAGAAAATGGATGGGTTCTTCCAAAATCTCGTTGATGAGCACAAGCGAATGAGAGCCAATGCTTCTAGTCAAAGTGTTAATGAAGTGACAAAGATGACATTAATTGATGTAATGTTATCACTGCAAGAGAGAACCAGAATTCTATACCGACGAAATCATCAAAAGTGTTATTCTGGTAAGTATACGTCTTTATCAGTTAAACCTAAAAAAGTGAGACATTATGCTGTTAGGGTCATTTTTTTCCAACAGATTATGAATTATTGGTTGCTCCTTTTTGATATCATTGTCCTGCTATAGTGTTGATCTAATCTTGAGCCCGATGAATAAGATTATCTAGATCTTCTACCATTAAAAAGCCAAAAAAAAAAAAAAAAAAAAAAAAAGTCTTGATAAAGTTCTCTTGGTCATTAGTCTTGATAAAGTTGTCCATTAAAAAAAGCACAAGTTTTTTTTTTTTTTTTTTTTTTTGTGGAGATAAAGCACAAGTTAATTATAAATGGAAAATACTAGAGCAACAAATTATTTTATAAACTACTAATATATATGATAAATAGTTATTAGTAAGTAAAAATGTGATATTAGTAATGAGTTTAGATAAGAACTAGTAAAAATATATCATATTAATAATTTGTAAAAATATTGTAATATAGTTTATAATATGGTGAGTAATTATTAGTAAGTAAAAATGTGATATTAATGATTAGATAAGAACTAGTAAAAATATGTCATATTAATAATTTGTAAAAATATTGTAATATAGTTTATATTAGCCTAAATAAATTGACAATTAGCCCTTTTACCGTGCACATTTACCAATGGAGTGCATAAGGCAATATATCATTTATTATTATTATTATTATTATTGCTTTTAGATTTAGTGATTGGTACTTATTGTTGGAGTTGGACTCTCTTTTTGCGTGGAATTAATTAATAACTTGTTCTATTGATCAATTAATCTGCTGCCTTAAGGATTTTTGGCTTAGGATTTAAATAAGATTGAATAATACTAGAGATACAAACTATTTCACAAAAATTTTTACAAATTATTGAAGTGGTAAGTGATTATTGGTAAATGAAAATGTGATATTAATGATAAGTTTAAATGAAAACCGATAAGAAGTCACATCAACATTTTATAAAAATATTATAAAATATTCCAATTCTTAGTTTTGTCTTGTTATTACATATAACATTTTGGATAAGACTAACATTTTCTATTGTCAATAATAGTTGGATTTGACAAAAGTTGTGGATAAAATTTTGGATTTGATCCGGATCTAGATCTGGTGGCTCTTTAGATCTTCACTAAAATCTCTCTCGGGATGGCTTCTTAGAGCATTCATAGCAATGGAACTAAAAATATAGCTATTTGCACCACAAAAAGTTACTTTATCTATTTTACCTACTCATATGCTACAGCAGTGGATCTATTTTAATTTTCAACATAATAAAATAATATAAACATCATAATAAAATAATATATCTACCACAATAAAATAATATATCTACTACAATAAAATAATATATCTACACAAACTTTCCAAATTTTCTTAGAGTTTCTTGGTAGCCAAACATAGCAACCCACACCCAACATAGCACAAACATCCACCACCAGTCCACAGCAGAAAAAAAATTAAAAAAAAAATTTTTTAAAAAAACTAAATCTTTAATCCAAACCAAACAAAATCACCAACTGGAGACAAACCCAGCACAAATCGAAGACAAACCCACGCGTCGATGTTGCCCACGCTGTCAACATCCTTGCCGATGCATTGGTTTCCGATTACGCTACATCTCTCTCTTGGCTTCGATCTCATTGCTCTACCCGTGGGTCTGAGGTGAATGGCGGTGTGGGTCTAAGGCTGATTGGCAGAGAGGTGAATGTTTGAGAGAGTGAGCCTAAAGAGAGAGTTTTGAGAGATGAGAGCTTGAACTTGAACTTCATATGAGATAAGTGTGACACTGAGAGAGAGAGAGCACAGTGAGAATAAGAGAAAGTAAAAAAATGAACCAAGCTATATTATTTTAATCCGGGCTGAATAATTTTTTTTTTTTTTTTAGCTCTCAACTACAGTGCACTTCTATAGATAGATGTGCACTGTAGCAATAAAGCTAAAAAAAATAACTTTAGCTCCACTACTGTATGCTTATTTTTGTGTTTTGATGGAGCTAAAATAGTTATATAGCTATTTAGCTCCACTGCTGCAAGTGCTCTAAATGCTTTACTTTTTATATGTTTAGAAGCACCGACAACTTTCATTCATTATCCTATATATACAGATTAGCTTATTATCCACGAGTTCATGATCAGGTTTTGGGGAAAAAATCATTTCTAAACTTATATTTGTTAAATTTTAAAGTCAAAATCCATTATTAATTATGAATTTTATTATAAATCCATCTTATTTATATTTTAAAAAATCCATAATTTTAAAAACCGGTACAATGAAAGAACCAGAAAAGGGACTGATTACCTGTTTTCTGGTCGAACTGGTGACGTTATAAATAATTTAATTAATCATTATAAAATTAATAATTATAAAAATTAATAAATAAATAATTTTATAACGGATCATTTTAACTAAAAAATTAAATAATAGTAAAACATTGAACTTTAGCTTACCACAATTCAACCAAAACAAAAACAAAAAAACATATACAAGCACCCACAACCCACAAGCCCACTATATAATATTTTAATTATTTTTAAACCTTTCAAATAACAAAAAAATAAGTGTACCAACGGGTAGTAATATCATTGCCCACTTGATGTTTTTTTTTTTTTCTCTCCACACATTCTACTAAGTGCACCAATGGGTAGCAATACCATTACCCACTTGATATGTTTTTCTCTTCACACATTCTACACGTTAACATCCCAACTACAACACATTTTGAAATCCATTCATCCACAAAACTGGCTCAATAATAGTTCTATACATGATTTTAAAAACCAGCACAATGAAAGAACTAGAAAAATGACTGATTATCGATTTTTTGGTCGGACTAGGGTTCAACCAATGGTGAAATTGATGACATCATAAATAATTTAATTAATAATTATAAAAATAAATAAATAAATAATTTTATAACTAGTCATTTTAACTAAAAAATTAAATAATAGTAAAACATTAAACTTTAGCTTACCACAATTCAACCAAAACAAAAACAAACAAAAAAACATATACAAGCACCCACAACCCACAAGCCCACTATATAATATTTTAATTATTTGTAACCTTTCAAATAACAAAAAATAAGTTTACCAATGGGTAGTAATATCATTGCCCACTTGATATTTTTTTTCCCTCCACACACTCTACACGTTAACATCCCAACTACCACACCTTTTGAAATTCATTCATCCATACAATTGGTTCAATAATAGTTATGTACATGGTTTTAAAAATTGGTACGGTGAAAGAACTAGAAAAAAAATTGATTACCAGTTTTCTGATCGAACCGGTAATATCATAAATAATTTAATTAATAATTATAAAAATAAATAAATAAATAATTTTATAACTGGTCATTTTAACTAAAAAATTAAATAATAGTAAAACATTAAACTTTAGCTTACCACAATTCAACCAACACAAAAGCAGAAAAACATAAACAAACACCCACAACCCACAATCCCACTATATAATATTTTAATTATTTTTAACCTTTCAAATAACAAAAAATAGATGTACCAATGGGTAATAATATCATTGGCCACTTGATATTTTTTTTCCTCTACACATTCTTCACGTTAATATCCCAACTACCACACATTTTGAAATTCATTCATCCACACAATTGGTTCATTAATAGTTTTGTACATATCCCACCTCACTTTTTGCTTTTCATATCTCTCTCGAACTCTCTCAAACTCTCAAATATGTTCATGTGCAAGACGTAAGAGCAGCAAAAAAAAAAGCCTTAAACTGAAGCAGACGGATCATTACAAATTTGCTTATCGTTGGGCTTCTTTGGTTCTTCCTCAACACGGATATAGTAAATATGATTTTTTTTTTTTTTTCTTTTGAGCAAAAGGTAAGTAAAGTAAATCTAATATTTTTGGGTCATTGTTGGAGTCTTAGGCTTCACTACTTCATACTTGAGAGAGCATTTTCAAAATCAAAATTTCTCTTCTTAAATTTAAACCAAGATCCCTCTTTTTATTATTATTATTTTTTTTTAAGGTTAAAAAACACAACAGCTGAAGTATTTATGAAGAAATGCCAAAACTGGTTTAACCGCACCTGTCGGTTGAACCGGCGGTTTTTGCTGTTTGCATAGTTTTTCTTTTATTTTCGGTTTTAACTAATAACCGAACTGATTAAGGGCCAGTTTCTGGTTGAACTGATAGGTCCGGTCTTGTTTTTAAAACCATGAAAAAAAACTTAAAATGACATTAGACATATTCATTTATTATTACCAAGAAATAAGTTAAACGAATCACTAAGGACAGGATAACCTAAATTTAAAATCATAAAAACTTATTAAACCAATATAAATGATACCCTATATGGTAAGCTTTTTTTTTTTTTTTTTTTTTTTGCTTTGTAAGAGAAGTTTAGATAAAGATAAAAATATAGTCTAATATTAAACAAATTTGCTAATAAGTGAAACTCAAATTTCAAGTCTAGTTAGTTTACTTTTGGATTATAAACCTTTGTTTTCTTGCAAATAAAATTAATAAGTACAATATCTTAATAATTGATTAATTGCATAATCGAGTAGGTCTTAGATCTCTGATGGTGTATTTGTTTGCCATCATCTTTTTCCTTTAAAGGGCGCAAACATGACATCATATGTTACAAATAATGCCTATTAGTATCACAATCCGAGAAGATATCAATACCAATCATTCATATTTAAAATGTTATAAAATCAAACAAACATGATTATTAAGAAGATAAGAAAAACAGATACTAGATGAGGAAGTCAACCATATGTAGGACTTCTTTTCCATTTGTAATTTGTTTAGGAAAGAATAGTACTGCAGCTTTATTAAAATAAAGAGAAATTTAATATTTTCTAAGCCATAGCGGACTCTATTATGATTTGAATTTTCCTTTATTCAAAGTAACAGAAGTGTCTATGTTCTGGCCAGGCCAATACAAACAGAGAGAGAAAATGGAAGATCCCTACTGGTTTAGCTTTGCTCTGATAATTCTTGTCTCCATTTTTCTCAAGCTCTTCATAAAAAACAAGAAATCAGCATCAACAATCAAGAAGAACCTACCTCCAAGCCCACCGTCTCTCCCTTTTATTGGTCACCTTCATCTTTTCAAACAACCAATCCAGCGATCTCTACAAACTCTTTCACAAAACTACGGCAACATCTTACTCCTCCGATGTGGTTCCCGTACAGTCCTCCTAGTCTCTTCCCCTTCAGCCGCCGAAGACTGCTTCACCACAAACGACGTTGTCTTCGCCAACCGTCCGCGCTCGCTTGCCAACGATCACTTCAGCTACAACTACTCCATAGTATCTGTAGCTCCCTATGGTGATCTTTGGCGCAACCTTCGCCGCATCATGACGCTTGAGATACTCTCTTCCTCTCGTATCAACGCGTTTTCGAGTGTTAGACAAGAAGAGATCAAGTTACTACGTGAAAAACTCATGCAAAGTTCTGGTAAAGGCACGAGAAAGATTGATTTGAAGTCTAAGTTTGTGGAGCATTCTTTTAATGTCATGACAATGATGATAGCTGGGAAGAGGTATTTTGGAGAGGATGTGGAAGATGAAGAGGAAGCAAAGAGAATTCGTGGTGTAATTAGTGAATTGGTGGATTTGTGTGAAGCAGCAAATCTGGGAGATTTTTTACCATTTTTGCAGTGGATGGATTTGCTGGGTGTGGAGAAGAAGATGGTGGGGTTGATGAAAAAGATGGATAGGTTTTTGCAGGAACTGGTTGACGAAAATCATGGAGCTGGAAGCGAGGCAGAGGTGAAGAAATTGATAATACATAACTTGTTGAAGTTGAGAGAAACAGAGCCAGAGTTTTACACGGACGAAATCATCAAGGGAATTATTATGGTAATTTACAAATCCTATTCTTCTTTGGTTTTTGAAGAATTTTATTGAAACAAATGGTTGGTCATATACAGCCCTGTTGCACTGGCTTTGGTTCAAATGATTTCACTGAAAAAATCACAAATTAATACCTTGCTTACTCAAACAGAGCACGATATCTATATTTCTTTTGAAATGTCCACACGTTACTGTAAGTTTGTATGCTTAATGCGTATTAGGTAGTAAAATGCTATTGTTTGTTATGTGGTAAAGTGAAATCAATTGCAATTCTTGTTTGTTATACGTTAACGGGAGTTATATTCCTTTTATCATATTTTATGTTGCACTTTATGTTTCACTAATCACAATTTGTTATTGTGGGGGAAAAAGGGCCTAGCCCAACCTTATGGGCTAAAGGCCCATAAGAGGGCTATTTTGCGACCGAGAAGAAGAAAA
Source organism: Quercus ilex subsp. ballota (assembly GCA_032727855.1). Taxonomy (NCBI): domain Eukaryota; kingdom Viridiplantae; phylum Streptophyta; class Magnoliopsida; order Fagales; family Fagaceae; genus Quercus; species Quercus ilex. The sequence continues at coordinate 3,966,242 of CM064909.1, forward strand.
TGGAAAAGGCAAGGCTCGGCTGGAAGTGGGACCCTCAAAAGGAAGAATTATCACGTTCCGAGGAGGATGTCTCCTGTCCGAGGAGGTTGTAATCCTCGGACGCGATATCATAGATCAATTGAATGTGTGAAAGGCCAGAATGACCTTCCGAGGACTCCACCTGATCAAGATAAGCTCTAAGTATGCTATGGAACGATAAGGAATGAGAAATATCTAAGGGCAAAGCTGCTACCACCGTATTTAATGCACTGCAGCAACTTTTCTGACTGCATTTATGTGGAGAAGACCCCTGAACAGTGCATCCTAACCTACCGCCACTTACACAGAGCCAAAAGAAGATGTCTGACGCGACATGTACTTCAGCAAACTCATGGATGAGGAACACGTGGACGATGGAGATGAAGAGAAGAGTGACTATATAAAGGAAGGAAGCTCCTAACAAAGGGGAGGAGGGAACTTGGTTGTAACCCTAAGATTTTTGTTCATCGGAAAAACAAGTATTGTAGCTCTTCGGATTATTAAATTCTACGTGAAAATTATTGCTGGCTTGTGCTTGAAAGCTGTGATCCATTGTTATCAATCTCATACTTAACCTAGCTCTTTCACCCATACTCTACAAATTAATTGTTCTTGGGCTTGGGACACAAATACCAACCCTATAATTGGCGCCGTCTGTGGAAAGAGCTTGAGTGTAAGGGAGAGTAGCAGCAGTTGATCATGGCTGAACAGGGGCAACAACCGGCGGAATCTGGGGCATCCCAGCATATTGATCCTTTTCTCAATTTGGAATGGAGGCAAGATCGTGAAGGCAGTGTGCATACTACACATACTGAACGAACTCAGCCTCGTGGCGGAAGTCACGTTTCTCATGCAGAGAAAAACAGTATGCCAATAGAGATTGAAAGGTTAAAAAGGGAGCTGCGCCATGAGAAAAGAAAACGTGCTGCCTCGAATCATGATGACGACTCGGATGACGGACAGGACATCACCTATGAGCAGCGATCTCGAACTCCAATCAGTGAAACTTTTTCATATGAGGATGAGCACCCTCGTAAGAAGCAACCCCGAGGACCACCGCATGGAGGGGTGGGCAATGATGCCATGAGTAAGGCCTTGAATCAGATCTCCAGGTCACCTTTCATGCGTAGGATCGAAGGGGCGGAGCTTCCTCGGCGTTTCAACTAGCCAACTTTTACTATTTATAACGGAAAAACCGACCCTGTGGAGCATGTCAGCCATTTCAACCAAAGAATGGTTGTCTATTCTAGGAATGAAGCTCTGATGTGCAAGGTATTCCCCTCTAGTCTTGGTCCCGTGGCCATGAGGTGGTTTGATAACCTGAAAGCAGACTCCATCGATTCTTATCAAGAGCTCACGCAAGCTTTTGGTTCACGTTTCGTCACATGCCGAAGGGTGGCCAGGCCCTTGTCTTCTCTGCTATCCTTAAGCATGCGTGAGGGCAAGTCACTTAAGGCGTACTCGGATAGATATTGGGAGATGTTTAATGATATGGAGGGCAACTTTGATGCGATGGCCTTAGAGACGTTCAAGCTAGGCCTCCCCACTGTTACTAGTATGCGCCAGCTTATGGACCGTATTGAGAAGTACAAAAGGGTTGAAGAAGATCAGCAGCAAGAGAAGGGTAAGGATAAAGTTACCCCCCAAGACAGGAAGGACTTTAGGTCGATTCGTTATAACAACAATAAGCCGAGGAGAGATTTCGCCGGGCACTCAGGCTCAGCGAATGCTCAAGCAGTTAATACAGTGTTCAAAGTGCCCGTTCATCAAGTCCTAGAAAAGATCAAGAACGAGTCATTCTTTAGATGGCCGAGTAAAATGGTGGGGAATCCGGAGAGACGCAATCATAATCTCTATTGCCAGTACCACCAGGACCATGGGCATGCTACTGAAGACTGCAGAAGCTTATGGGATCATTTGGACCAACTGGTCCGTGAAGGCAAGTTGAGGCATCTTCTGCATCACTCCAGTGGCCGAGGAGGTCAACCGAATTCTGAATCCGAAAAGAGGGATTCTACAAAACCCCCATTAGGTATTATTAATGTCATTTTTGCAGCGCAAGGGAGAACAGGATCCCGACCGACAAAGGTTATGTCGGTGGCTCGGCTGCCAGTAGGAGATGCTGATCGAAATCTGAGGAGCCCTAGACAGACTGAGCCGCCAGTTTTAGGCTTTTCGGACGAAGATAAAGTTGGGACCATTCAGCCTCACGACGACGCCTTGGTGGTCACACTCAGGATCGGTGGATATGATGTGAAGAGGGTGATGGTGGACCAGGGTAGCGCGGTGGAGATCATGTATCCTGACCTCTTCAAGGGGCTGAATCTCACGTTTGGTGACTTGACTCCATACTGTTCTCCCCTGGTCAGCTTCGAGGGAAGGACGGTTACTCCGAAAGGACAGATACGGCTGCCTGTTCAGACCGGCTCGGAAATAGTTGAGGTGGACTTCATTGTGGTAGATGTCTATTCCCCTTATACGGCGATTGTAGCCAGGCCACATACGCTAGGGGCCGTTTCCTCCACTCTGCATCAGAAAATCAAATATCCTTCCAAAGGGCGCGTTTGTGAGATCCGCGAAGATCAATCCTCGGCTAGGCAATGTCTGGTGGCTGCCATACGACACGAGCCCGAGGGTGAATCCTCAGCTAGGATAGAGGAAGACCTATAGCAGTTAAAGGGACGGTTGTCACCCGTCGAGGGACAGGATGAAGGTGTAAAATGCGAGGACTTAATACGGGTTTTGGTTGGGACCAATCCTGAAAGATACTTTCAAATCGGATTTCAGATACCTCAGTCAGAGAAAGAAGAGCTAGTTGAGTTCCTTAAAAGAAATATTGATGTATTCGCATGGAGTACCTATGAAGCCCCAGGAGTGGACCCGGAGTTCATTTGCCATCATTTGAAGGTTAACCCTCTGAGTGTACCAAAGAAGCAACCTCATCGGCGGCCATCCAGAGAGCATGCTGAGGCAGTCAAGGAGGAGATGCAAAAGCTCAAACAGGCTGGGGCTATTAAAGAAGTTTTTTACCCCGAATGGTTGGCAAATACTGTGGTGGTAAAAAAGAAAAGTGGAAGGTGGCGAGTTTGTGTGGACTTCACAGACTTGAACAAGGCTTGTCCTAAGGACCCTTTCCCTATGCCGAAGATTGATCAATTAGTAGATGCTACTGTCGGCCATCCTCGGATGAGTTTCTTAGATGCTTTCCAAGGATATCATCAGATACCACTAGCCCCTGATGATCAGGAGAAAACCGCCTTTGTTACCCCCATTGGTAATTACCACTATAAAGTGATGCCGTTTGGTCTGAAAAATGCAGGTTCTACCCACCAGCGGATGATGACCAAGATGTTTGAATCACAACTGGGTAAAAGCATTGAGGTCTATATAGATGATATGGTGGTTAAGAGCAAAGTTATTTCTGAGCATCTGAAGGATCTTGATGATGTTTTTGAAACTCTGAGGAGACCTAAGTTGTGTTTGAACGCGTCAAAGTGCTCATTCGGTGTGGGATCAGGCAAATTTTTGGGTTACATGGTAACGCACAGGGGAATTGAAGTCAATCCTGATCAGATAAAGGCTATTCGAAACCTGCAGCCTCTTCGGAATCCGAAAAAGATCCAGAAGTTAACGGGAATGACAGCTGCCTTAAACCGATTCATCTCCAGGTCCGCAGACAGATGCAAGCCCTTCTTCTCGCTGATTAACAAGTGGAAGGGATTTGAATGGACTGAAGAATGTGCCTTGGCTTTTCAACAACTTAAAGACTACTTGTCTCGGCCACCAATTATGTCTAGCCCTGAGCCAGATGAGGTCATATTTGCCTATATCGCAGTGGTCCCCCACGCTGTTAATTTAGCACTGATAAGAGTGGACCAAGGCGTACAAAGGCCGGTCTACTGTGTAAGTAAGTCTCTACATGAAGCCGAGATCAGATACTTACCATTGGAAAAAGCCATTTTGGCCATAGTACTTGGAACGCGAAAATTTCCCCATTACTTCCAAGCCCATACTGTCGTGGTGCTCACGCAACTCCCACTTAAGACAGTACTTCGAAGTGCGCATTACACGGGGAGGATAGCCAAGTGGGGCACTATTCTAGGGGCTTTTGATATCAAGTATATGCCTCGCACTTCAGTCAAAGGATAGATCCTTGCGGATTTGGTGGCCGAGTTCACAGAGCCCAGTTTAGAAGAAGTAACGGTAAAGAGAGGCATGGATGAAAAATCGGTCGGCATGATTTCTCAACAAGATCCTGCCCGATGGGAAGTGTACGTAGACGGCGCTGCGAACCGAAAAGGTTCTGGAGTGGGGCTGGTCTTGACATCTCTAGAAGGAATCATCATTGAAAAATCGCTTAAGCTGGAATTTGGCGCGACCAATAACGAGGCCGAGTATGAAGCCCTATTGATGGGAATGGCTATGGTCCGAAGAATGGGAGGAAAGGTCGTGGAATTGTTCTCAGATTCAAGATTAGTTGTGGGCCAAGTACAAGGGGAGTTTGAAGCGAAGGATGAAATGATGCAAGGATACTTGAATCGAGTCAAACGTCTGCAAGAGGAATTCGAATCTTTTAGCTTGCTACATGTTTCTAGAAGTAGTAATGCACACGCAGATTCTTTGGCCACACTAGCTACGTCTTCGGATCAAGATTTGCCGAGAGTTATCCTCGTGAAGGATCTCCATGAGCCTACTGGAACAGGAGGGGATGCAATTCAAGTGCACCAGATTCGAGAAAATTCATGCTAGATGGATCCCCTAATCAAGTTCTTGAAGGATGACACCTTGCCAGAAGAGCGGAGAGAGGCCGACAAGGTCCGAAGGAGGGCTACCAGGTTTTGGCTATCCAAAGATCGAAAGTTATACAAATGTTCCTACTCGGGACCATACCTGTTGTGTATTCACCCAGAGGCGGCTGAGTCGTTACTAGAAGAATTGCATGAAAGGATTTGCGGGAGTCACACCGGAGGCAGGTCATTGGCCCACCGAGCCCTTACTCAGGGGTATTGGTGGCCGAACATGCAAAAAGAGGCCCATGACTATGTGAAGAAATGTGATCAATGTCAGCGATTCGCGCCGAACATACACCAACTAGGTGGAGTCCTCAACCCACTATCTAGTCCATGGCCGTTTGCCCGATGGGGTTTGGACATAGTGGGTCCATTCCCCAAGGCTGCAGGAAACAGGAAGTACCTTCTGGTCGGCACAGACTATTTCACGAAATGGGTCGAAACCGAGCCTCTTGCCAATATCCGAGACGTGGATGTGCAAAAATTTGTGTGGAAAAATATTGTCACTCGTTTCGGAGTTCCTCATACTCTCATTTCGGACAACAGCTTACAGTTCGACAGTAGCGCATTTCGTAGTTATTGTAGCGAACTAGGAATCACGAACAGATACTCTACTCCTTCCTATCCTCAGGGGAATGAGCAAGCTGAAGCAGTTAATAAAGTCATAGTTAGTGGGTTAAAGAAAAGGTTGGACGACGCAAAGGGAAAGTGGGTCGAAGAGTTGCCACATGTGCTCTGGGCTTATAGAACGACACCTCGCAGGTCTACTGGAGAGACTCCTTTTTCAATGACTTATGGGGCTGAAGCTGTTATTCCTTTGGAAACAGGTTTCCCAACTTTGAGAACTAGCTTGTTTAGTCCTGCCAGCAATGATGAGCTCCTAGCAGCAGGATTGGATTTGATCGGAGAAAGAAGAGAAAGTACAATGGTTCGGCTAGCTCACTACCAGCAGAAGCTTAGGCAGGGCTATGATGCCAAGGTCAAGCTAAGACCCTTAGAACCTGGTGATTTGTACTCAGGAAAGTCGTCGGCACTGCGAAAAACTCAGCCTGGGGAAAATTAGGACCAAATTGGGAGGGTCCATATCGCATCACTTCATGTGCCGGCATTGGGGCATATTTCCTAAAGGACTTGGATAGTCATGTAATACCCCGCCCCTGGAATGTAAATAACCTTAAAAAGTACTTTTATTAATCGAATCGTTCTTTCGTTTGTTATGATAACTTATCACTCCTTCTCTAAGTGTTTAAACTTAAACCTAATCATGCCTGTAGTCCTCGGACCAGATGATTTTTGGGTTAGTTAACACTCCTTATTGGTTCTTTAAGTGTTTAAACTTAAACTCAATCATGCCTGTAGTCCTCGGACCAGATGATTTTGGGTTAGTTAACACTCCTTATTGGTTCTTTAAGTGTTTAAACTTAAACCCAATCATGCCTGTAGTCCTCGGACCAGATGATTTTGGGTTAGTTAACATTGGTTCTTTAGGTGTTTAAACTTAAATCCAATCATGCCTGTAGTCCTCGGACCAGATGATTTTGGGTTAGTTAACACTCCTTATTGGTTCTTTAAGTGTTTAAACTTAAACCCAATCATGCCTGTAGTTCTCGGACCAGATGATTTTGGGTTAGTTAACACTCCTTATTGGTTCTCTAAGTGTTTAAACTTAAACCCAATCATGCCTGTAGTCCTCGGACCAGATGATTTTGGGTTAGCTAACACTCCTTACTGGTTCTCTAAATACTTGTGGTTAAACCCAATCATGTTTGTGATCTTCCGACCAGGTGATTTTTAGTTAGTTAATATTGTTGTACCATTATTAACACTAAGTCATTTTTAGGACAAATCTTGCCTGGCATTAGTGACTGTGTTTGATGTCAACTTTAAGCCTGTGTTAACATCCCTGAGTATACATGCAAAAGGATTTGTCCATTCTTGCAATATTGGGAATGGTCATCCTTTAGCTGTAACCTCTATGTACTGCCTTCTTCGGAACCAATTTTAATTGCAAATATTGTCAGCGAGGCAGAGTAATTATGTCTATCTCTATGGCTATAACTACAAAGTGAAATTACTTGTAACAAAAGAAAGTCATACAGAATGCAATAAATACACCAAAGCTAAAACAAAAACTGTTTCATTAATCAAAGTAAGATAGTTTACAACTCCCTGCAGTAATGGAGGAACCCAAAAAAAAAAAAAAAAAAAAAAACAGCAACAACAAAATAACTAAAGCCTAAGTTTTTGTTGAAGTTTGGTCTTGGGGATCCAAGGGCATTTTCTCTCCTTCCAAGACCTCGTCCTTTTCCTGCTGTGGCTCAGTGAAGGGGGCCTGATCACCTAGCAGGTTGGAATCCTTGGCAGGCTCAAGGATGACTGGAGGAGCTAGATCGACCAAAGGCTGCTCCGAGGCCTCTGGGAGTTGTGCTGGAGGAGGGGCATCAGCCTCTGGAAGCTGTCAGATGTCTGCATCATAGAAGATATTCTCTGGCAGTCTCAGCTCTGAATCAGCAGGCACTCCAGCAGCGTCCAGCGCTTTGCCCCAGGTCATATCACAATAGTCCCGAGCGACCGAAGCGAATTGCTCGGTAAGACCTTTCTCTGTCGCCTCCACTCCCAGCTGGTAGGATGCTTTCTTTTCGGCCTCGGTAGCCTCCTTGGCCAGTTGAGCGTCCCTCCGAGCCTCCTTAGCCTTCAGTAGCTCGGCGCGAAGCTCCTTCACAAGCTCTTTCCTGGTTGCCAGATTTTTCTGAGTCTCGTTCAGTAGCTTGCATTGGGCTTCGGCCTGGGTCTCAGCATTTCTCAGACCAGCATGGAAGCTATCCCTTTCATGGGTCACACCCTTTAGCTGGTCCGAGATCTGAGAGACCTCGTCCTTTAGGCTACCCAAGGCCCTTTCTGCTTCGAACCTAGCCTGGGCCTCTGCTTGGGCTTCCACATAGGCCTTGCGGTTCCATTCTTCGGCCACGAAAACCTGCTGGGTAATCTGAATAAATAGGGTAATAGCGTTAGGACATAACCATAGAAAATTAATAAAAGGACCGAGGAGTTGAATGAGCATGCTTACCATGGCCAAGTCCCTCTTCAAAGGCATAAAGAGCTCATACTGGCTAAAACGCCTATATGACTCCATGTCTCGGGAGAGGAGTAGTGGTTGCTGCAATGCTTCGGCTATGAGATCAGCCCTACCCCCATCATAATTCCTGACAGAGGTCTCCCAGGAAAAAGGGACGCCGTCAAGTTCTAGCCTGGGAGACCACGTGCGGACCCCTCGGCGCACGTCGGCTATTGGGGGCTCCTCCCTGCTCTCCACAGACAAGGCCCTTTTGCTGCGGTGGTCTTTCCCTAGCTTCTGCTGCTTGGCCTTTGGTGGTAATACCACCTCCCTCTCCTCGGGCTCCATTGGTCTCTTCTTCTTTAGATCTGGTATCGGTTTGAGAGCCGGATCGGAAACCTGTGGTGGGGGAGGAGGTGGAGGTAGATTCACCGCCGGCCGAGAGGTCCCCGTCCCCTTAACCTCAGCCTTGTTGCCCCTTTTCTTCAGGAGGAGTTTTAGATCATACATTTCTTCCTCCGAAGAGTCCTCAGGGACTGTAGTCAACAGCAGGGGTGGTTGGATGCAAGATTGCCTGTCAGGTTCCTCCTCGGAATCTGAATAGGGTATTATCTGGACCCCTCCTTCAGTGTCCCCTTCAAATTTGAACTTATCGATTTGCTCCTCTAGTGAAGTGGATGAGGAGCCGACCCTTTCTCTTGCGGCCGACGGTTCAAGGGGGACTTGTTGAACTGGTCGGATCAGCAGCGGAACGCCCTGGGGGTTGGGGTGTGGAACAGGTGCGAGGTCGTAGGGGGCCAAAAATTTTTTCCGAGCAACGTCTATACGTTGCAACCGGTAATCACCTTGGGTGATGGCATTACCTGCTGGCTGGATGTCGGCTTTTTTGGGTGTATAGCCGAGTATGAGAGGAATGGACCTCAGTTGTCCGTCCTCGCTGACGAATATCTTCGAGTGTAATAAATAGTTGAGGGCGGGGGCGTTAATAAGGCTGAGCCGAGGAGCAGTATGCACCTTATCTGTAAAACAAGCAAACCAGTCGGGCCAAAAAACAAATACATGATAATATAAAAAAGAAGCAACTATGGAGAATGAAAGCCCTAAGACTATTGTTAGAGACCCTAAGTCCGAGAAGGCACACATGGCTCTCCTGGCTCGGTCGGACAATGTAGACCGTCATGCCATGCGCCCGAGACGATCAAGTAGTCGTCTTTCATCCCTTTATTTGATTTGGGAAGGCAGGAGAACAGTCTAACGACGTCGGAGCGGGATTTGAGATAGTATCCCGCCCCTTTTTGGCCACGACACTCATATAGATATGCTAAGTCATGCCAAGTTAGCCCTAGTCCTAATTGCTCGTTCAAGGCATCGAAGGCCCCTAGTATCCTAAAGGTGTTGGGCACGCACTGCTCAGGAGAGAACCTGTGGTTGCGGAGATAGTTTAGGGTGATGGAGCCCATTGGGAGGGTCATTCCCCCTTCAATGAAGGCTATCATGGGAACTATGACCTCTCCTTCTCTTCGGGCTGTTAATACTCTCTCTGGAGGACAATACCTCAGATTTTACCCCCGCAGGATATTATAATTTCTCTTGAATTCCTCTATCAGCGCCGGACTATCGACGAGATATTGGAATTTGCCCATTTCTAAGAAAATGACTGAAGCAATGAACAGAAGAATGGTTTTGAGGGGAGAAAAGGTTAGCCGAGAAGAAAATAAAGGATTAGGAGACGCCGAAACTTACACAAACAAGATTGAAATGAGATCCCTAAACTCAAAATGAGCTCTTTGTAGATCTTGAAGGCAGAGAACGCAGGAATTCGAAGAGGCATGAAAGGCTTTCGAAGGAAGGAACTCTTTGGGTGCTCTGAGAATGCTCTGGGTACTTTGAGAATGTGTAAAGTAAAGAAAAAACCTCCTTCAGAGGTTTATATATGGAGACAGATGAAGCGGTATCATTCATTCCGCCCAAATCCCGAAGACAAACCCTTGCCGTTTGATCAACAACCCACCGTTGGATGCAAAAGACAAAGAGCCGCCTGGAGTGATTGACACAGCGCTTTGGGAATATGGGATTTACACCGGCAATAATGAGGCGCGCGTCTCTATACCCTAGCGCGTGTAAACGGGGGTATTTATGACTTCCCACTTCCCACTTCTCAATTTCTTAATTTTTCTTATTTTTCTCTCTTTTTTCCCGCGTGGCAAGTCAAAATCTAACTTTTTCTCCTCGGATGCGAGGGAAAAACTAAAATTTTGAGGGGCTATTGTGGGGGAAAAAGGGCCCAGCCCAACATTATGGGCCGAAGGCCCATAGGAGGGCTATTTTGCGACCGAGAAGAAGAAAATGGAAAAGGCAAGGCCCGGCTGGAAGTGGGACCCTCAAAAGGAAGAATTATCACGTTCCGAGGAGGATGTCTCCTGTCTGAGGAGGTTGTAATCCTCGGACGCGATATCACAGATTAATTGAATGTGTGAAAGGCTAGAATGACCTTCCGAGGACTCCACTTGATCAAGATAAGCTCTGAGTATGCTATGGAACGATAAGGATGGAGAAATATCTAAGGGGAAAGCTGCTGCCACCGTATTTAATATACTGCAGCAACTTTTCTGGCCGCATTTATGTGGAGAAGACCCCTGAACAGTGCATCCTAACCTACCGCCACTTACACAGAGCCAAAAGAAGATGCCTGACGCGACATGTACTTCAGCAAACTCATGGATGAGGAACATGTGGACGATGGAGATGAAGAGAAGAGTGACTATATAAAGGAAGGAAGCTCCTAACAAAGGGGAGGAGGGAACTTGGTTGTAACCCTAAGATTTTTGTTCATCGGAAAAACAAGTATTGTAGCTCTTCGGATTATTAAATTCTACGTGAAAATTATTGTTGGCTTGTGCTTGAAAGTTGTGATCCATTGTTATCAATCCCATACTTAACCTAGCTCTTTCACCCATACTCTACAAATTAATTGTTCTTGGGCTTGGGACACAAATACCAACCCTACAGTTATATATAAATATATATTTTTCATTTTAAATTTTGGATATTTTATAAAGAAAGTTAAAAACATACATAACAAGTTATAATTGGAGAAACATAAATTGGAACACAAAATGTGGTACAGAGAATTTGTATTTCCGTTAAAGTGGAATCAATTGTATTCATTGTCACCTCATTTTGTAACACTTTTGTGGCTAAATTTGTTAATAGTTTTAGCATTTTTATTTTTGAAAATTCTACGAATTTCTTTTAGGAAGGAAACATACTACGAAATGATGTGTTATAATATAAATTATTCTATATAAATCTTATAAATTGACACATTACAAACAATAAAAATGTAATTTGAACACTAATATATTTTATTTTCGGTGTGATATTAATCATATGAAATATCACCTTAGTTAAAACAATATTGATAGCAAGTTTAGTATTTTTTTTTTTTAAATATATATATATATATATATATATATATATATAGATATATATATATATATGAATTTTATTTATTATGTTGTTGATACTTGATATACATAATAATTACCTCTACTACTACCTCAAATTGTAAGATTTATTGTAGCAAAATTGGTAGCAGTTATTAACTGGGGTTTTCAGGAATTCAACTCAATTTGTAATTTTGTATATCCAAATAGGACCTGAGCATACATTTCTTACCCAGCTTACTTTTGCAGGTGCTGCTAGTAGCAGGGATTGACACTTCATCAACTACTTTAGAATGGGCTATGTCACTATTGCTGAACCATCCAACTGCAATGGGAAGGGTCAGAGCTGAGGTAGATGCTAATGTGGGACAAGGCCGCCTTTTGGATGAACAAGACTTGCCAAAGCTACATTATCTACAAAATGTAATTAGTGAGACACTCCGTTTGTACCACCGGTTCCTCTTCTTGTGCCACGTGAAGCTTCTAAAGATTGTGTAGTGGGCAATTATGATGTGCCTCAAGGAGCAATGTTATTGGTCAATGCTTGGGCCATTCATAGAGACCCTAAGGTTTGGGTGAACCCAACAAAGTTTATGCCAGAGAGGTTTGAAGGGTGGAGTGGTGAGGGGTATAGGCTAATTCCATTTGGTGCAGGAAGGAGAGGATGTCCTGGGGTTGCACTAGCTAACCGGGTGATTGGATTGGCATTGGGGACTTTGATTCAATCATTTGAGTGGGAAAGGATTGGAGAAGAGGAGGTCGACATGACTGAATATTTGGGCATCACCATGCGTAAGGTCAAGCCTTTGGAGGCAATGTGCAAAGTAAAAGGGAACCAATGCCATAGCATTCTCCAGTGGATGCCATCATCTAAAAGTCACCCAACTAAGTCAACTGGACTTGTGAAATCCTATGATTAAGAATATCCACACCAAAAAAAAATGTGATCACAACTTAGGTGTAGTTGATTGTATGTGGCGGTGGTGGTTTAAAAAAGGTTATGAGTCTATGTGATAGTGACAAGTAGTCACTCACATTTAGTTGTTGCAAAATTTGTGGTTCTAAAAAAATTTTATATAAAACTCTCTCTCTCTCTCTCTCACTCTCTCAATGCAAATACTAGCTTCTTATCTGCGAAGTCCATTAATCAAAGTCTGAACACACTAGTTTTTGAGACAAAAACCGAATTCCATGTTGCCAATAGTATTTGTATGGCAAGAATTGCGGTCTTCGTAGTTCATAGCAATATTTTCATCTAGTACATGTAATTGCCAAATCATATTCTGCCAAGGAAGTTTTATGTTTAAAAAGGCTGTGTCCTGGGCCTCTTGGCTATGTAGAAGTTAGTCCATAAAGGAACCTAACTAGGACGGTGAGTTTTAGGTTGTTAAGACTTAAGAGTGGGCTGGAGTTTTTGGTCTATTTGATGTATTGAGCCCATAATAGACTATCAGTTTTATGAATGCACTATTAGCGTGTTTAAAGACTTGGGAGATTAAAGTGAAATCATAAAGTGTGGGTTTAGTGGTTCTTAAAATCTCATAAATTATGATATTTATGAAAGTATAGGTTCGAAATCTCTTACTAGTATTTTCGAGCCACTTTTTAGGGTTTTTTTTTTTGTAATAATCTGATGTATGTAGGACAGGAAATATATACAAAGGAATAACAAGATATTCAAAAATGTTTGAATACCTTAATTTGTCAAAAACAAAAATGTATTTAACATTTTTGTATTATTTTTTCTCCCTTCAAACAAAGGCCAAAGTATTCATAAATAGCTCCTTCATTTATTACCCCACTCGTGCAGATAGATGCTATTGACTACATCGATACAAGAAATATATATTATCATAAAGAACTACATTTTTAAAATGATATAAAGTAATAATGATAATGTAGACTTTTCCGCTCTATGCAAACCGTCTGAGACCAATGATCTCTATCTAGAAACGAGAAACTCTATAATAAGTAACTTCTCAGTCTTCAGAAAGAATAGGGTAATAGCAATAGTACTGGGACTAGTACTAATGGAAGGAGCTTCCTGGTTTAATTTTGCACTTTTATTCGTCTTCTTACTTGCAGTATCAAAGTTTGTCTTCAAAAGACATGCAAACCCAAGAAACCTCCCTCCAAGCCCACCTGCCCTACCTATTATAGGTCATCTCCATCTGCTTAAAGAACCCCTTCACCGAACTCTGTATGAACTCTCTGAGAAATATGGCCATGTCTTCTTTCTCCGATGTGGAATCCGTAAAGTTCTAGTAATCTCTTCACCTTCAGCCGTAGAAGAATGCTTCACAAAGAAGGACATCATCTTTGCAAACCGCCCTCGAATGCTAGCCGGGAAACACCTTAATTACAACTACAAAACAATAGGGTTCTCCTCCTATGGTGACCACTGGCGAAACCTCAGGCGCCTCACAACCCTAGAGCTCTTCTCTACTAGCCGCCTCGCCATGTTTACCAGCGTTCGCCAAGACGAGGTTAGACTATTGGTGAAGCAACTGTTTCAAGACTTCTCTAGAGAGAAACCAACAAAAATTGAGCTGAGACCAAAGCTTTTGGATCTTAGTTTCAATATCATGATGAGGACAATTGCTGGGAAGCGATATTATGGGAAGGAAGTGGTGGACCAAGAAGCCAAGCAGTTTCAGATTATCATGAGGGAGGTGACACAGCTTCAAGGGAGTTCAAATTTAATTGATTTTTTGCCAGTGCTACAATGGGTGGATTTTCAAGGGTTGGAGAAGAGGATGGTGACTTTAAAGAAGAAAATGGACAGGTTCTTCCAAAATCTCGTTGATGAGCACAAGAGAATGAGAGGCAGTGCTTCTAGTCAAAGTGTTAATGAAGTGACAAAGATGACATTAATTGATGTTATGTTATCACTGCAAGAGATAGAACCGGAATTCTATACCGACGAAATCATCAAAGGTGTTATACTGGTAAGTGTATGTCTTTATCAGTTAAACCTAACAAAATGAGACATTATGCTGTTTGTGTCATTTATTTTCATTAGATGATGAATTATTGGTTGCTCCTTTTCGATATCATTGTCCTGCTATAGTGTTGATCTAATCTTCAGCCCGATGAATAAGATTATCAAGATCTTCTACCAAAAAAAAAAAAAAAAGTCTTTATAAAGTTCTCTTGGTTATTAGTCTTGATAAAGATGTCCATTAAAAAAAGAATTATCACCACTAACAAGCACAAGTTTTTTTTTTTTTTGGGGATAAAGCACAAGTTAATTATAAATGGAAAATACTAAAGCAACAAATTATTTTATAAACTAGAGATATATATGGTGAGTAGTTATTAGTAAGTAAAAATGTGATATTAGTGATAAGTCTAGATAAGAATTAGTAAAAATATATCATATTAATAATTTGTAAAAATACTATAATATAGTTTATAATATGGTGAGTAGCTATTAGTAAATAAAAATATGATATTAGTGATGGGTTTAAATAAAAACTAGTAAAAATATGTCATATTAATAATTTGTAAAAATATTGTGATATAATTTGTAACGATGTATTACTCTAAATAAATTGACAATTAGTCCTTTTAGTGTGCACATTATACAATAAAGATGGCCTTCACTATTTAGGTGCATTTTCTACCAATAAAGTGCATAAGGCGATATATCATATACTCTCTCCATCCCAATTTGTTTGTCCTGTTTGAAAAAACAAATTTTTTAAGAAAATATCATTTATTGTCTTGTCTGCTTCATAAAAATATATAAATTTACAAAATTGCCCTTAAATAAATTTATCAGTTTTTTTTTTTAAGAGTTATTCTTAATGAGGCAACTAAAAATTGCCCCAATTAAATTGATTTTTTAAATATTTATTAGTTTTCTTTTCAAATATTTTTGAAAATAAAGTAGGGATATAATAGAAATATTAGTAAATTAATTAGAAATAAGACAATATTTTGGTACATCACAAAATGAAATAATAAATGACAAACAAACTGGGACGGAGGGAGTAATTATTATTATTGCTTTTAGATTTAGTGATTGATACTTATTGTTGGACTCTCTTTTTGCGTGGAATCAATTAATAACTTGTTCTATTGATCAATTAATTTGTTGCCTTAAGGATTTTAGGTTTAGGGTTTAAGATTGAATAATGCTAAAGATACAAACTATTTCACAAAATTTTTTACAAACTATTAATGTAGTGAGTGAATATTGGTAAATAAAAAAATGATATTAATGATTGACTTAAATGAAAACTAATAAAAGGTTGGTCACATCAACAATTTAAAAAAATATTATAAAATAATTTGTCTGTAACATTGCTCAATAATATTTGTATTATGAGATTTTCTATTCCTCGGTAAATCTCTTTTAATTAGAATGGTTCCCACTAATGAAAGCGTACATACAAACCCCACTAAATGTATATAATGTAGCATGCCAAGTTCTCCCATTGCAAATGATAGTAAACCATCAAGATATGGAGTAGTATTATCCACACTAGCGATTATTATTTGAACTCCATATACGTGCTCAAGTTGTAGCTCTCTTCCAAATGTGTGTACAGGCAATGCTAATTGCTGGGACTGAAACTTCATCAACAACCATGGAATGGGCACTCTCACTTCTTCTTAAGCATCCAGAAACAATGCACAAGGCTTGGGCTGAGATAAACACAAATGTTGGACAAGCCCGCTTTTTGGATGAATCAGACTTAACAAAGCTGAACTACCTACAAAATGTAATTGACGAGACACTCAGGCTATTCCCACCAGCCCCACTTCTTATACCACATGAATCATCTGAAGAATGCACAGTCAGTGGTTTTCATGTGGGACAAGGCACAATGTTACTAGTTAACTTGTGGACCATTCACAGAGACCCTAAGCTGTGGGTTGAACCAGAAAGGTTTAGGCCAGAGAGATTTGAAGGTGTAGAGGCTGAAGGGTATCGCTATCAACTACTTCCATTTGGTGTAGGAAGGAGAGCTTGTCCTGGAGCTGCTCTAGGTAGACGAGTTGTAGGGTTGGCATTAGGAGCACTGATTCAGTGTTTCGAGTGGGACAAGATTGGTGGGAGTGAAATCAACATGTTGGAGGAAGCAGGAATTGTCATACCCAGAGCTGAGCCATTGGAAGCTCTGTGCAAACCACGCCAAACTATGATCAACCTCCTTTATGATTTGTGAATTCTATATATAACTATGCAATTTCCTAATATCATGTATTATGCAAAGCACTTTGGTATAGGCATATGTGAACTGTCCGAATCTCCTTTGTTAGTTAGTTGATTATTAGAACAAATAAGAATTTTATAAGAACAATATAGTAACTAAATTTATTTGTAGACTTTCATGCTTAAACCATAGTCACATATTCTTGAAATTTTATGGAACTTTATCCTAATTAATTTCCTATATTTCAAAAATATCCCAGTCAACCCTAATTAATTAACCTGAAGATGTAATGTTCATCCAATTCCAAAATTTATTCTTAAATTCTCTTTGTTTTATTCCCATATACTGAGAATGAACTGTTGAGTTGAGTATTTAAGATTCCTATAGTTCACCACAATCATAGAGCAACTTGGTTATACTAATTCCATAGTTTGCATACATGTCTACTAGCTAGTGCAAATGTCAACTGGGGAGTGAGAAGATATGTACATATACTACTCTATTCCGTTAGAGAAGTCACGGGTATATTAATTCTTATCTGTAGCATTTATGTTATGTACACACATTTATATCTGGGATGTGTGAGTCATTTAATTCAGTTCTTGCTTATAGTGACTCATTGTCTATTATTGCCACCTACAAGCCATCTACTACAAGTCTACAAGGTACTGATTTTCCAAACTCAGTTTCTCTCTTCTTCTTTTTTCATTTTTGTTCTGAACACGTGTGGAGGTCTGAAACAACTGGTTATTACTTTTTTTTCTTTATTTATTTAATTTTTATTTGCCTGTGCCCTGTGGGCTGTGACATCTACTTATACAATGAATTCTTTTAAGTGATGGACCAGACTAACAATAAATTGGACCTCGTATCTTGATGAATGTGGACAGACACACAGTAATTTGCTGCCTGGAGCATGAACATAATTGATAATTGTAAGGAACCTGCTGGTGGACACGGGCCCGAAGCCTGTTCAACCACATAACTATTAACTACACCTGTAACTGTATTGTAATGGGAGGGGGAAAAGAATAACGAATGGCATCCACATTTTCAATTTTCCCTAGAAAAATCACTGCACGTTTTTCCTTTTAATTTTGATGACCTTGAATTCTTAAATTCAGGGACGAAACCAAGGTTCAAATTTAAGAGGGCGAAATTCTTTGTTCAAATATTTTTAAAAATTGGAATATCAATACTCGAAGTTGACAAATATTTTTAAAAATTGGAATATCAATACTTGAAGTTGACAAATATTTTTAAAAATTGGAATATCAATACTCGAAGTTGACAAAGTTATATATTAACATTAATTTATTAATTATTATTTGTGTTTTTTCTTTTCAAAAAAAATTAATAATAGGATTTTATAATCAAGAGTTTTGCAAGTCAATTGACACGTCTTAATATTTTTAAAGTCTAACTAATGTGTGGATGAAGCGATCAATATGTGGCATAGGAGTTATCTCTATGCCTATGAGGGTGGAGTCATTTGAGAGGAGCATAGAGCTCTCAAGTGAAAGGGAGAAAATGGATAAAGGTTATTGGGTTTTTGTGATTTTTTTTGCTAGGATTTTTAATTAATTTGTTGTTATTGTTTTTACTTAAACCAGATTTATGATTTGTCAAAAGATTTTCTTATTATCTGGATATGTACATTTTTTTTTTTTATAAATTCTTCTTGTTATCTATTTGTCGGATTTCTTGGGTCAGTTTGTAAATTTTTTAGAAAAGGGGGGGCCAAGTATATAAATTTAAGAGCCAGAATTAAAATTCTTTTTGTTAATATACATACTAGTATTTTTTTTTTCAAAGGTTGGGTTGGGGGGGGGGGGGGGGGGGGGGAGGGGGGGGATGACCCCCCTCTGCCCTTGAGTAGTTCCGTCCCTGCTTACATTATGTTTGGATCAAAGATAATAAAGGAGATGAGAGTAAATGGGAAGGTACGTAGTCAAATATACTAAAATAAAATACTAAAGTATACTTATAGCTCATCGAATTTGGGATTGTTTTTATTTTGATCGTTAGTTGAGAATTAGAGATTGCCTGAAGTTGGAATTTGAGAGAATTTTTTTGTTAACAAAAGATCTATTAGAAGTCTATAATTTTTACCACCTCGCACATTTAACATGATAGTTTACTCCACAAGTACAAAGTTCTTGTAAGGTGGGGAGCAATGATTATGGTTCAAGTCTTCAAGGAAGAATTTTACACACATATATACTAATTAGATTAGACTATAGAAGAATTCTATCCTGTATTAAAAAAATAAAAGGCTACATTTTTTTTTATATCATCATTTTATTTTATATATATATATATATATAATTTTTGTTAATTTGATATGTAGAGCTACGAATAATATTAAACTAGGCTAGTTTAAACTAATTAAAAAACTCATGGTCTTTCTAGATAGAGTAATGCAATACTAAAAAATTCTAATTAAATTAAGTTTGATCTTCTCTAAACAAATCCTAATTACATTAGATAAGTTTTTTCTATAAATAGTCTCTGTAAGGATTAAGTTTGAGCACTATTCTTAAGGGATAAGCGAATTCATGCCCAGCAAGCCCAATACAATAAATTTGTAGAGATTGAGTAGAAGAACTGGGTTTTGATGAGTGTAACAACAGTTGAAGATGATTTAAAGAATGAATAAGTGAAACAAATATGGACTTGGGCAAGCAATTCAATCCTCAGCACTAGTCTGAGGAGTTTCAACTTATTATTTCTTGAGTGATTGTGACAATAGTTACAAAGTTAGTTTAGATTGCTACAGTGTTTTATCTAGTAAAATCTCCGATCCCTTTTCTCAGATCTCTTTCTTTCTTATATACTACTTTCCTCCTTCATCTCCACCATACACATGCAAGTCATATTTGGCGTTGTTGGTCTTTGTCACATCAACCTCCTCCCAAAACTCTTAGGTAGTAGTTGTGAGTCTAAAAAGTCACTGCTCAGGTATTATTTCCACATTAATGCGGCCAGAGTGTTAGTTGTGAAGTATTTAATGTGAATGCAGTAGTTTTTTCTGGAATTGCTTTACTGCCATGCTCTAGTGTGCCTACTTGCTATACTTATCTTTTTCCTTGAAGTGCTTTGGAAGATCGTCTTTGCTGGTAAATCACTTTTCTTCTACCTCGGCTTTGGCTAGCCGAGGACAGAGTTGTCCTCGACACGGTTTCCTGGATTGCAATGATCACCACTGTCTTCTTCATATGCAATTATGAGCCTCGACATGGGCCTCAGGCCCAGTACAAAAAGTGAATGTATATCACTGGGCTCTATGACCCCACAATCTCTATTTTAAAATTTTTATTTATTAATTGTATTTTTTTGACAACGATTATTTATTAATTATAAATGTATAAATATAATCAAAATTTTCCGTGTATTTGACTGGTGAACAAAGGTAGTTCATTTTGTTTTCTTACAATGCCATTTATTTCCCCTCCAACCCAAATATTAGCGAGAGGCAATAGGTTCTAAATTGCTAAATGACCCAAAACCAAAAGTTAATCTTAAAAAATCCCTAATTTTTTTTAGAAAAGAAAATCCTTAGTTTAATGCTAAGAATAAGTGTCACCTAACGTGTATGATGTATCATCCACACCTAAAATTCCAGAATCCAGACCAAAACAATATACCATGTCAAACACAAATGACACACATAGTACGTAAAGTTTCCCAATGATCCCAACCTCTCAACCAAAAAAAAACAAAAACAAAAACATCTAGTAACAAATTAAAGGATTTTACTAATGTGTGCCCTTAGGGCACACATTAGTTTCCATTTTTGGAAAAAATTTTCTCGAGAATTGAAAAAGTAATGACAGCTTTTTCAATTTTCGAAAAAATGTTTCCAAAAGTAGAAAGGTTAATGTGTGCCCTAAGGGCACACATTAACCGGACCCCAAATTAAATTAAGAACAAAAAGGTAAACCGTCCCACTATCACACACAAATCATCAAACTTGTACTTACTTCTAAGGTAACCCATTACCACTTTTGATGTCACCCAACCATACGCTACTAGAAGGAATTCAGTGTAACAAAATATGTACCATCTATCTCCCATGAAATGGATCCCACACTTATAAAGTCCATTATCTTGTGAGAAAAATATTATACATCTAATTACACAAAATAAAAATCTATAGATCACACATTAGAAATTTTATGGTTCAATTAACATTTCTACTCTACTCCCCACTCTCTCCTTCCCTCCCACTCAATCCGAACAGACTATTAAGTAATTTGCGATCAAACATAGGAATAATTAAGAATTTTAATAGCATTCTCAAATAGATTATCTCATACTAAACGCACTATTTAGTGTTTTCAACAATTTACATCCAGAGTTAAAAAATTCTCATCTCCAATTATCCAACAAATGCATCATTGGTGGTGTTTTATAATTGTAGTTTGAAGTTTGAATCTCACCTCTCCCATATTCAACACGTAAGAGAAATAAAAAATGCAAAAATTTTATTTTTGTCTTTAAATTTTATCAAAAATTTGTTTTTCATCTCTATGAAAATTTCATTTTTCATCCCCAAACTATTAAAAATGTTTTACTTTCTTTTCTTAAATTTTACTAAAAGTTTGTTTTTGCCCTTAAATTAATAAAAAAATTATTTTTTTATTTATATTTTTGTCTTTAAACTATTAAAAAAATCTTCACAAAATTTATGAATGAAAAATAGTTTTCTAAAGTTTATAAACCAAAAACAATTTTTTTGTAAAATTTAAACACCAAAATCATATTTTACTCAAAATAATAATAATTATTGAATTGAAAAAAAGAAAAGAAAAAAAAAAGCAAAAAAGACAAAACTCTGTAGAGCCACACACAAGGCTCTTCCCCCAAATCTTTGATCTATTTAATACTAAAAAAATCAAAATAAAAATCTCCATCTCACTACGCTCCCCCAACAATTAAATTTGAAAATTTCATTTTGGTCCCCAAAATGACAGAGTCGGAGAGCACAATCGCACCCCCAACCCCAGAAATGGAATCCGAGTACCAAGACCAAGACCACGAACAACAACAACAACCAAACCCAACCAAAAAGCCAACCAACAATGGCAACACCACCACCACCACCACCACCAACAATACCAATACCTTAGCGTTCAGCATATGGCCGCCGACGCAGCGCACGCGCGACGCCGTGGTGTCGCGCCTCGTCGAGACGCTCTCCAAGCAATCCATTCTCTCCAAGCGCTACGGCACCTTGCCGAGCGACGAGGCCTCCTCAGCGGCGCGCCTCATCGAGGAGGAGGCTTTCTCCGCCGCCGCTGCCTCCGCTTCCGCCGAGGACGACGGCATCGAGATCCTTCAGGTGTACTCTCGCGAGATCAGCCGCCGAATGCTCGACACCGTTAAGACTCGTGCCTCCTCCGCCGCCGCTTCTTCTGTCGACGACGCCGGAGCTGCGCCGCAGACTCCGTCTCTCGAGGCTGCTTCCGCCACCGCTGCCAGTGAGGATAACTCTCCTACCGTCACTGAATCTTAATCTCTCTCTCTAAGATTTAGCTTTTCTGGTACGCTAGGGTTTCTGTTTCATTCGGAATAGTATTATATGCCACATTGAGATCTGTTTGTACTATTTATGCATTTTCTGTTCCTTATATTATGATTATGATTATGATGATGATGATGTTGTAGCCATTATTATATTAATATCTGGAGTATTTTTCTTTGTGAAATAATCGTAATGCAGTTCGATTTCTCTGTTTTTCTCTGTATTATTTGGTGTATTGGAATTATACCCTAATTTTTTAGGAATTAGAGATTTTGCTTGAACAATGTATATACCCTAACTTGTAAAAAAAAAAACAATGTAATTGAGTGAATGCATAATGAATTGATGAATGATAGTCCAAGGTATCGGATTGGAAATGAATTTTCATTAGTATAGCTCGTTTAGATTGTTTTTTGTGAGCTAGATCAACTTCGCGAATGTTAAGTTATTGACGATGAATTGGATTTGAAAATTCGTTATTTACAAATATCTTAATTGTTTCCCCAATTTGTATTAGGTTTAGCTCTTAATGCTGTATCTTGTCTGAAACTTAGGCCTCTTATCACGATAGGCTTGTTCCGGACCTTGGTCCACTACTGTATCAATAGCATTTCGTGCTGTGGTTTAGGACACAAAGGGTGTGGTTTAGAATCCCAGTGTACGTCTTCTCGTAGCCTTGACTCCACTAGTAGTAATGGAGGACCAAGAAATTACCCAACCTCATACATCTGTAATTGTCATGATGGTGTTGTCAAAACTTGCTAGAACATGAATGACAATGACTCCTTTTGGTATTCTATGTGTACTCTTATGTAAAACCAAGAATCCCATTCCTACCTGATCCTATTCTTGGTACTGGTTTTACCATATTTTATCAGCTTGTAAATATAAGTCAGAATATTTACATAATGTACTGTAGATAGGTGTAAGAAAAAAAAAATAGCCGATGCTTCTCTTCCTACAGATGTGTGTGCTATGGCTGCTGCCCTATTGATGAAGACTTGGCTTGTGTTTAGTTTCTCATATTTGAAGTGAGATGAGAAGATGACTGTATGGTTAATTCTCTGTGCCAAGGACAGGCTAATCGGTGCATCATGTAGTATGGCATATTTTTGTTTACTTTATGCATAGCATTGTCTGGTTTAAAAATTATCTTATAAACTTTTCCTCACTGGACTATAATTTTCATTTGTATTGGAAAAAAATGGTAGCATATGTTTGTATGTGATCCTACTTTTGTGTCTGTTTGTCCGTGACATGTGCGCTCTTATTCCTTCTGGCCCTTAATTACTATTATCCATTTGCTTGCCAAGAGCCATGTAGCTCAGTAGCATTGCCTGGTCTCCCCTATGAGTCAAACCAGGTTCAAATCCCCCCTCTCCCACTTGTAACATTGAATTATTAACTACCAAAAAAATTTGATTTTGCTTGTCCTTACACCTTGTCTATATGTGTATTAGGAGAGAAAGGTAGCATGTACTTGTATGTGATCTTTTCTTGGGGTGTCAATGTCAATGTGTCATGCTGTTGCAATATGTGGCATATATTTAGTCCTCTTAATTGGTCAAGGTTTCTCTAGAGTCAATCATTCTTTTCATATGATCAGCATGATTCTTGCATCATAACATTCACCAAGTACTAGAAGGTTATTTTATGCTTTTGGAACTCTTATATTTCTCATAATCTAGTTGATGCTCCGTAAAGATTGAAGAACACTCACTCTTTTATGGAGCTGCAACATTCATTTCTGTGTAGATGATTCTAGGACAGACGTGTGTTTTTTTTGGAATACAGATTCCCCCCAATTGAATCTTCCAATTCCCTCCAATTTTTATTTAGATGTAAGATGTGGCATTTACAAATTAAATAAATGCCATGTGTCGCACATCTGGATAAAAATGGGGGGGAATTGGAGGCTTGAATTGGAGGGATCCTTTCCCGGGTATTTTCTGGTTAGTGGATGTACATCCTGATGCACTTGCAGCACTGCTTTGTGTTGTATACATAGGTGAAAATTGAGCAGGCGCCACACCTCCGGTGTGGGCTTAGGATCTGCTTACAAATGGTGCTGTGATAGAATGTGATCTGTTATGGGGCAAGGTATGACTTTTAGTTTCTGTGTTTACAACTCGAATTAATATTTTTGTGCTTTTTATCAAGTTGATGTGTTATTTAGATACTGTGTGGTTCAGTCTGCAATAGGTGAATGTCATCATAATTCTGAGTTCTCTAATTGATGATGTTATTTGTTTTTCATCCAGTCTCTCTCTCCCTCTCGCTCTCCCCATCTCATATGGATGATCTTTTTGATACTCTTCACAATGGATGAAATCTATCTCTGTCGTCTGTTGTTTCTCCTTTTGAGGTTCTGGGCAAATGTTCTTAATCCTCAACACATACATATTCAATATTTGAATCTGTTCTCAGCTTGTTTCGCCATTTAACTTTTAGTTAACGAAATGGTTTGTGTATTTCCCTGTCATTTATGTGGTATACGTATATGCCTCAACGATTAGCTTGATTGCGTTTTTGACTTTGTAAAACTTGGTCTCTCTCTAGCATGATTCCACATTTATGAACATCCATCTTTACTGCAACCCACAACTTTTGAACATTTATGAACATCCATTTGTCTGAGGATAAGTTTATGAAGAGTTAAAGCTGTCATTTTCTATTTGGACCGAAATGTTTACATTGGACAAAACCCAGTTTCCAATAAATGAATTGGATTTCTAAATATCAAAATTGAGACATACAGCAACAGCTTCTTTTGCATTTCCCAGATGCTGAAAAAAAAAATCTAATACTTTTAAATGAGTAAAATGTCAGCAGTGAAAGCATTTCTCATTCGTCTTTCAAAGACTGATCCAGCCAAAACTAGCATGGCAAAGGTTTTTTTTTTTTTTTTGGTTGATATAGGGAAATTTCTAATGTTGAGGATATGGGAGGGAAATAAAAATATATACATTTATGGAACTTGGAGTAGAGGTCAGGAGGTTAATAGCTATGATTTGAGTTAAGTATGTACTAACTTTTTTTTTTTTTTTTTTATGGAAGAGTTAACCATGTTGTAACGTGGAGAAGAATGATAAAACTGAAATCAGGTGATACAAAAGTTCTTTCTCAATTTTTTTTTTTTTTTTTTTTTTTTTAAGAAAGTCATACAAAAGTTCAAAATCCTAGAAGCAAGGAAAAATCATTAGTAGTCGAAATTTTAACGTAACAATCATATGGGAAATTCCCCAACTCAAATATCATGTGTTATAATGAAAATATTAAATTAATAAGTACATTTAAATATGTATAACAGATTAAAGTAAACCAAAAAGGTGAGGTAATAATTTGTATTTATCTACATATTTGTAAGCGGAGTTATGTTTTATGTGTTTTTCAGTCACCAAAGTTGCATTAAAGTCAAGATCTATTGTTTGGGAGTGGGAGTGTGAGGGAGTTTCTTTATCTTTATATTCGGTTTGGGAGGAGAGAATGAAATTAAAAAAAAATTAAAATTAAAATATTCATTCTATTATTTTTTTTGGATAGAAGAGATTTTTTTTTTTTTTTTTTTATTCTCGAATTTTCATTTAGAAGTATTAGGTATAGGAAGAAATAGAATTAAGTTTAATAAAACTTTCATTAAAAATTCCAAAATACTTCTATACATTCAACTCTTTATTTTAAAACAAGGGTATAATTTTATTTTTTAACTAAATAAAACAAGAGTACAATAGTATTGTTGTTATAAAATAATTTCATTTCACCCTTTTTATTCCTAATCTTAAACAAAATTACTTAAAACATTCAAACAAAATTACGTAATTCTATCCTATTATATTCATTTACATTCCTTCTACGATTTACTTATTTTATTTCCATTCAATTCCTCTATAAACTCCCAAATGAAAAGTTTAGTGGCCAAATTTCTTCCCACTCTCCAGCGTTAATATCATTGGACAAAAGCGGGATTTTTTAGAAAATAATCATCAAACCCAAATAATATCATTAGTTAGGCAAACTTTCAAACTAATTTCTTTTTTAACAATTCGAGTCTTCTAGAGTCGAGTTCCCTGTAGTTTATTCCCTGTTTTGCCAGCAGCTGAGGTGGACAAAGTTTACCCGTAGGCCAGAAATCGAGTCCAGAGGAGACGATTTCTATGTATAGAAATCGTGTCCTCTGGACTCGGTTTCTATGTATAGAAATCGTCTCCTCTGGACTCGATTTCTGTACACAGAAACCGAGTCCAAAGGACACGATTTCTATACATAGAAATCGTCTCATCTGGACTCGATTTACTACTATCCTGTCTCATCTACTCAACATCAGATGTCTCATCCCAGTCTCATCCATGGCAGAGGTCATGTGCACTGAGCTGGAAATCGAATCCTCTGGACTCGATTTCCAAGAATGGTCCCCATCCCCTCCACGTGTTGCCATGGGTCCCAACTGGGACCTATTTTCCTTCTTACCCGGTCACACCTTCAGCTCTTTTTTGAACATATCAGAAACTCAGCTCTTCTTCATAAAACAAACAACAGCTCCTCTTCATACCACTTTGTTACTCTCTCTCACTTGCACTCACACAACACTCATCATCTCAAGTAATGTGATTATTTGCTAGGTTTTTTTTTTGAAGAAAAATTTAGAACAAATTAGGAAAAGTTTTTTTTTTTGTTATTTGTTAGTGTAAATATTGTGATTATTTGCTAGTTTTTTTTGGACACATTATATACACACATTTATAAGATCATGAATACTTTAAGAAAAAATATCTATAATGACTAGTAATATTAAGATGACTATGGGGAATATTTAGAACTAAATATTGTGATTAAATTACAACATATTGCGAATTTGTTTTTGTTAGTGTAAATATTGTGATTAAATTATTTGCTAAGTTTTTTTTTTAAATTAATATTGTGATTATTGGGAATATTTAGTACAAAATATTGTGATTAATTATGTTATTACAACATATGGGAATATTTGTTTTGTTTGTTAGTGTAAATATTGTGATAATATATGCTAAGTTTTTTTTTTAAAATTACTATTGTGATTAAGTATTGGGAATATTTAGTACTAAATATTGTGATCAATTGTTAGGAATATTTAGTACTTTTAGGTCTTTATCATGGATATGAAATGGATTATGAGTTGATACCTAAGATAGTATTTGTAACAGAGATTTCAATGGATAACTGGTTGGTATATAATATTTTTGTTCATCATAACTTATTTGAATGGGTTTTGAAAGTCATGCCCCTAGAATGATTTGGAATTTTTAAAGAATATGAATTTGGTAATGACTATTTTTGTAAGATTACTAAAGGTGAGTATATGCAAATTTGGTTGAGGTTAGTATTGTTGGCATTTCATACGCAAAGTTTTGTGATTGATGTTGATTGAGCGTTATAAATTTGTAACTAACACAATTGCACTTGATGATCTATAGGTTGACAATGATCCTTATAAATATATACTACAGTGGACCTCTTACCAATACCAACCCTTATGACGGATCCTCATTTCAAGGTCCGGGTATGCAGTGCTACTATATGATGATACGCCATAAGCTAAAGACCCTGAATGAGCTGAAAGCAAAAATTATGGAAGAGTTGCAAGTGAACCCTACTTTACATGACATATATATTACTTTTCGTTCTCCATATGAAGTCCTCAATCAATGCATTAATTACAGATATATGGAGATAACAGAGGACAAACATGTGAAATTCATGTTCAGTAAGATGCAGAAATGGGAACAAACAACAGATTTTGAGTTATACGTCACTTTAGAGCTGCGTGCGGAAGTTGGCGTAGAGGAAGAAATTGTACAAACAACTACATTTCTACAATTTGCAGTCCTAGATGATCGATGCACCACATTGGGAGGCTATACACCTTCTTTTCAAGAGACACCAGCAACAATTGAGAGCAAACTTGGAAATAGATATGAAGATCAATTTTGTACACATCGAGGTGAATCCTCTACAGTTCCAGTAGTTGAAGATGAAGATGAAGACTGTTTTGGGGAAGATCTTGACGATAGAGATGAGTACGAAGAGAGGATTGATAATGGCGACTTTGACAGGGGCGTTGATGATCATGAAATTTCTCCAATTCCTGATGTTGATGATATGGCTGAATGTAATGAAGATGATGCAGACGCTAATGTCAGAGTTTAGCATGTTACAAATACGACCCCTGTTTATGAACCTCCTGCCTCATCATTTTATGAAAATACTTGGGAAAATATGGTTGATCCTGAAATTGTTCAGCATGCATTTGGTTCTTCTTGGAATGCGGACTTGAATTTTGGGTTGATTTTTGCGAATAAAGAGGCGGTGAAACGTGCATTAACAATTTACGCCGCAAAGTATAACAGAAACATTATCACTAGTAGGTCGACCAAAAGTAGACTGTCTGTGAACTGTGTCGATGAGTCATGCATATGGTACATTGGGGTAGTCGAGAAGCCTGAACATGGTTTATGGATGGTCACATCTTATAGGGGTCCTCACAGTTGTATACCCCTTGCCACGGCCCTTGATGGTAGAATGATGAACTGTAATTTTCTTGCAGCAGAATTTGTTCCATTGTTGCAAGAAAAACACACGGCAACAATTTATCACCTCAGAGATTTCATTAAAGGGAAGTATTATGGGCATAAGCTTTCTTACTATAAGATATGGGATGCGAAACAACGAGCTATTGCAAAAATATTTGTGGATTGGGAAGAGTCTTACCAAAGGTTGAGAAAGTTATTGTTGGCATACTTGGATTAAGAACCTGGCACCCGGTTCTGGTGTCACACCATACCCAGAGACGAGTTCGGTGATACAATATTGCGCTATATATTTTGGGCTTTCGTTCCATGCATCGAAGGATTCAGATATTGTAAGCCAGTGATCAGTATTGATGGGATCCATTTGTATGGTAAATATCGAGGGGTGTTATTGATTGCAATGGCCACCGATGCGAACAATAAGGTTTTGCCTCTCGCCTTTGCCATTGTGGACAAAGAGTCAGGGCCTAGTTGGAGGTGGTTCTTAGAACACCTCAGGACTGCACTAGGGGATGTGATAGCAAATAAGGACATCTGTGTAATTTCTAACCGACATATGGGTATTCAAAACGCAATTGCAAATTGGCCTAGAGATGATGATGGACGAGTATGAGTAGTTCACAGATATTGCCTTCGACATGTTGCTAGCAACTTCAACACGCATTTTCAGGATGCCACTTTATAGTCATTGGCCTTGAAAGAGGGGTATGCTACTCAGAAAGCTAAATTTGAGTTGTACATGCAACCTATCAAGGAAGCCGAGCTCGAGGCCCTTAGGAAGAAATGGAGAACCGAGCGGCAGGAAAGTGAACCCGACTCATCCATCATGCCATACACATATCTAATGAAAGAGAATTTACAAATGTGGACCCAGCTATATGATAGTGGATACTGTTATGGGGCTATGACAACCAATGTCTCAAAGTGCTTTAATGGAGTACTCAAAGGTGCCCGTGGCCTACCCATTGCTGCAATGGTTGAATTCACACACAGCAAACTTGTTGCGTATTTCCATGATCTCTCAAATGGCAAGGTATGGAGTAAATATGCCTTAGAAATCTATGGAAAAAACCTGCAAAAATCTATTTCACACCAAATAGCAGCGTTTAGTAATCAAAATGGTATATATCAAGTAATTATTGCATACAACATCTATAACTCTGGAGGGGGACACCATAGTCATGAAGTAAACCTAATAGCCAGAACATGTTGTTGTGGAAAGTGGCAAAATCGAAAGATCCCTTGTTCACATGCAATTAAAGCTATTCAGCACTTGGGGCAAGATGCGACTACATATATTGACCTATGTTATAGTCTGCTAAACGTCATTCGCACCTACTCACATGCATTTGTGGTGCCAATGTCAGAGACATTGTGGAGGGATGTGGACGGTCCAAAGTGGGTGCCTGACCCAAACTTGTTGTAGGGCAAAGGTCGACCTATGGCATCTAGGATACGAAATGAGATGGATGGGGTTCGGCAAGAACAAGGAAGCCGAAGGCTAGATTCTGACTTGAGGGAGATTCAACAGAAGCAGAGCTGTGGACTGTGTCATCAACCTGGGCATAACCGTAGAAGATGTCCGCTTTCCCGTGGGGCTTTGACAAGCAGTAACGATCCAAACTAGCTAAGTAATGCTTTTTATATAAAATGCCATGCTTGTATCAATTAGCCAAGTTGCATAGATTAGTGCAACTATTAGTTAGAACAACTATTTTGTACACCATTGCTTTTGTCTATAATCTAGTTTATATTAATTGCATTTAGCTTAGCCATTGGAATGCAGAATTGTGTATAAAAATGCACTAGTAGAATTTCGACAAATTTCTTTCATATCTAATCCACTTCAACCTATTCCACCCACCACCAAAAGAAAGAACCCAAAATAAAAATACCTGCAAAAATCCAGTTCTTCATTGTACTTTCAAACAACAATGAAGTATTTTCCATGATCCATGCCAAATTTGTTGTATAGAACTGGAGGAATTGCCAAAAGTGCCATAAATTTATATTGTTCAGAGTAAAAGGCATTGCAATGTAGTACATTGATTGCTGAGCATATTTATACCACAAAAATCAGGAAACAGGTATCAACAGATTTGCTAAAAACTCACTGACTATTAAAAATTAAGACAAAACATAATAGGTAGTCTAAGGATGCTTTTACATAAAATGCGATGATTGTATCAATTAGCCAAGTTGCATAGATTAGTGCATATGTTTTGGCTTTTGGTATTTAACGACAATATTTGAATTTTTTTCAGGCATGCAGATACTTGATTTTGGAATGGCATTGTAGATGTAAATTGGGGTTCTCTTTATTGTGTATTTGAACTTACTACGAAGTTGTATGCGGACAATTATTACTACTATGTTGTATGCGGACAATTATTATTTTGTTTATCATTGAATGAACTTGTAATCGAAGTATTCTATATCTAATGAATTATCATTGGATAATTTAATGAACTTGTTTTTCCTATTTTGTGTGAAAGAGAGACTTAAAATTATGTTGAGAAACTGAATTTGTCATTTTGTCTCAACGATTTGATTGTGGGCAATGTTTTTGCCACTAGTAGAAGGGGTTTTGGTGAATATAGTGATACAATCAGCTATGGCGGGAGATTTCAGCGAGCGAGTGTTACTTTATTCATGCTGTTAGAAATTGAAAGTCTTTCCTTTGGGTGGATGTATTTTTTCCTGAGCTAAAAAGATTTAGGATTGCAGGATCATATGTTAAAAAATGTGTTTATTATAGCAACACCTGATACACTTTGATCTTATATTAAGAACCAGATTCAAAAGGCTTGAACTATTGAACTTACACCAAAGAACACAAGAGAAATAAGCAATGCAAATTTACGTACTAGTATAGAATCAACCATCAACAGGCAGATCTATATATATATATGTGTGTGTGTGTGTGTGTGTGTGTGTGTAGCAACTGATTTGAATACTCCCAAATACTTTAGCCAATATGTTGTTAGAGGACTTGTTCAAGCAACACAATTTTAGAAATAAAACAACAATTCTTTTTAAGGCTACTTTCTAAGGCAACATAAACAAGAGCTTTTCCTACATAACCAACCACGCTTAAATAGTAATAGGTGCATTTCATGCTACTTACTCTTTTTCAACTTACGCTTAAATAGTAATAACTGAAGAAGAAGAATGAAAAAGGAGAGAAGAAGTATATTATATTATTATGGAGGGGAGATTTTTTTAAGGTTTGGACAATGAAGCATTATATTTTAAAAGTGAGATGAGATGAGACATGAGAGTGACAGTTGGCAGGTGAATTAAGAGAAAAATAAAAGAAAAGAAAAAGAATTTTTTTTAAAAAATTTTTGTTGAGTTAATATTTTATATAATAAATGTTACCTTTACAATGTTTTACAATAATTTCATAATAAGTTTAGTTGTTAAGTTATTAGAAATTGTTTTAGGATGAAAAAAAAATGTATATGTATGTGTGTATATATATATATATAATTTGGGATTAAAAAAAATTATTGTTACATTAGACAATTATTTGCAATTATGTGGCGGTGGCGGTGGCAGTGGCAGTGGTAGTGGCGATTGCAGAGTCAGGGGCAGGGGCGGTTATGGTTGCAGTGGTTGTAATTATTGTTTATTGTAGTGGATATATTATTTTATTGTAGTAGATATAATATTTTATTATAGTAGATATATTATATTTTAAAAGTGGGATGAGATGAGACATGAGAGTGATAGTTGGCAGGTAAATTAAGAGAAAGATAAAAGAAAAGAAAAAGAAATTATTTTTAAAATTTTTGTTGAGTTAATATTTTATATAATAAATGTTACCTTTACAATGTTTTACAATAATTTCATAATAAGTTCAGTTGTTAAGTTATTAGAAATTGTTTTAGGCCAAAAAAAAAAATGTATACGTGTGTGTGCATATATATATAGTTTGGGATTAAATTATTGTTACATTAGACGATCATTTGCAATTATGTGGCGGTGGTGGTGGCAATGGTAGTGGCGATTGCAGAGTCAGGGGCGAAGGCAGTTATGGTTGTGGTAGTTGTAATTGTTGTTTATTATAGTAGATATATTATTTTATTATAGTAAATATATTATTTTATTGTGTTGTTTATATTATTTTATTGTATTGAAAACTAAAATAAAACCACTGATATTGGATGTTTTGTAAAATGAGAAGGTAAAATAGATAAAGTAGTTTTTTTGTAGTGTCAAATAGCTAAAATTATGGCTCCACTAATGTGGATGCTTTTATGGGGTCTATTTAATAAAAAAAATTAGTATAAATTGATAAGGTGACTAAAAATATTACTAAAATAATAAGTGAAATTCAAAAAATTAGTTTTATTGTCTCTACACCCTATAAAATTGGTCAAAAAACTGACATAAAACGAAATGATTTGACATAAAGTTATATCTTATATTTCAACTTATTGATTTCTCATGTGATTTGGCATAAAGTAAAATGATTTGTCATATGACCTAATGTTTGTTTAGGAAAACTTATAATTCAATTTATTGCTTATTTTTACTGTTACTTGTGGGTTCCAAGATTGCAGGTTGGAATGAATCAGGTCATAGCAAACAAAGTTTTGAAAGATTCCCTGGACAGTATAATGATTAATGTGCTAGTAGATAAGGCACATGTAAAATAAGCACACTAAAAGTTAATACAATTGCCTTTGTGGCCATAGCTATGCAAGTTGACATATCATCGTTAGTGTTTTCTGGGAAATTAAAAGAGCATTAGAGAAGCTGTTTCCCATCATCTTTGACATTCAAAGTATTCGGGACCCACAAATATGAATCATATTCCATTTGTAATACAAAATCAGCCAGACTAATATTGAACCAGTTTTAAGTACTACTCTCAACAGGACAACCAATGCAGACTAGAGGTTAATAATGACAGACCATGTAATAATTGACAAAGGAGCCTCCCTTCTGAATGAACCTAGCAACTGCAAATGCCAAATCTTGAACTGGTCGCTGGTGAATTGGGCCACCAAATTATGTAAACCTTACATAAGAGACATAAGGCAAGTAGATTAATTAAGTATCTTAGAGCATTGCTTTGAAAGTGGTGGTGAATGCAAAACTTACCAGCCACTCCAGGCCTCAGTCCATAATGTGGGTTTGTAAGGTTTGTTTGGAGAGAGTAGTCACAATAAAAACCATTGCACGTGTTTATCTGTCAGCAAGATTTAGAGAGAGATGGATTTTGAACTGTCATTACTAAAGCAAAAAGAGAGTCACTGTAAAATTTTTTTTCTACCAAATAGATTTTCATCAGTTTCTTCTAGCATGTCATGTATTTTCATTATATTTCACAAATTGAATATACAGGTAATAAAAGCTTCATTGCAAGTGCCCAAACTAATGAGAATGTACCAATAATCAATCAATTAATGGGATGCTTAAAATCCTTATAGTAAAATGTTAACATTGACAAAATGCAAGAAAACAAAAAAGACCAACTATTATGACTTTTAGTTAATGAGTAGATATGTGGTTGAAGCTAAGATACATTTAAGAAGTATAATTTTCATTACCACTGGGTCCGGGACATCATCTTCCTTGCACATAACCCATGGGACCCCAGTACCCATTCCTACAGCCATCTTTGCAGCCCAAGTCATATAAGCATGACCAGCAGTTCCAATTACCTTGCTTACAGGCTGAAATTCATTCTCAATCTGCAAATAAAGGTTAAGTAAAAATATATATAAATACATCAATTGGCCGAAAATGATGAAGTTCCGCATATTGTAGTAATGTAGTTCATGACTTCCTACCAGAACTAATATTTAATTTTCTTTATTTTTCCATGTCAAACATAGTAAAATTTTCTGAAATGTTAGAGATACCACAAATACTTGTGTGGAAAACCCAGAAACAATACCT
This sequence comes from Quercus ilex subsp. ballota, assembly GCA_032727855.1. Classification (NCBI taxonomy): domain Eukaryota; kingdom Viridiplantae; phylum Streptophyta; class Magnoliopsida; order Fagales; family Fagaceae; genus Quercus; species Quercus ilex. Next base: position 4,000,719 of record CM064909.1, read on the forward strand.
GAGAGAGGATGATGGGGCCACCTTGAGACTCAAATAGCTTTTCATCCTTCATCATTTGAACAATTTTCTGGGTAAACTTTTGCATTGCCAACTGCAATTCCAAGATATGTAAGATACTTAACAAAACTTAGATACTTAAAAAAGTTATAAAAGCTCATTTTTTTAGTGAACAAAATATGCTTTCACATGTTCAATTTCCATCAATAATCCTTTAGTTTTTATTGTACTTACATTTACACAAACAGAAAATGTACACAGAGAGAGAGAGAGAGAGAGAGAGACCTTGAAAGGCTTATTATCTGTTCTAAAGCTAATGCCTGGAACATACTTCAACCAAACAAGAAACCCCCTAAGACCAAAAACAAAAATGAGTAAAGAAATGAATTTGAGAGCACAAACCCATCATAAAAAAAAAAAAAGGAAATTTGTCATTACCCAAAATTCCACTCTGCACAAACATAAGGCCCAATGCGAAGATGCATGTATAACCCAGCTTTCTGGACCATCTTGATAAATCGAACCAAATCATATCTGCCCTTGAAATTATACTAAACCCCACAAATCATTACAAAAAAAAAAAAATATCATAAGCTAATATAGAACAGAAAGTGTAACAAAAATAATAGCAAGTAAAGAAAAACACCGAACAAGGAAAGAAAATGAGTAAAATCAAAGTACATTTCCAGGAGAAGGTTCATGAAGATTCCAAAACACATAGGTATCTATAGCATCTAAACCACCATCTTTGGCTTTCTATATTAGACTTTCCCACATCTGCATTGTATTTGTATCAACATTGTTCGTTAAAAGAAGTGACAGCAAAATTTCACATACCAACTACATTTTATAAGAGAATGGACATGGGAAAGTAAAGCAAATTAATATACTACCTGAGGGGTACTTCTAGGGTAGTGTATAGACCCAGAAAAGAGAATTCCCCTGTGCCCATTAATGATAAGTGCCTTCCTGTCATAAGTGACACTGCACTGTGTCAGCTGAAGACTCAGAAACAAAACCATAGAGAGTAAAAACCGGGATTTTTTAGAAAATAACTGTCAAACCCAAACAATATCATTAGTTAGGCAAACTTTCAAACTAATTTCGTGAGGAAGTAACAAATTCCAATCACACCAAGTCATTAAAATATTTCTTAGTTTATAATAGTTTATTGTCCTCGAATTGAACCAACTCAACTAAGTAAAATTGGGGTGGATTCTATGGATCCTCATCAACCAATCTAAGTCAGCCACAAACTTTGTTTTCTGCCATTCTATCTGACCTAACATCATTCCCTCTATCATCAATAATTTTTTTTTTTTTTAATTATTGGTAAGTTTCATGTACCTCTATTATGGGAGAAGGAACACACAGAAATAAATAAATATATACCCACTGAAAGCCAACACTGGGAACACACACTTTCGAAAGCCCGAGCTGCTATAGTAAATGAAATCAACACAAAAACAAACTGGTGCATTTCGGTTTCTACGAGACAGCCATAAAGAAGAGCATTACATACCTACAGTGCTGATATTCCCGTCTGAGGCTCTCAAGTTCTGAAACAAGAGCAGGAATCTGCTGAATATCTGAGTGAGCCCTCTGCTGTAACTCTACTTAACAGGCTCTGCTGATTGCAGTTCAGCTTCCATCTTGGCAATCTTGTCCATATATTCACCAGTTGTTCATATTTAGTGCAACTGTTTTTAATATTTTAAATTATACTTTTTCAAATTAGAAGGCCCACTATGAAGTTATAAGAATGACAAGGTCCTGTCTCTTATCAAAGAGGCAGAGGCACATTACCACGAGCTTCAGGAAGACCGTCTCATACGTTTGATGCCCTTCCAAAGGCATCAAATGCACCAGACGGTCTTTCTCAAGCTCCTGGTAATGTGCCTCTGCCTCTTTGATAAGAGAAAGGATCTTGTCATTCATTATAACTTTTTAGTGGGCCTTCTAATTTGAAAAAGTATAATTTAAAATATGAAAAGCATCTGATGACAATAGACCAATTCCCTGATTTTTGTCAAGTAATTTTCTAGTTTAGGAAGAAAAAATCGAAAAACTCTAGATATGAATATCATTCAGCCAGGGAAGAAAAAAGAAATTAATGAGTACTTAAATTGAAAATTGAAAATCTTATACATAAGTACTTAAATTCACAATTAATGATATATTTCAACGACAATAAAGCTGCCCAGCAGTGGGGAAAAAGAAAAAGAAATTCAAAATGCATTTCTCAAACCTCAATACGGTCTGTCTTGCAAGCAATAAGCTTCTCTTTAAGATCTGCAATTTCAGGGTTCAATCGTGATAAAGGCTCTTTTTCCTCTGGTGTTAAGTGATCAATAAGGTCCGTGCCCATTTCAGCCCGCTTCATTGTCATACTGGCTCTAAGCTGATCAATCTGAGTCCGTACATCTGCAAGTGAACCTTAATTCCAATTAAATTAGAGTAAAATTTATGGATCCTTTTTCAACTATGTAGAGTTGGCCATATATATCCTGTTTCTCCATTCTATTCTATCCAAATATATATTGCATCCTTGTTCAATACAGCTATTCATATAGTTTTAGGCCCTTCTCCACCTTTCTTCGCTACTTTGACTTGAATTAGATCAGCCTTTCTCACAAGAGCATTAAGCATTCTCTGCAACACATAACCAAAACATCTTAAACTACTCTATGTCATCCCTTTCTCAATATAGCCACTCCACCTTTAAACAGATGAGTTCATCTATTATTTTCACACCTATTATTTATCCTTTTTTTATAAGTATAATTTACCATTTTCATTTCCACTACACTTGTATTAGGAATGTCTTACTTCTTACCAACCAAACACTTCGTATCATTTTTCATTTCCACTACACAATGTTCATTTCTTTCAATTTTTGTCTTATTACCTATTAAAAATAAAAAATAAAGCATCATTGATCTAAGCATATTAGTTTTCCAAAAGGAGAAAAGTCAGATGAATGAGACCGCCAACATCAGGGAAATGCAGCAACAGGAGCTGCATTGCTACCTTCCAAAATTGAAATCAAATTAAAGCACGCTTACCAGAAGCAGCAACAGGAGCTGCATTGCCCCTTTTCTCTGTTTCTTGGTTGTCCTTTCTTCCAGATGTTGATAAAGGCTTGCGACTCACATCTTTACTTGGTTGAGAACCAGATGTATCCACCCCTCCTTCACGTTTCTGCCGGGCTTGCTCAGCCATTAGTTGCCATTTTGAAAGCATGTCATCTCCTCCAACAGCAGCATGGGCTGCAACGTTTGCCGACCTTGTCCTCATTTTGTCATCTTCCTCTTTGTTTGCCTGTACCGAAGCAGATAGCAAAGCCAAGAATTTTGATATTTGGTTGAGTGGTGAAGATATAAATGAATTATCCTGTATACCTTAAGTGATTTACCACGACCATCATCTTTCTCCTTGTCACCATCAACTTAGGCATTATTACCCTCAGGCTGCATTTGGAGAGATATATCATACAATATCAAATATATAGAACTTTAATCAGACCCAAAGTAAACATTTGTGTGTAGCTCACACTAACACTTCAACTTCTTTGACTAATTTTCTGGATTTTTTATATCAGCTGAATTTTAAATGTTAATTGATTTTTTTCCCCTCTTGTTTTGGTTTTTCCTTTGTATGCTTCCCCTGTACTAGGGTTTGCGTCCCTTTTTGCACTTTTCTAATAGATTTATTTACAATACACCGTCATAGAACATATGAGATTTAAGATACTGAGAACAAATGCAAATGTGACACCCTCACCTCCCCACCTCCCCCTTAGTGGTGGGCGCGGGGGGCAGAGAATAAGATTAGAAAGAATAGTTCAGACACATGTATTCAAGGGCGGCAAACAATTTATAGCAGATTGCATTAACAATTACCTTTCCAGAAGTCTCATTGTAGTTGCTTCATCTAGTACGCCCTTGCAATCACCAAGAAAAGCACGGAACTCTTTAATAACTGATTGGTACTCTGAACCATGATTAACCACAGCAGTGTCATCTTCCAAGAGCAGCTGATTTATCTACAAATAATTGATGAAATATAAATTTAATTTTAAGAATGGCAACATTATAATCCATGCATTGCAATCACTGTAGTCAAGGGATGGATAATATATTTTCAAATGATACAATACATGTGATGTTGAAGATAACTAAAACACCTAATCTTCTTTCACATGTCTCAAAAATGGTTTTCCAACATTTGTTTTAGTACGTAATGGTGGTTTATTAAGGGACTATGCCCACATAATGGTGCAGTACAAACAAAGAAAGAAACCCTCTTAGGAGCCTTAACGTACCAAGTACTCTAATAAGGAAAAGAGATTGCCTTGGTACAATTCAGCATAGAAAGAAGCAAACCTTGTCCAAGTACAATTCAGTAGCCCAAGTGGAGATCATTGTTATTTGGCATTTATCATCCTTTGCAAGATTATCAAGCTTCCGGAGTAAGAAAGTTCTCAAGGCATCCTGCAAGTAAAAGGTAGTATTCCATATGAGTAGTAGATCTTCAATGCACTGATTTAACATTAAAACAGAAGTAACATACAGATACATGGGTCAAAACGTAACATAAGGACAAAAAATCTAATTCAAATCTTAAAAAGCATCAATAAAAATTCCTACCTGATTTATCTCCTCTTTATTGTAACTATAACTCTGTAGTGGCTTCCATGAGGTGGCCTCCAAGAGACAAAAAAGAAAAAAACAGCTTGTTGGTAACAATGACAAAATCAACTGTAAATCAGTAACTAAGAGTACATAATCATGAAACATTGACAAACTAGGCTATATATAAAGTTCTAAATTTTACACTAAACCTCATACTGATGCACAAGCATAATATTAGTTAAAACCCAAAAGAAAAGAAAAAAAGAAGAAGAAGTAAACCCAAAAGGTTAAATATGAGAAAGGATTACCATATGCACATCAAAACACTGGACTTCCATTCCTGAAGAGGCATAAATGATATCTTCATTCCCTGAGTCAAGCAACAATCACTAATGTGAACTTTGATCATAAACCTGACTGTAAACTGAATTAGATACCAAACATATCACCAATATTCATAGTATTAAAGAAATCAATTATAAATTGAACTCAAGAAATTAATACCCAATGAATCAAAAACTAAAAAAAAAAAAAAACAATACATAAATACCTGACTTGAAACATAAAGAAGAAATGGGTTCCTTCCCAATTTCCATTACAAGTTGTACATCTTTGCATCGCATATCAAACCAGCAAATGCAACCACCCTGTTTCATTATTACAAATGAAAACATAACTAAATCAAAAGTTAAATTTTTTTCCTTTTTTTTGGAGAGAGAGAGAGAGAGAGTGTGTGTGTGCGTGTGTGTTTTACCTCAGCAGAAGTGGCGACGAAGCCAGGGCGGTTACGTGATAAAATGAATCCCAAACGGGTCAAACCCATTGATAGAGATTTCAACATTAGCAAGCTATCATCTCTCCACACCCCATTCCACATTGTGGATGGGCTTTAGCAATCAACTATGGTAAAGGAAAATTAATACATTTCAAAACATTATAGATTTAGTCACATTCCGTTTGGATATTATTACAACACAACAAAAAAGGATATAATCCATTAATCCCACTATGAAATTTCAGATTCATGTTAATTGAGCCAAAATTTCGTAATTTTAAATTTGCTTGAATTTGATCCAAGCAAGCCTTACAATTTCATGCTATTGTTAGAAAGTTGCTGGCATTGAGAAATCTAGTAATAGCAAGTATCCTCCCAATCAGAGTGACTAACAAACTTTACATGCATCATTTACAATTTTTCTCATGTAAAACATTTTAATGATAATCCCTGAGTTCTACATTCATGGTTTCCATAAAATTTAAACTTGTTCAAGAAAGTTTGAATTCCTAAGATGCAAGAAATACAAGTCCCACAAGCGAGAACACTGTGTACTACATATCGAAAGCAATACTTACGTAAGCGGGAAAAGGGTGCCTTCCCCAACATATGCTACAGCTCCAAAATAAAAAAACAGCATCAAACGCATTCTCTGAGAATATTTTATTAACCTGAAAAATCTGTTAAGGTAAACTCTAGGTGTGACTATTTATATTAAAGTAACAAGTCTTACATGAAGTTTATTCTATAAAGGGCACCTTCAGCGTAAAAAATATATATATAAAGGGCATAATGAGGATACAGCTTTTGCGTTTGATGCAGATGGCGTGCTGATCCTAATGCATTTTACGTTTATACTGTCTCCTATAATGTTTGGTAGGTGGGGGAGGGGGTACTGCATCTCCTTGGTGAGGCTCCTCGCGTTGCTACAAAGATGGAGTTACAACCAAACAATGGATTACATGAATTATAATAGCATTAACAACAATTACTCAATATTCATTACATTAAATGAGTTGTCATACCGTGGGGCCAGCCTTCTGTCCTGCTTTGTGACCACCTGTCCCACAAGGAGGTGCTTTTGTTGTGCGTTTAGGTCAACCTTGTGGGGGTGACTGTAACCCAACAACTACCTGCTCATTCTCAACATGCACATCTGGCTGTTTTGCTTGACTCCCAACAACTGAAGATCCTACAACTGCAGGGGAGGATGGTGTAGTAGATGAAATGTGAGTGACGCTTGTAGTCATGGGATCTATACGCAGTCCAGGAGTGGGCATGAATGACATGGAGTGACTATGGGGTGGTACATGGTCTATATGACCAATGCTGTACGAGGGGGATTGAGTGTGCATGACAGGAGGGGTCTGACTAAAATCATAGCCGAGATCAAAGGATGGTGGAGTAAATGACAGATGAGCGGGGTCAAAAAATGTATGTGAGGTGTGTGAAGGGATCTCGGGGTGAGAAGATGCATGAGTAGTGGGTAGAGGGATCTCTAGGTCAGGAACTGCATGAGCAGTACGTGGAGGGATCTCTGGAGAAGGCGATGCATGTGGAGGTGGAGGGAACTCTGGGGCAGGAGATGCATGTGGGGGTGGAGGGAATTCTGGCGCAAGAGATGCATGTGGGGGTGGAGGGGGATCCGGCCTACTGACAACCTGATATGGGGTGCACCACGGTGACCATGGCTATGGCTGGCACGATTTGAGCTTGTGCTTGGTTGTCCAGTATCTTCTGCCGCATCTGGATTTGCCCCATCGGTCTCTTCCAAGGTAAGTTTGGCAGTTATACGATGAAGGCGTTCCACATATTTAAGTAAAGCTGAGATATGCTTGTACATGGAACTGCCTACTGTATACTGCGTCAAATCTGCTTGTGACTGGCAACCTGCAAGTACAAAAATACAATTAGCACATCTAACAAAAAAATGGTGATACGCAACAAAAATTGAAAAGAAAGGTCAAAGCGATTACCATAATAAGAAGTGAAGCGGAAGTGTGGTCGATGAACCTCCAAGTCACCCTATCATACCAATCGAAGTATGGAAGAGCAGGCGACATAGCACCCTGTAGTTGTGCTCCATGACATAAAGATCGTGCTCGACTATTCCATACTTGGATATGGCCATAATGTTTGTCCCCCCAATTCACCTCTATCTTCCCCCTCAGGTCTATGTCATGAAGGGCATCGTCAGTATCAACATATGGGGGGATTTTTTGTACCATCCCAAACTGACGAAGAACACGGTCCGGTGTACGTTTTTCTACAAGCTAGAAGCATACAAGCGGCACCCTCGCCGTCCATACGTCCCTTCCTGCGACACAGAACGAAGGCAAGCAGGCTAAGTCATCTTGATATGGTTCCCACACCACCTGAAATAGCCAAATAAAAGGGCAGCACATAATGCAATGTTCCATTATTTTCGGCTATGAGCTATTTTACAAGCAGTAAATACAATAGTCATAAACAATAGAAGGAACATAATTTGGGTACCTGGTTGGGACGCATACAATCTAATAGCTGACGGTACCGAACCAAACAGATTTCTTGGGTGCTATTTTTCGTGGTCATGACCCACACTGTCCTACAATTAAGAAAGAGAGGGTGTTACTTGGAATTGAGAATTTGAAGTAATCAACAACAATAAATGATGGGCAATCGTAAATTTAACATTGCATACCACTAAGTTTATACCAAACAATGATTATCTAAACATGTGATTAGTGGTGGAGCTAGAAATTAATAACACTTGTATTATACATCAATAATAACATATGACCTCAGTGGTTGTAAAACGATATATAAAAATAAATAAAAATCCTATTAATTTTCAAGATTTGAGGAATATCAAGGTTAAAATTATATTTTCTATGTCTAAGAATGTGTCATGTCATTTAAAATTATGGATCTATTTCCAATTTTCAGAATCGATCAAGGAAGAGACTTACTTAATGGACAGTGGAGAAGGTGCAAATGGTGGGCCATATGCATCATCTGGTGGGAGGTCCTCCTTCCTTGGGCACAAAAAAGGGAGTCTGAACCATGCCCAATACTGAACCACTAGCAAGGCCCCACCAATCTGACTGGCACCACTGTCGGTTGCCCTGCATAACTCTCTGTACAACCATGCAAGGTAAGCGCTCCCCCAACTGTACCGACGTGGATTGCGAAGGTCCCTCAACATCTACAACCACATCATATGCACCCTATCGCCAGACTTGTCAGCGAAAATTGTGTCTGCCAGTAGTGCTAGAATATAACACCGTGCATATTGATGCAAAACCTCCTCTGCTGCATCATTAGGCAAACCCGTGGTCAATTTTTTCTAGTAGCTTCTTAATTAGGATCCTTTTTCCTTTAAGCACATTTCCATTAGGAGGAATTCCAAGCATACTCTGACATTCATCTTCCCATGTCAAGTTAGTTATTCCAACAATTGCCTCACCATAGATTGGAATCCCGAAAATAACTTCCACATCTTGCAATGTGATTGTTGTCTCGCCACATGACAGGTGGAAGGTGTGGGTTTCAGGCCGCCATCGCTCAACCAAGGCTGTTATCAAGTTATTATCAATTTCTCTACATGGGGTCCTATACAGCCCAATTAATCCAACTCTCTTGACAATGTAGATGACACAATCATCCACCACTATGGGGTGTCGTTTTCGAAGCTCGTCATTACGACCACGGCATTTCAGTGCCCCCGGATCCTGCGCATGATAGAACCATGGTGATGAAATGTAATATGCCATAACCTTTGTATATGTGATTGTAGCTATTGATCCCAAAAGACAAAAATAAAGCTGTTATGAAGGGAAATTAAAATATCATCCCAAAAAAAAAAAAAAAAAAAGCAACAACAGGAGCAAAATAAAAGGATGCAATGCACTTGATACATTTGATAGAATGCTAGTGCATAGTGCAGAGCTATCAAACATTTACTAAATTGATAATTAATAACCAAATATTATTCATGTAATATTTAATTATAAAAAGACCCATTTGAAATTATTATCTTACAATTTTATATCATACAAACAATTGTATGATAATTTTTTTTCTCCTCTCAAAAAATAAAATAAAATAATTGACCACATATAGCCAGCATTAATGGAGTTTTGAATGCTTAATTATCACTGGTCAGTGTAAGAACTTAGAACTTGGAAGGTTTTCAATGCTGGTTTTATTGTTGCCAGCTAGATTGAGAGCTTTTGTTTCAATTTTCTAAGTGGTGGTTAATATAATAATCTCAGAAGTAAATTTGGAAAAATGTTTTATGCTCGACTCTCTTGTCCCATACATACAAAAATTATATTAAAAGAGTTAATCTATTATAAGCACAATACAATCAAATTTACAACTTCCTAAACACCGATTGCAAACATATAAAACCAAAATTTTCAAGGACAATTATGATAAAATATAATTAAACTAAATAAAAAAAAAATCATCTGATACATTGTGTTTTTTTTTCCCCCATTTCAGTTAATATTTTCTGCATTAGCAGATGAGTAGCAAAAAAAAAAAAAATCAGCCCCTCTGTGTCTTGCACTTTGTTGGCATCCTCATCTCGAAAGGTCCATTGCGCGTAGAGTCATCAATTCAAATCAAAAATTAGCCTCACAAGTCACAACACCTTCTCTTGGACCCAACCTTGAAATCCAGTACCACCTTTAAACCCAAAAACAATAAAACTAGCCCCACATTTGAAGCTCATACCAAAGCCCATTTTGAAATAAAAAAAATCTCAGCCCACATCTAATTCTAGCCCAATTTGAAACTTCAAGTCCATTTACTTATAAACCTAGCAAGCCCACGTCTAATCTAACCTAACTGAAAACCTCTCAAATTTAGAGCCTAGTTCCAAAATTGAGAGAGGCTTATTTTGGGATCCATGAGAGGAAATGAACTTTATATAACCAGGTTCAATAGGGAAAATTAGGCTTTCCAATAGCAAAGAAGATTTTATACAATAAAAAGGAATTTGTTATGAAATTAGTATTTAAACAATTTTAGATGATTCTTGAAAGGCTGTCAAAATTTTTTTCAATAATGAATAGATAGGAGTTTCATTTTTTTCATAAATTTGTTTAATCTTGAATCTTAGTATTTTTTTTCTTAATATAAAAAAAAAAGTTCATACTTCATTCATTGGCCCCCAAAGTTGAAATTTGGGTTCTAGTCTCTAATGAGTTGTTTGATTGTGGGGTATAAGATAATAGTTCTTTAGTCTCCTAACAAAAATCAAACCTAAGATATTAATAGGTTGGATAAATTTTCTTAGCTTTGTTGGATATAAATTCATGGTTCTAGAAAGATATATGCATTTTGGGGTTAAGGGGCGTGATGTTAAGTTTTATTGGTATTTTAAATCAGGACAGAGTGGTGGAAATGTTGTAATTTCTTGGAGCCTATTGAGATATAATGAAAAGTGATGTATTTTTTTTTTCTTGGAAAATTAATGTAATTTCTTGGGACATCAAGTAACTGGAGAGGATAAACAATGTTGCAATCAATTTTTACAAGGCAAGTTTTGATGGTGCTATATTCAAAGATAAATAAGCAGCAAGGATTAGAGTGATTATTAGAGACTCGGAAGGAAGGGTTATTGGGGCCTTATCACAAGAAATCCTGTTACCACAAACAGTGGAGGAAGTGGAAGCTTTGGCTTGTCAATGTGCGATTATGTTTGCTGTTGGAATTGGTTTATACGAAGTCATCTTTGAGTAGATGATGCCATGGTCATCATCGACCAAGTCCAGCAAAGAGAGCCATGTAAAGCTCATTTTCGAAATGGACAAAGTTTACATCCAAATTTTCATAAATAGGGGGACAATATCTGAGCTATGTAGGGGATTAGAAATTTCGGGAAGTCTAACATTTAGAATGTGATTGATAGATTAATTTGTTATGTGTTGATTCTTTCAGTTTTTATGGCAACTATAAAACAAGTTTTTTTAGCTATGAAACTAGTAAAAATAAGACTTTATAATAGAATAAATGATGAACTTTTTGGCAAATAATATGATAGTTTATATAGAAAATGAATTTTTTTTTATTACATGAAAAATCGTCTTTATGCATGATTTTGCTATGAAACGTTCTTTTTGGATATTTTCCTGTCTGTCTATAGTGAATTAAATAGCTTTTGTATGTTCATTAATGTTTAAGAATATGATGATATATTGAAGTTGATCATTTTGTATTTAATAGACTTATAAATTATGTTTATTATATCAATGTTACAAATCGGCCTTCTTCAATAAAAATTCATGGCTACGCTCTTGTTGTTACTCGTGGGGAACCTATGTAATTTTGAAAGTGGAGTTGCTCTCCCCCTAAGACTACACCTGAGTTTAGGTCAATCTCTTCAACTACAGTTAATAAGTATTGCTTGCGCAGCTACATAATAGCATTTATAAAACTCAACTAGCTACCAATAAAGCATTAACAACTATATCTCCCAAATCTCAAATATTTACAAATTCTACTACAAAAAGTTTACACATTGTTGTGGAAACAAAATTAAGAAACTAAAAAAAAAAAAATTGTAACTTGGTGGCACGTCCACAACTACAATATAATAAATGAATATTTGAATTAGTTATTGTGATAGGTGACACAACAATTTTTAAGACTTAAAAATAAAATTTGTAAAATATCTAACATCACTTTTTCTCTTCTTTTTTTATACTTCTTAAAAGTTGAGATAAAAATATACGACTCACATGTTTTATTTTAAAATAAAAAATCAAGTTAAGCTTTGGGGGCTATAATATGTTAGGGACCCTACATGGGAATGTTTCTAAAGCTAAACCAAAATAACTTGGAGCTCATAGATAGGTTTCTTTCAGGCCACAAAATTAATATCTTGTCTTTATTCAAAGAATAAATAATATTCTTAGTTTCTCACTGTATAAAGAGTACTTACAAAGACTAGGGATGAGGGATGTTAATTATTATATATGAGCCATCAACTTATGCATCCAACTCCAAGTAACAAAGAATTATATCCTGTATCGAGTATATGTATCATCTCTCTCATAGCAACAGTCAACCAATCTAACTTAACCCAACTAATGGGCATGACTATGCATTCAAACCTCGTAATACCATTGACAAACTTAGAATTTTAGAAATAGAAAAAAAAAATTAACATAATGTAAAAGGATAAGAAGAGAATATTCAGCACGTGGTCGGTTTTAATTTTACCTTGCCTTCCCAAACAGCGCACGATCAATGAGTTGTTAAAAACCTTAACACCGAATTCTCAATGGGACTAGGTCCGAACTCATCACGACTCTGAGCAGGAACAGCAGCCATACTGCACGAAGTTTAGGGAGTCAAGAGTAAATATAAGCACATGTTGAACATAAATTGGCAAGGATCATGATCAATTAAAATGTGACTCAACAGGTCATGATTAATACCAGCTAAAGAGCTGAATTCTCCTTGTTTTACAGTAAGAAGATAGGCATTTAAGGCAATGGAAGAATTAAAATGTATAAGCAAAATCTTTAGCTTACACATATTACATTTGACACAATTAGAAACTTTTTGAATAAATAATACAAGTAAAGAACATTTAGTATATAAGTGTAAAGAACATAATCAAAATCCTACATTTTCCTTGAATTGAACAAATCATTTCCTCACATAAATTTGAACAAATCATTTCCTCACATATGCTGAGGAGGTTACAAGATTGAGAAAGTGTAGGCCTAGATAGAGGAGAGAACTAACTTCGAATTGGAGTTGGAACATGATCGAATATGAAGGCATTATTCAAAGTTATTTTCTCACATAGAGAGAATGGTTTTGTGTGTGAGAAGAGAAATATAATAAGGTGGTACTTGGTGTGTTTATTATTATTTTTTTCCATATAACTAGGACTACAAGGTAATCATGTTTATCATTTTCTCAACCAAAAAAAAGAGTACGGGGTGATCATGCTTATCCCAAAATCTTTAAAAAAAGAATAAACTGAAACATATAAACAAACATTTATACTCTTCGAAAAAAAAAATGACTTATTGTTCCAATGTACAAATTGTAATTGGCTAATTGTCTATTGGATAGTGATTCATCTGAAAGAATAGAGAAAGCGTTCTTAATCTATAATTTTTCAAAACCCATGGATTAGGAATACATTGTGAGATGGAACAAATAATTGTCATGATGAAAGCTGTAAATTTTCATTTTCATTTTAATTTTTTTATACACTCGAAAAGGTTTTAAATTTAATACTCACCGTTTATACCATTGTATTTCATAGTGCCCCAACTATTATTTTAGGATCTTTGTTATGTTAGTTATATGCTCTGAATCTGACTGGGGCATCTAATGAATGCCCCAAGTGAGATCCCCTTTAAAAGGTAGGCAAACAATATCCAACCTGTTGGGTTGATAAAACTTCATAAATTTACTCATTGTACCTAACTATTGGTGGATTCGTACCGTAGAGGAAAGAAAATGCACAAACAAACTGGTCCGGTGTTATTGAAGGAAACAACAAGGAACAATCAACGCATGCATTGCCAATAACCCCAGAAAAAAGAGAGTCCTTACTTTTTGTGAGGTAATCAGAGCGACGGATTGAGGTGGAAACGGAGCAACGGAGCGAGGCGGAGACGGAGCGACGGAGCGAGGCGGAGACGGAGCGACGGGAGCGAGAGGCAGCGACGGCGACGGAACGAGAGGGATTGAGAGTGATGCGACGGCGATGGCGACGGCGACGGAGCAAGATGACTGAGAGAGAGAGACTGAGAGTGAGAGTGTGAGAGAGACTGAGAGTGAGAGTAGAGTGACAGAGACTGAGTGAGAGTGTTTTGCACTTAGTTTTTTCTTTTTGAACTTCAGTTTTTTCTTGTTAGTGCGCGGGATGACGGACGCGTGGAAAGGAAAACGAGTCCAGTGGACTCATTTTCTGGGCTTATAAAATGAGTCCAGTGGACTTGTTTTCTGGGCTTATAAAACGACTCCAGTGAACTCGATTTATGGTCTACGTGGACACTTTTAGCCACCTCATCTGCTGTTTAAAAAAGGAAACTTGAGTCCAATATACTCGATTTTATAACCCAAAAATCGACTCCTCTGAAGTCGAACTGTTAGAAAGGAAATATGTTTGAAACGTTGCCTAACTAATCGACTCCTCTGAAGTCGAATTGTTAGAAAGGAAATATGTTTGAAACGTTGCCTAACTAATGATATTGTTTGGATTTTATAGTTATTTTATAAAAAAATCCGACAAAAGCATCCATTTTGCCCAAAAAAAAAAGGATGATAATTGTGTTCACACACTAGATGCTTTTCTACTAACTTTACCTTCTTTTTCTTACTTCCTCAGTGCTCTCAATTTGAATCAATGTTATCTTTGTCAAGATGAATCTAGTTGAGAATGAAGAACCGGACAAGAAGAAGATGAAGTCGATTCTAGTCTAGGAACAAGAACAAGAAGAGGGGAGTGAAAGTGAAACTAGGCTTGTGGATTTGGACGACGATACGCTCCTCAACGTGTTGAACCGCGTGGATGTGCATACATTAGGTCGAGCAGCGTGTGTGAACAAGCTGTGGCGCACGGCGGCCGATGATGAGCGGCTCTAGGATCCGATCGCTCTAAGGGCTTTGGCTTGCATTTGCGAGAAAAAGAAACTGTGGATGATACTACCTAGCTTAGGCGGCTTCCGTAGATACTACCTAGCTTTTTCTCCACCATAAAATCAAAGCCCCCACCATCGGATTTTTATTTGATGGTCTTTGAAACCGGCCCTTTTTAGACATTGCCTCAATGAGAATGGGGAATCAATCGATTAGAGAATGCCTACAGATTGCGTACATCATGGGTTCGGTAAACACTTAAGATGTTGCGACCATCTGGACAATAAATGTTTTCCGAGGAAGAGGTCCTGAGTTTGATCTCTGTCTCAACTATGGCTGATGATTATTACTTATTATTATCCCATACTTGTTTTTAATTTTGCTTTCTGAGCATTGGGTTTTCTTTTTTTTTGGGTTGCAGGTTTTGTTTGGGAGATTGATCGATGATTAGATCTGTATACTTTCTATGTAAATTTATGTTTTTGTTTAGGTTTTTAGCTTTTGAGATTGTCGTATCGGTTACTATGTTTGGGGTATTGATGATTACATCTGTTCTCAGCATGTTCCCAATATATGTGAATTTTATTTTACCATTTATATTTTAGTTAATGAAACGGTTTGTGGCTTTCCTTGTCATACATGTGGGAGAATGCTACAGATGCTATCCTCTGCAATATTATTACTATTATTCTGATTCTCTGCTCAATATCAATTATTTGGAATATAGGAATGTTGATTGCTAATTTATTTGTTTGCTGTGCCTTTTTATTTTAGTGTACAGTCACAATGTAATCAAGAGAGTAGGGCTGTCCATCCAATCCGATGACCCGACTCACCCGAAGTTTCCGACCGTATCCGATCGAAAAACCGGCCGACCCGATCAAGTCACCGGTCGGCGGTGGGTCATTTGTTCCAGAAACCGATTCCGGCGGATCGGTCTCGATTTTCCTCTCCAAAACCTGAAAAAACCCGATCCGACCGATGTACTACCAATTTCTAGCAAAAAATTTCCAGATTCCGGCAGAAATTTCCAGAATCCGGCGAGATTTTCCAGAATCTGGCGACTTTTCCCAGATTCCGGCCTTAAATTTCTAGATTCCGACTTCAAATTTTCATATTTCGGCTACTTATCGAGTAGATCTAGTGATATTTCATCCAAATCTAGTGAAATTTCACCGGATCTAGTGAGATCTCACCAGATCCGGTAAGATCTCCGCCGGATTTGGCCCTTTTTCACCTGAAATCAACCATTTTGGCCAGATTTTTCACCGTGAACGGTTCCGACCGAACCGACCGTGTTTCCGGCGCAAAACCGACCACACCGATCCAACTCCCTCGCCGGTCGGCTGCAGGTCAGAATTTCCTCAACCCGATTCTATCGGGTCAATCTCGAGTTTGGCACAAACCTGACCCGAACCAACCCATGGACACCCCTACAAGAGAGGATGCATAATAAATAATGAATGAGAGTCTGAGGTATCAGATTGGAAGTGTAGGTACCACCTATTGTTATATTCTTTAGAGAAACGATATATCCACAACATTTTCACAATATTTTTACTACAAATCTTAAGTGGCAGGTTGTTATTATTGGGCTAAAAAAGTATTCTTAGCGTTAGGTTCAAATTTGAACCAATAACAACTATCCACCTGTGATTTGTTATGAAAATGTTGTGGACGTAGTACCTCTCTATTCTTTAATCAGTGTTTCTTTAATATACCTTGTTTAGATTTTTTTTTTTTTTTTTTTTTGTGCGTGTGTGTGTGACCCTAGATCAACTTCAAGATTATAAAGTTATAGATGATGAATTGGATCTGAAATTGCCTTATTTACTAATATCTTAATTCTTTCCCCAATTAGCGTTGAGTTTTGCTATATATCCACACACACCTGCACACAGAAGTGGTATAGCTCTTAATGCCACATCTTGTTCAAGACTTAGGCATGTTATCATGAACGGCTTGTTGCATACCTTGATCCACTACTGTCCCTCTTTTCACAGCCTTGAATCCTCCACAACTACCAATGTAGGACCAAGAAATTACCCTACCTGATACATCTGTAACATTCACTGTGATGTTGTTGAAACTTGCTAGAACCTGAATCACTCCTTTTGGTATTCTACATGCACTCTTATGTAAACCAGTAAGCCCATTCATATCTGAACCAATTCTTGGTACAGTTTTGGCCATATTATATCATCTCAATAAGTTAGAATATCTATATAGTGTACTCAAGATATGTGTAAGAAAAAAAAATGGTTGCTGATGCTCCCCTTTCTACCAGTGTGTGCTGCCTCATTGATGCATGTGTTTAGTTTCTCATCTCTCAAGTGAGATGACTTTATTTTTCAGCTTCTGTGCCGAGGATTAGCTGATTGATGTATCATGTTGTATGGCATACTTTTGTGGTTTAGAATCCCAATGTATGTCTTCTTGTAGTCTTGACTCAACAAGTACTGATGGAGGACCAAGAAATTACCCAACCTCATGCATCTGTAATTGTCACAATGGTGTTGTCGAAACTTGCTAGAACATGAATAACTCCTTTTGGTATTCTATGTGCACTCTTATGTAAACCAAGAAGCTCATTCCTACCTGATCCTATTCTTGGTACTGATTTTGCCATATTTTATCGGCTTGTAAATATAAGTCAGACTATATACATAATGTACTGTAGATATGTGTAAGAAAAAAATATAGCTGATGCTTCTCTTCCTACGGATGTGTGCGCTATGGCTGCTGCCCTATTGATGAAGACTTGGCTTGTGTATAGTTTCTCATATTTGAAGTGAGATGAGAAGACGACTGTATGGTGAATTCTCTGTGCCAAGGACAGGCTAATTGATGCATCATGTAGTATGGCATATTTTGTTTACTGTGTGCATAGCATTGTCTTGTTTAAAAATGATCTTATAAGATTTTCCCCCCTAGACTATAATTTTCATTTGCATTGGGAAAAAATGGTAGCATATGCTTGTATGTGATCTTGCTTGTGTGTGTGTGTTTGTGCGTGACGTGTGTGCTCTTATACCTTCTGGCCCTTAATTTCAATTATCTATTTGCTTGCGAAGAGCCTTTTAGCTGAGTGGCATTGCCTGGTCTTCCGAAGTCAAACCAAGTTCAACATCCCCCCACTCCCACTTGTAAGTTGTAAGATTGAATTATTACCTACCAAAAGAATTCCATTTTTCTTGTCCTTACACGTTGTCTATATGTGTATTAGGATAACAAGGTTGCATGTACTTGTATGTTGACCTTTGCTTGGGGTGTCAATGTGTCATGCCATTGCAATATGTGGCATATATTTAGTCCTCTTAGTTGGTCGAGGTTTCACTAGAGTCAATCATTCTTTTCAAATGATCAACATGATTCTTGCATCATAACATTGTTGAAATTTGGCAATGCAAGACTTGCTTAAAAGAAAGAACTCTTGCAATGAGATGTTTTAGGACCTTTTCATAGAGTATTTTGCTCTAAGTACTAGAAGGATGGTTATTTTATGCTTTTGGAACTCTTATATTTCTGATAATCTAGTTGATGCTCCTTAAATATTGAAGAACCTTTTCCTTTGTGTTACTACATCAGTCTTTTATGGAGCTATAACATTCATTTTTGTGTAGATGATTCTAGGACAGACATGAGTTTTTTGGAATAAAGATCCACAACCCCACACCCCCTCTCCAATTTTTATTTAGATGTAAGATGTGGCATTTACAAATTAAATAAATGCCATGTGTCGCACATCTAGATAAAAATGGGAGGGAATTGGAGGATTCAATTGGAGGGATCCTTTCTTGGGTATTTTCTGGTTAGTGAATGTGCATCCTGATGCACCTACAGCACTGCTGTGTGTTGTATTCATAGGTGAAACTTGAGCAGGCACCACACCTCCTGTTTGGGGTTAGGATCTGCTTACAAGTGGTGTTGTTATAGAATGTGATCTGTTATGGGGCAAGATGTGACTTTTAGTTTCTGTGTTTACATCTCGAATTAATTTTTTTGTGCTTTTTATCAAGTTGATGTTGTTATTTAGATACCATGTGGTTCAGTCTGCAACTCTGCATTAGGTGAATATCATCATAATTCTGAGTTCTCTAATTGATGATGTTTGTACACACAATTTTCGTAAAAGATAAACCACACGATCACGAAATAGTGTAACAAATAATCAATTTGTATTTGATTTATATATATATATATATATATATGTGTGTGTGTGTGTGTGTGAGTACAATCCTCTGTATGAATCTTTACAATGAAAGAGTAAAATAAATTCCTCTGATTCGATCTCTAAGAAACGTTACGATTCGAAGGGGCACTGAAGCGTGATCTTGAATCGTGCTTTGATGTCTCCAAGTTGAATGAATGGTTAAACGTGCTTGATTTGATGCGAGGGCCGTTGGATTGATCTCGAGCTAGGTTAAAGGGGAATCCCCACTTTGGTTTGAAGAAGTAGGAATAGGCCTTGATGAACAATGGAATTCTTGTGAACGTTAGAGATGACTCTCTATTTTGGCAGAGTGTCGGTAGTGTTTTCTCTCTAAGTGTCCTCCCCTTTTCTCATATGAGAAGCCCCTATTTATAGGCAACTCAATCGTATTTAATTTGGAGTTTTCTCTCAGCATTTACTGAGAGCTAATTATGGATTTAATTTAGTCTCCCATTTAATAAGCACTTTCCATATAGGTCTTTTCTTCTGGCATTGCCATATGGCTTTCTTATTTGATGTTGCCACATGGCTTGATTTCATTTGCTGATTGTCCACCTCATCAATTGGAGATTAATTTGATCACAAATATTTTATCATGAACAATCGGACGGCTGTAAATACATCATAAAATTTTAATGTCTACAAATGCCCCCACTTTAAGATTCGGCTTTGCTCCCAATTGTCGTGCAAGGAAGACGAGGCTTGAAGTATTTTATTAATCTCCATTTGGACTAAGTTCACGGAAAGCAAGACCTTCATCCACGTACATGAAAGATTTAAACAGTTTACAGTTCACCCACGTATAAGAAGGATTTCAACTTGTCATCTTTTTTTTTTTCTTTTTTTTTTCTTTTTTTTCTTTTTTTTTTTTAAGCACAAGCCCACGTTGGTCTCCTTAGTAGAGTTAGTGTTGAAGTTGTCTTGCTCGGCAAGGCCCCTTTTTTTTTTTTTTTTTTTTTTTTTGAATACTGGGTTTCAATTTCATGGGCTTAGTCACACACAAGGGACTTCCCCTTACAAGCCCACCTTTGGTTTTGTTAGGCAGGTCGGTGCCGCGATTGTCTTGCTCAGCAAGCATTTTTTTTTTTTTTTTTTTTTGCCACACCCTTACAAATTATGAGGGTTTCTTGCGAGTGCCACCCCTATAAAAGGACTTGATGTTAACGGGTTAGAGGAAATTGAGCGCCGTTCTTTTTCTTTTCGGGTTCTCTTTTTTTTTTTTTTTTTTCTTTAGCCGTAGCAGGTATCTTCTCTCTTTCTCATTCTTTCTTATGCTTGTCTTTGTATTTTTTTTTTTTTTTTTGAACCCTTGATTTACTTTGTGCAGGTCATAGAAGTTGGCACTGCATGAGCCAAGGTCATAGAAGCTAGTATTGCGTGGACCAAGCCTCGGTTTCAAGCGAGTCTACCATCTTGCTTTTCTTATCTTGGCGTCAGACGAATTCGAGCAGAACAATCCTCTTGCCTTCCTCGGATACGGAGTGCAACCTTCAGCAGTGCATCCATTCCGCTGCCCCTTTGTCTCGTGACCAGTGGTGTGAGTGCTTCATCTATGCAACCTTCTCACAGCCTCCGTCCTGCGGCCACCAATATGGGAGTTCCATTAGCACGCCCCTCTCACTGCCCTCATCTTGCAGCTTTCAATATTTTGCCTTCATCTTGCGGCCTTCAATACAGGAGTTCCATCAGCACGCCCCACTCACTGCCCTCAACTTGCGCCTTTCAATACTTTGGGTACTCCAACTCCATCCTTAACGGTTGCTTATGGCCATGACGCTTGTACTTTCTAGGCTCAAACAATTGGCACGATGTCCTTCACACTCCTAAAAGTGACGAATATATATATCAGTTCTATGTGTCGCACTTGGTCACTGCGAAATATTGGCTTGTCCATTGATGCCGCCTCCACAAGGGAGAACGCCCCACTTTCACGCTTTCTATTGTTTTGCATGCACAGTTTATGACATATTATTGACACGTCCCAAGCCTTAAATTCACTAGAAGCATGGTGGCATCTTTGTATACACATGATCTTTGCACTTAATGGCCAACATGCATGCTTCGACTTGTCTTTTGTCTTTACATACATATATAGTTATTGCAACACGTACCTAAGATGCCCAAGCCCTTGAATGTTGATATTGAATGAATATCCTGCTTGTAGTTTTGAATATTAATGCCATATGCTCTTCTTTATAATAAGCCATCATTGCACGTGCTCCTTTTCTTTCTTTCTTTCTTTTTTTGTTGTTATTATTTATTAGTAAAGAGCAGAATAAGGTATTCATCCTTTCCTATGGTTTGTTATCAAGTGATACAGGCTTGCCAACCCTTTGCATGACTTGTGACTCTTCTACCTTTGCTCAAGTCGTGACCTCTACGAGCTTGGTCTTCTCCAAGTGGCTGCCATAAGTGTGCTTCATCATGGTCATCTTTTACGACTCATCGAGGACTCTCAATGATCAATCTGTCACTCTCTTGCGCTCTATGAACGAACCCCTAGAGAAAGGCGTCGTCTTGAAAGTCCATCCACTTGGTAGCAGTGTCCCTTCATCCTCGTCTACTACCATTCCTCGTCCTCTGAGTCTATCTCAATGGTGGGTCGAATCATCTCACGAACTACAAGACCCGACTAGAAAGGATCTGCATGTCATTTAGAGGTCGTTTACTTTGGCCTTCAACCTTCACTCAACCGTGGACCACATCCATCCATTCCCTCTCCTCGGTCGTCGGATAAGTGCGGGAGAAGTGCAATGGGCCCTACCTTCTTCCAAGACTCCTCCACTCCAATATAGGGGTGAGTTTTCCTACCTCCCTAAATATTGGGAATGGCTAGAAGACATATTGAGCCGCAATACTAAAGTCTTAAGTGATGCCTATCTTTACGAGCCGTTACTCGCATCGTTATTCACATATGATCGGAACACCCATGTCCTGCAAGCCTTCCTAGAGTGTTGGTGTACGACTACGAACACATTGCACACGTCTGTAGGAGAAGTCTCCATCAGCTTATGGGACTTGCATTCGATCGGTGGGCTTCCCGTGTACGGCTCATTTTACGAAGAGGTCGTTCCAAACTCGAAAGACATATTATCTCTCCCCTCATGCTGTCATCATCTATTTGTTGCCTTCCATCACTTGAGTCTTGAGCTTTGTGGTTCGCACTTGGTCACTACGGCCTCATGGGTGAAGTTTTGGTTCCGTGGCAAGTCTAAATATCAGAAACCGCCGACTAGAAGGTCACTAAAGAGGAATGCAAGAGGCAAGCAATCTCATAACCCCTCTAGTAAAATTGATGCCCCCAGAATTCTGACTAAAGAAGACGAGGCTCCCTTCAATGTGCTCGAAGTAGAAGGAAGGCTTATAGAAGAGACTTGGTTAGCTTCTTTGATCTCGTGTTGGCTGTGTGAGTTCGCTCATCTCGATGGAGGATCAAACTTAATCAGGCCTGGTGTTTTCAAGAGCGCAAGTGCGATGGCTCGTGGTAAGAGATACTGCCTTGCAGTCCCAATCTTAGCCAACATTTATAGGGGCCTGAATGAAATTGTGTCTTCTAAGACTCCTAGTAAATGCGATGCCACTTTTCCTGCACACTACTTGAATGCTTGGTTAGCCGAATACTTCGACACTCACTTTAAACTTGAAGGGTCTCGCTCCAAGGTTGTTCCACACATGTTTAGATACTCCGGAGAAGGTGCAGCCAAGCATTACGACAAGGTTACGGCCCGTAAGCTATTTCGTGCCGTTAGTAGCTTCAGGTTTCATCACTTAGGCCTTTTTAAAGGCCATCGAGAGATTCTGGTGGATGATGACAAGCTACCTAGCTCTTATGCAGATTACTTCATCAGCCAATGCTCTAGCTACTTAGCCTCTCGTCGCGGAAGTATATGTATAGTTGAGCCATATAGCCCTCACCGCTTTGGTCGATAGTTCGGTTTCAATCAACACATCCCTGGGGAGCTTAATAAGGATTTTCGCACCGTCACCTTAGAGCAAGTGGTATGCTTCTGGCGCCGATGTCTTCGTCTCGTTACCAATTCAAAGTTCTTGATCCCTATCTGCCCATCTGAGCACGGGGTTCCGTGCACGAAGGACTATATGAATTGGTGGGCTAGAAGATCTGATGGTTTCTTTTCAAGTAGGGCTGAGTAACTGATTGGGAATGTTAACCCAGGCAAGATAAGACTCAAAATAATACAGTCTAATGAAGTAGTTGAGCTCGTGAAGCGCCAAAGCGAAGGGAAGCCCTCTTTTGGGATTTCGGAGGCTACTGATGAGTCTTTAGGAGGAGCGTGTGTGGACAAGGCACATTCTCCAAAGCATGGGCCTTCTTGCATAGTCTCAACGCCTCAAGATGTGGAGGTGACCAAGGGTAAGGATGCGTCAGATTCTGAGCGGAATAGTGGCAACTCAGATTCTCATTAGAGACGCAAAAGGCAGAGGGACAATCCCAACAAGAATCTGGATCATGAGGGGGTCAACCAGGCGACTGACCATGGTGTCAATATGGATTCACTTCCCGACCCTTCTGGTGGCAGTGCACAAGTGAGTCTTAATTCTCTTTTTGATGATTTTGATCTTGAATCCATTAAAGACCTTTGTTTCCTTCACAATGACCTTATAGCTATTTCTGGTATCCAAGAACTTTTTGAGAATGACAATCTTGGTATTCTTCCAATGCAGGATGACAATTATCCTTCGAAAAGAGCAGGAGAGAAGTGTACGCTAGTTGCCACTAGCCCTTCTACGAGCGAGTTTTCCATTCAAGGTCCGATAGCCTTTGATTTGGCTACTAAGGAAATTGACCCATCACATTCGGGGAAGACTAACGCCACTCTTTCTTCCAGCCCTATTCACAAGCCTTCAAGGGACGTGACTCGAAATAAATCCATTATGTGTAGTTCGAGCATCCCAGCCACTTCAACTTTCACAAAGTTTGAACCCGATGATTTGATTTCGAAGGCCGATCAACAGCGTGCAAAAATGCTAGGAGGGGACCTAATTGAGAAGGTCGTCAAAACCCTTTTTACTCTTGTGACTTCATTTAGAGATGGAGTCGAGAAGATCCTTCAAGTTATCGCACAAATAAAAGTTGTGGACGCAACACCTTTAAGAGAGCATATTTCGAAATATATGGATGATGTAGACTGATATTCTTCCCTCCATCATGCTCTTTCACAAGGCATCGCACCTGAAGACAAGGAACGGAAGCTTACCGACGCTCGTCATCGTCTCACTCTTGCCCTCGACTTGGAAGCCATTAAGATCAATCAGAAAGTTGCAGCCAAGACGAACTTAGACAAGGTCTTAGCTAGAGAGATTGAATTGAAGAAGGAACTTGAGTCGCTTTCAATGCAAAAGGCAGAGTTCACAGCGTCGAGCACCCTTTATGATGCAGAGCTAGCCCAACAACAAGTGATCATTTCTTAAATCAAGGGGGAGGTTTCCAAGATTGAGGCTACTCCAACCTTAGAAGCTTCTGATGATGCAAAACTTAGAGAGCTACAAGGGTTACTAAAGACTAGCAAAGAGGAGTTGAGGCATTTAGATTGGATAGGTTAATCTCTTTTTTTTTTTTTTTTTTGATGTGGTCATTACAATGTAACGACACCTATCTCATTATTAATAAAGAAATTCATTTATTTCCAGATCAATGTTTGCTTCCCTTTTTTCTTTTTTCTTTTTTTTTTTCTTTTTTTTTTCTTTTGCGACTGTGCTTAGCAAAGGATGCTAGGCTGCCTACATACCCAAAAGGGATCAAGTCATAACGTAGTTCAAAGGAGAAAATATATATATATATATATATATATATTTTAAAGTACATATGTGACTGAACTTAGTAACGAATACCAAGCTGCCTACGTACCCAAAAGGGATCAAGTCATAACGTAGTTCAAAGGACTTATTATTATTAAAAAAAAAAATTAAAGTACATATGTGACTGAACTTAGTAACGAATACCAAGCTGTCTACGTACCCAAAAAGGATCAAGTCATAACGTAGTTCAAGGGAGTAGGTTTTTTTGTTTTTGTTTTTGTTTTTGTTTTTGTTTTTTGTTTTTTTTTTTTGTCCCTAACTTTTGCCTAGGTCGCCTCTTTCAAGGTTTTCAACCTAGCGGGAATTTTTTTTTTTTTTTTTTTTGTCCTTAACTTTTGCCTAGATCGCCTCTTTCAAGGTTTTCAACCTAGGGGGGTTTTTTTTTTTTTTTTTTTGTGTGGGCAATTTAAGCTCTTACCGAGGAGCATCTCCAATACTTCAGGCATAGTATCGCTTCAGGAACTTTGCATTTATGGGACCTACCCTCAGGCCATCTCCGTCGACTATCTTGTAAGCACCATTAGTGTAGACCTCCTGTACGACATAGGGGCCATCCCATGTTGATGTGAACTTGTTCCCAGTCTTGTGAGAGATGTTGATGGGCCTTCGCATAGCAAGTACTAGGTCCCCTACTTGGAAAGATCGAGGTCGGACTCTCTTGTTGAACGCTCGCGAAAGCCGCGCTTGGTAGCATTCAAGACGTTGTTGAGCTTCCAATCTCTTTTCATCAAGTGCTTCCAACTCTTCTAGTCTTAAACGCGCATTTTCTTCATTTGTGAACCCTTCTTGGATAGCAATTCGAAGTGATGGAATTTGTCGCTCTAAAGGCAGGACTGCTTCGACACCATATACTAATGAATACGGAGTGGCTTGCGTGGGTGTCCTGTATGTTGTTCGGCATGCCCATAAAGCTTCTCCAATCTTTTCATGTCAATCCCTCTTCGAGCGCTCTA
Source organism: Quercus ilex subsp. ballota (assembly GCA_032727855.1). Taxonomy (NCBI): domain Eukaryota; kingdom Viridiplantae; phylum Streptophyta; class Magnoliopsida; order Fagales; family Fagaceae; genus Quercus; species Quercus ilex. The sequence continues at coordinate 4,026,708 of CM064909.1, forward strand.
CAACCTTTTTCAACAAATTGTAAAGCGTCTTGTTGAAAGCCTCGGCAAGACCGTTGGTTGGCGCGTTATACATGGATGACTTGTATTGCTTGAACTCGAACTTCTCGCATAGTTGGGTCACCAAACTATTGTAGAATGGCTTACCGTTATCCGTGATGATATAGCAAGGGACACCATACCGATAGATCAAGTGAGTCCGGATGAAGTTCACCACATTTTCCTTTTTTACTTCCCTGAGAGGTATGGCTTCCGCCCATTTAGAAAAATAGTCAGTCGCAGCTAATATGTACAGGTGACTCCCTAACGACTTAGGCAATTGTCCTACAACATCGAGTCCCCATGCATCAAAAGGCCAGGACACGACTGTAGGATGCAAGGACTCCGGCGGCTGATGGATGTAGTTCGCATGAAGCTGGCATGCTTCACATGTCTTTGCATAGTCCATACAATATTTGACCATGGTGGGCCAATAATAACCCATTCGTTTTATCCGGTGATACAATTTGGGACTAGACTAATGGGCGCCACACACTCCCGAATGAGCTTCTTCCATGGCTTGATGACCTTCTTCCTTGCCAAGACATCGTAAGAATAGACCATCAAAAGACCTTCTATATAATGTGCCATTGTAGTGTATAAAACGAGGTGCCCTTCACCGTACCTCAGTCTTGTGGCGGAGATCTTCGGGTAGCTTGCCATGTTCTAAGTAATCAATCAGGGGTTGGCGCCAATCCTCATCCTCCACTATAGATATTGATATGGCATTCGTTGCACTCGCGTCTTCTTCCACGTAAAAGAGCACCCAACGGTTGCAGATAGGGACATTCGCCTCTTCACCCTTCGACAGAGCCAACGTGGTGGCTAGGTTGGCTAGAGCATCTGCCATCCTATTCTCGTTTCTGGGGATATGCTCTAAGGAAACTCCATCGAACTTCTCAATTAGTCCCGTAGCCATCTGAAAGTAAGGAATCAAACCCTCATGTTTAACTTCATATTGTGTCAAAAGTTGATTGATCACCAACTTGGAATCGCCGTAGACTTCTAAGTATGAGATCTTCATATCGAGGGCCATTTGGAGGCCGGCAATAAGGGCTTGATACTCTGCAACATTGTTTGAACATGGTTCACTAAGCACAAAGGCGAATGGTAACACTTGTTTCTGTGGCGACACGAAAACAACCCCAGCACCAGATTCCTCTTGCCATGCGGCTCCATCAAAGAACATCATCCAAGGTGGGAGGACTTCGGTGTACAATACATCTTCTTCTGGAAAATCATCTGAGAGCTCCCAATCGGCAGGAATGGGATGATCAGCAAGGAAATTTGCTAGGGCTTGCCCCTTGATGGCCTTTTAGGGCACATACATGATTTCAAACTCTTGAAAGGCCACAGCCCATTTTGCCAACCGTCCAGACATGATTGCCCTAGACAAGACGTATTTAACCGGATCTATCTTTGCAACCAAGTGTATTACGTGTGCTTGCATGTAGTGCCTTAATTTTTGAATGGAGAAGAAAAGTGCAAGACACATCTTCTCTATTGGAGAATACCTTAGTTCTACCCCAGTTAGCTTTCGACTAAGGTAATACAATGCTTTCTCTTTTTCTTCTTCATTTTTCTGAGCTAAGAGGGCCCCAAGTGATTAATGTAGAGCACTAGAGGTTTTCCTGGCATGGGCACTCCTAAGACAGGCGGGTTAAGCAGATATCTTTTAATGCTCTCAAATGCATGCCTGCAAGCCTCATCCCATTCAAAGGTGGCATCTTTCCTCATCAATCGACTGAATGGTTGACACCGTCCTGCTAGATTAGATATGAAACGTCGAATGTATGCAAGATGGCCTTGTAAGCTTCGAAACTCTCGCAGGTTCTTTGGTTCAGGCATCCTTTGGATAGCGTTTTATTTTAGATTGATCCACTTCAATACCTCGATGTCGAACAATAAAGCCTAGAAACTTCCCAGATGTGACACCAAACGCGCATTTGAGATGATTCATTTTGAGTTGATATTTCCTTAGCCGATTAAATACGATGCGCAAGTCCCGTAAATGATCCCCTCTTTTCTTTGTCTTAACAACTAAATCGTCAACATAACATTGCACAATTTTGTGGAGTATGTCATCAAAAATTCGTTGCATTGCCCGTTGATATGTTGCACCAGCATTCTTGAGCCCAAAAGGCATCACCTTATAACAATAGATCCCCTTTGGAGTTCGAAAAGCTGTGAGCTCTTCATCCTCGGGTGCCATTCGAATTTGGTTGTATCCTGATGAGCCATCCATGAATGATAATACTTCATGACCAATAGTCGCATCAACCATAAGTTCTGTATTTGGAAGTGGGAAGTCATCCTTTGGGCACTCTCTATTCAAGTCTCAAAAATCAACATAAACTCGAATTTGTCCATTCTTCTTTTTGGCAGGGACAATGTTTGCAATCCACTTTGGGAATTGTACTTCTCGGATGAATCCTACTTGCTCGAGTTTGTTAACTTCTGCCTCAATTTGTGGGAGGAGTTCGGGTCGAAAGCGGCGTTGGGCCTGCTTGATTGGGCGCACTCCTTGCTTTATTGCTAACCGGTGAATTGCAATTGTTAGGTCTAAACCTGGCATCTCCTTGTATGTCCAAGCGAACACATCTTTGTACTCCATTAAAAGCTCAAAGTGTTTGATTTCTTCCTTCGGTGTCAAAAGCAAACTCACGTAGATCGGGCGAGGTTCCTCGTCAGTCCCTAAGTTTAATTCTTTGAGCTCATCTACAGTAGCTTGCCCCTCATCTTCAATTGCTCGAGGGGCTTCATTTGGTTCATCGTCTGATGCATCTGATTCAGAATCAGTTTCCGCTGTCACATGGCAAGAAGGAAGGACTAGTGTCTCGTGATCCTCCTCCCCATCATCAACTTGCTTCTCGAGCTCTCGTGTGTGCACAATAGTCCGCCGCTTTACTTTAAGGGAGTTTCCTGTACTAACTTCTACAGTCAACTCACGTTTCATGTGCGAAGGGATAAGGCTATAAACTTCGGTGCCATTTCTCTTTTGTAGGCCACTTTTCTCCTCCTTGGGTTGTGAGGTGTCAGTTGAGCTACTCGTAGACCCAAGCCTATTAAATGCCGACCTATGTGTACGTGAGGTTCCTTCTTTTGTAGGGAGAGAGATGCTTAATCTATTAAATACTGACTCTCGAGGAGTAGTTGTTCCTATATGATCAAATACAGAAGATCTTGACACAGGCTTCGGCTTCCCCTCCTCCTCAACTTCAAAGGTGATGTGTTGTGATGTCGCTTTTTTTTCTTTCCCTTTGGCCGAGATTCGAACTGGCTCTTGTGATGAATACCCCAGCCCGGTTCTAGGCATCTCAATTGCATAACCTTGTTGCTTCAGTTTGCTTTAGTTCGAGTTAAGCCCATGTGACTTTTCTTCCACGTAATCTGAATAAAGTTGTCCCAATTGCAGAGGATTTTGGAAATCATAGCCTGATTTTGCCAAAAGTGTATACGCTTTAGGGTTGAAACCCTCTTCTATCCTTCTGACTGGCAATGAATCTTCTTTAACAAGGTTACGTATGGCTCTAGTGAAACCATTGAGTGGGGGTTTTGTGGATGCCACTTGGCCTAGCTTCGGTAGTGGTAAGTTGAAATCACTTTTAAGGATGGCGATATCTTCCTCTTGAATAGACTTTTTGCACTTATCCTTAGTCTCCATTGTCAACCCGAATGGGGAGTGCCCTTCCTTTCGTTTAGACGCGGGCACATATCGTAAGACCATGGGTGCCTCTTTCTTCTCTTCACGAAACTTCTGTCTTACTTCAGAGTTAGGTTTTGGACCTTCCGTGAGGGGCTCGCCTCCTTCCTTACATTTTGTCTTCTTCTTTTCCATAGACTCTTCTTGTGGTACATCATAGGTTGTGTCGCAATCCAAGTAAAACTTGGCAGCTGCAAAGTGAGATTCTGCCACTGTAAATGGTTGCAAATCTGCTGTCACCACCTTTACTTTCTTGCTATCGCAATACTTGAAGCATTGATGCAATGTAGAAGGTACAACACCATTCCCATGAATCCATGGTCGTCCTAACAACAGGTTATAAGAGGTCCTCAAATCGATCACATGAAAGAGAGGTCTTGCTTTCAACTCATCAATAGTCATATCTAACCGAATCATGCCGATTACCCTTTGTCCTTCTTGGTTGAAGCCCTGGATAACGAGTCGACTTTTGGATAACTTTTCCATGGATATGCCTAGGCACCTCATTGTTCCTTTAGGCATTATGTTGACGGCAGATCCATCGTCTATGAGGATGCGGCTTACTTTTTCCCCCCGTGTGTAACCTGAGTTATAGGTTTCGCTTTCCTCTTCCTTTGTTCCTCTGGTTTCTTCAAGGTTCACTTTTTCCTCCATTTCAGTGAGGTCTTCTTGATCATCAACATCATGGCAAGAAACCATGTAAGTGGTTGTCAATAGGCCCTCTGTAAGAAAGCCTTTAGGGAAAAACTCATGCAGCGTGACCTACAGGGGGCCTTCATTCGAATGAGCTCCCTTTCTTTGTTCCTTCAGACCATTTGTTCCCTTACCCTTAGGAGCAACTTTTGAATCGCTTGCTCGAAGTTCCCTTTTCTTGTGAGGAACATAGGGTTTTGGGTTACTCTGTTTTCGAAATCTCTTGTAGGTCACAAAAGTCCAACCCTCTTCGTCACCTACCAATTCTTCGGCAGCTCTATCATCATCTTGAGGGTTGAAGCGTAACGTATGCATAGGCTCAAGCGTTCCAAATTGGATGTGCTTGCAATATGCCCTTAATGTTGATGGCAAGGTGGACCGCACTTCTGTTGGAGTTGGTGACTTCACAGAAATTGGGGATCCAACAGCAAATGTAGCATGATTCGCCTCAGCAGTTTCATCTAGGTCTAAAAGAATTTTACCCTCCTTTGCAAGCCTTAGGATAAGGTCCTTCAGAACAAAACATCTTTCCATAGGGTGACTTACAACTCGATGGTATACACAGTATTTTAGGTCGTTGGTATGCCCCATTTCCTCCGGACGCTTGCATTATGGAAGCTTGATCACATTCTTCTCTAATAAGTCCTCAAGCATGCCTCGAACATCGGCATCTGGAAACGGATACGTCTTTTCTTCCATCTCCTTCAAAGTCAATCGACGCTTCTCCCGTTCTTGTATTGGACCGGCCCTTTTTTCCATTCTCTTATTCTCTTTACTGGAGATCTTCACAGGCTCCACAGCAATGGCCATAGATTCCTTAACCATGGGTCTAGAAGACTTATCCCCCCTCCTCGTATCTTTCTTCTCTTTACGTTGCTCATTAACACGTAAGCCCTTTTTTCCATGGCTGGACAGGCTAAGCTCCATATCATGGGCTCGGGTAGCAAGTTCTTCAAAGGTGTGAGGTTTGATTCCTTGAAGGATGTAAAGCAACCCCCAGTGTATACCTTGGATGCACATTGCCACTCCTGAAGATTCGGAAAGGCGATCTTTGTAGTCAAGGCTCAATGAGCGCCAACGATTGATGTAGTCTACCACTGGTTCATCTTTCCATTGCTTCGTGTTGGTTAATTCCAGCATACCTACGGTACGTCGGGTACTGTAGAAACGGTTCAAGAATTCCCTTTCCATTTGCTCCCAACTATCAATGGACTCGGGTTCAAGATCCGTGTACCAATCAAAGGCATTTCCTCGAAGAGTACGCACGAATTGCTTCGTGAGCAAGTCTCCATCCGTACCGGCATTATTGTAAGTCTCGATGAAATGAGCAATATGTTGCTTCGAATTCCCTTTCCCATCAAACTGTTGAAACTTAGGAGGTTGGTAACCCGCAAGCATCTGTAAAATGTCAATCCTCTTGGTGTATGGCTTTGAATACATCAAAGAGTTTTGTGGTGCCCCACCATATTGAGCTCGAATGGTGTTCATTATCATGTCTTGTAACTGTTGGACTGATAGAGAAGAAATTGAGGTTGAGCTCCCTTGTGGACCACCAGCCTTCTTTGGAGAAGATGTGTGAGCATCTTGGGATGTATGCTGATGCGTGTGAGAATGGCCTCTGCTAGACTCCCATCGATTCTAAACCTCGAGCTTGTTCATAATTGTGGCGATTTGAAGGTCTTTCTCCTCCACAGTCTTAGTAAGCTTAGCTATAGCATGTCCCATTTCAGCAATCTTTTCGTCAATGGTGGCAGTCTCCGTCATCATGGCTGCCATAGCTATTGTACGAGAAGAATTTTCTGAGAAGATAGATGAAGTGACTTCTCGGGGAGATCCTTGGGAAGAACCTGACTGTGAAGCATTACTTGACCCAGCATCTGATGCAGAATAGTGATATTCGCTCCCAATCATTGAGTCTTCTGGAACGAATGCTGAATCTCCCTTCCTAGAGGAAGTGTGCTTGCTTGTCCTCAAAATGCTCAAGGAGATGACAGTCTTTGGCTGGGCTGGGGCACTTATGAGTTTCGTCATAGGAGCTTTTCCCTCGACTTCTTGTGATGTGAGGAGCCTCATTGCCTTAGCTTTGTTTTGAGTCATGAGACCTGTGGAAGTACTGCTGCTTGTTGACCCCCCAATGCTTTTGGTAGCATTCTTGGAAATCTGAGACTTCTTCGAGGCCATTGAACTAGGTGGATTGGAGACTTGAAGATTTCTATGATGGAGAAAGAGATGAGAGGCAGAGAGGTCCCACCGGGCGTGCCAGAAATTTGTACACAATTTTCGTAAAAGATAAACCACACGATCACGAAATAGTGTAACAAATAATCAATTTGTATTTGATTTATATATATATGTGAGTATAATCCTCTGTATGAATCTTTACAATGAAAGAGTACAATAAATTCCTCTGATTCGATCTCCAAGAAACGTTACGATTCGAAGGGGCAATGAAGCGTGATCTTGAATCGTGCTTTGATGTCTCCAAGTTGAATGAATGGTTGAACGTGCTTGATTTGATGCGAGGGCCGTTGGCTTGATCTCGAGCTAGGTTAAAGGGGAATCCCCACTTTGGTTTGAAGAAGTAGGAATAGGCCTTGATGAACAATGGAATTCTTGTGAACGTTAGAGATGACTCTCTATTTTGGCAGAGTGTCGGTAGTGTTTTCTCTCTAAGTGTCCTCCCCTTTTCTCATATGAGAAGCCCCTATTTATAGGCAACTCAATCGTATTTAATTTGGAGTTTTCTCTCAGCATTTATTGAGAGCTAATTATGGATTTAATTTAGTCTCCCATTTAATAAGCACCTTCCATATAGGTCTTTTCTTCTGGCATTGCCATATGGCTTTCTTATTTGATGTTGCCACATGGCTTGATTTCATTTGCTGATTGTCCACCTCATCAATTGGAGATTAATTTGATCACAAATATTTTATCATGAACAATCGGACGGCTGTAAATACATCATAAAATTTTAATGTCTACAATGTTATTTGTCTTTCATCCAGTCTCTCTCCCCCTCTCTCCATCTCATATGGATGATTCTGCTATAACTCTCTTTTGATGCTCTTCACAATGGATGAAATCTATCTCTGTGCTTTTGGTCACCGAGCTAAAATACAATCTTTACTATCATCACGGAAAATCCTGTCATCTGTTGTTTCTCCTTTTAAGGTTCTGGGCAAAAGTACTAAAATCCTCAACACATACTGCACATCGTACATACACATTTATGTAGATACTTCTGAAAGTTCTTTTAATTTGACTTACCAAAGACCAAAAGAAAAGGTCCTGATGTTAATGGGAAGAAGGGAAGTAGGTAGTCTCTCTTTGCAAACTTACCTTTGTCAGTTACCAACTTACAAGAGAAACTGACAAAGGAGTCGGAGATGCCATTTGGAGTAATACGTAAAATGATGCAACTTTTATTACACTTTTATAATCATGGACAGTATTTGAATCTGTTCTCAGCTTGTTGTCTTGTCTTACCAGTGCCACTGTCTTGGCATGGAGTTGCACACCATCTGATGTCTGCACCTTTTACCTCCCTGATGATTGATGGTATTCCATTAGTCTTGCAGATATATGTGGATGTTGCCATTTAACTTTAGTTAACGAAATGGTTTGTGTATTTCCCTCATTTATGAAGAGTTAAAGCTGTCATTTTTTATTTGGACCGAAATGGTTACATTGGACAAAACCCAGTTTCCAATTACTGAATTGGGTTTTTAAATGTCAAAATTGGGACATATACAGCAACAGCTTCTTTTGCATTTCCCAGAAGCTGAAAAAAAAAAAAAAAAAAAAAATCAAAGACTTTTAATGAGCAACTAGTGTGAGTTGCACGTGCTGCTTTTTATCGTGAAAAAATTAATATAGATTTTTTTTTTTTTTTAAGTATGAAATTATGTACTTAACTTTAAAATAGTTATTTGAATATCTATTTACTATAACAATTTCTTAGAATCTATTTACTAAATGTAATATTTACTCACCAAAAAATGCTATAAAGAATGATAATGATTGTCATCATCTTTCCACAATATTTAAATTTTCGCAATGAATAATGATATATGCTACAATTTTTTGAAGATCTCCATCAAATTAAATTCTTGCAACCATCTACAATGAAGATTTTGTTATTCATACTTTATTCTTTATCATCTTAATTTATGAGTCTAACTACGATGTTTAGCTTACTTATTTTTAATGAACACTCTTTTAAGTAAAAAAAGAAATTTAAAAAAGAACAAATAACAAAAGACATCTATCATCAAAGTTTCTATTAGATAAAATTATAAATTTAGAAGATTTAAACCTAATAAATTATTGTTCTCTTAGTAACAAATAGAACACCATATATCATCATTCTAACTTTCCAAGCATGTCTACCAGTCTACCACATAATATTCAAAATAAGAAATATTTTGGGACATTAAAATTTAGTAAGAGTATTTTAGACATTGTATAATGAAATATTTTAGGAATTATAAAATTTCGTTAGGGTTTAACTAATAAAGTAACAATAGGAATATATGCTCATTTACAAAATATAAATGAGAGAATTATTCAACTTTAGTTTAGGGGGGAATGAAACTACCCCAAACATAAAGGAGGAAAGTGCTACTTTGTCAATTTGTGTGTGTATGTGTGTAAAACAATGTGTATTTTTATATAAAATAAAAAATAAAAAATTGAAACAATGTGTTAAAAAAAAAAATCAACCTAAAAAAAATGATGCATAAAACAATGAATTTTGGTTCAACAAATTGACTAAACCAAAAAAGAAGTCTAGGAACACAACAAAATGTCATAATATTCTTACAATACCTTTATTTCTAGCTATAGTGGGTTCTAGTCTGATATTTTATTATTTTAATTTAGAGTAATGTTACGTCTACAATATTTTCATAATAAATCCTAGGTGGTAAATTGTTACTGGTTTTAAATTGGGCTAACCACTTTTAACCATGCATTTTAAAAATAAATAAAATAAAAAGCCAATTGAAGAAAATTGTGCCTAAAACAATGAATTTTGGCTCACCAAATTTGACTAAACAAAAAAAGAAGTCTAAGAACACAACAAAATGTCACACAAAAAAGAATCCTAGGAACACAACAAAATGTCACAACATTTTCGCAATATTTTTTATTTTCAACTGTGGTAGGTCTTAGTTTGATATTTTATTATTTTATTGTTTACGTCTACAGTATTTTTACAACAAATTTCAGATGAAAAATTATTACTGGTTTTAAAATTATGTAGTAAAAAAAACAATCAAAAAGACAACACAAGAAAATTGTGTGTGAAACCGTGAATTTTGGCTCACCCAATTTGACTATACTAAAAAAGAAGTCTAAGAATACAATAAAATATCAAAACATTTCCACAATACCTTCATTTTTAGGATCCAAATAGATATTTTTTATTTTATTTGAGAGAAATGCTACATCTACAGTATTTTTACAACAAATTTTAGATGAAAAATTATTACTAGTTTTAAAATTATGTATTAAAAAAAACAATCAAAAAGACAACACAAGAAAATTGGGTGTGAAACCGTGAATTTTGGCTCACCCAATTTGACTATACTAAAAAAGAAGTCTAAGAATGCAACAAAATATCAGAACATTTTCACAATACCTTCATTTTTAGGATCCAAATAGATATTTTTTATTTTATTTGAGAGAAATGCCACATCCATAACATTTTTAGAAAAATTTCTAAATGACAAATTGTTATTGGTTTTAAACTAAGCCCACTACAAATATCACTTTTTTATCCATCAAAAATTCCTTGCCACATAAATTTTTTTGTGAAATTATTGTGAAAATATTGTGAACATAGTATTACTCCTTAAACTTTAAAATCATGCAATTTTTTTCCTTAATATTTTGGAAAGTATAAAATATATTATATTATTATTCTCTCAGTTAAACCGTAATAAAAGTTTACGATTTTTAAAATATTTATTGTGTTTGCCACATAAAATAAATTTTGTTGTGAAATTATAGTGAAAATATTGTGAATGTAGCATTACTCTTTAAACTTTGAAATCAAGAAATTTTTTTCTTAATATTTTGGAAAATAGCAAATATGTCATATTATTATTCTCTCAGTTAAACCGTAATGAAAGTTTATGATTCTTAAAATAGTTATTGTGTAATGTCTAAAATACTCTCACTAAATTTTAACATCCCAAAATTTTTTTTCACGTATTTTGAGTTTTAGATGGTAGTAATTCTCAGTCTCTTATTTTATTATTTTATTTTCATCTTTAAAAAATTGACACTTTATTGTGAAAATATTGTAAGAATGTGTTGTATCAATGTAACTATATATGCACATATAAATATTTAAAAGAAAAGACAAAAAGAGCACAAGCAAAATTGGGCGTACTGTGAAAAAAAAAGAACAAAAAAAAAGGCCAATGAACAGTGTAAATTGTCAGATAATTGTGAAAATATTGTAAGAATTTGTTAAAACAATGTAACTGTATATGCACATTTAAATAATAAATATTTAAAATAAATAAAAGAAAATACAAAAATGCAAAAACAAAACTGACGAAGAAAAAAGAAGAAGAAGAAAGGTCAGCATTATTGAAGCACTGTTACGAGCTTGGATGTCAAAAGGTCTGCATTATTTGAAGTTTGTAATGTTATATGGGATATGTGGAGTGTCTTGCCAAATCCTTCTATTGGCAATGTGGAAACTAGATGAGTAGGGCATGTTGTTGTGGGAAGGAAGGTTGTTTTTGTAGCTTTGTAGCTGGGAAGAAAACGAATCTATCGTTTTGATCTTGACACACTTTAATAGATTAACAGAGTTAGTATTCCTGACTATGTTGATAGTCGCTACTCTAGCAATACTGATTGGTTCTTGAACAAGAGTGAGTTCGTAGATGATATTCTCTATGGATTTTGCCGCCTTACAGTAGGGGCAATAACTCCTCTGCCATTAGTGGAGGTAGAGGTAGAGGTAGAAGAGGAAAAGAAGGTTCAGCCGATGGAAAGATTGCTTGATAATCACAACTTTCATGAGATCTTAGGTAGAATGGAGGTGAGGGTGGAATAGAGTCTCTGTCTAAGGTACCTATTCAGTTTCAATCCAACCAATGCTTACTTCACTTGGGGCATTAGATACAGTCTTTACCCTATCTCTTGAATGTGGGGATTGGTGACTTAATGTTTGGACTTTCAGTATTTTATTCTTATGAAGTTATTGGTTTTCTTTATTTACCATTAAAGAATGATTGGATTGATGTGGATAGATACATGTATAAAGGTAGCTATCTTAATCAAGATGTGGCAATCAAAGTTTTTAAAGATGAGCATATGAAGTTGGAATTTGCTCAACAAGCCATTTTTTATGGGTTTGTTAATTACAGGCTTTTTATCTATTGGTTATTGTATAAAGGCCATTAGTAGAGAAAAAAAAGTATGGGAGAGAATTTCATGACAATGCAAGAAAAAATGGTTATTGCAATGACATTAAAATCATTGCAATAGTTGATATAAGGTACTGCCATAAAATTTTAGGTAATAGGTTTGTGCAACAAAAGCTTTTGTTGTAATAAATTCCAAATATTTTATTGATAATTTTGATGCAATGATACATATATTGTTGCAATAAACAATTTGCTATTTTAAATATGTTGTTGTTATAGGCTATTATTTCATGAATTTTATTACAATAAATTGCAAATAATTGACCAAAACAAGTCAGATTAAATTATTGCGATAATATTTTCATTGTAATAGATAATTATTTCATTTTATCATTGCAATAGATTATGAAATAATTTATACTAAGTTATTGTAATGATATATTCATTGCAATTTCATGTTTGTCATTGCAATGAATTCATATCAAATTTTTACAATAACAACTTCGTTGTAATAAGCTAAAACTAGTGATTAAAGAAATCCAAGAAGCTAAAACTAGTGATTAAAGACTACTCTCCCCTATCCTTTGACTTAAAACTAGACTAACTGGCAAGATATACCCCGAATGTATGTCTTGTGTTCATTTGAGGTCTCATTTGTATTTAATTCAATCTTGATAACCCACCCTGAGAAGTCTATTCTTTTGATTTTCCATGTTCAACAAATTTAGACTTTTAGATGAACAATTTAAGGAACTTCTGAGGCAGGCTAATCCGATGAAGTGCGGAAAACCTGAAATCCAGTCATTTGTGATTGATGACATGATTTATGTGCTTGGAAGCATTGTTAAGAACTTGGATGTCAAAAGCTCTGCATTATTTGAAGTTTACAATGTTATATGGGATATGTGGAGTGTCTTGCCAAATCCTTCTATTGGCAATGTGGAAACTAGATGAGTAGGGCATTTTATTGTGGGAAGGGAGGCTGTTTTTGTAGCTTTGTAGCTGGGAAGGAAACGACTCTATCGTTGTGATCTTGACACACTTTAATAGAATAACAGAGTTAGTATCCATGACTATATTGATAGTCACTACTCTAGCAATACTGATTGGTTCTTGAACAAGAGTGAGTTCATAGATGATACTCTCTATGGATGTTGCCACCTTACAGTAGGGGCAATAACTCCACTGCCATTAGTGGAGGTGGAGGTAGAGGTAGAGGAAGTAGGAGGGGAAGAAGAGGAAGAAAAGGTTCAGCCGATTGAAAGATTGCTTGATAATCACAACTTTCATGAGATCTCATGTAGAATGGAGGTGAGGGTGGAATAGAGTCTTTGTCAAAGGTTACTATTTAGTTTCAATCCAACCAATGCTTACTTCACTTGGGGCACTAGACCCAGTCTTTGCCCTATCTCTTGAATGTGGAGATTGGTGACTTGATGTTTGGAATTTCAGTATTTTATTCCTATATCCCTATTGGTTTTCTTTATTTACCATCAAAGAATTATTGGATTGATGTGGATAGATACATGTATAAAGGTAGCTATCTTAATCAAGATGTGGCAATTAAAGTTCTTAAGGATAAGCATATGAAGTTGGAATTTGCTTAAAAAGCCATTTTTTATGGGGTTTTTTAATTACATGTTTTTCATCTATTGGTTATTGTATGAAGGCTATTAGTAAAGAAAAAAAAGCATGGGAGAGAATTTTATGATAATGTAAGAAAAAATGGTTATTGCAATGGAAAAAATCGTTACAATGACATTAAAATCATTGCAATAGTTGATATAAGGTACTATAATAAAATTTTAGGAAATAGGTTTGTGCAACAAAAACTTTTGTTGCAATAAATTCTAAATATTTTATTGATAATTTTGATGCAATGATACATATATTTTTGCAATAAACAATTTGCTATTTTGAATATGTTGCAGGAATAGGCTATTATTTCATGAATTTTATTACAAAAAATTACAAAAAATTGACCAAAATAAGTCGGATTAAATTATTGCAATAATATTTTAATTGTAATAGATAATTATTTCATTTTGTCATTGTAATATATTATGAAATAATTTATACCAAGTTATTGTAATGATATATTCATTACAGTTTCGTATTTGTCATTGCAATAGATTGTAAAATAATTAATATCAATTTTCTACAATGATAACTTCTTTGCAATAAGTTAATAGTTCGAAATTTTCATTGCAATAAATTGCAAAAATAATTTGTATCAATTTATTGCCATTTTTTTTTTCATTTTAAGTTATTGCAATAATTTTTCCTAATATATTAAAGCTTCTATTGCAACTGAAAATTATAAATTATTGCAACTTATTATTGTTAATGCAGTAATTTAAAACATTTAAGTTACAATTGCAACAATTTTAACTTGTAGATGCAATATTTTATCTAATACTACTATACATGTTTTGTTGTATTAACACTTAATATAATAGACTTTTTTTGGTTTAGTTTGATGTGAACTTATTTTTTTTTGGTAAAGCTTAGGTGTGGTTCCTTTGGTATTGTATCTTACGTTCTCTGATAGATCCAACCATGTGGCCTTAGAAGGTAATTATACATAAGGAAGTGCATTGGCTAATCCATATATTTGAATTTAAATTCGGGAACTTATGGTGAACTTATGGTCTGCGAAGCACGGGTCCGGTGATTTGGTCGGACATTAGGGGACGCGGCGTGTGGCAGTCGCGTCCCAAATTATTATTATTATTCTTGGGGAATAAACTAATCTGAATTGCAGAAGTTATAATTAATTTGCTAATAAACCCTGCTTCTAACATTTCAGATAACCATAAAGGGTCACGGACCACTGGATCCTCTGTCTCTGTGTTGATAAGTAGTCCCGGGTAGGGACTATATCTTTCTCCTGTTCTTTCATAAACTCTGTCTGCATCTCCAAAACTCTCATACCATGTAGCTTTATGAGATAACCATATTTCACCTGTCATGTCTTCTGTCCTGATAAATGCTGTAGAAACAAATACCTTAAAAAGATACATCCACCTGTCATAAGAACTAGTTAAAGCTGTATGGGTTAATATTTTCTGTTGGATTTCAGGAAGTAAATTTCTGATGGCAAGCCTCGTTTTTTTGCTGAATCTTAGGGTGGAGCTTTGAAAAGCTTGTTCCCATAAGATAGCTTTTTAGAGACTGTGATTCTGTCTTTGTGGAGCTTGAATCTCCAACCTCCTTGCCAGGGAGTTGACAACCGAGAGCTTCAATAAATGCCCCGGTGCTAACAAGATGTAATTCCAAAGCCTGAAGGGTCTTTTGGAATAAGTCTTTCTGTTTAAGGGTAAAAGCTGCCTGTAAATTATCAAGAAGTAGTTTAATATGAAGAGGGAGGTCTGTAAATTCTCCGTCCTGAAACATGAGATCAGTGCTGAGCACTTTCTGTAAAGTTACACTATTTTCACCACATGAATACCTTGCATCTGCTAGCAACGTATCCTGAAGGGATATTGTCTCTATTGAGACGCCTTCTTGCCCATCCATAATTTTGACTGAAGGTTTTCGAAAATGTTTGGGCACTGCAAGAGCTTTGCCCTTTCCTTTCCTATCTGGCTGGGGGTTTCTTTTACTCATGTTAGTCTGCAAATGGGTTTGGGGAAAAGGATTATGTGCTGTCTGCAAATGGGGTTGAGGAAAATTGAGTTTTGAAATATTATTTTGAAAATAAGCCTTTTCATTCGAAGGTTTCGAACTCATTTTTAAAATCCTTTCATAAATATCTTTCCGTGAAATCTCTTTAAAATGTTTTATAGTAAAATTTAAAGTACATATAATAAAACAAACTTTTCTCTGTACACTTTTGTGCTCTTGCTGAGTAGTGGCGTAAGAGTAATCATAATAAAGTCTTTCAATATTAGAGGGATTGGAATTCAAAACCTTTACAAAATCTATCATGATTCTATCCGTTTTATATGTGCCACTATATATCCCATTTTGTGAAAATATGTGAAATAAAGCTTCTCCATAAAGTCTTTTATCAACTGCTAAAATAGTTTGGGGAAAATCTGTCAGGGACTTATAATTAATTCTGTCTATCAAGAGATCAAATCTATCTCTACTCAAGAAATTATCACAACTAATATCTTCTTTAATAATTATTAAAGAAGAATCTGTCAGGACTTCTTTTATTAAAACATTTGTTACATTAGTATTTGAGATTACTACAAAGGATGCAAGAATGTCATCTATTATAATTTTGTTTGGTATATCTGTCAAACTCTCAGTTCGTTCAGTCCAATCATATTGACTTGTAAGCATAGTTCTTTCTTTTGTGCTGAATCCTTTTTCATAAAGTGTTTGAACTATTCTTTGGGTTATATATTGATATAAAAAAGAACGAATTTCTGTCTCTATGTTCATATCTGTTGACTGGTGAAGGAGTGATATTTCTGTCTCTAAAAATGACAAACTTCTTTTAATTTCATAGATTCTTTCTTTATTGACATCTTTCAAGATAGTGACTTTGTTCAGAAAATAAATTTCTTTCTGAATTATGGGTGAGATGGATTTAAAAAGTATTTCTTTTCTTAAAACATTAAGTTTAACTTCTTCATTACATACGTGATCATTAATCAACTTTTCTTCTCTATTGTCTCGAATTAATTTGTTAAATCCTCTTTCATTTTTAAAAGGTATTAATCTTTCATTCATGTTGTCAATATCTAAGTCTGTTAATGTCATTTCTGTTAAAGAAATTTCTTTATTAATAATTTCTGCATTCCTTTTTTGAAAAATAACTCTGTTAATTAAACTCAAAGAATTCTGTCTATTGCCATCATCTTTTTCTAATAAAGGTAAGTCTATCATGTGTTTAGAACTTTCTTTTAAATTTATTAATTCTGTAATGTTTTGTTCATTTATATCTACGGAATTATCTTCTTTAATATCTTCAATTTCTTGTTTTACCGTTTTTGCTTCTGTCATTAAGTCTTGTAAAGTTACTGATTCTATCTCTACTTTATCTTTTTCCTTTTTTATCTTCTCTTGCTTGTCTTTTTCTTTTTTGGCTCTTTCTTCTTTTCTGCACTCTGTAACATGGTGTCCATATTTCTTACATCTAATACAAGCTATAGGTATATTTATGGAATCTTTCAATTTTAGTAAATAGTCTTTTTTGTCTTGATTAGGTAGATTATCTATCAATTTCATTATTATGTCTTTTTGTTTTCTTTTTCTTTTATTAATTTTAAGTGGGTTGGTTGATTTTAGTTCTTCCTTTTTCTTTACTTGATCTATCTCTTTTTGACTAATATTAAATATTTCCATTAATTTATTTATTGTATCTCTTTCAAATTCTAATTTACTTATTTGTTTAGCAATTTTATTCTGTCGAGCACATTGCTTTTTAGTGTGACCATATTCCTTACATTTATGACAAATAGTATGTTTAACTTGTCTGTCAGTATTCTCATTATCTGATACATCAGTAGTATTTAAAACTGCTATTTCTTTTTCTTTGTTTGTATCTAAAGGTGAATTTAGAATTTCCATCTTTCTTTTTAATTCTGCGAAATTGTTATCTATCATTGATTTCTCAATTAATTTTAGTCTTTCATCAATTGCCTCTTTTAAACTACCAGTATTATCAATTTTCCTTCTATTGTTGATTTCTTTTGCTTTTACTACACTATCACTATTTTCCTTTTTTAAACGATTATTTTTTTCTTTCCTACCTTTGTTGACTAATTCTCTTTCTTTTAGTCTATCTCTTTCTATTTCTAGCTTTGTCCGTATCACTTGTATTGAACTAGCTTTTTGTTTTTCCATCACTTCTTTTGGACTACTATTATTAGTTTTCCAACAACTGTTGACTATTTCTTTAGCTTTTGTTCTTTCTTGTTTTTCTTCTACTTCTATCTTCCTTCGCAGGGGTTCTTTAACAACATGTTCTTTCCCTACATCTTCTTTTGTCTCTAGCTTTTTATTATGTCGTCTTTCAATTATCTCTTGGTCTTTTACTATGTCATCTTTCTTGACATTTTGTCTTTCTATTACTTTTATCATTTCTTTTACCATTCCTTCTTTTATTATTCCTTTATCTTTTTTGTCTTTATCTATTATGTCTTTAGCACTTATTTCTTTCATGGGGTTCTTTTCTTCTACACGTGTTACACTTTCCTTACTTGGGTTAGTTTTCCTATCAACTCTCTTGTCGGCTGCTTTTAATGTCTGTGAGTCTATTTCTTTAGCTTTTATACGTGTTGATATTTCCTTAATTAGGTTAGTTTTCCTGTCAACATTTCTGTCAGTCACATTTAGAGTCTGTGAGTCTATTTCTTTATTTTTAACTGCTATAGGTATAACTCCGTCAATTACTTTTGAATTTTCTAAAAAGCTAACTTTTCTGCTGTCTATCATATTTACTAACTTGTCGATACTTTTTGAATTATGGCCTTGACTATTATGCCAATTATCTGTCACAGTATTAATTAAGGGTGATCTTTGATGGGGTTCAAATCCTCTTTCAATTTCTAAAGGTGAATTTAAAACTTTCATTTTCTTATAGAGGTCCAAAAAACTATCATTTTTTCTTTCTTCTTTAGCATATATCGTAGATCTTTCTTCATTTTCTAAAGATTCTAATTTTTTATTAATTATGTCTAAGAAGCTGTGTCTATTAGTCTGTCGGTTGATTTTATCTTCTGTTAATATACTCCAATTTTTTGTGTTATTATTATAATCATAATTATAATCATCCATATCACTGTCAGAATCAGAATTTGTTTCATAATCCATATTACTGTTAGACCAATTATTGTCTATATCTCTCATGCTATAACCTTCATCATAATCTATATCATCATAGTCCATGTTTCAAATTAGTGTGTGCCTAGCCTAAGTGTGCACTAGCAACAGATGATGAGCGACTAAATATATTCATTCTACTTCCAAGCAATTAATAATTACTGGCGGAACTATTACTAACCACTGGTATCCTTGCTATCGGGACCACCTCCTCGGGAAACTCCATTGCGGGACCACCCAAACAACGCCTGTCCGTCGGCTAATAAAACGGGCTGACCAACGCGAAACTATGATTTGCCAACGAGTGTGAGGCTGACCAACGCTATCAAGGAGCAAGTAGTGGCTATGCAGTAATATAAGTTCCTAGTAAAACTACCCAGGAGAGAGCACAGCAGTAATATAGAAGCATAAACAATGGTAAAATAGATGATAAAGAAGAAAATAGCAAAACAGATATATTCAAAATAAGTTAAAACAGAGTATGGAATATGAAAACTGAAACTGATAAAATCTTACTTGAAAATACTTCTGTCTTTGATTATACTTGAAAACAAACTGTCTTTGATACAAGCTTTGAAAATAAACACTGTCTGAAGAGTTACAAGATTACAAAGTAAAATCTGTAAAGGGTTACAAGATTATCTGTTTGGAAGGGAAGGGTTACAAGATTACAAAAGAGGAAGTTACAAAAGTCTTTCTGAGAGGGAAGGCTATTACAAAGTCTTTCTGCGGGAAAGGGAAGTCTTTCTGCGGGAAAGGGAGAGAACTATCTTGGACTTGAGAATTGAAACTGAGAATTGAACCTTAATTCTGGACCTATCTTCTGTCTTCGGAGTCTGTCTCTTTATAGATGAAGTGAACCATGGTAAATCTTTAAAAGTAACCTGAGTTAAATAAAGTGAACTCAAGTTAATCTGTCGGCAGGATCTTGAACAGTAAAAGTAAATCTTGAACAGTAGTCTGTCTGAGCTTATCTTATCTTGAACAGTAAAAGTTAATCTTGAATAGTAGTCTGTCTGAGCTTATCTTATCTTGAACAGTAGTCTATCTGTCAGTAAACGCGTGCCAGTGAATATGTGCTGTCTTTGTCTGAACTCTAATGCTGTCCTTGTCTGAACTCTGATATATCTTTCGCATGCTAATAAACAGTAGTGGGGGCGTTTGTCTGTATCTATCTTTTCAACATCTGTCATCTGTTTGTATCTATCTTTAGTACTATCCCGGAACTGGATTTATTTGGAAATCATTCTTACGTGTGGATATTGATCTGGCTCAAATGAGCTGTCTGTAGTTGTCTATTATTTTGTCTGATAATGGCATAGCTTTTCTGATCACAACCTGAATACACTTTCATGTATTCTGAAGGGATATTATCTTTATTAAGATGCCTTCATGCTTTGATTGAAACCTGTTTAAAGATTTCTATTTTGGCGAAATATGGTCTGTAAATTTAGCCTTAGAATGGCTATCTTGCTTGCCAGGCAATTGACCGTTAATTTTAAAATTAACTAGTTAAAGTCAGTGCAACAATAACTTGTAAGGAAGTATTATTTGAGAGTAAAAGTCATGATTATATGAGACAAGACAAATATGATAAGGACAAAGGAGATGTGAAAAAGGGGGGGGGGGGGGGGGGGGGGTTACGTAAGAGACTAAATACAAAAGAAGAAGTGGGAGACTAAGAAGTAGGAAGCTAGATACAAAAGTGAAATAGGAAGCTAGATACAAAAGTGAAAAGAAGATTAGTCAATAAGGGGTGGAAGGCTTTCAAAAACTCCCTTTTATACAAGACTTTCAAAACTCTCTTTTTTATATATATATTTATATATATATATATATGTACTTAGATGCTACTACTACTGGGTAGCATAGTTTCATCTATCATTGGATTTGTAGGACTCTCATCATCTATTACTGGTGCAATTTTATTAATACTTGTGTCTTTTGAGATGGAAACTTCTTTCAATAAGTATATATCCTTGGGGATTGGTGGTAAGAGAAACTTAAAAAATACTTCTGTTTCTAAAATATTAGTATATATTCCATTATCTGTTGTGAAAAATGGGTAAAGTAAAGCTAAAAAAGGATTTCCTAGTATAACTTTTGAGGACAACTTATCTGTCAAGAAGAAAGGTGTTCTGAGATTGATTCCATTATTATGTATGTATACCTTAGTTAATTTATTATTTATTTTAAGTCTATCACCATTGGCCTGAGTTAATCTGTCTGTTGTTGATTCATAATATTTAGAAGGTATTAATCCTTCTTGTATACAATTCATATCAGCACCTGAATCAACAAGAGCAATAACCGTCAATGAGAATTCTTTATCAATAACCAAGGTTATTTCAGTGTACCATTTTTGGAATATCATTCTGTCAATTATATTTAAAAATTCATCTTCATAATCATTTTTGTGAGAACTTTCACCCTTATGTCTATCAAGAGAAGAGGGGTCTATCAAGGGTTTATTATAAAATTCAATTTTATCTTTTATACTAATTACTTGTGCAGCTATTTGGTCAACCATACCTTTTAAAATGAAATTTTCTGATTTTAATTCCTTCAGTTCATTTTTTAAGCCATTAATTTCTACCTGTAAATCTGTCACAGTTGTAGGTTTATTGAATTTAAATCTGTCCGTAATTTCTGAAAAATTATAGGTTGACTTATAATCTTTCAAATCTATTTCAGGTTTGTCAATTTGAGTTAGGGATTCTTTTAGTTTAGATAGATAATCCTTCCTAGTCTGTGAATCCGAAAGTTTATCTATTAAGTCTATTATTATATCTTCTTGTTTAGTTAAAACACACATTTTTAATTTTCTTTTACAATAACAGTTATCAGGATTATTGCAATTACATAATCTAATTTTCTCATTATCTGAAGAAGTTTCTGTTGATGACAAGGTTGTATCACAATTATCTATCTGGTGGATTTCATTATCTGTTTGCTCACTATCAGTCTGTTCTAATATACTGATTAATTTATCTTTTATTTTTCCTGATAAGTCAAGTTTATTTATCTTTCTTTGAAAGTTACAATATCTACTAGTGTGTCCTTTTTTCCCACATTTGAAGCAAGTAATGTCTTTATATCTGTCACTTTTCTTTCTTTTGGACTCTTCTTTCTTTTCTTTAGTTCTACCTTTATGATATCTTCTATTATTGTTCTTGTATCTATCCGTATCTTTCTTTTCTTTTGTTCTTTTCCTAGATGGAGCAATCAATGGTTCAAAGCCATATTGCTCACAAAAGGTTCCTAATTCTTTTTTAGCAAATCTTTTTTCTTTTTCTATTTGATTTTTTAGCCTTAAATCATTACATAACCATAAACCTGTTTTATTAATTGAAGATATTATGTCTCCATAGGTTAAGCCAGGATAGTCTATAGTTCCTTCATTATTGGCTATATCAAGTCTAACTTTTTGAGCAAAGAAATAAGGCAGGCCAGCAATAAATTTTTCTTTCCAATAGGATTGTTGACAATCATTTCTACTTAAAACTTTTGAAATGAAAACATCTTTATACCATCTGAAATCTGAAAGTTGTGGACATCTTAAATTAATCAAAACATCTGAAGCTCTTTCTTTATATTGATTAGGATCTCCAACAAAATGTTTAGTTATGGTGAAAATTAAAGTATTAACTGCATCCTGTGAAGGCTGTCTATCTGTCATTATAACACTTCCATCTGTTTCTCTTTTAACTGCTGATAATATTTCATTTCTGTCATCATTATTTAAATAATGATCCCACCAGCCTTTCAATTGGCCAGTAAAACCAGTGACAATTAAATGGGCTATCTGGTGATCCTGTTTTCCATGATTTTTATAAACATTAGTGAGTAAAGTCATTTCATGTAAAAGGTTTATTATCTCATATTCTGACATTCCATCAATATTCCATTCATAAATTAAATCTGGTGAGTAAGATGAATTAACATAAGTATGTCTTTCTTCAAATTGTAAATCAGGAGGAGTGGGTTTAGGATACCAATTCTTTCTGGGGTATAGATCATCAATTCTTCCTTTTTTACGATCTTGCGATGAAGATGCCAAAGTTAATTTATTAATTTGTAATTTATCTGTAAATTGTGATTCTAAATTATCTACATCTGATAAGTCTGTCAAATTTGTCAATTGACTGTCTTCTGATTCTTCATCCTCTGAAGAGTCAGTTCGTCCTAACGTTATAATATTCTTATTTTTTAATGGCTCCATGTCCTTTAATGATTCTAGTTTCATTAAGTCTAGCTTTTTATTTATTTCATTAAGCAGATTATCAGTTTTTTCTGTCTTGGGCTTCTTTAAAGGTGCTCTAAGGTGAGGAGGTATCTCATGAGGGATAAATAAAGGAGTATTAGACGCATTTTCTTTCTTTATGGAAATGGAAGGGGGTGTTATTCTGTCTTCTATATCTTGTAGCTTTTGACCAATTGTTTTTAGATAAGTATTAGTATAGTTATTTTGTTGAATTATACTATCTAGGTTCTTATTGTCATCATTTAGACTAGGTCTTTTGATTGGAGTAGCCAACACTTGGACCCCACTGTTTTGGTTCAGTATGATTGATTCAAAGGGTGGATAGGTTTGAAAGACTTTCTCATGGTTTTCTGTCTTCGTCCATGACAAAGTTTTTTCTATAACACCTATCTTTTTGTTATAATAGTCCAAAAAGTCAAAGAAACTAAAATGTGTCTGTAAGTCTGTCACCATTTCATAATATTTAGCTTTTAAATTATTTCTTTCTTGTTCATTATATTCTTTAAAAAATTGGTTTTTCCTGTCACTATTTTCAGGTTTTAGGTAGTCATATTTTAATAATTCTTTATCTAGAACAAATTCTTTAGCCAAAACATTAATATGTCTATCATCTCTATCATCTGTAAATCCTAATATATCTGTATGGGTAGGAGAATCCGGTTGAGGCTGGGGCTCATAAAGGGCTTGGTGAACATTGGGAGTTGGTTGTGTGGTTTCTGTTGGATAATAGGCTGGTTCAGTCCTTACTGGGGTTCTATTGGTGTTTATAGGTGGAAGATTCTGGAGAGGTAAAGGTCTAGAATCAGAGAAAGGTGTTCTGGGGGAAAAGGAGCTTCTAGGGGTAAACATCATAGGAGTCTTTCTGCCTGTAGAACTTCTAGGTCTTATAAGGCTGTCAGTGTGTCTATCATTACTATTGAAGGAAATGATGACTGTACCATCTGTCTTTTGGGCTATAAAATCTGGTTCAGTGTTTTCTATCTTTGGTGTGGGTGCAATGGCCTCTAGTTGCCATCTTTCGGGAAGGGTTATATCTTTCCATTGTATCTGTTGGGGTACACGAAGTCTGCTATTTGATGTTGAGGCTTGGAGAAGGAGAGTATGACCTTTGGGAGAGGGTTCCACCATAGATTCAGGATTTAGAGTGGTTTTCATGAGTTTATAATAAATTCTATAAATAATAGCTAAAGGTTCTGAGCCTTCTTTCATATAATAACCATTTGTCTTTATATTCAAAGTTAAAGCATCCATAATATTTCTGTCAGTTAAGCTTAAAGAAAAATTGGGGGTAACAATTAAAATATACTGGTCCATTATGTAAACTTGTTTCCATCATTCCTAAGAGTGAATCATTAAATCTTAAATGTCTGTCATCTCTTAAACAGAGTAAAATACTTGTGTTTAAAGCTTCTCTTGTTAATGGTTTTACAGCTACCTGTACTAAACCAACATGTAAAAATGCATATTTTTCTTTATGTCTGTCGATTGAGTCTGTTGAAAATAACTGAATTGTTTCATATTCATTGAACAAAGAGTAAGTTCTTTCTACAGTTTTTATAGTGTAATCTGTCAAAAAGGATAATTTAGAAAAAGAAGTCTGCCTGTAGATTTTATCAACTCTTTCAGTTGGTATATTCCATTTATTCCATTCTAACAAATTTCTATCTATATCTTGAATGCTATATTCCTCTGAATTGACTATCTTATCATTTTCCATGTTCGGATTAGTGTGTGCCTGACCTAAGTGTGTCTTAGCAACAGATGATGAGCGACTAAATATATTCATTCTACTTCCAAGCAATTAATAATTACTGGCGGAACTATTACTAACCACCGGTATCCTTGCTATCGGGACCACCTCCTCGGGAAACTCCATTGCGGGACCACCCAAACAACGCCTGTCCGTCGGCTAACAAAACGGGCTGACCAACGCGAAACTATGATTTGCCAACGAGTGTGAGGCTGACCAACGCTATCAAGGAGCAAGTAGTGGCTATACAGTAATATAAGTTCCTAGTAACTTCTTAATTGCAAAGAAATAAAACTCAATTTTCTATAATGATAACTTCTTTGCAATAAGTTAATAGTTCGAAATTTTCATTGCAATAAATTGCAAAAATAATTTGTATCAATTTATTGCCATTTTTTTTTTCATTTTAAGTTATTGCAATAATTTTTCCTAATATATTAAAGCTTCTATTGCAACTGAAAATTATAAATTATTGCAACTTATTATTGTTAATGCAGTAATTTAAAACATTTAAGTTACAATTGCAACAATTATAACTTGTAGATGCAATATTTTGTCTAATACTACTATACATGTTTTGTTGTATTAACACTTAATATAATAGACTTTTTTTGGTTTAGTTTGATGTGAACTTATTTTTTTTTGGTAAAGCTTAGGTGTGGTTCCTTTGGTATTGTATCTTACGTTCTCTGATAGATCCAACCATGTGGCCTTAGAAGGTAATTATACATAAGGAAGTGCATTGGCTAATCCATATATTTGAATTTAAATTCGGGAACTTATGGTGAACTTATGGTTTGCGAAGCACGGGTCCGGTGATTTGGTCGGACATTAGGGGACGCGGCGTGTGGCAGTCGCGTCCCAAATTATTATTATTATTTTTAATCCTGTGACTCATCTCGTTCTTAGCCTACTTTTTCCCTTTTTCTTCTTCTTTCTCTTTTTCCCTCTCTCTGCAGTCGCGTCCCAAATTATTATTATTATTTTTAATCCTGTGACTCATCTCGTTCTTAGCCTACTTCTTCATTTTTTTCTTCTTCTTTCTCTTTTTCCCTCTCTCTCTAAAATGGGCTATTGCTGGTTATATACGGCACAGATTTCACTTTCAAATTGTCATTGCTTGTTGAGATATGCAAGAATATGTAATTGTCTATTCAAACAAGGAATACCATTAAGAAGGAGGCTTAATTATGAACACTCACCTTTTAAACCGGTGATTCACATTTTCCATGGTGTAATAGCCCTAGAATTTTGCCTTCCTAAGATAAAACCATTTTGATTATGAACCCCCATCTTTTAAAAACTGTTCAATATATTTTTTACTAAACAGAAATTAGCGAACCAGTTGTAGCTCTAATTTTCTTAATGTCATATGTAAGACTTCGAATGGACAAAAGATGCTTATACTGTCCATTCAATGATGATTACTATTTACTATTTATCATCAGACAAATATATGTATGCATTCATTTTTTGTGTAAAAGAAATTGATCCCAAGTCCCTTATTCGACGCAATTATGAACATATAGTGGTTGTTCATGTCTATACTATGTTTTTTGGTTTACACCAGCTTGTTTCAATAAAAAAAGATCTCTTGATTATAAAAAATAATAAATAAAAAAAGAAAAAATAACTTTGTTATGCCATCCTTTTTCCCTGCTTTTCTTTATTTAATATGGCACGTTTGGATTGAACAATTGATTCACTGATTTTTTTTTATTTGTATAAAATACCTCATTATAAAGTGTCATTTATCTCAAAAACAACCATCCTGCAAAAGGGTCACCATAAAAACTGAAAGCTAGCAAATGTTTCAGCATTAAATTGTTCCAAGAAATAAGTCCCCTCCCTGCAATGCTGCTACTGCTTGGCAAAGGCTATTTACTTCCTCTATAATTTGAGTTTGCTCAAATCAACTCTTTGAACAAGATATGTATATGCCTCGTAGTTGATTTGCTGACCCAAGCTACTTAATTTTGTGAGAGTGGTGATCAGATCAACCTGAAAGAGAAATAGTTTACATTCATGGGAAGCAAGGAGTTACATCAATCTTGCTCAATTTCAAACAAAAAGCTGCACTATCAATATGATATAAAATGTTTTGATTTTTCTTTCAAGTTATAATCAGGATAACTAAATTAACAGCTTAAAGTTATTTTTTCAATTAACCAAACATGTTTTTGATTTCAAAAATATAAGAAAATTAGGTTACGTTTGTAACAGTTTTTGTTTTCTATCTTCAAAAACTTGTTTTTGGGAATATAAAGAAAAAACAAATTTCTTGTATTTTCTAAATAAAAAACATGTTTGGTTTGTTGAAATTAAAAAGATTGTTTTTTGAAGAAAAAATAGAAAATACTAAAATATGTTGTTACTACGATTTGAAATCTAATACTAACCCATTAAATGAGATAGATTCATTAAATTAAATGCGTGTTTTCATTAACTTATGAAAATTAGAAACTGAAAACAGTCTTTTGTATGTTTTCAGTTTCCTTCACAAATTGAGTTTTGAGAACAATTTTTATTTTCTGTCCATTTTGGGTTCCCAAACAAGTTTTTTAGTCTCAAAAACAAAAAATTGTTTTTGAAAACAAAAAATAAGGAAAAAAACAGTTACCAAACATACCTTTATTTTTTTCTTTATATTCCCAAAAATAAGTTTTTGAAAATAGAAAATAAAAATTGTTACCAAACAAAAACTATTAGGCCTGCTCTCTTCTTGCTCATAGGATCCTTCTCCTCGACTGGGCCTTTTGTTTGGGCTGCTCTCGCTAATCTTTTCCAGTGTCTACTCTTTGGGCCCAACTTATCCGCTACCCAGCCCAAGTCCTTATCAAAGCACATGGCCATTGGGCCCA
The DNA here is from genome assembly GCA_032727855.1 of Quercus ilex subsp. ballota. Lineage (NCBI taxonomy): Eukaryota > Viridiplantae > Streptophyta > Magnoliopsida > Fagales > Fagaceae > Quercus > Quercus ilex. Next base: position 4,054,183 of record CM064909.1, read on the forward strand.
TTTCGCTCCCCTCCCCTGTTGAGCTTTTTGCTTTGTTCTCCCCCTTTGTTTTTGGCGCCGCACAGAATATAAATTGTTGGGTCGCTATCTCCCACTGCACCTTATCCCATTCTCTTCGAATGTTCGCCAGGTCACTTTGATCTGTCATGTTTGTCTCATTCCCCGTGATGCAGTCCCCATACGGCCATACGTGGCAGTGTTAACCGTTTTTGTTATTTATATAACACAACATGCACTTCCACATCACCTCGAGCCTTTTCTATTTTTGTTAAATGTCAAAAATTTTCATTTATCACAATTTGGAGTTCATATTTGCAATGAGATTTATATGTAATTAAATTTAGGGTTTAGGGTTTAGTGCTCTCAATTTGAATCAGTTCCGTAGTAATGTGTTATATTTCTGATAACCTAGGTGACGCTCCTTACAAGAAAAAGAAGAACTTTTTCCTTTGTGTTACTACATCACTCTTTTTTGGGCCTGAAACGTTCTTTTGTGTGTTATATTTAAGCAATATTCTTATCAAATGTTCCTTTTTGTCAAATTGAGCATGATATCACAATGGAATTGGCTAATCTTGCACGGATCTTTCTTGTCAAGATATGATAGCAGTACAAGCATTTTATAATTTATATTACATTTGGAAGTTTATAAAAGAGTGGAATGGAATGGATTGAGCAGATCATAAAAGAATTTAGTGGAATTGAAAGGAATATGGTTTATTTTCTCTAGTGTGCTTAAGAAGAAAGCATTTAGCACAGATCTTGCTGACCTTTGTGTTAGTTACAGGCTACAGGATGCAATTTGATGCAGGATCTTGCTTCATGTTTGTGCTGAAAGGATCTTGTTGAGCTTTTGTCAGGTTGGTATTCACTGTGCATCATATCTCTAGGGGCTATGATGTCTTATCATGTAAATCATGTCTTACCTTAGACCGCACCTTTTTCAAATATGTTTAGTTTGTAGCTTTCTTTCCTTTGGTATTTTGATAATAGTTTATAATTATGGACAAATATGTGTCTGTTCTCAACTTGTTGTCTTACCTGTGCCCCTCCTTGTCTTGGCATGGAGTTGCACACCATCAGCTGTCTGCACATTTTACCTCCTTGTTGCTTGTTGGTATTCCAGTACAGATCTATCATCTATGTGGATGTTACTGTTTATCTTTTAATTAGTGAAATGATTTGTGTAATTCCATGTCATCCAAGTGGTATATGCCTCAATGGTTAACTTGTTTGCATTTTTTACCTTGTAAAACTTGGTCTCTCTCTAACATGATTCCACACTTCTTGAACATCCATTTGTTTGAGTATAACTGGATGTAGCATTTCATTAAGAAAACATGGGTTTTACTTTTTGCATTGGACACAATTCTCATCACATGCTACTGAAATGAGGTATTTTTGCTATGTGTTTCCCCATAGTATTGCTACTTTTTAGTTTCCTATGTCTAGTATCAATCACACTGTTAACCTGTATGAATAATAGAACACTTTCAATTAGGCACCAGAAATACATAGCCTACATCTTTAAGTTAAAACCACCACCAAAGGTAGCCCACATCTTTAAGTAAAAACCACCACCAAAGTTGAGATTTGATATTTTATAGATTGAGGACGAGGCTCCTAATTTCCCAAGCTCCTTAAGTTAAGGTGACCCACTGCTATTGGGAAATTAACACCTGTGCTGATGCCCTCTCTAGAATGGGAACCAAGCAAACTGCTGTTTTTTTGTTTTATAACTCCCCTCACCCCCCCTTCTTCCCCCTAGTCTTTTGATCTCCTTTCTTTCAGACATCTATGGCCTTTATCATTTCAGGCTTTGTCCTGCTCCTGATGGAGCTCCCTTTGTTTCTTAGTTGAATGCATTTTCCAGTTTACCACCAAAAAAAAAAAAAAAAACCTCCTGATTTGGCTTGTTCATGCAAAATTATGTGGATATGTTTAGCAGCTCGTGAAAATGGGCCTAGGAAGTTGGAACATTGCCAACTGCCACTGTTTAACAGAGTGTCCTTCTTGCAGGTTATCTTCTTTGAGGATTGTTGGTTCTTTTATGCTGGAAATTAAGCTTTCTTTTTCTGATTTTAACATAAGCTTTTCTTTTATGCCATTTGGCAACATACTAAGGTTTTTATGTATATCTCTATTCCCCGTGGTTGATCCTCATGCTTATAATTTGTGCAAGAAATTAGGCTATACGATTGTGATCTTAGCCTTATTCTTCCCAGAGAAGGCACGTGGCTTGCAAAAAGTGGATTTTGTTTGTGTTTGTTTGTTGTGAAACTCATTTTAGCCATGAAATGGGAGAATGCTGCAGATCTTACCTACTGCAATATTATTACATTATTCTAATTCTTTGGGCCAGCTCAGTATCAATGGTTTTAAATATAGGAAACTTGATTACTAATTTATTTGTTTGATGTTTTTGTTAAAGGAGAAGAAAGATAATGATGGGGTTGGATATGCAGAAAGTTCTGTTTAAACGAACTTTTTTGACTTGCACAAAAATATTCACATGACAATTGATATTGATGTACTTTCAGTGTACTTGTTTTTATGATGGTTTAAAAAACAGTTTGATGAGATGACAAGTTGTGAGTCTTGTGACACATCTTTTCATATACTCATTGCAACTTCTCATCTCAGCAAATTGCAAAAGTATGTATGATGCTCATGGAAAGTTGTATGCAGGATTATAGGGATTTAGATCCCTTGCAATAGGTAAAACTATTGCACGGTGTAATTGTCTTCCAAGGAGTGGGATTGAAAGTTGAAAAACTCACAAACTCATGTCCTAAAAAATTCAACTTATAGGCATTGCTAGTTCCGAATAAATTAAAGCCCCTCTTAGGCTTTTACATGTTGAGTTCCTTTTATTTTCATACATCTTTAGTTCTTTTTTGATAACTGTCAAGTTTCAAGCTTCCTATTATTTACTAGGATTGAGATCCCATGCAACAACTCTAATCTCAGCCCTTGATATAATCTAATGGCTACAATGAATTGACACGTCAGCGATTCTTGCCTCATTTTTTTTCTCTTTGTTTTTTCCCCTTTCTCTTCTTCTCTTCAGATATACCAAATTTAAAAAATCTCTCTCTCTCTCTCTCTCTCTCCAACCAGAAAAATTTGTAGTTGAATCCCTTTTTTCTTCATTGCCGAATCTCCATGGTTGCAGCCAGCAACCACCAAGTCCCACACACCACCATCTTCAGTACTATTTGATGAAGACTTGGCTTGTGTTTAGTTTCTCATATTTGAAGTGAGATGAGAAGATGACTGTAATGGTTAATTATCTGTGCCAAGGACAGGCTAATTGGTGCATCACGTAGTATGGCATATTTTTGTTTACTGTACGCATAGCATTGTCTGGTTTAAAAATTATCTTATAAGTTTTTCCCCCCTAGACTATATTTTCATTTGCATTGAGAAAAAATGGTAGCATATGCTTGTATGTGATCCTGCTTTTGTGCATGTTTGTGCGTGACGTGTGTGCTCTTATTCCTTCTGGCCCTTTATTACAATTATCCATTTGCTTGCCAAGAGCTGGTCTCCCCTATGAATCAAACCAGGTTCAAATCCCCCCTCTCCCACTTGTAACATTGAATTATTGACTACCAAAAAAAATTCCATTTTGCTTGTCCTTACACCTTGTCTATATGTGTATTAGGAAAGCAAGGTAGCATGTACTTGTATGTGATCTTTGCTTGGGGTGTCAATGTGTCATGCCGTTGCAATATGTGGCATATATTTAGTCCTCTTAATTGGTCAAGGTTTCTCTAGAGTCAATCATTCTTTTCATATGATCGGCATGATTCTTGCATCATAACATTGTTGAAATTTGGCAATGCGAGACAGAATTAATTAAAAGAAAATGTATCAGGATCTTTTCATGGAGTATTTTGCTCCAAGTACTAGAAGCAATTGTATTGAAGGTTATTTTATGCTTTTGGAACTCTTATATTTCTGATAATCTAGTTGATGGTCCTTTAAAATTGAAGAACATTTTCCTTTGTGTTACTACATCACTCTTTTATGGAGCTGCAACATTCATTTCTGTGTAGATGATTCTAGGACAGACATGAGTTTTTTTGGAATAAAGATCCCCCCCATTGAATCTTCAAATTCCCTCCAATTTTTATTTAGATGTGAGATGTGGCATTTACAAATTAAATAAATGCCATGTGTTGCACATCAAGATAAAAGTGGGAGGGAATTGGAGGCTTCAATTGGAGGGATCCTTTCTCGGACAATTTCTGGTTAGTGGATAGGTGAAAATTGAGCAGGCACCACACCTCCTGTGTGGGGATAGGATCTGCTTACAAGTGGTGTTGTGATAGAATGTGATCTGTTATGGGGCAAGATGTGACTTTTAGTTTATGTGTTTACATCATAAATTAATATTTTTGTGCTTTTTATCAAGTTGATGTTGTTATTTAGATACTGCGTGGTTCAGTCTGCATTAGGTGAATGTCATCATAATTCTGAGTTCTCTAATTGATGATGTTATTTGTTTTTCATCCAATCTCTCTCTCCATCTCATATGGATGATTGTGCTATAACCCTCTTTTGATGCTCTTCACAATGGATGAAATCTATCTTTGTGCTATTGGTCACCAAGCTAAAATACAATCTTTACTATCATCACAGCGAATATTGTCATCTGTTGTTTCTCCTTTTGAGGTTCTGGGCAAATGTACTTAAATTCTCAACACATACATATTCAAATGTGCAGCAGCGTTGTGAGCACATCATACATACACACATTTATGTAGATACTTCTGAAAGTCCTCTTAATTTGACTTACCAAAGACCAAAAGAAAAAGTCCTGATGTTAATGGGAAGAAGGAAGTAGGTAGTCTCTCTTTGCAAACTGACCTCTGTCAATTACAACTTACAAGAGAAACTGACAAAGGAGTCAGAGATGCCATTTGGAGTAATGTTAGGACACATAAAATGGCGCAACTTTGATTACACTTTTATAATCATGGACAGTACATGAATCTGTTCTCAGCTTGTTGTCTTACCAGTGCCACTGTCTTGGCATGGAGTTGCACACCATGTGATGTCTGCACCTTTTACCTCCCTGTTGATTGATGGTATTCCATCACAGTCTTACAGATGTATGTGGATGTTGCCATTTAACTTTTAGTTAACGAAATGGTTTGTGTAGTTCCCTGTCATTTATGTGGTATACGTATATGCCTCAACGATTAGCTTGATTGCGTTTTTGACTTTGTAAAACTTGGTCTCTCTCTAGCATGATTCCACATCTCTGAACATCCATTTGTCTGAGGATAAGTTTTTGAGTTAAAGCTGTCATTTTTTATTGGCATAAATGTATTTTTAGTCCCTACATTTTGACTTTTTTTTATTTTAGTCCCTACATTTTATTTTTTTCACTTTTAGTCCCTAAAACCAATTTACGCGTGACATTTTCGTCCTTTCCATCAGTCAACCGACGGAAATAGTTGAGGTGGCAGCCGGAGCAATTAAAATATTATAAAAATGCCATATCAGCATATAAATTTAAAAAATTAATTTATAAATTTTAACTAAATAAAAAATTAAAAACAATAAAATCAAACCCAAACCTAGAAAATCAAACCACAAACATGAAATTTATACCCGCCAACAGCAACTCACAACCATCGAAATTTATACCCACCATCGAATCAACACCACACACCATCGAAACTTCAAAACCAACTAAGAACCACAACCTATTCAGACCCACAACCCATTCAAACCCAAGCCTCAAAACCGATTCAACCCACAGCGGCAAACTCCGGCGATCAAAAGCCACAACCCACAACAAGTGAACCCTAGTAAGCAAAAGCCACAACCGACAACAACAAACCCAAGAGAGTAAAAGGTCGTCTTCAAACTCTGTCATCGTCGTCGTCGTCGCCTTCAAGATCTACCATCGCCACCGTCGCATTCAAGCACTGCCATCGCCTTTAAGCTCTGCCACTATCGCTGTCATCTTCAAGCTCTGCCGTTGCCTTCAAGCTTCGCCATCGAGTGAGATAGCTCAACTCTCATCCTTAGAGATCATGCTCTGAACCCACCAAAACGAAGAAGAATCCGATGCTGGCAATTTTCAAGCTCGGTCGAAAGAAGCGCTGGAAGCGTTGGCTAGATCCGAAGCCGAGTATAAGAAACCCAAAACGAATACCCAAACCCAGAAAATCAAACCCGAAAATAAAATACCGAAACCCAAAAAATGAAACCAGAAAAAAAAAAAAAAATCAATGAGCCGAGTTTGATTCATTGAAGCGTTGATTTTGTTGTACAGGTTTTGTTGTTGATTGTTTGAAATAAACTGGGTTGATTTTGTTTTAGTTTTTGGGTTTCTGGGTTTTTGAGTTTTTGGGATTTTGAGTTTGAGTTTGAGGTTTGGCTGGGTTTGATTCAATGAGCTGACTTTGGCCGGGTTTTGTTTGAGGTTTCTGGGTTGATTTTGAGTTTGAGTTTGATTGTTTGAAATAAACTGGCTTTTGTTCTTGAGTTTGATTTTCTGGGTTTGTGTTATTGTGTTCATAGGCATTTGATTTTATTGTTTTTAATTCTGAATTCGTGTTCTTGGTTTGATTTTCTGGGTTTGGGTTTGGTTTTATTGTTTTTAATTATGTTTTTATTTTTTTTATCTAATTAAAATTAATAAATTAATTTTTTAAATTTATATGCTGATGTGTCATGGTGATGTGACATTTTTTATAATATTGCTCCGGCTGCCACCTCAACTATTTCCATCGGTTGGCTGACGGAAAGGACGAAAATGACACGCGTAAATTGGTTTTAGGGATTAAAAGTGAAAAAAATAAAATGTAGAGACTAAAATGAAAAAAAGCAAAATATAGAGACTAAAAGTTCATTTACGCCTTTTTTATTTGGATTGAAATGATTACATTGGACAAAACCCAGTTTCCAATAAATGAATTGGGTTTTTAAATATCAAAATTGAGACATATAGCAACAGCTTCTTTTGCATTTCTCAGAAGCTGGGAAAAAATCAAAGACTTTTAATGAGTAAAATGTCAGCAGTGAAAACATTTCTTATAAGTGAGCGATTGGATAGCAAGTTTGCGTTTTGCGTTTTCTTTCTTTTTTCTTTTTCTTTTTCTTTTTTTTTTCTTTTTTCCAAGTGTTTCAGGTGTAGTGTGGCTACTGTTCATTGAACAGTAGCCGCATTATTTGACTTTTTAGCCAGTGAACAGTGCACTGAGCACTGTTCACGAGTCTCACAATTCTAATTTTTATCAACTTTTTCATTAAAAATAAGTCTCACGGCACTATTTACACATTTAAAAATTATTTTGCTATAGTGTTTTCAGTTTTCAGTTTTCAGCTATATCCAAACGGACATATTTGAAAAAAAAAGGAATGAAATTTAAGTACACTAAAAAATGAAACCAGTGACCAATGTAACTTCAATCCTATTTTGGTGTTCTTTTTAGGTGCTAAATTTCATTACAAATAAATCTCATTGCAAATATAAATTAAATTTAAGTACACTAAAAAATGAAACCAGTGACCAATGTAACTTCAATCCTATTTTAAGTCATAAAGGAATATAAATGAATATAATAGAATGAAATTAAGTAATTTTTTTTGGATGTTTTAAAATTAAAAAAATGAAATGTAAGTAATCTTGGCTCTTCTATTTTTTGGGATTTCTATTTTTTCCAATCACAAAAAAAAAAAAAAAAAAAAAACCTAAGGGTGTAATGAAATTCAAAAAAAAAAAATTAAAAAAAAAGAGGAGGATAGAAGAAACAAATACATCATGATGAAGTAAAAAAAAAAAAAAGAATACGTGGGGTGAGTTTTGTAGATTGGAGGAGTTTTAAAACTAACAAAAGAGTAATCCTATTTTGTAGGGAGTTAGAGAGTAGAAGTAGGAATTTAAATCAACATAAAAGTAGGAGTTTATTAGAAGTGTGAAGGCATTTTAACGTAAAAATAGGAATTTATTATTTTTGTCAATTTACTATTTTAATCCCATTTTTAAGTTTTAGGTAGGGGTATTTTTGACAGTAAAAAAAGTAATAACTAACTTTCTTTTTCCAATTTACTATTTTAACCCCATTTTTAAGTTGTTGGTTAATTAATTTAAGAGTATTTTTGACAGGAAAAAAAGTAATAACTAATTTTCTGAATCCTCTTAATATATACAGATAATACTAATATACTCTTATTTTGAAATAAATAGTTGAATGTATAGAGGCATTTTGGGAGTTTTAATGAAAATTTCATTAAACTTCATTCTATTTCCTCCTATACCTCCCAATCTTGAGGGAAATAAAAATTTGAGGATTTAAGGAGAAAAAAAAAAAAAGAGAAATAAATATTCTCTCACATCCAAACAAAATAATAGAATGAATATTCTATTATTTTTTTAATTTCATTCTCTTCTCCTAACGAGAAATTATAAGGTTCTTATGGTGGATTGCATTATTTTTGCCTAGTGGTCCACCATTTTACTCAAAAAACTCCTAATTGTTTAAAATTTTGCTGACTCATTTTATGATAAAAATAAAGTAAAAGATAAAAATATTTAAATGCTATTTGTTTTAAAAAAATTACATTTTTCACATCAAGATATTATTATAATAAATCGTATAGCCTTGAATAACTAGTAGATCTTATAAATGTCTCCTAAAAAATATTAGATGTGATATCTAGCTTTGGCGCCATCTACAAATATTAAGGATGTAAATTATATCTATAGGTTCTAGTCCCAAATAGTGGTAAACAATTTTTGACAAAAAATTAGAAAAGAAAAAATAAAACTGAAATGACTGTGTCAAAGGAAAAGCATACCTTCATTAGCCATTGAGGCATTGACAAAAGCATGCTCCTATCTGCCATTTGAGTGTCTGTCGGTATGGTGCAGTAAGAACAAAGAATTAAAAAACTGTGTTCTGTTATAAACTTATAATAAAATGAAACACTAACAACTTTTTCACCTTAGTATCTACCGGTAAAGAAGGAAATTTTCCCTTTTTTTTTTTCTTTTTTTTTTTTTCCCTGAGCTCTTAAACAAGTTTTTCCTCTTAATTTTTTACTATTTACACTACTCTCTTTTAATATATATTTTTTAAGACAGGTGCTACATCCACAACATTTTTACAATAATTTTACAACAAATCATAAATAATTAGTTGTTATTGGTTCAAATTTGAACTTAACACTAAGATTACTTTTTTGCCTCAATAATAACAACTAATAACAATCTGTCACTCAAAATTTGTTGTAAAAATATTGTAAAAATGTTGTGGACATATTATTTTTCTTTTTTTAAATAGATAATGATTAAATTTTTTTATCTTTTACTTTTATTTTTATCATAAATTGAGTAAACAAATATTTAAATAAGTGAGAGTCTTTTAATAGAATGATGAACCATTAAGCAGAAGGGACGTGATCCATCACGAGAATATTACTCCCTCTCAACAGAGAATAAAGATAAAGAAGCTCACCCGCACCCCATATTGACTTTAATACAACTTGGGTGACTAAAAAACACATAAAATATAAAACTCAGCTTACACATATGTAGATAAATAAAAATTATTACCTCTCCTTTTTGGTTTACTTTAATCTGTTATACATATTTAAATGTACTTATTATTTTAGTATTTTCATTATAACACATGATTTTTGAGATGGAGAATTTTCCAATTCTAGTTCGGCCCCCTAACCAATCCATTTTTCTTTTATTTATAAATTTGAATTTAGTTTTTTGTAAATCTTTAATTTTTCCTTTTTTTACTAGCCGACATAGGTACAATCAATTTAATGGAAAGATAATCTACTTTCATTGAGTGATTTATTATATAATCGAAACAGAGGATTTAGATTTTTCCTTGTTTCTAGTATTTTGAACTTTTGTATTTTTTTTTTTATTTGAGAAAGAACTTTTTTTTTTATGGGAGAGAAAGAACTTTTGTATCACCTGATTTAAGTTCTATCATTCTTTTCCACGTTACAACATACTTAACTCTTCCAACAAAAAAAAATTAAAAAAAAAAAAAAAAAGTTAGTACATAACTCAAATCGTAGCTATTAACCTCCTGACCTCTACTCAAAGTTCCAAAAATATACATATTTTTCTTTCCCCCCATATATCCTCGACATTAGAAATTTCCCGTTATCAACAAAAAAACCAAACAAACTTTGCCACACTAGCTTTGGCTGGATCAGTCTTTGAAAGACTTATGAGAAATGTTTACACTGCTAACATTTTACTCATAAGTCTTTGATTTTTTTTTTTTTCCAGCTTCTGGGAAATGCAAAAGAAGCTGTCGCTGTATATGTCCCAATTTTGATATTTAAAATCCCAATTCATTTATTGGAAACTGGGTTTTGTCCAATGTAATAATTTCGGTCCAAATAAAAAAATGACAGCTTTAACTCATAAACTTATCCTCAGACAAATGGATGTTCAGAGATGTGGAATCAAGCCAGAGGAGAGAGACCAAGTTTTACGAAGTCAAAAACGCAATCAAGCTAATCGTTGAGGCATTTACGCATACCACGTCAATGACAGGGAAATACACAAACCATTTCGTTTACTAAAAGTTAAATGGCAACATCCACATATATCTGCAAGAATGTAATGGAATACCGTCAATCAACAGTGAGGTAAAAGGTGCAGACATCAGTGGTGTGCAACTCCATGCCAAGACACTGGCACTGGTAAGACAACAAACTGAGAACAGATTCAAATTCTGTCCATGATTATAGAAGAGCAATCGAAGTATTTTATGTGTCCTAGCATTACTCCAAATGGCATCTCCTATTCCTTTGTCAGTTTCTCTTGTAAGTTGTAACTGACAGAGGTCAGTTTGCAAAGAGAGACTACCTACTTCCTTCTTCCCATTAACATCAGGACTTCTTCTTTTGGTCTTTGGTAAGTCATATTAAGAGGACTTTCAGAAGTATCTACATAAATGTGCGTACGTATGATGTGCTCACAACGCTGCTGCACATTTGAATATTTATGTGTTGAGGATTTAAGTACATTTGCCCAGAACCTCAAAAGGAGAAACAACAGATGACAGTATTCGCCGAGATGATAGTAAAGATTGTATTTTAGCTCGGTGACCAATAGCACAGAGTTAGATTTTATCCATTGTGAAGAGCATCAAAAGAGGGTTATAGCACAATCATCCATATGAGATGGAGAGAGGGAGAGAGAGATTGGATGAAAAACAAATAACATCATCAATTAGAGAACTTAGAATTATGACGACATTCACCTAATGCAGACTGAACCACGAAGTATCTAAATAACTACATCAACTTGATAAAAAGCACAAAAAATATTAATTCAAGATGCAAACACAGAAACTAAAAGTCACATCTTGCCCCATAACAGATCACATTCTATCACAGCACCACTTGTAAGCAGATCCTATCCCCACACAGGAGGTGTGGTGCCTGCTCAATTTTCACCTATGTATACAATACAAAGCAGTGCTTCAGGTGCATCAGGATGTACATCCACTAACTAGAAAATCCCCGAGAAAGGATCCCTCCAATTGAAGCCTCCAATTTCCTCCCATTTTTATCTAGATGTGTGCGACACATGGCATTTATTTAATTTGTAAATGCCACATCTTACATCTAAATAAAAATTGGAGGGAATTTGAATATTCAATTTGGGGGGGAGGGGGGGGGGGGAGTGGATCTTCCAAAAAAACTCATGTCTGTCCTAGAATCATCTACTCAGAAATGAATGTTGCAGCTCCATAAAAGAGTGATGTAGTAACACAAAGGAAAATGTTCTTCAATTTTTAAGGACCATCAACTAGATTATCAGAAATATAAGAGTTCCAAAAGCATAAAATAACCTTCAATACAATTGCTTCTAGTACTTGGAGCAAAATACTCCATAAAAAGATCCTGAAACATTTTCCTTTAAGTAAGTCTTGCATTGCCAAATTTCAACAGTGTTATGATGCAAAAATCATGCTGATCATATGAAAAGAATGATTGACTCTAGAGAAACCTTGACCAATTAAGAGGACTAAATATATGCCACATATTGCAATGGCATAACACATTGACACCCCAAGCAAAGATCACATGCAAGTACATGCTACCTTGTTTTCCTAATACACATATAAACAAGATGTAAGGACAAGCCAACTGGAATTTTTATGGTAGTTAATAATTCAATGGTACAAGTGGGAGTGGGGGGATTTGAATCTGGTTTGACTCATAGGGGAGACCAGGCAATGCTACAAAGCTACAAGGCTCTTGGCAAACAAATGGATAATTGTAATTAAGGGCCAGAAGGAATAAGAGCACACACGTCACACACAAACACGCACAAAAGCAGGATCACATACAAGCATATGCTACCATTTTTTCTCAATGCAAATAAAAATATAGTCTAGGGGGAAAAACTTATAAGATAATTTTTAAATCAAACAATGCTATGTATACAGTAAACAAAAATATGCCATACTACATGATGCACCAATTAGCCTGTCCTTGGCACAGATAATTAACCATTACAGTCATCTTCTCATCTCACTTTAAATATGAGAAACTAAACACAAGCCAAGTCTTCATCAATAGGGCAGCAGCTGTAGCACACACATTAGTAAGAAGAGAAGTATCAGCTATTTTTTTCGTACACATATCTTCAGTACATTACGTATATATTCTGACTCATATTTACCAGCTAATAAAATATGGCAAAACCAGTACCAAGAATAGGATCAGGTAGGAATGGGCTTCTTGGTATACATAAGAGTGCACATAGAATACCAAAAGGAGTTATTCATGTTCTAGCAAGTTTCAACAACACCGCTGTGACAATTACAGATGTATGAGGTCAAGTAATTTCTTGGTCCTCCATCAGTACTTGTGGAGTCAAGGCTACGAGACGGCGTACACTGGGATTCTAAACCACACCCTTTGTGTCCAAAACCACAGCACGAAATGCTATTGATACAGTAGTGGATCAAGGTACGAAACAAGCCTATTGTGATAAAAGGCCTGGGTTTCAAACAAGATACAGCATTAAGAGCTATACCATGTCTATGTGTGGTGTGGGGGTGGATATATAGCCAAACTAAATACAAATTGGGGAAACAATTAAGTTATTTGTAAAGAGAGCATTTTCAAATGCAATTCATCATCAATAACTTAACATTCGCGAAATTGATCTAGCTCATGAAAAACAATCTAAACGAGCTATACTAGTGAAAAATCCATTTCCAATTCGATACCTTGGACTCTCATTCATCAATTCATTATGCATTCTCTCAATTACATTGTTTTTTTTTTACAAGTTAGGGTATATACATTGTTCAAGCAAAATCTCTAATTCCTAACAAATTAGGATATAATTCCAATACACCAAATAATACAGAGAAAAACAGAGAAATTGAATTGCATTAAATTATAAAATGCTTGTACTGCTGTCATATCTTGACAAGAAAGATCCGTGCAAGATTAGCTAATTCCATTGTGATATCATGCTCAATTTGACAAAAAGGAACATTTGATAAGAATATTTCTTAAATATAACACAGAAAAGAACGTTTCAGCCTCATAAAAGAGTGATGTAGTAGCACAAAGAAAAAGGTTCTTTTTCTTGTAAGGAGCATCAACTAGATTATCAGAAATGTAAGAGCTTCAAAAGCATAACCTTCAATACAATAACCTTTCATTGCAAGATTTCTTTCTTTTTAGTAAGTGTCTCAGTCTCATTACCATATTTCAAAAAAATTATGTGGAAGGAATCATACAGATCATAGTGAAAAGAACGACTGACACCAATGAAACCTCATTCAATTAAGAGGACTACATATATGCCACATATTGCAATGGCATGACACCCCAAGCAAGATCACGTCCAAGTATATGCTACCTTGTTTTCCTAATACACATATAGACAAGGTATAAGGACAAGCAAAATGGATTTTTTTTTTTTTGGTTGATAATTCAATGTAACAAGTGGGGGAGGGGGGATTCAAACCCTAGTTCTCCTCATAAAGGGGACCATGCAATGGCACTAAGCTACAAGGCCCTTGGCGAGCAAAATAGATAAATGTAATTAAGGGCCAAAAGGAATAAGTGCACACACCACACAAACAGACACAAAGCAAGATCACCTGAAAGCATATGCTACCATTGTCTTCTAGTACAAATACAGATATTGTTTAAGCAAAAACAATATAAACAATCATAATTAAGGAACAAGCAGAAAAAGTATGCACACAGTTTCATTGGACAAATTAATAACATCCTAATTTTGAGTTAAAAGATATCTAATGTGTGCATTAATATTTGCGCATTTAAAGACAACAAAAGTAGAAAAACAACGTCTGAACAATATTTCAACTCAAGAGCAATAAAAAGCCCATGCATAGTCCTATTGTCCCAACAGTACAAAAGAACTTCTACAATTAAATCAGCAAATTACGGATAAAAAGTGGTAAGTATTATGGAAACCAAAGCAAGATAATTCTTAAAGTTGAAACTGACATGAGAAACTCATGAAGATTAGCTAAAAAAAAAAAAAAAAAAAAGGAAGGAAAATCCAACGCTGAAAAAGCAAAATTAAAAACATCTATAGGATATTAATAAGTAATAATCATCAGCCACATTTATTCGTTACTTCAGGTATAATGAGATGAATTCAAATCACAACCTCCTATCCGATATCATATTAAATTATTGATTGTCACAAAAGTTATCATTTAATAACCAAACAATTCTTTTTTTAGCTTCCCACACGACTTTGAACCTCAAGCGTAGTACGCACACAGTTTCATTGGACAAATTTATAACATCCTAATTTTGATTTAAAGAGATCTAATGTGTGCATTGATATTTGCTCATTTAAAGACAAAACAAAAGTAGAAAAACAATGTCTGAACAATATTTCAACTCAAGGGCAGTAAAAAGCCCATATGTAATAAAAACTTTAATGGCACATGGTGAGTTTTCTCTCTAGACTTCGGTAAAGTCTAGAGGTGAAATTTCTTTGCCTTCCGGCAACTCTTTCTCCGTTCTGGCAGTGGAACTTTGGGTTTACGCAAGAATGGAAGCAATCACAAACAAGTGGGTGAACTTTAAACTTTCGGAAAAGGAAGGAAGCGAAGTAGAGTTAGCCTTACCTGGGATAGAACAAGGCTTGGTGTTGGCTGGGAAGTTCTGTACCAAACGGAGAGTGAACCTAGAAGCCATAGGGAGAGCTCTAAGATCGGTGTGGGGAACTAAGAGAGACTTTGAGGTTAGTGACATGGGAGAAAATAGAGTGTTACTATTGTTTAAGGAGAAGGAAGATTTGGACAGGGTTTTTTTGCAAGGACCGTGGTCCTTCGACAAGTACATCCTCCTGCTGCATAAGCTGGAGGTGGGTGAGTCAATAACTACTCTAACCTTCCATGAAGCTGCTTTTTGGGTTCAGATTCATGGCTTACCAACATTGAGCCAGACAAGAGAGGCGGGACTACGTATTGGAGGAAGCTTGGGCAAAGTAGAAAAGGTGGACGTAGGGGAGAATGGATTTAGCCTGGGCTGTTATCTGAGGATTAGAGTAACATTAGATATCTTGCAACCGTTAAGCCGGGGAAGGATAGTGCGCTTGGGCGACTTGAACTCTCGGTGGGTCGAGTTTAAGTATGAATGCCTACCTGTTTTTTGCTACCTGTGTGGAAGAGTGGACCATGACGAGAAGGAGTGCTTAGTTTGGCTCCGCAGTGCAGGGTCGATCAACGCCGAGGACAAGCAATATGGTCCTTGGCTGCGTGCTACCCATGACCGGCTACAGAAACCGCATGTGGTGTTTGGGCAGCGAAACAGGGAAAGCACTTGCCCACGGCAGATGGGGTCGAGGCTGACGGAACGAGACCTGCAACCGAGACAGCCATCGGTTGGTTCCGATGAGCACCGCCAACACCATGAAGCAGCAAAGTTTGACCGTGAAAGAGATGACGTGGAAAGTGGGAAAATGGAAGGTGAGGGAATCACAGAAAAGCTGACTGGGGAAAAGCGATACTCGGATTTCGAGGAGCAGCTGAGAGAGCTTGATGCAGAAATTGCAGGCAAAGCTGACATGGGATGTATCATGGAAAAGGTTTGCAAGACACGGGCTCTGGAATCCAAGGTAAAAGAGTTAGCGAAACAGAAAGAAGACAGAGGTGGTAAAGCTGCCTTGAGATGTAACGTGGAGAAGCTTCTCCAGGAAAGGGATATGGTACCCGAGGTGAAGGTGTCAGAGAACAAAAAGAAAGAAAAGGAAGGTGAAGACTTAATGGTAGGCCTTGGGAGTGGGCCAAGCTGTTATGGGCCGAATGGTGACATGGGCCGACCTGAAACCAATTTTGGACATGCGGAGCCTAACAACCCACGTGCTCAAGGGCTAGAGCCAAAAGTCTTCCTCGTTGGGCCTAAGCTACCAGGCATAGCTGAAAACGGAAATACAAAAAAAAATAATAAGAGCCCAAGACGGAAAAAGACTCGTGCACATGCAGGGAGAAGTGGGAAAGAAAATGCAAATGTGGATACGTCCGAGTTGCAGAAAGTGAATGCCATGAAGGAGATAACCCGTATGGAGGTGGAGGAGGAAAATGCAAGCCCAAAAAGAAAGTCACGAGTTCCATTGGAAGAAATTATGGAGAGTGCGGAGGTTGGGAAGAGACCCAAGCTTGAAACGAAAGTGGCTGCGTTTGGTAAGTTGTTGGCCACACAATTAGGATCGGCGGCGGCTGCGGTGCAGCCCCGCCGGGAACAATGAGTGCTTTAGTTTGGAACTGTTGAGGGCTTGGGAACCCTCGGACAGTTGGCACGCTCCAAAAAGCAGTTTTGGAGGAAGATCCCACTTTGGTTTTTCTCATGGAAACCAAATTTAATGTAGAGGAAATTGTGAGTATTAAACGTAAGTTGGAAAGAAGACAAGGCATGATTGTCCCTAGTGTTCGTCGGAGTGGGGGTCTAGCCCTCTTATGGAAAGATTCGATGGCAGTGGATGTACAAACTTTCTCTCCCAGGCATATGGATGCTATTATTTCGGAGGATGGAGGGAATAAGAAATGACGTTTTACGGGGTTTTATGGCCACCCTGAGACTAGCAAAAGAGATGAGTCTTGGGCGTTGCTAGTGAATTTTAGTACTAGCAGTATGCTCCCCTGGGTCTGCATGGGTGACTTCAATGAAATATGCCACAGGGGAGAAAAAGAAGGAGGAGGGGAGAGACCGGATTGGCAGATGAGAGCTTTCTCTTCGGCTATCAACAAAAGCAATCTTAGAGACATGGGTTTTATGGGGCCAGAATTCACCTGGAGTAGGCGGTTGGGGGCACGTGGGTGGATCCGAGAGAGGTTAGACCGGGCTTTGGTCTCAACAAACTGGTCCTCATTGTTCCCTCGGGTAAGGCTCTACAATGTGGCCACTTGCTCCTCAGACCACAATATGCTGATACTTAAAGCTCTCCCTCCAACGAACAGGAATAAAAGAAGGCAGCGGTTGTTCAGGTTTGAGGCCATGTGGATTAAGGAGGAAGAATGTGATGGGGTAGTTAAGGAGGCTTGGGAGAGAGGCCAGAATCTGGGAAGCCAAAATCAATTTGGACAGTGTATGACTGAGTGCCGTTCCTCTCTGCAAAACTGGAATAGTACGACCTTTGGACATGTAGGCCGAAAAATAGCGTCTCTTAACAAGAAGCTACAATGGCTTGAATGCTTACCAAGGGGTGGGGACAACATGGAAGAGATTCATGCAACAAAAATGGAGCTAAACAGACTGCTCTTTGCGGAGGAAGTGATGTGGAAGCAGCGGTCTAGGAATTGCTGGTTACAGTCAGGGGATCACAACACTTCCTTCTTTCATGAGAAAGCCTCTAAAAGGCATCAACGGAACACCATTACTCGGCTTCTGGATTCTGGTGGTATCTGGCAGGAGGAGGAAGAGGTGATGGGTCATATTCTGGTAGAGTATTTCCAAGAACTGTTTACTTCCTCTTGTCCAACGGTTAGTGAAGAACTGGTGGAAGCCATTCACCCTAAAGTTACTAACAGAATGAATGAGGTTCTAGTGCAGGATTTTCGGGCAGCTGAGGTTGAGAAAGCCCTTAAGCAGATGCACCCGCTGAAGGCGCCAGGTCCTGATGGTATGCCTCTTTTATTTTTTCAACACTATTGGCCTACTGTAAATTCTGTTGTCATAAAAACAGTAGTTAATTTTCTCAATCATGGTGTTGCGCCCCCAAAGTTTCATGAAACCCACATTATGCTTATTCCTAAGACAAAAAATCCCTCTAGAGTTACTGACTATAGGCCTATTAGTTTATGTAATGTGGCTTATAAGATTGCATCCAAGGTGGTGGCCAACCGAATGAAGGTTGTCTTAAAGGATATAGTATGTGAAAACCAAAGCGCTTTTGTGGCAAAGCAGCTCATCACAGACAATGTTCTAGTGGCCCATGAATTAATGACTCATATTAATAAGAAGAGGAAGGGTACGTACGGTGAAATGGCCCTAAAGCTGGACATGAGCAAGGCTTATGACAGGGTGGAATGGGGGTGTTTGCAAAAGGTTATGGAGAGGCTGGGGTTTCATGAGCGGTGGATTCGTATAGTAATGGCATGTGTGTCTTCTGTTACATATGCTATACGACTCAATGGCCAACCCTGTGGGATGATCACACCAACCCGTGGCCTTCGACAAGGAGACCCTCTCTCTCCATATCTCTTCATTCTTTGCACGGAGGGCTTATCGGCTCTCTTACACAAGGCATCTCAAAGAAATGAATTGAAAGGAGTGGCTGCCTCGGCTAGGGGACCACGAATTTCACACTTATTTTTTGCAGATGATAGCTTGATTTTTTGTAAGGCAACGGAGAAGGAAGGGGCTGAAGTTCAGAGAATCTTACAAGTTTATGAGTCCTCTTCGGGTCAACAACTGAATAGAAATAAGACGGCTCTCTTCTTTAGCCGAAATACTCCCACTCGCACACAGGCGGCCATTAAGTCCAGGTTTGGTGCCCAGGTTATCAAAACTCATGAATCCTATCTTGGACTACCCTCGCTGATTGGTAGGTCAAAGAAGAACACTTTTGCTCAGTTAAAACATAAACTTGCATCCAAACTTGCGGGTTGGAAGGAAAAGCTTTTGTCGAATGCGGGAAAGGAAGTGTTGATCAAGGCAGTCGCCCAGGCCGTTCCTTCGTATACCATGAGCTACTTCAAGCTCCCTAACGGACTTTGTGAGGAGATGACGGGAATGGTGAGACAATTTTGGTGGGGACAGGTGCAGAACGAGAAGAAGGTGGATTGGATGAGTTGGGAACGAATGTGCCTTCCGAAAGAAAAAGGGGGGTTGGGTTTTAGAGACTTGAAGTCCTTTAATCTGGCCCTATTAGCTAAACAGGGTTGGCGACTCCAAACTAATTCCTCCTCCCTTTTTTCACGGGTTTATAAAGCTAAATACTTCCCTAATGGTGACTTTGTGGGTGCTGAGTTAGGGAAGAAAGCATCCTTTGCCTGGAGGAGCATAATGGCTGCACAACATTTGGTCAAATGGGGGTTGAGGTGGCAGGTAGGCGACGGTCGAAGCATAAGTACCAGGAGCACGTACAGAGTAGTCACTACGGAGAAGCCTGGAAATCAAATTAAAATGGTTAGGGATTTGCTACGTGAGGAATGATTGGAGTGGGATAGTGAACTAGTAAGGGGTCTTTTCTTACCCCAGGACGCAGAGGCAATCCTTAGTATCCCCATTAGTGAATCAGTTGCAAAGGACAGAATGGTATGGGCTAAAGATAAGAAAGGAAACTTTACAGTTAGGAGTGCATATAAGTTGGCTCGGGACGTTGAGGCAGAGGGGAGTAATATAGGCTGCTCGGACCCGTCAAAAATGCAAGGAATTTGGAGGGGGGTGTGGAGTATGAATTTGCGAAACAAAATCAAACACTTTGCTTGGAAGGCTTGCAATGGTATCTTGCCCACCAAAGAATCTTTTTTCCGAAGAAAGATCACGGACACCAATATATGTGAGGGATGTGGGAGGGAGATAGAAACAACCATGCACATGCTCTGTTTTTGTTGTCATGGAACAGAGGTTTGGAGTGCATGCAAACTCTCTCTGCCATGCATGGTCCGCGAGTCATGGAGTTTCATGGACACGTTTTGTAGACTCCGAGATAGCTGGGAAGCCCAGCCGGGTCAGTTGGAGAGGTGGGTGTCGATCTGTTGGGGCATCTGGAGGAGCAGAAATGAGGTCCGGCATTGAGGGAAGAGGCGACCTGGCCAGGTGATTGTGAGGTGCGCGCTGAAATTGCTGGAGGATTTTCAGTTAGCTAATGAGAGGCCGTGCAAACAGAGAATTGAAGACCTTCCCACCGTCACTTGGAAGCCACCACCGCCGGGCTCCTTTAAGGTCAACGTTGATGGGGCTCTGTTTCCAAAAACAAAACAGTCCAGCGTGGGGGTCATGGTGCGCGACGGGGAGGGTAATGTGATCGCTACCATGTCTAGAAAGCTGGACTTACCCCTTGGAGCACTAGAAATAGAGGCGAAGGCATTGGAGCTTGGGGTGAAATTTGCCAAGGAGGTGGGGCTCAGGGACGTCGTTTTTGAAGGTGATTCACAGCTTATTATTAATGCCGTCCAAGGTATCGGTGAAGCTGCTGCTTCGGTGCAGAACATCATCCACGGCGTGCTCCAGAAGGCCCAGTGCTTTAGAACTTTTGACTTTTTACATATTAAAAGGCAGGGGAATGCCCCTGCCCACTTGTTAGCTCAGCATACCCAATATGTTGAGAATGTGGTGGTTTGGCTAGAGGAATGTCCCAGTCAAGTGGCACATGCGTGTGCACATGATGTATTTGTTTTTCAACGTTCTGAATGAAGTTTAAGTATTTCCCATCAAAAAAAAAAAAAAAAAAAAAAAAAACCCATATGTAATCCTATTGCCCCAACAGTACAGAAGAACTTCTGCAATTAAATCACCAAATTACGGATAAATGTAAAAAGTATAATGGAAACCAAAAAAGCAAGATAATTCTTAAAGTTGAAACTGACATGAGAAACTCATAAAGATTAGCTAAGAAATAATAAACAGTACAGGTTGTTGGGAAATGATTGAATCAAATTATAGTCCGCGCGCGCCCGCGGTGGGGGGGGGGGGGGGGGGGGGGGGGGTTGGTGGGGGTGGGGATGGTTTAAACCAGGCAATGCCATGCATACAGTAAACAGAAATATGCCATACTACATGATACATCAATCAACTTGTCCTCGGCACAGAAGTTGAAAAATAAAGTCATCTAACTTGAAAGATGAGAAACTAAACACATGCACACACTAGTAGAAAGGGAAGCATCAGCAACCAATTTTTTTTTCCTTACACATATCTTGAGTACACTAAATAGATATTCTAACTTATTGAGACGATATAATATGGCCAAACCTGTACCAAGAATTGGTTCAGATATGAATGGGCTTATTGGTTTACATAAGAGTGCATGTAGAATACCAAAAGGAGTGATTCAGGTTCTAGCAAGTTTCAACATCATAGTGAATGTTACAGATGTATCAAGTTTCAACAACATCATAGTGAATGTTACAGATGTATCAGGTAGGGTAATTTCTTGGTCCTCCATTGGTACTTGTGGAGGATTCAAGGCTACAAAAAGAGGGACAGTAGTGGATCAGGGTATGCAACAAGCCGTTCATGATAATGTGCCTAGGTCTTGAACAAGATGTGGCATTAAGAGCTATACCACTTCTGCATGCAGGTGTGTGTGGATATATAGCAAAACCCAACGTTAATTGGGGAGAATTAAGACATTTGTAAATTAGGAAGTTTCAGATCCAATTCATCACCTATAACTTTATATTCTTGAAGTTGATCTAGGGTCACCAAAAAAAAAAAAAAAAAATTCTAAACAAGGTATATTAATGAAACATTGATTAAAGAATATAACAATAGGTGGTACCTATACTTCCGATCTGATACGTCAGACTCTCATTCATTATTCGTAATGCATTCTCTCTTGATTACATTGTGACTATACACTAAAATAAAAAAGCACAGCAAACAAATAAATTCGCAATCGACATTCCTATATTCCAAATAATTGATATTGAGCAAGGCTGGCCCAGAGAATTAGAATAATAGTAATAATATTGCAGAGGATAGCATCCGCAGCATTCTCCCAGTTCATGGCTAAAAAACGCCGTCTCTGGGAAGAACAACAAAATCCACAATAGATGGCATTTAAAATCTATCTATTTGCAAACAACAATTTCAACTGCACTGAAGTAGCCATCAATTCCATCTATGTCCTTTGGCTTTTGCTATAAAGCTCATATAGGGCATAAAATTTAGGGAGTTAAGAGTAATATAAGCACATGTCCAAGATATATTGGCAAGGATCTCAATGGCTAGCCTAATTTCTTGCACAAATGATAAGTATGACAATCAACCACAGAGAATAAAGATGCATAAAAAAAAAAAAAAAAAACACTCAGTATGCTGCCAACAATAGTAAAAGTAAAGCTTTATGTTAAGATTAAAGAAAGAAAACTAAATTTGCAGCACAAAAGAACTGATAATCCGCAAGAAGCACAGTCTTAAAAGGGTTGCAGTTGAGAATGTTCCAACTTCCGGCTATCAAGGCATGGATTATAGAGTTTATGTTATTGAGTAACGGTAAAAAAGAATATCAAACCTAACTTACACAAAATATGCTTTTAAGGCATTGTGCTGCTACCTTACACAAAATAAAAAACGCAAACAAGCTAATAGTTGATATAAATATATATATATATATATATATATTCACAATTCACAAACCATTTCATTAACTAAAACATAGTCATTGGTAATACCCATTATACAACAAGCCATTTCATTAACTAAAACATAGTCATTGGTAATACCCACTATACAACAAGCTGATATATATATATATATATATATATATATATATATATATATATATATATATATATATATTCACAATTCACAAACCATTTCATTAACTAAAACATAGTAATTGGTAATACCCACTATACAACAAGCTGAGAACAGATCTAATCATCAAAACCTGCAAACATCCCCGAAATCATCAGCCACGGTTATTCGTCACTTCCTCGGTATGGGGAATGAAAAAGAGATTTTGTCTTTATTCTAACGCCAGGGTCTTATTTGACTCGAGAAGACCTGCGGATCGATCGAATAGAAGTCCGATGGAGGTGGCTCTGCGACACGAGGGAGGATCGCGCGATGTAAGGTCAGACCGAAGCGCCACCTGCGGATGAAATTTCTGTTTCCATTGAGTACTCAAGACTGCCACTGTTAGCCAAGATCCTTATAAAGATCGGCTCCCAGAGCCGCCTGTCCCGAGCCACCTTGCGCCACAGCTTGTTCACACACGCCGCTCGTCCTAATGTAACCACATCCACGCGCTGCGTATCCTGGTCCAAATCCACAAACCCAGTTTCACTTTCCCTTTCACTTTCACTTCCCTCTTCTTGTTCTTGTTTCTCGACTACAATCGACTTCATCTTCTTGTTCTCGTCCTGTTTTTCACTCTCAACTAGCCCACGACCACGACGATTCATCTTGACAAAGATAGCACTTTACTTGGGGCTTCTCATATCATATTCAGATCTAAGAAGGGGTGAAATATATATTTGGGGTTTAGGTGTTCCAGTTTTAGACGGTGGATTACGAATACGGAACACGACAAAAATGAAAATATTGTGATTCTATAATTAATGTTAAGTATTGAACACGAGGACAAAATTAACAATGCGGGAAAGAAAAGGAGCGTTTCATTTTTGTTGTGTTCAGTATTTGTAATCCACCGACTATAACAGTAAAACCTAAACCCCCAAATGACGGAATGTATATATATTTTCCCCTTCTTAGATATGAATATGATATGAGAAGCCCCAAGTAAAGTGTTGTCTTTGTCAAGATGAATCCTCGTCCTTGTGGTCATGGGCTAGTAGAGAATGAAGAACGGGGCAAGAACAAGAAGATGAAGTCGATTGTAGTCGAGGAACAGGAACAAGAACAAGAAGAGGGAAGTGAAAGTGGGTTTGTGTTCGATTTGGACCAAGATATGCTTCACAACGTGTTGAAGCGCGTGGATATGGTTACGTTAGGGCGAGCGGAGTGTGTGAACAAGCTGTGGCGCAAGGTGGCTCGGGACGAACGGCTCTGGGGGCCGATCGCTACAAGGATCTATGCTAGCTTTGGGTCCATCGATAAATTCATATTTCAGTTCTGCATGAAGAAAGTTAGGCGTTTACCAAAAAAGAAGAAAGTTAGGTTGTCCACAGCATGATCCTCACGCCTTTCGCAAAGCCCCCACCATCGGATTTTTATTCGATCGATCCGCAGGTCTTCTCGAGGTCTGTTCTCAGCTTGTTGTATAGTGGATATTACCAATTACTATGTTTTAGTTAATGAAATGGTTTGTGAATTGTGGATATATATATCAACTATTAGCTTGTTTGCGTTTTTTATCTTATGTAAGATAGCAGCACAATGCCTTAGAAGCATATTATGGATCATGACCCCATTTATGAACTTTGTATCACAAATCAACTTATAAGAGCGTGGTATTTTTGCTATCTATTTTGCCAAAGTATCGCCACTTTTTTGGTTTCCTATGTCCAGTGTCAATCATTTTGTTAAAACCTGAGTGAATAGCAGAGCATTTTCAATTAGGCACCAAAAAATGCACAGAAGAGCCTACAACTTTAACTTAAAACCACCAACAAAAGTTAGATTTGATATTCTTTTTTACCATTACTCAATAACATGAAATCTAGAATCCATGCTTTGACAGTTGGAAGTTGGAACATTCTCAAGTGCAACTCTTTTAAGACTCTGCTTCTTGCGGATTACCGGTTCTTTTGTGCTGCAAATTAAGCTTTCTTTCTTTAATCTTAACATAAAGCTTTGCTTTTACAATTGTTGGCAGCATACTGAGTTTTTTATATGTATCTTTATTCCCTGTGGTTGATTGTCATACTTATCATTTGTGCAAGAAATTAGGCTATACATTGAGATCCTTGCCAATATATCTTGGACATGTGCTTATTTTACTCTCAACTCCCTAAACTTTATGCCCTATATGAGCTTTTCAGCACAAGGTCATAGATGGAATTGATGGCTACTTCAGTGCAGTTGAAATTGTTGTTTGCAAATAGATAGATTATAAATGCCATCTATTGTGGATTTTGTTTTTCTTCCCAGAGATGGCGTATTTTAGCCATGAACTGGGAGAATGCTGTAGATGCTATCCTCGGCAATATTATTACTACTATTCTAATTCTCTGGGACAGCCCTGCTCAATATCAATTATTTGGAATATAGGAATGTTGATTGCTAATTTATTTGTTTGCTGTGCTTTTTTATTTTAGTGTACAGTCACAATGTAATCAAGAGAGGATGCATAACGAATAATTATGATTGTTTATATTTTTTTTGCTTAAACCATATCTTTATTTGTACTAGAAAACAATGGTAGCATATGCTTGCTTGTGATCTCGCTTTTGTGTGTTTTGTGTGGTGTTTGCACTTATTCCTTCTGGCCCTTAAGGCCTTAATTACATTTATCTATTTTGCTTGCCAAGGACCTTGTAGCTCAGTGCCATTGCTTGGTCCCCTTTATGAGGAGAACCA
This sequence comes from Quercus ilex subsp. ballota, assembly GCA_032727855.1. Classification (NCBI taxonomy): domain Eukaryota; kingdom Viridiplantae; phylum Streptophyta; class Magnoliopsida; order Fagales; family Fagaceae; genus Quercus; species Quercus ilex. The sequence goes on from CM064909.1 coordinate 4,079,851, forward strand.
GGGTTCAAAACCCCTCCCGCACTTGTTACATTGAGTTATCAACCAAAATAAATCCATTTTGCGTGTCCTCATACCTTGTCTATATGTGTATTAGGAAAACAATGTAGTATATACTTGTATGTGATCTTGCTTGGGGTGTCATGCCATTGCAATATGTGGCATATATTTAGTCCTCGTAATTGGATGAGGTTTCACTGGCCTCAATTATTCTTTTCACTGTGATTAGTATGATTCCTTCCTCATAAATTTTTTGAAATGTGGCAATGAGACTGAGACACTTACTAAAAAGAAAGAAATCTTGCAACGAGAGGTTACTGTATTGAAGGTTATGCTTTTGAAGCTCTTATATTTCTGATAATCTAGTTGATGCTCCTTACAAATTGAAGAATCTTTTCCTTTGTGTTTCTACATCACTCTCTTATAGGGCTGCACTGTTCATTTCAGTGTAGATGATTCTAGGACAGACATGAGTGTTTTCTGGTTAGTGGATGTACATCCTGATGCACCAGTTGCAGCAGTGCTTTGTCACTTTGTGTGTTATATACATATATAGGTGACACTTGAGCAGGCGCCACACCTCCACCTACTGTTTGGGGTTCGGATCAATTGTTGTTGTGATAGAATGTGATCTGTTATGGGGCAAGATGTGACTTTAAGTTTCTGTGTTTACACCTTGAATTAATTATTTTGTGCTTTCATGAAGTTGATGTTGTTTTGTAGATACTGTGTGGTTCAATCTGCTTTAGGAGAATGTCATCATAATTCTAAGTTCTCTAATTGATGATGTTATTTCTCTCTCTCTCTCTCTTGGATGATTGGGCTATAACTCTCTCTGGATGCTCTTCACAATGGATGAAATCTATCTCTGTGCTAAATTCTTTTTGCCTAAGCACCACCTTAATTGTCACCAAGCCAAAATACAATCTTAACTGGCATCTTGGCGAATCCTGTCATCTGTATGTTTTTCCAATTGAGGTTCTGGGTAAATGTACCTAATCCTCAACACATACATACATTGATACACATGAGCAAGAGCATGCAGGCGCATCATACATACACACATTTATGTAGATGCTTCAGAAAGTCCTTTTTATTTTGAAAGTCCTTGAGGATTGTCAGTTCTTTCATGCTGGAAATAAAGTTATCTTTCTTTGATCTTAAGATTCCTAACATAAATTTTGCTTGCCGAGAGCTTTGTAGCTGAACCAATTGGCATTTCCTGGTATTTCTAACGAAAACATCCAAGAGAAGGTTGCATGGCTTGGAAGAAGTGGATTTTATTGTTTGTGATTGCTTTTTGTCAAACCCCTTTTTTAGCTATGAACTGGGAGGATGCTGGCAATGCTACCTAATGCAATATTATTACACATTATTCTAATTCTTTGGGCCAGCTCAGTATCAATTGTTTTGAATATAGGTAAGTTGATCACTAATTTGTTTGTTGTGCTTTTTTATTTTAGTGAATAGTCTAATGTTTTTGTTAAGGAGAAAGATACCGATGGGGGTTGGATATGCAGAAAACTCTGTTTGAATGTACTTGTTTGACTTTGCAGACAATATTCACATGACAATCGATGTACTTTCAGTGTACTTGTTTTTATAGTGGTTTTAAAAAAAGTTTGATGAAATGACAAGTTGTTACATATTTTTTCATATATCCATCGCAACTTGTCATCTCAGCTAACTTTGAATCATATCTGTGATAATGATGATCAATTCTCTAGGAACTCCAAACTCAAACATCTGGCACGGGGAACCAACCAATCGTGAATAATTTTGAGAGTGGCTGAGCTCTCTTTTATGGGACATCGGTTTTTGACTGGCGCAGTGTATATGTAGGCACACTAGGGACATGAGTTTTAGAGTTTGTGGTAGAGCTCGAGTTCTAGGTTATGAACAACCGCATTCGTGCTATAGTAGGTGGTAGTTTTTAGGACATTAGTTTGTGAGCTATTGGGTTTGATTAACGGTTTCCTTAGGACATGTGTTAATTGATTATTTTAGAAAATTTTTGACACACTTTTATGAGAAATATAAAAAGTAGTCAAAAAAATTAAATTTTTTTTTATAAATTTTTTAAAAAAATATTTCTTAAACCAATGCCTCATTCAAGGACGACGCTACGTTGAAGGCAGGGGTTTAAATGCACCCCTTGACCTAGAAAAAAGAAAATTTTTATATATAATATTTTTTTAAAAAAATTTTACCCTTACAATAAAAATTTGCACACCCTAACCTTAAGCCCGGCTGAATTTAGCTTCTAAACAAGTCCAACAGAAAATTTGTAAATCTTAAATCTTTAGAAAAAAAAAAAAAAGGCCCATAATCAAATTTAAAAAAAAAAAAAAAAAAAGAAGCCAAACCAAACCTAAGTGAGCAAAATGTACTCTTCCCCCACTTCAAGATCTCAAAGACTTAAAAATCCAACCTTGTCGCTGCATCACCCACAATCTGCCGCCGCATCACCTGATCTAACTTAGTGAGGTTGCATCACCATCGCTAGTGTGTCCTTGATCTCAATTCTCATCTAATTTGGTATTTTAATTTTTTCTCTCTTTCTCTCACTCTTTCACCGTGTGTATTTATTACTCGCTCCGTCCCAATTTGTTTGTCATGTTTGAAAATTCAAACTTTTAAAAGGAGCATTATTTGTTGTCTTGTCCGTTTTATAAAAATGTATAAGTTTACAAAACTATCCTTAAATAAATTTATCAATTTTTTTTTAAAAGAGTTATTCTTAATGAGGTAACTAAAAATGTGCCTCAATTAGATTGATTTTTTAAAATATTTGTTAGTTTTCTTTTCAAATAGTTTTGAAAATAAAGGAGGAGTATAATAGAAACATTAGTAAATTAATGACTTTTATTTTTAGAAACAGGACAATATTTTGGGACATTTTAAAATAGAATAGAAGACAAATAAACTAGGACGAAGAGAGTAGTTTATAATTTTTTTTTTTATAAACTCTCTTTTACCATGTGTGTACTTATGTAATTAACTGGTTATAGTGTTTTGATAAAAAGCTCTTGAGTTTTTGTTTTGTTTTGTTTTGTTTTTTATTTTTTGGGTAAACGAGCTTTTGAGTTTTGAGTTTTTATCTTTTTCACTTTTGAGTTTGTGACAGTCAGTTTCTATGCTTGTGTTTACTGTTTGATTGTTTAAGGGTTTTGATATAAAGTTTTTGGGTGGATTAGTCAGTGGGAGCATTAACACTAAAAAGACAATGAAAGTATGAAACAATTAAACAATTTAGTCACTTACTCAATGGGGCCGTGGGACATTAATTAATAAATTAAATTAAAGAATTATAAAAATATACAAAAGAATTTCTCAAAAATGTCTTGTGAATTCAATAAAAGAATTGCAGATATTAAAAGTAATAAATTAATAAATTAAGGTATTCTAAACAATAATAATTAATATGATTTATTTAGTAACACTAGATGATTTTTAAGATTCAATTTTAGTAACAATAATTAGTGTGTTCATTGTATTAGGAAAAAATATGTCAAATACATTGAAAAAGATGTAGTTAATAAGATTGATAGCAAAGTTATCATATAACAATTTCAAATATGAAATCTCATGAAAGGCAATAGTAAAACTTCATGTATTTGAATTATATTATATATATATATATATATATATATATATATTGTGATGTTGTTATATTCAAGATTTCTTTTGTTTTATATTTCTTGTGCTCGGTTTTTGTTATCCCTCCTTGAGCATCTTACTATAGACTTCCCTTCTCATTTTATTCTTTCCATTATAGATGTTCATCTGGATTCGGTGTCCCGTGATAAGCTCATCTTTCCTTCCATTATCATGAGGATTTTACGCCATTTTTCCGTCCCTTTTCTGGTGTCCGACCATTTTTCTTTTATGTGTGCCATAGATGCTGTTACCGTTAAACGTAGCGAGGCGTAGTTTAGGTCAAAACAGTCGGATTCAGCCACTGGTGGAGCCAGAGGGGGGCGAGGGGGGGCACCTGCATCCCCTGACTCCTCAAATTTTTTAGTAATAGTAGTCTAAATTGTTATATACTGACATGGAGGAAACAAAAAAAAAAAAAATGAAAAAAAAGACTTTTACTTGTTGAAAGTGACCAAACCATTGCTTTTGTCTTGTCATACCGCAACTTGCACCTATTTCACTATTTTTTATTTTTTATTTTATATCATTATTTACACCATTTTTATTATTTATGATACTTTTTATAGTATTTTATCTTTAAATAATGCTAGAAATACTACAAATTTTACAACTTATGTCTTACAAATTGACATGTCACAAATCACAAAAAAATCATTTCAAACATTTATTCATTATATTTTTTAAGTAACACTAATCACATTCTTACTCCATCAGTTTGTAAATTTTTTAGTAGCTATGAATTGGTTATTTTTGTTTATTTATTTTAATAATATGAAATATGTTCATATTTGCTTATAATTGTTTATTTATTTTGTTATTATTGTTGATTAATATTTTTTAGATTAATTTCACTTTTAATATCATCTTTTAATTTTGCCCCCTCTAGACTAAAATCCTGGCTCCGCCACTGGATTCAGCAACTCCTCCCTCCCGTTCGGCTCCATCTCAATCTGCTCCATCTACATCCGCTCCCTCCTCTTCTATGGGCGATGTGACTTTCAGAGACATCATGGCGCAGCTGCAGTGCATGGATACTCGCCTTGATGCACTCACTACTGAGTTGTATCAAGTGAACATTCGTGTTGGCCGTATTGCACGGCGGCAAGCGACCATGGGTGGTTTCGCTTCTGAGGCTTCTCTTCCACCTCCTCCAGTGGCTTCTGATTCTGATGCTTCTAATGATGATGATGGAGATGCTAGCTTTACCGATGAGATGTTTACTTGACACTCTACCCTTTGTCACTCGTGACAAAATGGGGAAGTAGTTTTGGGTTATATGAGAGTAGTCATTCTCAGGGGGAGAGTTAGTATAGGACATTTTGTTAGGGGGAGTGTTGATATGAGGGATGTAGTGAGGATTATTTGTATCTTTTCTTTTTTTTTCTTTTATAGATACATTGTTCTTGTACATTGTGTCTTGTGACCATTGTTAACATACATTGTACTTATTCTCTCTATATGTGGATGTATGTTTTTTTTCTCTCACCTACCCTTACATGTGTTGTTTCTTTTCTCTCTTTATACACATGCTTCTTATTTATTGTATGCAATTTATTATTTCTGTTTCACACTAAAATGCCTTAATGAGTTTTGTTTACAGTATTTCAAAAATACAGGTTGTCAAAGTCTACTTGCCATAAACTCTTTTCTTGCAAAATTTTTTAAGAGTTTGTGTTATGATAGATTTTATTGTATTCAACAAGTGAATATGAGTTAAGTGATTTATGACTTCTCTCATATGTTCATTTGTTTGTTGTGGTTTTGTCATGGATTGCCAAAGGGGGAGATTGTTAGGACATATGTGTTTCACTTGTTTAGAACATATGTCATTCTTTTATGTAATTGGCTAATCCTTTGACAAAACGCACTTTACTTGTAATTGGGTAGATCTCAAGAAACAAGATTTCAAGATCAAGTGTTTAAGCAATTCAAGTCTGTCCAAGAAACAAGCTAAATAGTGCAAATTCATTAAAGCTCGACAGCTGGCTCGGTAACTTCATCTATCGAGCTAAAGAAAGCTGTTTCAGCCCGTGTGCTCGACACCTGCTCGACAGCTCCTATCTATCGAGGTTTAAGAAAAACAGATTCTCTGTTCTGTTTTCTAGGGATCCGTGAATGTGTCTTTGAGCCTTCTTTTCTCCTAACCCTAGACATATAAAAGGATTATTTTAAGGGCCGTCAAAGAGTTCGTAAGTTGCACAAGCATTGAGAAAAGTTTGTTCAAGCAAATTCTGACCGGAGACGAAGTTCTACCCTAGTTCATCATTCTTGAAGAAGTTGCTGTGTATGTGCACCATAGGATTTTGTGACCGAGCATCTTCCTGATTTTTATCGTGTGGATGAACTGAAGAACTTTGCAGCCAACAATCTTTTCTAGTTGGTGATTGAAGTCGCGTGCTAGGATCCGCACAATTGGTTAGTCACGTACTTGGGAGCCATGCATTAAAAGGAGAAATTGTCACTACAGAACAAGTTCAATTGGGTATTGGGGTAAGAGTTCAACTGTAGGTTGGTCTAAGGTACTGGGATTCCTTTACTTGTAACCGCTTGTTGTGATAATAGTGGAATTTCGAGAGTGGTGACTTTAAAATCACCCGGTGAGGGTTTTTGCCGCGTAGGTTTTCCCCATTCGTAAACAAATCATTGTGTCAATTTATTTTCCGCTGCATACTTTAGTTATTGGTGATTTGTTTGTGCTACCACGCATTTTGCATGTTAATTTGATTAATTAATAACTTGGCTAATTAATCAATTAATTTAATCACAATGGGTCAATACATTTTTGGTCAATCATATAGCTTTTGGCATGCAAATTTATATCATTGCCATTGCAAACTCCAAATGAATTCTATTAAATTTTCACTGGATTTAAGAAATACTGGCTTCTTTGGGAAGTACAAAGATGAAGTTGTTGATGGAAACTTGATATAAAACATATAACTGGTTCATGCACTAGTGCCCCATAAACTTACCAGGGATTGGGATCACGTCATCACCTTGGTAGAGAAGCCATGAGAGAGACAGTTGAGCAGAGGTGCAGCCATACATAGAAGCCAACTTCACAACTCGCTCATATCATACTTTGTTCTTGTCTAGATTTTCCCCCGTGAACCTTGGATGTGTAGACTTAAATAACAGTATGCATTCCAAACAAATCAGAAAGATAAATAATGTAATTCACAAAAAAAGATTAATTCCTATTAAAATGCTTTGTCTACATCTCATTGTCTAATTTGCAACAGAATTCTAGTCAAATCCAAGTTCATACCATTAAACCTATTGCTGGCACACTCTCAATATCTGCCCTCCCTCCAAAAAAACCATGGCCAAGAGGGCTGTAAGCCATTATCCCGATTCCATGTTCCCTGATTTAATGACAAGAATATATTAGATAGGTTAGTAAACAAAGTCCTAAAAAATCTAAAATCCCATCGAAAGTATTTATGAATACAACAAAGATTCCTTCCACTAGCTGTTTTACAAGTATACAAAGGAATTCAGCCATCTCAAACCTTGAGAAAGAGGGGGCTAAACTTTATTAGACATCCAGAATAAACCTTATACCTCGATGGAGAATGACAGTAAAAATGAACTCGTAAGCCAACCCCAGTAGTAAGGAAGATAGGGCTTAATGGGTTGACTACTGGGAGAAAAACCGTAATGATAACTGTTTACCCTTGATTATCGAAGTAGAAGTGGCTAGAAGGGCTGAATTGCTTCATATTTTGCACTAACAACACTTAACCTGGAGTTTGGACCTTTTATATGTTTCCTTACAGTAAGGAAAACACCTTGGGATTCCATTTAAATAAGACTCAACACAGATTTTCATTATTGTCAAATATAGAACATAGAAGTATCAATCTTTATGTGCAACAAAGCTTAACGCTACTATAGCAGGAAAAGTTTTTCAATCCACTTTTGCAATTGAGTTTTTACTAAAAACAAAGGTGGTGTGGCGCAAGTCAAATTACTATTCTTTATGAACATCTCACAAAGATTTGATAGTGGACGTTTTGCCTCAAATAGAACAGATGAAGAAAGAGTACAGTAAAATAATAGAGCACTCTTTGTATCTTGATCTGATGATGGCAAAAAATGGCATGGCATTGTATAATGGCCCTACCTCCATCATAGATATAATTGCATTGTAAATGGTCCCTCTTGCCAAGGAACATGTAGCTGCAGCTTGAAGAAAAAGACACATCATTAAGAGAAGTGCACACATTAATTTTAACAAACATAAAAGACAACTACAATACTTGGATAATTGGAGCATCCACCAAAGGATCATAGTGTGGCGTTTCCAGCTCTGATCCTTCAGTTAAAAGAAGCTGGTTGTTGGTAACATAAAAGAAATAGCCATAGAAGACCAAAGGTGGCTGTGTCTTGCTGAATATGAATGAAATATACTTGTGTTAGTGTGTGGGTTTAAGCATAAGAAAACAAAGAGTTTTAAATTGCCTGAGTCTTTACGTGACGAATCTCACTCAATCTCCATGATAAGGAAATAGTGGAGACAAGTTCAGAAGGAAAATTCAATCCATTAGGTTAGAGGGGACAAAGTGTGCAAAGAAAATGCAAAGGTGGAATGGAATTCAAAGATTTGAAAGCTTTCAACCTATCACTCCTAGCCTACTAGCCAAACAAGGGTGACATCTTACAAATAATAATCACCACCTGATCTACTGAGTTCATAAAACAAAATATTTTCCAAACTTTTCAGTCGTTGAAACAAATATTGGTCATAATGCATTATTTTCCTAGATAAGTATATAGAAGCTAGAGAAGTTCTGCAAGAAAGTACAAGATAGAGAATAAGGAATGGAAGAACAGTACATATATGGGGCAATAAACTTCAACACTGAGAACATACAAAGTGTCTTCACTAGGGTCGCATTTGGGCTTCAAAATCTAAGATCAAGTGATCTAGAGAACAATTGCTACTTTATATTGGTTAATACAAATTTAATAACGAAAGATTTGAACTTTAGGAATGTTGCTTCAACAAAAACACTAGTGATATCTCGCATAATAATTTCAACTCAAAAAATTAATAAAGTTCAACCATCCATAAATTTCATCAATAGAAAAGGCAAATTTAACATATCATTCAAGTCATTTCAACAAGAAATTGAAATCCAAATCCTACATAGTTAGTACTTCCATCCAAATCAACCAATAGTGATTTGACTAAATCATAATAACAATTAGAAAGATGTTGTACAAATCAATATCAATAATCCTGAACTAATACTTTTTTTGTTGGTTATTGTCCCAACCAGGTATGACCCCATGCAAACTAGTATTCAGAAAATTTTGATTTTGCACTTGTTGTCCTTGGGGATGTGGAGCATTGGAAAAAGTAGTAACCAATTGGTTAAGGTATGGTGGAATTGGTGAAGTGAGATATGTAGGTGCATGTATTAGGCTTCTAACATCAGACAAATTCAGACCAACATTTTCAGCTATATATATAAAAACTAGGTCATCGAGTGGGTGGATCCCTGTCACTCTCATAAGTTGTTTCTCAGATGTATAGGCCTGAAAAAAACCATATGATATATAAACAACATATTCTATATGAATGCAAAAACCACAAAGGGAAGAAAGAAAGAAAGTGAAAGTAATTTTACACCCTTCCACTTCCATGATTTGTTTCTCAGACTTACCCGTGCAATAATTGTCACATGATCAATTTTTGCAACTCTATTCCAATAATGAGATGTGTCACAATTTTCTTTACGCTTCGAGCAAACCAGTGATAATTCTGAGGCTATCTTCATAAGATCTTCAACCTATACAAAACCATAAAAACTTAAATTATCATTCATATAAGGATATTGTTGATGAGAGTGTTTAGCGTTAACAAAAAACATAAAGCATTACCTCTTTCTCAATGTTTTTCATCATGTCTTCTCTTCTTTTTCTAGAATATCTAGCTGATTTTAGATTTGCTTGCTTCCTAATATGGAAAATAATCAAATTGGTATGCAGTCCATTTTAAATATAAAAAACAAATTGAGAAGCATTGTACAATATTTGAAAAAACATAAAATTTCTTGTTACCAACCTCCTTTGACGCTTTGCCTTATCAAAATTTTCAATGATCTTTGTCGTAAATTGAAAAACTGTACACGGTCAAGAAAGCAAATGCAGCAAGTGATGTAGAGGCAGCTAATTGTAGAAACCCACAACCACAACACAAATTCATGTAACTATTCAATCATCAAATAATTGTTCAACACAACATACTAAATCGGAAAAAAAAAAAAAAAAAGGCTCTATTCTGAAAGCAAATAAACATATATTAATATATTATAGATATAATATAATTGTTTTATTAATTTATTAATTTGATAAATCAAAAAGATTTATTCATTAGAAGAAACAAGGCTAGTTCCAAGTTACAATTAAACAAAGACCTAAACAATACAAAACAAAGAAAAATAAAACTCAAGCTAATACACAGTTGACCAATGTACAAAAACAAAAACAAAAAAAATTCTTTTTATGAGAATTCATTCGTGACAAAGAGTGATATAAATAATAACATTGTTGAAATTCTGTAAGTAGTACATACAAATAAAAATACAAAATAAACTCTTTAAAGGCAAAATTATGATAAAGAAGTAATACCATTAGTATTAGCAATTGGAGGTTGTGATTGAGTATTACTCACTACATTGAATTGTTGATTAGCTTGATTGGCAGCAGCGCAAGAGATGTTAGGCTTGCTTTTTTAATAAGCGCGCTCGCTATTGAAATCAACAGCATGAGAATGAGGAGGAACCATCGGTAGAGATGATGAAACCACACCAGTCACTGCAGAATTCAATGATACATGAACAAACTCGCCAGCAAAATTATAATAAGAAGTAATACCATTAGCATTAGCAACTGGAGGCTGAAATTGAGTATTGTTCACTACATTGAATTGCAGATTAACTTGATTGAATGCAGCGCAAGCGAGGTCTGGCTTGCTCTTGTAATAAGCACACTCATTATCAAAATCAACAGCAGCAGTAGGAGGAGGAGCAGCCATGGGTAGAGGAACTGACAAATGTGATTCCACTGATGACACCACACCAGTCACTGCAGAATTCAATTGTAAAGAAACAAACTCATCTGCAAAATTATGGTAAGAAGTAATACCATTAGCATTAGCAATTGAAGGCTGAAATTGAGTATTGTTCATTACATTGAATTGTTGATTAACTTGATTGGGTGCAGCGCAAGCAAGGTCCGTCTTGCTCTTGTAATAAGTGCGCTCACTAACAAAATCAACAACAGCAACAGCAGGAGGCATCGGTAGAGGAACCGAGAAAGATGATGCAGAATTCAATGGCAAGGGAACCAAGTCATTTGAATTGCTATGTGTCATGCAAATTAATTTTTTTTATCTAAAATTAATAATTTTGGTTTTACAACAAATAAATTAAGCCAAGTTTCTATCTACTTAATTTTTACCGACTTTAGACAAATAAAAATTTAAAAGAATTTTATTTGAAGATAATATAAACGCATAATGCCCAACACTATAGTCCTATCATGTTCCTCTTCTGATTCGTAAAACATGAACCCACATGCAGATTATTTTCAATTTCATGAAACTTGTGGAGTATCAATCAAATGGCAATGTTTTGTGTGTGTGTGTGTGTGTGTGAGAGAGAGGGTATCAATGTGAGGAACTTACTAGCTTAAGGTCGTTAATGTCTTCGTCGTTGTCAGCATCTTGCTGCCGTTGTCTCCACCATGGCATGGCGTTGGCTTGCCGCTTTGTTGCCGACTCACTATAACGTCTACTACACTACGCCGATCTCCTCCCCCTTTCTTCTTCTTGCTTCACCCAGCATATATTGTTTCCTTCTTTCTAGTTTCTTCTGTTGCCTTTTCATTTTGGTCTTGTTAAGGATACAGCTATAGCTACACCTATAATTGCCAAGGATAGCAGCTGATGTATATTTGAATTTGTATAGCTGAATCATATTTTGAATAAGATATGATAAGATAGAATAAGGCTTGTGATGAGATAGGATTAGGATACGGTAGAATCATTTTTGAATTTGTATCTTAGTGATAAGCTAGAAGTATATCCATCATAATTGGTATATCTGAATTGTATTTTTGAATTGTAACAAACTCTTCTATATACATGAAAATGCCTTGAACCGTGTGGGTAAGGCTTGGAAACATTTTTCAATTATCTAATTTTACATGGTATCAGAGCTATTGTGACATACGTCCTTTTTTTTTTTTCTAATGGCTTCCTCGTCTTCATTAACCTCTGTTGTCAACACTGCCACTTCTTCTTCTCCCACTTCCCTTACTACCATCCACCATCTCATCACCATCAAACTTACTCGTGACAACTACCTACTGTGGAAAGCTCAGATTGTTCCTTATCTTAAGGGGCAACATCTCTTTGGCTATCTTGATGGAAGCACTCCTGCTCCACCTTAATCTCTCACTATTGAAACCGATGGAGATGTCCAAGTCATCCAAAATCCGGATTTTGGTCACTAGTACTTACAAGACCAGATGATTCTCAGTGCCATAATATCCTCCCCCTCTGAGCGTATTTTGGCTTATGTGGTAAAATTCAACACATCAAGGGATGTGTGGCAAGCCCTAGAGAGAATGTTTACCTCTTAGTCAAGGGCTCGAACAATGCAAATCCACTATCAGCACCCACTTTGAAGAAAGGCAATTCCTCAATTACTGATTATTTTCACCAATTTACAACACTAGTTGATACACTTGCTGCTACTGCTCATGCCTTGAATGATTTTGAAATAATCTCATTTCTCCAAGTCGATCTGGGATCTGAATATGATTCCTTTGTTACATCTGTGACCACAAGGGTTGATCCTCTCTCCATTGATGAATTATATGGGCATCTGTTAGCTCATGAATTGCGGATTGAGCATCAACAACCAACTGTGGACCTCTCAATTGCAGGGGCTAATTTTGTAGGACGAGGACCTTCATGTGGTGGTCGTGGTGATGGCTCCTCCCTTTTAACAGGCCGTGACTCATCATCCAAGAATCAACGGCCTTGAAGTGTTATCACAGTTTGATAATTCCTTCTTCACTGACACCACTAGCAATATGCATGCTCTGCTCGCCGCTCCACAGGCTTCACCCGATCTCAATTAGTACCCCGATTCTAGTGCAACTCATCATCTCACTTTTGACTTTGCAAATTTGAATGTGAAGGCGAAGGAGTATCACGATCCTGATCAGATTCGCATTGGTAACGATATTGGTTTGAATGTTAAACACATTGGCTCTACTAAATTATCCACTTCTTCCTCTTCTTTTCTCTTACATAATGTACTCCATGTGCCTCACATTACCAAAAATTTAATTTCTGTCCACAAGTTCACATTTGACACCAATACCTCTATTGAGTTTCACCCTTCTTATTTTCTTGTGAAGGATCGAACAACGGGGAGAATTCTGTTGCGCAGGCTGAGTAGAAATGGGTTGTACCTTTTTCCTTCTGCTTTCAATAAATTGCCTTCGTCGTCATCTGTCTTTGTTGGCGAACGTACTTCTCCAACTCAATGGCACTCACGCTTGGGACATCCTGCTTTTCGTATTGTTCATCATGTTCTTTCAAGATTTAGTCTGCTTGTTATTTATAGCAAAATTGTTCAACCTTGTTCTGCTTGTTTTGGTTCTAAGAGTAAACAACTTTCTTTTTCATTATATTGTACTCAAATAAATTTCCCTTTGGATTTAATTCACACCGATGTATGGGGTCCATCTCCTATTTGCTTAAAATCTGGTTTCAAATATTATGTCTCCTTTGTTGATGCGTACAATCGTTATACTTGGCTTTATCCCATGACAAATAAAAGTGATGTGCTACCTATTTTTATTAAATGGCAAAAATATGTTGAGTGTTATTTTAATCGCATAGTAAAAGTTGTTCAATCTGATTGGGGTGGTGAATATCGCTCACTTAATAAATATTTCCAAACTTGTGGTATTACTCATCATGTATCTTGTCCTCACACACCTCAACAAAATGGTGTTATTAAGCGCAAACACTGACATCTTGTGGAAATTGGTTTACCACTATTACATCATGCTCACATTCCTCTTCAATATTGGGAAGATGCATTTCAAACAACTTGTTATCTGATAAATAGACTCCCCACTTCCACAATTCAAAATCAATCTCCTTATGAAAAATTGTTTGCTCAAGCACCTGATTACACTTTCTTGCATGTCTTTGGTTGTGAATGTTGGCCTAATTTACGTCCTTATAATTCTCACAAACTTCAACCATGCTCAACTCAGTGTGTCTTCCTTGGTTACAGTTTACTTCATAAGGGATATAAATGTTTACATCTTCCTTCAGGTTGTGTCTATTTTTCCAGAGATGTGCTCTTTAATGAAAATATTTTTCCCTTTGCCAAGCCTTTTTCCACAAATTTCCAATCCATGTCTCCTTTATATTTAACTTCTTTTCAGGTACAATCTACTACTGGGCTTCGCGCAGCAACACCTATCTCTGTTGGCTCAAAATCCTTCAGTTCTACCTCATTTGGTTCTTCGGCCCAAGCTCCATCTCCACAAGCTCAGACCCAGTCCGTATACCCTGCTTCAACCCTCTTACCCTAACTTGAAACCTTCCCTCCTCATATCCCTACGCCTCCTTCACCACTCCGAAACTACTCACCTGATGATGTTCAACCCACCGCTCCTTCCTTCACACACACAGACCCTCCATTCCCTCCACCCACACCCGCCGAACCTCCACTCCTTCAACCCACACACACTGACCCTCCACTCCTTCAACCCATACACACTGAACCTCCATTTACTTAACCTATAACCACCGATTCTCCACCCCCACACACCGATCATTAATCCCCATCTAATTCTCCTTAACCCACCCATCCCATGATTACCTGCTCCAAAAACTCCATCACCAAACCCAAAACTTTCATCGATGGTACCATGCGATATCCAGTTCCGAGTGCTCTTCTTGCTGATGGTAATTCCTCCATTGTTGGACCTACTTGCTTCACCACTGCTGCGAAAGACTCCAATTGGCATGCAGCCATGAATGCTGAGTTTGATGCTTTGCTTAAAAATCAAACCTGGGCTCTTGTTCCTCTTCACACTGCTCGCAATGTCATTGGATGCAAATGGGTATTTTAGGTTAAGCGTAATGCTGATGGTTTTGTTGAGCGTTATAAAGCTCGCCTGGTGGCCAAGGGATTTCATCAATTACCTGGTATTGACTTTGGAGAAACCTTCAGTCCTGTTATCAAACCCACCACTGTCAGAACGGTTCTCTTTATTGCTATTCCAAGAGGTTGGGTTCTTCGAAAATTTGATATTCAAAATGCCTTCTTACATGGCCATCTATTTGAAGATGTTTATATGTCTTAGCCTCCTGGATTTGTTCATCCCTAATTTCCTAAACACGTATGCAAGTTGAAGAAAGCTCTTTATGGATTGAAGCAGTCTCCTCGAGCTTGGTTCTCACTGCTCTCTTCTCAATTACTTGCTTTGGGCTTCAGAGGATCAAGGTCTGATTCTTCTCTATTTATCTATCATAGTGCCACCGTTACTATATATTTTCTCATTTATGTGGATGATCTTATTATTACTGCCTCTAAGCCTTTTGCAATTGATGATCTTCTCTGTAATCTAAAGACTAATTTTGCCACTAAGGATTTGGGCAATCACAATTTTTTCCTTGGTGTTGAGGTTTTGCCAAACTCCTCCGGTCTTGTCTTGTCTCAGAAACATTATATTATTGATCTTTTAAAGAAGACAAATATGCTTGAGCCAAGCCCGTCAGCTCTCCCATGACTCAATCCACAAGTTTATCTACTTTTGAGGGGGATCCCATTTCTAATGTCACTCTGTATAGAAGTACCGTTGGGGCTTTGCAATATCTCTCCATCACCCGTCCTAACATTTCTTTCACAGTCAACAAACTCTCTCAGTTTATGCATCGCCCTACTAACATCCATTGGCAATCTGTCAAACGCCTCCTGCATTATCTCAAGCAAACTATTCATTTTGGTTTGCAGCTGTACCGCTCTAAGTTAAATACTCTTCAAGCCTTCTCTGATGCAGATTGGGCTAGATGTTGTGATGATTGGCGGTCTACTGGTGGATTCTGTGTTTTTCTGGGCAACAATCTTATTTCTTGGAGTTGTAAAAAGCAACAGACAGTGGCTCGATCCAGCATAGAGGTTGAATACAAGGCTCTTGCCAATGCTTCCGCTAAGGTTAAATGGTTGCATACCCTTTTATTTGAACTTGGAATTCCTATTTCTAGTTCCCCTGTTCTGTGGTGTGATAACATTGGTGCGACCTATTTATCCTCAAATCTTGTTTTCCATGCTCGCACTAAGCATGTTGAGATTGATTTTCATTTTGTTCGGGATATGGTTTCTGATGGTTCACTTCTCATTCGTTTTCTGTCTACCTGAGATCAGCTTGTTGACATTTTTACAAAGCCTTTGTCTTCCTCCAGATTTGCTCTTCTTCGGACCAAGCTCAATGTATCTCCAATACCGTTGAGCTTGCGGGGGCGTGTTAAGGATACAGCTGTAACTACAACTATAAATGTCGAGGATAACAGCTGATTTATATTTGAATTTGTATAGCTGAATCATATTTTGAATAAGATATGATAAGATAGAATAATGCTTGTGATGAGATAGGATTAGGATACGGTAGAATCATTTTTGAATTTGTATCTTAGTGATGAGCTAGAAGTATATCCATCCGAATTGGTATATCTGAATTGCATTTTTGAATTGTAACAAACTCTTCTATATTTATGAAAATGCCTTGAACCGTGTGGGTAAGGCTTGGAAACATTTTTCAATTATCTGATTTTAAAGGTCTTAGTGTTTTGTTTTTGTGTGCTGACCCACTTCAATTTTCAAAACACCATTAATTATGCTATGAAGGATGTCACGTGAATAGCTCTATGACTCTTTAATAAAACTATTATATATATATACATACATATATATATATATATATTATTATTATTATTATTATTTCAATGATTATATTATTTTTAAAACTTTAAACTAAAAATATGTCTACTATGTATTATATATTACTTTTAATGTTTTCTTAGGTTTTATTGTTCTTCTTTTCTGTTATTACTTAATTTAAATTCTAAAATGAACATAAATTGTCTAAAAATATATAAAAATATACCTAAATATAAAATTAATTAATCAATGGTTTTTTTATTTTCTCAAAAAAAAAATTTGTTTAGTTCATTTTTACTAATTCATGATTATTTTTGTGGGGGGGGGGGGGGGGGACAGAAAAGCCCAACCTAATTCATTGGGCCCGAGGCCCCATTTAAGGAATACTGTTCGTCCAAGGAGACGAAAACGTTTAATCAGAGGCCCACGTAAAGGGAACATGCCTAGAGAGGGACGCGTGCAACATCCGAGGAGATGTTTGTTTGTCCGAAGAGTCCAATGCCCTCGGACCGAAGGACCTTTGCCTGGCAAGTATATGGGGAGCTCAAATGATCCTTCTGACAAGCGTAAGGATGGAAGTGAACCTCGGACACGCATGAGGATAACAGGAACAAAGAAATATCTAAGAGACAGGCCTCAACCACCGCATTAAATGTATTACACCTACCTTCCTGGCCGCATTTATGTGGAGAGGACCCCTGAACAGTGTATTCTTAGGTACCACCACTCACACAAGGCTAAAGGGGGAGTGTGATGGGACATGCACTCAAGTGGGCGTCTAGATTTTGAACAGGTGGACGGTGAAGATGGAAGAAGGGAGTACTATATAAGAGAGAGATACCCCTGATAAAAAGGGAGGGAAGGAAAAAGAAAAAAGAAAAGAGGGCGGAGAATCTCGTTACTGTAGCTTCCAAGAATTTTAAACCAAGTTTATGATATAGAAACATCTCTTCGGACGTGGAGTATACATACGTCTGAGCACGTCTTAACGCAATTCCATCCTAAAACATTGCTGTTCATTTCTGTTTATTCCGTTCTAGCCTAGCTCTTTCACCCATTCTCTACAAATTTATTGTTTTGGGTTCAGTGGACTCGAAATCCATATCTTCGTGGGCTTGGGCTACAAAAATTGACCCTACAATTTTGTTATCCAATGGTATACAAGCAACAATTATTTAGGTCCATATGGTTTGTATTTTATCCTATTGGTGAAAGTATTTGTAAAGGCAGAGGGTTTCAAAATGAATATACTCTAAACTAGCAGCAAGGCATGGGCTAAGAGCTGAAATCACCCTCCTTAGACATTATGTGCCTCTTTTAGTATCTAGCAGTAGTATAAAAAATAATTAGAGCTAGATCAGGTTGGGCTTTGTTAGATTTAGTTCAGGTCTAACTCAGATAGTTTGGAATCGTCTGATAAAATTTAATGATCATTTTTTACTCATTTTAATTTCAAAGAATATTATTGATTCTTATAAAAAAAATCAAAGAATATTGATAAACTTGTATATACATTAGAAATATAGAAAGTATTGATAGATTTTTGAAAATTATTACTGTAATCCAAACCAAATCAATGAGGTAGAGGAGCTGAATTCTAATCACATTGTGGGTGTGAATCATTCAAACTCTATAATTCGCGTGTGCATGACCTTCAATAGATCAATAAATAAATAAAGAAAAAGGATGGAAAAAAAAATTCAATAATAATTTGGGGACATTATTTGTCTATTCCGTAATGGGTTATCAAACCACACCTTTTTAAAATACATTTTGTTTTTTAAAACTTCACTCTTTTTTTTTTTAAGTACAACTTTATCAAAGTATCCTGTATTCAAAAGGCTAAAAAATAAGTTGTACCAAATGGACATTATATCCTCCACATTATATAAAGATTTTTGTGATTGTTCAGTTATCATTGATAACTAATATGAATTCATTTTACCCCCCTCCCCAAAAAAGGTATCATCTTTCTACCAAAATCTTGACTTTTCTTTTCAACGTATCCTTATCATGATTGATTGATCATATTGGACAGTTACATATCTCAAAAGAAATCTCTTCAATAAAGAATCCCAAGCCCAAACGCGTATGTTGGGCCTTAGGCCCTATTTAAAGATATAAGTATGTCCGAGGAGGAGTAAAGGATGGGGAAAGGCCCCAGAATGGAGAATCACATAAGGAAAGAGAGGAGGAGTATAGTCCAAGGAGTGTATCCTCCTCGGACTTGAAGAATATCGGCCAAGCATATATCTGGACAGTTTAGGTGAACTTCCAGGAAGTTCCAACGATAAGGACGAACTTCATGCACGCATAAAGATGATAAGAATAGAGAAATATCTAAAGAAAAAGCTGATACTACTGCATTTAATGCATTGTAGCAACTTTTCTGGCCGCATTTATGTGTAGAAGACCCCTGAACAGTGCAATCTCAGCTGTCACCACTCATGGAGAACTAAAGAAGATACCTGATGTGACATGTATTCAAGTGAATGCTTAGATGAAAAACAAGTGTACGATGAAAATGGTTTAAAAGAAAACTATATAAATGGAAGAGACCTCTCACGAAGGGGGATTGAGAAAAGAAGGAAAAGAGGAAGAAGAAAAATTTATTGTAACTCCAAGAGTGACCTTAGCCATTCAAACTATAATTTGTCTCCTCGGACCTAAATTTATTCCAAGTTCCCAGCGTTTTTGCACTTGTTCTTTTAATAAAATCTTGATTAACTGTTATTGAGTTCAAAAATAGCCTAGTTCTATTACCCACTCTTTACAAATTCATTGTATTGGGCTTAGTAGGCTCACATCCCATCTTTTTTGGGCTTGGGCTACAAATCTTGACCCTACAATTGGCGCCGTCTGTGGTAAGAGCTTGAGCCGAAGTGAAATCACTAGTTAACGATGGTTGAACCAAGCCAACAACTAGCAGAGTCCAGAGCATCCCAGCACGGTGATCCTTTCCTCAACCTCGAACGAAGAGGTGATCGTGAAGGAAGTGTACATACAATACATGATGAGAGGAGCCAATCACGGGGTGATAGTCGTGTCTCCCATGCAGATAGCAACAGGGCCATGCAGCTGGAGATTGACCAGTTAAAAAGGGAGCTACGCCATGTAAAAGGAAGAGAGCTTCCTCGGACAGTGACGTTTCTTCTGGTGATGAAAGAGATATCAGTTACAAACGGAGGTCTCGAACTCCACCTAGTGAATCTTTCTCTTATGAAGAAGAGTTCCATGATAAGCAGCAGTTTAAGAGCCCTTCACTTAGGGGTGTAGGAAACGATGCTATGAGTAAAGCTCTGGACCAAATATCTAAGTCGTCTTTCACGCGTAGAATTGAAGGGGTGAGACTTCCTCGTTGTTTTCATCAGCCAACATTCACCATTTACAATGGGCGAACGGATCCTGTTGAGCATGTGAGCCATTTTAACTAAAGAATGGCTGTTTATTCCAAAAACGAGGCCTTAATGTGTAAAGTCTTTCCATCCAGCCTTGAACCCATTGCGATGAGATGGTTTGATGGCCTAAGGGCGGAATCCATAAATTTCTTTCATAAGCTCACCCAAGCATTTGGTTCTCGGTTTGTGACATGCAGAAGAGTTCCTAGGTTAGTAGCTTCCCTGTTGTCCTTGAGCATGCAAGAAGGGGAGAATCTTAAAACATACTCGGACAGATATTGGGAACTGTTTAATGAAATCAAAGGTGATTTCGACGAGGTGGCTATCAATACCTTTAAGGTCGGCCTTCCGTCCGAGCACGGTTTAAGAAAATCCTTGACTAGCAAACCCGTTACCAACATGCATCAGCTCATGGACCGTATTAACAAGTATAAAAGAACTGAGCAGGATTAACATCAAGAGAAGGGAAAGGACAAGGTTATCCCCCAGGAGAGGAGGGATTTCAGGTCAGACAGATACAACAATAGCAAGCCGCGTAGGGATTTCACTCGGCAGTCAAGATTAGCAATTCTTCAAGCAGTCAATGCTGTATTTAAAGAGCCAGTGCATCAAGTTCTAGAAAAGATTAAGAATGAACCGTACTTTAAGTGGCCGAACAAGATGGTGGGAAACCCAAAAAGGCATAATCATAACCTTTATTGTCAGTATCATCAGGACCATGGGCATACTACAGAAGATTGGAGGAGTCTCTGGGATCATTTGGACCAACTTGTCCGTGAGGGTAAATTGAAACAACTCTTGCACCACTCCAGTGGCCGAGGAAGTCAGGCAGGCTCGGAGCCCCAAAGAAATGATTCTTTAAGACCCCCATTAGGAACTATCAATGTCATCCTCGCCACACCAGGGAGAGCAGGATCCTGGCCATCTTGGATAATGTCCGTTGCTCATTTACCCACAGAAGACAGTAATCAAGGTTCGAAGAGGGCTAAAAGGGAGAGCCCGTTGGTACTGGGCTTCTCGAATGAGGATAAGATCGGGACCATCCAACCACACGATGATACCTTAGTAATTACCCTTAGAATTGGAGGGTATGATGTGAAAAGGGTGATGGTGGATCAAGGCAGTGGGGCTAAGTTAATGTATCTTGACCTCTACAACGGGCTGAACTTGAAATCTGAGGACTTAACTCCCTATAGTTCTCCTCTGGTGGGCTTTGATGGGAAAGTAGTCATTTCGAGGGGCCAAATACGGCTACCTGTGCAAGCTGGTACGGAGATAGTAGAGGTAGATTTTATTGTCATGGACGCATATTCACCCTACACAACGATCGTGGCCAGATCATGGCTTCATGCACTGGGGGCTGTTCTTTCTTTTCCGCACCAGAAGATTAAATACCCATCCGAAGGCAGGGTTCAGGAAATTTTGGGGGATCAATCGGTGACTAGAAGATTCCTGGTGGCGGCCATTCAACATAAGTCCAAAGTTGAGTCCTCGGATCCTCTAGGAGAAAAGTTATAGTAGTTAAAGCATCCAGCGGCGCTTACTGATAAAACAGCCGAGGAGGCCAAATGTGAAGATTTGGTAAAAGTCACCATTGGTGATGACCCGGAGAAGTTTTTTCAAGTCGACTCACGGTTGCCACCTCAAGAAAAGGCAGAATTAGTAGAATTTCTCAGAGGGAACATAGATGTATTTGCTTGGAATACTTATGAAGCCACAGGGGTGGATCCAGAGTTTATCTGTCACCATCTCAATATCAACCCCCTGGTCATCCCTAAGAAACAGCCTCCTTGACGCCTATCTAAGGAGCATGCTGATGCAGTATAAGAGGAAGTAGCAAAGCTTAAGCAGGCTAGAGCTATTAAGGAGGTATTTTATCCTAAATGGCTAGCTAATACTGTAGTGGTGAAGAAGAAGAATGGGAAGTGGAGAGTATGCGTGGATTTCACAGATCTCAATAAGCCGTGTCCGAAAGATCCATTTCTTATGCCTAAAATTGATCAGCTAGTGGATGCAACAGTAGGACATCCTCGAATGAGTTTCTTAGATGTCTTTCAAGGCTATCATCAAATACCCCTAGCCCTAGATGATCAAGAAAAGACTGCTTTTGTTACCCCTATTGGGAACTATCACTACAAAGTGATGCCATTTGGCTTGAAGAACACAGGATCTACATACCAAAGAATGATGACGAGGATGTTTGAGTCGCAGTTGGGAAAGAATATCGAGATTTACATAGATGACATGGTGGTGAAAAGCAAAATTGTTTCAGGGCACGTAAAGGACCTTGAAAATATTTTTGAAGTTCTTAGAAAGTATAAATTGCTTCTAAACGCGTCTAAGTGCTCGTTTGGGGTGGGGTCAGGCAAATTTTTAGGCTACATGGTAACTCATAGAGGAATTGAGGTAAACCCCGACCAAATAAAGGCCATTAACAATTTGCAGCCACCTCGGAATCCCAAAGAAGTCTAGAAATTGACTGGCATGGCCACTGCTTTGAACCGTCTTATCTCTCGGTCAGCAGATAGATGCAGACCTTTCTTCTTATTGATCAACAAGTGGAAGGGGTTTGAGTGGACTGAAGAATGCGCCATAGCTTTTCAGCAACTTAAGGAATATCTAGCTCGGCCCCCTATCATGTCTAGTCCTGAAATAGACGAAGTCCGATATGCTTATATTGCTGTGGCCCCCTATGCAGTTAGTTTGGTATTGATAAGAGTTGATGGCGGTATACAAAGGCTCGTTTATTACATGAGTAAATTATTGCATAAAGCTGAAATTCGTTATTTGCCATTAGAAAAAGTCATCCTGGCAGTTATGCTTGGTACCCGGAAGCTGCCTCATTATTTCCAAGCACATACAGTTGTTGTCCTCACCCAACTCCTACTTAAAGCCATACTTCGAAGTGCTGACTACACAGGAAGGATTGCTAAATGGGGCACAATCTTAGGGGCTTTTGACATCAAATACATGCCTCGCACTTCAGTCAAGGGCTAGATTGTTGCAGATCTGGTGGCCGAGTTCACTGAGCCTCATTTAGAAGAAGTAACACCAACATAGGACATAGATGAAAAATCAGTTGGCATGATTTCTCAACAGGGTCCCTTATCTTGGGAAGTATACATGGATGGCATAGCGAACCAAAAAGGTTCCGGAGTGGGATTAGTGCTGATATTCCCTGAAAGAATCACCATTGAAAAGTCATTGAGACTGGACTTCTCGGCTACCAACAATGAGGCCAAATATGAAGCTCTATTAATGGGAATGATCATTGTTCAAAAGATGGGCGAAAGGACAGTGGAGATGTTCTCAGACTCAAGGTTAATCGTTGACCAAGTGAAGGGAGAGTTTGGAGCCTAGGATGAAAGAATGCAGGAGTACTTAAGCCAAGTCAGGCACCTTCAATCAGAGTTTGAATCTTTCACTTTGCTGCACATTCCCAGAAGTGGAAACACCCATGCGGATTCCCAAGCCACTCTCGCAACTTCCTCGGCGCAAGATTTGCCTCGAGTTATCCTCATGGAAGACTTGCATAAACCCACTGAGATGAAAGGAGAGGCAATTCGGATACATCAAATCAGAGTTGAACCTAGCTGGATGGACCCTATAATCAAATTCTTGAGGAAAGATGTTTTGCCTGATGAGAAGTTAGAAGCTGAGAAAGTGCGGAGGAAAGCCACTAGGTTCTAGCTATCTGAGAACCATAAGTTGTATAAACGTTCATTTTCAGGGCCATATTTGCTGTATATACACCCTGAGGAAACCGAATCAATCCTTGAGGAATTACACGAAGGAATTTGCGAAAGCCACATGGGGGGTAGGTCCTTGGCACATAGAGTCATTACCCAGGGCTATTGGTGGCCAAACATGCAAAGAGAAGCCATGAATACGAGAAAAAATGCGATCAATGCCAACGATTTGCACCAAATATACACCAGCCTGGGGGAGTCCTTAATCCATTGTCCAGCCCATGGCCATTTGCTCAGTGGGGCCTAGACATTGTGGGTCCGTTCCCTAAGGCGGTAGGAAACAAGAGGTATCTGCTAGTCGGCACGGATTATTTCACAAAATGGGTTGAAGTCGAACCTCTTGCTAACATCAGAGATGTGGACGCAAAGAAGTTTGTTTGGAAAAATATTGTCACACGGTTTGGAATTCCTCATACACTCATCTCGAATAATGGCCTCCAGTTTGACAGCAAAGCATTCAGGAGTTATTGATGTGAATTGGGGATCACAAATAGGTATTCCACCCCTGCTTACCCCAAGGGAAATGGACAAGCGAAAGCTGTGAACAAAGTCATAGTAAACGGACTAAAGAAAAGGCTGGATGATGCAAAAGACAAATGGGTGGAAGAACTACTACATGTTCTCTGGACGTACAGGACTACGCCTCGCAGATCTACTAGGGAGACTCCCTTCTCAATGATTTATGGAGTTGAAGCTGTCATCCCTCTGGAGGTTGGTTTCCCAACTCTAAGAACTAATTTATACAGCCCGAGCAGCAATGACGAGCAGTTAGAGAAAAGTTTAGACTTGATTGAAGAAAGGCAGGAGAATGCAATGGTCTAATTGGCATATTACCAGCAAAAGCTCAGACAGGGTTACGACACCAACGTAAAAGTAAGGCCTTTGTCACCTAGTGATCTGGTGTTAAGGAAAGTTGTAGGCGCTGCGAAGAACCCAGCTTGGGGGAAGTTAGGACCTAATTGGGAAGGGTCATATCGTATTACTTCAAGGGCTGGCATCGGAGCATATTTTTTGGAAGATTTAGATGGTCATATAATACTACGACCATGGAATGTAAACAACCTAAAAATGTATTATTATTAAACGAGAATTTTCCCTGAACAATTTCTCTGTTTATTACATAAGAGTCTTGTATGTCCTGCTATAACAATTCTTATAAGTGTTTAAACTTAAATCCAGTTATGCCTGAAGTCCTCGAACCAGATGATATGGGTTAGTTAGCACTCCATTAAAGTTTTTATAAGTGTTTAAACTTAAATTCAGTCATGTTTAAAGTTCTCGGACCAGATGATATGGGTTAGTTAGCACTCTATTAAAGTATTTATAAGTGTTTGAACTTAAATCCAATCATGTCTGAAGTCCTCGGACCAGATGATATGGGTTAGTTAACACTCCCTTACAATTCTTATAAGTGTTTAAACTTAAATCCAGTCATGCCTGAAGTCCTCAGACCAGATGATATGGGTTAGTTAGCACTCCATTAAAGTATTTATAAGTGTTTGAACTTAAATCCAATCATGCCTGAAGTTCTCGGACTAGATGATATGGGTTAGTTAACACTCCCTTATAATTCTTATAAGTGTTTAAACTTAAATCTAATCATGCCTGAAGTCCTCAGATCAGATGATATGGGTTAGTTAACAATCCCTTACAGTTCTTATTAATGTCTAAACTTAAACACAATTACACCTGAAGCCCTCAGAGATATTTAAATAGACTCTAACTTATGATAAGCCTCTTCAGTTATGTATTTGGTTCAGAAATAGTGCTCAGTAGTACTCTTTGTAAGTGTTGTACCAAAAAAGATGTAAAACCTTCATACCATTCATTGTTTCTTATATTCATTAACAATTCTTATACGATCTATTTCTTCCCAGTATTTGTATAAGTTATTTGCATAATTGGCAAGATATCATCATTAAGTCTACTCAGACTATAGTAGCTATCGGTTAGCATCATTTGCAATAACAATGAATCTTATAATATGTGCAATAAAGATATAGAAAATAAAAGAAGAACACTTTCATTGATAAAAAAAAAAAAGTACTTTTCAATACCTTACAATGTTTAAAAAAAAAAAAAAAAACTAATAATATGAGGCTAATACAGATGAAATAAAAATCCTAAGTATCTAAGCCTTGTCGGACTGGGTGGCAGTAACATCTTGGGTTTGGTCCTTGGGTTTCGAAGGAGTTGCCTTCTTACCCAAGTCCTTACACTTGCTTTGAGGATCTTCAGCTTGCTTACCTTGACCACCGGTCTGCTTAGACTCTTTGGGAGCTTCAGGAGGGGCAAGAGGAACTTGGCTTACCAAAGGCCGTTCTGAAGCCTCCAGGAGCTGTTTGGGTGGAGAGGAGTCAGGATCTGGGAGTTTGTGAATTTCAAGATCGTAGTAGATGCTCCCAGGTCGCCTCAGGTCAGATTCTACAGGGACCCCAACAGCATCAAGGGCTTTACCCCATGTTATATCACAATAATCTCTGCTAAGTGCGGAGAACTCCTCTGTGAGTCTGACCTGGGTCTCCTCCACCCCCAGCTTGTATGCTGCCTGCTTTTCAGCCTCAACTACCTCTTTAGCCAATTGGGCAGTCTCCCTGGCTTTCTGAAGTTCAGCTCAAAGACCTTTCACCAACTCTCTCTCTGTCTCCAGATTAATCTCTATCATGTGCAATTGCTTGCGTTAGTCTTCGGCCTGCTTCTCAACAGTTTTAAGGCCTGCATCGAGGCTATTCCTTTGATTGGTCACTTCTTTTAGCTGATCGAACAGCTTATCGTAGTCCTCCTTGAGACTACCCATCTGCCTCTCAACCTCGGACCAGGAATAAGCCTCCGCCTGGGCTTCATTGCGAGCGTTTTTATTCCACTCCTCAGCCACATAGATTTGTTAGGTAATCTACACAACATAATGGAGAATTGTAGTATAAAGCAAAGAAAAGGAACAAATAAACATGATCAGCATCTTAATTAAAGAAATGGATTAATTCACTTACCATGGCTAAATCCCTCTTAAGGGATAGGAAGAGTTCATGTTGGCTGAAGTGTCTGTAAGCCTCTATATGCTTTGGTAGGAGAAGTGGCTGCTCTAGGGCTTCAACAATGAGGCCTTCTTTTCACCCTCGATAATTTCTGACAGAGGTGTCCCAAGGGAAATGAGCGCCATCCAATTCTAGCTTAGGACACCAGGTGCAGTGTCCTCGTCGCACCTCAGTAACAAGAAGGCCTTCTCGACTCTCAGTAGACGAAGCTCTTCTGCTCCTGGGATCCTTGACCACCTTCTGTTGCTTAGTTCCTTTTGGAGACACCACCTCCCCTTCTTCAGTATCTGTAATGGGCCTTTTTTTCTTCAGATCAGGGATTGGCTTTAAGCCAACGTCAGAAGGGACCAGAGGAGGTGGTGGAGGAAGGTTAATAATTGGTTGAGACGAACTCGTCTCTTTGGCCTCAAATGCTTTTTTCCTGGCCTTCATTAAGTCCCTTAGGCTTGCCATGTCTTCTTCTTCCGAAGAATCGTCTGGAAGGGCAGTTATGAGAACAGGAGCATGGACACTGGATTGTCTGTCAGCCTCCTCTTCGGCGTCCGAAACTGGAATCACCTGAACCTCTCTTGGTGCCTCTTCTTCAAATTGGAACCGATCAATCTGTTCCTCAAGTGAAGAGGTCGAGGAAGCAACTCTTTCCCTTTCTGCGGCTGCTTCCAAAGGAACCTGTTGAACTGGCTGGATGAGTTGCGGCACACCTGTGGATTTGGATGTGGCACAGGGGCAAGATCAAAAGGAGCTAGAAAATTCGATCAAGAAACGTCTATTCGGTTTATCTGATAATCTCCCTGCCTTATAGCGTTGCCAACCGGTTGAAATGTGTTTGAGAGGGGCTTAAAACCGAGGATAAGATGGGCAGCCCGAAGTTGCCTGTCTTCACTTACAAAAATCTCTAACCTCAGTAGGTAATTGAGTGTAGCAATGTTAGTCAGACTCAGCGGAGGAGCAACGTGTGTTTTATCTGTTAACACCACAACAGAATTAAGCATAATCAGACACTTAAAAATACTGAGACAAAGAGAAGAAAAGATGCTAAAAGACAAGGACCCTAAATCTGTTGTTAGGAAACCTAAGTTTAGAATATCCCATCTGGCTCTCCTAGTTGGGTTGGGCAATGAAAACTGTAATGCCACGTGCCCGAGACGATCAGATAGTCATCTTTCATCCCTTTTTTAGACTTAGGAAGGCAGGAGATGAGCCTAACAATGTCGGATCGGGATTTAAGGTAAAATCCCGACCCCTTTTGTTTATGACACTCGTACATATGTACTGAGCTCCAGACCTAAGTGTTAATTCAAATCATCAACTGCTCCTAAGATCCTAAAGACATTAGGCGCACACTAATCAGGACTAAGCCTATGGTTTCGAAGATAATCTCTTATAATGGGACCCATAGGGATAGTCATTCCCCCTTCTAGGAAAGCAATGACGGGGATTATAACTTCCCCCACTCTTCGGTATGTTAATAGTCTTTTTGGGGGACAATATCGCAAACCTATGTCCTGAGGTATGCGATATGTTTGTTTAAATTCCTCTATCTGGGCAGGACTATCCATCAGATACTTAAATCTACCCATTTCGAATAAGCAGAAAGAAGGAAAACACTAAGAAAGATAACTAGGAAAGGAGAATTTGAAGGCCGAGGAGGTTGGCCGAAGAGAGAATAAGGGTTTGAAGAAATTGAAACTTACGTAAACTAAGTTGGGGACTGATCGTTAGATCCTTAAAAGGATTCTTCTGGATTTGTAAGAAAGTACTACTGATGATTTAAAGAAAAACTTTGTGAGATTAAGTGCTTGAGTTCGCTGGAAAGTAAGAAATTGTGAAGTAAAGGAGAAATGATCTCCTTTGAGGCTTTATATAGGGGCCAGAAAATGGGTGGGAATTATCTTGACTAAATCCTGAAGAAAAATGCCGTTCGTTGGATCAATTGGTCACCGTTGGATGCCAGAGACATAACGCCGCCTAGAACAATTAATAGCGCCTCGTAAATACCAAAACGTCATAAGCAATGATGAAGCACCTAAATCTATGCTCCCACACGCGTAAATTCAGGTACTTTTACGTCTTTAGCCTTTATTTCTGCTGCAGTTCAAAATCCTATTTTGTCTCCTCGAACACGAGGGAAAAATTAAAATTTTGAGGGGCTATTGTGGGGGTAAAAGCCCAAACACGTATGTTGGGCCTTAAGCCCTATTTAAAGATATAAGTATGTCTGAGGAGGAGTAAAGGATGGGAAAAGACCCCAGAATGGAGAATCACGTAAGGAAATGGAGGAGGAGTATAGTCCAAGGAGTGTATCCTCCTTGGACTTGAAGAATATCGGCCAAGCATATACCTGGGCAGTTTGAGTGAACTTCCAGGAAGTTCTAACGATAAGGAAGAACTTCATGCACACATAAAGATGATAAGAATGGAGAAATATCTAAAGAAAAAGCTAATACCACCGCATTTAATGCATTGCAGCAACTTTTCTAGCCACATTTATGTGGAGAAGACCCCTGAACAGTGTAATCTCAGCTGCCACCACTCATAGAGAACTAAAGAAGATACCTGATGTGACATGTACTCAAGTGAATGCTTAGATGAAGAACAAGTGTATGATGAAGATGGTTTAAAAAAAAACTATATAAATGGAAGAGACCTCTCACGAAGGGGGATCGAGAAAAGAAGGAAAAGAGGAAGAAGAAAAATTTATTGTAGCTCCAAGAGTGACCTTAGCCATTCAAACTATAATTTGTCTCCTCGGACCTAAATTTATTCAAGTTCCTAGCGTTTTCGCACTTGTTCTTTTAATAAAATCTTGATTAACTGTTGTTGAGTTCACAAACAGCCTAGTTCTATTACCCACTCTCTACAAATTTATTGTATTGGGCTTAGTAGGCTCACATCCCATCTCTTTTGGGCTTGGGCTACAAATCTTGACCCTACACATAGTAATCGAAGATAAACTCAA
Organism: Quercus ilex subsp. ballota; assembly: GCA_032727855.1. NCBI lineage: Eukaryota > Viridiplantae > Streptophyta > Magnoliopsida > Fagales > Fagaceae > Quercus > Quercus ilex. The sequence continues at coordinate 4,109,635 of CM064909.1, forward strand.
ACAAACTTAATACATGTATTTTAAAATAGAATTAAGTTTAATGAAATTTTCATTAAAACTCCCAAAATGCCTTTATACATTCAACTCTTTATTTTAAAATAAGGGTATATTAGTGTTGTTGTCATAAAATGATTTCAGTTCATTCCTTTTATATTACTCTTAATTCCAAACAAGATTACTTACATTTCATTCTTTTATTTTAATATATCCAAAAAAAATTACTTAATTTCATTCTATTATATTCCTTTATGATTTACTCTCATTCTATTTCCATTCAATTCCTTTCTCCCCACTTTCCAACGTTAATAGCATTAGACAAAGCATCCATTTTACCAAAAATTGATGATAATTGTGGTCACACGCACGAAGCTTTTCTTTTTTTGTTAGATGTCAAAAATTTTCATTTATCACAATATGGGATTTATATTTGCAATGAGATTTATTTGTAATGAAATTTAGCACCTGAAAATAACACTAAACACTAAAATAGGGTTGAAGTTACCTTGGTCACTGGTTTCATTTTTGAGAGATGCTACGTTCACAATATTTTCACAACAAATCACAGGTGGTTAGTTGTTATAGGTTCAAATTTGAATATAACACTAATGGCCTGTTTGGAAGTTTAGAGAGGGAAGAGGGTAGAGGGGAGTAGAGGGAGGGGGGGGAGAGTAGTGGAGAGGAGAGTAAAGGGGAATTGTTATCCTCCACCTTGTTTGGATGTTTTTAAAATTAGTAAGCAGGAAGGGAGTAATTAGTCATTTTTCTTGTTTGGATGTTTTAAAAATTAGGATGGAAAGAAGAGGAAAATATTTAAATAAACAAATTTACCCCTATTTGAAAATGAACTTGCAACATTGGTCTATGATTAATTTGTTAGATTAAATAATTATTTAATCAACATTCTTATAAAACTACTATTAACTATTATAAAATAATTTTTATTACCTCAAAAAAAAAAAAAAAAAAGAAACAAACCAAAAGTTTTTAGGAAAAAAAAAAAAAAAACATTAATCTGGGTTGGGCCCATGGGCCCTATACCATAATATACTATACCAGTTCACCACACAATAGCACCCATTCAGCTCAGCTCATGTTTCCAAAATCTTTCATACTTCTTTCTTCTTCAACCTCCACAACACAAAAATCCCAATTTTTTTTTTAAATTTTTTAATCAAAATTAAAAAAACCTAGATTTCATTTTTTGATTTTGGGAAGATGGGTATCATAAAGAGTAGCTTTTTGTTCATAGTAGGGACGGTGCGTGGAATATACATAGCTCAAAACTACGATGTTTTGCCAAAATCCAACCAGGTCTTCAAGATAAACTCTTGTACTTTGAATTCTAAAGGAATACAATGAATTTTTTTTTTTTTTTTTTTGGAATTCAGTTATTGATTGTGAAAATTGTGTAAATTTCAGTTTTTTGAATTATCAATAAGTCTCAAAAAAAGCAATATGATCATAGATCGAATCAGGTCCGTTCATTTGCTTATTCATTCTCAAATTTTTGTTTAATTACTCCACAATTATATCAAAAAATTTCAGAGATTCAAAGATAAAGTTTTTGACTTTTTTCTATGCTCTTCAATCGATGGGGTTGTTAAATTTTAGTTGAATTCCTTCTGGGGTTTCTCAAAAGTTCATGTTTCCATAATTTTCATGGTCTTTCAATGGTTTTTAGCGAAAATGACATAGTTAAGTATATAAAAAAAAAAGGGGTTGTTTAGCTTCAGTATCAGTGAAATAGTGAGATTCAATTTTTTTTTTCATTCAACTTAAATTTTCTCAAGAATCAAACAAAGATTATTTATATAATCAGTTTATAATTTTGTTAATTTAGAAAGGGTAAATTGGGAAATTCATTTAGTCAATAATTTATCTACTCTACTCTCCCTCCAAATCTCTCAAATTTGAAAGAATTAAAAATGAGAGGTTAGAGGTAGTTGAAACCCCTCCGAACCTCTCCCCCTCTTTCTTTATAAAATTTTCAAACAAAGTAATTGAATTACTCTCCCTCCCTTTACTCTACCCCTTCTTTTTTTAAATTTCCAAACATGCCATAAGATTATTTTTTTGTCCCAACAATAACAACCAATAACAACTTGCCACTTAAGATTTGTTATGAAAATATTATAAAAATGTTATGGACATATCATTTTTCTTCATTTTTTTTAGTGTACTTAAATTTCATTCCCTTTTTTTTTCAAATATTTTGTGATTCTATAATTAATGTTAAGTATTGAACACGAGGACAAAATTGACAATGCGGGAAAGAAAAAGAGCGTTTCATTTTTGCCGTGTCAACCTAAACCCCCAAATATATATATTTCCCCCTTCTTTTAGATAAGAATATGAGTTTCTCAAAAAAAAAAGATACGAATATGATATGAGAAGCCCCCAAGCCTCCAGTAAATTTTTAGTGGTCGAATCCTCGTGGTCGTGGGCTAGTTGAGAGTGAAAAACAGGACGAGAACAAGAAGATGGTAGTCAAGGAACAAGAACAAGCTGTGGCTTTGGACCCGGATACGCTTCTCAACGTGTTGAAGCGCGTGGATGTGATTATGTTAGTACGAGCGGCGTGTGTGAACTGTGAACAAGCTGTGGCGCAAGGTGGCTCGGGACGACCAATTCTGGAAGCCGATCCTGATAAGGTTCTTGGCTAGCCATGGCGGGCTTCGGGACATCGATCGCTTGGGAAATGGCGTGGGCTTCTATAAGATCGTCTGCCAGTTACCCTTTTCTCGTGTCTTAAAGCCTCCACCACCACCGTTGGACTTTTATTCGATCGATCGCAGGTCTTCTCGAGTCAGATAAGATCCTGGGTTTAGAATAAAGACAAAATCTCTTTTTCATTCCCCATACCGAGGAAGTGACGAATAACCGTGGCTGATGATTTCGGGGAGGTTTGCAGGTTTTGATGATTAGATCTGTTCTCAGCTTGTTGTGTTGTGGGTATTACCAATTACTATATTTTAGTTAATGAAATGGTTTGTGAATTGTGGATATATATATATATATATATATATATATATATATATAAACTATTAGCTTGTTTGCGTTTCTTATTTTGTGTATGATATAGCAGCACAATGCCTTAAAAGCATATTATGGATCATGACCTCATTTATGAACTTCGTATCACAAATCAAATTATAAAAGCATGGTATTTTTGCTATCTATTTTGCCAAAGTATTGACACTTTTTTGGTTTCTTATGTCCAGTATCGATCATCTTGTTAACACCTGAGTGAATAGCAGAACATTTTCAATTAGGCACCAAAAAATGCACAGAAGAGCCTACAACTTTAACTTAAAACTACCAACAAAAGTTAGGTTTGATTTTCTTTTTTAGTTTTTACCATTACTCAATAACATAAAGTCTAGATTGGGCTTGTTGATGCAAAATTATGGGGGGAATGGGTAGACTAACAATGTAAAGGCCAAGTATGTAGTAAGTTAGGCAAAGGTTTGAAGAAACAAGGAAAATAGCATCTCGAGTTTTAGAAACTCGAGATCCATATTAAAACTCGAGTCCTAAAAACTCGCTTTGCGAGTGTTGTTGGAATGAAAATGCCACATGGATCTCGAGTTTTAAAAACTCGAGTTCCATGCAAAAAAAATTTTATTTTGATCGCCCCTATAGTGGCGTTTTTAAGTCCTATGGTGACATTTTAAATCCCTATAGCGGCATTTTCCTGCAAAAATTTTTTATAAGTGTTCAATACCAGGTTCAGTGAGCCCTATAGTGGCGTTTTTAAGCCCTATAGTGACGTTTTTAAGCCCTATAGCGGCGTTTTCCTGCAAAATTTTTTTATAACTCCATTTTTAAGCCCTATAGTGACGTTTTTAAGCCCTATAGCGGCGTTTATGGAACTCAAGTCTTTAAAACTCGATTTCCACGTGGATTTTTTTCCACATCCCAGTTATCCGCTTACAAATCGAGACTTAAAAACTCGATTTTTATCTTAGAACTCGAGTTTTAGACACTCGAGATGCTAGTTTTCTACATTCTCTTCAAACGTGACACCTAACTAAATTTTTTAATATTTATTGTTATTTAGAAAAAAAATTCCAAAATTATGTGCCAATGTTTAGCAGCTTGTGAATCCATGCCATGACAGTTGGAAGTTGGAACATTCTCAACCTCAACTCTTTTAAGACTCTGCTTCTTCTGGATTATCAGTTCTTTTGTGCTGCAAATTAAGCTTTCTTTTTTTAATCTTAACATAAAGCTTTGCTTTTACAATTGTTGGCAGCATATTGAGTTTTTTATATGTATCTTTGTTCCCTGTGGTTGATTGTCATACTTATCATTTGTGCAAGAAATTAGGCTATACATTGAGATCCTTGCCAATATATCCATGTGCTTATATTACTCTTAACTCCCTAAATGTTATGCCCTATATGAGCTTTACAGCAAAAGGCCATATATGGAATTGATGGCTACTTCAGTGCAGTTGAAATTGTTGTTTGCAAATAGATAGATTATAATTGCCATCAATTGTGGATTTTGTTTTTCTTCCCAGAGATGGCGTATTTTAGCCATGAACTGGGAGAATTCTGTAGATGCTATCCTCTGCAATATTATTACCCTGCTCAATATCAATTATTTGGAATATAGGAATGTTGATTGCTAATTTATTTGTTTGCTGTGCTTTTTTATTTTAGTGTACAGTCACAATGTAATCAAGAGAGAATGCAGTACGAATAATGAATGAGAGTCTGAGGTATCAGATCGGAAGTGTAGGTACCACCTATTGTTATATTCTTTAATCAATGTTTCATTAATATACCTTGTTTACATTTTTTTTTTTTTTTGGGTGACCCTAGATCAACTTCAAGAATATAAAGTTATAGATGATGAATTGGATCTGAAACTTCCTTATATACAAATGTCTTAATTCTTTCCCCAGTTAACGTTGGGTTTTGCTATATATCCACACACACCTGCACACAGAAGTGGTATCGCTCTTAATGCCACATCTTGTTCAAGACCTAGGCATGTTATCATGAATGGCTTGTTGTATACCCTGATCGACTACTGTCCCTCTTTTCGTAGCCTTGAATCCTCCACAAGTACCAATGGAGGACCAAGAAATTACCTTACTTGATACATCTGTAACATTCACTATGATGTTGTTGAAACTTGCTAGAACCTGAATCACTCCTTTTGGTATTCTACATGCACTCTTATGTAAACCAATAAGCCCATTCATATCTGAACCAATTCTTGGTGCAGGTTTGGCCATATTATATCGTCTCAAGAAGCTAGAATATCTATATAGTGTACTCAAGATATGTGTAAGAAAAAAAAAATTGGTTGCTCCGTTGCTGATGCTTCCCCTTCTACCAGTGTGTGCTGCCCCATTGATGCATGTGTTTAGTTTCTCATCTTTCAAGTGATATGAATTTATTTTTCAACTTCTGTTCCGAGGACAAGCTGATTGATGTATCATGTAGTATGACATATTTCTGTTTACTGTATGCATGGCATTGTCTTGTTTAAACACACCCCCCCCCCCCCCCCCTCCCCCAAAAAAAAAAGACTATAATTTGATTCAATCATTTCCCAACAACCTGTACTGTTTATTATTTCTAAGCTAATCTTCATGAGTTTCTCATGTCAGTTTCAACTTTAAGAATTATCTTGCTTTTTTTGGTTTCCATTATACTTACTACTTTTTACATTTATCCGTAATTTGGTGATTTAATTGCAAAAGTTCTTTTGCACTGTTGGGGCAATAGGATTACACATGGGCTTTTTACTGCTCTTGAGTTGAAATATTGTTCAGACATTGTTTTTCTACTTTTATTTTGTCTTTAAATGAGCAAATATCAATGCACACATTAGATCTCTTTAAATCAAAATTAGGATGTTATAAATTTGTCCAAAGAAACTGTGTGCGTACTACTGCATACTTATTCTGCTTGGCCCTTAATTATGATTGTTTATATTGTTTTTGCTTAAACAATATCTGTATTTGTACTAGAAAACAGTATGCTTGCTTGTGATCTTGCTTTTGTGTGTGTTTGTGTGGTGTGTGTACTTATTCCTTCTGGCCCTTAATTACATTTATCTATTTTGCTTGCCAAGGGCCTTGTAGTTTAGTGCCATTGCTTGGTCCCCTTTATGAGGAGAACTAGGGTTTGAAACCCCTCCCCACTTGTTACATTGAATTATCAACCCAAAAAAATCCTTTTTGCTTGTCCTTATACCTTGTCTATATGTGTATTAGGAAAACAAGGTAGCATATACTTGTATGTGATCTTTCTTTGGGTGTCATGCCATTGCAATATGTGGCATATATTTAGTCCTCTTAATTGAATGAGATTTCATTGGAGTCAATCATTCTTTTCACTGTGATCAGTATGATTCCTTCCTCATAAATTTTTTGAAATATGGTAATGAGACTGAGACACTTACTAAAAAGAAAGAAATCTTGCAATGAAAGGTTACTGTATTGGGGTTATGCTTTTGAAGCTCTTATATTTCTGATAATGTAGTTTTTTTTTTTTTTTTTTTTTTTTTTGAGAATCTTCTGATAATCTAGTTGATGATCTTTACAAGAAAAAAAGAACATTTTCCTTTGTGCTACTACATCACTCTTTTATGAGGCTGAAACATTCTTTTCTGTGTTATATTTAAGAAATATTCTTATCAAATGTTCCTTTTTGTCAAATTGAGCATGGTATCACAATGGAATCAGCTAATCTTGCACAGATCTTTCTTGTCAAGATATGATAGCAGTACAAGCATTTTATAATTTATATTACATTTGGAAGTTTATAAAAGAGTGGAATGGAATGGATTGAGCAAATCTTAAAAGAATTTAGTGAAATTGAAAGGAATATAGTGTTAGTTTGGATACAACGTTTTTTCCTCAACATTTGCGTTTGTGCCGTGCGTTTTTTAGTGGGTTCCGTGCACTGTTCACAGGACCCGCAAGTAGTATATGCCTCAATGGTTAGCTTGTTTGCATTTTTTACTTTGTAAAACTTGGTCTCTCTGTAGCATGATTCCATACTTTTTGAACATCCATTTGTCTGAGTATAACTGGATGTGGCATTTTATTAAGAAAACATGGGTTTTACTTTTTGCATTGGATACAATTCTCATCGCATGCTACTGAAATGAGATATTATTGCTATGTGTTTCCCCTTAGTATTGCTACTTTTTAGTTTCCTATGTCTAGTATCGATCACACTGTTAACCTGTGTGAAGAATAGAACACTTTCAATTAGGCACCAGAAATACATAGCCTACATCTTTAAGTTAAAACCACCTCCAAAGGTAGCCCACATCTTTAAGTAAAAACCACCACCAAAGGTGAGGTTTGATATTCTAAAGATTGAGGACGAGGCTCCTGATTTCCCAAGCTCCTCAAGTTAAGGTGACCCACTGTTATCAGGAAACCAACGCCTGTGCTGATGCTCTTGCTAGAATAGGAACCAAGCAAACTGCTGTTTTTTTTATATTTATAAACCCCCCCCCCCACAAAGTCTTTTGAACTACTTTCTTTCAGACCTCTATGGCCTTTATGATTTCAGGCTTTGTCCTTCTCCTGATGGAGCTCCCTTTGTTTCTTAGTTGAATGTATTTTCCAGTTTACCCGGGAAAAAAAACATATACTCCAGATTGGGCTTGTTCATGCAAAATTATGTGGATATGTTTAGCAGCTTGTGAATATGGACCTAGGAAGTTGGAACATTGCCAACTGCCACTGTTTAACAGACCGTTCTTGCAGGTTATCTTCTTTGAGGATTGTTGGTTCTTTTTAGCTGGAAATTAAGCTTTCTTTTTCTTATTTTAACATAAGCTTTTCTTTTATGATATTTGGCAACATACTAAGGTTTTTATGCATATCTTTATTCCCCATGGTTGATCCTCATGCTTATAATTTGTGCAAGAAATTAGGCTATACAATTGTGATCTTAGCCTTATCCTTCCCAGAGAAGGCACATGGCTTGCAAAAAGTGGATTTTGTTTGTGTTTGTTTTTTGTGAAACCCATTTTAGCCATGAACTGGGAGAATGCTGCAGATTTTACCTACTGTTATATTATTACATTATTCTAATTCTTTGGGCCAGCTCAGTATCAATTTTCAATTGTTTTAACTATAGGAAAGTTGATCACCGATTTATTTGTTTGATGTTTTTGTTAAGGAGAAGAAACATAATGATGGGGTTGGATATGCAGAAAGTTCTGTTTAAACGAACCTTTTTGACTTGCACAAAAATATTCACATGACAATCGATTTACCTTCAGTGTGCTTGTTTTTATGATGGTTTAAAAAACAGTTTGATGAGATGACAATTTGTGACACATTTTTTCATATACCCATCAAAACTTGTCATCTCAGCGAATTGCAAAAGTATGTATGATGCTGTAGTTTTTTCTTTTTTTGGTGACAAAAAAAATTACCAACATTCCGTGGTTCTAAAATTAGATGAAGCGGTTATGGATCATATATTGTGATGTTGATGATGTTCCCAATGGTTGATTATTCTTTAGGAACACCAAACTCAAACATCTGGCATGGGAACCAACCAATCATGAATAATTTTGAGAGTAGTGGCTTTTCTCATAAAAAAAAAAAGAAAAAAAAAAGAAAAAGAGAGTGGCTGAGCTCTCCTTTAGGCAACATTGTTTTTAACTGGCGCAGTATATATTGGTGCATTGGGGACATGAGTTTGTGGTAGAGCTTGAGTTTAGGGGCATTAACAATTTTTTTCATGCTATAAGTTGGTGAACTTTTTAGGACAAGTTTGAGTTTTTCAACTTTCAATCCCGCTCCTTGGAAGACAACTACACTGTGCAATAGTTTTAGCTATTGCATGGTATCTCAATCCCTATATTCCTGCTTACAACTTTCCCATGTCTTGACTTGTTGGTTTTGGATGAATAGCCATTGCTAGTTCTGAATAAATTAGTGTTTCTTTTACATGTTGAGTTCCTTTTATTTTTCTTGCATATTTACTTCTTTTTTGATGAATGTCAAGTTACAGGCTTCATAGTTCCTACCATTTACAGTCAATATATCATCATCTTATAGGTAGGTGATGACTTGTGACTGGAGTTCCTTTCTTGTTTATTTTGTTGGTAGCAGTGACTTGAATTCATTCATGGTTTTTTGAACTGGCTTTGATTGGAGCTATAATTATTTAAACTTTTTGACTGTCACAAACACTTTAATTGATTTTCATGTTAGGTTGCCTGTAGCCTTAACCAGTAATAGTATGAATAATTTAGCTGATAAAATCAGTCTGATCACGCAAATCCAATAGCATTTCTGTTAGTTGAATTCATTCTTTATGCCCACAATTAGAAGGTCCACATAGATAGTCCTAAAACGGAACACTTACCTAATTAATCAACGAATGTGCAGATTTTCTAGTACTTGTAGATTGAGCATACAGAAATAAGAATACTTGAAGAAGTAACCGTGTCTGTATTTGTATTAGAAAACAATTGTAGCGTATGCTTACATGTGATCTTGCTTTTGTGTGTGCGCGCAATGTGTGGGCTCCTATTCTTTCTGGCCCCTAATTACAGTTTCCAATTTTTCATGCTGAGAGCCTTTTAATTTAGTGGAATTGCTTGGTCTCCTTTATGAGGAGAGCCAGGGTTTGAATCTTCCCCCCACCCCCCCTGTAAAATTGAATTATCAACCCAAAAAGAAGAAGAAAAGAAACCCATTTTGGTTGGCCTTATACCTTGCCCTTAATGTGCTTGTATGTGATCGTGCTTGAGGTGTCATGCCATTGCAATATGTGGCATATATTTAGTTCTCTTGATTGGATGAGGCTTCACTAGCGTCACTCATTCTTTTCACTATGATCAGCATGATTCCTGCATCACAACATTGTTGAAATATGGCAGTGAGAGACTTACTAAAAAGAAAGAAATCTTGCAATGAGACATTTCAGGACCATTTTATGGGGTATTTTAAGTTTTTAACCAAAGTTCCAGAAGCAATTGTATTGAAGGTTATATTACGCTTTTGGAACTCTTATATTTCTGATAATCTAGTTGATGCTCCATACAAATTGAAGAATCTTTTCCTTTGTGTTTCTACATCACTCATTTATAGAGCTGCAATGATCATTTCTGTGTAGAAGATTCTAGGACAGACATGAGTGTTTTCTGGTTAGTGGATTCACATCCTGTGCACCCGTTGCAGCAGTACTTTGTGCGTTGTATACATAGGTGACACTCGAGCAGGCACCACACCTCCTGTTTGTGGTTAGGATCTATTGTTGTTGTGATAGAATGTGATCTGTTATGGGGAAAGACGTGACAAGTTTCTGTGTTTACACCTTGAATTAATTATTTTGTGCTTTCATGAAGTTGATGTTGTTTTGTAGATACTGTGTGGTTCAATCTGCTTTAGCCTTTAGGTGAATGTCATCATAATTCTAAGTTCTCTAATTGATGATGTTATTTGTCTGTCTGTCTGTCTCTCTCTTGGATGATTGTTCTATAACTCTCTTTTGATGCTCTTCAAAATGGATGAAATCTATCTCTGTGCTAACTTATCTTTGCCTAAGCACCACCTTGATTGTCACCTGGCCAAAATACAATCTTTACTGCCATCATGGAGAATCCTGTCATCTGTACGTTTCTCCAATTGAGGTCCTGGGTAAATGTACCTAATCCTCAACACATACATACACTAAAACACATGCAGGAGTGTGCAGGCACATCATTTATACACAAATTTATGTAGATGCTTCTGAATGTCCTTTTTATTTTGAAAGTCTTTGAGGATTGTCAGTTCTTTCGTGCTGGAAATAAAGCCGTCTTTCTTTGATCTTAACATAAAGCTTTGCTTGCCAAGAGCTTTGTAGCTCAACTGATTGTCATTTCCTGGTGTTTTCAATAAAGACATCCAAGATTCAAATTCTCACTTCTCCAACTATCAAATTATATATATATATATATATATATGCTTGGAAGAAGAGGATTTTATTGTTTGTGATTGTTTTTTGTCAAACCCATTTTTTAGCTATGAACTGGGAGGATGCTAGCAATGCTTCCTACTGCAATATTATTACAAATTATTCTAATTCTTTCCGCCAGCTCAGTATCAATTGTTTTGAATATAGGTTAGTTGATCACTAATTTGTTTGCTGCGCTTTTTTATTTTAGTGAATAGTCTAATGTTTTTGTTAAGGAGAAAGATACTGGTGGGGGTTGGATATGCAGAAAATTCTGTTTGAATGTACTTTTTTGACTTGCAGACAATATTCACATGACAATCGATGTACTTTCAGTGTACTTGTTTTTATAGTGGTTTTAAAAAAAGTTTCGATGAAATGACAAGTTGTTACACAGTTTTTCATGTATCCATTGCAACTTGTCATCTCAACTAACTTTGGATCGTATCTGTGATAATGATGATCAATTCTCTAGGAACGCCAAACTCAAACATCTGGCATGGGGAACCAACCAATCGTGAATAATTTTGAGAGTGGCTGAGCTCTCTTTTATGCAACATCGTTTTTTTGACTAGCGCATTATATGTAGGCACACTAGGGACATGAGTTTTAGAGTTTGTGATAGAGCTCGAGTTCTAGGTTATGAACAACCGCTTTCACGCTATAGTGGGTGGTACTTTTTAGGACATGAGTTTGTGAGCTATTAGGTTTGATTAACAGGTTTCCTTAAGTTATGTGTTAATTGATTATTTTAAAATAGTTTTGTCACATTTTTACGAGAAATATAAAAAGTAGTCAAAATAATAAATTTTTATTTTTTTATAAAATTTTTTAAAAATATTTCTGGAACTAATGTCTCATTAACTTTTTTCATAACTTTAAAATCTCACTTCTTGAAAGAAAATTACATGGTGCAATAGTTTTAACTATTAAACACTTTCGTTGATTTTCATGTTAGGTTGCCCGTGAGCCTTGACCGGTAATAGTATGAATTGTGTAGCTGACAAAGTAGTTTGATCACGCAAATCCAATAGCATTTCTGTTAGTTGAATTCATTCTTTATGCCGACAATTAGAAGGTCCACATAGATAGTCCCAAAACGGAACACTTGCCCAATTAATCAACGAACATGCAGATTTTCTAGTACTTGTAGATTGAGCATACAGCAAAAAAAAAAAAGGAATCCTAGAAGTAATTTTACACTAATAATTTAGTGAGGTTTGGTTATTGTAAGAGTAAGGCTATTATCACAACAATTTTCACAGCTTTTGCCACAATTTGCTTATGTGGCGAGTTGTAAGTAATGAAAATAAAATGATGGATTCATGTGGATCTATGATTCCACCACTCATGAGTTACCATGTGGTAAAGTTGTGAAACTAGTCGTGGTACTAAGCTTTGTCTTATTATAATGACTTATCATTGCATGAAGTTACGATTTCAATACAAAAAGTACGTGTACGTGCCTTTTACAGGAAATTGATATTGGGTTTGTAACTTTGATTTGCATTAACGATTGTATTGGTTGCCCATAATATGAAAAGGAAGCACACCCTGAACAAAGAAAATAGCAATCGTGTTTTATTATAAGGTGGTCAGCTTAGAGGAGCTAATGATGCACACAAAGTCAAAATTAACAGGTAGACGAATACCTGTTCCTCTGTCCTTTGTGATCTTATCTTGACTTCAATGGAGAAGTTGTTGACATTTTAACTTAAATTTTTCTTTATCTCAGGACCCTTTTTGCCATTAACTAATTAAGCTCTTGTGTAATTTTTAAAATTTGATTTTTTCTGAGTAAAGCTGTACTACTTTTACCCAATTTATTTTTAAATTCAAATAAATAAAGAAAAAGGATGGTAAAAAAGGTTCAATAATAATTTGAGGACATTATTTGTCTATTTCTTAATGGGTTATCAAACCACACATTTTTAAAACTTCACTCTTTTTTTTTAAGTACAGCTTTATCAAAGTATCCTGTATTCAAAAGGTTAAAAAATAAGTTGTACTAAATGTACATTAGATCCTCCACATTATATAAAGATTTTTGTGATTGTTCAGTTATCATTGATAACTAACATGAATTCATTTTACCCCCCAAAAAAAAAGTATCATCTTTCTACCAAAATCTTGACTTTTCTTTTCATAGTATCTTTATCATGATCGATTGATCATATTGGATAGTTACATATCTCAAAATAAATCTCTTCAATAAAGAATCCTGAGACCAAATAGATTAAAAAAAAAAATACCAAGATGGGGGAGAATGAAGAGATAGAATTGAGTTGTAGGTCATCTCATTAACATATTTAAATGGTCTTGATGCCAAGATTTAGAAAATACGCCTTGTTGATGTAGTGTATGGTTCCAACAATTTCATAGTAATCGGAGATAAACTCAAACAAACTTAATACATGTATTTAGAAGTATCTAATATATCAACTAGGATTACAATCTTCGAGTATAAGTCTCGACTTTTCGAGTTAAACATATAAAAAAATATATTAAAACAAAATCCTATACAGATTAAAAAATCTAAGTCACAGTCTTTGTGCAACAAGAACATAAAAAAGAAAGCAAAAACAAAGAATGAGTAGTGCTAATGACCAGGGCCTCTTTTGCTGGGTCCAGAAGTCAATCTATACTGAAAGCTCCTCACTGAAGAATGACTACTAGTGCTTGAGTTTTTAGTAGAAGAAACCCCAAACGAAGCCGCTCCATGATCAGACTCAGCTCCATCCACTTCTTCACGAGCCCTCTTGGCTCGAAGAGCTCTGCACTCACCAACACTAAACTGTGTCGATACAACCAATATGGTCATACCCAACACAAGCAAAAGGGTCTTCATTGTCGGTGCTGTTGAGCTCTTCTTCATTGACATCTCTCTATATATCTTTCACTTTCAAAAAGGCCTTTCAAGCTTGTTTTTGGTATGTCTTTTTGATGAATAAGCTTTGTTGTTGGTATGCTTTGCTAGCACATGATACTATATCTATATATATACGTGGTCTTGCTCGCAGAGGACGGTGCAGCATAACGCTTAAATTGGGACTTTTATAGGATTTATTTGACTTGGCCTATTTTTCTTTTTAATTTTTTTTTTCTCTCTTTTTGTAAGGTGAGGTGGGAATTTAATTGGGAGGAATGTACGAGGGTTTTTACTCTGAAATTCTTTATGCCGTGTCGAAATTGACTTTACACTAACACGTAGTGTTTGTTACGTAGGTTATGAAGTCACGAGGGAAGAAAATGAGAATTAATGTTAGAATTGGAAAGAAAACAAGAATGCTCAGTACACTTGCATTGCATATCTGGTTTTTAATTAATTAGGGTGTGGTTTTGCATGGTCATGTTGTGCCTAGATGTTCACGCGGTTTCTGAATTCTGATCCAACACGTGTACCGCGTATGTACATATATGGTACTGCATATTTAGATGCATTTGTCTTTGTGCTTTCTTTATCTGGTTGTAAAGCCTAAAGACGGTGCATAGATATATAGGGAAAATGTTGAAAAGCCTTGACATGCATAAATGTCTTAAATTCAGGTCTCCATTGTAATAATATTAATGCCCGCATTAGATCTCTTTAAATAAAAATTAGGGTATTATCAATTTGTCTAATGAAACTGTATGTGTGCTTATTTTGCTAGGCCCTTAATTATGATTGTTAATATTGTTTGTGCTTAATCCGTCTGTGCTTGTGTTAGAAAACAATTGTAGCATATGCTTGCATCATTGCATGTGATCTTCCTTTCGTGTGTGTGTACTCATCCTTTCTGGTCCTTAATTACAATTACCAATTTTGCTTGCCAATGGCCTTTTAATCTAGTGACATTGAATGGTCTCCTTTTTGAGGAGAGTCAGGCTTGAATCCCCCCAATCTGACATTGAATTATTAACCCCAAAAAAAATCCATTTTGGTTGTCTTTTTATTTTACCTTGCCCTTTACTAGAAAATAAGGGTACTTGTATGTGATCTTGCTTGAGGTGTCATGCCATTGCAATATGTGGCATACGTTTAGTCCTCTTAATTGGATGAGGCTTCACTAGCATCACTCATTCTTTTCACTATGATCCGCATGATTCCTGCATCATAACATTGTTGAAATCTGCCAATGAGAGACTTACTGAAAAGAAAGAAATCTTGCAATGAGAGGTTTCAGGACCATTTTATGGGGTGTTTTGCCCAAAGTACCAGAAGCAATTGTATTGAAGGTTATATTATGCCTTTGGAACTCTTATATTTCTGATAATCTAGTTGATGCTCTTTACAAATTGAAGAATCTTTTCCTTTGTATACATCACACTTTTATAGGGCTACAATGTTCATTTCTGTGTAGATGATTTTAGGACAAACATTAGTGTTTTCTGGTGAGTGGATGTACATCCTGATCATGCACCCATTGCAGCAGTGCTTTGTGTGTTGTATACATAGGTGACACTTGAACAGGCGCCACACCTCCTGTTTAGGGTTAGGATCAATTGTTGTTGTGATAGAATGTGATCTGTTATGGGGGCAAGATGTGACTTTAAGTTTGTGGTTACACCTTGAATTGATTATTTTGTGCTTTCATGAAGTTGATGTTGTTTTGTAGATACTGCAGTGTGGTTCAATGCTTTAGGTAAATGCCATCATAATTCTAATAGTTCTCTAACTGAATTGATCAGGGCGGAGCTATGATTTTTTGTTTGGGGGCCAAATTTTGGTATTAATATATTAGTTTCAAGTCAAGATAAATTATCGTACACATACGTAAACACACATACACAAATATAAACATTAATATTTTGATACTAGAGTAGGTCATAATCTATAAATATATTATATATAAAATTAATAACTTTAAAATATGTATATTCGCAAAATAATTTTTTAAGGGAATTTATCATCTTTTAAACTCCAATAAGTGTACAAAAGTTGTTTAGTTTGATATTAAACAGGTACCAAAAAAAAAAAAGATAAAAGAAAAAAAAAATTTACTATCTTGTCTTTATAACTACTAGACCAATTGACAAATTCTAATGATTTTTAAGAGCATTATTAGACTAACTCAAACATTTGGGGGCCAATTTATATTTTTGTAACTAAATATTTAAAAATTTTAATACTTATACATAATATAAAATATTTTTTTTAAATTTTGGGGGGCCATGGCCACCTAAGCCATGCTATAGCTCCGCCTCTAAATTGATGATGTTATCTCTCTCTCGGATGATTGTGCTCTAACTCTCTTTTGATGCTCTCAACGATTAGATTGTTTGTGTTTGAAAATCCATTTGTTTGAGTATAACTGGATGTGGCATTTAAAGAAAACACATGGGTTATTTCTTTTTACCTTGAATACAATTCTCGTCACATGGTACTGACCTTTTTAGTTGCTTCCTTTTGCCTTAGATGGTTATCCACAATGCTTTGAAAGCATATATGGATCGTGACCGCAGTCTTAAGTCTTAACTTTGCTAAGACCATTATCGTCTGATTCGTGATATTAGAGATTTGGATACATTGGTTATGTCTTCAACATACTTTACGCATGCTAATTTAATGACGGAAAACGCTATTTGCCGGTTTGGTGTTCTTGTCACTATATGTACACTCCCTTTTTTTTTTTTTTTTTTTTTTTTTTTTTTAATATAAAACATTAGTAATCTTCCGTGGTTATTAAATTAGATGAAGCGGTTATGGGAATCAATTAATCATAAATAATTTTGACAGTGGCTGAGCTCTCCTTATTAGTTTGGTAAATAAGCCAAATTTTGTTGAATATTAAATGTTTAAGTTTTTTACCAAGCACATAAACCAACTTCAATTAACTTGATTCTTATCAAGCCTATTTATGAACAATTTTATTATTTGAACTCAATCTGTTTATTAAACAAGCTTAAAATTAAGGTCTAGCTTAACTTATTTATAAACAAACAAACATGAATAAGTTTTTTTATCTAATTAAACCCAAATTGATCATGAGCAGCTTAATTCATAGAATCATACATCTTTGGTTCTTTTTCGATGACTGTCAAAAGTTACAAGCTTCCTAGTTCCTACCATTTACAGTCAATATGTCATTATCTTATAGTTAGGTGATGACTTGTAACTCGAGTTCCATTCTTGTTTATTTTGTTGGTAGCAGTGACTGGAATTCATTCATGCTTTGGAGCTATAGTCATTTATACTTCTTGACTGACACACCAAACACTTAACGTTGATTTTCATGTTAGGTTGCCCGTAGCCTTGACCAGTAATAGTATGAATTATGTAGCTGATCAAAGTAGTCTGATCACGCAAGTCCAATAGCATTTCTGTCAGTTGAATACTTGAATTCATTCTTTATGCTGACCATTACAAGGTACACTTACCTAATTAATCAACGAAATTTGCAGATTTTCTAGTACTTGTAGAATACTAAAAAAAGAATCCTTGGAGTAATTTTAATTTTCACGAATAATTTACAGAAGATTGGTGATTGTAACGACTTTGTTCTAACGTTAAGTCAAGATTTTAGCGTAAAAAGTGTGTATATATATATATATATATGTACAGTTGAGTGTATTAGTATTTTCCCTATTAAGGAAAATTGATCTTGGGTTTGTAACTTTGATTTGCATTAACCGATTGTATTGGTAGCCCATAATATGAAAAGGAAGCACACCCCGAACAAAGAAAATAGCAATCGTGTTTTATTACATGGTGGTCAGCTTAGAGGAGCTAACGATGCATACTAAGTCAAAATTAACAGGTAGCAGAATACCTGTTCCTCTGTCCTTTGCGATCAATTCTCTTGACTTCAATGGAGAAGTAGTTGACAATTTAACGTAAATTTTCTGTCTTAGGACCCTTTTGGCCATTAAATTATTAAGCTCATATATAATTTTTTTGAATTCGATTTTTCTGAGTAACGCTGTACTACTTTTACCCAATTTAATAAAGAAATGTCTAACAATAAATAAATAAAGAAAAAACTCCTGTAAAAAATAAAGTCCAACAATAATTTGGGGACTATTTGTCTATTTCATAATATGTTATCAAATCACTCCTTTTCAAAATACAGTATTTTTAAATATCACTTTTTTCTTTTAAGTACAACTTTGTCAAACCATTCCATTTTCAAAAAGCTGAAAAATAAATTGTACCAAATGAACACTAAATTCTTATCATTTGTGTTATATAGAGATTTTTGTGATTATTCAATCATTGAACACTAATATGAATTCATTTTACCCCCATAAAAAAGTATCATTTTTCTACAAAAATCTTGACTTTTCTTTTCATGGTATTTTTATCATGATCGTTTGATCATATTGGACAGTTACAGATTTCAAATGAAATCTCTCCAACTGAACTCTAATAAAGAATCTCATCTAAGTGGAAAGACAAATAGATTAAAAAAAAAAGTTTACCAAGATGAGGGAGGATGAAGAGATAGAATTGATTTGTAGGTGATTTCATTAACATATTTAAATGGTCTTGATGCCAAGATTTAGAAAATACCGAGTTGATATTGTGCATGGTTTCTACAATTTCATAGTAATTGGAGCATAAACTCAAACAAACTTAATACAGGTATTTAGAAGTATCTAATATATCAACTAGGATTACAATCTTCGTATATAAGACTCGACTTTTCAAGTTAAAAATATAAAAAATATATATAAAAAAAAAATCCTTGACAGATTAAAAAAAATCAAAGTCATAGTCTTTGTGCAACAAGAACACAAACGAAGGCAAAATCAAAGAATGAGTAGTGCTAATGACCAGGGCCACTTTTGCTGGGTCCAGAAGTCAATCTATACTGAAAGCTCCTCACCGAAGAACGACTACTAGTGCTTGAGTTTTTAGTTGAAGAAGAAACTCCAAACGAAGCCACCCCATGACCAGACTCAGCTCCATCCACTTCTTCACAAGCCCTCATGGCTCGAAGGGCTCTGCACTCACCAACACTAAACTGTGTCGATACAACCAATATGGTCATACCCAACACAAGCAAAAGGGTCTTCATTGTTGGTGCTGTTGAGCTCTTCTTCATTGACATCTCTCTATCTTTCACTTTCAAAAAGGCCTTTCAAGCTTCTTGTTGGTATGTTTTTTTTATGAATAAGCTTGTTGTTGGTATGTGATGCTAGTATATGCTACTATATCTATATATACACAAGGTCTTGCTTGCAGAGGACGGTGCTGCATAGCGCTTAAAGTGGGACCTTTACAGGGTTTATTTGACTTGGCCTCCTTTTCTTTTTAATTTTAATTTTTTCTTTTTTCCAAAGAAATTAGAGGGTGAGGTGGGAATCTAATTGGGAGGAATGTACTTTGAAATTCTTTATGTTTGTTCGAAATTGACTTTACACAAACACGTAGTGTATGTTATATAGGTCATGAAGTCACGAGGGAAGAAAATAAGAATGTTGGAATTGGAAAGAAAGCAAGAAAGCTGATCAGTTCACTTGCATTGAATTGCATATAATTATCTGGTTTTTAATTAATTATGGGTGTGCATTTGCATGGTCACATTGTGCCTAGATGTTCACACGGTTTCTGATCCAACGCGTGTACCGCGTATGTACATATATGGTACTGCATGTTTAGAATTTTAGATGCATTTGTCTTTGTTCTTTCATTTTTTTTTGGTTGTTAAAGAGTATAGACGGTGCATAGATTAGGAAAATGTTGAAAACCTTTTTTTTTTCTTTTTTTCTTTTTTGATATGAATATGTTGAGAACCTTGACATACATAAATGTCTTAATTTTAGGTCTCCATTGAATTTTGGCTCAACAAATTTTCTTTTTCTCAAAAGATCACTTCAACATCTTCGTAATTGGGTATCTACTAATGTATAATTATTATACTGTGTCTATCTTTTGTGTTGTATAATTCGTTCACAACCAATCTCAATCCAAAAAAAAAAAAATGGATGGTTTTGGACTTTTGGTTGATTTAACCTACAACCAACAAAAAATTCAATCTCTTTATTCTGAATGGATCCACTATATATACATATTGAAGCGTCCCTACTAATGATGTGCTATATTGAAAATATATATTAATCGATCCATATTAATATGATGAGAAATCATAATTGATACTAGAAATTTTAAAATTAAGACTGTGTAGTTATTATTGTTGGTGTTGTTAGATAACATACTATTCTATGTAATGGGTCACGTTGTTGTACACCTCATAATGACATATCTGGCTTATGCAGCAGGCAAATGTAACAAGCTGGATTGTTGAAAATTGGAATCAAAAGTAACACTCGGCCAGGTCTTTTTCCCTTTTTCTCTTAAATTTTGCTCAAAGCAGAGGTCAGCCAATTAGCTTAAGGTTTGGACTGGTTTTACTGGGTAAAAGTGAGACTTTTATTCGTTTTGGACTAGTTTTACTGGGGAAAAGCCTTAACTATTTCTCTTTCGGCGTCTTTCAAAGTATACTTAAATTAGTTCATAGTGACGGGATCTTGTCAAAGTGAGTCATTAGTATGTTCAATTTTCAACATGATGACATGCTCTTTGAATGTCGAAGAATATTGAGAATTTGCTGCCTTTCTTATTTACAGATAAGAAGTTGGTGTAAAGTAGAGATCGGCTAGGTCTAGCCCAATTTGGATGTTGCAAACCTACAAATTGACATTTGAAAGCCACACCCAATACCACTAGTTCACATTATAGTACTATATAGTTGCTATTATTATATGCTAAAGATACGCTCCCGTATTAGTGTAATAACTAATAAGCCTTACAAATATTTTGAATGGTGGGTTTTAGTTACTTCAATTAATAAAGTATCTGATGGTTGTATAAGAGATCTGGGGTTCAGTCACTGTCTATACCAAAAACTGATTGGTGTCGTCTTGGTGTGATGATAAAGAGCTATCATCGGGAGCAGACGCTATACGTTGAAATTCTCTAAAAAAAAAATTTTAATTTGAAGGGTTGAAATTTCTTAAGTTGAAGTTCAGTTTTCTACAGTACAATAAAAATTCATAATAAAAATTAAATTGTGTTATTTAACATAGAAATATTAGAAAAGAAAAAACTTCTTTTTTTTTTTGAGGGGAAGAAAAGAAAAAAAACTTAGCTATGATAACATGCTAGAAAAATCGAGATGTAGTTACCACACAATGATAAAGGAGCATGGAATTAACACACACACACACACACATATATATATATATATATTAACAGCAAACAAATTAGGATTACAATAGTCGAACTACAAATTTGAATAAGATTACTTTATGCAATCTAATAGAATTTAATACAATGAGCCCTTAGATTAGAGTTGTACTATATACTTAGCACAATGACATGAGCTTTATGGTGAAATGAGGCCACCACTATTTTGGAGAAGAAGTCATAAAAATAAATAGGACACACAATAAATACGAGAGACAGTCATGAAATAATGAGGAAAAAAGACCCTCCCATTTAAATCTTTCAATTTCTTCCAATTTTAATCAATATTTTAAGACAAGTGACCAACCTTTTTAGAGCAATGCCCATGAGTAATATGTGATGTCCCTCCCCCAAATTACATTCTATTATATACTATATATATAATTATATTTGTGATCTTGTTTGTCCTATATGAACAAGTCAAAAGTTAAAGGATATATTATATATCCTTTGACCTGAATGATTCATACCAAAAGATTCGGATGAAAACATTCACACTCTCAGATCTATCAAATCTGAAATGGGTTGACACCAGTTTCAAACTTTTGTCGAAATTAGCTTTGATTTTGAGGAGTTCCCTACCCAACTATTTCAACCAAATGGCACTCTTCCTCTCCCAACTTGGCAAAATATGCAGAGCTTAAGATTTTTTTTTTTTCTTCATTTTTTAGTAGATCACATAGCAATTGGATATAAAATTCTTGGTTTCTTAGCTGTATATATTTGACAAAAATGTGTAGCACATTGCTTCTAAAGAATCTAAACACTAAAGTCTTCATTCATTCCATTTTTTCTCTATATATGATTTGTTTATGTTAGACCAATTATCTCCATGGTACAATACGCAATCAAATTTTGTGAACTTTACCTGACAATTGTCATTACATCGGTGCCCGTGGTCATCCCATCTCCTCGTGAGCCATGAGTTGGTTAACTGTAATTGAATCTTATACGGTGCTAAACGTTTATATTCATAAATCGTGGGGCATGTGCCTCGTATAATAATGGTATTGTAAACAGCTCATAAAACAATAAGTTGAAGGACATAATTCTTTGACATGGTTTGTTTGATTGATGCTTAATAAAGTAAGGAATGATGGGCTCATGTGATCACAACTTGTTACTTTAGCAATTTTTTGAGAACTGGCCTAACGAGTCCCAAGACCTCGTGAGATTCATCAGACCATAAATTTAAAACACTAAACTAGCACCTTAATTAGATCATCTCTGATGTGAAAATTACACACATTAGAAGATTAGTTGGGTGCTCGAAGAGTTATAAACACTCTTGATTAGCCAAGCCAAAAAAGTTGTCACTTTAGTATATTGTATAAAGGAAAAATGCTAGTATACACGTCACATTCTTACACACACTTGAAATGCACGTGTGTATAAGAATACGTGTAATAGGGCCATTAGGGTGTGTATGATAAACACTACCTTAGTGTAAAATGATGTGTCTTTTTTCTTTTTCTTTTTGGATGAATAAAATAAAAGATGTGTCCTTATCAATATTGCTTCTCCTAATTTAAAAATAAAAAAAAAAAAAAAAAAAATGATCTAGAAACATTCTAAATGTTACTCGTGAGCTTAGATCTCCATTCTCATATATATTTAGTGTGACACCAAGTCACCAACAAGAAATCCAGCAAGGTCGGTGATCATAGTAGAAGACCAAAGAGTACCATCCGGCAAGAGCCGCCTAATAAGCCGGCATTTGCCACTTTGACAAGCGTGCATTTTGCGGTTTCTGCTGTTGACATCTCTCATTCACGGGCTCAAATAATAATACAAACTGAAATCCTTTATAAATTAAAGCAAAATCTCACTTCTTCTTTTTAAAAAAAATATTTGTAACAATCTATGTGGTATTTTAACCTTGAATCGAATTCAATTAGAAGCCTAAATTAATGTTAAATAATGGATTAGATGCTATATAAAATGATACCCAAACATTCTCTAATCTTGAAAGGAACTTACATGAAAACTATTTTAAATTCGCAAGAATGATTAGTTGTTAGAACGAAAGGCAACATTTATTTATTTTTATATTTGGTACAGAGTAAATATTCACAAGATGATAGCATAGGCCGTAGAGGGATGTATATAATAATTAATCATCTCCCAAAACATAAAAATGAAGTATGAGTACTCAGAGACGGAACCAGGATTTGAACCTAGGATGGGCCAAAGTATGAACCAAAAAAATTTCATGTGACATGGTTTATAAAAAAAAAAAATCATGGTAGACAAAATATTGCACTTTATTACCTAAATATGTAAGTCAATAAGGATATAATATGAACAAAAAAAGTCGAAAGTTACAACATGATATTCAAACATTTTTCAAAGAAGAAGAAAAAAAAGAAGAAGAGGACTTCAGATCTCCAAATTTTGGGTAATTGGAATTAATATGTTGATTTTATCATGTTGACTAACTCACCAATATGATAATCTCATACTTTTGGATGCAACTGAAAATCACACTAATGAAGTTTTTCAAAACTTTGTTTGAGGATTTAAAAAAATTGGGATATCAGTATTAAGAGTTGGCAATACTACGTCATCAATATTGGCTTCTAAAAGAATTTTGGCATTTTATCTTTTGAAAAAAATATAAATACTATAATTCATTCTATGAGTTTTTTTTTTTTTTTTTTTGTTATGAATTACTGAATTATGATATTTGTGAATTGGGGACTTTTTGATCATCCTATATACTAATTAAATTTTTCAAAATAATTGGGAGGGGGGGGTGGGGGGGGGGGGGGGGGGGTGGCCCCCTAGCCCCTTAGAGGGTCCGTCCCTGAGTACTCACTCTATTTTGCTTCAAGATTAAGAAGATACTTAACAAGTTCAAATGAACTCCTTCTGCGCCAAGTATTGGTTTGGGGATTTCTCTGAAGGTCCATTGGGCTTGGACTCCAAGGAAGCCCCACCTTTCCTTCTTTTTTTTTTTTTTTTAATAGATAAGATCACAAGATATAATTTTAACTGTTATCCGTTTTCAATGATTGTTTTTTCTCATCAAACCAAAATACAACTAATTTTTGGTATAATTTAAACCCTAAATTGTTTATTTGACGATAAAAGACTTTATCAGTTGAACTAACTAAAATTCACTTTAATCCATTAAGAAACCAAGTTCTCCTTATGTAAAGAATCAGATCTATTTAATGTTTGGTTCATTTAAAGAAATGATTGCCCTTTATACTAAAATTTCATACCACGTTCTTAAAAGTGTATTTTCTTCATTCGTCAAACTTACAATTTTTATTCAATTCATTTTCTTGAATACAAATTTTTATCTCACTTTTTATGTTCAATTTTGTACTCCACCATTTAATGATGTGTCACGTAGTTTATTTCTTTTAATTTTAAACAACGGTTATTTTATAAGGAAAGTCAAATGAATACATGACATGTTATAATTGGTATTGGTGAAGCAACAGTGTGACAAAGAATTTGAATTAATATTCCCACTCCAAAAATTGAAGAATAAATAAATCTAAGAGATAGAATATTAGGGTAGTTTGCCCCCACAAGAGTCCAAAAGTCTTCATTTTAATTACTTCTATCACAAAACCATGTCCCCCCCCTGCCTCTTCAACTATAAATACACGTAAAAGATTGCAATATCCCTCCAATTAACTTGCATCTTTTTAAGGCGCATAAAAAGGAACTAGCCTAGCCACACCAACAACTAAAACTCAGGTCGAACAAAACAACATTACTAATCATGATGAAGCATCATCCTCGTTGCATCATTGTCTTCGCTCTCAACTCCATCTTCATTGTCATCTTCATCATCCTCCTTTCATGTTCCATGGATGTTCAGGGCTTCAGGCCTCTCAAGTATCAGCCTCCTCCTTCTAAATCAATGAACAAGTCGTTCGCAGCTGAAGCATATTCTGGCCCCAGTTATGGAGGAATTGGCCACAAATGATTCAAGGAAAATCCAAGAGGTTCTGTATTTTTTTTTTTTTTTTGGTTCAAATTTCTTTAAGCCTTAATGGCAATTTTCATCAATTGTTGTTGTTTTCCCTTTTCCTTTTATTTATTTTTCAACATTTATTATTATTATTATTATTAATACAGTTTTTATTTTGATTTTTTTGCTGAGAAAGATGACATAGTTGTTGTGGGGCAGAACTGCATTCTTGGTATTACAAATAGTACAAGTAATGCATCAAGTGTACGTTTCTCTTATGCTTGCTCAAAGTGTGGGCATTATATATGTATAGGAGTAATTTGTTCTGAAAATGAGACTTGAAAGCATGGGTTGTGAGGAACTGAGATATATTGAGGGTGTTGTAGAATATTTCAGCTTTTTTAGCATAGAAAGGAAAAATCGAAATATCCAATAGAATTGTATTTAGTTTTGTTGGCATTAGGACTACAACTATTTTTTTTTTTTTTTGGTCTTTAATTTTGAGTGAGGTTTTCAGGTATTGCTCTCAATTTACAAGGTAGATGCCAAATGGATCATGGAGCTAGTTTATCTATTTACTACAAAGCATCACTGCCACTTCAAATTCATGTAATCTGTGGTGGAAGAGTTGCAAATAATAGTTTCCAAATCTAGTAGATGCTTTACCATTCACTATCTACTGCTGGGATAAAATATATTTGGAAAAAAATTTCTGGAGAATTGAAAAAGTTTCCAAAAGTGGAAAGTTTAATGTGTGCCCTTAACTGGAACCAATATATATAGTAGCAAATTTACTCAATAAAGAGTTATTGTCCATAATATATATATGTTTGGAATATGTTTTTCATTCTTTTGGTTAAGTGATAAACTATAATTTATTCAAAAAGTTTAACCTGCCATATTCAACCCTTTTTTTTTTTTTTTTTTTGAGAATCATCTAATGTCATTTTAACATTGTTTCTTAGCCTATGACTAGGAGTCCAAAGTCCTCAATAAATGAATTCTAACATCTGTTAAAAATCGTTGCAAATAGCCCAAAACATGGTCCAATGGGTAGTCTAGAGTTCCGTACAGAAAAGGCGAAAAAAATAAATCAAGCTGAGAGAAGCCATTGCAAAGGCCCAACAAAAGGCCCGCTGGACATCTTCCCAAAAAAAGCAACCAGAAAAGAAAAAAATGA
This sequence comes from Quercus ilex subsp. ballota, assembly GCA_032727855.1. Classification (NCBI taxonomy): domain Eukaryota; kingdom Viridiplantae; phylum Streptophyta; class Magnoliopsida; order Fagales; family Fagaceae; genus Quercus; species Quercus ilex. The sequence goes on from CM064909.1 coordinate 4,135,851, forward strand.
AGCTGAGAGAAGCCATTGCAAAGGCCCCAAAAAATGGCCCACGAGACATCTACCCCCAAAAAAAGAACAAAATATCAATATATGGCCCATGCAGGTTTCGAACCTGCGACCTTCGCGTTATTAGCACGACGCTCTAACCAGCTGAGCTAATAGGCCAGATGACATTTAAATTATTTTCTTTTTATTCTATTTTAATATTTTTCTCGGTAACTGTTTATTTACTCTATCCACAATAACCTTTTACGCCCTCCAAATCCAAACCTATTTTTTCAAATTCCGAACAAAAAAAATGTCATGGAAGAGGAAGAGGTTAGAGAGTGATTTTTTTTATTATTATTAATAATTTTTTGTGCTCCATAAATAAAGTTTGTTAATTTGTCCAATAGACGGGACTCTTGAAGAAACCAACCATATGTAACATTTTTTAAGTTTCATGCCTAGTTTGCGATATTGTTAGGAATGAAGGTTTTTTGCAAACGCAATCCACTGTAGTTTTGTAAAAAGAACAGCAAAGAGGAGGGGGATGCCATGGAAATCTTTTCCTATTAGTTTGACTACTAAATGCTAAGTGCAATCACATCGTGCCATTTTTCTTGGTGAGCTTGGTGCTGTTTCTGGGCTTCAATGTAAGATTTGAAGTTTGTACCAAAAAACTTACCAAGTAGGCAAAGCGTAAGATTAGAGGTTTATAAGAGGTTATTTTCAAGGATGTGTTTATTGGGTATAATTAGAATGGCTAGTGAAACTTCATTCTCAAAAAAAAAAAGAAAAAAGAATGGCTAGTGAAACTGCTATTATATGTTATATGGAATTGTAGCTTGTAAAATTGAGCAAGAATCGGTGAATCACCCACTTTGCTGTCAGTTTCAACTTTCAACACAAGTTTTTCATAATCATTTGCGTTGATTATTGGAGAGAAGAGGTTGAGAAAGTCACAAGGTTATATTAAAAGCAACTGCCATAGGAGGATTTTTTTTTGTCAATTTGTTTACCAAGTATGCGAAATCAACAGCATGATTGATGTAGACAAGATGTTCAAGGGAATGGGAGGAATTCACACTCCTGAACTGAAATGCAATGATTGATGGTCATTCCAGTAATGTCGGAATTGATGATGCTTTCATGATCTTTATAGATAGCTTGAGCAAATCTAAAGCTCAAGTTGGGCCTAGCAAGCCCGTTGAGCCCTAAAGTCTTCTATGCTCGATTTCAGTGCCAACCACGAGCCCTCAAGGTTGGATCTAGTAGGTTGCGTCACTTGAGGGCAAGCCTGCCCAGGCATCAATCTGATTTCCCAAGTTACTTTTACAATAGGGTTTTGCTAACGTATGTCTAACTTGTAGGAGTATTGGGCCTAGGGGTCCAATACCTGTTTATATTTTGGATCCTGTGGTCCAAGCCGAGGACGAAGGGTTGACCAAAAAGGGGAAATCTTGGTCAGAAGAGAGTATGGTAGTAAATAAAAATGTTAGTTTTGGTCATAATGGCTCAAAAGGGTAGGCCGAGGAAAAATGCATCATCGGCTAGCCAAAATCGAGGTCTGAAGAGGTAATCTGTCATCCAGGATAACGTTCCAAGAAGTTCTGTCGGTGCAGATAAGCATTGTAGAGATATCAGATGAAGGGAAGTTCTAAAATATCTTTGAGGAAAAGTGCTACCACCGCATTAAATGCTTTGTAACTAATTTTCTGGCTGCATTAATGAGGAGAAGACCCCTGAGCAGTGCAGCGTTGGCTACCCCAACGCGCAGAGAGCCTAAAAGTGTGTCCAATGAGATAAGCACTCAAGTGGTAGTCTAGATGACCAACAAGTGGAGGGCCAAAATTGTCCAAAGAGAACCATATAATGGAAGAAACATTCCACAGTGAAAGAGATCGAGAAACTAAGAGAAAAACACTATAACATCAAGAACTGACTTTGTAATCAAATCCGAAAGTAATGTATAAGAACAGATCTCCTCGGACTTTGCTGAGAACGATTTTCTTCAGCATAACCCCGGCTATTTACGTTCTCTTGTCATCTAAATCTACCTGAGTGTTTGTCTGATTCATTAAAGTCTAGTTTTCCAATCCATTCTCTACAAATTCATTGTTTTGGGCTTTTTGGACCTAGGTCCATACACCGTTTGGGCTAGGAAACCAAATTTGGTCATTACATAACTGATTTGACAGCTTTTTCAATTTTCTATAAAAAAATTTCTTAAAATAGATGGGACATACATTAACCAGACCTTTTACAATATATGGCCTCCAACACTTTTCTTGACCAATTGGCTGCACCATCATCTCTTAATGAATCACATGACCCAAAGTGATCAAATACGACCAGTTATGCTCTATGGTATAGAATATTCGACGATTAATAGGTAACTGTAGGGACTGGGTTTGAGCACTTCTACTGTTGAGTGAGTGGACTCAAGTCCAGCTAGCCCAACATAATGAATTTGTAGAGAGCAGGTTCAAGAACTAGACTCTAGCAAGCGGGTGACGTCCAACACAATGTTCGCCACCATTCAACATAGACGAACCGAAGTTATCCTCAAAAGTTTGTCATCGGCCCAGTCCAAGGAGCTTGGTGATAATCCTCATTTTTCTTCAGCATCCCCCCCCCCCTTTCTTTGATCTGCTTCTTCCCCTTATATAGTCCTCCTCCTACGATCCCTTTCCTCCACTTGTTGATCATCTATGCTTCCTTCTGATAACTCGTCCCATCAGCCACCTTACCAGAACTCCTAGTGAGTTGCAGCAACCGAGGTAACGCTGCTCAGGGGTCACTTCCCTATTAATGCTGCCTAAACATCAGTCGTGCGCATTTAATGTGGAAGTGACGATTCAATCCTGGCTTTGCCCCTCGGCCACCCTTCCATGACCGATGCGTTGTACTTGGTCTTTCTCCTTAGATGCCCTGGAGAGCCGCCTATGGTAGCCGTTACTTCCCCCTCCTATGGTCCTGCTTTGCTGAGGATATGGCTGTCCTCGGCGAGGGCGCTAGGCTTCCTCCTCCTCAGCATAGGGCTTGGGCTTGGTGTAAAGTAGGCCATTGGGTTGTCAAATTCTCCGGCCCCACAATAGCCCCTCAAAATCCTGCTGTCCAGCTCCTCGGATGGGGAGGAGGATTTTGGTGTCCTCGGGCCTATACCGTGGCTTGTCTAGTTTGGCCACAAGTCAACGCTTGAAGTCTTTTCACCTGTCTAACGCACGTTTCTGGCGCTTCGATATGCGGTGCGCACCCGTATTAAATTTTGGCGGCTCCATACTCCCCACGTTCAACGGTGTGATGGTAATCCAATGGTGTGGATCTTTCGCCATTATGGGTGGGAAGCCTTGCATAGTTATCTTTAATTGGGGGTATAAATACCCATTTGAACCGGTTTGCCTCTTCACTTCTGTATTCAAAGGTTCTTATGTGCACACCCCGAATCTGGTCAAGTCTTCAACCCAATTCGCGTCTCTTTGCAGCCTAAAAAGCCTGGATTGGAACGCATTCCCTTATTTCCGTAAGTTTTGTCCTTACTCCATCTTATACTTTTCCCTTTCTGATCTTCCTCTTTCTATACTTCTCTCTTCTTTTCACTCTTCTCGGAGTCTTTTAGTTGTTTTTCAGGATGGATAGGTTTAAGAAATTGATTGAGTCTGAGGAGGTGATGGAGGAATTCGTCGCCACTCATAGGATACCCGATAACGTGGGTCTGAGGTACTGCAAGGAGGGGGATTAGTATATTAAGAGGGAGGTTGGTGAGGTAGTGATTCCCATAATCGCCTTACTTAAAGGTGGTATAAGGATCCCTATGGGGGTCAGTGATGAAGGGCTATCTTAGGCATTTCCGATTAGCCCCTACCCAGTGTGCCATTAACGTGTTTAGGATCCTGGGTTGCATGGATGCCTTGAACGAGAAGATGGGGTTGAGGTTAACCCATCATGACGTGAATTGGTGCTACAATCTCCATCACTTAACAGGTAAGTCCTACTACATGAAGACGAGGGATGATAGGGTTAGGCTCATCTAGTGTCTCCCCAAGTCTAGCAAGGGGTTGAATAAGGATTTCCTCATTGTGTCGGGGGAGTGGCACGACGGCCTTCACTGCCCGACAGTAGAGGGAGAGCCAGGTAGGGTACTCGAAATACGGGGAGGTTGATCTGCTTTGTTTTCACCGTTTGCGTTGCTTGGTTGTTAACAAGGACTAGCTTTTCTTTTGTAGATCCACCCACCTTCGAGCGGCACTTCCATTTAGTCAACAAGGAAGACTTGGAAAAAGTTCTCAGAGCGGAGATCTTTGTGAATGAGACTGACAACCAAGTTAGAGCCGCCAACAAGATCCTCGGGTATAAGCCGCTCCAGAAGTCGTTCTCGGCTCCCAGACACGTGATCAGAGCCAAGGACCTCAGACTCCGCCAAATCACTGTGGTGGAGCACGGGTTCTCATTTTCTGAAGGATCTTCCGTCCCCGAGGGCGTCCCGTTGGCAGGCCTTTCCTCGTCCCATCAAGCTGCGGAGGCCGAGGGAGGAAGTTTGGAAAAAGAGGGAGAAGTAGTCAATCTGGGTTCGTCCGAGGACGAATTTGGTGCATTCGACCAAGTACATCTATCTGAGGATCCCTCTAGTGACTTGGGTGATCCTCATTTATCCGAAGCAGACCTTCTGCCACCAAGGACTGGTATTCAGGCCGAGATGAGTTTCAAGAGACAACCCCAAACCAGCCTGTTCGACCTACTTGAGGGCTAACCGGGGAAGGACGCGCCGGGGGAGTCACAATCCAAGCCTCCTTCTCCCCCACCCAAGCTTCCTCCTCCCCACCTAACTCTTTGCCCGTGCAGACTAAGCCATCTTCCACTCTGCCGACCTCAGACCCTCGGCCCGAGTCCACCGATCCCAAGAGGAAAAGGCCTTCTAAGGAAAAAGACCCAGTGGATGGGGAGAGATCCTGTTCCTCCCAAGAGGAAGATGAAGCCCGACGACCTTCCAAGCAGTTAAGGATTGGTGGTCAGGACAAGGGAAAAGAGGTCATCTAGCAGTCTGAACCCCAGGCATGGCTGCCTGCTGCCTGCTGCCATGCTTCATGGGAAGCCTTTGATGGATGATGCCACCCTCAGGGACTTTCGAGGGGGAGACGGCGCTCGCGTGGCCAACGCCTTGGAGAGGTCCCTACTTCTCCCCGCCGATATGGCCGAGCTGAGGGGCATGAGGAGGCAAGAAGTCGCCCGCAACCTCAAGAGGTACCTGGGCATGGTAAGATTTCCGACACTTGTGCCTTAGTTTGTATTTTATTCCCCCGTACTCGGCTTACGGTGTACCTGTTTTGATTGACAGGCTATCTAGGCTACTTTTAGGCTGGAAGAGGAGGCCGACGGCCAGGGTAGAGCCCTGGATCAGGAGCGCAAGAAGTACCTGGATGCCGCGAGCACCCTTAAGAAATCTGAGGCTGATCTCAAGAAGGCACAGGAGAACCTGGAGGAGATGATGAAGGCCCGAGACAGCGCGGCATCCAACCTAGCCGGCGTTAAGAAACAAGCCGAAAACCAGACAGGGCGCCTGTAGGAGGTTGAGGGTCAGCTGCAAGTCGCTAAGGAGCACATCGCCGACTTGAAGAAAAAACAGGTTGAGGCAGAGTGGGCCAAGGGTGTTGCTGATTACGCTAAGGACGAGGCCTCGAGGGCTAAAGAATTGGCCGAGTTTGAGAGGACAGATGCTGAGAGCTCCAAAGAGTAAGAGGAGGAGGAGGCCTTTGCTGAGGGAGTGGCTACGACCGAGGCTAGTATTAAGACTCAAGTGCCCGAGGTGTGCAGGCGCTACTGCTCCTAGACTTGGAATGAGGCCCTCAACCAAGCTGGGGTTGAGGCCTCGTCTGAGTTTAGGAGGGCCAAGAGGGTGTATTACCCCCCCGCCATTCTCGAGGCTGCCTCCGCTGACCTTGAAGTTGGCACCACCTCTAGAGCGGCGGACAAAAGCCAGGCTAGCATTGCCAAGGATCTAGGGTCAACTGATAAGCCAACTGAGGAGACTGGGTATCAAAGGGCTTTGGGGAAAGAGGAATTCAATAACCCAGCAGCGCCCTAGGACGTAGTGAAGCCCCCTGCCGACTCCCAGGCTCCTTCCGCCAAGAAGGGGTCCTCCGAAGTTACACCTCCGAGCCAGGATCCCGAGGCGTCAGACGAAACTTCTCGACAGACCCTCAAGGACAAGTTGTCTATCAAGTTGAAGAAGTAGGCAATCTCGTTGGGCCACCCTGCTTTGTTAACTTGTGCCATTCTAGTCTTCCCTCCTCTTTACCTTAATTTACTACTTGTACATTTTGTTTTGGTTTAAAACACTGTAACGTTATTTTCAAGTTGAATGCATGAATCTCTTTTTTTTTTTTTTCTTACTTTGTGTTTACTGCCATTGTGATGAGTTTGGCTACTTATATAACCTGTGCTTCAATTATAGGCTTCACAATCTCAAAAACTCAGCATATTTTTTATTCTGAATTGGCAACCAAAAAATGTAAAGGCCATAGTGATAGTTTCCACTTAGACCTTGGTCGATAATTGAACCACCTTGACACCACAACCTATTCTTACTGATTTGAATGCTGAGGGAACAACTTTACAACATTGGTTCGTGCTAAGGGGTTAGATTCAATGTGCCACTGAATGCCTTAAGTAATGCTCATGGGCTTGTGTTTATTTATGCCTCTACCGAGGGTAGCCAGTTTCGCCGGAGGTCTGAGTCTGAGGACCATGCAAGACCTTGATTCCGTCTAGCCCTTAGGTTCTTCTGTAAGTGACTAGTTTCCTCATAGGTTTGAGTTCGAGGATCATATAAGACCCTGGTTTATTTAGTACTCAGGTTTATCTTGAAGTGGTTAGTTTTCTCATAGGTTTGAGTCAGAGGACCATGCAAGAACTTGGTTCAGTCTAACGCTTATATTCTTCTGTAAGTAACTAGTTTCACCATAGGTTTGAGTCCGCGGATCATGCAAGACCTAGGTTCAGTCTAGTACCCAGGTTCTTCTTGAAGTGGTTAGTTTCCCCATAGGCTTGAGTCCGAGGACCATACAAGACCTTGGTTTAGTCTAACACTTATGTTTTTCTGTAAGTAACTACTTTCCCCATAGGTTTGAGTCTGTAGACCACGCAAGACCTTAGTTCAGTCTAGTACCTAGGTTCTCCTTAAAGTGGTTAGTTTCCCCATAGACTTGAGTCCGAGAACCATGCAAAACCTAGGTTCAGTCTAACGCTTATGTTCTTCTGTAAATAACTAGTTTCCCCATAGGTTTGAGTCCGTGTACCATGCAAGACCTTGGTTAAGACTAGTACCCAGGTTCTCCTTGAAGTGGTTAGTTTCCCCATAAGCTTGAGTCCGAGGACCATGCAAGACCTAGGTTCAGTCTAACGCTTATGTTCTTCTGTAAGTAACTAGTTTCCCCACAGGTTTGAGTCCGTAGACCATGCAAGACCTTGGTTCAGTCTAGTACCCAAGTTCTCCTTGAAGTGGTTAGTTTCCCCATAGGCTTGAGTCCGGGGACCGTGCAAGACCTAGGTTCAGTCTAACGCTTATGTTCTTCTGTAAGTAACTAGTTTCCCCATAGGTTTGAGTCCGTGTACCATGCAAGACCTTGGTTAAGACTAGTACCCAGGTTCTCCTTGAAGTGGTTAGTTTCCCCATAAGCTTGAGTCCGAGGACCATGCAAGACCTAGGTTCAGTCTAACGCTTATGTTCTTCTGTAAGTAACTAGTTTCCCCACAGGTTTGAGTCCGTAGAACATGCAAGACCTTGGTTCAGTCTAGTACCCAGGTTCTCATTGAAGTGGTTAGTTTCCCCATAGGCTTGAGTCCGGGGACCATGCAAGACCTAGGTTCAGTTTAACACTTATGTTCTTCTGTAAGTAACTAGTTTCCCTATAGGTTTGAGTCCGTGGACCACGCAAGACCTTGGTTCAGTCTAGTACCCAGGTTCTCCTTGAAGTGGTTAGTTTCCCCATAGGCTTGAGTCTGAGGACCATGCAAGACCTAGGTTCAGTCTAACTCTTATGTTCTTCTGTAAGTAACTAGTTTCCCCATAGGTTTGAGTCCGTGGACCACGCAAGACCTTGATTTAGTCTAGTACCCAGGTTCTTCTTAAAGTGGTTAGTTTCCCCATAGGCTTGAGTCCGAGGACCATGCAAGACCTAGGTTCAGTCTAACGCTTATGTTCTTCTGTAAGCAACTAGTTTCCCCATAGGTTTGAGTCCGTGGATCATGCAAGACCTTGGTTCAGTCTAATACCCATGTTCTCCTTGAAGTGGTTAGTTTCCCCATAGGCTTGAGTCCGAGGACCATGCAAGACCTAGGTTCAGTCTAAAGTTTATGGTCTTCTGTAAGTAACTAGTTTCCTCATAGGTTTGAGTCTGTGGACCATGTAAGACCTTGGTTCAGTTTAGTACCCAGGTTCTCCTTGAAGTGGTTAGTTTCCCTATAGGCTTGAGTCCGAGGATTCAATCTAACGCTTATGTTCTTCTGTAAGTAACTAGTTTCATCATAGGTTTGAGTTCGTAGACCATGCAAGACCTTGGTTCAGGCTAGTACCCAGGTTCTCCTTGAAGTGGTTAGTTTCCCCATAGGCTTGAGTCCGAGGACCATTCAAGACCTAGGTTCAGTCTAACACTTATGTTCTTTTGTAAGTAACTAGTTTCCCCATAGGTTTGAGTCCGTGGACCATGCAAGACCTTGGTTCAGTCTAGTACCCAGGTTCTCCTTGAAGTGGTTAGTTTCTCCATAAGCTTGAGTCTAGGGACCATGCAAGACCTAGGTTCAGTTTAACGCTTATGTTCTTCTGTAAGTAACTAGTTTTCTTATAGGTTTGAGTCCATGGACCATGCAAGACCTTGGTTCAGTCTAGTACCCAGGTTCTCCTTGAAGTAGTTAGTTTCTCCATAGGCTTGAGTTCAAGAACCATGCAAGACCTAAGTTCAGTCTAACGCTTATATTCTTCTGTAAGTAACTAGTTTCCCCATAGGTTTGTGTCCATGAACCATGCAAGACCTTGGTTCAGTCTAGTACCCAGGTTCTCCTTGAAGTGGTTTGTTTTCCCATAGGTTTGTGTCCGAGGACCATGCAAGACCTAGGTTCAGTCTAACGCTTATGTTCTTCTGTAAGTAACTAATTTCCCTATAGGTTTGAGTTCGTGGACTATGCAAAACCTAGGTTCAGTCTAACGCTTACGTTATTCTGTAAGTAACTAGTTTCCCCATAGGTTTGAGTCCGTGAACCATGCAAGATCTTGGTTCAGTCTAGTACCCAGGTTCTCCTTGAAGTGGTTTGTTTCCCCATAGGTTTGTGTCCGAAGACCATGCAAGACCTAGGTTCAGTCTAACCCTTATGTTCTTCTCTAAGTAACTAGTTTCCCTATAGGTTTGAGTCCGTGGACCATGCAAGATCTTGGTTCAGTCTAGTACCCAGGTTCTCCTTGAAGTGGTTAGTTTCCCCATAGGCTTGAGTCTGAGGACCGTGCAAGGCCTAGGTTCAGTCTAACACTTATGTTCTTCTATAAGTAACTAGTTTCCCCATAGATTTGAGTCTGTGGACCATGCAAGACATTGGTTCAGTCTAGTACCAAGGTTCTCCTTGAAGTGGTTAGTTTCCCATAGGCTTAAGTCCGAGGACCATATAAGACTTAGGTTCAGTCTAATGCTTCGTCGTGTCTGCTCGGGGTGAAGGAACTTGTCCTCAACGCTGGAATGTTCGCTTCTAGAGTGACAGCGGTCTCGGCCTTGCCTCGCCGAAAATGGGTTATTCCTCAGACCTTGCCTCGCCGAAATGATTATTTCTTGTGCAAATGCGTCGTTGTTTGTTGTTTATCTTCTTTTTTTTTTTTATGGGATTCGGGATCGGTGTCGTTGGCGGTGACGAAAAACTGCCTAACCCTCTGTAAACTAGCCACCTAGGAACGACTGTCCATTGCGCTTGCTAGTGCATAAGTTCTCCCAACAGACGGCGCCACTTGTAGGGACTGAGTTTGAACACTTCTACTGTTGAGTGAGTGGACTCAAGCTCAGCTAGCCCAATACAATGAATTTGTAGAGAGTGGGTTCAAGAACTATGCTCTAGCAAGCAGGTGACGTCCAACGCGGTGTTCGCCACCATTCAACATAGACGAACCGAAATTATCCTCAAAAGTTTGTCCTCGGCCCAGTCCGAGTAGGTTGGTGATAATCCTCCTTTTTCTTCAGCATCCCCCCCCTTTCTTTGATCTGCTTCTTCCCCTTATATAGTCCTCCTCCTCCTACGATCCCTTTCCTCCACTTGTTGATCATCTATGCTTCCTTCTGACAACCCGTCCCATCAGCCACCTTAACAGAACTCCCAGTAAGTTGCAGCAACCGAGGTAACACTGCTCAGGGGTCACTTACCCATTAATGCTGCCTAAACATCAGTCATGTGCATTTAATATGGAAGTGACGATTCAATCCTGGCTTTGCTCCTCGGCCACCCTTCCATGGCCGATGCGTTGTACTTGGTCTTTCTTCTTAGATGCCCTGGAGAGCCGCCTATGGTAGCCGTTACTTCCCCCTCCCATGGTCCTGTTTTGCCGAGGACATGGCTATCCTCAGCGAGGGCGCTGGGCTTCCTCCTCCTCGGCATGGGTCTTGGGTTTGGTGTAAAGTGGGCCACTGGGTTGCCAAATTCTCCGGCCCCACAGTAACATATCCATAAAATGAGTGTAACAAAAATTTGAATGATAAGATGAATTAGTGGGAATACCTAAAAAAAGATGAGTTTTGAAATGAGAAAACCAGTTTAAAGATAAGGGTAATCCCTCTGCTGAAAAAAACGATGGAAAGTTGCCAAAGATGGTTTAGTCATATTTAGAAGAGAATAAATAATGAACTGATAAGAAATAATGAATTGGTTAACATTAATGGTACAAAAAAAAGTAAAGAACGACAAAAAATAACGTTAGTATAAGTAATAAAAAATGACATGACAATTCCTAACGAAAGACATGAATTTAGATAAAATAGAATAGAGGAAAATAATTCATATGTCCAACTTAATTTAATATGTCAAGGATTCATAGTTAACTCCAAATTTTAGTACTAAAACTTTGTTGTTATTTTATTAGCGCCAACTGACAAATGATTTCACATGAACTCACCTTTATTTTAACTTTTATTTCTACAACTATTGAGAATAGAAGCATAATGGAATTTTGTAAAGCGCTTACCCCCCACCCCCACCCCCACCCCCACCTATCCTCAGTTATGTTGTCTTTAACTTGGCACCAAGTGTTTATTTCTTCTTTTTTTCCAGCTCCAGTCCCTCAAGAATTTTCAAATTCCCAAACCCACTCTGCTTGCCCAAATCATTCTCGGGTCACCTTGAGGTAACCCAATTCTTTTACTTCTCGTTATAATTATAGTTTAATAAATAAATTAAAAATAAATCTCAATCATTAGTACAAACCACTGAACATAAAACACTATAAAATAAGTTTTAACACTATAAAATAAGTTTTTTAACACTAGAAACCACCGCTAAGCATAAATACAACAATCCAAAATTTTTCAAAGTGTATAATATAAGTTTCTAACCTTTCCATAAAAAACAAAAACAAAAAAAGAAGTCGTAAAACATAAGAATATGACACCATAAACCAAGTTTTAAGACCACATACATAATAAAATAAACAAGAACTGTTAAAAATTTCAATAATACCTTTCTCAATTTTTTTTTTTTCAATAATACAAACCACCAAACATCGAACGCTACAAACGTATTTGTCGGTTTCAGATACTACAAATTCAATAATGCAAACAATCAAACATAATATAATTAAATAATATTTTTATTAAACCCGATTCTAGGGCTAAAACACCCATCCCTATCCTGAATCCGCTAAATTGTTATGCCAAAACTCAAAAGGCTCTAATTTTTGGCTTTCGTTTTTCCTTTTTGGAAAGGAATGGGCAGGCATTTTTTTTTTTTTCCTGATATGTGATACATAATAAATAATGAACTTTCTTCTATATAGAAAATACTTTCATCTATAGATATATATATATAGATGAGTTCAGTTATAACTTTAAAGAATGTTAATTAAACCGTTTGATTACATGTTTTTATATTTTTAACAAGCATGTCAAAAATCACTTTAATCATACACTATTTATTATTTGATCAATAAATCCATCCATCTATAATTTTAAATTACAAAAACTTACACTTTAAATATTTGATCGATATCTTAGTTATTGATTTTTGTTGACTTGAAATTTTGCAAGTAAGGAGAATATGTGAAAATAATGTAATCCAACAGTATATCAAAATTCGCATCCAATAAAGACATATTGAGTGGTGTAACATTATTTAAAGTTTTAAGTAATATTCACTACCCAGTAACCTATATTGAATTTATATTTCGAAAATCACACCATTGAATTGTATGCTTTATATATTATTAACATGCAAGCCAATTTTTATGTCAATCAGATGTTATTTACTATTCAATCCATAAACTTATATTTTATGCATTATTTTAAACTAAAAAAATCTTAAATTTAAACAATTGATTGATAACATGACTATTAATCTTTGATTATCTTGAAATTTTGTAAGCACGAAGAATATACAAAAATAATGTAATCTAACAGTGAATTTGTCAAATTTATATTCAATTAAAAAATATTAAATAATGTAATATTGTTTAAAGAGTTTAACTCAACTCATAAAAAAAAATATACCTCCAGTTTTATTGAAACAAAATGGCATTGGCATGGCAATAATCGACTGAAAAAAACGCACTACATAAATTGTAAGGTAATATTCTGAAAATTCAATCATGTGGCACAGTAGACAGTGGGGTGGATTGGTCACTTGGTCTCTCTTTATTTGTGTAAAGTAATTGTTGTCACTATAGAGGGGCATAAAAATTTGGGGAAAAGTTAGGTACTCAATAATATTACAAAGGAATTAAAAGAGTCAGCTGAGCAACCGAATAAAGATCCGGTTGCAGACACAGTAGTAAGTCAGGTACTTGCCAAAAGTGTCATTTTCATAAGCGATTCTCAAAATATATTGCTTGGAATCTTTGTAGCAAAACAACATTTTTAGATAGCTGTAAGTGGATGAATAAACGTGGACTAATTCCAACCAATCCACTTTTCCTTCTCTACTTTTTCACCTTGAATTTTTTCTCTTGAAAGAATGAAATGAATTATTTCTTTCTGGCCTTATGAGAAGACTTTTGTTATATTGGTCTCTCCTCCAACCAATGGAGCAAACTTGTAACCACTTCCTTGGTTATAACCTCCCTTTGATTAATGATATATTATTGAGTCCTTCCACAAGTTAAGCTTAGCCAATATATATATATATTTTTTAAAAAGAACTATTTAAAAAACAATCATTGTGTCTCTGATCATCAAAACTTGCTGGTAATTTTGATCACAACAACATTCCAATGAAATTGGATATGTAACTCGTTTAAGTGCCTTCTGAGTTGACTAATAGGGTACTTTGTGAAGCATTTAAGTGCCAACTTAATAATTATTATTAATTTCATCAAAAAGTTTAATATGCCAATATTAACATCTCGGCGTAATTGACTTATGATATTTATTTCATAACATTTTTTTTTATACCATGAGGCTAAAATTCCTAATTAATTTATTTTGATGTGGGTTAATGATATGGGTCAAATGACATGTCTTTTTTTTTTTTTTGTTTAAGTAAGAGAATAAGATTTGAGTATTGTAAAACAAAAACAAAACAAGAATGAAATCTAAATTATATTTAAAAAATGCAAATTCTTAGTTTTATATATAACATTCCTGAACAATTTTTTAAGAAAGTATTTTTTTTTTATATATAAAAAGCTAGACAAGTAAACATGTTTTATATATATATATATATATATACATATATATTTATATATATTATTGTAATATATGAGGAGATCCTACTTAAAAACTAGAAGAATGAAGAATGATTAAAAGAAAATAAATTTGAGTTTACAAGTCTCTCGAGCAAGTTTGAAGTTTGCTTGATCGAGGGACAAGCAAGAGACACTGAGATATGCAAACTTTTCTGTCTATGACTTGATCGAGCAAAGGAAGAGCAAAATATAAATGAACTCCCTTTTATTTCAATTTTTGAAGAGTTTGCACAAGCTATACACTTTGGCTTGAGCAAGAATGGCAGTTCACATAAGTGAGGTGCATCTCGCTTCAATGAGCATTGTAATAAGTGAGTGTTGGTGCAAATACAATGATAATAGAAATAATACAAAGAAAAACTGAATAATGCTTCTGAATTTTATTAATTTAAAGAGAGAAATTACACAACACTATTTGGACTGAGGCGCGACACTCGCTCTCTTTAAGGAGATTTAAGCCCTTGGTTGGCTAAACTTTATAACTGGTGCAGACCTTCTCTGACTTGTTTCCCCCAGGATACAACAGCCCAACAAGTGTCATATGGCTAGAACAACTTCTGCACAAAGTGTTCAAGCCCAAAGCTCTACCAGAAGGAACACCATTCTTTGACAAGAATCTCTCTATTTTTTGTATGTATATTGTATTTGCAGTAACTTGAATTGAGTCTGAATGAGTCTATTTATAGGCTCGTAGTGGGTGTTACAAGATTTAATTATTGGATATTAATCTGATGGGCTGGATGGGCTGTCAAGTAGGAGGATCCAAGAGGCTGATTCATTTCCAATTTTGATACAAATTGGATACCTCCACTCTTCACCTCCCCCTTACGCACGTATCTAGCCCAATATATGAGTCAATATATTCTAGCACATTAATCACCACAATTAAAAAGAATAAAATAGCCTCTCTCATTTTCAATGTGGGATTAAACATTTTCACTAACTTCTCATCTTCCATATTCACTCCCACATCTTTACATTTATGTTATTACATTTATTCATTTTATTTATTTAATATTAAAATGCTCCAACAGTGAGTTTTTCTTTTTGGGTAGAAATTTAAAGAAAAATGAGAGCAACAAAATTTTTTGAGCCCCTAACAGCTTGTAACAACGTAGCAACATTCGGAGTGTTTGTCTCAACTTAAGTGACCTTTTAAGAGTGCATTTTGTCCCAAATTTGTTCATGATTATAGGGTTGTTGCTTTTAGAATCTAGGTTTAGTTGTTTTGTGGAGAATATTTGACTACGTTCATTTAAGAAAGGGTAAATATTGTTTAAAAACAAACAATTTATTAATGTAAATCACTTTATTCTCATGTTCTTTCATTGGTTTTCTCATATTTCCCCAGTAGCGTGCAAAGATAGCTATCAATTACTTACTTTCAAAATACCAAGCAAAGATAAAGAAATTATAAGAATTTTAGTAGATAATATATATTTTTAGTTAGAATTAAACTTAAAACTTTTAAGAAACTATTGAAGATACTTTTATAAAGGTAGTTTACTAAAATAGAATTAGGTCCATTAATTTAGCTAAAATTTGGCTTATCCATAGGAAGTGCTCTTTGCACAAGATCAAAAAACAAGAACCGCTCAAGTCTCAAATCTAAGCGTGATAATGTCAAATCAAATTTCAAACATCAAGATTTGAGAGAACTTTGATTGATTGACTAATCCGCAGATGCCCAGTCTAACCCACGTTTATGTCTATCCATACACCAGCAGGAATGGGCTTCCACTCCATACTTCCATGGTCCTCCATACACACAACCGACCTTTCTACTTGCACGCGTACCCAAACAAACCCCTAGAATCCACGAAACAAGAGGTAAAAAACAAAGTAAACCGGCACGAAACACAAAAAGCCAGAGTAGTTGTTTGACCCAATGGTTAAAAACTTAAAATAAAACAAGACACTTTATAGAGAGAGAGAGAGAGAGAGAGAGAGAGAGTTTTTTATACTAAAAAGGAAAGAAATAAGAGTTAACTAATTATTATATTATATTTTTAATGCTTAAACTTTAGAATTTATAGACTGATCAATCTAGTACTTCAATTATTAAATTAAGCCCTTAACAATTTATTTTTTCAATTTAGTCCGTAATTTTATTAACATAAGTTAATTTGGTCATTTGGTCCAAATTTCTCAATACATGAAGATGTTCAAACTTTTAATACATATAGAACAAAGTTTTTCTCCAAATAAATTTCTTAATACATGAAGATGTTCAAACTTTTAATATATATAAAACAAAGTTTCTCTCCAAACTAGTTTAGAGAGAAACTTTTCAAACTTATCATATATCTCTTTTTTTTGTGTGAATTTTAAAAATCTAACCATTGAATTTCATGTTCCTTATGTTCTTAACATGTCTATCAAATTTCATTCAAATTGGATATTATTTACTATTAAATCAATAAACTTATTTTTTATACACAATTTTAGAGCATAAAAATTTGAAATTTTAACATTTGTTTAATGAGATAGCAATTGATTTTTGATCTTCTTGAAATTTTACATGCATGAAGAATATAATAACAACATGCAATCTAACGGTCAGATTTTCAAAATTCATAATCAATATAGAGATATATGAGAAGTTTGTAGAATTTCTCTCCAAACTAGTTTGGAGAGAAACTTTGTTCATATATATATATATATATATATATATATATAGGTTGAGATCAAATTACACTTGGTGTAAATTTACATTACTCAATATTTTTTTAATTGGATACAAATTTTGACAAATCTACCGTTAAATTACATTATCTTTGTATTTTCTCAATGCTAGCAAATTTTCAAGGTGATCAAAGATTAATAGTCATATTATCAATCAATTTTTTAAATTCAAGTTTTTGTAGTTTAAAATAATGTATAAAAGATGAGTTTATGAATCAAATGTTTTCATTTCTAAACTTTTACTTTAAAAAAAATGTTTAAATGGTGTTGTTTTATAACAAATTCAAACTAAATGACTAAATTGACTAATTTTTACAAAGTGACCGAACAAATTGATAAAAATTAACCACTAAAGACTAATTTGGCAACAAAAATATAAGTCACAAGCCTAAATGGAATTCTACACTTACTTTTATTTTGCACTATTAAGTTTGAGAATCTATCAAATTTGATTTTCATTTCAATGATAAATATAAAAAATTAAGAGAAAAAGAACAAAAAAAATGATAATAATTAATATTATTTTGTTGGTACTTAAGAATTAGAATAGTCATGTGGATAGGTAAAAATATTATTTTGATGAGAGAATAAAATTAATAAGGATCTAATGTAAACCC
This sequence comes from Quercus ilex subsp. ballota, assembly GCA_032727855.1. Classification (NCBI taxonomy): domain Eukaryota; kingdom Viridiplantae; phylum Streptophyta; class Magnoliopsida; order Fagales; family Fagaceae; genus Quercus; species Quercus ilex. Next base: position 4,153,044 of record CM064909.1, read on the forward strand.
ACCTTTATTCACTCTTATATAACACCTAGCCACATCATCACTTCTCACAACTTAAAATGCTCTAACCCATATACTACCACCCCTCTTAAAATTTATATTTACTCTAGAAAAAAAAAACACAAGAAACAAAAAAGAAAAGAAATGTGATGTGAGAGAAAGAGAGAGAGCATACCTATGAGAGAGAATATCGAATGTTCAAAATTGGTAAGGAACATATTAGTGACGTTGGGGAACTCAGCTAAAATCAAAGTGAGGATTTGAGTAATGATCTACGTTGACAACCATTGGAGGGTGCGTATGAAGACCCATACGTCATATGTTGGTCTTCCTTAACCGTCCGTGTAACCACCACTCAAATATTCCCTTTAAATTTTGGTAAGGTCATTAACACCTCTCTCTCTCTCTCTCTCAACTTTTAAGGTAAAAATAAATTTTAAGAGGGTTGATTGAACATGGATGAGGGTAAGTTGATTTGTGAGTGATGATGTATCTAGGGTTTTCACAAAGTCTTTATTAACTTTAATTATTCTTAGACCATACCATTTATTACAACTTTTTTCTACAACTTACTAAAAGAAACTTTTCCTCCATTACTTACAATTAAAAGTGTGACAAAAAAGTTGGTCCCTACTTCTCTATCAAATTTGTTCTCTTTTGAAAAATGAGTCAAATATAGTATATCAAAATAAAAAAATCTGAAACTCAAGGGACTAAAAATAAAAACACCCAAAAATTCCTAGCGTAAAAACTAAAAAGTGTAATTCAGAATAAAATATTTTAACACCCGGACAAAATTGTCAATTCGAGAAAGAAGAAGAAGAGCATTCATTTCTCAATCTTGTCGTGTTCGTAAAACACCAAACACACAAACAGGTTTTCTCTGAGCCTAAAAAGCCAGTAACCCCAAGTCCTTCTCATAAACTCTTTCGCTATCTTCTCTTCTCATCAGATATCCCTTTGCCACCAAATTTCATCTATTACCCTTAGTTTTTTTTGTTACCTTTCTAAAATTTTCCCAACAAAGATGAAGAAACGTGGGCTAGCGGAGAATCATGATGACGAAGAGCAACAACAGGACAAGAAGATGAAGAGGATTAGAGTCGAAGAAGATGAAAATGAAGAGGAAAACGAAAGTGGGTTTGTGAATTTGGACGAGAATTTGCTGTACGAGGTGTTGAAACACGTGGATGCGAGGACTTTGGGATCAGCTGCGTGCGTGAGCAAGCTCTGGCACAGGACTGTTCAAGATGAGCGGCTATGGGAGCTGATCTGCACAAAGCACTGGGCTAACATCGGCTGCCCAAACCAGCAGCTCCGATCTGTGGTCTTAGCTCTCGGTGGCTTTCGTAGGCTTCACTCGCTTTACCTTTGGCCTCTTTTGAAGCCACAATCATCATCGTCTAGCTCAGCTGCTGCTTCTTCTGCTTCTTCTTCTTTATCTTCATCTTCTACGGCTTCTTCTTCTTCAGCTTGGTCTCCGTTTGCTCCGATGGTGAGCTCGAAGCCGCCGGCACGGTGGGGAAAAGACGAGATGCAGCTCTCACTGTCTCTTCTCTCTATTCGGTATTACGAGAAGATGAATTTCAATAGCCGTGGAAGATGATTTTTATTTTTTTTGTTTTTGTTTTTTCAATTATCATTATCCCATAAATGTTTCTAATTTCCCCTTCTTGCTTTTTCAGCACTTGAATTTTTTTTTTTTTTTTGGTTTGTGGGTTTTTTTTTTTCCTTTTTTTTTCAGATCTGTATCCTTAATTACTATGTTTACTTTTGTTTTTGTTTTTTTTTTTCGTTGTTGACTTCTGAGTTCTGAGCTTGTTGTGTATATATTTTGAAATGAAAAAAAAAATGATAAATCTATGCATTATATCGTTCATGAATGGTCTAAAATATCAAGAAGTGTCAATTGAGCTTGCGAAATAGATTTGTTACCTCGATTGCTTAACTGGGTTTCCGAGAAATCCGTGTTTGGATGCGTAGAAAACAAGGGAAAAACAGTGCTTTGAATAGAAGTTGTTAAAAGTGGATAGAAGTGGGTGAATGTGGATGAAAGGGGTTTGATTAGAAATGAAAGAAAGAAGGGTGTGGTTGGATATGCGTTTTTCGAATAAACACAAGGAGACAAGGCCAAATGGTCCAGTTGTATTTATTGTATTAAACGTCTGTAGCTGCCCACGCTTTCTGGCTTTAAGATCTGTAAAAAAATAAAGCAAAAGATACTTGGGAGGGCCAGACTTGTCTTATTGTTAGTCCCTACTCTTTGAGAGTTGGGATAGGTGTTGTTGGACTTTGCAGGCAATGGCTTTTCCTTTGTGGATCAAATAAGAAAAAATATATATAACCCCTTGCCTGGATCTCAGGAATTTTGTTCTTTCTTTGCCACTTGCCAGTCAGGGTTTTAGACTTATTATTATTATTACTATTTTTTAATTTCTTAATAATATTTTTTTTAATTTTTATATAGTGTTTCTGTTGGGTTGATCTTGATTCATGACTTCTGCTATATCACAGAATGTGGCAGAGATGATGAAATCCCTGTTTATGTGCTCAAAGTTGGGGTTGTAGCCCATCTGTTAGTTCAGCTGCAGAGTCTTTTTTTGGGGCCGTGAACATAAATTAAGAAAATATAACTTTGGTTACAGTTCCTCCAAGTGTTTTATGTTAGGATTTAAAATTAAATTTAACCACGTGTATTTTATTGAACAATGTAATTACATGATTGAGAGTTAATTGGAAAAATCTAAGGAACAATAACTAAAAGAATTCTACTCTTTTTCTCCTTTTAACCAATCTCAAAAATATTCCAATCAAAGTTACCAATAAGTCATAATATCAAATTAATGAGAAAATAAGTCAAGTACACACTACCTTAAGGTCTATCTGAAAAATCCCTTTTAACTTGAATGGATGGAAAATCCAAGGTATTAGTTCTAAACAAAATCTATTATAATAAAATTAGTCATATTATATCTTTTAAGTTTATATCTAAAACTTGAGTTCATAATAAATATAATAATATTAATTTTTTAGGAATTAATAGAAACTCACATGAAGACTTCGCTTTGTATGCTACCTTACACATGCTTGCAAAACCCTTTTTTTCTCACTTTACTACATTTATCCAATCCAATCTTCATAATTTTTCCTCGTTTGCATGTTTCACCCAAAAAAGAAAAAGGAAACGCCCAAGATATGTCTCTCTCCTTTTACAGTCTCCCAAGCAACATATCCTCTTTTTTTTTTTTTTTTTTTTTTTTTTTTTTTTTTTTTTTCCATTAATTATAAGCTCAATTATAAGATTCTTCTCCTCACTATATAGGAGGGGCAAACTTTATGTTAAGGTGATCAAATGATTCAAATCTTTTACAGCATTACTATTCCCTTTATTTAAGGCTCCAAATCCTATTTCTTAGTGAACAAAAATGATTAAAATTTCCTTCCACACTTAAAGGAAGCCTAAACGTAGCCAAGTTAATTTTCTTTCTTCATGAAAAAAAACCCCTAAAATAAATAACCGAGTCACAATAAAAAAGACAAATTTATCTATCAAAAAATTATTTTGAGGCAATTTCCCTACAAGTTAATCCTACATCAATCATTTCATTTTTGGGAGTTCGAGAATTTTAGTCAAGCTTGGAGTCAAGCGTATTAGTTCAAAGTTCTTCTACAAACACACACAACTTCATTATCTTTTTCACAACTTATTAAGATGTTTTGCCACTAACGCTATTTTTACATTATTCACCACAAACACTACTTTCATATTAAGTTATAATAGCAAAAGATTGTGAATATTAACGTGTCATGTTGTGAAAAATATTGTAAATTATATGGGTCTGTGAGCTTATTATTAGTTAATGGAACTTATCTAAAAAAACATTAATCTCTTGTTTTTACAAAGGCTGCCCACAAACCAGCTGCTAGATTCTTGAACTTCAGAAACAAGAAAAGTGCTATTAGGCAATGAAAGACCATCAGAAAATTCTTTTTTATTTTTCAAAATGATAATTTGAAATAATTACACACATTCATTTTCACTACTAAACCGGCAAAGTATATGATTCAAGATAATAATCTTGCCCTAGGTGTGTCTACTTTTGTCTATGACCACACACTCCCACAAGCATTAGTAGTCACAATAAGAAGCCCACAACATAGAAAATTAAGGGCCACCGATTGAGAATCAACTAGTTGACCAAATCAGGCTATTTCCATTCTATGCCGTCCCTGTTGGGCCTGAATTTCATCTACGCCTACGTAGCAAAAATTACGAAACAAAACAATGTGGATTCGTTTTTTATTTTGAGAAAGAAACAATGTGGATTCGTGAGTACAAAAAAACAAACAACAATGTGGTCATATATCTTATCCAGCAAAAGAAAAATGTGGTCATATGTCTTTTTCTCATGTTCCTTTTTCCACATTAAACTTTTTCCTTCCTTTTGGTCTTTTTTTTGGGGGGCTAATTTTCCCTCTTGGCCATTTCTTAGCAGGCCACTCTATAGGATTTCTAGTAAATACAAATTGGAATTACATGTAAGGCCAAAAGGTATAATGTGAATCCGGAAGATTTATCTTGTTTCATTCCATTCAAGCCTAAGACCGTTTACAAACTTGAAATCAAGGACTAGTTCATTCAATATACAACAGCTTTGAAAAGAGAAATCTGGAGATTTACGTAAGGGATGCTCATATTTGAAATTATTTCTCCCCATTAGAAAAATGGAGCTGAAAGTTTTATTTTATTTATTTTTTTGTAGAAAATTAGGATAACACTAGGTAATTAACAAAAATTAGAGCCGTATATATTTTTTGACTTTGACCAATATTTTAGCAGTAGTAACCATATATTTCGATATGCTTTCAAATATTTTGGTTGATGTTTTAAGACATTAATTGTTCTCAACATACATGTCTAATCAAAATCCAAAACTTATGAAATCTTAAACCACACCATGATCCACAGACCCTTGATTATCTTCTGAATTCCATATCTGCATCTCTTCAAATTAATTTCTAACTGAAATTAACTCCATGTTTAACATCATCCACTAAAATTATATTACAATTAATCCTTTCACATGTCTAGACTCTACAGACCATTCAAAAGCTAATTCTCACGAGGTGGACTCACTCCTTTGCCTCTTGGATGGTATACAAGTACTATACATAGTTTTTTTGACCCTAACCTGGTCACCGACCTGACTATAATATTCATTACATCCTGAAAAAATTATAGTAACTTGTTTTATGTCAAAATAAATATTATTACAGTAAGAATTGCAGATGTCAGTGCTGATTTAGTTCTTTCTCTTTCTTTTAAATTGAATCATTACCATGCCTTGGTCCTTACCTTCTCCATTCTTTAATTATAAGACCTATAATTTTAATCAAACGATCGATAACTGTAATCCTTGTGCTGAACCGTTCACCAACAATTACCTAAAGAAAAATTCCATATTGTTAAGTAGTACTTCAAATTTGAACCAAATTCCTATTTTCCTTTGCTTTCTACCCAAGAGTTGGACCCAAGAAATTGCGTCCTCATTTCCTGCAGAAGAAGAAGAGGTATAGCCTTACCTCACAAGTACTTCAACCTACCCACATGTGTTTGAATGGGGGCAGTGTTTGTGCATTTAGCTAGTCAAAGTGTCGAAGTGTCAAATGTGAGTCCTAAACTAAAACCCCACCTTTGAATATTGCATGCACTACTATAAATAGGCCTGCACTGGCTAGCTTATTGCACAGATCATATATATCCCATAATCTGTCTTCAGCACTTATAATTTTGTGCCTAATCCAAAGCATATACTATCAACCATTTTAAATGGCCAGAATCCTCATGTCTCTAAGCTGCTTCTTCCTTGTTCTTCTCATACTAAGTCCTGCACCTTTTCTGTCACAAGCTCGTCCTCTCAATGGTGACCAGCCTCGCATCTCTACGAGCAAAGGGGTTGAGATTTCCTTTGATGGTATGACTATAAAAGGTGTCAAAACTGAAGGTCCAAGCCCACGGGTAAAGGGTCATGGTTCCACCAATGGTCGACATCTAGGAGTGGTAAAGGACGCAGGACCTAGCCCTGGTGAGGGACACTAATTGGTTACTACCAGCACCACTGGTGATTCTTTCAAATCTTTCTAACAAGTTCGTTCATTTTCTCTAAAAAAGTGTGCTATAGAAGAATATATACCAAGATTTAATTAGCATTCGTATATTATACGGGTTACATGATGTACAACAACAATTATACTTTTGTTTGTAATTCTATAGTTTGTTTTGCTATCTAACTTTGTAATGAATAATCTTTGATTCCATTATTATTTTATGCTTCGGTGTATGATTTTGTTTATCCTTTAAAGAATCAGCCTTTGATTATTACCGAATGTGAATGCAAATTGAGCATGTACAGTTATGTCAGAATATCATTGTCATGGCAATATGATATCAAATTCAGCATAAGATTTTCAAAAGTTTAGAAAAGCTCTTAAAAGGTCTTATGATTTCTAATTTGAATGTGGATGCCAAGCCAAGAATTTGAGGACACCAATAATGCTGGATATCTCCCATTTTGCTTAAGAATTTGCCACTTGCATAATCACAATGGGCACGAAGGCTATTTCCTATGCAATATGCATTGCATTAGCCACATTTTTGGTCCAATGGGAAAAAAAAGTCCAAAGATAACAAAGAATGAGAGATTGCCAACAAAGTAAGGCGGTAGTAGGACTATAAATTTCAAAACGATGGGGACACGTATAAAACCCTGGCTGCTTTCTTCGTGTTTTTTTTTTTTCTTTTCCTTTCAATGCAGTCAAAGTGAAGACTAGAACAAACTATAAAGAAATGCTGCTGTGAGGTTGCGATTATAGTCAAGACAATCTAAATTGAATACGTAAAATAATATATAAGGTGAACACGGACATATACACAATGACCAAAAAGACAATCCCAGCAAAACGAGGAAAAACAAAATCTGATTTCACATTGCCCTTCACTGTTAACGCATACTTCTCTCATAACGTGACTTCCTCATTACATTTTCTAAGCACAATGCCGGTTTTAAATGACCTATTATTATTGTTTTGGTCCAAGGATGGAGCTTGAACTTTGAAGATTTGGATAGAGGTTCTCTGCTAGGATCTTAAAGATCTTAAAGAAATTAATATGGCTGCCTCATATCAACAGGAAGATATATATGGAAGGAGCCATGGCCCATGGGCACCCAAATTAGTAATTGGATCATCATCAGAACCATTAAACTAAAACAGTAAAGCATATAGAATAATACATTAAAAAAAATTTCATCCAAAAAAAAAAAAAAAAATATATTCTACCCCTAAAATCACATCTGTATTATGTGCCAATCAATTGATAATTTAGGAGTATTTTTATCATATGAACTATTTGATTATTAAATAAACTATATGATTAAAAGTACATATAGAAGAAAAAGTATACATAATGACTCTCATTAGAGGAATTTCCATCCCTTCGAACTAGCATTGGAGAATATTTGGTCATAAATTTAGTGAATCCAACAGTCACTAGTGACTTAGTGAGCATGCATAAAAAAAAAAAAAGATTAAATCTTATAAATTTAAAAGTGTACAAATTGTCATGTTATGTAAAATTTTAAATGACGTGGTAATATTTACATTATTAGATTTATAAAATAAACTCTTAATTGAATTTTTTTTTTTAATATTATATAATAGGAGTATAAAGTATATTATTTTTTTACTTATCCACAAAAAGAAGAAGAAAAAGTGTTGTTTGTGAACTTGAATAAACGACAAGTCGCTGGTTAAGACTTCGATAAACGGCCAGCGGCCGTGCTTAACATTGTCGTTTCAATTTAGGCGCTAGAATCAAGTTTTTTATTTATTTTTTTCTTACTCACAGAAATAACTGAAGTAGAGTGAGTACAGTACACTGAGCTTATTTAAAGAGCGAAACTGGTAAAAAAAAAAAAAAAAAAAAAAAAAAAAAAAGGCAAGAAACAAAGAACGCAACCCAAAGATTCTTGATTCTTTTAATCTCACACACAAAGCCCCCAAATTTTCATCACAGCGATCAAAATGGCGGGCACTGAAGCTTTTATCACTGACTCGTCGGCGACCGAGTCCGATATGGACGTTGACGACGATCCCGATTCCGCTCCTAGCATCGATTCCGCTCCTTTCTCCGAAGGAGAGAAAGTCCTCGCTTTTCATAGCTCTCTCATTTACGAAGCCAAGGTAAAGATACAATAAAAAGAATGATTTTTCTTTGTTTTCGGATTTTTTTGTTGACTTTGCGTTGTTAATGCTGTTTTTGATTTTGCAAGGTGAAAAAAATTGAGTACCGGAACAGGGAGTGGAGGTTTTTCGTGCATTACCTTGTAAGTTCTTGATTTCTTTGCTATTATTTCATATTTTTAAATATAATTTATCAATGATTATAATTCTGTTATTGACTCATTGTGTGTGTCTATATATATATATATATATATATATATATATTGATAGAAACTTATTGTATGTTGATTGCGTTTGTATGTATGTACTTTGGCGGTGTTTGGTTAGACGGAAATTGATTTCCGGAAAATAATTTCAGCATATACGGGGTTGGGGGCGACGGAAAATATTGGTCAAAGTTTTTCGGTTTACCATAAAGCAGTGGTGATCATTAAAAAACTTAAATTAAACAAAATTTAATAAAATAAAATTTGAATATATTGATATCACAAAAAAGCGCAAATACATAAATTTTTAAAATTTTATTTTACGAGTTTTCATATTTTGAAATTGATGTATAATAGTTTCGTTATCAATTCATCAACTGCATCATTTTCAATGTATACAATCAAATAATTATTAAACTACTGATATCCCATCTAATCACGTACATCTTGCCTAACAAGTAACAATATAAACAAAATACATCATCTTTTTTTATGATCTATTACAACCAATTTTTGTATTCTTTAAACTAATTAGTATTAAATCAACACAATGCTCCATTAATTTCTTTTTTAGGGAAATCATGGCCAAGAAGTTGACAAAAACCTCTTTGTAAATATGCTCTTCTTATTTCAACCTGATCATTAGGATGAAAAGATGAGACATTTTCTCATAACCTATGATCTGAAAGAAAATTATTAAAGTCAATACATATTTGCTTAGAATATTAATCTTGCAATACAAGTGATTTCCTTATAAGAAATTTGTTCATGGTGCAAAATAATAAAGGGTAAACTATAAGTTCGTTCAATATATTCAATTTAGGCATTCAACTGTTATATTAATCATATTCAATAAAGTATTCAGGCATTACTTAATTTATTACATATGTGTATGTACAAAATATATCACATAAATTCAACAAATTCAGCTAAAGACTAAAATAAACACTAATAGACTAGCCATTTGAAAATGTGTGTCTTTTGAGAACACAATCTAAAAATCACAATTAAACATTTGATTTGGGCTTTTGGGCTAAATTGTATTTGTTTGGAAATTTTTGAGAAGTGTTATGTTCACAACATTTTCACGACACTTTTACAACAAATCCTAGATGAGCAATTTTTACAAGTTCTAATTTGAATCTACCACAAAAATCACTTTTTTGTCCACCAATAACAGCTAATAATAACTTAATTATTACTTAAGATTTATTTGTGAAACTGTTGTGGAAATGTTGTAAAAATTGCATTTTTTGAAATTCTTTGGTTCAACCTTCAATGGACCAAAATTTTGGAGAGATCAAATTTTATTTTTAATGGACTCAAATTTTTATTTAGGGTGATCAAGTTTTTTTAAAGGTGGTTAAGATTTTTTTTCTAGGGTGATCAACAACCCATATTAATTTAAAATTCAAAAATTTTTAGGTATTATATAAAATAAAATAAAAATCAATTTAGGGTGGTCATGTGACCACCGAGTAACATGGAGAGCCGCTGGTGCCATAAAGTAAAGACACTTATGACGGAAATTGATTTATGCTTTCATTTTTTGTAAATCATTTTCCGCTTTACCTAAAACTTATCAACGGAACCTCTATCCCCACTAGCGTTCCTGGTCTTTGGTGGCCAATCACTGCCACCACCACCGGTTCTGATCATAACTTTTTTATCTAAATTTTTCCTTTATTTTTTTATTTTATTTTTTTATATATGCTTTAGAGATGAGTAAATGTGAGACAGTAATAGAAAATATTTTTTCCATGATCATTTTTAGGAACGCAACCAAACACTTAGAAAATAATTTATTTTTTGGAAAATATTTTCCGTCCAGCCAAACACAGCCTTAGTATCTATGTAGTTGTAATGTGGCTTTTATTTTATACTCTGACTTCGTTTCGAAAAAGGATATTGATGGTAATTAGATTGGACTACATGGAATATCAAAGAAAATGCTAAGTAACAATTAAATTGATGAAAAATACTTAACCATGTGACAGCTAAGGAAATAACACGTTTTATGAATCAATGCAAATTAGTAACAACTACAATATTGAAATGTGTCTTGCATGTGTGTCTTGCTTTGAGATAAGAATCAATGCTTTGAGATAAGAATCGTCTATTTATACTTGTGTTCTTGACAATTATACTCGGTTATTGACTTATTGTTGCCGCATGGAGCTACATCCTCAACTGTCTACGACTCTTATCAATAAATCTCCAGGCATTATCTTGTTATTTAAATCTTTCTAACAGTAGCAATCTTCATGAATCTAGTTCTGTTTTCGAATCCTGATGTTGCCACTTCATCTCCATGTTTTAAATGTGCCACGCTAGATTTCATGTCCTTTATGTGTGTCATTTCCCTGCAATGTCACTTGTCCTTCTATGGTGAACTTGTTTTAGAATTATTAATTAATTATATTCCTAACAGCATGCTCGCTTTCTCTTGTGCAGGGCTGGAGCAAAAAGTGAGTACAATGCTCTGTAAAGTACCTGACATATAATTTATTAAGTGGAAAAAAAATGTACCTGACATCTTAAAATTTCTGAATTCTGATTTAATGTTCTAATGTGCTGGCATTTGGTAGTTGAAACTAGAGGTGTAGGTATTGTTTTTATTTTTTATAAATATAGATTTTATGTTTTACTTCACAGATAATGGTTCAACACTTCTTTCTCATTCTGATATTTTAGATACAGTGTTTTTTTAACTCCAAATATCAATACTATAGCTCTTGTCAACACCCCCCCCCCCCCCCCCCCTCTTTTTTTCCCAGTTTTTTATTTTTAATATTTTTCTAACATAACATTGCACATTTTTTTACCTCCAAATAATTTTTCTAATAAGTATTTTACCTCACAAATAATGGATCTAGCACTTCTGCATTTTTCATTTTGGGTGCAATGGTCTTTATCTCCAATCACAATATGCAACTATCCATATGTTTTTGTTGATTCTTTTAGAAATTTTCATTTTTTTTTATCTGTTCAATGTTCAAGTAGCCAGACAGATAGTTGCAAATTTTCCATCCGCTTTATGTTAAATAAGACTATCTTGAAAGCCTTACCAGGAAACCAAGCATTTAGATGAGGATGTGTATGTTTGTGCATTCAAATGATGAAAAGTTTTTGTATAATCTGAAAGTTTTGCATTCGTACCCTTTGTTGCAGCACACCAGTCATTCAAAGTTTACTTCTGAGATTGGTGAGACCTCAAAATGTTTTTGTGACTTTCATTTGAATCACATTAAGGCCCTGTTCTTGAATTTTTATGGCGATCTTGATTTCTTTTATTGTTTGGCATATGTATTAGACCATGGAATATATTATCACTAGAGCTTTTGAATATGTTTACTTTAGAAATATACTATATTTAGAGGGAGAGAGGACAGAGGTTTTATGAGAGATGGAAAATGTACTCAAGCTTCTCCAAATTTTTGTGGCTTACCTTGTGCTTATGAACTCCTAGGAAGTCTTAATTTTTTTTAGGCTTTGTTTTTCAACAGCTGGGATGAATGGGTAGGCTTGGATCGTTTGTTGAGGTTCACTGAGGAAAATGTGCAGAAGCAGCAGGCCCTTCACCAGAAGCAGGGCATAGACAAGAATACAAAGCAAGTGCGAGCGTCACAGATTATACCAAAAAATCCCAACGGTTAGATTTACTCTCTTGCTCATTGCTTACTATTTTAACTCGAATATCGATATTTTTTGTTCTTCTCTTAAGGTCTCCACATTGATTGTGGCCCCTGGCATGGAGCTCAGGTGGTAATGGAAAGGAAAATTTTTATATATTGGATTATGTTGGGATTGGAAACTTATAATAATGGAAGTGCTATAAGAATTTCTGTGACTCTTTCATATTAAGACAACTTTAGTGAAGCGGGAAAGGCAAAGAGTTGTTAGAATTGCTAAATATTAAATGTTTTTTGTTGGATGTGATGATTTTCCCCCAAGTGAAACATGATGAATTAATATACTGTGGCTTTAAGGGGATTAGCCAATATTAATTAAAATCAATGAGCTCTACTTCAAATGGCACCTTCTCGCTCCATAAGAAAGAGTGGAGGGTAAGGTTGTGGGTTTGAAGCCCATTGGGTGCTTGGACCGAGAGGGGGGGTTCCATGGAAGGGGATTGTAACATGAGAAAAGCAAGGAGATTTTCTTAGGGTGATCCTTTTGGCGACAGATGCTCTATTACACTCATAGTCTGTGTGTAAACTTGTAAAAAATATTCATACAAATCAATGGATCAGGCAGGGGTTGGTGATGTAGGACAAACTAGGCTTCCCACCTAGATTAGTCCTATTGTAGAACCTTAGGCTTCTCACCTAAGGTATTTGGATTCACCACCAAACAAATACAATGCAATCTTTGCAAATAATCTCAATTCTAAGAATCACAAAGATAAGGATAAACTCTACTAAACAAATCCTAAACAATCTCAAATACTAATTTGATAATCCTAAAAATTTTTAAATACTAATCCGATAATCCTAAACAAAGGATAATGATGAACAACTAATCCTAACCAAATCAAATACCAATCCAAACTAAACAAATAACTACCTTACAATATGAAATTATCCACTGAAAATCTAAAATGAAATATTGAAATAACATTTGGTTATGCTCTTGCATTATACTCCCCTGGTTTAAGAAAACTCGACCTCGAGTTTTGTAGTGATGAAGAATGAAGACTTTGGTGCTTAATACTTCCTTCATATTAGAAATCATCCTAGGAAGCATTGAGAGTAGAATTGCCTTCAATTCCATATACAATTGCTAAGGTCAAGTTATGCTTGGTAATGCTGGATCTTGAGTGTGATGCGTTGGTTGTTAAGATGTTTCAAAGTTTCTTGAAGATAATTAGGTCCAAGTCTTAAGAGGGATGTTGCTAAGATAATTGGTTAATGTCGTCAATGTCAACTGGCTAAGCATTGCAAGCAAAATACTGGCCTTTTACACTCCTCTACCAGTTGCACACCGTCCTTGGGAGGATATTAGCATGGACTTTATACTAGGTCTCCCCCGTACCCTTAGGAAGTTTGATTCCATCCTTGTAAAGGTAGACCGGTTCTCTAAGATGGCACACTTTCTTCCATGCTCTAAGACTTCTGATGCATCCAAGGTAGCCAAGATTTTCTTTGATGAGATTGTTAAGTTGTATGGGTTGCCTAAAACAATTGTGTTAGATAGGGATGTTAAATTCATGAGATATTTTTGGAAGACCCTTTGGCACATGATGAGAGCAAAGTTGAAATTCTCCATAGTATACCATCCTCAAACTGATGGTCAAACTGAGGTTGTCAATAGGAGTCTAGGAAATCTTTTGAGGGTCTCATAGGTGAGAATGGTAGGACTTGGGAATCTATACTCCTTGTAGCCCAATTTGCATACAATAACTCAGTCAATAGGTCCATAGGTATGAGTCCATTTGAAGTTGTTCATGGTTATATACCTAGGAGACCTTTAGACCTTCTCCCAATGTCCTCACATGATAGGGTTTCTGTGTTTGTAGTAAAGTTTGCTAGTCACATGCATGAGCTACATAAAGAGATCAACGAACGAATTCATGCTAGTAATCTTAAGTATAAGACTCAGACTGATTTACATCGACGTCATTTAGACTTTGATAAGCCTCCAAAAGAGCGGGATCAAGTTGCTGCAACTCGTCTCTGGTGATCCATGTACAATCAAAATCAGGTCGTCCTCACCAGCAAACCAAGAAGCGTTGAACTGTTCCATCCCTAGTGAAAAGAGACTGCCCATCCAAAATAACATCAATAATATCTTAGGGGATTATGTTATGATTCGTATTAGGCCTGAACGGTATCCTTCAGGAACCGTTAAGAAACTGCAGGCAGCGCTGGCCCACAGTGTTGGCCCATTCAAGGTATTAAAAAAACTTGGATCTAATGCTTATGTGATTGATATACCTTCAGATTATGGTATTAGTTCTACTTTTAATATTGCTGATTTAATTGCTTTTAAAGGTCCAGCAGTTATTCCTTATGACCCTTTTGATGATCCACCCTCTTCTTCTTTGACTAACCCTATCCCTAGCCCTACACCATCTTGTTTCCAAAAGGTTGGATACACTTGCCACCACCTCATCTCTACCTCCTATCACCTGCACATATGAGCGTCGACGGAGGCGCCATGCTGACCTAGTGAGCTTGTGGTTTGATGGAGCTTACTCTGATGTTACTTGATCCTTATGAGCTTTACTCGACGGGGTCGAGTTTCTCCCACCCTATGGGAGTTGGTGCGGACGCCACATGATAGCACATTTGTGGAGATTATCTTTATCATTTATGTTATCTTTATTTGAGTTTATCTTTAGTATTGGATTAGTATTTGAGTAATGGCATGTCTGATAGTTGATTTGTTTTTTGATGGTGAGTATGGCAATGGGTTTTCAGTCGTGATTTTGGGTTTCTGAAAGGGGTGATTGGGTTGGGCATTGATACCAAATTGATGTAGGACAGACTAGGCTTCCCACCTAGATTAGTCCTACCGTAGAACCTTAGGCTTCTCACCTAAAGTGTTTGGATTCACCACCAAACAAATACAATGCAATCTCTGTAAATAATCTCAATAATAATAATAATAACAATAATAGTCTGTCTCAATACAAAAGAAATCATCTGGAGTTTTATATGCAGTTTCCAAGAATCACAAAGATAAGGATAAACTCTACTAAACAAATCCTAAACAATTTCAAATGCTAATAAATTTTAAATACTAATCCGATAATCCTAAACAAAGAATAATGATGAACAACTAATCCTAACCAACTCAAATGCCAATCCAAACTAAACAAATAACTACCTTACAATCTGAAATTATCCACTGAAAATCTAAAATGAAATATTGAAATAACATTTGGTTATGCTTCTGCATTAGTTGGCTTCCATCTTCTCTCCTTTAATCTTGGATAATGTGCTTTCCATTTGTCACCTTCCAGTTTTTTGTATATTTGATAGTACACATAAGCAAGTTTATTATCTTAGGCATGCATGTAGGCATGAATTTACATGTGCCTAGGTACTTTTTTTGTAGGAAGAAACATGATGATTGGGGGAAGAATGAGTATTTCAAAATAACAACCTCGTTATATAATCATTTTCTGAAGAAAAGAACATGAACAGAATCCACTGCCTTTTGAAAATAATTTGCAGCTTGCCAGACTCGGCTGCTGGTGTTTAACATAGGATACTGTCATTCTGATCATCTGATATATGGCATTGACTATTGATTTTTCTTAGGAGACTTCATTGATATTCAGAATGTATATAGAAGCCCGTCTGTACACAAATTATTATTATTTTGCAATTTTTAATTTGTGAATGACGCTGAACGCATATCAGTCAACAGGTACATCTGGTCTTATCTTTGAAAGAAAGGAAAAAAAAAAGAAAAAAAAAACCCCTTTTTGACTGCAATTTCCAAATATCTGGTATTTTTTTTAATAAAAAAAATGAGATATTGTTCTTTGCTCTTTTTCTGAGCTACTCTGGGAAATTGTATGCAGCAGCTAGAGTTAAGAAGCGAAAGAATGACTCTGCTAGTAAGGTATTGCCTAGAACACTTCCATTTTGCCCATGCATGATTATGTACTTTTTGCATAAATCCTGATTAATTAAGATGCATCAGTTCGATAGTTCATTATCAGCCAGGTGATTTTCTTTACTTCATTCAAGGTCTTCTTAGCTTTTCCATTGTTAGTTTGGTTTCTTTTTCCCTTGATAATTAATTGTTAGTTTGCTATCTTTTTATTTAGTCAATTGTTTATGAACTGTTAGGAGAAAGGCATGATACCACTGGACAAGCTTGCGAATATCCAAATTCCACCACCACTAAAGAAACAATTAGTTGATGATTGTGACTTTATTACTCATTTAGGCAAGGTACCATATCCTCTATCAGATGATACCCAATTTGGTGTTGGAACGTGGTTACTGTAAACTGCTTCAGTAGACTTGCTAGAGTTAGTGAATTGATTCTTTTTTTCTTTTTTCTTCCCTCTTCCCATGGTGTAATCAACCTCTATATCTTAGCCACTGACCTAATTTTGTAGGATTTTTATTTACAGCTAGGAACATGCCTCAGCATGCATTCAGTGAATTTGTTATTTCTTACTTTGAATATTAAAGAAACTCATGTACATAGTTGTTCCCTTTTTAATCATTGATAACCAACTACCTGGTACCTTATGTAACTACCTGTTAGAATGACACAACTATTGGAATTCTAACTAGGATATAAATGAGTCACAGGACTGATTTTCATTGTCATTGTTCTAGCCATACTCTGCTTTATCAACCAAAGTTTTTTTCTTAATAATCTTTCTTGGTTCTTACATGGTTACATCACTGCTATAGGGGATTTATGGAAGAAAACTTTGTTACATGGTTTGAGCATGTTTTGCATTATCAAGCGCATTTCATTCTTAATTGTGTTACATGTTTGTTGTGTGGTTTCATGACTAAGGATTTATGGATGAACACTCTATTTTTTTTGGATAAGTATGGAAGAACATTTTATAATATGAAATACCATATGTATGCAATGAGTTTCTAATATCAATCATTAATTAAGCAACTAAATATGTTGCAAATGACTAACTAAGCATTCCAAGTTAATCATTATTTTAATTTCTAGTTTATGTTTGTATATTTTGGTTTTTTATTTTTTTAATGTATTTATCACTTGTAAAAGATTTTGGTTTATGTTCTCTCTTGCAGCTTGTTAAACTTCCACGTGCCCCAAATGTTGATGAAATATTGAAGAAGTATCTGGGTTACAGGTTAAAGAAGGATAACTCGTAAGTTCATTCCCTGTTTTTTTGGCCACTTCTCAGTCTTTTACTTTTTGGTTTGCTAAATTTCAAGTCTTTCTTGTATAGTGGACCATAATTTACAGAATTTATTTTGTTGTAATTTTTACCTGGCACCTATTTCTTTGCCTGTAATATACTACACTAGTTTTTTTTTTTGGTTGGATTTTCACAAAATGCATCATCAACTGACTTATACCTAAAAATAAGTGGTTTTTGATTTTTGTATGGCTTCTTTTTATAGAACTAGCTTTTGAAGACTCAACCCAACTAAGCGTTAATTTAAATCAAATTGGGGTTGGCTACGAACCTCTTCAACTAATCGGGGTGTTGACCACATGTATTGTTTTTTGCCATACTGTAGATTCTTTGCCACCTCCCGGTTTAATAGTATTTCTTCACTATTTATACCCGTGCTATTTTATCCTCCCTCTACTTAATTTTCACTCCATCAAAATGAATTAAACATTCTCTTTAACATGTGCATTAATCAGTCTCATGCACATGGCCAAACCATTGTTATCTACTATTTTGCATTTTAATCATCTTTACATTTGAATGGATAGCATCATTCTTTATCTTATATTTCCTAGTATTTCTGCTTATCCATCTTAGCATTCTAATTTCAACTACACTCATGTATGAATATGTTGCTTTTTAACTGTCCAACAATTTGTAGAATAGACAATAGTGAGTTTTATAGCAATCTTATAGCCCTTCAGCTGATACAGTATTCCCAATATACTTCTCTCTCCTTCACCCCGTTCTTATTCAATGACCCACATCCTCCTCAGTCATCCCATCCTTACAAATTATTGAACCAAGATATTGAAATGGTTAGTCTTCTAACCAATTTAATCTTATAAGAAAATTTTAAAATAAAACACAATAATGGTTCATTTAGTAATCATTTAGATTAGAGTGTTTAAAGAGAGGTTGTACATTGATATAGTCTGCATTACTGTATCTAGTTCTGAAGGCCAGAGAAATGTGAAAAAGAGCACCTTGGTTTAAATACCCTCAAGTGTTAAACTTACTATTGATGCATCTTGCAACTTCTGTATTTAGACATTACTTTCCTATGCAATTTTTGTTGTGTGTGAAGTTCTTTTAAATCATGTTTTTGGAATTGATGCATTCGTGTCTAGGTAATTACCTATTGTTAGTGTTCTGGTGTTCATGTTTTTGTGTGTTGTTGTTGTTCTTTCTCTGTAACGTAATTAAATGGATATAGGATAGCCGATTCAGTGGGAGAAATTCTGAAAGGATTACGTTGTTACTTCGACAAAGCATTGCCAGCAATACTTCTATATAAAAGTGAGCGTCGGCAATATAAAGAAGCAATTTCAGTTGATGTCTCTCCTTCAACTGTATATGGTGCTGAACATCTATTGCGCCTCTTTGGTATGTTTATCCTTTTATGCTAGAAGTCAATTATTTGCTTAGGAAAATTTGTTACTTTTTCTGTGTTTTAAAAATAGCAATAAGCATGATTTATTATATTTTAAATAAATTAATCAACAGATGTTGCGTCTCTTTTGTGAAGTTTGATTTGTAGGATGATTCTAGTTTTTTTACCTTAAATATATTAATGCTTATTATTTTCATAACCAGCCATATCATAATTATGTAGAATGTGGAAGTTTCGACATTTATTAAACATGTTGAGGGCTATAGGGCTGGCTAAATGAGTAATTCTTCCTGCCGTGCCCCTATCAAATTTGACTGGCTGGCAGAGTTCTACTTCTACCAGGATAAGTTTTTAGACAACTGTCTGGTCTGTATATCTTCTACTAAAGCTAAACTTTATATATATCAGGGGTTCTGTATAGATAAAATGATGCAGCACAAAATTCTTAAAGGAAACTGAGAATAAACGAATGAATAGAAAAATAAAAATAAGGATAAATTACACACACCATCCCTGTGTTATACCCTTAAAACATGAAACTATATTATTTTTACCTATCAAAATTAAAAAAAAAAAAAAACATGAAACTATTCTACGGTTTATTTTGTAACACTTACCTCCCTTGTGGTTTGCTTTATGAGGCATTTCTGCTAATTTTAATGAAATTTGATGATATTGCCGGTGCCAACAACACCCATTGGAAAATGAACTTAGGAATCAGCACTATGCCATTGGAAAATTGCAATAGAAATTTTAAATCAAGCTTGTTTCCATTGGAGTACAATAGATACTTATATAGACTACTGGGATTCAACCTTAATTCTTAACTGACTTGGGCCAAAGCCCAATTATTGAATTCATAAATAACCTTTACTCTAGGAAATTAAGTAAAATGCCAATAACTTAATAAACTAATATGACCTAAAATAAAATCCAATGGACCAATAGTAAAAATAAAATTGACTTCTAAAACTAAATAAAACTACATTAAATAAAATTGTTTTTGTGCTCCCTGCATCATAAAATATGCTAGGAGACCATGAGTTATGGAAAATGGAAATGACTGTTTACATATGTTAATCTATGCTAGTACATTTTCTGGTAGTCTATGGTAGCACTTGTCCAATAATCATCAATTGCATTAAGCTGATCTTGAAACAGTCCCAAAAATTCTTCCTCTTGCCCTTTTGTGACTGATTTTTATCAAAATTTTCGAATTCATTTAGTTTTGAGCGGTTTATGTGTAGATTTGTTTCTGTTCTCAGTTTAAAACTATTTTTGTATCTAATGCTAAAACAAGGAAGATGTGTGAATGTTTGGTAGATTTACCCTTATTAGCTTAATTATGAGTTTGTGTAGTGAATTGCATCATTTGATATCTTAAAAGATCTTATATTACCGAAGTCCTACCTGATCAATGTTTCTATGCAAGTTTTTAAATATTCTTAAATGTTACAATGGAAATTATTTTAAACTACATTTTTTTAATTAATATTTATAACTAGTTTAATTTGGTAATTTGAGGAAGTAGCCTTTTTTAATAAATTTTTTCTTACTTACCGAAAAGAAGAAGATATGGTGCCAGCTATATCTAGGATATGCAGTTTTGGACTTGTCTATTACTACTTACAAAAACTTGTCTTTTGCTGATTTTAAATGTGTAGCTTGAGATATAAAAGATGTCAACTCGTATGATATCAAATTGATTTTTTCTTTCTCAAAAATTAGTTAAAAATGGAAAAGGAAATATTGGCTGATGATTGATCTCCAAGATATATGTGTATGTTTTATATTGATTTTGGACAACTAAGACATTTTGAATATTTATTATATTGCCTAACAAATATTGTGGTGCTTGTTGGATTTGCAGAGTAATTGATGACTGTAAATGTGGATTGCTACTGTTGCTGGACATGTGCTATTGTTTTTAATTGTGAATATTCCTAGACTAGAACTGCTTGATGTAGCATCTTTTGGCTTATGTGTTTCCTTTTGGTGTGTTATAAAAAGTGCTAGTCATCTTTACTTCATTTTTATAATGTTATTCTTTTGGTATTTGCAGTTAAGTTGCCTGAGTTATTGTACTATGCTAACATTGAAGAGGAGACATTGATGGAGCTGCAGCAAGAATTAGTCGAGTTTCTCAAGTATAACTTCTTATTACCACCTTTCTAACATGTGTCTGTGAGAAAAACTCAATTGAGAGTATAAGCATACAATCTTTATAATTGCATATGATGATTTATGCTACTTATAAAATAAAATAAAATAAAAAACATAAAAAACTGTGATGAATGGTGACATTTATGAAACAACTTGCACACTTAATGTTGCTTACATTTTTTCTTGGAAGTTTGTGATGATTTGGTTGTCTGGAGCACTAAAAAGTGTTCATTTACATGAATTTAAAGTGTCTTTAGAGTGAAGTTTGCCTTATTTATACTTCCAAGTCTTTGTTTAGGGGAATAAAGTTTAGATAACTTGCCTCAAACATGTCATTTTATTGAAATTCTCAAGAATGCCATTCCATCATCAATATACTCATCCTTAGAGATTATACATCTTCTGATTCAGGTTCTTACAGAAGCATCGGAGTGCATTTTTCCTCTCAACTTACCATGTACCAGAAGATATTGAAACCAGCACCAACAAGTAAGATGTCTAGGTCAAAGATGTACTGGCAACAAATTGTGTACAGAATACCATAGAACTAGAGCTTTAGGTTGATGTATAATCACCTTTTAGATTTGATATTTTCCTGAATTCCAAAAAATTTGAGAAACCAGATGTCTGTGTTTCATGTCATTAGTTTTGAAATGTCTTTGTAAACGAGGGTACATTGCCGCATGCCAGACACATTGCCCTGTAAAGGTCTGTACTCCAGATATATGTCAGTATCTAACAGCCTTGGATAGCAACAGCATGAACAATTGTACGTGATGGAAATTTGGTGAATGGAAATGAGATTACCTGACAGAACTGTGTATTAGAAAGTTGCATGTGATATAAGTTTTGCTTACAAATTGACTGTTATTGTTCGAACTCTGTTTAACATTATTTCACCTTTGCAAGAAAAAACGATTTTTATTCTTGTATAGTTCTAGTTAATCAAATTATAATAAGTTTTTTTTTTTTTTTTGAAAGAAAAAATCAAATTATAATAATTAGTTACAGGCATACAATTCAATTGATTTCTTCTATTCAAAGGCCACTAGACAAATAACAAAAGATTATGTATTATTATTATTTTTAAAGCAAACCACGGTATGGTGGACTGGGGTTAAGAAGAATGGGATGATTTTGATAGAGCATTACTTGCCAAGATAGGCTGGTCACTAGAAACAATTAGTAGACCAAGCTTGGGTTCGCTTGCTAAATGCAAAATACCTGGAAGGGAAAAAAAAAAAAAAATAATAATAATAAAAGCCATAAGGTGCATGCAAGCAGTCATCATGGTCAAGTTTTGGTTGCTTAAAAGAGCTTGTTTTCAGATTAACTCAAGTATAGATATCAACATTTAGGAGTTAGGAGTTAGGACGCTTGCGCCCCTCTTTTCCAAATTAAACCTCTCTAATATTTTGCGCCGCCGAAGATGTTAGTGAAGTTATAAGCATAAAGAATTAATGGTTAGACTAGAAAAATGAGTGTTTTTTTTTTTTTTTTGGTGTGAATGTTTTTTTGGGTGTGTGAATATGTTAACTGTTGCACGAGCACACATTTTAAGAAGGAATCAAATACGTTCCACTACATCAGCATGTAACAAAAGCTAATTAACAAATACCTCTTTAATTTAAAATTATGTGTCTCCAAAAAATAAACTCATTGATTACAAAAATAATTCAATCATAATTAGGAGTGTTCACCAAACTGTAAAAACTGTCCGCAAAATGGCATAACTGCACCACACTGCACTACATGATGCAATGCGATTTGCGATTTTATAATATAAAAACCGCACAAATTGCACCACACCGCACCCTCTATATATATAAAATAAGGACAAAATATCAATACATTAATAATTTAATACCCTAGCCGTATCTCACTGTTTTTGTTAGTAAAAAAAAAAAAAATCTTATCACTCTCTCAGCCCTTAGAAGTCAGACCCTAGCCGCCACACTTCCACTTGAATTGCCACTAGACTTCTCACTTGCACCAGTTGCTTCTACTATTGTGGTATTTGTCTCTCTATGTGTTTAATTCAAGTTTTCCTTTGTTAAAGTTAATCTATTGTTAGGTTGTATATGACAAACTTGTTAATTATATTATTTTTTTATTGATTGTTACCATTGGTATATTGGCACTTGGAAGTGATGGGTCAGGACTCAGTACTCAGTAGCTATGTTAGATATTTAAGTTTAATTTTTGTGGGTTTTCTTTGTTTTTGTTTTGTACTGAATCTAGGTTTAGATATTTACTATGTGTTATTGGGATTTCAGAGTTAATTTTTGTTACCTACAGTGCCTTATGGATACTTTGAATTGCTTTCATTCACTTTTGAGAGTTTTATAATGTCTTTTTGTTGTTTGATTGCTTAGAATTCCATGGATAATAGTAGGTGAATTTTTATACACCGCACCACACATGTGATCGCAAAAATGAGGTACGGTGCAGTTATGGTTTTGGTTAAACTACACCGCAAAGTACGGTGCTAAAAAAATGGCCTAAAATTGTATCGCACTGCAAACACCCTTAATCATAATCAATGCATTTTGAGACTTGCTAACTGGATCATTATTTCTTTCCTATTCATTTTGCCGGGTCATATTAACGGGTGCCTTTAGGATAATTGTTAATAAACCATATTAGAAAATTTTTTAATACCACTTTCATGAAAAATATAAAAAATTATCAGAAAAATTGATTGCTTTATTATTTTAGGAAAATTACAATTTACTCACATGTGGTTTGGCCGAAATTAAATTGCCTACCTGTAATTTGAAATTTGACACTTTAAACACTTAAGGTTAGCTCAGTTAGATTTCTATAACCCACCTCTATTAAAAACAGAGCTAAATATGTAATTTGACTCTACTTTTATATCTCTCTCCTCTAAAAATACAAAAAACATAAAAATACAAGATTAAATAAGATCAAAAACTATTAATTGGAACACTTGTATCATGGAATTTTAAACCACGTGTAGGCAATTTAAATTTTGGTCAAACCTCAGGTGGGTAAAGTGTCAAATTTTAAACCATAAGTAAGCAACTTAAATTTCAACCAAACTATAGGTGGGTAAGTTGTAATTTGCCCTATTATTTTTCTACAAAATATTTCTAAAAATAGTTTCTAAACTAATGTTTTTAAGACACGAGTTAATATTTCCCAAAAAAAATATTACCCATCATTTTACTTTTCTGTCCTTTATACTAAATATTCAAGGTGAGAAATTGAAATAATTTTAACTTTTCTATCCTCTGAGCATCCATAATAGTGGTGTTAAAAAGCTAAAAAGCTATTTTTAGCACCACTATGCACAAAAAAGGCACTACAATAGTGGTGCTATAGGTAAATATTTTACCTATCTTGCTAAAAAATAATTAATTTTTTATTCTACCTCTGATTAAAATATTATTTTTTTCTCTATTTCTTTTCTTTTCAGAACTCTCACAACTCTTAACTCTCTCTCTCAACTTTCAAACCTCTCACGTTGCCGCCCCCCTTGACCTATGCCATCGACACATGCTGCCACAGACCCAGCTTGCCTACCCAGCTTCGACCCACCCCTTCCACCGACCCAGCTTGTCGACCCAAGCCCCAAGTCCCAAGCCGAGAGAGAGATGTATGGGTAGAGCGATGAGATCGAAGATTGTGTTAGCGTAATCGGAAACTAAAGCATCGGTGAGGATGTTGATAGCGTCGGCAGCATCGACGCGGGGTTGATTCTCCACTGAACCCACGGTAACATTAGCTCCAGCTCGTTGCAGAACGTCAATGGTAATTTTGTTTATGATTGGTGATTTTGTTTGTGATTGGTGATTTTTGATGGTCTGGGTTGAGGAAAGAGATTGGGGATTTGGGTTGGTTATTTTTATTTTTATTTTTTTTCCCGTTGTGGACTGGTGGTGGTGGTTGCTATGGACGTTTTTATTATTATTCTAATGAGTATTTGTATTATTTTAACCAAATAGCTAAAAATATAGATCCATTGATGTTGGGTGTGAAAAGGTAAAATAAATAAAGTAACTTTTGTAAGTGTCAAATAGCTAAATTTTTAGCTCCATTGCTATGAATACTAAATGGACTCTTTCTGATCATATCTACCTCAATAGGACTACTCTAGTCTCTAACCTCTAAGGTATCTTTTTTCTTTTTTTTAGATGAATGTATAATTTTATTCAAAGAAAAAAGAGCTACAAACCAACAAGGCACCCAGCCTCCTCCCTGATAACTTTAACAAAACAGGAAGGGCTGTTGCAAAAGTCAAAAGAACCAAACACACTATACATCAAACTCCATTTAGCCAGAGAGTGGGCGGCCTCATTGGCTTCTCTAGGGACCCACCTAAAAGACAAAAAAGAAAGATTGGAGGCCAGATACTTTACACTTTGAATGACATTCTCAATAGACCATGGGATGGATATGCCATGCACTGTGATTGATTTGTAGCAAACCTGAGAGTCGCCTTCAACCATTATTGGAGCTGAAATTAAAGGCTCAGCAAGTTGCAAAGCCCATAAAAGAGCCTCTGCTTCTGCTTGGAGAGGAAGGGTGGTGTTCACTTTTTTAGAGTAAGCAAATACCAACTCCCCTCTCCAGTCCCTAGCTATGACTGCAACAGCAGAATGGTGGGCGCCAACAGCAGCATCAACATTTAATTTGAAAGAGCCAATCCCAGTATCTATTAGAGTCGTTAGACAATTAGCCCACAATGTTCTCGTCAGTCACACTTCACTCAGAAAAAATATGTAATTTGTGGTGGTGGTGTACACGTGTGCTTATAATTAAGCTACTATTTTAGTTTGACGTGCCCTTGTCCAGCTTCATTAAATTCATCTTTTTTTTTTTTTTGCTTTAAACTTCACTCATCTCACAAAGGCGAAGAATATCTTAAGCATCTTCTGCAACTAGACACAACAATAATAGTGAGTCTAAATACAAAGCTGAAAATATCCAAAATTGATTTGAACCATATATTTTGAGTCACTCTATTAATTTCTATCTATCTAAGCATGCGTTTGGGGAGGATGTTTGCGCGTTTTGCGTTTGGGATAGGCACTGTTCATGGACCAGCCATGAAGTGAAGAACGCAATAAGTTTCCAGTAACAATGTTTTGTCTTTTTAAAATTATTTTGCTATAGTATTTTCAGCAATAAGTTTTCAGTTTTCAGCAAAATAAGCGGTATCCAAACAAACCCTAACTGTCAAAATTGGTGAAATTATCATGAAGCAGAACTTCATGAATAAAAAGTGAGGATTTTTTTTTTCAAATTTAAAAACCATTTTTATAACTAGTATTTAAGCTATATCGATTTATATTTTTGTTGACAAAGTCAATAAGCATATATATTGTCCTTTTATTCGAAAAGTCAAGTTTGGTTTTACGCTTTGTTATTTGTGACTGCAAGAAAAATTGATGGTCACATTCTAATATGAAAAATAAATTCGGTTTGCCTTTGTTCTTTGTCATTGTAGGCATTGGCATTCTCAAATCCTTCATGATTGCTTCCTATGTTTTGAAAACCATTAGGATATTGAGAATACAGTTTTAAATGGGTTGTTTATCATTTTATATCATGGTAGATTTATGAATCATGATTTTTTTTGCTCAACATTTCCATGATTTTCTTAACATTATCTTCCTCTCTGATCATAATTACAAAATTTTGCATCTTTTTCTCCCCCTCCTATAAGATGTATTCATATAACAGTATAACTCTCTAACAAACATAATAGTATCAGTTATAATGGTCGGTTTGTATCCACCAACAATATTCATGTGCGTTTGCAATTCATTAATGTTGGCTAGAAGTGAATAAAAAAGAATGAAAGGAAACAATAAAATCCTCAAAGCTAGGAATGATAAAAAAAAAAAAAAAAAAAAATCATTATGCATCCTTGACATGATGGTCACTCTATAAGTATAAGTGCACTTGTGGGGGTGTGAGGGGCAAGGACCGGGGTTCAAAATCTCCAAAAATGAGCTTTATACATATATATACTTAGATTATGATAAAATAGAATTTTTATCTTGTATAAAAAAAAAAGGAATGATAATTTTTTTTTTTTTTTTTTTTTGGTATAGGCTAACGAATTAAACATAGGAGTTATTCTTAAAAAAAATTAAACACAAGAGTTTCAAAAGGTAAAAAAATTAAATTTTATAATTTCAAAAGTAACAAGTTAAGCCTTAAAACTTAAATAAAAGTTATCTATAAAATAAAATTATTGTCTCAAAATAACAAGTTAAACCCTAAGATTTCGAAAGTAAATCTCAAACAGCATGCATGGACTTTTCAACATTATATATAATTGCAACTCTCTCTCTCTCTCTCTCTCTCTCCAATGACTTATTTATTGTCATTCCAACAATGCTATACACAATATTTTTCATAATATCTAAGATGATAAAGTATGATTAGTGCGCAACATTACTTTTATGTATGATCATCGTTGGTATATATTACTTTTATTATATATTAATTACAACTCTCTCTCCGATGACTTATTTTTTCATAATATCTAAGATGATAAAATATGACTAGTGCGCAACATTACTTTTATGTATGATCATCGTTGGTATATATTACTTTTATTATATATCAATTACAACTTATCACTTCATCAACGGTTATAAAATTAGTTATGCATTTTGACTTATTGTAATATTTTTTTGACTTATTGTATATATTACTAGGATGTGTTGAAAATCAGTACGATGGTGGAGAAATAACAAACTACCTCTTGAAAAACGAAAGCCTTTTTCCATTTTCCTTGTCTTTTTCCTATTATTTTTCGCTGGCTCAGTCAATACCAATCCTTGGACGCAAAAAAATAAAAAAAAATCTAGATTCTGCTTGGCTTTAATTTGGAATGTAATGTAACCAACAAAATTCCATATCAAATTCTTTATTCCTCTATTGTTTAATTCGTATCAATACAAAGAAGAATGGTGTGGCCATCAATTTTTTTTATTTTATATATATATATATATATATATATATATATATATATATATATATATATATAAAATTGACGCATGAGAAAATGTTTGACAACCTGTCCCCAGCATTGACTTGACCGATGTTTCAAATAATATATAGCATTACTCACGAAATAGAGCTAGGATCTAAGATTCTTGCTTTTACGCACGTTCACACGTATCTTTGATCCTTAAATAAAGAGAAGCACATCTTTGTTTCACAACTCCCAAGCCCATCTCTGGTTCATGGCTGCTATAATCTTGTTGCTTCTCTTTTTGACATTACTTCCTCCATTCTCATCTTCAACATTTAGCAAAGGTTCATCTCTCTCCAGTGAGAGACCAACATATGTATTAACTTCACCAGATGACGTTTTCTCTGCAGGCTTTTACTCCGTTGGTGAAAATGCTTTTTGCTTTGCCATATGGTTTAGCAACTCAAGCACCGTAGTTTGGGTGGCAAACCGTGACCAGCCAGTTAATGGAAAGCGCTCAAAGCTCTCACTCCTCAAAAATGGCAATCTAATCTTAACTGATGCCGGTAAGTTCACTGTTTGGGCCACAAACACTTTCTCACTCTCCTCAGTAGTACAATTATCTCTCTAAAACTCCGGTAATCTTGTTCTACTTAATAGGGAAAGTGTTATTTTGTGGCAGAGCTTTGACTTCCCTACAGATACACTTCTTCCTCAACAACTACTCTCTAGAAACACAAAACTTGTCTCCTCTAGAAGCCAGACAAACCATTCCTCTAGTTTCTATGAGCTTTTCTTCAACAATAATAACCTTCTCAGCCTTCTTTTTAATGGTCCTGAGGTTTCTAGTATTTACTGGCCTGAACCGTGGCTTGTAAGCTGGGAGGCTGGAAGGTCCACGTATAACAATAGTAGAATTGCAGTGCTGGATTCCTTAGGAAACTTTAGTTCATCCGATGATTTTTCTTTTTTATCAAATGACTACGGAGCAGTGCTTCATAGAAGATTGACACTTGATTATGATGGTAATATTCGATTGTATAGTTGGGAAAAAGAGAGGCAAACTTGGGTTGTGTAAGGTTGAAATTTATCAACCATCTTTTTGAGTTTATTCCATGCCAATTTGCTTGTAATTTAGCACTTAGTAACCCTGAATTTATGTGGGATTCATGTAAGGGTAGTGTGTGAAGAGAGTGTGAAGAAAAGCTCAAGTTTGTGCAAAGAAGCAGAGTTTCGCGGCGAGGACTCACGGCTGACTCGCGACTGGCAAGCTGCCAAATGCAGGCACGTGAGAAGCACACAGGGGAGTTGAATGGTCGCGCCAGTTGTCTCACTATAGGACAAAAGTCCCAGGCTGGCCAGGACGTTACTTCGCGACTTGAACTCATGACTTGGACAAGCCGTGAGGTCAAGCTGCCAACTTACCCTGTTTGACAAAAACTGACTCTTCGTATTCCAAACACACACCACTATATATAGACCCTTATACCCACGAAATGCAGAGAGCTTCCAAAGAGAATTTTTGAGAGAAACTCTAGAGAAAAACAAGATTGATTCATCCACAATTTTTACCTTAGAGACTGTACAAATTCCTCTACTCTCTTCTTCTCCATTGTCATACCCTTGAGAGGTTCTTTGCCAAATCCTTATCTCACCATACCCACGTCTGTAATTTAGCACTTAGTAACTCTGTATTTAGGTGGGATTCATGTAAGGGTAGTGTGTGAAGAGATCGAGTGTGAAGAAAAGCTCAAGTTTGTGCAAAGAAGCAGAGTTTCGCGGCGGACTCGCGATTGGCCAACTGCTAAATGCAGGCACGTGAGAAGCACACATGGGAGCTGAAGGATCGCGCCGGCTGTCTCACTATAGGACAAAAGTCGCAGGCTGGCCAGGTCATTACTTCGCGACTTGAACTCGCGACTTGGACAAGCCGCGAGGTCAAGCTGCCAACTTACCCTGTTTGGCAAAAACTGACTCTTCGTATTCCAAACACACACCACTATATATAGACCCTTATACCCACGAAATGCAGAGAGCTTCCAGAGAGAATTTTTGAGAGAAACCCTAGAGAAAAACAAGATTGATTCATCCACAATCTTTATCTTAGAGACTGTACAAATTCCTCTACTCTCTTCCTTTTCATTGTCATACCCTTGAGAGGTTCTTTGCCAAATCCTTATCTCACCATACCCACATTTGTGAGAAGGTTTATTTGGTACTTTTGGGAAGCAGTTAGGAAGGAACCAATATACATTGGTTGATGCTATGGTCTAGTAGCGAAATCCGGGAAGCTAAAGAAGAAATAGGTTCGGCGTAACCTCGTTGGAGTAAGAAGCTTGGAGGGCTTAGGTACTTGGGTAAATTAGGCTTGGAGGGTCTTCTGCTGTTCATGTATCCCAACTACATTGTTTAGTGGATTATTTCACCGATTGGAGGGTGGCGGAGAGGTTTTATGCCGAGAACTTCAGTTTCCTCTTCGATAACACATCGTGTGTTGTCCATGTGTTTGCATCTTCCTTCTCTTTATTTTTGCCTTATATTTACTGCTGTGGATGTGTTTATATTTGGCTTAGATTAGTTATCAATTCTGTGATTGGCTTATGTTCATGTTCCACACATTAATTATTTGATTATAAGTTTGAATTGATAATTTATAATTTGGGGCCTAAACGTTTAAGGGTATTTCATACCCATTTTGAACTTTTAATTGGTATCAGAGTGGGTACACTTGTTGTGGTTTTAATACCTGAGTGTGATCCTTGACCCCTTGTTGAGATGGATAGGTCTCAATCTCTCAATGTTCTACCATTTTTTTATGGTAATAATTATGCCTTCTGGAAAGTTAGAATGAGGGGATTTCTATGCTTTATTGATGACATCATTTGGGATGCGGTTGAAGTCGGTTGGACTAGGCTGGAGGCTGCTAAATCTACTTGGGATAAGGCAGCTCTTGCGGTAGCCAATGCTAACAGTAAAGTTTTAAATGTTATTTTCTGTGGTGTGTCTCCAGATGAATTCCACAGGATATCTCACATGACAGTGGCCAAGGAAGCTTGGGAGATTTTGGAGACAACTTATGAAGGTACAAAGAAGGTTAAGGACACAAAACTCCAAATGCTTACCACCAAATTTGAAGAGCTCAAGATGGGTGAAGATGAATCGTTTGATTCATTCTATAGAAAGCTCAACGAAATTGTCATTGCTAAGCTCAATCTTGGTGAGAAGATTGAAGATACTAAGGTGGTGAGAAAAATCTTGAGGTCCTTACCTGAAAGTTTTAGAGCAAAAGTCACAGCCATAGAAGAGAGTCAAGACCTGGATGAGATCAAAATTCAGGAGCTGATTGGGTCTCTCCAAACATATGAACTGGGAATGCCTTCCCACAAGATGAGTAAATCGCTCGCTCTCAAGACCATCACCGAAAGAATGGATGATCCTTCCGAAGAAGATGGAGTGGAGAAGGAAGTAGCATATCTTATGAAAAACTTCCGAAAATTTCTGAAGATGAAGAACAGTGGGAAACCATTCAACAGAGGGAAGTTTCCATCTTCAAGAGGTGATAGGAAAGAGTTTAAGAGGAAAGAGGGGAAGGATTCTCAATCTCCTTCGGACATTATGTGTTTCGAGTGTAATAGACACAGACACTTCAAAAGGAATGTCCCAACTATTTGAAGTCAAAAGGAAAGATCTATGCTACAACCTTGAGTGATACTGACTCATCAAACTCCGACTCTGAAGATAGCTGTGATGGAGAAGGAAACTATTCCGCATTCATGACCATTGCACATGTGGAGTAATCAGATGATTTGGGTACACTTGTGAAGGAGCTTGGGGAACATTCTGATTTGGAGTCTATTGGAATAGTTGAGGAGACTGAAGATAAGGAAGTTGGAGAAGCAGTGGGATTGCAAGTGACTTACAACTCACTCCTTGAGAAGACCGGTGAATATGCTAAAGTGGCTAATGCAGCCATTAAGAAGATGAAGAGGGCTGAGGAAGATTACAAAAGCCTGCTGGTCAGAGGCAAAGTGTGAGATTGAAGCACTTAATGGTGAGCTATCAGAAGCTTACACAAAAGTGAGATTTCTTGAGCAAGAGGTAATGCAAGCTCATACCAAGATAGAGAGAGTCTCCTCTAAGAAGTTAGAAGATGTTATTTCATCACAAAAACCTTCCTTAGACAAGTCCGGTTTGGGATACATTGAAGGAAGTAGCTCGTCAGCCAAGGTCACCGAAGAAGTGAAGTTTGTGAAGGCTAAGGAGACGACTGTGGATAGGTCCAATCCTGAGAAAATTAAGGTTGAGAAGAAGAAGAATGTGGCTGATCAACGGGTGTTAAATAAGTCCCATAATCAATCAGAATTCAGATATGGAGCTAGAAGGAGATCAGTTCCAAGATCACAACAGGGTCCTAGAACGGATTATGTTTGTCACTATTGTGGATTGCAAGGACATACCAGACCCAACTGTCAAAAGCTGAGAGCAGACAACAATGCAAGTGTACCTCGGTCATGAGGAAGAAGAAATGACATGAGGTCTTGGGGTGGTGAGCAACCAAGAAGTCAAAACCGTGATCTAGGAATGATGGATGTGATGAAGATGATCGGTGCCTTCACAAATTGCCTGGAAAGTTTCACACGAAGGTTTGATAGTCCTAACTCTCGTACCCAATCCGTCAAGGATATCACCTCAAACGCACGTGATGTGTGGGTGACAAAGGGTACTCATGCATAAGCATTACAACATGTCCATGCATTAATACTTCCCATGTGTGTGAATATGCTTGGTTGTGTGCTTCTTGCTAGTATTTAGGTTGTTATTTTGTGTGTGTGTTTGTTTTTGGTTCAAATGTTTTTACATTGTCCTTTTATGTTATGTTTTTTATCAATCTTTTACTGCTTTTGTGTCAAAAATCCAAAAACACATAAAAAGTAGAAAATCCAAAAAGTTCGATCGGCTTTGTTTGAGTTTTGTCTCAAAGTATGTTTTACCTTGTACCTTTGTACTTATGGCTTTGTGCATTTAACGAGCTTAGCTTGTCTCTTATGCACTCATATTATTGTGGAAGAAATTCTGAAATCTATGTGACTGTTGTAAATAGATCTTCAACCTTGTCATGAATAATTAGTGAATGGTTTTATTGATCTTGAGATATGCATAGACTCATGCCTATATATCTTCCCACTTTTTATTTTTTATACTTAAAAGAGCTCTCTAAATGTAAATCTCCAAATTAAAAGAGATATAGAGCTGCAAAAACTTGTCGCACATACTAGTATTCGACTAGGAAAAAGGGAAAACGACCAAAGTAAAATGTATGATGCCTAAAAAGCTAAAGGCTAACTCATCAATTGAAATATCAAAAATTTCAGGCATCTATCTCACAATGAGATTTTCTTTACTCAAAAAGTGCAAATGATATGTTGAATATGGAGCCAAATGAAAAGTTTCAAAGAATTGTTATCAAGTGCATATGGGAGGTCATATATGCATGTTTCTATAATTGAGATAGGTCACATTATCTAGTGCTAGTTGTGTATGCCTTGATTGAATTGATCATTGAAGCTTCACATTGGACTAAGGACTATCTCATTTGTGATATCCACACACAACACACAAGTCTATGTTCAATGATTGCCATATTCATTTGTGTGATTGTACTTGATTAAATGTGTTTTCACATACTCAATCTTTGTTGATTAAACACATAAAGATTTTTGAATGTTTTAGTTTGTTTTTGGAAAGTGTTTTGTTGTTACAAAATAGTCAAATATTTCAAAAACAGTGTTGCCCTGTTTTGGCGACTAAGTCGCGGGTTGATCCAGTCGCATGCTCCAATTGCGAAGCTCACTTCGAGATTTCGCTGGTAATTGGCGAGTAAAGGTCTCAGTCGTGAAAAATACTTAGAAAATTTTTCAAAAATTTGAGTTTTTATTATTTTTGCGACTTTGTGTGGCGACTGATTCGCGGGTGAAAGGTCCAGTCACGAGAGTTACTCAGAGATTTTCGCGACTTATATTGCAACTATCTCGCGGGTAGACCTTCTAGTCGCAAAAAACACTTAGAGAAAATTTTCAAATTTCTTACCTTCACAATGTTTCGCGGCTTAACCTGGCGACTTATCTCAGTCACGAAAAACGCATGTTTTATGTTTTAAAGACAGTTTTTAAATGGTTTTCAGTTTTTCCCTCGAAAATTTGTGACTGTTCATTGTCTTCCCCAAATCACTCTTTCAAACACTCCGGTTTTCTTTGAAAAAACTCTCATTTTTGCATCATGTCTTCATCAAACACCAAGAAAAAGGTATGGGTTTTCTTTCCCTTACTTCATTCTTACTGTTTTGGTCTTTAGGTTATTGATTTGAATGTTGCATCTGTGTTTTGCGATATAATATGTTCAAACATGGGTTTGCCTAAAATGTTGAGATTGATTGTGTGAGGGTATTTTTTTCTTGTTGCAGAGGTGTTTTAGAGTTTTGTGTGTTCATCAGGTTGCTAATATTTGGTCTGAACATTGAAATTTGATAGATTTTCTTTTGGTCATATGGGTTTAGGTTTTCAGTGTTTCTCTCTGAATGTGGTCATTGGGTATATCAGCTTCCATGAGTTTGTGATATGTGTGGCTTGTATTGTACTGATTTTCATTCACCATATATAGTGCGTGCTGATGCATTAGGGTTTTCATGCTCATTTCATACTCATCACATCATTCTCATTAGGTCATGTTTCATTGACATCTGCTCTAGTCTATCTAAATGTGTTTGCATACTTACTGTTTAAACATGTGTGACTTATTCTATCAATTTGTTGTTATAAACTGTGCTTATTCTGTGTTCTGTCTGGTCACTTTGCTACTCTCTTTGTAACTAACTTGTTACTAATGTGTATGCATTTCCACATTGTGCTATGTCTTGTTGTGGCATTTTCTGCTTGTTTACAGATGGCTGCATCTCCTACAAAGAAGAAGACAACTGCTAAGAAATCTGACAAAAGAATGAAAATGGACCCTAATCTGTTTAGGTCTATTCAACACTTTGAGAGATATAGGGATTCTTTTTCAAAAGGAACTATCATTCAGGAAAGATTTGTTGATTTCAGGGAGTTGAAGGACACCTTCATTCTAGAGTGTTTTGAGGGTAGAGGTTGGGAAAAATTGCTGAGTGGCTTTCCACCTGTGTGTGATCCTCTAATCAGAGAATTCTATGCAAATGCTGTGATAAGGGAGGAGGAGTTGAGTTGTTGGGTGAGAAGAAAGGAATTTACCTTAGATGCCTATGACATTGATAATGTTCTAGGGCTTGAGGGTTTGGAGGATTATGAATTCACTAACTACAAAGACAGAATGCTCTCTCTAGACACTGTCCAGAAAAGAATTGGTGGGGTTAAAGAAAACAAATGTCTTAACACTTCTGATTTTCCTAAAGATATGAGGTGTCTGACCACCATAATGATGTACAATCTGTACCCTATAAGAAAGATGACTACATTGACAAATGCCAGAGCCTTCTTTCTCATGGAACTTAAGGAGAAAACCTTCATTGACATCAGTTCTCACATCTTTGACACTATAGTGGATGAGACTAGATCCACCTCAAGACCCAAGCTGATATTTCCTAGTCTTCTCATGAGGATCTTCAGAGAAAAGGGTGTTGCAATCCCTCAGGATATCAGTCCTTTGCCTCCTCTATCAACCATAAACAAATTTACTCTCATAAGGATACAAAGTCGTCTTCCAGGTGAAGAAATGGAGAATGTTCAAGAAGAAGGGGATCCAATGGAGACTGAAGCAAAAGCTGCAGAACAATTAGTCACACCCAGGAGCAGAAGAAAGAGGAGTAGAGCCTCAACTTCATCCGCTGTACCTCTGGATGCATTTCAGATCATCCTAGAGAGGCTTAACACACTCAGAGAGGTTCAAAATCAGTATACTGAAAGGATGACAGCAATGCAGGATTAGCTAAATGTACTTTCAGCTAAATTTCAGCTAAATTTGACAACATCCACACCAACCAGGAGCAGTGACCCTTTGGCCATTCGTGTCAAAAAGGGGGAGAATTTTTGGGGCAGTTCTTGAGGGGGAGTGCTTGGTTTGAGTGGGAGATTTCTTTATCACTTAATGTTTTGTTTATAGCTTTGATATTTTGTTGGTTATCTGCTGTTAGTATAGGTTTGTTACTCAGTGGTTTCTGTTTTTGGTTTGGCCTAAACTCTTAACTCTTGGATAGTTTTATTTTAGAAGTTAATCAGTATATAATATGATGCTTATTCAGTACTTTTTGTTTTGGTTTGTACCTGGTCCCTTTGTAGGTTGTTAAGGTTTATGTTTTTGTTTGTGCCCATGTTGCTTTTGTAAGCTTTAAGGGTTTGTTTCTATGCACTTGTAGGCCTGTGTGGTTTGTACCATGCTTTATGCAACCTTTGTGCTTTGTTAAATCAGTACTTCTAACTAAATGTCATGCATTTTCTTCTGAGTACTATCACTCTTGTGCCCTTGTAGGATTTTTCCTAGATACACATACTTCATGTACTGTGCATTGGTTAAGTGTTGGTCATTCAAGTGATTTGCCTTGTGTTTATCAACTTGAATGTCCGAATATTCATTCCAAGTGTGAATGAGTATTGTGATCACTTGGTTATAGTGATTGCATATTTTGGTCTTGCCATGGTTTATTGCTTTACTCCATTGTGCTTGATCGTATTGTGCTTGTTCCATATGCTTTACAAGTTTTCTGCATACAATGAACTTATTGTGTTGTTGTGTTTCAGGAGTTCTTGTTCTTATGATTCTAAAGCTTCACAGATTCTAGAGTTAGGTGTGAGTGAGTTTTCCAATTGTTCACAACTCACATGTTAAGTCTAAAGTTTGTTATAGGGTTTTGTCACGGAATAGCCAAAGGGGGAGATTGTAAGGTTGAAATTTATCAACCATCTTGTTGGCTTTATTCCGTGCCAATTTGCTTGTAATTTAGCACTTAGTAACCTTGTATTTAGGTGGGATTCATGTAAGGGTAGTGTGTGAAAAAAGTGTGAAGAAAAGCTCAAGTTTGTGCAAAGAAGCAGAGTTTCGCGACTAGGACTCGCGGCTGACTCGCGACTGGCAAGCCACCAAATGTAGGCACGTGAGAAGCATACAGGAGAGCTAAAGGGTCACGCCAGCTGTCGCACTACAGGACAAAAGTCCCAGGCTGGCCAGGCCGTTACTTCGCGACTTGAACTCGCGACTTGGACAAGCTGCGAGATCAAGCCGCCAACTTACC
Source organism: Quercus ilex subsp. ballota (assembly GCA_032727855.1). NCBI lineage: Eukaryota > Viridiplantae > Streptophyta > Magnoliopsida > Fagales > Fagaceae > Quercus > Quercus ilex. The sequence continues at coordinate 4,190,115 of CM064909.1, forward strand.
CTGTTTGGCAAAAACTGACTCTTCGTATTCCAAACACACACCACTATATATAGACTCTTATACCCATGAAATGTAGAGAGCTTCCAGAGAGAATTTTTGAGAGAAAGCCTAAAGAAAAACAAGATTGATTTATCCACAATTTTTACCTTAGAGACTCTACAAATTCCTCTACTCTCTTCCTCTCCATTGTCATACCCTTGAGAGGTTCTTTGCCAAATCCTTATCTCACCATACCCATGTCTGTGAGAAGGTTTATTTGATGCTTTTGGGAAGCAGTTAGGAAGGAACCAATATACATTGGTTGATGCTATGGTCTAGTAGCGAAATCCAAGAAGCTAAAGAAGAAATAGGTTCGGCGTAACCTCGTTGGAGCAAGAAGCTTGGAAGGCTTAGGTACTTGGGTAGATTAGGCTCGGAGGGTCTTCTGCTGTTCATGTATCCCAACTACATTTTTTAGTGGATTATTTCACCGCTTGGAGGGTGGCAGAGAGGTTTTACGCCGAGGACTTCGGTTTCCTCTTCGATAACACATCGTGTGTTGTCCGTGTGTTTACATCTTCCTTCCCTTTATCTTTACCTTATATTTACTGCTGTGAATGTGTTTATATTTGGCTTAGATTAGTTATCAATTCTGTGATTGACTTATGTTCATGTTCCGCACATTAATTGTTTGATTATAAGCTTGAATTGATAATTTATAATTTGGGGTCTAAATGTTCAAGGGTGTTTCATACCCATTTTGAACTTTCAGGTTGTTTCATGGCAAGCCATTCAGAAACCTTGCAGGATTAATGGTGTTTGTGGGGCCAACAGTTTGTGCAAGTATATTGTTGGTTCTGGGAGGAAATGCTCTTGCCTTCCAGGATACAAGATGAAAAATGTGTTAGGACATATATGTTTCACTTGTTAAGAACATATGTCATTCGTTTATGTAATTGGCTAATCTTTTGACAAAATGCACTTTACTTGTAATTGGTTAGTTCTGGTATTTTTAATACTTCAAGAAACAATGTTTCAAGATCAAGTGTTGAAGTCATCAAGTCTGTCTAAGAAAACAAGTTGATAGTGCAAATTCATTAAAACTTGACAGCTGGCTCGACAGCTGCATCTATCGAGCTTAAGAAAGCTGTCTCAAGCCCGTAAGTTCGACAGCTGCTCGACACCTCCTATCTGTTGAGATTTAAGAAATTTAGAATTCTGATCTGATTTCTTGGGATCCGTGAATATGTCTTTGGATCTTCTTTTCTCCTAACCCTAGACATATAAAAGGATTGTTTTAAAGGCCATCAAACAGTTCATAAGTTGCACAAGCATTGAGAAAATTCTGTGGAAGCAAATTGTGACTAGAGACGAAGTTCTTGCCTTAGTTCATCTCTTCTGAAGAAGTTGCTGTATATTTGCACCAAAGGGTTTTGTGACCAAGCATCTTCTTGATCTTCATCGTGTAGGATGGACTGAAGAACTTTGCAGCCAACCTCTCTTTCAGTTGGTGTTGAAGTCGCATACTGGGATCCGCGCATTGGTTAGTCACGTACTTGGGAACCGTGCATCAAAGGTGGGAACTGTCACTACAGAACAAGTCCAATTGGGTATTGGGGTAAGGGTTCAACTGTAAGTTGGTAAGGTACTTGGGATTCCTTTACTTGTAACTGCTTGTTGTGATAAAGTGGAATTTCGGGAGTGGTGACCTGAAAATCACCCGGTGGAATTTTTGTCGTCAGCTTTTTCCCCATTTGTAAACAAATCACCATGTCATTTATTTTCCGCTGAATATTTAGTTAATTGGTAATTTGTTTGTTCTACCACGCGTTTGCATATTAAATTGATTAATTAATAACTTGACTAATTAATTAATTGGTTTAATCACAAGGGGTCAATTCAATTTGTGGCCTATCAAGTGGTATCAGAGCAGACACACTCTGATTAGGTTTAATCTTTGTTGTGTTGATTCATTGACCCCTGCTTGTCATGGATAGAGGACAGTTATTAATCATACCTCATTTATTTAATGGCACTAACTATACATACTGGAAAGTACGCATGAAAGTTTTCTTGCAGTCTTTAGATGAGAAGGTGTGGCAAGCTGTAGAGATTGGCTGGACCAAGCCAAACGAAGCGCCAGCCGATTGGGATGAATCCAAGATCAAGGCGGCAAACTTCAACAGCAGAGCGTTGAATGCCCTATTTAGCGCAGTCACTAATGAGGAGTTCAAGAAGATATCCTCTGCTGAAACTGCAAAGGAAGCATGAACCATCCTCCAGACAACCTATGAGGGTACAAAGGCTATCAAGGATTCAAAACTTCAGAGGCTCACTACAGGCTTTGAAGAAATAAAGATGAAGGAAGATGAGTCGTTCGATGAGTTCTATGCCAAGCTCAAGGACATAGTAAACTCAGCCTTCAATCTTAGTGAAACCATTCCTGAACCCAAGATTGTAAGGAAGGTGCTCAGATCTTTATCCGAGAGATTACATGCCAAGATTACGGCAATAAAAGAATCAAAGGATATTGATAAGATTCCTTTGACTGAGTTGGTTGGAAACTTGCAGACCTATGAACTAAGACTATCTAGGATTGGCAAGACGGGTAAAGGCAAGAGCATGACCTTGAAGGTAAAGAGCAGTGGCACAGATGATTCTTCCGAGGATGAAGATTCCAAGATGAAGTCCTACATTACAAGGCAGTTCAAGAAGTTTATGAAGAATGCCGGAGGAACTTCGATAAGGACCGCAGGCAATCCAGTTCCTTTCAGTCTAAGGGCCAAGACAGAGGGAAAAAGGATGCTAAGGAAGGCGGTCAGTACACTGTTCCTGCAGGACCAAAGTGTTTTGGATGTCATGGATTCGGTCATATGAAGCAAGAATGCCTCACATATCTTAAGAGCATTAGGAAGAGTAAGACACTTGCTGTAACCTTGAGTGACACTAAGCCTGAGGATGATTCCGACGATGAAGATGACAGAATCTTGAATGCCTTCACTGCCACAGTCAATCCTACTGAAGGGATTGTTGAAGACGTGGAAGAAGAAGAAGAAGAATTGGTGGATTCTAAGTAGAAGATGGATGATCAAGATGATATCCATTCAGCCTATGAGAAACTATACAAGTTGTCTGAGAAACATGAGAAACTGTATAGACTAGCCACCAAGAAGCTAAGTGATGTGGAACTTAATCGTGAAGAGTTGTCCACAAAGTTTAATGAGGCAAATTAGACTATTGAAGCACTGAGGTTTGAGAACAATTTCTTGGCTGAAAAGACCAAGAAGCTTAAAGCAGAGCTGGTTCAAGTCAGAGCTCAATTGGAGAGGACTTTAAGTGCAAAACTTGATGAAATGCTCAGCATTCAGAAATCTACTTCGGATTGAACAGGTTTAGGGTATGGTCTTTCTTCCTCTCATATTGCTTCTACTAGTGCTACTGTTTTTGTTTCTCCTGCTAATAACACTAAAATTGAGAACATTGATGACAAAAGTGAATTAGCTAGTGAGAACTTAGACAAGGGTAAATCTATCTTAGGAGCATCCTCTAAGTAGGATAAGAAAGATGTTAAAAACCCTAGGACTAAGAAGGCTAACTCTCAAAAGCCTAAATAGAAGAAGCAGCATCTCTGTCATCATTGTGGAGCTGCCAGTCATACTTGACCAAATTCCTATAAGTGGTTATCCACTCAATAGAGCAACGGCATGATCGCATCTGGAAGCTAGAATCAGCTTCAATCCTCTTTTGCTCCTCTTGGTGATCTTCTCAAAGCCCTCATGTTCCTTTCGAACTTGAACATGTTCAATTCTTCCCCTTCACCGCCGGTTCAAGGATTCAATCAAAGGAAAGGTTCTTCCAAGGTGTGGAAGAAAAAGGATTCTAAGTGATTTTATCACTTTCTTCTATCTTCTTGTTTTTGTTTGTTGCATTACTTGTGTGTTTTGCATTTATTTTGAGTCAGTCTAGTTTTATGCTTTGCTTTGTTTAACATGTTTTTGTGTGTTTTCTTTCAGTTTTGTTTGTTTTGTTTTTAAAATAAATAAAAAAATTGAAAAATCAGAAAAATACAAAAACAGTGTGTGTTATGTGTACTTTGGTACTTGTGTACCTTGGATGGCCATTGAAACAAAATTTCTAAACTTTGTATCTTTTGTAACTTAGATGAGCATCTCTATGCACAACTAAGCAAGTGAGATTTGTGGCTATTGTTTGTGATGAGTAAGATTAAGTTATCTCTTAAACTTAACACTCGTATCACTCTTTTTGACGGGTAGAATTAGAAAATCCTAAGAGAAAGGCATAAATAACCATCTCACCATTGTTGCCTGCCAATCATAATATGACACCTGTATGCTTCGGCAAAGCAAAAGTGCAGTGTCATAGACACCTGTATGCTTCGGCATAGCAAAAGTGCAGTGTCAAAGATATCCATATGCTTCGGCATAGCAAAAGTGCAATGTCTATGCTTAACATGTTGGGTATTTCTTTTCTCTCTTTTATATGCCCATGCATGATATGCTAAATAAAAGAAAATATGCAAAGAAAATAAAAAGCAAAATGATCAAAAATGCTTTAAAAATGATTGCAAGCATGTTTTCTAGGAGATGTGGGAGTTATAGGATGTATCTCGAAGGTGATAGTCCCCATCAAACAGTTATGATTATGTGTGAGTTAAAGTTATTTTCTCATATCTTAGATCGTCATAACATGTATACACATATGCAATCTTACAATGTTTTTCACACACAACACGCAATATTCTTTGTTACTTTTGATACATGTGCAGGTACAATGTGATTTGGCCATTACAAGCGTTTACATATGCTAATGTATGCTCACTAAACTGTCTTTACTCGTTTTTGAAATATAAAATTGGTTAGACTTGTTTAGTGTCTGTGTGTGTTTCTGGGGATCCATGTACTTAAAAATATTAGTTGAGAGATGATTTTGAGAGCTTAGTATGTTGATTGGATCATTGGTTGAGGTGCATGTTGGACTGCATTCATGTTTGTGTTTTTCATTTCTAGAAAAACTGTTTTCAAAAGCAAGCTCGACACCTCCTTGACACCTTTTCGATACCTAGCTATCTGTCGAGCTTCTCAAGCCTTTCTTTATTGCAATCTCGACATAACCTGGACACCTGGTGGATTGATCGAAAAAGTTTCTGTCTTCTCGATACCTTCTCGACACCTGATGGATCGATCGAGTTTCTGTTCTTGGTTCTAGTGTTTATTCCTCGATACCTTCTTTACACCTGTAGCTGTCTACGTGTATTTTCTCGACACCTTCCTTGACAGATGTCTCGACACCTCTTGATACCTCATCTGTCGAGAATTACTGAGTTTCCTTTTTATGCCCTTTCTGCGATCCGGTTCTCATTTTCTCGATCTCTCTCAATCTATCCGTGTCTGTTCATCTCCCAAACTCAATTTTCTCACTCAAAACCTTCAACCCACGTGATTTTCGGCCCTTCCTTGCCTCAAATCACTTGGTATGATCTCTTTTCTCTTCATTCTTCATGCATTTCATGTTTTTAAATCTGAGGTTTTGGGGTTTTTGAAAAATTTTGGGTTTTTCAAAATTGATGAGTTTTTCTTGAAATTTTGGGATGGTTTTTCATTTAAATGTGTTCAAAATCTCATGCATTGCATCACATTTGCGTAAGAATGGTATTTCCATGCATTTAGATGTGTGAACTATGCTTGTGTGCTGGTGGGTTTGGATTGGGCTGAGCCCATGATGAAATTTCTTTTGCATGTCATATGTTCATGCATTCTCCATGCATACGTACTTTCTATTCAATATATTTGATATATTTTAATTGCTTTGGGACTTTTTTGATTGTCTCTTTCTCTCTCTCTTTCTCATTTTGTTTACATTAGTAGTGTCTATGGCACCTAAGCTTAAATGTACTCTAGCTCAGAACCCTCTGCATTCTGGAGCTTCTTCATCTTCTGATTCTGCTCCTCTTAATCTTCGGTTCCGTAATGATGATGCCCACAAGGCATTTTCGGAGAACTTTTTTAGACCAGGTGTTCATTTGGAACGCTAAGTCATTTTGGCGGACTTCGCTGACACTGACCTTCCCTCTGTCATTCACAGTAGGGGATGGGAGTCACTGTGTAACATCCCAGTCACATGTCCTATCGTGCTCATTCAGGAATTTTACTCTAACATGCACGAGATTGATTGTTTAGTACCTCTTTTTTTCACTCGCATTCGAGGTATGTGCATCCCTGTCACACCGCAGCTAGTTTCGGATGTGCTTAGGGTTCCTAGGATAAAGTTTCCTGACTATCCTTCTTATCAGCGTCTGCGGACTGTGTCCAAAAATGAGCTCATATCTACTTTCTGTGAGCGCCCTTCGGAGTGGGGTGAGTGTCAGTTCACATCATGTAGACCTTTTGCTAAAGGTCCTAAAGTCTTAAACATGGTGATGACTTTTGTATTCCATCCACTTTCTCACTACAACTCCATCACAAAACCTCGTGCTCGATTTTTGTTATCCCTTCTTGAGCATCTTACCATAGATTTTCCTTCTCATTTCATTCTGTCTATTATAGATGTTTATTTGGATGCGGCGACCCATGATAAACTCATCTTTCCTTCTGCTATCACGAGGATTCTACGCCATTTTTTCATTCCTTTTCCCGTGTCCGACCATTTCACTTTCATGTGTGCCATAGATGCCGCTACCGTAAAACGTAGTGAGGCTCAGTTTAGGTCGAGACAGACGGATTCCACTCCTCCCTCCCGTTCAGCTCTATTCCGATCTGCTCCATCTACATCTACTCCTTCTTCCTCGTTGAGTGATGTTTCACTTGGAGACATCATGGTGCAGCTGCAGTACATGGATGCTCGCCTCGATACACTCTCCACTGAGTTGTATCAGGTGAATGTTCATGTTGGTCGTATTGTAAGACGGCAGGCGACCATGGGTGGGTTTGCTTCTGAGGCTACTTCTTCACCACCTTCTCCAGCGGCTTCTGATTCTGAGGATGATGATGACGAGGACGATGATGCTTCCGATGATGATGATGGAGATGTTAGTTCTGCTGATAAGATGTTTACTTGACACTCTACCCTTTGTCACTCGTGACAAAAAGGGAGAGTAATTTTGGGATATGAGAGTAGTCATCTTAGGGGGAAAGTTAGTATAGGACATTTGTGTTAGGGGGAGAGTGTTGATACTTGAGGGATGTAGTGAGGATATGATGTATCTTTTTCTTTTCTACCTTTTTAGATACATTGTTCTTATACATTTGGTCTTGTGACCAGTTTTTACATACATTGTACTTATTTTACTTATTTTCTCTATATATGGATGTATGTTTCTGTCACCTGTCTCTACATGTGTTGTTTCTTTTCCATCTTTATACACATGTTTCTTATACTTGTATGCAATCTATTATTTATGTTTCACACAAGATGTCACGACCCAAATCCATGGAACATAAATTTAGATGCATGACCAACTTACTAATCTTGCACAACTAAAAGTAAAATTAATCCAAAATAATTTAAAACTCCAAAGAAACAATGCTCTTAATAAATAATCTCTTACAAAAATCTAAACTCCACAAATTGGAAATAATCTCCAAAATATAAATCATGAATTACAAAATAAGGATAACTAAAATTCTATAAGTCTTCAAGTAATATAGAAAATCGCCTACAACTTCCATGCTCAACCTTGCACCTTACAAAGCGATCAGAAGGTCCTATATTCCCAACTACACTTTAATCTGAAAAATAATAATTGATGGGGTGAGCCACATCTAGTAAGTAATTATACAGAATACACAACAGAACAGAGTCAAGCAACGCACGAGTATTTTGATTTTTCACAAACTCATTTAATGATATCAAAAATATTTATTCCAAAACATATAATGAATCACTTAATACATATGTAATCACATCTTAAAATCATTTGAAATCACATACATAAAATTGATCAGAGCACAGTGTCACATATGCACATCACATATTCTTACATACAATCTTGTGAGCGGATATCAACATCTAACCCCTGCTGGTGAGGAATCAACACATATTCTCACATACAATCCTATGAGTGGATTTACACATAAACTTGATATATCTGATCAATTCTAAAAACATTCATTCTGAGTCACATATCACAAAACGAAATATATACAAAATAGAATAATTTCCTTAATATTAACAATTATTCCAAATATATAGGCATAGCGAATATCACCATATTGAATTGAACATAAATCAAAGGACGCTTGACTCTCTTAGGGAATGAATAAGAACTGAAGAGTTTCTATAAATATTTTTACAATTCTTGAGTAAGTTTGAAAAACCAATTTGCTAAAAGAAACGTCTTAAATACCATTTGGAAAATAAAAATATGACTTTGAAATCACTTGGTTTTAACAAATTTAAAGAAACTAGAACCTTTTTAGAAAACTTACTTTGAAACTCAATTATTTTCTGAAAATAGTTTAGTTTAGAAATAATCTTTTAAATGAGATTTGGACATTCAAAACGTTATTTAAAATTCGAAGTTTCTCTTTAAAACATTGTCTAAAAGTCGAAGTTTCTCTTCCAATGATATAAAAATAGTGCTTTCGATAAACTTTAGAAAACATAAGCTTAAAAATATGACTTTTGAAAACCTTTGACATCTAAGAACCTAAATGACAAAACTTGTGCATATTATGCATAATTACTTACAGCACTTGAATCACTCTGAAAGTCCAACCGAAACACCCTCCAAATAGTCTCAAAACACTCTTAAATAGGACCTATAATCAACCATGAAAATTACTTAATATCCTTCACAAAATATAAATCTTATTGACTTATACAAATTGACTCACTAAAATTATACTTGCTGAACTAAACGATAACACTAATGCAAAACCTCTCTACCCAAGAATATGTTTCCTTGAATTTATCAAAACTTAGAGCTAGCAGCAAATACCTTAGAATTTAATATATGTCCTAAACAAAGGTAAAACCTTAAACCTGAATTAGACTCTATAACTGAAACTTTGTTCTAAAATACACATTATGGGCAAACCTAAGATTTAATATATAACCCCAATGAGAAACGTGGACCAAAACTAATTTGACTTGTTCATGGACTTAATATTCATTGACCCTATGGATTTAATATCAGAATTTTGGTATGACAATATCACATTTGTCCTTATCCTTTTTAAAGAAATTGAAGCCGTGTCACTTGAACCCTTAAATGGTTCATTGTGTAGGAGATAGGCAACACCTAGGCATTGAATATTGAAGCTATCAATACACCATCAGGGAACCTGGACTTTGACAAAAAGTAAGAGAGAACTAGTGGCACAAGGGTGGGGTCGGCTGCAATTGTCCAACAATTTAGAATTAATGCTACGGTATATGAATCAGCAGCCAAAAGTTCCTATAGACCTACTAAAGTGACGTTAGCCTTATACATGAATTGACAATTTCGGCTTTTGCTCTAGGGTCGAATAGTGGCAACCAAAAATTCCAGAATTATTGAAACACTGTAAAATTGTAGTCTAAGAAATTACCAATTCAACAATCTACACATCACTAAAGTTTTCTATGATAAAATTCTAATTCTTTAATTCTTTGTTTCTAATAGTGTGAAAATCATACCTTGAATAATCTGATTGCCTTTTCACTTGTATGTGCTCTAAACTCCAAGGAAAAACACCTCTTAGCCTCCTTTGTGATGAAACCCTAATTTATCTTTTCCTCCACCTTATATTTTAACACATTAAAGATGTGGGCTTGGTGGGATAGTGGGCTGGAGTTTAAATCCCACTTAAGCTTATCTTTTTATTCTCTAATAAGCCCATAAAGCATCTTCCTCTTTTATTTATTTATTTATAATTTTAATTGTCGCACCAAATTGTATGCACTAAAATTTTAATTTTCTCACTTATTTGTAGCACCACAAAATTGTCTACCCTCATCTTACTGTGCACACACATAAAGTACCTCAACTTTATATAAAAAAATGACAAGGTACGATGATAATCATAAAAGCAAAAATTGGGGTATTACACAAGATGCATTGATGAGTTTTGTTTAAAGTGTTTCAGAAATACAGGTTGTCAAAGTCTACTTGCCATAAACTCTTTTCTTGCAAAGTTTTTCAAGGGTTTGTGATAGGATAGATTTTATTGTATTCAACAAGTGAATATGAGTTGAGTGATTTATGACTTTTCTCATATGATCATTTGTTTGTTGTGGTTTTGTCACGGATTGCCAAATGGGGAGATTGTTAGGACATATGTGTTTCACTTGTTAAGAACATATGTCATTCGTTTATGTAATTGGCTAATCTTTTGACAAAACGCACTTTACTTGTAATTGGGTAGTTCTAGGTATTTTTAATACTTCAAAAAACAAGATTTCAAGATCAAGTGTTGAAGTCATCAAGTCTGTCCAAGAAAATAAGTTGATAGTGCAAATTCATTAAAGCTTGACAGCTGGCTCGACAGTTGTATCTATCGAGCTTAAAAAAGCTGTCTCAAGCCCGTAAGCTCGACAGTTGCTTGACACCTCCTATCAGTTGAGATTTAAGAAATTCAGAATTCTAATATGATTTCTTGGGATCCGTGAATGTGTCTTTGGGTCTTCTTTTATCCTAACCCTAGACATATAAAAGGATTGTTTTAAAGACCGTCAAACAGTTCACAAGTTGCACAAACATTGAGAAAACTCTATTAAAGAAAATTATGACTAGAGACGAAGTTCTTGCCCTAGTTCATCTCTTCTGAAGAAGTTGCTGTGTATTTGCACCAAAGAGTTTTGTGACCAAGCATCTTCTTGATCTTCATCGTGTAGGATGAACTGAAAAACTTTGCAGCCAACCTCTCTTTCAGTTGGTGTTGAAGTCGCATACTGGGATCCGCGCATTGGTTAGTCACGTACTTGGGAGCCGTGCATCAAAGGTGGGAATTGTCACTACAGAACAAGTCCAATTGAGTATTGGGGTAAGGGTTCAACTGTAGGTTGGTAAGGTACTTGGGATTCCTTTACTTGTAACCGCTTGTTGTGATAATAGTAGAGTTTCGGGAGTGGTGACCTGAAAATCACCCGGTGGGGTTTTTGCCGTCAGGTTTTTCTCCATTCGTAAACAAATCACCGTGTCATTTATTTTCCGCTAAATATTTAGTTAATTGGTGATTTGTTTGTGCTACCACGCGTTTGCATGTTAAATTGATTAATTAATAACTTGGCTAATTAATTAATTGGTTTAATCACAAAGGGGTCAATTCAATTTATGGCCTATCAAAATGTTTCTGATTGGTCCTATGGGTGTGAACCCGAATTTGATCCCCCCCACAACAAACACGAGTCTGTCTTTCTCCTACTATCCAATGTTGAATTCTACGGGTATGATGTTGATTACTTCACCAATTACACCTTAGATCACTGTACAAGTTCATGCTTGCAATTGCACAATTGCAAAGCAGTCCAACATGCCTTTGAAAAAGGTGATTGTTTCCTTAACTCACTGTTGTTGAATGGATATCATTCCCCAGATTTCCAAAATGATATCTATTTGAGACTCCCAAAAAGCTATAGCTTTTCGTACAACAGTTCTATAGAAGAATTCAGTTTAGATTGCTCGAGGGATGGTACAATACAATTGGAAAGAACGTATGTAAAAATCCATATAAATGGGATTGTGAAATTCATGCTTTGGTTTGCCTGTGGTGTGGGAGGACTTGAAGTCATATGTATTTTTGTGGTGTGGTGTCTTTTGATCAAAACCCGAAAAAGTTCAGGTGCAGACAATCAAGGGTATGCTCTTGCTACCACTGGATTTAGAAAATTTACCTATGCTGAGCTAAAAAAGGCCACAAACGGTTTTACTGAAGAGATCAGAATAGGTGCATGGGGTGTTGCATATAAAGGGGTATTGTCTGACAATAGAGTTGCAGCAATCAAGCGTCTCAATGAAGCCAGCCAAGGAGAAGACGTATTCCTAGCAGAAGTAAGCATCATTGGGAGGCTTAACCACATGAACTTGATAGACATGTGGGGTTATTGTGTTGAAGGAAAGCACAGACTTTTGGTGTATGAGTACATGGAGCACGATTCTTTGGCTAAAAACCTCTTTTTTAATGCACTTGATTGGAGGAAAATGTTTGAAATTGCTTTGGGTACTGCAAAAGGTCTAGCGTATCTCCATGAAGAGTGCTTGGAGTGGGTTTTACATTGTGATGTGAAACCTCAAAACATACTTCTTGACTCTAATTATCATCCAAAGGTAGCAAATTTTGGTTTATCCAAATTACAGAACAGAGGTGATCTCAACAATCCAAGCTTCTCAAGAATGAGAGAAACTCGTGGTTACATGGCTCCTGAATGGGTGTTCAATCTACCCATCACCTCCAAAGTAGATGTTTATAGCTACATGATTGTTGTGTTAGAGATGGTGACTGGAAAGAGCACAATAATAGGTGTCCACACTATAGGTGCTGGAGTTGAAGTTGAACATACAAGGTTGGTAACTTGGGTTAGGGAGGCAAAGAACTGAGAGGCACCTACAACTACTACTACTTATTGGATTGAAGATATCATAGACCCCATAGTGGAAGGCATATGGGATATGGGTAAGGTAAACATTTTGGTTGAAGTGGCTCTGCAGTGTGTAGAAGAAGACAAAGATGCAAGACCCACCATGAGCCAAATAGTCAAGATGCTTGTTCATTGTGAAAATGAATCTACTTAAAATAAAAAGGATCCTAATACCAATATACCACCAACATGGCATGATGGCTCTTATATTTTGCTTTGTTTTGATTTTCTCATTAATTTGTTCCCCTATTTTTTGTGTATTTGAAATAAAATTCCAAATATATAAATGTTTGTTACTTTTTTATTAATTAATTGCATCTTTCCCCTAATAAATTCGCAAAAAAAAAAAAAAAAAAAAAAAAATTCTCTTAGAAAGTTGTGACTCCAATTCACTGTTTTCTGTTGCTTTATGCGTGTGTGTAAAACCCATGATGCTTTGTCCAATTAAACATCCATATTACCATTTTGGGTTGGACTCATGCCACTATGGGCTCCCCGTTTAGGGCCAGGGCCGGGCCCAGCCCAATCCCTAATAGTTAAAATTTGAATTTAACATTTACCCAAACTTTATAATTTGCTCTTTTGACTTTAATAACCACAAACAAGACACGGAGATATTTTTTGATAATGCAAAGATAGCTTAGAAAATTCTTACACTTATCCAAACCTTATAAGTTATAACCTACTCTTTTGGTTTTATTCACCTCAAACAAGGCTGGGAGATACTTTAGTATCTTAGGCTTAGAAAATTCAAAGATAATTTGGAAAAATATGGAAATTATTAGAATAAAAGTTAAGTTATTCAAAGTTCAAATGCCTAAAACAATTTTACTTAAAACTTTTTTATTTATTTTGATTGACTAGGAATGATCCAAAAAACCTTCAACAAATGAAAGACAAAAAATTTTAACTTAGAAAAGAGGAAACCTACATTTAAATTCTAGAATTTAGGGGTTAAACAAATTAAACCCCAAAGTTTTAAAATTGACAAATCAAACATATCACTATATTGAATTTAATTATCCTTAAAAAAATAACAATATTTATGCTACATTGGTCTGTACAACTTAATATTTGAATTTAATTAGAAAACATAAGTTCTACTATCTAAAGAATTATAGTTGATTTTTATCTTGTTCAATGATCAGCTACATAATGAGTATAATGTAACATAGGCTACTCTCCCCTCCCAAAACAGTGAATCATCAAATATGATGTTTGAGAAAATATTTAGTATCATAGTGATATATTAAATCTCTTTCACAAAATAGTGGGTTCCACAATATTTGCGGATGACATAAATTAAAAATTGCACAATTTTGACCGTAAGAATAAGACCATTCAGACTTCTGAGTGAACCACACCTAAACCATAGTCTGAAAGCCTACCATAGAAATAATCTGAGACTAGTGGAGAGATGTGTAGCGTGCAACGTGTCTTCAGCGTGTGGATAATCCCATGATCGATGAATGTAGCTCGGAAGTTAGTTTGTCCAAACTCCAAACTTAAACGCCAGGTCAAACGGAACATTTTACCTTGTTGGGTTGGGCCCACTAAGGGCCCATTTTGGGCTAAGCCCAGCCATTTCCTCACTTTTAAAATTCGAATCAACTGGCCGAACCTAACTAGCACGAAGTGTTTAACTTGGTTGAGTAGCACCTGAGGTCTCATACCTTATACGCCATTCTATATTATTTTACTATTGCTTCCCTCTTCTTTTTTCTTTTTTCTTTTAATGAAAATTTTACAATTATTTTTTAGATTTTTTTTTTTTTTTTTGAGATAAAAGAAAATTTTACTAGTACTATTGCTTCCCCACTTTGTGTGGGGTGAGGTCCATTAATATTATCAAAGCACTTGCTGCATGCGTAATAATAGCTACTACTTAAATGAATTTTCAATTGTGGTGTGCTTCTCCAACGGATAATTGCAAGTATTTCTTAGACAATAATTTTGATAAAAGAGGACTTGCATTAGTTAAAAAGAAATAATTTGTATAAAATAACCACTGACCTAATTTTGTAGGATTTTTATTTACAGCTAGGAACATGCCTCAGCATGCATTCAGGGCATTTGTTAATTCTTACTTTGAATATTAAAGAACCTCAAGTACATAGTTGTTCCCTTTTTTATCACTGGTAACACCTACGTACCTCGTACCTAATGTAGCTACCTGTTAGAATGAGACCACTATTGGAATTCTAACTAGGATATAAATGAGTTACAGGACTGATTTTCATTGTCATTGTTCTAGCCATACTCTGCTTTATCAACCAAAGTTTTTTCTTAATAATCTTTCTTGGTTCTTACATGGTTACATCACTGCTATAGGGGATTTATGGAAGAAAACTTTATTACATGGTTTGAGCATATTTTGCATTATCAAGCGCATTTCATTCTTAATTGTGTTACATGTTTGTTGTGTGGTTTCATGACTACGGATTTATGGATGAACATTCTATTCTTTTGATAAGTATGGAATTGAAGAACATTTTATAATATGAAATACCATATGCATGCAATGAGTTTCTAATATCAATCATTAATTAAGAAACTAAATATATTGCAAATAACTAACTAAGCATTACCAGTTAATCATTATTTTAATTTCTAGTTTATTTTTGTATATTTTGGTTTTTTATTTTTTTAATGTATTTATCACTTGTAAAAGATTTTGGTTTATGTTCTCTCTTGCAGCTTGTTAAACTTCCACATGCCCCAAATGTTGATGAAATATTGAAGAAGTATCTTGGTTACAGGATGAAGAAGGATAACTCGTAAGTTCATTCCTTTTTTTGGGCCACTTCTCAGTCTTTTACTTTTTGGCTTGCTAAATTTCAAGTCTTTCTTGTATAGTGGACCATAATTTACAGAATTTATTTTGTTGTAACGTTTACCTGGCATTTATTTCTTTACCTGTAATGTACTACACTAGTTTTTAGTTGCTAGTTTTTCACAAAATGCATCATCAACTGACTTATTCTTTAAAATAAGTGGTTTTTTATTTTTGTATGGCTTCTTTTTATAGAACTAGCTTTTGAAGACTCAGCCCAACTAATCCTTAATTTAAATCAAATTGGGGTTGGCTATGAACCTCTTCAACTAATCGGGGTGTTGACCGCATGTATTGTTTTATGCTATATTGTAGATTCTTTGTCACCTCCTGGTTTAATAGTATTTCTTCACTATTTATACCAGTGCTATTTTATCCTCCCTCTACTTAATTTTCACAACATCAAAATGAATTAAACATTCTTTTTAACACGTGCATTAATCAGTCTCATGCACATGGCCAAGCCATTGTTATCTACTATTTTGCATATTAGTCATCTTTACATTTGAACAGATGGCATCATTCTTATCTTATATTTCTTAGTATTACTGCTTATCCATCTTAGCATTCTAATTTCAACTACACTCATGTATGAATATGTTGCCTTTTAACTGTCCAACAATTTGTAGCATAGACCATAGTGAGTTTTATAGCAATCTTATAGCACTTCAGCTGATACAGTATTCCTGATATACTTCTCTCTCCTTCACCCCGTTCTTCTTCAATGACCCACATCCTCCTCAGTCATCCCATCCTTACAAATTATTGAACCAAGATATTGAAATGGTCAGTCTTCTAACCAATTTAATCTTATAAGAAAATTTTAAAATAAAGCACAATAATGGTTCATTTAGCAATCATTTAGATTAGAGTGTTTAAAGAGAGGTTGTACGTTGATATAGTCTGCATTACTGTATCTAGTTCTGAAGGCCAGAGAAATGTGAAAAAGAGCACCTTGGTGTAAATGCCCTCAATTGTTAAACTTACTATTGATGCATCTTGAAACTTCTGTATTTAGACATTACTTTCCTATGCAATTTTTGTTGTGTGTGAAGTTCTTTTAAATCATGTTTTTGGAATTGATGCATTCGTGTCTTGGTAATTACGTATTGTTAGTGTTCTGGTGTTCAAGTTTTTGTGAGTTGTCATTGTTCTTTCTCTGTAACGTAATTAAATGGATATAGGATAGCTGATTCAGTGGGAGAAATTCTGAAAGGATTACGTTGTTACTTCGACAAAGCATTGACAGCAATACTTCTATATAAAAGTGAGCGTCGGCAATATAAAGAAGCAATTTCAGTTGATGTCTCTTCTTCAACTGTATATGGTGCTGAACATCTATTGCGCCTCTTTGGTATGTGTGGGGGCCGTTTTTGGAATTACCTGGTAGCCTTTTTGGCTTCTGTACTTTCCTCATGCATCCCACATCGAAGAGAACCCCTTCCCCCGTTGTCTTATAAGCGTGAGCTGAAGAGAAAGGAATACGTCTTATAAGCGTGAGCTGAAGGGAAAGGAGTACCATCAGTTATAAGGCAAAGGGGGGAAGGGGTTCTCTTCGATGTGGGATGCACTCCTTCCCCCCTCTGCCTTATAAGCGGGAGCTGAAAAAAGGCCACCAGGTAATTCCAAAAATGGCCCCCACAGTATGTTTATCCTTCTATGCATAACCGGCCATATCATAATTATGTAGAATGTGGAAGTTTCGACATTTATCAAACTTGTTGAGGGCAATTGGGCTGGCTAAATGAGTAATTCTTTCTTCCATGCCCCTATCAAAATTGACTGGCTGGCAGAGTTCAACTTCTACCAGGATAAGTTTTTTAGACAACTGTCGGGTCTGTATATCTTCTACTAAAGCTAAACTTTATATATATCAGGGGTTCTGTATAAATAAAATGATGCAGCACAAAATTCTTAAAGGGAACTGAGAATAAACAAATGAATAGAAAAATAAAAATAAGGATAAAATACACACACCACCCCTGTGGTATACCCTTAAAACATGAAATTATATTATTTTTACCAATTAAAAAAAAAAAACATGAAACTATTCTATGGTTTATTTTGTAACACTTACCTTCTTTGTGGTTTGCTTTATGAGGCATTTTTGCTAATTTAATGAAATTTGATGATATTACCGGTGCCAACAACACCCATTGGAAAATGAACTTAGGAATCAGCACTATGCCATTGGAAAATTGCAATAGAAATTTTAAATCAAGCTTGTTTCCATTGGAGTATAATAGCTATTTATATAGGCTACTAGGATTCAACCTTAATTCTTTACTGACTTGGGCCAAAGCCCAATTATTGAATACATAAATAACCTTTACTCTAGGAAATTAAGCAAAATGCCAATGACTTAGAGCATCTCCAAGAGGGCTAGCTATTTCCAAATTTTGGAGAGAAAAGCCACTATTCACACAAAAAAAGCCCTCCAACAGCCTCTCTATCTCCAAATTTTTTTATAGATTTGCTACAGTAGCTTTCCAGGCCTAGAAAGCATTGTAGCAATCACTGTAGCTTATGTAAAGAATATTTCCCCTTAAAATAATACCGGATGAATTAAAAAAAAAACTTTTTTCTCTTTCCTCCCTTTCTCTCTCCTCTCACGGCTACAAACACAACGGCTACAAACACAACCATCTTTCTCTCAAACATCTCTAAACTCAAGTATAATCAAAATACAAACTCAAAAACATAATCTTAAAATTAATCAAACCATAACAATAAAAGCAAAAAAAGAAAAAAGAAAAAAAAAAGAAACAAGCCATCTACCATTTGGGTTGCGTTGGGGAGGAAGACGAGCGGCGGCGGTGGAGCGGAAGGCGCAGTGGCATAGAGAGCGGAGCGAAGGCGCGGCGAAGCGGAGCCATCTACCATCTGGGCTGCGTGGGGGAGGAAGATGAGCGGCGGTGGCGGAGCGAAACACAGCGGCTCAGAGGGCGGAGTGAAGGCATGGTGCCTTCGCTCCGCCCTCACTGTGCCTTCGCTCCGCCCTCTAACCCATCTGGTCTTTCTCTCTCTAGCTCTTTCTCCGTTTCTTATCACAAAGAGAGCTGGATAATGTTTTGGCTGGTAGAAAAAGGAAAAAAAAAAGTAGAGAAAGAGAATTGGAGAAAGAAAGAGAGAGGGAGGTTTTGGAATGAATGGAAAGTAGAGAAAAATAAAGGAGAGGATGGAGAGAAAAGCTGTATATGTGTGGCGGAGAAAAATCAAGAGAAAAGAAAAAGAAAAAAAAGAAAAAGAAATGTATGGATGATAGAAAGAAAGAAAGGAAAAATACAATTAAGCAAATGCTGCCACAATATTTTCACAATAAATTTTAAGTAACATATTGTTATTAGCTAATATTGGTGAGTAAAAATATAATTTCAGTGGTAAGTTCAAATTAAAACTAGTAACAACCTTCCACATAAGATTTTGATGTGATTATTGTGAAAGTATTGAAAAAAATGTTGTGAATATAACACTTTTTATTGGAAAATATAATTATTAGGAATGAATATAGAAAGAATAAATGATGATAAAAAAAGAATAAAAAAGAAATAAAGAAATAATATTTAAATGGAATAGAGAAAAGGATAGAGAGTCTGTTGGAAAGTGTATTTGAAAAAGAGGATAGGTAAAAGCTAAATGTCACTATTCATTCTCCAAACAGGCAGATATTTGGAGAGGCTGCTGGAGATGCTCTTAATAAACTAAGAGCATCTCCAATAGAGTATGCATAGTCAAAATATAGAGAATATATTCTCTATATTTATTCATTTATTATATTGCCTAACAAATATTGTGGTGCTTGTTGGATTTGCGGAGTAATTGATGACTGTAAATGTGGATTGCTACTGTTGCTGGAAATGTGCTATTGTTTTTAATTGTGAATATTCCTAGACTGGAACTGCTTGATGTTGCATCTTTTGGCTAATGTATTTCCTTTTGGTGTTATAAAATTAAATCTGCTAGCCATCTTACTTCGTGTTTGTAATGTCATTCTTTTGTATTTGCAGTTAAGTTGCGTGAGTTATTGTACCATGCCAACATCGCGCGAAGAGGAGACATTGATGGAGCTGCAGCAAGAATTAGTCGAGTTTCTCAAGTATAACTTCTTACCACCATTCTAACATGTGTCTGTGTAAAAAGCACAATTGAGAGTACAAGAATACAATCTTTATAATTGCATACAATGATTTATGCTACTTATAAAAAAAAACCAAAAAACATAAAAAAAACTGTGATGAATGGTGACATTTATGAAACAACTTGCACACTTAACGTTGCGTACATTTTTTCTTGGAAGTTTGTGATGATTTGGCTGTCTGGAGCACTAAAAAATGTTCATTTATATGAATTTAAAGTGTCTTTAGAGTGAACTGCGTTACTTTATTTATACTTCTAGGTTTTTGTTTAGGGGAAAAAAAGTTTAGATAACTTGCCTGAAACATGTCATTTTATTGAAATTTTCAAGAATGACATTCCATTATCATTATACTCATTCTGAGCGATTATACATCTTGTGATTCAGGTTCTTACAGAAGCATCGGAGTGCATTTTTCCTCTCAACTTACGTGTACTAGAAGATATTGAAACCAGCACCAAGAAGTAAGATGTCTAGGTCAAAGATGTATTGGCAACAAATTGAGTATTGAATACCATAGAACTAGCTAGAGCTTTAGGTTGATGTATAATCACCTTTTAGATTTGATATTTTCCTGGATTCCAAAATTTGAGAAACCAAATGTTTGTGTTTCATGTTATTAGTTTTGAAATGTCTTTGTAAACGAGGGTACATTGCGGTCAATGTATGTGGGAGAAATATGCCGGACAGACATATTGCCCTGTAGAGGTCTGTAGTGTACCCCAGATATATGTCATTATCTAACAGCGCTAGATAGGAACAGTATGAACAATCGTACATGGTGGAAATTTGGTGAATGGAAATGAGACTACCTGACAGAAGTGTGTATTAGGAAGTTGCATGTGATTTAAATTTTTCTTACAAAATGCTTTTTATTGTTGGAACTATGTTTAGCACTTCTAATGTTTCAAAAGTCAACCATCTCTATATTAATTTATCAGAGTTTGTAACAAGCCACTGAAAAAATCAAATGAAATCAAACCAAAATTTTGATAGAGGCATAATATTAAAAAAAAAAAAGGTATAGAATTACTACAAATTTCTAAACTAAAAAATTACAAATTGATATGACAATAAATTTGATTAATAGTATCTCGACAAGATAATAAATGTGTTTATATTTAAATTATTTTTTGTGGTTAGTGACATATTAATTTGTAAGATCTATGTAGTGAAATTTATAATATTTTTTGGGAAATAATTCTTACACACACTCGTGTTTTTAAAATGTTACTAGCAACAAATCACAATTTTTAATTTTTAAGCAAGTCAGATTTGCTGGTCACTAGCAACAAATCAAGACCAAGCTTGGGTTCACATGCTAATTAAATGCAAAATACCTAGTAAGAAAGAACTTTCCAAAAGCCATAAGATGATAGCATTCATCCTGGCTGTGGAAAGGTATTTAGGTTTTGGTCCTAAAAATGCTTGTTTCCAAATTAATTCAGGTATGGATATCAACATTTATGGCATGTTTGGATATTTAAAAAAGGAGGGGGAGTAGAGTAGAGGGAGATAGAGTAATCCAATTACCTTGTTTGGAAGTTTTTTAAAGAAGGAGGGGGAGGGGTTTGGAAGGGTTTGAAGGGATTTCAACTCTCTCTAACCTCTCATTTTTAATTCCCCCAAATTGGAGAGATTTGGAGGGAGAGTAGAGTAGATAAATTATTGTTCAAGTAAATTCCCTAATTTATCATTTCTAACAAATTAATCATAGACCAATGTTGCAAGTCCATTTTCAAATAGAGGTAAATTTGTCTATTTTAATAATTTCCTTTCCTCTCAATTCTAATTTTTAAAACATCCAAATAAGGGGAAGGGCTAATTACTCCCTTCCCCCTTACTAATTTTAAAAACATCCAAACAAGGTAGAGGCGAACCATTCTCCTCTACTCTCCTTCCCACTACTCTTATCTCCTCTACTCCCCTCTACTCTCCTCCATTTCTAAACTTCCAAACAGGTCATTAGGACTTATAGGTGGACACTTGGGTCCCTCTTTACCAAATTATACTTTTATTCCTCTCGGGGGCATGCCGTATGCAAAATGAAACTAGCTTTGTTGACCTAAATTCCTAACTGAATTCAAATTGGGATTTAAATTTGCTCCTATTTATTTGATGATCATACTATTAAATGCATATGATATCACAACCATCATTGCCAACCAATCACTCTCCAGATAAACTTCTTTGGTCACCAGAAAAACATGAAAATATTAACATTAAATCTGCAGACCTTCTATATCTAAGAGATTTCCAGACTTAGCCAAATGAAATGGAAATATCTTTGCAAGTTCAAAATACACGACAGACTCAAACTTCTCCTCTAGAAAATACCCAACTAGTTCATTGAGGACCGTTTAATTTGCCACAACTTTTTTAACAATTTGACTTGATTGCACAAAAATTTTCATATGAACTCACCATATTTTTTTTCCCATATAATACATAGTTAATTCTTTCAAAATTGTGATTGAATTTTAGCACAAAAATTGTGTCCCTAGACCCTCACGTGATACTGTGGAAAATGATTACGTAAAAGAGAATAATGGTTAGGCTAGAAAAACGAGTGATTTAAAATTTTTTTTTCCCTATTCATTTTCGCTGGCTCAGTCAATGAAAAGGTGATCCATCCTTGACCCAAAAAAGTATCTAGAATCTTTCTTTTTTTTTTTTTTTCTTTTTGGAGAATCAAAGTATCTAGAATCTGCTTGGTCATAATTTGAAAAATAATATAACCAAGAAAATTCCAATACCAATTTCTATAATTCCACTTTCTCAAAAAAAAAAAAAAAAAAAAAAAAATCTATAACTCCAGTGAACCATAGATCAATTTAACAAAACAAAAGTACAAAAAATATAATTGAGGCATAATTAAAAACAATTGGTTTTTAGTTTTAAGATAAAAAGTAATTATTAGAAGTGTAGATCATTGGAATATCTCTATATATATATATATATAAAATGTAAAACTGCTATAAACTTTATTATAAAAAATTATAATCTAATATGATAATAAATATAATTGGTACTACTTCAATAAGATAATATAAATAAAATTACTCTTTTTAACTGGTAAGTGGTAACCCATTAATTTATAAATTTTATATGATAAAATTTGAAATATTCTTTTATATATATATATATAAAAGGGGTAAGCAACAGTCCTTAGCTCAAGAAATTGCTATGGAACTACCTGTATATAGCAACTATATATTCAAATAATGCTAGCAACTAGTTTCTGTTCTCCTTTTCCTGTATGTCAAATGTAGTTTATCGTATACGCCAGGTCTGTCACACAGGCGGGTTTCACAGCATGTGGAGCCTGCCTCTGTGTGAGATACCTGGCATATACGCCGGGTACAAAAGATATATATATATATATATATATATATATATATGATCCTTATATAAAGAGAAGCTCGTAAATCTTTGTTTCCCAAGCCCATCCCTTGTTTGAGCTTTCATAAAGTTCATGGCTAATATAATCTTGTTCCTCTTCTCTTTTGCATTATTTGCTCCATTCTCATCCTCAACATTTCAAATTTTGAGTAAAGGTTCATCTCTCTCCAGTGAGAAACCAGAAGACGTTTTAACTTCACCAAATGACGTTTTCTCTGCTGGCTTTTACTCAGTTGGTGAAAATGCTTTTTGCTTTGCCATATGGTTCAGCAACTCACGCACCATAGTTTGGATGGCAAACCGTGACCAGCCAGTTAATGGAAAGCGCTCAAAGCTCTCTCTTCTAAAAAATGGCAATTTAATCTTAACTGATGCTGGGAAGTTCACCATTTGGACCACAAACACTTTCTCACTCTCCTTAGTACAATTATCTCTCTACAACACAGGTAATCTTGTTCTACGTAATATGGAAGGTGTTATTTTGTGGTAAAGCTTTGATTTTCCCACAGATACACTTCTTCCTGAACAACTACTCACTAAAAACACAAAGCTTGTCTCCTCAAGAAGCCAGACCAACTATTCCTCTGGCTTCTATCAGTTTTTCTTTGACAACGATAACATTCTTCGCCTTATTTTCAATGGTCATGATGTGTCCACTGTTTATTGGCCTTACCCGTGGCTTTTAAGCTGGGAGGCTGGAAGGTCTGCGTTTAACAGTAGTAGAATTGCAGTGCTTAATTCCTTAGGGAACTTCAGTTCATCTGACAATTTTACTTTTATGTCAACCGACTATGGAATTGAGCTTCATAGAAAATTAACACTTGGTTACGATGGTAATATTCGATTATATAGTTGGGGCTGGTCAGAGGAGGAGAAGACTCAAACTTGGGTTGTTTCATGGCAAGCCATTCAAAACCCTTGCACGATTCATGGTCTTTGTGGGGCCAATAGTCTGTGCAAGTATGTTGCTAGTTCTCACAGGAAATGCACTTGCCTTCCAGGGTACAAGATGAAAAATCGAACCGATTGGTCTTATGGGTGTGAACCTGAATTCGATCTCCTCCCTCGCAACAAAAATGAGTCTGCCTTTCTACTGCTATCCCATGTTGAATTCTATGGATATGATTTTGGGTCATTCCCCGGTTATACCCTTGATCAATGTACGGATTTATGCTTGCGATTACGCAATTGCGAAGGGTTCCAATATTACGGTTTTGATAATGGTAAAGGTTTTACAAGTTGTTTCCCTAAGACACTATTGCTAAATGGACATCGTTCCCTAGATTTCAAAGGAGTGGCCTATTTGAGACTACCAAAAAGGTATAACTTTTCCTACAACAATCCCGTAGAAGAATCCAGTTTAGATTGCTCAAGGGAGGGTACAATACAATTGGACAGAAAATATGTCAAAAACCATGAAAAGGGGACAGTGAAATTCATGCTTTGGTTTGCATGTGGAGTGGGAGGACTTGAACTCACATGTATCTTTGTGGTGGATTGTCTCCTAATCAAAACCAGGAAAAGCTCAAGTGCAGACGAGCAAGGGTATGCTCTTGCTGCCACTAGATTCAAAAAATTTACCTATTCTGAGCTAAAAAAGGCCACAAAGGGTTTTACTAAAGAGATTGGAAGAGGTGCATGGGGAGCTGTATACAAAGGGGTATTGGAAGAGGTGCATGGGGAGCTGTATACAAAGGGGTATTGTCTGACAATAGAGTTGCAGCAATTAAACGTCTCAATGAAGCCAACCAAGGAGAGGACGTATTCCTAGCAGAAGTAAGCATCATTGGGAGGCTTAACCACATGAACCTGATAGACATGTGGGGTTATTGTGCTGAAGGAAAGCGCAGGCTTTTGGTGTATGAGTATATGGAGCATGGTTCTTTAGCAGAAAATCTCTCTTCTAATGCACTTGATTGGAAGCAAAGGTTTAAAATTGCTCTTGGTATTGCAAAAGGTTTAGCTTATTTGCATGAAGAGTGCTTGGAGTGGGTTTTAGATTGTGATGTAAAGCCTCATAATATACTTCTAGACTTGAATTACGAACCAAAAGTGGCAGATTTTGGTCTATCTAAATTGCAAAACAGAGATGCCATTAACAATCCAAACTTCTCAAGGATGAGAGGAACCCACGGTTACATGGCTCCAGAGTGAGTCTTCAATCTGCCTATCACCTTCAAAGTGGATGTTTATAGCTATGGAATTGTTGTTTTGGAGATGGTGACTGGAAAGAGTACAATAACAGGTGTCCACACTATAGATGTTGGAGTAGAAGCTAAAAACAAAAAGCTGGCCACTTGGGTTAAGGGGAAAAAGAACGGAGAAGTTGCAACCACTTCTTGGATTGATGATATCATGGACCCCAAAATGGAAGGCATATATGACAAGGGTAAGATGGAGATCTTAGTTGAGATGGCTTTGCAGTGTTTAGAGGAAGACAAAGATGAAAGACCCACCATGAAACAAGTAGTTGAGAAGCTTCTTCACCTTGAAAATGATCTTCTCTAACATGGCATGACGGGTCTCCTCATGTTCAGCCTTTTTCTGATTCTCTCGTTAGTTTGTTCTCTTATTTAGTGCCTACATGGTATGTTTCGTGGGGCTTTCTTCTTTATTTCACCATGTAGCTTTTGTGGAACCCTAAGTTTTATGCAACTCTTCTATGTTATAATAGATATTTCCTTAATTTTGTTTGAATGCCATTACCTCCAACATGTATAATGCATTTATTTATTTTATTGGGTAATTAATTATAGGTTTACATTGTATTAGCAATACAAGATTTACATTGTAATATCGTACATTTTTTGCAAGTGTGCAATATCACAATGTTTAGTCAATAATATAAAATTTACATTGCTAATATAGTGTAAACTAAAAGTTTTCATTATTTTATTATTAATTTCTCTAGAAACTAACTTGGGATATTTTTCGCAAAAAAATTATTCTAAACGTGGCTACAAATTTGTAGCCACGTTTAATGTTCACTTTGTAACCAAAAAAAGCAAGTGGTTTTTCCCACAAAATCTTTCAATCTTAGTGAAAAATATGGATCTAAATTCACTTCATTTGCAACTGAAATTCATAAAAACTATCAAGATCATGTCTTCTTGGGAAGCTTACGCTCTATAGAATCCCCAAATTGGGTGCCACCGCAAGTTGGCTAGTACAAAGTGAATTTTTATGTTGCCATAAGATCGAATCAAAACTTAGCGCAGTTGCAGTTTGTAGAGATGATACAAGTGAAATAATTTTTCATTCCGTCTTTCACTTGATCCTTTATATACTTGGAGAAGCCCATGCATCTCGTCTAGTAGTGACTATGGCTATGAAGCACAAGGTAGCTAAACTTTGTGATTCAAGTTCTTACAGAAGCATTGGGGTGCATTTTTCCTCTCAACTTACCATGTACCAGAAGATATTGAAACCAGCACCAACAAGTAAGATGTGTTGGCAACAAATTGTGTACAGAATACTACAAAACTAGAGCTTTAGGTTGATGTATAATCATCTTTTAGATTTGATATTTTCCCGGATTCCAAAATTTGAGAAATCAGATGTCTGTGTTTCATGTTATTAGTTTTAAAATGTCTTTGTAAATGAGGGTACATTGCATGCAATGTACATGGGAGAATTTGAGAAACCAAATGTCTGTGTTTCATTTCATTAGTTTTGAAACGTCTTTGTAAACGAGAGTACATTGCGGGACAATGTTGTAAGGTTGAATTTAATCAACCATTTTGTTGGCTTTATTCCGTACTAATTTGCTTGTAATTCAGCATTTATAAACCCTGTATTTAGGTGGGAATTATGTAAGGGTAGTGTGTGAGATAGTGTGAAGAAAAGCTCAAGAGTGTGCAACTCAGTAGGGCCTCGCAACTGGATCTCGCGGCTGGCAAGTCGCCAAGAGAGGCACACGTGTGAAGCATGCAGAGAAGCTGAAGAGTCACGCCAGCTAGAGCACTACAGGACAAAACTTCCAGTCTGGCCATTCTGTTAGCTCGCGACTTAGTCAAGTCGCGAGGCCAAGTCGCCAAACTACTTTGTTTGGGAAAAACTGACCTTTCGCATTCCAAACACACACCAGTATAAATACCCCTTATACTCACGAAATGTAGAGAGTTTTCAGAGAGAATTTTGAGAGAGAAATCCTAGAGAAAAACAAGATTGACTCATCCACAATCTTCATCCTTGTTTCTCAAAATTCCTCTACTCTCACCATCTCCATTGATACATTCTTGAGAGGTATATTTAGCCAAATCATTTTCTCACCATACCCATACCTGTGAGAATGTTATTTGGTGCTTGGGAAGCAGTTAGGAAGGGACCAATTGATACTGGTTGATGCTATGAGCTATAGTGGAATCCAGTAAACTAGAGAAGACAAAGGTTTGGCGTAACCTCGTTGGAGCAAGAAGCTTGGAGGGCTTAGGTACACTGGGTAGATTAGGCTTGGAGGGTCTTCTGCTGTTCATGTATCCCAACTTCATTCTCTAGTGGATTATTGACCACTTGGAGGGCGGCGAAGAGGTTTTACACCGAGAACTTCGGTTTTCTCTTCGATAACACGTCGCTGTATTGTCTTTGTGTTTGCATCTATCTTCCCTTAATCTTTGTTATTTAATTTCTGCCGTGGTTGTGATTTTATTTGATTTAGATTGTTTTATCAATTCTGTTTTAGCTTATCTTCATATTCCACACATACATTGTTTGATAATCAGCTTAAATTGGTAATTTGTATTTTGGGGGGTCTAAACATTCTACACACTATTTGAACATTCAAATGTATATGGGAAAAACATGCCAGATAGACACATAACCCTGTAAAGGTCTGTAGTGTAGATATATGTCATTATCTAACAGCCCTGGATAGCAACAGTATGAATAATTGTACATGGTTCAGAATTATGCTTAGAGAATGATTACGTGGTTCAGAATTAATGGTTAGAGACTAGATTTCTATTCGTTTTGAGCTGTCAATGAATTTGTGATCCATCCTTGGTCAAAAAAAAAAAAAAATCTAGAATCTGCTTGGCTTTACTTTGGAAAATATTATTACAAACAAAATTCCAATACCAATTTCGATCATTCTAGTCAACCATGACTTGACCATCTCTATATTAATTTGTCAAAGTCGTAAAAAGCCAATAATAAAAAAATCAAAATCAAAAATCAAAATTTGATCTGGGCATAATATATATAAAAAAAAAAAAAAAAAAAAAAAAAGAAGAAGAAAAGAAGAAGAAGAGAAAGTAAAAACAACTAAAAATTTTATTATCAAAAGATTATAAATTGGTGTGACAATAAATATAATTGGTATTATTTAATAAGATAATATATACGTGTTTAAATTATTTATTGTAATTGAAGACACATTAATCTTAATTTGTACTATGTATTAGTAAAAGAAAATGTGACGTTGCCCTAGAGAAATAATGCTATTCATTCCTGACCTTAAGAAATTGTAAAAGAAGTACCTGTGCATTGACTGAAGTCGGTGCCATTCAATCAAAGCTAGCAGTTCTCCCTCGATTATACGTCAAATAAGGCAAGGAAATTGGATATCAATTACATTTTTCTATGTGGTTGAAGTAATAATAAGTCATAAATATGGTGAGATATATGCATGCTAGGGCAAATGAATAAAGGGTTAAAAACCTTAAGGTTATACTGTTGCTAATTGCTGGACCTGGTAAAATTGTTGTTTTATGTCGCCAATATCCTGCCTCCATAATCAGCAAATAGTGTGTAGAGTAGTTTTCTCTCCACTCCAAACAGTGAAAGCTTACGTATGGTGTTTACATTGATAGAGCCATTCGGATAGAAATACACCTAATCCTTAGAAATAATCTGTTAGCTAGGCTATATGCAGCGTGTCCTCAACATGCAAATCCCGTACGTGTTGGGCTACCCTGTTTAGGGCAAGCCCGGCCCAATGCCTAATTGTTAAAATTCGAACGTAACACTTACCCAAACTTTTTTCGCTGAGAACCCAAAATTTGAATGTCCCTGATAATATTACCACCAATATTATTAATTCCAAATAACAATCATACAAGAACACAAATACTTACAAGAAAATCATTTTTTCTTTGAAGGGAAAAACTAAGGGATAAACTCTAAATCAATTTCACTATTCTCAAATAAATTATAAAATCTTATGTATGTCTCGCAAGTAAAGAAAAAACCTCTTTGTTTTTATTTGCTCTCTCACACATTCTTCTTGTGTCTTATGGCTAAAGTAAATCCTTCTTGGTTTTCTTTACTCTCACACACACTAATTATTTATCTAAAGGGCAGTAACACTTTACTCTCTCCTCCTTAGCTATCTTCTTGAAGGCGGCAATCCTTTACTCTCTCCTCCTTGGCTATCTCCTCCAAAGCGAAAATCCATTTTTTCTCTCTTGGTTTCACACTCTCTCTCCCCATAGGAAGGACTTTTGGGCCAAAGCCATCAAATTCTTTGTAGCATTATCTATTTATAAGACTCTTTTCCTATTCCCTCTTGGATTAGGAATACATTACTTCTCTGAAAATGAATAGACTTTCCTTTCACACCAAAGAATAGTCTTTTCTTCTGTATTAAGGAATAGACTTTCCTTCCACATCAAGGAATAATCTTTTCTTCCATACAAAGGAAGCCTAAATTAATTTTTCCTTCTTCAACTAAGAAACTTGATTGAGTTTTCAAGTCATAATTGGAATTTGAGGCAATTTCCTAACAATCTCCACCTTGACTAAAATTCTATCAACTGTCTTCAAATATCTTCTTTCCTCTTGGGATAGCTCCACCTTAATCAAGTAGTCTTCTTTTCCTTTTGAAATAGCTCTACCTCAATCAAAACAATCACTTCTCTTCCATCTTAATTCACACGGAAAGTCATCCACTAAATCAACCAAGCTCTGATACCACTTGTTGGGGAGATAAACACCCTAGGGAGCTTCTTTGAATAATTAATATAACATATGTCGACACACTTTAACCCAAAATGCCCAAGCCCCAATGGATATGTGCTCAATTATATAATATTAACTACTTATTCTTCTCATCATTACTCAATGTGAGATTTCACTCACATGTGTAACCTAACACAAACCTTATCATGTACTCTTTTGACTTCAATCACTTATATTTATTATCTTTTTTTTTTGGCTAAGAACCCAAACCTTTTTATCTACTCTTTTGACTTCAATTGCTTTTATAGAAGAGACTTATAAATTATAATTAAGTGTTATGGTTATATTTCAGCCACAAAAAAAAAAAAAAAAAAAAAAAAAAAAAAAAAAAAAAAGAAAAGAAAAGAAAAGAAAAAGAAAAAAGTGTTAAGGTTATGTTTGTTTGTTTGATTGAAAATTGGAGAAAGAATATCATTTTAAGAAAAGTGGGTGTCGTGTATTTTCGACAGCCCACAAAAAATCTCTCCCCTAGATGGGAAGAAAAGTAGACTTAAATTGTGTGGGTCCCACTCACTTGTGGGACCCATACAATGTGAGAGTGATGCTTACATTATGAAAGTTTTCCAGAGATATACTAGTATCTTCATTTTTGATAATTCAAAGATAGATTAGAAAATTCTTACACTTATCCAAACCTTATAAGTCATAACCTACTCTTTTAATTTTGTTCACCACAAACAAGGTTTAGAGATACATTAATATCTTAGATTTAGATAATTCAAAGATAGTTTGGAAAAGTCTTACATATATACAATACAAAAAACACGAGCTATAGTCACATTTTTTAACTGCATTTACAAAAAACACTGCTATAGCTAATCTATAGCCACGTTTTGAAGAAACGTGGCTTAAACTATTGATCTTTAGCCGCGTTTTTTAAATGTGGCTATAGGTTAAGTCTATATCCACGTTTCTAAGTGTTTATAGCCCCATTTTCTTGGATAAGGTCTATTGCCGCATTCAAAAAGCATAACTATAGCTCTAGTCAAAATTTTTTTTTTTTTTAAAAGAGGATCTGTACCCGTGTTTAATAAACATGGCTATCCCTAACCTATTACTGCGTTTCTAAGCATTTAGAAGTGCGGCTATAGGTTCATCTAGAAATTTTTTTTAAAAAAAGACTACCTATAGCCACGTTTTTGAAATGTGATTAAAGCTACATCAGGAAAGTATAAAATATATATATATATATATATATATTGAGGACCAATAGCGGCGCCTCTCAATCGCCGCTATAGGGTCCTTACACGAGTTGGGCCTATAGCAGCCATTTGAACCGCCGCTATAGGCTGGGAATAAAAAAAAAAAAAAAAAAACCTAGCTCAAAGATCTGATCGAGTCACCCTAGCTCAAACCCTCACTTTCAACCTCTCTCACTCTCAAGTCTCAACCTCCCTCACTCTCCACGACGCTGATCATTGATCCATACTGCCGAGCAGCCCACTCTGAATGCCTCGCCGTCATCCCTTGATCTTCTCATTGTTGAGCAACTTCCTTTCAAGTTCTCTCTGACTCTCCACGCCGCTAGTGGCGAGTTTGGTGATAGGGTTTTTTTTTTTTTTTTTTTCCTTCCTTTCTTTGTTGAATTTTGGATTTTTTGGGTTTTGGGTTTTGATTGGTTTTTTGAGTTGTTGGGTTTTTGTTTATCTGCATAGTTCAATTCATTGAGTATATACAGAAAAATGTGGCTTTGTATCAGTTATGTAATGGGATTCCTTTGACCATAGTCGCTGCAGCAAACTTCACCTGAGGTGAGCTCACCACTACTTTGTGTAAGGTATAAAGTAACAAAAAGAAAACAATGGTGATTGTTGGTATGAGATAATATGGAAAATATTAGAATAAAGTGAAGTGCTTCAAAGTTCAAATGCCTAAGACAATTTTGCTTAATTTCTTTTTTTTTTTTTTTTAATTTCATTTGATTGGCTAGGAATGATCCAAAAACCTTCAGCAGATGAAAGAGAAATTTAATAAAAGTTTCATTTACAAAAGTGCTTAATTTTATGTTTTGACTAATGATAAAGTTAACGGATATCTTAAGGGTATTGATTTAGGATATATTTAAGATATATTTTTAGAGATTTTTTCATACAAGTGATGTTAAAACTTTTTTAAAATGGTTTATTAACAATTGCTCGTTGACGCGACCCTCTGACTAAAGTATAAAACTGAAAAGTCGGTGTGGAATAGACAATTTTTATTGATTGGACGGAGCAGATTCTTGAACAACCTTAGTAACAGACCCATTTATTGTTTTCAATGTGCACCGCTCGTGTTATTGACTAGAATATCTTGCCTTTTTCTTTGCCAAGATTGAATAGATTGTAAAGTTGTGATTTACAACAATGTTTTATGTTGGTTTTTTTATGACAAAAGGTGTTATAATTGCATTATTTTTGTTCTTTGTATTTTGTGGGATTTTATTATATTGGGTTTAGTATTAAGTTGGTGAAGAATCAAGCATGCAATGAAAATCAGTGCAGTTTTGCGACTAGCTTGTAAGAAGCTCGCAAGTAAAGGTTCCCGTGAAAAGGTTATGTGAGAAGCACATGCTAGAAGCAGAAAAGTCAAGTGCCAGGCTGCATTTCATGAGTACTTTGCGAGAAAGGCTATCTCGCTAGGTACTCGCGAAACTCTCTGTTGGGAAGATTTTAAGTGTGACTTTCTTACCCTTCACCCATATTATATATATCCTCATTACCCACAAAAGTAAATGAGGCTATTCAGAGAGAAAACCCTAGATAGATTTCTACAACACAACACACCCACCCTTTAGAGAGAGTGCTACTCATCCTTTAGTGAGAAATCATTGTAGTCACTTCTCCTTCCCTCTCCCATTGTTATACCTTGAGAGGAGATTTGTATCTAAACATAACCCACACTTATTCAGAGTGCAAAGAGTGTTTTAGAGCTTGGAAAGTTTTGGGGATTTGCCAAATGAAGCCGGTGAGGTTTGGTGGATGCAATCGGACGGTATTGTGAGATTCGAAAAGCTAGTAAAGACAAGACTTCGAGAAGTGCGTTGGTAGCAAGAGCTTGAAGGGATTAAGTACATTGGGTAGACTAAGCTTAGAGGGTCTTTTGTTATTTGTGTACTCAGATCGATTTCGATTTGGAGGCTAGCGGAGAGATTTTTCGCCAAGTTCTTCGGTTTCTACTTTGATAATATGTCTTGGTGTTATCTTGTGTTTGCATCTCAATTCCCTTACTCTTTGTGCTTTACGTTTATTGTTTATTGTTCATGTTCATGTACTTGAGTAGTTCCGGTTTATTGCGCTTCATTTACTTTTGTTGCGCATTTAAATAAGTTAGAGTAAAAGCAATTAAGCCGTAATTTTAAAATTGGGGGTCTAAACAAGCATTAGTGTTTCACACTAATTTGAGCTTTCATTTGGTATCAGAGCGGGTACACTTGTATTGGTTTAATTATAAGTGTGATCCTTGAACCCTTGTGTTTATTGCTATGGATAGTGTTTTGTATGCTTCTATGGATGTTTTGGATGATGTTGATTGTAACATGCCATGTGTTTGTGAAAATGCCTCTATGAGTGTTTATCCTCATAGAGGCCTCTTTGGGTTTTGTTAAAATTCTAAATGTCAAACTCTTGAAGAAAAAGTTTAAGAAATTTGTTGTGAAATTTTAAAATACTCGCAAGTGTACGAACCGTACCGAAGTATAGTTTGACAAGAACAAGGTCGAACCCACAGGGACTTGAATGAACGTAGGAAAATTAAATCAAATCTTAACCAAATTAATCCTAATCTAGTTTAATAAAAATTGGTTGTTTTGAAATTAAATAAACTAAGCAAATAATAAAATTAAGCAAATAGTTAAACTAAGCAAAAGATATAAAGCAATAAAAAGATGTAAACAATCAAGAGAAAGGAATTAAAGTTTTGGAATCCACCTTGTTATTTCATATCAGCATATATTTATGATCGTTAATTTTTCCCAACTCACTACATGATAATCTAGAAATCAATCTTGCTATCATGGAAAATATCCTCATTAAAATCCTTATTTTAAAAATCAAAATCATGTTCTTCTTCGCTTCTTAAGTATAAAACCAAATCATCAATTGTATCCATAGCCAAACAAATCACAAGATATATCCAATTCTAAAAATCAAATCATAACTTGTATCCATTGACAAACAAATCACAAATGATATCCAATTTTATAATCAAGAATTAATAAACCAAGCATTCAATTAATTAAGACAAATCCTAAATCATGAGAAAAACATGATTGAACTCATATCTAGAATCTCATCTTAGTCAATTGATATGAAGCAAGAACAATTTAAATCATTAAAGAACAACTATTGTGGGAAAAATCAAATCACATAAATATTATTGATAATCCTTAACAAGGTTTCATCCTCAACCCTAATTATAAATTTAGCTACTCATGGTAATTGAAATAAAACAAAAGAATAAAATTCTAAACATTAAACTAGAAAAATAAAATAGAGAAAGAAATAGTCACAATGCTATCATGGAGAAAAGCTACAGAGAAGCCACATGCGGCACTGCCTCTTGCTCCAATTTTCTGTTTTGCATCTCAGCCCTAGCACTAGCCTCCCCGAATTTTGCCCTAAAAAGCCTTTAAATAGGTCAAGAAATCCTATTACAAGTTGAATTCCCGTTTGGAGAAAATCTCAGATTTTTAGACTTCACTTAACTGACTATTTTGGCCCATTTAACTTCAGAATTCGGGCTCCTGGTAAACTACAAAGTTTTAGCCCTTTAAGTTAACTTTCCAGCCAACTTGAATCATCTCAATTGGATATCTGAGCCGAAAGTTATGCCAAAAATACTAACTGATGTGCAGGCTGGAATCCTAATCCGAATTGGATTTGAATTTGGTGCAAATTTCCTTTGATTCCTTACTCCAATTGGACTTAAATTTAATATTCATGCCTGGCTGGATGTAAGTTGGCTTGATTCAATTGGCCTAGCCCCACTTTGCATGTAAAGCCCTTTGTTACCTGCAACACAAAGATATTACATAATCAGTCACAAAATAACATAAAAGTAAAGCTAAATATGTAGATATGTGAGTATTTTATTGTATATATTTCATGCATATCAAAATTTCATGACAATTTGAGCAAGTTCACTAGTGAAAAGGATGATATTGTCAAGCTCAATGAATCCAACAAATTTGTTGAAAAGTGTAAGAAACTTGCTGAAAATTCTTTTGAAAAAAATGAAAGAGTTTGAATGTGGACTTGATGCTAGATTTGTTTTGTCTAACAAACTTGTTGAGGATCTTAAATGTGCAAATGAATCTCTTAAGATGCATGCCAAGTGTTTGATTGTTGAACCTATTGCTAAAAAGGAAGAAAATCTTTGTTGCAATCATGTTGTGTCACCTGATTTTGTGCCTATTGTGAGTTCTACCTCTAAAGACAAATCTGTATACACATTCCTCCACACAAAAGAAACCAAAAAGTGGAGAGAATGACTCTTAAGCCTAAGCCTTCGTTTAGGTCTCATCTTAGGGATTTGAGTGAATCTAAGTTTGTTCCTACTTGCCAGCATTGCGGTGTGATCGGTCACATAAGACCTCAATGTTCCATGTTAAAGAGAGAACAAAATCATGTTGCTATATCCTAGTGGACCTAAACCCATTGTTTATCACCATTGTGGTGCCTTTGGTCATCTAAGACCTCATTACTCTAAGTTTCAAGCTCTTAAAAGAATCAAAAGAAAAGTAAAACTTGAGCTTTTTGGAAGTTGTGCTTTACAAGCTAAACTAGAATTGATTGAAAGTGGTAAGTTGTTGAAGCATGTGGTTAATGCTCTTACCTCTTAGTTTATGTGCATCTCCGATTCTCATTCTTCCAACCCTTGTCTCACTTCTCATGAGAAACACATTCCAAACAATTATTCCGTTTAGATGAAGAAGAGTTCCTATGTGTTGGGAAATTTAGACCCCTTAAACCAACCAGATTGCGTAGCCTAGTTAATTAGCCAAGTTGTTACTTAGTCAAATTAAACAATTCTAGGTTAAAACAATCAAATAATCATATCAAGAATATAAAGCAGCGGAATAATAAATAACACAAGATATGATCACCCAGGAAACCACACGGTAAAAACCTGGGGAGGATTTTACCCACCTATCCTCAAGGCAAACCTGAATCCACTATGAAAGAATCGAAGTTCATACAAAAGGACTACAAGCTCCCCGCTTGACTTCCTAATGCTACCCACCAGTAGAACTTACTGACACGACCACGTGCAAGCTCCGAATCCACGGACTCCTTCTTTCTTGGACTCTTCAATCAAGTACAAGCACCCCCGCTTGTTATTCTTTAAACTTCAATGGCAGCAACCTTGTTGATCATCAAGATGTAGATAATATCTCTACCTTGAAAACCCTAAGCTTTGTGTAAAGGAAAGCTCTTCTAAGATCTCACAAGAGATTTACACAAAACAGAAATATGAGTAACAAAGACTTAGAGAGGTTTGGGTACAAAACCCTAAAAATAAAAGGAGGCACAAGAGGCACTCTAATCTCTCTTTCAAAAAATCCCAAAAACGTTCTAGGGTTTTCCTTATATATAGGAGTGTTTTACTTGGACCCCAAGACGTTTAAATAGAGTTTGGGCTGAGCTGGAACTCTGCAGAAAACGCATCTGACCCGAGATTCGATCGATCGAGCCTAAGCTTCGATCGATCGAGCCAGGCAGAAATGCTCCAATACATCTGCAGCCTCTCGATTCCAACTTTACAATAATTAATCAACTTTGAGCAATCCTAAACAAGACTAAACATACTATTTTGATCATGGTTTGCCAATATTACACATTAGAGTTCTAAATACATAAAATACTAAATCTTTAGAACCTAACACTATGGTTGAGCTTTTGCTCTTTTGTCCTCGATCTAATTCGTTCGATCTTTGTAGGACCCGTCATGCATTAGATGCTTCATTATCATGCTTTCGTGCATTATACATCTCTTTATATGCATTGTTTTTTATCTTACTTTTATGCTTTTTTTGTGTGTGTGTGTGTGTAAAATTCCAAAAACACATAAAAAGTGAAAAATTCAAAAAGTTTGATTGTATATGTTTGAGCACATATCACATGTGAGTTTGGTTTAGTACTTCCATAATAATGGCGTAGTACATTTACGAGCTTAGCTTGTTATGTATGCACATTTCTTAAGCGTGAGTGGAATCTAGAAATCTATGTTTGATTGTTGTAAATAGATTTTCAAACTTGTTATGAATGATTAGTCAATAGTTTTGTTTAATCTTGATACATTCGTAGACTTGTGCCTATACATCTCATCACATTTATTTTTATGTCATAAAGCTCTACAAATGTCAATCTCTAAAAAGAGGAAGAGCTGAAAAAGCCTTCGAAAACTAGTTTAACTAGGAAAAGGTGGAGCAAAATATATTCAAATTGTATGATGCTTAAGCCAAAGACTTATTCCTCAAAGAAATATAAAAAATTTCATGGCATCGCTGCTTAAAAATTGAGTTGTATTGATAAAAAAGTATGAAAAATAAAAGCCAAATGAAAAACTTTCAATCTGTTGTAAAAACTTTGGTGGGGGGGTCATATATGTTCATTTGTACTAGTGTGATAGATCACTTGATTTCGTGCTAGTTGTGTATGACTTGATTGAATTGATCATTGAAGCTTCATACTAGACTATGGACTAGTTCATACTTAATTCACACACACAACACACAAGTTTAATGTTCAATGAATGCCTATTTCATTTGTGTGATTGTACATGTTTAAACGTGATGTGTGTGTGCTCAACCATATGTGGATCAAACCAAAAAGATTTTTGATCATTTTATTTGTATTTGGAAGTGTTTTTCATCACTCTTTGTTTTTAAGTTTTGTACTTTGTTTTTCAATGTTTCAAGCTTGTTTTGTGTTAAAAAACAGGGGGCCAGAGTCTTTCGCAAGCTGTTCACAACTTGGCTGTGAGCCGCGAAACTGAAAAATGCATTTTTGGTCATCAGGCAGTGAGTTTCACGAGTAGCTCGTAAGTAACTTGCGAGTTGGCTATCTCGAGAAATTCCTGGACCAGCTATTTTATAGGTATTTCATGAGTTTTTAGTCAAAAACTCCTTATATGACTCTCTAATGATTCCATCTTCTCCAAACCATCTTTTTCAAAGCTTCTGCATCAAAACCCAACTAATTTCAAGTGTTTTACATTCCATGAACATCTCTAAGGTAATATTTAACACTTTTAATTGATTTTAATCCTTAGATTATATTTTTGGTGGTTTTATGTTCATAGTTGGGATTTTCTCAAATGGGGGTTGGAAAACTAAATTTTTGTCAATCTTTTTGATTAGGTTTAGTTTTAAATGTCTATTTGTTTTGGATGTTGGCCCCTTGTGGCAAAAATAACTTGTATTAGGGGTAGATTTTCACATGTTCATGCACTGCAACACTCAGTTGTTTATAGTGTGCACACTAGGTGTTTGATAAAATGTCTCAAAATGATATTTTTCCACTCTTTTGGACTCCAATGAGTACCAAACTTTGGGGTTTTTCATGTTTCCTCATTAGGAATATATTTGGTTTATTGGTTGTGTATTTTACACGCCTTGCCCTACATGTGCATTTCTCATGCTTTATTCATGCATTGCATATAGCCACCTCTTGCACACATCTTTTCTACCCTTGTCATGCCTTGGTTTATCTCTTGTCTCCTCATCCCAGCATGTCATGTTTACTTTATGCTTTGTAACATTTTGTTTTCAAGGTGTTTTGTCTTTTATTTGAGCTTCATTTTCTTATTCATCTTGCACCCCTTATGCATCATTACTTTTGTTCATATCTTCTTTTCTTTCCCTCTTTCTTCTTCATTAATTTGTCTATTTATGACAAAAAGGGGGGGGAGTATACTAGAGAGTATACCGGAGTGTATTGTCATTTCTATATGACTCATGTGCACATTCTTAGGGGAAGAAATTCTATCTTGTGCACATTCGTAAGGGGAGAAATTCCATAGGGGAGATCCATATACCAAGGGAGCGAAGACATTTTTTCATGAGAAAACCTTGTTTTGTTTGTTTTACATTATGTTTGTTTTCTTGTTTGCTTTATGGTGCTTTGAGTTATGTTTAGTATCTATGCTTTATTGTTCTCGTCGTATTGTGTTTATGTGTTGGAGATGCATACATCCTTATGCTATTGTGCTTTATTGGTTGCATGTTCAAATAATCATTTGCTTTGCTATATGATCATTGTAGTCATTTCCGTATGACTATTTTGTGTTTGATTAAGTTACTCATATGGTTCACATCTTGTTTACTTGATCATTTTTTTACTTGTTAATAATATACTTGTCCTTTTATTACTTAATTTACCTTAAGAGTCTAACGTGTTTTGTGCAAGTGTTTCAAGATATAGGTATTGTGTTCCAAGTTTATCACATGTTTTAGATTTAGGTGTGAGTGAATTTTGTCATTATTCCTAAACTCATGTTTAAGTTTAGAGTCTGTTATAGAGTGTTTTTGTCACGGAATAGCCAAAGGAGGAGATTGTAAAGTTGTGATTTACAACTATTTTTTATGTTGGCTTTATTTCATGATAAAAAGTGTTGTAATTGCATTATTCTTGTTCCTTATATTTTGTGGGATTTTATTGTATTGGGTTTAATATTAAGTTGGTGAAGAATTAAGCATGCAATGAAGATCAGTGCAGTTTTGTGACTAGCTTGCAAGAAGCTTGCGAGTAAATGTTCACATGAAAAGGCCATGTGAGAAGCATATGCTGGAAGCTGAAGAGTCAAGTGCCAGGCTACATTTCGCGAGTACTTCACGAGAAAGGCCATCTCGCGAGGTACCCGCAAAACTCTTTACCTAGAAGATTTTAAGTGTGACTTTCTTACTCTTCACCCATACAATATATACCCTTATTACCCTCAAAAGTAAACGAGGCTATTCAAAGAGGAAACTCTAGATAGGTTTCTACAACACAACACACCCACCTTTTAGAGAGAGAGTTAATCATCCTTTAGAGAGAGAGCTACTCATCCTTTAGTGAGAAATCATTGTAGTCTCTTCTCTTTCTTTCTCTCATTGTTATACCTTGAGAGGAGATTTGTATCCAAACACAACCCACACCTATTCAGAGTGTAGAGAATGTTTTGGAGCTTGGGAAGTTTTGGGGATTTGCCAAAAGAAGCCGATGAGGCTTGACAAATGCAATTGAGCAGTATTGCGGAATCCGGAAAGCTAGTGAAAACAAGATTTCGAGAAGTCCGTTGGTAGCAGGAGCTTGGAGGGTTCAAGTACATTGGGTTGATTAGGCTTAGAGGGTCTTTTGTTATTCATGTACTCCAACTTATTCATTAATGGATCGATTTCGACTTGGAGGGTCACAGAGAGGTTTTTCATCGAGTTCTTCGGTTTCCTCTTCAATAACATGACTTGGTGTTATCTTGTGTTTGCATCTCTCTTCCCTTACTATTTGTGCTTTACATTTATTGTTTATTGTTCATATTCATGCACTAGAGTAGTTCCAGTTTATTGTGTTTCATTTACTCTTGTTCCATACTTAGATAAGTTAGAGTAAAAGCAATTATGCCGTAATTTTAAAATTGGGGGTCTAAACAAGCGTTAGTGTTTCACACTAATTTGAGATTTCATAGACTTTATTGGACCAATTTTACAAAGTGGAAGACCACTACAAACTCCTTCAATATAAAATTCAGAATTG
Source organism: Quercus ilex subsp. ballota (assembly GCA_032727855.1). NCBI lineage: Eukaryota > Viridiplantae > Streptophyta > Magnoliopsida > Fagales > Fagaceae > Quercus > Quercus ilex. Next base: position 4,230,712 of record CM064909.1, read on the forward strand.
AAGTATTGGTATGAAACAATTATTTGGGACAACAAATGACCTAATGGATGAAAGTGACATATCATGTGTCCCTCCATTAATGTAATTCTTTAAACTCTAAAGTGGGTTCTAGATAGTTCAATTGGTAAAGTCTCTGATGGTTGAATGAGAGATTTGAGGTTCAATCTCTACCTATACCAAAAGTCAATTGGTGTCTTGATCTGATGATAATCATCAAAAGCGAACGCCATATGTTGAAACTCTCTAAAAGAAGAAGAAGAAAGAAACTCTAAATTCTAAGTAGGTGGGAATTTTTTGTATGGTACCAACATTTAAAATAGATGACAAATGAAAAAAAAAACAAAAAAACAAAAAAAAAAACAAAACAAAACAAGATTACTAGTGTTATAGAGAGATAATTGAAAATTAAGACAAAATAACTTTTCTATTCTCTTATTTTCATTCTCATCTAGGGAAAAAAAAAATCCATCATTTTACTTTTCCGTCCTTTATTCTAAATATTCATGGTTTAAAATTAAAATAATTTTAACTTTTCTTTCCTCTCATCTAAACGGACTCTTTCTGATCATATCTTCCTGATAGGACTACTCTAACCTCTAAGGTATCTTACAGCCTTTAGACAATTAGCCCACATTCTCATCACAGTCACTGAGTCACATTTCACTCAGCAAAAACAAGTAACATGTGGTGGTGGTGTGTGCTTATATTTAAGTTACTATTTTAGTTTGACGTGCACTTATCCAGCTTCATTAAACTCATCTCCTTTTTTCTTTTTTCTTTTTTGCTTTAAACTTCACCCATCTCAGTATCTAACAGTAGTGAAGCAAATCTTAAGCATCCTTTGCAATAGACACAACAGTGATAGTGAGTCTAAATACAAAGTTGGAAATATCCAAAATTGACTTCCAACTTTCAAGCATATATTTTTGGTAATTCTACTGTACTCCTCTTTTTTTATTTTTTTATTTATTTTGGTACGTATTTATTAGTAGGCAACATGTTATACCAAGTTACCAAATCCTCACACTTGATAGTTTCATCCTCATATTATGCAGTTCTAACATTTCATGTGACAGTTCTTTTGTCATATTTGGTGATTTCCTTTTTTTTTTTCTCACATTTAGTGGTTCCCTTTTTTTTTTCCCTCACATTTGATGGTTCCATCCTCACATTGTGTAGTACCAACATTACATGTGACTGTACTCTTGTCACATTCGGTGGTTCCTTTATTTTTTCTCACATTTGATGGTTCCATTGTTACATTCAGGAGTACCAACTTTTAGGACATATGTGAATCATGTTAGGAATATATGCCATTTAGAATTGGCTAATCCTTTGACAAAACGCATTTTACTTGTAGTTGGGTAGATCTAGGATGTGTTTAATACTTCAAGGAACAAGAGTTCAAGTCCAAGTGTTAAAACCATGCAAATCTGTCCAAGAATCAAGTGAAGAAGTGCTGGATTTTAAAGCTTGACAGCTAGCTCGATAGATAGCATCTATCGAGGTTTAAAAGGCTTGTTTCGCCCGATGCTCGACAGCTGCTCAATAGATAATCTATCTATCGAGATTTACAAAAAATCAGTTTTTCAGATCTGATTTCACATCAATCCGTGTATATTTGTTTAGGCTTTCTTTTCTCACAACCCTAAACATATATAAGGATTATTTTAAGGATTGTCACAGATGATGCAACTCAATGCAAAAGTTTTTCACATGCATATTGTGACTGGAGACATATGCCCTAGTTCATCTTTTTCTTGAAGAAGCTGTTGTGTTTGTAAGTCGTAGGGTTTTGTAACCAAGGAGTTTTGTGATCTTCATCATGTTGATGAATTGAAGAACTTTGCAACCAACATCCTTCTCAAGTTGGTGGTTAGTCACCTACTTGGATCAGTGCATGGATTGGTTAGTCATGTACTATGGAGCCGTGCATTGAAAATGAGAGATTGTCACTACAGAACAAGTCCAATTGAGTTTTGGTGTTAGGGTTCAACTGTAAGTTGGTATAAGATACTAGGATTCCTTTACTTGTAATCACTTGTTGTGATAATAGTGGATTCTTGGGAGTGGTGATCTTAAAATCACCCGGTAGAGTTTTTGCCTTAGAGGTTTTCCCCATTCATAAATAAATCACCATGTCAACTTTATTTTCCGTTGCATATTATCTTAATTAGTGATTTGTTTGTGCTACCACGCATATTTTAAGGATTATTTTAAGGATTGTCACAGATGATGCAACTCAATGCAAAAGTTTTTCACATGCATATTGTGACTGGAGACATATGCCCTAGTTCATCTTTTTCTTGAAGAAGCTGTTGTGTTTGTAAGTCGTAGGGTTTTGTAACCAAGGAGTTTTGTGATCTTCATCATGTTGATGAATTGAAGAACTTTGCAACCAACATCCTTCTCAAGTTGGTGGTTAGTCACCTACTTGGATCAGTGCATGGATTGGTTAGTCATGTACTATGGAGCCGTGCATTGAAAATGAGAGATTGTCACTACAGAACAAGTCCAATTGAGTTTTGGTGTTAGGGTTCAACTGTAAGTTGATATAAGATACTGGGATTCCTTTACTTGTAATCACTTGTTGTGATAATAGTGGATTCTTGGGAGTGGTGATCTTAAAATCACCCGGTGGGGTTTTTGCCTTAGAGGTTTTCCCCATTCGTAAATAAATCACCATGTCAACTTTATTTTCCATTGCATATTATCTTAGTTAGTGATTTGTTTGTGCTACCACACATATTGCATGTTAATTGAATTAATTAATTAACTTGACTAATTAATTGGTTAATTTATTACAAGGGGTCAATACATTCTTGGCCTATCACCAACATAACATTTGATAATACTTTTATCACATTTGGTGGTTCCTTTTTTTTTTCCTCGCATTTGACGGTTCCATCATTACATTGTGTAGTACCAACATCACATGTGATTGTACTCTTGTCACAATTAGTGGTTCCTTTATTTTTTCTCATATTTGATGGTTTGATTGTCGCATTAGGCAGTACTAACATCACATTTGACTGTACTTGAGTCACATTGAGTAGTACATTTTTTTCTCTCACATTTTATAAATCCATTGTTACATTGGGTAGTACCAACATCACATATGACCGTACTTTTGTCACATTCAATGATTCTTTTTTTTTAACTCACATTTGATAGTTTTATCGTCACATTAAGCCGTACCAACATAAAAATTACCAAAACACATCCTAATACTTAAAAATTAATAAAATAACCTCGAAACTCTAAAAAATTATTGAGATATCCTTAAAACCTAAAAAATGACCGAAATGACCTTAAAACCTAAAAAATGACTAAAATACCCTATAAACCTAAAAAATAATTGAAATGCCCTTATATACTAAAAAAAACCTAAATGACTATGAAACCTAAAAAATGACAGAATGACCTTGTAACTTAAAAAATGACAGTAATGCCCTTAGTGTCTATTTGGATATAGCTGAAAATTGAAAACTGAAAAACATTGTAGCAAAATAATTTTTAAATGTGTAAATAGTACCGTAGGATCCATTTTTAATAAAAAAGTTGTTGAAAAGTGAAGTTTGTGGGTCCTATGACTGAAAAAGTTGCTGAAAAAGTTACTGTGTGTGCACTGTTCACCCCACCAAGTCAACATTCACAGCTGGGGAAAAAAAAAAGTTGAAAACGCAAACGTGCATCTGGGAAGTGCAAAATGCGCTTCCCAAACGCACACTTAGAACCTAAAAAACAACTGTAATGCACCTTAAACCTAAAAAATGACCAAAATACCCATTGAACCTTAAAAATGACCGAAATAACCCTGAAACTTTAAAAAATTTTGAAATACCCTCGAAACCTATAAAATGACCAAAATACCTCATAAATCTTGAAAATTGCCAAAAGACCCCTGAAACTCATAACAATTACCAGAATGCCCTTAGAGCCCAAAAAATGATCAAAATACCCTTAGAACCTAAAATTAACCGAATGACCCTGAAACATAAAAAATGATCGAAATAACCAAGCAACCTAAAACAATGACCAAAAATGCCCAATAACACTTGAAAATTACCAAAATACCTTCGCAACCCTTTAAAATTACTTGAAGACCCTTAGAACCTAAAAAATAACTTAATGACACTAAAACCTAAAAAATGATCAAAATGATCATGTAACCTAAAAAGTTACTTAAATACGTTTAGAACCTAAAAAAATGATTGTAATGCCCCCAAAACCTAGAAACTTACAGAAATACCTTTGAAACCTAAAAAATGACCAAAGGACCCTTGAAATCTAAAAATGACCAAAATACCCCTTGAAACCTCTATTCTTTATATTAAATTTAAAATTATTGTTTATGGTTTTAAGTTGTGTTATATTCTGTTAGGGTCATATTTTCTATGGAATTGGCTAATCCTTTGACAAAACAAATTTTACTTGTAATTGGATAGATCTAAGTTGGGTTTAATGTATCAAGAAGTATGTTGTTCAAACATATCAAGTGGTATCATTAAAGACATGAAGGTTGATTCAAGAAACAAGAGAAGAAAAGCTGTTTCATTAAGACTCGACACAAGCTCGAAACAAGTTGCTATTGAGGATTAATTGACAAGCTCGACACAAGCTTGATTTATTGAGAATTATGATTTCAGAAATCTCATATTCAGCCCATGATGACTTGAATGCTTATGGTTTTTCTTCTTACTACCATAGTCATATATAAGGCTTATTTTAAAAAGTCATCACATAAGGAAACGGAGACCTAGAACTCAATACACTTTGTGAGAAGCTATTGCGTTTGTACGCTTTAAGGTTTTGTAACCAAGTGCTTCTTGATCTTCATCGTTCATGAAGTGAAGAACTTTGTAGCCAACAACAATCAATCAAGTTGCTGGAGTTAGTCACGTAATGGGATCCGTGCAAAGGAGTTAGTCACAGATTGAAAATTTGTGCAACAAAGGAAAGAAGTCTGCTACAAGATCAAGTCCAATTGTATATTGAAGTGAAGTTTCAACTGTATATTGGTATTTTGGAATAGGCCATGGCAGTGGTAAAATTCCCCATACTTGTAACTGCTTAATTATTGATTAGTAGATTCTTGGAAGTGGTGACTTTAAATTCACCAGTAGGATTTTTGCCTCTCGAGAGGTTTTCCTTGTTCGTCAACAAATCACTGTATCAATTTAATTTTCATTGCATTTAGTTTATTTGGTGATTTGTTGGTACCTCTACAATTTGCATATAATTTGATCTAATTAATCAACTTGGGTAATTGAATTAATTAACCGGGGTAAACTTATTTTAACCCAAAATATTCTTTTAAAAAAAATTGAATTAATTAAAAATATATTTTTCTAAATAGTAAAATTTTAATTGAACTATTTCTTATTTCTATTTTTGTTGTTAGTATTCTTGAGAAGATAATTGTTGGAAAAGGTTGTTAGTGTTTTTAACTGGTTTAATTTTTTTCTCTTTAAAATATTTAATAATTAATTGGATTTTTTAATACAAAAATTTTTATAGAAAAATTAAAAATTTGTACACAACAACATTTAACAGAAATCAAAAGACCTTAATTAAATAAACTTGAAATATAAGTAACTCAAATTAAACAAAAATAAAGTTCGAAGTTTGAAATAAATTTTGGTCAAATATAGAGGGTGCAATTTGCATTTTAACAAAAAGAATAAATGAAATGTTGACATGTTTAAGTTTTACTATCTAAATCAGCGCTTAGATGGGAACAAGAAAAACCCACATCAGCTTCTAAAAATCTCTCTAATCAGTGTACGCCGTACAATTCGCCGTTTTGGAAGCAGGACCACCACAACCTCCGCTGCAAAATGCAGTATCGCCACTCAAAACCCCTCCTTTTTCCTTTCTTTTTCTTGGCTCTTGCCCAACTCTAATCTTTCTTGCTCTATGATTGTCTTTCCCCCCCCTCTTTCATAGAAACAATACACACAGTGATAGAAAAGTTGTTAGATCTAGAATGTCTCAGATCTAAAAGCATCTAGAAGTTTTGGGTGGGTTTTGAAGATATACTATAGGGTGAGATTGCTTAGTGGTTGCAAGATCCTCAATAGCATGATTTGACCTTAAGATCGCTGATTATTGACAACTTTTGTCTTTGATGTGGAGGCTATCAACACTCATGAGTCATGATCCACGGTGAAAATAGGATAGTCTGTGCACGCTTCTAAAGCTAGAATAGAGAACGGATTTTATTAAAAAATAACCAAATCCCTCAAACTATTGTATTAGTAAGGCAAGGTTTGAAACATATTTGGTTTATAACAATTCGACTTTTCTGGAGTCGATTTCGCCCTTTGAAAATCCATTGGGAAATCGAGTGTGAGACACTTGAGTTTGGAAATCGAGTGTCTCACACTCGATTTCCTAGTGGATTTTCAAATGGCGAAATCGACTCTAGAAAAATCGAATTGTTATAAACTCACACTCGAGTTTGGAAATCGAGTGTGAGTGGATTTTCAAATGGCGAAATTGACTCTAGAAAAGTCGAATTGTTATAAACCAAATATGTTTCAAATCTTGCCTTACTAATAATAGAGTTTGAGATTTATAGTTATTTTTTTTTAAAATCCGAGAACAAACCCAAACTGATTTTTTTTTTTTTTTTTTTCAGTTTTTATCCCTGACCTGCTAAACCTGTAACCGATTTAGCACTAATATTAAATACTAGCCTCTGAGCACGCGCGTGAGCCTCTTTTATATTTTTTGGTAAAAGTTAATAATTTGCATCTATTGTAATTTGAGATTACCATATTTTCTAATCACAAAAAAACGTAAAGGTGTGATAAAAAAAAAATCACTAACAAACATATAATATTCAGTACACACCTTAGAGGCTAGTTTCACTACAACAAAATGTAGCTACAGTGACGAATTTGAGTGAGGAAAATATTTTCGTCACAAAAAAGTACCATATAGTGACGAAATTTATATTTCGTCACTAAATATAAAAAAATATTAACCTTTAGTGACGAAATTTAGATTTCGTCGCTATAGGGTATGCTAAATTCAAGGCGCCAAACAAAAAGGGTAGGCGGGAAACAAATGGATCTATAGCGACGAATTTTTTCGTCGCTAAAAGTTCTATTTTTTTGTGACGAAACAGTTTCGTCACTAAAGGTGCTGCTAGTCATGCTATTAGTGACGAAACGCAGATTCGTCGCTAAAGGCATGACTAGCAGCACCTTTTGCGACGAAACTGTTTCGTCACAAAAAAAAATATAACTTTTAGAGACGAAGCTGAAGTTGTCACTATAGGTTCTTTTATATATAAATTCGAAGAAACCACACTCATTCGACAAAACTCATATTTTTTCCCTCACCCACACACCGATACACTTAGCCTACCTCACTCCAAGTCGCCGGCGACGCTTCGCCTTCCACTGTCACCGTAGCCTCAGCTCACTGTCCCCGTCGCCTTCCTTCCCGATGATTCAGACGCAATCGCGACGCTTCAGCTCCCAAACGCTTCCGGCGACGCTTCGCCTTTCCAGCAACGCTTCTCCTTCCGTCGCCGCCGTAGCCTCAGCTCGCCGTCTCCGATTCATCCTTCGCGATGATTCAAACGCAATCATGACGCTTGATCCTTCGCGACACTTCCGACGACGTTTCATCCTTTGGCGATGCTTCTGGCGACGCTTCATCCTTCGTGACGCTTCAGTTCGCAACGCCTCCTTTGAATCGGCGACCCTTCGCCTTCATCGAGTCTCGATCCGCTGCCTATCGTTCCCAGGTTTAGATCGGTTTTTTCTTTTTTTCTTTTTTTTTTTTTTTAATTTCTTGCAGTTAGTTTTTTAATTAATTATTCAAATATGTTCTTGGAGATTCTTGTTATCAGTAGGATGGGGGTTTTTGGATTTCTTAGGTTTAATAAGTATTTATTTTTTTAATTTGATTGGGTTTTGATGTGGGTGCTTGTTGTTGGGTTTGGGTGTTTGTTGTTTAAGGTTTTGGTTGCTTCTGGGTGAATTAAAAATAATAATAATAATAATAATAATAAATATAAAAATAAAAATAAAAATTTAAGGGGGCAGGGGATTAGACATTTTCATTTATATTTTGGTATTGGATTCATAGTGAAAAATGATTTGGTATTTACTGCTTGTCCTCTACTAGGGATTTCTTTATATTTCTTAAAATTTAAGTGTTGTTGCTGATGCTGCAGGATACTGGGTTTGTCTGTAGATGTGTTTTGGGATTATGGGGTTTTGTTTCCCCACCGTTTAGCTTTGGATATGTGTGTTGATGGAAGTTGATTTTTGGCATGTTATTTGGAATGTTCTGAGTTTGAGGGTTTTTTTAATTTTAATTTTTTTTGTTATAAGGAGAGTTTTTTAGTGAAAGGGGTTGCATTCCAACCCAAAGCTACAGCTATGCTTAGTTGCTGACAAATTGATGTAATTCTTTCACCTGTTATTGGCATTGCTGTGACTTTGGGCCTGTCTAAAGTCTCTCTACAAATAGGCTATGGCTTACCTTAATTTTTTTGTAATAACTATGGTGTACGCCATAAGTAGTCTTCTTCACACACACTAAGACAACCTGCCTTAAGAGTATATCTCTACTTCTAAAATAAGTTACAAGTTAAACATAAACTTCTTTGATGTAAGTACTCATAACATGTGTAGTTATCATTCTTAAGTCTATCAAAATATCTAGCTTACAAATATTCTTAAGTCTATCATTCTTAAGTTAAACATAAACTCCTTTCATAGTTTCTTGTTTTTGTTTAGTGTATGATTGGTTTGGTTTTTTTTCCACCAAACCAAATGGGTTCTTTTCTCTTATGTTATACTTAAACATCTATTTGCTCGTGTTCTCTAAAAATCAATGGAAATTTAGAAGGAAAAAAGAAAAGAAACTTTATAACAAAAGAGAAAACAAATAAATAATTAAAGAAAAAATGTGTTTTCACCTACAACCAAGGAGCTGTTTATTTCATAATTTGAATAGGAATACGGCCAAACTTTGAAGGGTAAAAAATGGTGAAAATTTGAAGTTCAAGAGCTAATTTCCTTTGCTTTTGCATCATTTTGACAAACTAGATGGATTATGAAGGAAGATCACAAAACAAGCTTAAGTGATATTTTATAGGATTCTTCAGTGAATTAAACTACCTTAAATACCTTTAAATGGAAAATTTTATGTATCAGATTAGTGAAAAGTAGGAAAGATTGATAACTCTAATAGTTGATTATGACTTGTTAAGAATTCTCTCTTTTTGTATTCCTGTTTCAATCAGATTAATATAGAAGAACTTTGGAGAAGCGCTGATTTTAGTGGTTGGAGGCCATCTTCTGCTCCACGTACTTACTTTTCATTTTCTTAAACAATATTCCGCCTCAATTTTATGTTTTTTTTTTAGGCTTCAGATTTTGAATTTTTGTACATTGTGGCAGCTCCTCTAGCTCCTAGTGAGAGTAATGGCTATCTACGTGTTCGCTGTAATGGTGGTCTGAACCAGCAACGTAGTGTGGTTGGTATCCTTTTCCCTGCTGTTGGATCCTTATAATTTTCTTGTATTGGGACAAATATAATAGCTCTATTTTTTTTTTTTTGGTGTCAAACAAAAAAAGTGAACTAAATGCCTTTTTAGATGATTAGTGAGTCTACTCAATTTTTATTCCAAGCTAGAATTTTAAGATTCCATTTTATGTATGCTAAATGAATTTAGCATTAATATGAGGGTGTTTATTTAATCATGTAAATTAATGTGTACTCTTTTGGATGTTGTTAGATTTGTAATGCGGTCCTTGCTGCACGAATCATGAATGCTACACTAGTGCTACCTGAGTTGGATGCAAACTCCTTTTGTTTAATCTTTCATTTTCTTTTGTTGTTGCTGTTCTTTTTTTTTTTTTGTATGTGGGCTAAAGCTAACTAAAAGTTATCTTTCTTTTATCTCCAGCTCTCTTTCTTTTTTGTGGCTGAAGAAATTGTGAGGAATAAGGTGAAAAACACAAGTTAGCTTTGGATTTTTTTTTAAAGTTGTAAACTTAGCTTGAGCAAAGTAAGTAAATTCTAGTCAAAAACTTATAAAACTCTATATATACTTGTGATATTGGAAATTGGTTTTGTAGTGGGTTGTTGTGTTGGAGCAAGCGGGTGGCTTGCATGGTGTTATAAGGTGGTTTAAATATATATTGGGAGTGTTTTTCATTTTTTGCACGAACTAAGCAAGATGAGGTCCAAAAGAATATTCTTAACTTTTTGAGGAGCAAGGGTTATGATAATGCTCTTACTTATGGGGGTGGTTCAATTTCAAGATAAAACACTTTTTGGTTAGTACTTTATTTGCTTTCTACAACTTATACATTAGGAGTTGTGATTTTAATTTATTGGTATGGTTACTCTTAATGCATTGTTAGAAATGTTTCTTATAACATAGTTAATGTTTTTACTTTAAGATTTTAACGAAGCATTGTTTTTATATTTGTGCAGATTTCTTATTGGTGACTTTTAGGGGATTTACTTTTGGCATTACTTGAAGACATATGAGGGCATCTTTCGTTAGTTCTAAAATAGGGTTTAGGTAGAGTTATCATGTATTGCAAACTATTATTGTATGGAAGGAGTTTGAATTGGATACTTGTTTTATTTTTTACTTGTGAAATGTATGGATCTTTTTTTATAAATGTGTTGTTGAAATAAATGTGTTATTCAAATGTGAGATTTTAATAATGTAATGACAAGTTACAGGTTAATATTAAAGCCATGAAAAAAATAAAAACATAAAATAAGTTTTAGTGACGAATTTTTTCGTCACAAATATAGCAACAAAAAATTGTTTTAGTGACGAAAATTTCGTCACTAAATATAGCAAAATTTTGTAAGAAATGGTTTTAGTGACGAAAATTTTTGTCACTATATGTGCCTAGATTTTCTTTAAAATAGTTTTAGTAACGAATTTTTTCATCACTATATGTACCCGAACATAGTTTTAGTGACGAAATTATTCGTCACTAAATATGATATAGTAAACTAAAGTGTTTTTAGTGATGAAATATTTTCGTTACTGAATAGTGTTTTTAGTGAGGAAAACATTTAGTGACGAAACGTTTTTGTCACTAAAAATTAAAAAAAAAAAAAATCAAATCGGACTTTTAGTGATGAAATTTTTCGTCACCAGAGTGACGGGGCTACAGTGACGAAATGAGTTTCATCACTAAAAGTCCAATTTCGTCACTAAAGGTCCTTAATGACGAAAAACTGAACTTTTAGTGACGATTTTTTTCGTCACTGAAAATACATTTTGTTGTAGTGTTTTTCCAATAACAAAGAATGCGTGATTAGTGTTTATTTTTAGACTATCAAAATAAATAATAAAAAATTTACATCAAGTGAAAATGTATAATACGATTTTGTAATTACAATTAGTTTAAAAATAGTGTGTGCAAATGTTTATTGAATCTATTATTAAGAAGTTAATGGGTCAATGTAAGACATTTGAAATATTTACATCAAAAGAAATTGTAAATAAATTCAATACATTAGAAACATCGTAAAAAAATCATATCCAAACTACGCAAGCTTTGGTGAAAAAGTTGGGGTGGCAATATCTTTTGTTACCCATTCTAATTGCTTTCTAGTTGCATTTGCCATTAACCTATTTTCACATTGTAAAATGAATTATTTTTTTTGTTACAAATAGGAACTTTATAGCATATACAACATTATGATAACATGTTATCAAAAAAAAAAAAAAAATTTATGATAACTTAAATTCAAATCAAGCATATGCTCATTGAGTTCATGTTTTTAAGGGGAGGTTGAGTGGTTTTTGACATTGTTAATCCTAATTCTAAGAGGAGTTACTGATTATTTTTTAAGGGTATTTTGGAACAAAATAAAAGTCCAGTCTACGAAAGATAATTTTGAAAAAAAGAGATGAACGTGAGATATTTTTTTAAAACGTGATTTCAATAACTGTATTTGAAAGTAGTACATGATTTTATTTTTTCAAACAAATAAAAAGGATAAATGTGCATTTCTTTGTTTAAGAGATAAGAAATAATTGTAATTTATTTATTGAACGTGGTGTACTATTTGAAAAGATTGGGATAAGGATAAGTATTTTTTAAAAAATAAAACCACTCTCCCACTAACTCATGTTTTCAAAACAACCCTAAGAGTCCGTTTGGTTGGGGGAGTGGAAAAGTGGGAGGATGGAAAATTAGTGAGATGATGGAAAAGTGAGAGGATAGAAAAGATTTGATTTTCCCTCGTGTGTGTTTGGTTGGAGGGGTGGAAAAGTGAGAGGGTGGAAAATTCTTTTGTTTGGTTAAAGAGAAAAAGGGGAGGATAGAAAATGTAATTTATATAAATTGACTATTATACCCTTGTTACATAATAGGTAAAAAATAGATTTAGTTGTACTCATTAAATAATATAAAATTTACCAACAATTATATTTTTCAATGAGAAGTGTTTCCTCCATAACATTTTTTGCAATACTTTCACAACAAAATTTATGTGGAAAGTTGTTACTAGTTCTAATTTGAACCCACCACTGAAATTATTTTTTTACTCACCAATATTAACTAATAACAACTTACCTTTCAAAAAAAAAAAAAACAATCTATTACTTAAAATTTATTGTGAAAATATTGTAGTAACATTTCTCAAATAGGATTTTTTATTCTTTATATTATTTCTCATTTCTCTCTTTTCATTTCATCCATACTTTTTTTTTCCCTACACTATCTCCTCCATGCACATCCTATCTCTATTCCCACCCCCATTCTTTTTCTTTTTCTTCCTCATTCAAGTCAAGAACGTTCCAGCACATCCTTTCTCTCTCTTTTTTTTATTATTATTTTTAACTTGATTCCAGAACAATCGTCCACTCATCCCCAACACAGTCCAGATGGGTCAGATGGATTCTCTCTTCTGTCTGTTGTCTTTTTTTTTTTTTTGCTTTTATTGTTATAATTTTTTTAAAAAAAAAATTAAAATTATGTTTTTGAGTTTGTATTCTGATAATCTGATTATGCTTGAGTTTAGAGATGTTTAAGAGAAAGATTGTTGTGTTTGTACCCGTTGTGTTTGTAGCTGTGAGGGCATTTCTGTAAAAGTGTTGTGAGAGCACTTTTCTCTCCACAATTTTCCTCCCAATTTGGGAGGATGAAAATTGTGGGCCCGGGAGAGAAAATTTTCTCCTGGGTTTTCCGTCCTTAACATTTTCCTTCTTTTGCCAAACAGTAGAAAACACTGTTTTCCACTCTATTTTCCTCCTTCTGTTTTTCATCCTCCCTATTTTCACTCCAACCAAATACAGTGTAATTATCAAAACAAAAACCCAGCGTAAGTTGAATAAATTTTTTTTTTTTTATAAAAAAAAAAAAACTATCCTTATTCCACGATAATCTATATCAATAATTCTATCCAAAACAAAACTCATCTGTATGTACAGAATAAAAATTAACGTGAAAATAAATATAACAAAACAAAAAACCTAGTTTTTAGGATATCTGTTTTTGAAAAAAAATAAAAAAGCTAAATTTTAGGGAAATTAAAAAGATCAACTTGGAGAATTGGTGTGACCCCTATCCTTATCCCACGGTAACCTACATCAATAATTCTATAAAATAAAAATAAAAAACTCATCCTTACGTAATGAAAAAGAATGTGAGAATATATAGCCAAAAAAAAAAAAAAAAAAATCTCTTCCTTACCAGTACGTGATGAACTAGACTGTAAAAATTTAAAAAAAAAAAAATGAAATAGAACCTAAAAAGAAACTGAAAAAAGAAACCTAAATTTAAGGATTTCTATTGTTGAAAGTATTAAAAAAAAGAAAAAAAAGAAAGCAAGTTTGAACGTGAAAAAAAAGAGAGGCAAATTAGTGTGACATTATGATAAAAAATGGTTAGGATTTAAATAAATCTATTAGTAGAGTACCTTAGGAATCTGAGAAGTTTATTTATAACTAATTGATGTTTATCACTTTGTTTTAAATTTAATTATTTTTGTTTAAGATTTAAAAAAACCGTGATTTTGATATGAGAATATTTTTTTTGATATTTTTTCTTTCTGTTCTTTAAAGTAACACAACATACTTCCCAATAAAAGAGATTTAAAAAAAGAAGAAGGAGTAACCGAACAATTAAGAGTGTTTGAGTTTAAAAAAAAAAAAAGAGAAAGAAAGAAAGGAAGGACTAAGTAGTAACTGAATGTAAATAGAAAATACTTTTCAAATAGGGAAGAAGAGATTTAGAGGGGAAAAAAAAAAGAAAAAAAAAACCTTAAATTCCTACCCCTAAAAAGTTTTTTTTTTTTTTTAAAGCGTAAATTCTTATTTAAAAAAAAAAAAAAAAAACAACCCAAAAGAGAGTTTGCAAAAAGAAAAAGAAAGAGTCTTACCAATATCCTTTCTCAAGAAGCCAATTCGAGCACAAACCCTTTTGTTGGAAATTTCTATGTCAGGCATGGCCCCCGGGTAATAAGCAACCATCAAACACTTTTGAATCCCTAATCACATTCACTCATGGGTAAGTACATGGTAGCCATGGTAGGTAAGAACTCAAAGAAAGGCAATGATAAACAAAAGAAAATAAAAGAAAATAAAAAGGAACTTGCAAAAAATAGAACATGAAAAGCCGTTGGAGCCTTTGAAAAACTCCGTTTATATTGTTTAGAAACCAAATCTAAAAGTAGAAGAAGAAGATGTAGAGTTAAACTGAATGTTTTCAATCTGAAGAAGAATGAGAGAAATTGGCAAAGCGCACGTGAGTTTGTGGGTCTTAAAGTATAGGAGTTTTAATTTACATATTTATCCTTATTAGTTAAAAATTTATAAGCGGGTATGATGAGGGTATTTTAGGCATCCAAATTAAGGAATCCAAACAGGAAAAACCCCTTAAATAATAGTATAGATAAACGGTCAATATCAAAACACTTAAATTCTACAGTTAAGGTCTAAGGTGGGTATCATACCCACTAAAAAAACTGGGGGAACCGTAAAATGAACCATATATTTTTAGTCATTTATTAATTGGGTAAATTACAAAGTTAGTATTTATCTTTTACACTATATTTCAATTTAGTCCCTAATTTTTAACTTGTGTCAATTTGGCCCCTAATCTTTTCAAGGTTGCATCAATTTAGTCCTTACCATTATTTCTCGGATGGAAAATGCTGATGTGTCAAACGGAATAATATAAAAAAAAAAATTCATGCCACATCAGCTGCCAACTATATCTCCACGTCAAAAATAAAATAAAATAAAATAAAATGTTCACATGTGAAATAGTCTGGGGAAAATTCTGATTCATCCAAGATTTGTCCTGTACCATTAAATACATATATTCAACTTGAGTTCTCGCTTAGATGCAAGTAACTCTCTCACTATTGGAAATTTTCATCACATGCTATGTGAAATCCACGAACAAGGCATAATTTTAAAAGATATATAAAACTTATAAAGTAATTTTTTGTTTTTTTGTTTATAACAAAAACTTGTAAAGTAATTATTCCTATGTCTACCTCCAGTATTATATGTTGGGTTTTCTTAATTTTCTTTGTTGGGTTTTGGGTTTTGTGCATTTGGGTTGGGTGTAATGGGCAATTGGAAAAATCGAAATTTTTTTTGTCAAAGACCAACTCCAAGGTCGCCTCCTAGAGTTTACAACCTTGTACCTCCTCTAGAATGGAAAGATGGCGTGCCTTTATGGGAAAAGAAATTCTGCAGTTTATTGGAACTATACATCTACTATTATGTCTTAGTCTTCTATCTTAAGAATGATAAAGTATTTTAAAAGTAATTGTCTTTGTTCCCATCTCTATCATCAACAAAGACCCATAGAAAACCAGTGAAACAACTCCAAAAATACCTAGCCAAACACTACAAAAAAAACCCAGCGAAACCCACTGAAAATATCACCAAAAATAGCCCCCATGAACTTGGAAAAATTCAATTAAAACCTCATTGCAAAAATAAAACAGGACACGAAATTCTTAGCCAAACGCCATAGGAAGTCAACCTAGAAAAATTCTCACAATACCTTTTGAAACAGAAAAAAACTCCAAAAACTAACCATAAGAACCCTCATGTAACACCCTGAAAAAGCCCAAAAAAGCCAACTAAATCCCTCTGTAAAACCCAACCAACCCAGGAAATTTCACAACCAAAATCCGCAATGAACTTCACAGAAAAGCCACCCACAAACTCGGAAACATTGCTTCTCCAAATACCAAAAAGAAAACAGAGAAAAAGAGTAAAATAGTGACTATGAGAAGCATAGCAACAAAGGCAACATCAACATTTCAAAGAGCATGAAGATTTAGGATTAGACAAATATTCCTAAACAAGAAAGAGTAAGTTCGGGTTTTTTTTTAATACAATGTGGCATAGAAAATGTTTTTATTATTATTCCATTTGACACATAAGTTTTTCCATCCAAAGATAACAACAAGAACTTAATTCACATTGCATGGAAAATGTTAGGGATCAAATTGACATAATTGAAAGGTTAATGACCAAATTGAGATATGGTGTTGTGAGAGGGCAGGATTCGAACACAGAATAGAGCACATGGGCCCAATCTGGGGATGGAAAAAGGCTCGTTTGTACACCAGTCTTGGTTGGACACGTGGATAAGAATCCGAGGAGGGAAGACATAGAAGCCCATCTTCCAAGGAGCCTGAAGAGCAAGTACTCCTTGGGTATTCTTTAGCTAGTCACTCACACCAAAGGACAGGACACCGAGGAAGATAATAGAGACGTGCAAGTAAAGAAGATAGGAAATATCTAGGTAAAGTAGCTATAACCTCTACATTCAATGCATTATACCAACTCAACTACCTCATTAGTGAAGGAATGACCTCTGAACAATAATCTCATAACTCACAGCACACTCTACCACCTCCAGCAGAGCCTTGATGGGACAGGCATCCAAACTAATGCCTTGAGCTATACATGTGGAGGGCTCAGATGCAATGGGAAGGACTATATAAAGGAAAGAAATCTCTCCAAGGAAGGGGACGAGAAATTGAGAAAAGAATAGAAACTGTAGAACACCATCCTATATTAAGAACTTGAACACTTTTTATGAACATTGCCTCCCCGACCGTACTCAAGGAACTGTTATTTCCACGTTTAGTACTTCTTTTTACCATTCACTCAGCTCTAACTCCATTAACCTAATATTTGGATCATAAAAGAGTATTAAAGTTGACATTGCAAGCCCATACTCTAACAAATTAGTTGCACTGGGCCTGTAATCTAATTCCACTATTATAAGTGAGCCTAGCATTTTTGGGCCCTTACAAGTGTAAAGGATAGGGACCAACTTTTTAATTTACCCTTTATTAATTTCTATCTATTTAAATGTCAAAATAGGTCAAATTATCATGAAGCGGAACTTCATGAATAAAAAGTGAGAGTTAGTTTTTTTTTCTTTTTTTTTCAAACAAATTCAAAAACCATTTTTTATAACTAGTATTTATGCTATATCGATTTATATTTTTTTTTTGACAAAGTCAGTAGGCATATTTATTGTCCTTTTATTCGAAAAGTCAAGTTTGTTTTTACGCTTTTTTATTTGTGAATGCAAGAAAAATTGATGGTCACATTCTAATATAAAAAAATAAATTCGGTTTGCCTTTGTTCTTTGTCATTGTAGGCTTTGGCATTCTCAAATCCTTCATTATTGCTTCCTATGTTTTGAAAATCGTGAGGATATTGAGAATTAAGTTTTAGATAGGTTGTTTACCATTTTATATCATGGTAGATTTATATATGAATCATGATTTTTTTTTGCTCAACATTTCCATGATTCTAATAACATTATCTCCCTCTCTGATCATAATTACAATTTTTTTCATCTTTTTCTCCCCCTTCTATAAGATGTATTCATATAACTCTCTAACAAACATAATATATGGTATTAGTTATAATGGTCGGTTTGTATCCACCAACAATATTCATGTGCATTTGCAATTCATTAATGTTGGCTAGAAGCCAATAAAAAAGAATGAAAGGAAACAATAAAATCCTCTGTTGAGAACAAAATTTTCATGCCACATGGCTTTATTTCATTGGTAATCCGCACCACATCAATATTATTATGGATTTTGGGGAAATCTATTTCAAAGCCCAAAAGAACCTATATTTACACAAAATGATGCCAAAGCCCGTGGCCCAAAACCCATGGTGACATTATCTCATCAAAGCCCATAGTTCAAGCTCATGGCACATCATCTCATTTTTAGCTCATGAGTCTCATCGGGGGAATTTTGGGAGTCATGGTTTGGAGGGTCAAGAAGTATGTTCCGTAAAGCTCCAGTGGTTGAAAGTTGATAAAGGAAACATGTTGCTTGGCATGTCTACCCCAATTCCCTGAACTTTGACGAGTCAGTGTGCAATAAGTAACATCTGGTAAGCTTCTCATATCACATAACACTTAAAATGATAAAACTCTCCATTGCTCTTTACCTAAAACTTAATTATTTATCATATAATCTAATTATATTATTTCATATAAATTATTTAATTATTATTTTCATCAATCCCAAACACATGCCTAAAACGTTATTGGCTATCTCTAAACATAGGAAATCTATTTAATATCTCATCTAGCATTAAATGCCCTCCTTGCTCTCCAAGATTTGGTCACAACACAAAGAGGCCATAATTATATTTCTAAAACTTCATCAAGTATCAACCAATTAGTTTATTACATACCAAAATTACATTGTAATAAAACCATGGACTAATTATAGATTTCCAAGAAAGGAAATTTGTCTAGTAGAACACCAACAGTACTAGCATCAAATCCAGTAGAAGCTACAGTAGTTCCAGCAGCAATTGCAATAGCTCCAACATTAGCTTATGTAGTTGACATATGTCCCAAAATGATATCACTAGCCCATTAATGGTCAATCCTAGCAGCTTCCTACTATACCAAAAGAATTAAGGATCCCATAAAAGAAATCCTACCATTTTAAGCCAAATCTTTTGCCTCTAGTTGCAATACTAGAAATAGGAGGATCCTATAAAAGTTGTCTTACCATTTTCAACCAAACCCATGAATTTAATGCTTAACATTTTCTCCAGCAAAAGACATCACCCAGTTGAGCTGACATCATTTAGCTGTGTCAGGACAACTACTACTATACAGTTGTCAACCATAGCAACTACTGCTGTATTACTGTGTCAGCTATTGTACACTTGCAACAGCAGACTTAAATCTTCAAATTTCTTCTTTTGACTAGAAAACAAAAACCAACTAAAGAAATCACTCATATTGCTAAAGATCTTTTCTTATTTGTTAATTTCCCTTCAACGAATTCTAATCTAGTTACATACTTGGCTCTATATAAAAAGGACCAAGCTATGCATAACCCACCACTACCCATCTCTCCCAATATCTTTCTCCATTTCTCTTACAAAATCTCTCTTCTTAGAAAGCAACATAACTAATGATATAACATGAAAAACCACTCCAGCAGCAACTATAAGCTCATGTATTTACTTTTTTTAACCTCCATATCTCTCATACTTCCATATATTTTACAAATACATTCCTCACAAACAATCCATACATATTTCCCACATATATTTCTAATATATCTTACAAACACCATATCTCACAAAACATATATATTTTTTACCATCTCCATACATCTTAAGACATTGTAAACACTCTTCCAAGAACATTTTATCAAAAACCCTTCTCATGGAAAACATATAATTATAATGCTAAAAATCCTTCTTTTGAAAGGTAAAAACTTATAATACTAAAAGCCCTTTCTCATGGAAGGCAATATCACTCATATTTGACTAAAAACTAAAAGAGTATTACATGGGGAAAATCATTTAAGTGCATGATAAATGGGATAAACTTAACCAAACTATGCACACGGTAGGACATATTCTCTCTCCCTCCAGTTGCACCAATTTTTCCCCTTCAATCATGAAGTCACCATGAAAGGACTCATAATATCATACTGTACTGCTGGATTCATTTTATTATGCTGTTGAAAAGTCCACTGATGTTATACGGCTGGAGCCACAAACCACATAAAGTGATGCTATACGGCTAGAGCCACAAATTATATAAAGTGATGCCATAGTTGGAACCACAAACCATACAAAGATAAGTCAACGCTTCTCTATCTTTGAAATCACATTATTAATTATATGTTAACTCACTATCACTATACTGCTAAATGCAAGTTACTCTAATAATATCTTACTATTTAACAAACATGGATTCACTAATATTTCACTAATGAATATAAAAATATTGACAAATGGAACCCATCCTGTTGCTGGACATACATTATTTGGACATAGACTATTGCTGGATATACTGTATTATGTTGAACATGATCCATGAACCACATTTGGATATGGACTCATCCCATTGTTGGACATATGACATTTAATTAATTATTCTCTAATATTGGACATCGCTTAACACACATAATAATAATGTTCAACTCATCATTTAGTGAAAACTATTCAATTAAACATATTATTTATTTATTTTAACCATTATCTTGATTCTTAGACTTTGGGCTTTATCTATTTCGTAAGCTTAAAAATGCACCAGAAGCCATTGGTCCATGTGGCCCAATGTTGAGTTCTAGATTGAATTCTCTAAAACAAATCCAGGCCTAACAAAGTCACCCCTCCAGTGGAAGACATGTGGCTATGCGCAAAAACGACCCCCTGACATTCTCAAAGCTAGGAATGATTAAAAAAAAAAAAATTGAATAGGCTAATATATTAAACACATGAGTTATTCTATATATATATATATATATATATATATATATAAAATTTTAAAAGAGTTCCAAAAAGTAAAAAGTTAAACTTTATAATTTCAAAAGTAACCGGTTAAACCTTAAAACTTAAATAAAAGTTATCTATAAAATAAAATATAGTCTTAAAATAACAAGTTAAAACTTGAGATTTTGAAAGTAACAAATTAAACTCTTAACCTATACGAAATCTCAAACTCCATGCATGGACTTTTCAACTTTATATATAATTGCAACTCTCTCTCTCTCTCTCCCTCCAATGACTTTTATTTATTGTCATTCAAACAATGCTATACACAGTATTATTCATAACATCTAAGGTGGTAGATTGTGATTAGTATCATGATTTTTATACCCGAATCGTTCAATGAATTGAAAAAGAAGAAAGAGGTTCAAGGTTTTTAAAATTGAACCGAAGTTAAATTGAGGTCAAACCATGATTATTTCATAATTAATTTAATAATCATTTAATAAATACATATAATAAATTAGAAATAATAGAAAAATTGACTAAACTAAGAAAATATTTAGGTACCAAAAACGTAATTTGATAAAAATAAATTATATATATATATATATAAATTTTATGAAGCCTACGTCTAAATTAAGCCCATGCCTTAGGCACAAATTAATCGAGCCCATGCCTTGATGCTCAAGCCCATTTGAACGGTCAACTTTCCAATGAAATTTAAAAGTGGAAAACAAAAAGATAAAAGACAAAAAAAGAAGAAGCAAGAAGTCTACTCATTAAATAATAGCTTAAATACAAAACAAGGCCCAAGAAGAAAGTGGTTGGTCAGTGAGTAGATGACAGCCAAGCATTACTTCACCATCTCCATCATCTCCAAAGCAACTCCAGAGTTCAGCCATTGTTATAAAATTGGTTGTGCATTTTGACTAATTGTAATATTTATTTTGACTTATATTAGTATTATTAGGATACGTTGAAAATGAGTACGAATGATAGAGAAATAACAACCTACCACTTGAAAAACGAATGTTTTATTTATTTATTTATTTTCATTTTCCTTGTTCTTTTAATTTTTTTTCCTGTGCTTTTTCTTTGGCTCAGTCAATACCAATTCTTGGACACAAAAAAAAAAAAAAAAAAAATAATAATAATAATAATAATCTAGATTCTGCTTGGCTTTAATTTGGAAAATAATGTAACCAACAAAATTCAATATCAAATTCTATCATTCATCTATGGCTCTATCGCTTAGTTCGTTTCTATCCAAAAAAAAAAAAAAATTTCTACCATTCCTTTTCTTACGAACAAATTCTTCCATTCTAGTGAAGAATGATGTGGCCTTCTCTGTATCGATTTATGAAAGTTTACAAGAAACCTCCAATATATATATATATATATATATAAAACTGATGCATGATAAAAAGTTCGACTACCTGTCCACAGCATTGACTGAAGTTTCAAATAGTAGCATTGCTCATCAAATAGAGCAAGGAAAATAGAGGCTTGCTTTTACGTATGTTCACGTGTTTCCTTCACCCTTAAATAAAGGAGCACGTCTTTGTTTCCCAACTCGTCCCAAGCCCATCTCTTGTCCATGACTACTATAATCTTGTTGCTTCTCTCTTTGACATTATTTGCTCCATTCTCATCTTCGACATTTAGCAAAGGTTCATCTCTCTTCAGTGAGAGACCAACATATGTTTTAACTTCACCAGATAACGTTTTCTCGGCAGGCTTTTACTCCGTTGGTGAAAATGCCTTTTGCTTTGCCGTATGGTTTAGCAACTCAAGCACCGTAGTTTGGGTGGCAAACCGTGACCGGCCAGTTAATGGAAAGCGCTCAAAGCTTTCACTCCTCAAAAATGGCAATCTGATCTTAACTGATGCCGGTAAGTTCACTGTTTGGGCCACAAACACTTTCTCACTCTCCTCGGTAGTACAATTATCTCTCTACAACTCCGGTAATCTTGTTCTATATAATAGGGAAAGTGTTATTTTGTGGCAAAGCTTTGACTTCCCTACAGATACACTTCTTCCTCAACAACTACTCTCTAGAAACACAAAACTTGTCTCCTCCAGAAGCCAGACAAACCATTCCTCTGGTTTCTATGAGCTTTTCTTTGACAATAATAACGTTCTCAGCCTTCTTTTTAATGGTCCTGAGGTCTCCAGTATTTACTGGCCTGAACCGTGGCTTTTAATCTGGGAGGCTGGAAGGTCCACATATAACAATAGTAGAATTGCAGTGCTGAATTCCTTAGGAAACTTTAGTTCATCCGATGATTTTACTTTTTTGTCAAATGACTATGGAGTAGTGCTTCATAGAAGATTGACACTTGATTATGATGGTAATATTCGATTATATAGTTGGGAAAAAGAGAGGCAAACTTGGGTTGTTTCTTGGCAAGCCATTCAGAAACCTTGCAGGATTAATGGTGTTTGTGGGGCCAACAGTTTGTGCAAGTATGTCGTTGGTTATGGGAGGAAATGCTCTTGCCTTCCAGGATACAAGATGAAAAATGGTTCTGACTGGTCCTATGGGTGTGAACCCGAATTTGATCTCCCTCACAACAAACACGAGTTCGTCTTTCTCTTGCTATCCAATGTTGAATTCTACGGGTATGATGTTGATTACTTCACCAATTACACCTTAGATCACTGTACAAATTCATGCTTGCAATTGCACAATTGCAAAGCAGTCCAATATGCCTTTAAAAAAGGTGATTGTTTCCTTAAGTCATTGTTGTGGAATGGATATCGTTCCCCAGATTTCCAAAAAGATATCTATTTGAGACTCCCAAAACACTATAGCTTTTCGTACAACAGTTCCGTCGAAGAATTCAGTTTAGATTGCTTGAGGGATGGTACAATACAATTGGAAAGAACGTATGTAAAAAGCCGTGTAAATGAGACTCTGAAATTCATGCTTTGGTTTGCCTGTGGTGTGGGTGGACTTGAAGTCATATGTATCTTTGTGGTGTGGTGTCTTATGATCAAAACCCGAAAAAGTTCAGGTGCAGACAATCAAGGGTATGCTCTTGCTGCCACTGGATTTAGAAAATTTACCTATGATGAGCTAAAAAAGGCCACAAAGGGTTTTACTGAAGAGATCGGAATAGGTGCATGGGGAGTTGTATACAAAGGGGTATTGTCTGACAATAGAGTTGCAGCTATCAAGCATTTCAATGAAGTCAACCAAGGAGAAGACGTATTCCTAGCAGAAGTAAGCATCATTGGGAGGCTTAACCACATGAACTTGATAGACATGTGGGGTTATTGTGCTGAAGGAAAACACAAGCTTTTGGTGTATGAGTACATGGAGCACGGTTCTTTGGCTCAAAACCTCTCTTCTAATGTACTTGATTGGAGGAAAATGTTTGAAATTGCTTTGGGTACTGCAAAAGGTCTAGCATATCTTCATGAAGAGTGCTTGGAGTGGGTTTTACATTGCGACGTGAAGCCTCAAAACATACTTCTTGACTCTAATTATCATCCAAAGGTAGCAGATTTTGGTTTATCCAAATTACAGAACAGAGGTGATCTGAACAATCCAAGTTTCTCAAAAATGAGAGGAACTCGCGGTTACATGGCTCCAGAATGGGTGTTCAATCTACCCATCACCTCCAAAGTAGATGTTTATAGCTACGGGATTGTTGTGTTAGAGATGGTGACCGGGAAGAGCACAATAATGGGTGTCCACACTATAGGTGTTGGAGTTGAAGTTGAACATAGAAGGTTGGTTACTTGGGTTAAGGAGGCAAAGAACAGAGAGCCAACTACTACTACTACTTCCTGGATTGAAGATACCATAGACCCCACAATGGAAGGCATATGGGATATGAGTAAGATAAAAATCTTGGTTGAAGTGGCTCTGCAGTGTGTAGAAGAAGACAAAGATGCAAGACCCACCATGAGCCAAGTAGTCAAGATGCTTTCATTGTGAAAATGGATCTACTTGAAATAGAGAGATCCTAATACCAATATACCACCAACATGGCATGATATTTTGCTTTGTTTTGATTTTCTCATTAGTTTGTTCTCCTATTTTGCGTGTGTTTGAAATAAAATTCCTAATATATAACTGTTTGTTACTTTTTTATTAATTAATTGCATCTTCTTCCTAATTAAATTCACAAAAAAAAAAAAAAAAAAATCTCTTAGAAAATGGTTACTTCAATTCACAGTTTTCAATTGCTTTATATGTGTGTGTAAAACCCATAATGCTTTGTCCAATTGAACATCCATATTACCATTTTGGGTTGGACTTTGACCCATGCCACTATAGGCTTCCCATTTAGGCCAAGCCCAGCCCAATCCTTAATAGTTAAAATTCGAATCTAACATTTACCCAAACTTTATAATTTACTCTTTTGACTTTAATAACCTCAAACAAGATTTAGAGATATTTTTTGATAATGCAAAGATAGCTTAGAAAATTCTTACACTTATCCAAACCTTATAAGTTATAACCTACTCTTTTGATTTTATTCACCTTAAACAAGGCTTGGTGATAATTTAGTATCTTAGGCTTAGATAATTCAAAGATAGTTTAGAAAAGTCTTACATATAATGTAACAAAAGAACACAGTGACGGTTGTTGGTATGAAAAACTATGGAAAATATTAGAATAAAAGTTAAGTTATTCAAGTTCAAATGCCTAAAACAATTTTACTTAAAACTTTTTTATTTCTTTTGATTGACTAGGACAGATCCAAAAAACCTTCAAGAGATGAAAGACAAAAAATTTTAACTCAGAAAAGAGGAAACCTACATTTAAATTCTAGAATTTAGGGGTTAAACAAATTAAACCCCCATAGTTTTAAAATTGACAAATTAAACATATCACTATATTGAATTTAATCGTCCTTAAAAAAATAACAATGTTTATGTGATATTGGTCTATACAATTAAATATTTGAATTTAATTAGAAAACACAAGCTCTAATATTTAAAGAACTATAGTTGATTTTTATCTTGTTTCATGATCAGCTACATATGAGTATAATGTAATGTAGGCTACTCTCCCCTTCAAAAACAGTGAATAATTAAGTATGATGTTTGAAAATGTATTTAATATCATAGTGATATATCAAATCACTCTCACAAAATAGTGAGTTCCACAATATTTGCCGGTGACATAAATTAAAAATTGCACAATGTTGACCGTAAGAATAAGACCATTCAGACTTCAGAGTGAACCACACCTAAACCATAGTCTTAAAGCCTACCATAGAAATAATCTGAGACTAGTGGAGAGACGTGTAGCGTGCAACGTGTCTTCAGCATGTGGATAATCCCATGATCGATGAATGTGGCTCGGAAGTTAGTTTGTCCAAACTCCAAACTTAAACGCCAGGTCAAACGGAACATTTTACCTTGTTGGGTTGGGCCCACTATGGGCCAGTTTGGGCTAAGCCCAGCCATTTTCTCACTGTTAAAATTCGAATCAACGGGCCGAGCCTAACTAGCACGAAGTCAGTTTAACTTGGTTGACTAGCACATGAGGTCTCATATCTTATAGGTCATTATATGTAGAGTATGTTTAGATACCACTTATTGCTAAAAATTGAAAACTAAAAATACTATAACAAAATAGTTTTTAAATGTGTGAATAGTACCGTGAGACTTAGTTTTAAAGAAAAAGTTGTAGAATGAAAGTACTTATGGGTCTCGTGAACAGTGCACGGAACCCACATAAACAACGCTTCTGTTGGGAAATGCGCAAAATGCGCTTCCCAAACGGAGGCTATATTATTTTACCATTGCTTCCTATTTTTCCTTTTAATGAAAATTTTTACAATTATTTTATAGATTTTTTTTGAGATAAATGAAAATTTATTAATGCTTCCTCACTCGATCTGTGTGGGGTGAGGTCTATTAATATTATCAAAGCACTTGCTAAGGTTTCAAAAGAATTTAATAGAGGGGATCTTTGATGCTGAAGATGTGTGGCAGGTTGATCAATGTGAGATTGAGAAGGTGTTTATTGAGTATTACTCTGATTTGTTCACTTCCTCAGAACTGTCAAACTTCACCGAAATTATGGAGGCTGTCCAACCTAAGGTGACACCATCAATGAATTCCATGCTGGTGAAGGAATTCTAGGCAGGTGAAGTGCACAAAGCCCTGAAACAGATGTATCCTTTAAAAGCTCTAGGTCCGGATGGTATGCCCCCTCTTTTTTTCCAAAAATTCTGGTCTACTGTAGGTGGTGTAGTGACTAAGACAGTATTGGATTTCCTAAATTTAGGCATTACCCCACCAAAATTTAATGAAACCCATATTGTTTTGGTTCCTAAAACTAAATCACCTAAAAAAGTAACCGAGTATAGACCAATAAGTCTCTGTAATGTTATTTACAAACTCGCATCTAAAACTTTAGCCAACAGACTCAAAAAAATCCTTCCAGCTATTATCAGTGATACCCAGAGTGCTTTTGTGAATGGTAGATTGATTACTGATAATGTTTTAGTGGCTTTTGAGGCAATGCATCAGATTAATTTGAAAAAATCAGGGGCTATAGGAGAGATGGCTCTTAAGCTTGACATGAGCAAAGCTTATGACAAAGTGGAATGGGCATGCTTAGATAAGATAATGGAGAAGTTGGGGTTTCACTCAAGATGGAGAAGCTTAATGATGCAGTGCATTACTTCCGTCACTTATGCTGTTCGTGTCAATGGTAAACCTACTGGCCATATTATTCCTTCCAGAGGACTACGCCAAGGTGATCCACTTTCCCCATATTTATTTTTGATTTGTGCAGAAGGTCTGTCTGCATTAATTAAAAAGGTTGTAGCCGATGGTTTGCTGGAAGGTGTATCTGTGTGTAGGGGTGGACCTTGTCTTTCTCATTTATTTTTTGCAGATGATAGTTTAATTTTCTGCAAAGCCACTGTCGAGGAATGTGAAGCCCTTCAGAATGTGCTGTGTACGTATGAGCAAGCTTCTGGCCAATAGTTGAACTGTGCAAAACATTCTTTGTTTTTCAGCCCTAACACAGCAAAAGAGATCCAAGAAGAGATAAAAGTGAGGTTTGGTGCTCAAGTGATTCGGCAGCATGAGAAATACTTGGGTCTCCCATCGTTGGTAGGAAGAAATAAGAAGAATACTTTTAAGGAAGTGAAGACAAAACTAGCTAAAAAGCTAGCAGGTTGGAAGGAAAAACTATTGTCTAAAGTTGGGAAAGAAGTACTGATAAAAGCAGTGGCCCAAGCCATCCCGACGAATACTATGAGTTGCTTTAAAATTCCTGATTCTCTTTGTGATGAGATGACAAGTATTATTAGGAATTTTTGGTGGGGGCAGTGCAAAGAGGAACAGAAAATGGCATGGATCAGTTGGGAGAAACTTTGTGCTCCGAAGGCTTGTGGAGGTATGGGCTTTAAGCAACTGAAGCAATTTAATTTGGCAATGTTGGCAAAATAGGGGTGGTGGCTCCCGACTGGGAATGATTCCTTATTATTTAAGGTTTTTAAGGCCAAATATTTTCCAAGGTGTGAGTTTGTTGATGCAAGTCTTGGAAAAAAATCCTTCATTTGCTTGGAGGAGCATTTTAGCAGCTTAGGCAATTGTCAGCAATGGCAGAAGATGGCAAGTGGGTAATGGCCATAGCATTAGGATTTGGAAGGATAAATGGGTGCCCTCTCCCTCAACTTATAAGGTTGTATCTCCTGTCTCAAGCCTACGTGAGGACTCTCGGGTTGCAGCTCTTATTGATGATGTGAATGGTTAATGGAAAAATGATCTGGTGCACTAAGTCTTCCTACCGCATGAAGCTGAATTAATATGTAGCATTGCTCTAAGTGCTAGTTTGCCAGCGGATAAGCAAGTATGGGCTTTAATGCATAATGGAGTCTTTAGCGTTCGGAGTGCATATAAGGTGGCAATGGAGATGAGCTCAAGTGCACCGGTGGGAGGAGTATCTGATAGTAGTCAGGTAAGGAAGTTCTGGAAGTTTATTTGGAGCTGTAATATCCCGCACAAGATTCGCCATTTTGCTTGGAGGGCCTGTAAAGATTTATTGCCCACGAAGGGGAACCTGGTCAAAAGAAAGGTGCTACTAGACAGTGTTTGTGATGAATGTAACTTGGAGGAAGAATCTTCAGCCCACTTGTTTTGGCGCTGTCAACGTGCTAGCGAGATATGGAGAAATTCTAACTTGTTTCAGGGCTTTATGGATCATCGTTTTGGCTCATTCATGGACTTGCTTTGGTACGTGGTGATGATAGCTCAGTGGGATCACGGTGAAGTGGAGAAGCTGATTGTAACAGCTTGGGCTTTGTGGTCGAGCAGGAACGAGTACAGAAATGGGGGTGCAAAGAAGGCATGTCAGGCTCTGTTGCAAGGTGCTTTGGAGTACCTGAGGGCGTACCAGGCCTGTATGGAGGTCGCGGTGTCTTCGCGGTAGCCAGCGGAGGCAGTGGTGTGGACGCCTCCCTCTCCAAACCGTTACAAAATCAATGTGGACGGCGCCATGTTCAAGGAGCAAAAAATGGCAGGGGTGGGGATTCTAATAAGAGATGCAGCGGGCCAAGTGGTAGGTGCTTGTAGTAGAAAGATCGATGCTCCACTGGGAGCCATTGAAGTTGAGGCTAAGGCCATTGAGCTGGGTCTCCAATTTGCCAAGGACTTGTCTATACAAGATTTTACGCTTGAAAGTGATTCCTTGTCGCTGATTAATGCATTAAGGGAATGTTCACCTCCTCCTTTATCTGTAGCTGCTGCCCATAGCTTTCGCTGTGTAGACTTCGCCCATGTTGGTCGGAATGGCAATAGACCCCTTGTTTCCTTGAACAAGCTCTCAACCAGGATGTATTTGTCAATTCTTCTGATTAATAAAGTTTAGTAGTATTCCCATCCAAAAAAAAAAAAAAAAAAAGCACTTGCTGCTTAATAGCTACTACTTAAATGATTTTTCTATTGTGGTGTGCTTCTCTAACGGATAATTGCAAGTATTTCTTAGACAATAATTTTGATAAAAGAGGACTTGCATTAATTAAAAAGAAATGATTCGTACAAAATAACCACTGACCTAATTTTGTAGGATTTTTATTTACAGCAAGGAACATGCCAGAGCATGCATTCAGTGCATTTATTAATTCTTACTTTGAATATTAAAGAAACTCTAAGTACATAGTTGTTCCCTTTTTTATCATTGATAACCAACTACCTTGTACCTAATGTAACTGCCTGTTAGAATGAGACCACTATTGGAATTCTAACTAGGATATAAATGAGTTACAGGACTCATTTTCATTGTCATTGTTCTACCCATACTCTGCTTTATCAACCGAAGTTTTTTCTTAATAATCTTTCTTGGTTCTTACATGGTTACATCACTGCTATAGGGGATTTATGGAAGAAAACTTTATTACATGGTTTGAGCATATTTTGCATTATCAAGCGCATTTCATATATTCTTAATTGTGTTACATGTTTGTTGTTTGGTTTCATGACTAAGGATTTATGGATGAACATTTTATTTTTTTGATAAGTATGGAAGAACATTTTATAATATGAAATACCATATGTATAAGATGAGTTTCTAATATCAGTCATTAATTAAGCAACTAAATATATTGCAAAATTGCAAATGACTAACTAAGCATTACCAGTTAATCATTATTTCAATTTATAATATATTTCGTATATTTTGGTTTTTTATTTTTTTAATGTATTAATCACTTGTAAAAGATTTTGGTTTATGTTCTCTCTTGCAGCTAGTTAAACTTCCACGTGCCCCAAATGTTGATGAAAGATTGAAGAAGTATCTGGGTTACAGGATGAAGAAGGATAACTCGTAAGTTCATTCCTATTTTTATGGACACTTCTCAGTCTTTTACGTTTTGGCTTGCTAAATTTCAAGTCTTTCTTGTATAGTGGACCATAATTTACAGAATTTATTTTGTTGTAACGTTTACCTGGCACCTATTACTACACTCGTTTTTAGTTGCTGGTTTTTCACAAAATGCATCAACAACTGACTTATTCTTTAAAATAAGTGGTTTTTGATTTTTTTATGGCTTCTTTTTATAGAACTAGCTTTTGAAGAATCAACCCAACTAAGCCTTAATTTAAATCAAATTGGGGTTGGCTATGAACCTCTTCAACTAATCGGGGTGTTGACCACATGTATTGTTTTCTGCCATAGTGTAGATTCTTTGTCACCTCCCGGTTTAATAGTATTTCTTCAATATTTATACCCATGCTATTTTATCCTCCCTCTACTTAATTTTCACTCCATCAAAATGAATTAAGCATTCTTTTTAACATGTGCATTAATCAGTCTCATGCACATGGCCAAGCCATTGTTATCTACTATTTTGCATATTAGTCATCTTTACATTTGCATGGATGGCATCATTCTTTACCTTATATTTCCTAGTATTACTGCTTATCCATCTTAGCATTCTAATTTCAACTACACTCATGTATGAATATGTTGCTTTTTAACTGTCCAACAATTTGTAGCATAGACCATAGTGAGTTTTATAGCAATCTTATAGCCCTTCAGCTGATACAGTATTCCCGATATACTTCTCTCTTCTTCACCCCGTTCTTATTCAATGACCCACATCCTCCTCAGTCATCCCATCCTTAGAAATTATTGAACCAAGATATTGAAATGGTCAGTCTTCTAACCAATTTAATCTTATAAGAAAATTAAAAAAAAAAAAAACACAATAATAGTTCATTTAGCAATCATTTAGATTAGAGTGTTTAAAGAGAGGTTGTACATTGATATAGTCTGCATTACTGTATCTAGTTCTGAAGGCCAGAGAAATGTGAAAAAGAGCACCTTGGTGTAAATGCCCTCAAGTGTTAAAATTACTATTGATGCATCATGCAACTTCTGTATTTAGACATTACTTTCCTATGCAATTTTTGTTGTGTGTGAAGTTCTAGTATCATGTTTTAGGAATTGATGCATTCGTGTCTTGGTAATTACCTATTGTTAGTGTTCTGGTGTTCATGTTTTTGTGTGTTGTCATTGTTCTTTCTCTGTAACGTAATTAAATGGATATAGGATAGCTGATTCAGTGGGAGAAATTCTGAAAGGATTACGTTGTTACTTCGACAAAGCATTGCCAGCAACACTTCTATATAAAAGTGAGCGTCGGCAATATAAAGAAGCAATTTCGGTTGGATGTCTCTCCTTCAACTGTATATGGTGCTGAGCATCTATTGCGCCTCTTGGGTATGTTTATCTTATTCTAGAAGTCAATTATTTTCTTGGGAAAATTTGTTACGTTTTCTGTGTTTTAAATAGCAATAATCTTGATTTATTATATTTTAAATAAATTAATCAACAGATGTTGCTTCTCTTTTGTGAAGTTTGATTTGTAGGATGATTCTAGTTTTTTTACCTTAAATATATTAAATGCTTATTGTTTTCATAACCAGCCATATCATAATTATGTGGAATGTGGAAATTTCGACATTTATCAAACATGTTGAGGGCAATAGGGCTGGCTAAATGAGTAATTCTTCCTGCCGTGGCCCCTATCAAAATTGACTGGCTGGCAGAGTTCTACTTCAAACAGGATAAGTTTTTTAGACAACTGTCGGGGCTGTATATCTTCTACTAAAGCCAAACTCTATATATATCAGGGGTTCTGTATAAATAAAATGATGCAGCACAAATTTCTTAAAGGGAACTGAGAATAAACAAATGAATAGAAAAATAAAAATAAGGATAAAATAAACACACCACCCCTGTGGTATACCCTTAAAACATGAAACTATATTATTTTTACCTATCAAAAAAAAAAAAAAATGAAACTATTCTATGGTTTATATGGGATGAGCCAATGGCATTAGAGTACCACTAGTTTGGTGATCTTTTTATTGTTTACCAAACTAGTGGTACTCTAATACCATTGGCTCATCCCATATAAGTTGCAAAGAGGAAGACAATCCTTCCAATGTGGGACAACAAAAATTGCCTAAGGTTCCAACCATGGTCTAGCCCTTGGCCTTGAAGCTTTTCGGACCGACCAATTGCTTAGTCGCTTACTTTTTTTTTTTTCTTTCTTTATTTATTATTGTTACTTTTTAAATCTCCCAACAAGAATAAAATTGATGGCTCTTGTTTGTGGTTGTTGGATGACTTAAAAAAAAAAAATACTTTGCCAATTTAGAAGGGAAGATGCAGTTAATTAAAAAAAGAAACAAACCGTTGCATGTTTGAAATTATTCTATATGTTCATTAAATAGGAGAATTAACGAGAGATTCAAAACAAAGCATAATATGAGAGAATATTTGTCAAGCCATGTTAATGGTATTAGGAGTCTCTATTTGAAGTGGATCTATTTTCACAGCGAACAAGCTTCTCAACTCTTTAGCTCATGGTAGGTCATGCATCTTTGTCTTCTTTTACACACTGCAAAGCCACTTCAGCCAAGATTTTCATCTAATCCATGTCATATTTGTCTTCCATTGTGAGGTCTATGATATCTTCAATCTAGGTAGTAGTAATTGCCTCTTCATTCTTTGCCTCCCTAATCCAAGTAACTAGCCTTCTGTGTTCTACTTCACTCCATCTATGGTGTGGAAACTCATTATTGCGCTCTTTCTAGTCACCATCTCCAACACAACAATCCTGTAGCTATAAACATCTACTTTGGAGGTGATGGGCAGATTGAAGACCCACTCGGGAGCCATGTAACTGTGGGTTCCTCTTATCCTTGAGAAGCTTGAATTGTTTACACCACCTTTGTTTTGTAGTTTAGATAATCCAAAATCTGCTAGCTTTGGTTGATAATTTGAGTCTAGAAGTATGTTCTAAGACTTTACATCGCAATGTAAAACCCAATGGTGTATTTGGGGTCTGGGTCTTGTGAGAGTGCTTGTGTAATACTCTTGTAATATCCTTTACTTTATAGTGGAATGTTCTCTGTCGCTGCCAATAAATGTAGGCAATTGCAGAACTATGTAAATTCCTTGTGTCTGTTATTTGCTTCTCTATTCTTTAATCTTGCATAAGTGGGCGTATTTTCACAACAATATATAAGTATTTTATATAAATAAAGATGTTCCTTTGTTTTTCCATTTCTTTCTAAAACTAAAAAGCGATTAGTGACTTGGAGCATTTACATCCAATTTTGTAAAAATTCTCTATTTTAGACTACCAAAAAGTTAATTTATCTGATTTATACAATCACTTTTACAATATATTATATATCTTGTTCTCCAATTTAAAACATATTATATTAAATAATCTAAATAACTCTTTTTATATAAATTTTCTACTCAACAAACCAGCAGCTGAACTGAATTGAAATTAACCTAAACACCCGAATTGAATTCAGCCCAACAACCTACCCGAAATAACAAACAACCCCAACCCACCACCATTTACCATCCAACCCCAAGCTGCTACCATTGAGTATTGACAACCCAGTCCCAACCCGCCATCATCGATAACCCTAACCTACAACTTGAACCCAGCTAAGTGATCCATGACTAAATTGAATATCAAACAACCACAACCTAACACTAATCAAATCCACTCTCAAATCAAGTCAATCGATCCACCACCACGGCACCATGATGGTGGAACCTTGACAAAAAGAGATTCAGGAGAAGAGAGATTTCTTTTTAATTTTTTTTTTAATTTTTAAAGTTAGAAATAGAAGTTCTCTAATAATGCAATAATGCTATTGCTATTGTTGATTTTGGAAGAAAAGTAGAAAATTGTAGCATTTGTAAATTTTGAACAGTGATAGAAAACAGGATATATGGGGTGTTTTTGTAAAATCGGATGAACGGTACTCTCTATTTTCCATATTTAGGTGTTTTTACTTTTTACAATGAAAATGCTCTAAATGCATGTCCCACATCTAATTTAATATAATTGATTTGATCTCATTTTAGTTTGCCGTGCTTGTAACTACCACAATAAAGAGAGTCAAAGACAGCAAATTTGGAAGTCCCGTGGTCATCTATATAACGATGGCACCAGTGGTGACTCAAGAAAATTTTTTCATGGTGCTCTTTAATTCTCAACAAGTATAAATTACACAATTTAATAAAAAAATTTTTTATATATTGACAACAACAACAATAAAAAAAATATGCAAATACATAAAATTTACAATTGCCTTCTACGAGTTTTTATTTTTTGAAATCGTTGCATAATAGTCTCATTATCAATGCTACAAGCTACATCTTTTTCAATATACACAACCAAGCAATCATTCATCCATTGATCTCCAATTTGATTGCGCAGTTCATTCTTTATATATTTCATTGCTGAAAAACTTCTTTCTACTATTGCAGTAGCAACTGGAAGGGTCAAAGCTAGCTTCACAAGCCAAATAGACTAATGGATAAGTCTCGTGCTTCCTTGTGCTCACTAACTTTTCAGCAAGTTCACTAACTCCTTGAAACTCTAAAAAGAAGTCATTGCTGCGCATATCAAAAATGTAATTCTGCAGTTGAAAGTCAAGTGCCAAAATATCTGTCCCAAGAAAATCAGAGTGATAGAACTTAGCTAGACGTATCAACTTTTCCTTGTCAAAAGCCACAAATGAATTACTTGGATTCAAACAAGCCATACAAAGTAGCAAGTCGGTATTCGCTTCAGAAAAGCGGTTGTTAAGCTCTTGAAGTTGCATATCTATGACTGTGTAGAATAGCTCAACACGATAATGATGCAAATTTATATTTTGTTGGGTGTTGCGTCGCGGCCTCCCACTAACTACAAATCGCTTCCATGTCCAAGATAGGAATATCATGTGAGGTACAAAATAAAGATACTTCAGCCAATAAAGATGCCCATCCATCATCTCTCATTACTTGTAACCGTTACTTAGACACTTTAACAAGATCCATAGCATTTACTATATCTTGATTTTTTTTTTGCAATGCTATTGACAACTCATTTGTGATCCCTAAAATATTTTTCATCAAGTGTAAAGCAAAGAAAAATTCAAAAGACAGAATTGACCTCATAATAGATCGAGCTTCAACTTTTTGGTCGGAGATGCCATCTTTTTCAATAATCTCTAGTACATCAACAACAGCAGAGAACATCAAAATCAAGTTCAGAATAGTCCCATAATATGATCCCCAACGTGTATCACCAGGACGTTTAAGATTTGTTTCTTGATTCAAACCTTACCCACTTCTACGTACACCATTCTCTAAATCTTCTTTAATTTTGGCAAATTGTGTATCTCGAAGAGTATCTCGTCTCTTACAAGAGTCTCCAACAACAGTTACTAAATTACTAACCACATAAAAAAATTCAACAATGTTAATGTGATTTTTAGCAACAACAACAAGTGTCAATTGAAGTTGATGAGCAAAACAATGGACATAAAATGTTGACTTGTTCTCTTTCAAAATTAAAGTTTTGAGACCATTGATATCACCTTGCATATTACTAGTCCCGTCATAACCTTGCCCACGTAGGTTTGATAAACTTAAATTATGTTCACAAAGTAAACATTCAATAGCATGTTTGAGTGACAAAGCGATAGTACTTGCTACATGTACAATACCAAGGAATTGCTCTATAATAATTCCTTCTTTGTTCACATAATGAAGAACGAGGGCCATTTGTTCTTTCACTGAGATATCACGTGACTCATCAACTAATATTGAAAAGAACCCATTGTCAAGATCCTTGATGATGGCTTTGGATGTTTCACGTGCAATTGCATTCACAATGTCTTTTTGAATATTAGGGTGAGTAAGCTTGCAATTTTTCGGAGCTATTTGCAACACTTCATTGATAGATTCATTGTGATCCCCCAAAAATTGTAAAAGCTCAAGGAAATTTCCTTTATCACTTGAACCTTGAGATTCATCGTGACCACGAAAAGCTAATCCCCGGCATAAAATGAATCTTATGCAATCAACTATTGCATTTAATTGAACCCGATATTCAGTTTTATCTTGATTTGATTGCTTAACAAAAACACTTTGAATGTGTTGCTTTTCCTTCAATAGATCTTCACTCTTCTGAACAGCTTGGTTATGAGCACTATTAACTCCTCCAACATGCGAATTTAACTTATCTTTCTGATTCCAAAGTTTGAATCCCTTCGTTACAAAAGTGTCACCTCCTCCTTGCTTACCAACATCTTGCCCAAATAGGTAGCAATAAAAACAAAATACTGCATCCTTGTCTATACTCTATTCCAACCATTTTATATTTTTATATCATTTGGATATAAATCGACGGGGCTTTCTAGAAAAATATGATATAGGGTAATCATCACTGTGTAAAACAGGTTGACAAGGACCTTTTGTTAAATATCTTCTTATTTCATCATGATGATTAGGATGATAAGATGATATTTTTTCTCGTAACCCAGGATCTGAAGGAAGATTCTCTAAGTTAAAGTCAACCCGGAAGATGAAGATGAATCTTACGTAGGAGCTGAATCTTGGGTACGTGGTTTTCTTATCAAATATTTGTCCATAATTCTAGCAAAAGAATAAACAATAAACTATAAGTTTATTTGAAATATTAATAAAATTATTAATTATTATTGTTTAGTTGTTTCATTAATTTGTTTGCCTTTTATAAACTATAATTTGTTATATTATTGTTTCATTAATTATAAAATTATTAATTATTATTTAGCCTAACATAATTTAATTTATTTTTCTTTTATAATGTATTGGTTAATTATATTGTTATATTGTTAATTTGTCTTTTATAATGTATTGTTATATTAATTATAAAATTATATTGTTAATTTGTTATTTGTCTTTTATAATGTATTGGTTAATTTGTTATAATGTATTGTTATATTGTTTGTGCACATTTCACTAAAAGAGCCAAACATTATACATCCCATGTGCAGCATACTAATTATTTACTACTCGGCCCCATCAGCCCATCAGCCCATCTACCCCACCCCACTCAACAGACAAGCACAAGCCATCCCCCAATCACAACCTGCCAATTAGAAAATTTCACAAGCACAATATACATTACACTAAATGACAACCAACACCAACACCAACACACATTGACCAACAACATCAGATAGGATAAAGCCAAAAAATAGAGAAAAGCAAAATAAAGTTAAAGAGTAAAGTCTGTAAAGATTGGTTCTCCAAAAAAAAAAAAAAGTAAATATTCGGCAGCCAATCAGAGTCTTACAGTTCAAAAGAGTGAGAGAGAGTTAATAAGTTAGACAATTAGACTAGAATAAAGAGAGAGAGAGAGACATCAGACATTCATATTTATTATTTTTCCTTTCATATTTTTCATTTCAATTCAGTGTGAGAGAGAGAGAGAGAGAGAGAGAGAGAGAGAAAAAGAGAGAGAAATACCTTGAGGCCGAGCACCGGAGCAGTCGAGTCTCCGAGACCGATCTGCAATCTTCGATCTACGATGTCGATCTGCGACGAGGGGCAACTGGCAAGCTACGAGCGACGAGCGACGGCGACTAGACGAGGACGACGATCGAGCTATGACAACGACGAGAGACGGAGCGAGCTGCGCCTGCGAGCAACGTGTCCGTCTCACTGTGGGTTTGGTTTGCTCTGGAGTTTGGTTTGCGCTTTGCTCTGTATTGGGTTTTTTTTTTGATAATCTCCTCTGTATTGCAGTATTGGGTAATGGGGTTTGGTTTGTAGACTGTATTGGGGTTTGATTTCTGATTTCTGATTTCTCTGCCAAGACATGATCGTGAGTTTGATTTCTGATTTGCTCTGTACTCTTTTTTTTTTTTTTTTTGGGTGAGAATCCATGGGTTTGCTACCTCCGTATTATTTTGGGCTTGCCGTGGGCTTGGCTTGCCGCGGGTAGTGGGCTTAGCTTTGTTACAAATTTTTTATTTAGTTTTTGCTTGAAAGTAGAAAAGATATATATATTTTTTAATTTGAGGGTGTTCCAAATTTTTTGATTGAGGGTGTCCCTAATTTTGTGATTGAGGGTGTTCCTAATATGGATTAAATATAATTTTTTTTTTAAAATTTTTTTCAGGTCAGGGTGTTCCTGGGAACACCCTGACCTGTATGTGGCGCCGCCACTGGATGGCACGCGACTTGGTAGAGGAGACTTTAGGCTTTGTTTGAAAGTTATTAAGGGAATGAAATGGAATGATCATAAAAGAATGAAAAGAAATGGAATAGAATAGAATGTATTTAAGCATGAGAAATGAATGAAAAAAGAATGGAATGAAATGGAATTAAGTAATTGTAGGGGCTGGGTTTGAGAGCTGCTGCTTTTAGATGAGTGGACTCAGACCCAACTAGCCAAATACAATGAATTTGTAGAGAATGAGTTTAAGAATTAGGCCTTAATGAGGGTTACAATAGCTAATGTGGTATTCATGATAATCAAACAGAGATGAAATAATTTTGTCATAAAATGTTTGTCTTCGGCATAATCCGAGGAGCCCCTCCCTTTCACATATTGGATCCCAATAGTCATAGGAGTTCTTGAGATTATTACAGCCTCCCCCTCTTTTCTGAGGGTCCCTTACATTATATACCCCTTTTCAGTTGATCTTAACTTTCCACTTGTTGATCATCCAAGCCTATACTTGAGTGCCTGTCCCATCAGTCACTTTCCCAAACTTTCTGTGGGTTGCAGCAACTAAGGCAGCACTGTTCAAGGGTCATTTCCTCATTAATGCAGCCAGAATGTTAGTTGTGGGCATTTAATGCGAAGTTGACAGTTCCTCCCTAAATTGCTCCTCCTCCATGCTCCCATGACTAACCCATTGTACCTGTCCTTTTCATTGGGATGCTCTACGAGGCTGCCTTTGATGGCATGCCATTCTTCCCTTCTATGATCTCGGCTGGCCGAGAACAGAATTGTCCTCGGCGATGTTTCTTAGCAACTTGGGCTTTCTACGTCCATCCTTGGATGTTTCTTCATTCTCGGCGTGGGTCTTGGACTTAATATAAAGTGGGCTGGGGTTGCCAGATTCTTAGGCCTCACAGTAACCTTGATTGGATGCTTTAAAATAAAGGAATGAAAATGAATCAAATGTAAGTAATCTTACATTCTCGTACACTTTTTTAATAGGTTAATTAATAATATTTTCAACAAATTTGAAAGATTAATTCAATCTGTTATTGAAGTCAAGAAATTTAATAAAAGTTTTATCATTTACTTTTAAATAATTTTATGTTTTGACTAACGGTAAAATTAATAGATGTTCTATGAGTATTGATTTATAATATATTTTTAGAGACTTTTTTATGAGAAAAGTAACAAAATAATTTTTTTTATTATAAATTTTTATATTTTTCATAAAAAAATAATATTAAAACTTTTTAAAAATGATTTATTAACTGTTTGCTCATTAACACGACTCTTTGAGTAAAGTAGAAAACTGAAAAGTCAGCATGGAATAGACGGTTTTTAATGGTTGGGTGGAGCGGATTCTTGAACAACCCTAGTAACAGGCCCATTTCTTGTTTTCAATGTGCATCTCTCGTGTTATTGACTGGACCATCTTGCTATTTTTCTTTGCCAAAATTGAATAGACTTTCTTGGACTAATCTTAAAAGCGGAAGATCACTACAAACTCCTTCAATATAAAACTCCTTCTAGAAACTATAAATTATAAGCATGGTGGGAAATTTTTGTATGTACCAACATAAAAAATAAAAGAAAAATGAAAAAGAAAAACCAAGATTACCAGTCTTATAGAGAGACAGTTGTAAATTAAGAAAAATTAACTTTTCTATTCTCTTATATTTTCATTCTCAACTAGGAAAAAAAAAATATCCATCATTTTACTTTTCCCTCCTTTATACTAAATATTCACGGTGAAAAATTAAAATAATTTTAAATTTTCTATCCTCTAATCTAACTAGACTCTTTCTTTCTCAGCCAAAAAAAGAAAAAAAAAAAAAAAACACCAGACTCTTTCCGATCATATCTATCTGGATAGGACTACTTTAACCTCTAAGGTATCTTAGAGCCTTTAGACAATTAGCCCACATTCTCATCACAGCCACATTTCACTCAGCAAAAATATGTAACGTGTGGTGGTGATATGATGTGTGCTTATAATTAAGCTACTACTTTAGTTTGACGTGCACTTGTCCAGCTTCATTAAACTCGTCTCCTTTTTTCTTTTTTCCTTTATGAATTTGGTTTTTTTTTTTTTTTCTGCTTTAAACTTCACCCATCTCACAATGGTGAAGCATATCTTAAGCATCCTCTGCAACTAGACACAACAATAATAGTGAGTCCTAATACAAAGCTGAAAATATCCAAAATTGATTTTGAAGCATATATTTTTAGTCATTTGTTGATTTCTGTCTATTTAACTGTCAAAACTTGCCAAATTATCATGAAGCAGAACTTTATGCTAAATAGATTTATATTTTTGTGAGAGTTTTTTTTTCTCTCTCTTTTTTTGAAATTCAAAAACCATTTTATAACTAGTATTTATGCTATATCGGTTCATATTTTTGTTGACAAAGTCAATAAGCATATTTTATTTTCCTTTTATTCGTAAAGTCAAGTTTGGTTTTACGCTTTGTTATTTGTGAATGCAAGAAAATTTGATGGTCACATTCTAATATGAAAAATAAATTCGGTTTGTCTTTGTTCTTTGTTAATGTAGTCTTTGGCATACTCAAATCCTACATGATTGCTTCCTATTTTTGAAAATCATTAGGATATTAAGAATAGAGTTTTAGATAAGTTGTTTATCATTTTACATCATGTTAGATTTATGAATCATGATTTTTTTTTTTCTTAACATTTCCATGATTTTAATAACATTATCTCCCTCTTTGATCATAATTACAAAATTTTGCATATTTTTCTCCCCCTCCAATTAGATGTATTCATATAACTCTATAACAAACATAATATTTTTCTTCCAGCAATATTCATGTGCATTTGCAATTCATTATTGTTGGATAAAAAAAGAAAGAAGGTCCTATTTTTTTTTTTTTTTTTTTATGTAATTGGCTAATCTTTTGATAAAACGCACTTTACTTGTAATTGGGTAGATCTAAGTTGAGTTTAATGTATCAAGGAGTATGTTGTTCAAACATATCAAATAATATCATTAAAGACATGAAGGTTGATCCAAGAAATAAGTGGAGAAAGACTATTTCATTAAGTCTCGACACAAGCTTAACCGATGCTGCTATCAAAGATTAATGGAGAAGCTCGACACAAGCTCAATCTATTGAGAACTACGATTTCAGAAATCTCAGATCTAAAATTCGGCCTATGATGACTTGAATGATTAGAGTTTCTCTTTTTACA
Source organism: Quercus ilex subsp. ballota (assembly GCA_032727855.1). Taxonomy (NCBI): domain Eukaryota; kingdom Viridiplantae; phylum Streptophyta; class Magnoliopsida; order Fagales; family Fagaceae; genus Quercus; species Quercus ilex. The sequence goes on from CM064909.1 coordinate 4,272,691, forward strand.
ACCTTAATCATATATAAGGCTTATTTTAAAAGTTATCATGTACGAAAACAGAGACCTAAAACTAATATACTCTATGAGAAGCTGCTGTGTTTGTGTACCTTAAGGTTTTGTAACAAAGTGCTTCTTGATCTTCATCGTTTATGAAGTGAAGAACTTTGCAATCAACAACAATCAATCAAGTTGCTGGAGTTAGACACGTACTAAGATTTGTGCAAAGGAGTTAGTCACAAATTAGAGATTTGTGCAACAAAAGTAAAAAGATTGCTACAAGATCAAGTTCAATTGGGTATTGGAGTAAATGTTCAACTATAGGTTGGTATTTTGGGATAGACCAGGGGAGTGGTAAGATTCCTTATACTAGTAACTGCTTGATTATTGATAAGTGGATTCTTGGAAATGATGACCTTAAATTCGCTCGGTGGTGTTTTTGCCTTGTGAGGTTTTCCCCATTTGTCAACAAATCACCGTGTTAATTTATTTTCCACTATATTTAGTTTATTTGGTGATTTGTTGGTACCTCCATGATTTGTATGTAATTTGACATAATTAATCAACTTAGGTAATTGAATTAATTAACTGGGCTCAATCTATTTTAACCCAAAAAAATGGAACCAATGAAGTCCTCAAAGCTAGGAATAATAATAATTAAAAAAAAAAAAAAAACTTTGAATAGGCTAACAAATTAGACAAAGGAGTTTCAAAAGTAAAAAAATTAAACTTTATAATTTCAAAAGCAACAAGTTAAACCATAAACCTTAAATAAAAGATATATATAAAAAATACAATTGTAGTCTCAAAAGTAACAAGGTAAACCCAAAGATTTCAAAAAGTAACAAATTAAACTCTTAACCTATACAAAATCTCAAAATTTCATAACCACGCATGGACTTTTCAAGTTTATATATATTTGCACCTCTCTCTCTCTCTCTCTCTCCAATGACTTTTATTTATTGACATTCCAACAATTAATGCTATAAATAGCAAATTTCACAATTTTTTTTCATAATTTTCGAGGTGGTAAATTTTGATTAGTGCGCAACACCACTTTTATGTAGGACGATCAATCGTTAGTATATATTACTTTTAATATATATATCAATTACAACTTACCACCTAAGCAATTGTAATAAGCTTATATAAAAAATTGGTTGTACATTTCAACTTATTTTATTACTGTGTGCTGGGATGGGATATGTTGAAAATGAGTACGATCATAGAGAAATAACAACCTATTGCTTGAAAAACGAATGCTTTTTATTGTTGTTGATTTTCCTTGTCTTTTTCCTATTCTTTTTCGTTGGCTCAGTCAATACCAATCCTTAGACAAAAAATCTAGATTCTGCTTGGCTTTAATTTGGCAAATAATGTAACCAAAAAAATTCCATGAACAAATTCTTTCATTCCAGTGAAGAATGATGTGGCCATCTCTATATCAAATTATCGATTTATAAGAGTTTACAAGAAGCCTCCAATATATATATATATATAAAATTGATGCATAGTAAAAGTTTGAAGATTCTACCGTATAAGCAACTGACTTAAGGCCACAAAGTAGAAAAAGACTTCAGAATTTTAACTAATAGGTTTATTTATTTAATGTTAATAGTATTAATTAAGCCCAAATATTAGCCAATAAATAAAATAATATTATTTTATCAAATGAAAAAGAAAGAGTGAAAAATGCTACGTGCACACACAACATTTTTCACAATAAATTCTAAGCAGTAGGTTGTTACAAACTGTTATTGGTGGACAAAAAAAATACTTTAAGTAGTGGGTTCAAATTAGAATCAATAACTTTCTCAAAAAAAAAAAAAAATTAGAATCAATAATAACTTAACACCTAGCTAGGATTTGTTGTGAAAATATTTTAAATGTAGAATCTTTTAAAAAAGAAAAAAGCAATACATAAAAATTTTCTCAACATTTTTCACAACAGTTGAGTTGGTAAACTTTTACAAGTTCTTATCTAGGTTCACCACTAACATAATTTTTTTTTTTTTACTTATCATTATCAATTTGTCACATTATCAAGTGTGAAAAGGTTTTGTCAAATTTTTTATGTCTAGACTTTCTCAACCAAAAAAAAAAAAAAAAAAAAATTAACATGGTTTATATTAATTAGTAATTTTACATTTAAAACAAGAAAATAAAGTTTATGTGATATTAAAAAAAATTAATATAAAAAATTATATTTAAGTATATAAGGTCTCCGTCTATTTTTCGCCTTGGGCCTCAGAATCCATTTAGCCGCCCCTAACTTTAAGAAACATGGCTACTCATTTACGACCTTAAGAATTTGTAAAAGAAGCCAGGAACTAGAGTCTTGCTTTTAGTATTACTCTTACTCGTCAAATCAATTAGAGCACGGAACTAGTCTTTGCTTTTACGTACGTTCACACGTATCTTTGATCCTTAAATAAAGAGAAGCACATCTTTGTTTCCCATGACCATCTCTTGTTCATGACTACTATAATCTTGTTGCTTCTCTCTTTGACATTATTTGCTCCATTCTCATCTTCAACATTTAGCAAAGGTTCATCTCTCGTCAGTGAGAGACCAACATATGTTTTAACTTCACCAAATAACGTTTTCTCTGCAGGCTTTTACTCCGTTGGTGAAAATGCGTTTTGCTTTGCCATATGGTTTAGCAACTCAAGCACCGTAGTTTGGGTGGCAAACCGTAACCAGCTAGTTAATGGAAAGCGCTCAAAGCTCTCACTCCTCAAAAATGGCAATCTGATCTTAACTGATGCGGGTAAGTTCACTGTTTGGGCCACAAATACTTTCTCACTCTCCTCAGTAGTACAATTATCTCTCTACAACACTGGTAATCTTGTTCTACAAAATACAGAAAGTGTTATTTTGTGGCAAAGCTTTGACTTCCCTACAAATACACTTCTTCCTCAACAATTACTCACTAGAAACACAAAACTTGTCTCCTCTAGAAGCCAGACAAACCATTCCTCTGGTTTCTATGAGCTTTTCTTCGACAATAATAACGTTCTCAGCCTTCTTTTTAATGGTCTTGAGGTTTCCAGTATTTACTGGCCTGAACCGTGGCTTGTAAGCTGGGAGGCTAGAAGGTCCACGTATAACAATAGTAGAATTGCAGTGCTGAATTCCTTAGGAAACTTTAGTTCATCCGATGATTTTACTTTTTTGTCAAATGACTATGGAGCAGTGCTTCATAGAAGATTGACACTTGATTATGATGGTAATATTCGATTGTATAGTTGGGAAAAAGAGAGTCAAACATGGGTTGTCTCATGGCAAGCCAATCAGAAACCTTGAAGGATTAATGGGGTTTGTGGGACCAACAGTCTGTGCAAATATGTTGTTGGTTCTGGGAGGAAATGCTCTTGCTTTCTAGGATACAAGATGAAAAATAGTTCTGATTGGTCGTATGGGTGTGAACCCAAATTTGGTCTCCCTCATCACAACAAACACGAGTCTGTCTTTCCCTTACTATCCAATGTTGAATTCTACGGGTATGATGTTGGTTACTTCGTCAATTACAGCTTAGATGACTGTACAAATTCATGCTTGCAATTACACAATTGCAATGCTGTCCAGTATGCCTTTGAAACAGGTGAATGTTTCCGTAAGTCACTATTGCTGAATGGATATCATTCCCCAGATTGTGGAAAAAATACCTATTTGAGACTCCCAAAAAGCTTTAAGCCCAACCAAAATCTTGTAAAAGAATTTAGTTTAGATTGCTCAAGGGAGAGTACAATACAATTGGACAGAACATATGTTAAAAATCGTGAAAAGAGGATAGTGAAATTCCTGCTTTGGTTTGCATGTGGAGTGGGAGGACTTGAACTCACTTGTATCTTTGTGGTGTGTTGTCTTCTGATCAAAACGAGGAAAAGCTCAGATGTAAACAACCAAGGGTATGGTCTTGTTGCCACTAGATTCAGAAAATTTACCTATGCTGAGCTAAAAAAGACCACAAACGGTTTTACTGAAGAGATAGGAAGAGGTGCATGGGGAGCTGTATACAAAGGGGTATTGTCTGACAATAGAGTTGTAGCAATCAAGCGTCTCAATGAAGCCAACCAAGGAGAAGACGTATTCCTAGCAGAAGTAAGCATCATTGGGAGGCTTAACCACATGAACTTGACAGACATGTGCGGTTATTGTGCTGAAGGGAAGCGCAGGCTTTTGGTGTACGACTATATGACGCATGGTTATTTGGCAGAAAATCTCTCTTCTAATGCACTTGACTGGAAGCAAAGGTTTGAAATTGCTCTTGGTACTGCAAAAGGTTTAGCTTATTTGCATGAAGAGTGCTTGGAGTGGGTTTTACATTGTGACGTAAAGCCTCAGAATATACTTCTAGACTCAAATTATGAACCAAAAGTGGCGGATTTTGGTCTATCTAAATTGCAAAATAGAGGTGCCCTTAACAATCCAAGCTTCTCAAGGATGAGAGGAACCCGTGGTTACTTGGCTCCAGAGTGGGTTTTCAATCTACCTATAACCTCTAAAGTTGATGTTTATAACTATGGAATTGTTGTGTTGAAGATGGTGACTGGAAAGAGCACAATAATGGGTGTCCACACTACAAATGTTGGAGTTGAGGCGAAAAACGAAAGGCTGGCCACTTGGGTTAAGGGGAAAAAGAACGGAGAAGTTGCAAACACTTCTTGGATTGATGATATCATGGACCCCAAAATGGAAGGCATATATGACAAGGGTAAGATGGAGATCTTAGTTGAAATGGCTTTGCAGTGCTTAGAGGAAGACAAAGATGAAAGACCCACCATGAAACAAGTAGTTGAGAAGCTTTCTTCACCTTGAAAATGATCTTCTCTAACATGGCATGGCGGGTCTCCTCATGTTCAGCCTTTTACTGATTCTCTCGTTAGTTTGTTCTCTTATTTAGTGCCTACATAGTATGTTTCGTGGGGTTGTCCATCTTTATTTCACCATGTAGCTTTTGTGGAACCCTAAGTTTTATGCAACTCTTCTATGTTATAATAGATATTTCCTTAATTGTGTTTGAATGCCATTACCACCAACATGTATAATGCATTTATTTATTTTATTGGGTAATTATAGGTTTACATTGTATTTGCAATACAAGATTTACATTGTAATATTGTACATTTTTTGTGTACAACATGACAATGTTTAGTCTATAATATAAAATTTACATTGCTAATATAGTGTAAACTAAATGTTTTCATTATTTTATTATTAATTTCTCTAAACGTGGCCACAAATTTGTAGCCACGTTTAAATGTTCACTTTGTAACCAAAAAAGCAAGTGGTTTTTCACAAAAAATCTTTCAATCTTAGTGAAAAATATGGATCTAAATTCACTTCATTTGCAACTGAAATTCATACAAACTATCAAGATCATGTCTTCTTGGGAAGCTTACACTCTATATAATTCCCAAATTGGGTGCCACCCCAAGCTGGCTAGTACAAAGTGAATTTTTATGTTGCCATAAGATCGAAACAAAACTTAGCATAGTTGCAGTTTGTAGAGATGATATGTCACGACCCAAACTTGTACTTCAGAATCTAGAGCATGACCGACATGTTAATATCAAGTTCACCTCAATACTAACACAAACCAACTAAAGCTAAAGGTGCTTATCAAATATCGTTTCTTGTATTCCTTTTTATTTCCTTTCATAAAAAACATAACCTACAAAATTGATAAAAACTTTGAAACTTCATTTCATTTCGAACTTTGCAAGATTACAACTTAGTTGAAACTTAAGGTATTCGTGTAAATATTACATAGCTAAATGTTTAGCAAAAATCTTATCTACAAGCCTAACCCCAAAGATATATAACTGGGGTTCAAAGCAAACTAATGTTCTGAAATACATCTGTGCTAAAAAAGATCAAGCACATCTTGATTCCTCCTATACAACAAAAGAGCTGAACTACTATACAACAAAAAACTATACATTCTAATAAACTAGAATCACAAATTCCTTGTCACCTCTAATACTCTTGTTACTTCTAGGAAAGAACCTGTGCACTGAAATATAATAGGATGAGTTGTGAAGTCCAGTATGGTTTTAAGCTCCATGAGCATTTAATAAGAATGCGTGTAAATCAAAATATCTTATGCATATGCCAGCTTTGATAATTAGTCTGCATACTGATGTCGCGGAAGCCTAAAGAAAGCACACACGATGCTCTCTTGATGGAACAGAAACTAAACCGTTAGTTTCTGGTAGTAAACCTCGAATCCACGAGGGGTTTCCCTGAATCCACAAGGAGATAAAACTGGAATCCACCAGAAGAAAATTTGACAAAAGTCTGTTTTTATTGATAATCGTCTATTTTGCCTCTGACGGCTACAAAACATATAAATACTGAGAAAAAATGTTTAAAACACTAATTCGCACTAATTAAGCGATTAGGTGACAAAATTACCGAATTTTACCAAAAATGGCAAAATTGAGTTAAATGCAGAATCACAAACTACTGACCTTAAGGGTCGTCCCAAAACAGACGGGACCTTATTCTGACTTTTAAACTAAAAGTTATTAAGGAAAAACAAATTTTACTATAAATAGCAAAAACACTGTTATCGGGGCCTTAATGAAGGAATTCGTCTAAATTTTGGCAACTTTCATGGCATGTCATGAATCTGGATCAGAATGTTGTTTCCTTTCAGCCTGCCAAATTTCATGCAATTTCGACACTGTTACCCCGATGGTCCCTACTGGCACCCCCCTTTGATCTTGTTTTGTGACTTTCTGCGCCCTTGCTGCTCAAGGAAGGCATGTGCTGTCTGTTCTACATCAGTCCCCCCCCACTTGAAAAGAACTCGACCCCGAGTTCCCACTATCTGGTTCATCAGGAGGATGATAATTATACAAGTCAGCCACATTGAAGGTAGAAGAAATGCTCATGTCTGGAGGAAGAGCAACCACATAAGCATTGTTGTTGATCTTCTTAGTAATCTGAAATGGTCCATACTTCTTGTCCTTCAATTTGTTGTAGGTACCAACAGGAAATCTCTCCTTTCTAAGATAGACCAGCACTAAATCCCCAACATTGAAGATCTTCTCACGCCTCTTCTTATCAGCAGCTTCCTTGTACTTGGCATTTGTAGTGTCAAGTTTCTGCCTCACTTCCTCTTGCATAGCCTGAATACGGTCAGCCATATTCTCTGCTGCTTGACTCACTCTTGGAAGCTCAGGTAAAGGTACCAAGTCCAAAGCGTGTTTTGGGGGCACGCAGTAGACGATGGCAAATGGAGACTTACCAGTGCTTCTATTGACTGAGCTATTGTACGCAAACTCTGCTTGGGACAATGCAAGATCCCACTGCTTGGGCTTCTCGCCTGAGATACACCGGATCAGATTCCCCAAAGTGCGATTAACCACTTCTGTCTGGCCATCAGTCTGTGGATGACTAGTGCTGCTGTAATTCAAGGAAGTGTCAAAACGCTTCCACAAAGTCCGCCAGAAGTGACTAATGAACTTGGTATCCCAGTCAGAGGTGATGGACTTTGGCACTCCATGCAAACGCACCACTTCTTTAAAGAACAGATTGGCTACTCGAGTAGCATCTGAAGTCTTCTTGCATGCTATGAAATGGGACATCTTCGACTACCTGTCAACCACAACAAAAACAGAATCCATACCTCGCTGGGTTTGAGAAAGACCCAGTATAAAGTCCATAGACAGATCTTCCCATGGTGCTTGTGGAACTGGCAAAGGCATATATAAACAAGTACTCTGAGATTGACCCTTAGCAGTTTGGCAGATTGGACACTTCCTCACATGATTGCCAACATCTCTCTTGAGTTGTGGCCAATAATACTTCTCTTCCACCAGTGCAATAGTCTTATCTCTGCCCATATATCCACCCAAACCTCCACCATGCAGCTCCCTAATAATCTGCTCCCTCAATGAACTTTTAGGGATGCATAATTGGTTACCCCGAAAAAGGAAACCATCCTGGATGTACATACTATTGATAGCAGTATGAGTTTGTTGACACTTACCCCAAATATCACCAAAATCCTCATCATGCTCGTACAGCTCTTTGAGGCAATCAAACCCTACAACTTCAGTACGTAGGGTGGTCAACAACAATGCTCGCCTGCTGAGTGCATCAGCCACCTTATTGGTGACACCAGATTTGTGCTTCAAAGTGAAATGAAAGCGCTGTATATAAGCTACCCACCGAGCATGCATCCTGTTAAGGCTAAGTTGACTGTTGATGTGCTTTAATGCCTAATGATCCGTGTATAATACAAACTCCCTCTGAATCAGGTAGTGCTCCCAATGCTTAAGAGTCCGTACTACAGCAAAGAACTCCAGTTCATAGGCTGACCATTTACTTCGAGCTTCACAAACTTTCTCACTGAAGAATGCTACTGGTCTGTTGTCTTGTGAAAGAACAGCGCCTATCCCGACCATAGATGCATCACACTCCACCTGAAACACCTTATCGAAGTTGGGCAATGCCAAAACCGGGGCTGTGCTCAGCTTTTCCTTGATCAAGGCAAAGCTTTGTTCTGCCTCTTTTCCCCATGAGAACCTCCCCTTCTTCAAACACTCAGTGATAGGGGCTACTATACTACTGAAATCTCAAACAAACCTCCGATAGAAGGTTGCTAGCCCATGGAAGCTTCGCACATCACTAACTATCTTTGGGGTTGGCCATTCCCTGACTGCACGAACCTTGTCCTCATCAACATGAATCCCATCTGCACTAACCATATACCCTAAGAACAGCAACTTATTAGTCAAGAAGCTGCACTTCTTCAAGTTGATATACAACTCATTGGCCTGCAACACCGCTAATACTTCTCGCACATGATTATAGTGGGTTGTTTCCGGTCTTACTATAAATCAGGATACCATCAAAATAAACTACCACAAACTTTCCAATAAATGGTTTCAATACCTGATTCATAAGTCTCATGAAAGTGCTAGGAGCATTGGACAATCCGAAAGGCATTACCATCCACTCATACAACCCCTCATTTGTCTTAAAAGCTGTCTTCCACTCATCTACAGGTCGGATCTGAATCTGGTGATACCCACTCTTGAGATCCAGCTTGGTGTAACACTTGGACCCACTCAGCATATCAAACATGTCATCTAGTCGGGGAATAGGAAATCGATACCTGACTGTGATCTTGTTGATGGCTTGACTATCCACACACATACGCCAGCTCCCATCCTTCTTTGGTGTTAGCAGCGCCGGTACTGCACATGGACTCATACTCTCCCTGATCTGGCCCTTGCTCAAGAGCTCATCCACCTGCCCTTGTAGAATCTGACCCTCTTGAGGATTCATCCTGTAATGTGGCAGATTAGATAGACTAGCTCCAGGAACTAAATCAATGCAATGCTGGATGTCACGCATTGGTGGTAAACCTGCAGGCAGCTCTTCTGGAAAAAGCTCTTCAAACTCCTTGATCAATGGTTGAATTGCCTCAGGTATCTCAGTAACCTTCTTTGGCTTACCATTTATCACCACTACAGCATATACCTGTTTCAACTCCTTACACTCCCTGTCAAACTCATCTTCATTGTTCACTATGAGGAGTGCTGGCTTTCCCTCCACTTTAGAAGCTTTGGGTATACTGCCTTCCTTAATAGGACCAAGGACAATTTTTTTGCCATTCTTAAAAAACACATACACATTATCCTTACACCTATGAGTAGCATCTACATCATACTGCCAAGGTCTACCCAGTATTAAATGACATGCATCCATTTCAACAACATCACAAACTACTTCATCTACATAACATTTACCCATAGAAAAAGTAACACGACATTGTTGAGTAACAAGAGTTTTCGTACCTTTCTTGATCCAACCTATCTTGTACAGAGAGTGATGCTTTTCTGTTTTCAGTCCTAGCTTGGTAACCAAACTTTTTGACGAAATGTTCTCTACACTACCACTGTCAATGATCAAATCACAGACCCTCTTACTGATGGTGCATCGTGCTCTCATTCCGCTGATCCCCGTATTCCACCCTTGGTGTGAGCAACAACCTCTGAATCACCAAAGACCGCCCTAGTGGCACGCCTTCCTCATCCTGTTGGACCTTATTGGGATCATAGGCATACGGATCTGCTTCATTATACACCTCTTCACCCTCCTGTTCACCTTCTACCTCGCCCTCTTCTGCCACCACCAAATTCACTGCGGCTCGCTTAGGGCAAGTACTAGATCGATGTCCTAGTTCTCCGCACCTGTAGCACTTATTCCCAGTTGGCCTAGCATAGGGGTTGGCATTTGCTATTTGCTGGGCTGCGGAACCTGCTACTGCCACTGTGGATTGGTTCACACCACTATTCTCCCTAACCACAGGTTGTGATCGTGGTGTAAACATGGGCTGTTTACCTTTGTTTGTAGTGGAACTAGAGGACTTCGAATTGCGGTTGGAAAACTTCGAACCTGCCCTGAGATGCTGATACTTTATTTTCTTGGATAAGGTTACAGCCTCATTCAAAGTATATAGGGTTTGTAAGGATACCTAATCTCGGATGGAAACTCGTAACCCGTGTACAAATCTGGATATCCGTTGATCTTCAGTTTCCTCCAAATCATTGCGATTCGCCAACCTGTCAAACTCCTCCATGTACTCATTAACTGTCCGCGTACCTTGCCTGCAATCCTGGTACTGTCTGAACAGCTCCTGCTGGTAATCTGGTGGTAAGAACCGATCTGCCATTAGTCTTTTCATTCTCCTCCATAATCGTATTGGAAGCTTCTGTCCACGAGTACGGTTTAATTGAACACGATCCCACCAGGCAGATGCTCCTCCTTTCAATTTGTAGGCCACCAAACACACCTGTTTGTCATCTGCTGTACCCATATAATCGAAAAAATTTTCCACCTCACTAACCCAATCCAGATACTTTTCAATGGAGACATTACCATTAAAGGATGGTAACTCTATTTCATCCGATAGTCCTTTTGCTCCTGATAATCTTGGCCATTATCCCTTACGGGGTCACGATGATTTCCATGGACTCTCTCTGCATACTCCTCGTCTTCACTGTCTTCTTCATTGTAGTCTTGCTGTCTATTCCGGTTTGGACCACGATAGGGAGGGCCACGCGCTCGGTTATCACGTCGCTCTCCGTCATCACGATTAGGGTTTCGGTTAAGCAAGGTGGTAAGCGCTTCTTGAATCTGGTCCAAAGTCTGCTAGGTTGAATCACGAAATTGTTGATGTTCATCACGAAATTGTTGATTTTCATCACAAAAATCAAGGAACTCAGCCCTAGTGAGGACTAGGTTGTTAACGTTGTCATCGCCGTCATCGTTGTGGTGGTTACCGTCTCACCGGTTAGCCATCAGACCAGGGTAAGTCAAGGCTCTGATACCAACTGATGTCGCAGAAGCCTAAAGAAAGCACACACGATGCTCTCTTGATGGAACAGAAACTAAACCGTTAGTTTCTGGTAGTAAACCTCGAATCCACGAGGGGTTTCCCTGAATCCACGAGGAGATAAAACTGGAATCCATCAGAAGAAAATTTGACAAAAGTCTGTTTTTATTGATAATCGTCTATTTTGCCTCTGACGGCTACAAAACATATAAATACTGAGAAAAAACGTTTAAAACCCTAATTCGCACAAATTAAGCGATTAGGTGGCAAAATTACCGAATTTTACCAAAAATGGCAAAATTGAGTTAAATGCAGAATCATAAACTACTGACCTTAAGGGTCGTCCCAAAACAGACGGGACCTTATTCTGACTTTTAAACTAAAAGTTATTAAGGAAAAACAAATTTTACTATAAATAGCAGAAACACTGTTATCGGGGCCTTAATGAAGGAATTCGCCTAAATTTTGGCGACGTTCATGGCATGTCATGAATCTGGATCAGAATGTCGTTTCCTTTCAGCTTGCCAAATTTCATGCAATTCCGACACTGTTACCCCGATGGTCCCTACTGGCACCCCCCTTTGATCTTGTTTTGTGACTTTCTGCGCCCTTGCTGCTCAAGCAAGGCATGTGCTGTCTGTTCTACATCACATACTGTTCATACTATTCTTAAAATAACTTATGACCTTTTAGATGAAAATACATAATTTTCCTTTCATATAATAAAATGACATAATAAAGAACTTAAACATAATTCAGTAACCTAATCTTTAAATAGATTGTAAAATACTTTATCATAAACTTTCCATTAGACTTATAACATATTCAACACACATTTCTTATTATCATACTTTTTTTTTATAGATTCCAAATAGCTTAATAGCTCATTCATGACACATATTAGTCAGTCCAATTGTAAGTCCGTCACAACTTTGGCAGGCTTCCAAAACATAGTGCCAGACATCCAGCATTCCCCACAATGCTAGGAAAACCCAGGATCATATCAGAAAGTATCACACCCCTTTCGGTGTGATCATATCATCAATCATGGGGGGTCAGTTGGCATCCTCTACAAGTTGGTCGTTCCCAATGAGGGCGGCTACAGTAGAGTCCTCACCACTTATAACGGCAAATCAAAATTTCCATGGAAATACCAGTACTATAACCCCTACTGGGTAAGTTCAAATCATAACCTTGGAATAACCCGAAAACTATATTTTTTTGATAATTATGCTTTTACATAAATATTTCATAACAATAGCATATTAACTTCATTCTTTAAATAATACATTCGTGATATAAGTAATAGCATCAATATGCTAAAATTATAATTGTTAAGTTCTAAAGACTTAGGATTTGTTGTATTTAGAACTCTAATGTGTAATGTTGGCAAACCATGATCAAAACAATATGTTTAGTCTTGTTTAGCCTTGCTCAAAGTTGTGTAATTCATGTAAAGTTGGAATCGAGTGGCTGCAGATGTATTGGTGCATTTCGGCCTGGCTCGATCGATCAAAAGATAGACTCAATCGATCGAAAGTCGGCCAGGATGTTTTTCTGTAGAATTTTCCAACTCAGCCCTACCTCATTAAACGTTTAGGGTTTTATGTTTTTGCCCTAGGTATATAAGGCAAAACCATAGCCACGTTTTTGAGAGTTGCTCTAAGTGTATTGTTGCTCATACTTTGCTGTTTGTGCGAATCTCTTATGAGATCATTGAGGAGCTTTCCTTCACATAAATTTAGGGTTTTCAAGGTAGAGATTATTTTCAACATCTTGATGATCAACTCAGTTGCTGCCATTGGAGCTTAAAGAAACACAAGTGAGTGTTGGGTAGTATTAGGGTTTCTTTAAGCTCCGTGCAAGCTCCGAATCCACGGGCTTCTTTTTTCTTGAATCCATCGGAGCTTGCACGTGGTTGTGTCAGTAAGTTCTACTGGTGGGTAGTATTAGGAAGTTAAGCGGGGAGCTTGTAAGTTCTTTTGTATGAACTTCGATTCTTTCGTATAGTGGATTCAAGTTTACCTTGAGGATAGCTAGGTCAAATCCTCCTCGAGTTTTTACCGTGTGGTTTCTCAGGTCATCATATCATTGTGTTATTTACTTTTTCGCTGCTTTATATAATTGATATGATTGTTTGATTTGTTAACCTAGATTTGAATAATTTGACTAAGTTAATCACTTGGCTAATTAACTAGGTTAATCTGGTTGGGTTAAGGGGTCTAAAACTGTTCAATAATATATATAGGATTCAACAACTCACGAACATATATCTTTACTTAAATCATGCTTATATGTAATAGGTCTAATTAAAAGGTTTTGACGCATAATAAATTTTGTAAACAATCCTTATACTTATCAAATGCGCATGTCACATATCCCTTACCTGAAAACAAAAGACGCGAGAGATTTGTATAAGAGGAGCTCAAGTGTCCACTTTCTTGTTCTCATCACCTAAATGAAAGACCAAAACTTATTACTGACAAATTCTTCCTAAGTATTTAAACTTATACATGAATCATAACCTAACTCTCAGACTCAGAAAAATCTTAATTCCCATCACACAAAGGTTCCCATAGCACAAGATATATTCATCAAACACATTATGTACCAAACCATATTGAAACCAAGGCATAAAAATTTATCTGTGATCCAAACATACCAAAATATGAGCATACTAATTTATAGCTCAAAACATTCACCATAACTTTAGAATTAAATCCTCAAAGTTAGGTATATCATATAATGTTCACTGCTTATTTCAGCAGCATATATCTTATTTATAAAATACAAATGGGCTATCCATTCACATCCAATCTTCATGCAATTTTACAGAGCCACTCCTCTGGATGTCTAGTAGATACCATATCAATTTTAGAGTCAAAGCATAAAACCATGATTTACTAAAAATCATACAAGACAACATACTCAAATTTGTCCTAACAGAATTTCATTCAACTTAGAAATTAAAACCATTATTTTTATATTGATTCAATTGCTGTGAGGCCACTTCCATTACAAACATGCGTGTCTTAGAATTCATAAGAACCACTCCTAGCATCCTAATTCACAGAATATGATTTAATCCAGTTTTTTCATGTTGTAAACACTGAATTTGTCACAGCAACAGCTTTAACATATTTTCTCACAAAACCATAAACTAATTGTAATTGGCCTTCATTTTGTGTGGGTATTTTTATACCTATACTATACATGTTAGAATACATTAACAGGCATCCAATTAACCATAATATCTCCAATCTTTCAAATTGCTAACACAACACCACAAATTTTAGCTTTTAACAATCTAATTAGAGAATATAGAAGGGAAACTAAAGAAAACAATCACACCATCAAAATACCAAAAATAAGATATAGTTTTATTTACTTACCCACAAACTTTTACCCATAAACTTTGAAGCTGAAACTTTAGTGTTAGGCTTTTAATTTCTTCTTTAAAGAGAGATATATGGTTTCGGTGAAAGAAAAGGAGGGTTGCTGGTGAGAAGGAAGGTGTTGCTGTGTAGGAACAAAGGAAGAAGAACAGAGAAACAAAAGAATGAATTCTGTGCAGCAACAAAGAAAAGATTAGGGAGAAATTTTTGGGTGGGACACATGTATTGCTAAGGGAAAAGTGAGTTGATGACTCACCTTTACAGCTTTTAACATTTACTTACTACCCCTCCATAATCTTATATTCTCGATAGGCCCAAATAATAAAATAACTTTGCACAAAGACCCCTTCCTTTATAAACTTCTTTCTATAACATTAAAAGAACATATATCTTTTATAATATCACAATATCAAAGTCTTATGCACTTAAGGAAATTAAAATAATAACAAATATATAATTTCATAAATTAATCATGCAATTAGGCTGGGATGTTACATGATAAAAGGGAAATAAATTTTCATTACATCTTTCACTTGATCCTATACCTAGAGAAGCCCATGCATCTCGTTTAGTAGTGACTATGGCTATGAAGCACAAGGTAGCTAAACTTTGTGATATTTGAAGGATTCCAAATTACTGATTGATGCCTTGCATCAGCCATCTACCACATGCATTCCTTAGCAATGGTTATATATAATGCAAGGGACTCTTCTTTTTCAAAATACATTTCACAATTGCTGAAGTAGTCTATTGTGAATGGTCAAGAAAACATGGTAAGTCTCATGAGTGTTAGTTGCGTGTCCATTACTCACAATGACTCACTTTAATAATTATAAATTTATTGTAAAAAAAGTTGTGTTGATAGTATTACTGTATGAAAAATATGTATAGTGTGGTGGAGATGTTTTTCTTTCTTCCTTTTTCTCCCTCAATCCCCGGGGCCCCAAGGAAGTAAACGTAGTTCAAATTATTTAAACCATTAATCTCACGATAGCGAAGAAAATATCTCGTAGCCCATAGCCTTGTCAGCTTCTTCTACAACTAGCTAGAGAGTAGAGACACAACAATGCTAGTGAGTCTAATACCAAGCTAGAAATTTCCAAAATTGACATTGAAGGATGCCTTTTCAGTTCTCATTTATTAAATTCTAGTTATTTTTAGCTGTCCAAATTAGCATGAAGCATAACTTCATGAACAAAAAGTGAGATTTTTATTTTTAATTTTGCTTTTAATTTCAAAAACCTTTTAATTATTATTTTTTATAGCTAGTATTTATGATTTTGATGGTGATTACGTTCTAATATGATAAATTCGGTTTGCCTTTGCTCTTTGTTAACGTAGGCATTAGCATTCTCAAATCCTTTATGATTGCCTCAAATGTTTTTAAAATCATTAGAATATTAATGATGTAGGACAAAATTTACCATTTAACTTTTGTAATTTATTAATTTTGGTATTTTTATGTAATTTTTGTTATTTGAGGTTTAGGATATTTGTTTTCTTATTTTTAGGTGCTTTTAATGTTGTTTAGTAAAATTAGAGTTTTATATCTTAGGTTTTCTACCCACCCTAATTTTTCTTTTTACTATTTAAAAGAAAACCACCATAAGTTTCTTTTTATTATTAAAATGATTATAGCTTCCAAAACAATTCAATTTTTAGAAATAAAATATAGACTTTGTCTATTATTTTCTCTGGTGAATTCCAGACCTATCACCTTGTGGATTCAAGGAACCCCTTGTGAATTCGAGGTTTATTACTATAAACTAACAATTTAGTTTCTGTTCCATCAAATAGAGTATCGTGTGTACTTTCTTTAGGCTTCTGTGACATTCATTAATTATCAAGTTTTAGACAAGTAAATTACTTTATTTATCCTTCTAGGTCTTTGTTTAGGGGAAAAAAGTTTAGATAACTTGCCTCAAACATGTCATTTTATTGAAATTTTCTAGAATGACATTCTATCATCATTATACTCATCCTAAGAGAGATTGTACATCTTGTGATTTAGGTTCTTATAGAAGCATCGGAGTGCATTTTTCCTCTCAACTTACCATGTACCAGAAGATATATATTGAAACCAGCACCAACAAGTAAGATGTCTAGGTCAAAGATGTAATGGGCTAATGGCAGCAAATTGTGTATTAAATACCATAGAACTAGAGCTTTAGGTTGATGTATAATCAACTTTTTTTGATTTGATATTTTCCTGAATTCCAAAATTTGAGAAACCTGATGTTTGTGTTTCATGTTATTGGTTTTGAATTCTCTTTATAAACGAGGATACATTGCGGGCAACGTATATAAACATTGCAGACATATATTGCCCTGTAAAGGTCTCTGTAGTCTGTATCCTAGATATATTGTACATAATGGAAATTTGGCGAATGGAAATGAGACTACCTGATAGAAGTGTGTATTAGATATAAGTTCAACACTATTACACCTTTGCAAGAAAAAATTATTTTTATTCTTGGATACCGCTTATTGTTGAAAACTGAAAACATTGTAACAAAATAATTTTTAAATGTGCGAATAATGCCGTGAGACCCATTTTTTATGAAAATTTTGCTGAAAAAAGAGATTTGTGGGTTCTGTGAATAGTGCATGAGATCCGCTGACAGACGGATTCTTTAGCCAGACGCAAACGTTGATACAAAACGCTGTATCCAAACATATTCTTAATCAGATTAATATAATTTTTCTTTTGAAAAAAAAATCAAATTATAATAATTAGTTACAGGTATTATAAGTAAATTGATTGCTTCTATTCAAAAGGCCCTGAAAGTTACAAGAAGAAATCGAAGTTTAAATTTAAATTGAGCAGACTTTTCATAAAAGTTGAGAATGTATTGTACTTGTCAAATTAAAAAATGTTTTATTATTATTATTTTTTTAAGCAAACCTCATTATATGGTGGACTGGGGTTAAGAAGAATAATCCCTCACCAAATAAAATTCTTTGGACACCAAAAAAGTACGAATATTTGACTGTTAGATCTGCATATCTTCTAGAAAAATATCAGACTGTTAGAGATATATTAGCCCATTAGTATAGGCCCAAGCCTAATTCTACTTTGTATGCAAGCCAAGTCGATCTCCTACTTGTACTAGAAGTCTATTAGTCTAGGGTTTAGTCTACTATATATACACATATTATAATTCATTGTAACATAGGATTTGTACTACACTATAATATATTATTGATGTAGCCCTTTAGGATTTCCTCCGTGGATGTAGGCCGTTAGGCTGAACCACGTAACTCTCGTGTGTAATTGTGTTTTATACTTTATATTTTCGCTTCTACATCCATACTAGCATATTCAACATGGTGTATTAATGATAATATTTAACATGGTATCAGAGCCATCTTCCCGTGGCAAAGGTTTTCTGTCCTTACGGTATATTTAAGAGCAATCTTTATCTTCCTCGATCATCTTCTTTCGCTTCCTATTGTTGCCGTCAAAACTCTCCGGTATAGTCATGCCACCGTTAGAAGTCGCATCAGCACTACAAGACCATTGCCTTCCTCAAACTACCGTAACAGAGCCAAACTTCATTCAAGGGATCTTCTCAACCTTATCAAATCTCAAGATTTCATCAAGCTTCCATCTTGAGTTTGAGAGGGGGTGTTAGAGATATATTAGCCCATTAGTATAGGCCCAAGTCTAATTCTACTTTGTGTGCAAGCCAAGTCGATCTCCTACTTGTACTAGAAGTCTATTAGTCTAGGGTTTAGTCTACTATATATACACATGTTATGATTCATTGTAACACAGGATTTTTATTACACTATAATATATTATTGATGTAGCCCTTTAGGATTTCCTCCGTGGATGTATGCCGTTAGGTTGAACCACGTAACCCTCGTGTGTAATTGTGTTTTATACTTTATGCTTTCGCTTCTGCATCCATACTAGCATATTCAACATGGTGTATCAATGATAATATTTAACATGGTATCAGAGCCATCTTTTTGTGGCAAAGGTTTTCTGTCCTTACGGTATATTTAAGAGCAATTTTTATCTTCCTCGGAGTTTTTTCGCTGCGATCATCTTCTTTCGCTTCCTATTGCTGCCGTCAAAACTCTCCGGTATAGTCATGCCACCGTTAGAAGTCGCATCAACACTGCAAAACC
Organism: Quercus ilex subsp. ballota; assembly: GCA_032727855.1. Classification (NCBI taxonomy): domain Eukaryota; kingdom Viridiplantae; phylum Streptophyta; class Magnoliopsida; order Fagales; family Fagaceae; genus Quercus; species Quercus ilex. Next base: position 4,291,570 of record CM064909.1, read on the forward strand.
ATTGCTTTCCTCAAACTACCGTAACAGAGCCAAACTTCATTCAAGGGATCTTCTCAACCTTATCAAATCTCAAGATTTCATCAAGCTTCCATCTTGAGTTTGAGAGGGGGTGTTAGAGATATATTAGCCCATTAGTATAGGCGCAAGTCTAATTCTACTTTGTGTGCAAGCCAAGTCGATCTCCTACTTGTACTAGAAGTCTATTAGTCTAGGGTTTAGTCTACTATATATACACATGTTATGATTCATTGTAACATAGGATTTGTATTACACTATAATATATTATTGATGTAGCCCTTTAGGGTTTCCTCCGTGGATGTAGGCCGTTAGGTTGAACCACGTAACCCTTGTGTGTAATTGTGTTTTATACTTTATGCTTTCGCTTCTGCATCCATACTAGCATATTCAACATGGTGTATCAATGATAATATTTAACATGGTATCAGAGCCATCTTTTTGTGGCAAAGGTTTTCTGTCCTTACGGTATATTTAAGAGCAATCTTTATCTTCCTCGGAGTTTTTTCGCTGCGATCATCTTCTTTCGCTTCCTATTGCTACCGTCAAAACTCTCCGGTATAGTCATGCCACCATTAGAAGTCGCATCAACACTGCAAAACCATTGCTTTCCTCAAACTACCGTAACAGAGCCAAACTTCATTCAAGGGATCTTCTCAACCTTATCAAATCTCAAGATTTCATCAAGCTTCCATCTTGAGTTTGAGAGGGGGTGTTAGAGATATATTAGCCCATTAGTATAGGCGCAAGTCTAATTCTACTTTGTGTGCAAGCCAAGTCGATCTCCTACTTGTACTAGAAGTCTATTAGTCTAGGGTTTAGTCTACTATATATACACATGTTATGATTCATTGTAACATAGGATTTGTATTACACTATAATATATTATTGATGTAGCCCTTTAGGGTTTCCTCCGTGGATGTAGGCTGTTTGGCTGAACCACGTAACCCTCATGTGTTATTGTGTTTTATACTTTATGCTTTCGTTTCTGCATCTATACTAGCATATTCAATATGGTGTATCAATGATAATATTTAACACAGACATTTCAACTTTCAAGACCTAGTACTAGCCAAATGAAATGAAAGTCTCATTGGAAGCTCAAAATTATATACAACAAACTCAAGACTTATCTAGAAAAAATACCCTTGAATATTAATTGTTTATTGCTGTTTCATTTTTTACAACTTAACAAAGTGGTCAGATGAAGTGGTCGACTGATCTTTCACCTGGAATGTTAAACCTCTCCCAGATTTTGCACCATAGAAGATGTTATGCGTAGAGAATGATCACGTGGTTGAGAATTAATAGTTAGAGACTAGAAAAATCAGCGCTTTGCTTGGTCCAAAAAAGTATCTAGAATCTGCTCGGATTTACTTAATTTGGAAAACATTATAACCAACAAAATTCCAATACCAATTTTGATCATTCTAGCCAACCATGACTTATCAAAGTTATTCTCAAAAAAATGACTTATCAAAGTTTGCAACAAGTCACCAAAAAAAGAAAAGAAAAAAAACTCAAAATTTGATAGACGCATAATATTTTTGAAAAAATGGGTAAGCTACAACAAATTTATTACAAAAAACTTATAAATTAATGCGGTAATAAATTTAATTAGTACTAATAATAGATGAATGTTTAAATTACTTTTGTGTTTTGGACATATTAATTTGCATGATCTGTATAATAAAATTTATAATTTTTTAACATCACTCTATTAAAAAAAAAAGTAATGTTACTCTGCTAAGAAAAATAGTGCTATTCATTTAAAACCTTAAGAAAAATGTTAGGAGTACAACTACCACAATTTGCACACGTTACGAGTTGTGAGTGATAAAGTAAAAATAATAATCCTTATTTTCTAGTGTTGGACATCTCTTTTCATTGAACACTTTCCTCTCCATTTCAAGTCTTTTAAAATTTTATTTTTTGGGTATAACAATGTTTAGAGACTACCGAATCACTTAAACTTTTGAAATAACATAGTAAACATCTTTAGTTTTGTAAAATATAATCTTAACCATGAAAATGATCTATTTCAAATAAAGAGAATCTTTTTCTCTGTTTGATGGAGTTGTCTTCTGTACTATTGCATCATGTATATTTTGTGAAAACTTGAGTATTATGCAAGTCTTCGGTCTTGTAATATATATTTCCTTGTAAATAGGCCATGCTACCAGCTTATTAGCTGAATTTTGGGCCTTGAGAGATGGGTTGCAAATGGCGCTAAAGTTGGGAATTAACTGTTTAGAAGTGGAGTTGGATGCCAAAACTGTTGTTTAGCTTTTACTTTCTAACTCAAATCACATTGCAGCATATTCACCACTATTAAATGACTGCAGGTACCTCCTATGCAAGTTTCGGCAAGTCACAGTCAACCATGCTTTTAGAGAAGTAAACAGATGTGCAGACTGGCTCGCGAAAAGGGGATGCGTTATGTTAATGTAGTTTGAAAGTTTTGATGTACCCCCTACCCCAGATATGGTTGCTTTTGTAAATGATGATGTGAATGGTTTGTACTTAAGGCGATGTGCCAATACTTTGCCTATGTTGGCTAGTTAGTTTCTAAATGAATGACCTGTTAACCAAAAAAAAAGTCACACTATGTAATAGATTGTTTTTTTCGCCTTTTCTTTTATTAATTGCATATTCCCTCCTAAATTGACAAGAGGTTTTTTTCTTAGTCTTCCAAAACCACAAACAATAGCCATCAATATCTATTATTATTGGGAGATTGAGAGTGATGAGGATAAAGGAGAGACAAAGTCAGAGTAAGGTAATATCGTGATTAAGTCTAGTGGTCTATGTCTACAATATAGTCAAAAAGTCCTGAGTGAGGGGTGCCGCATAGGTCGAGTTGAGGGGATTTTTTGACTCAACCCACTATGGTAGGTTAAAAAAATTCAATCCAACTCAACTATTGGCGGCTCTACTTGTATGTGAGGGTGGTCCTAGGACCACAACCACTTGTCAAAAAAAAAAAAAATTATACATGCAAAAAAAAAATTATATAAATAATTATTTTAAACTAATATGTTCTGTGACCACCCTAACTTGGAAAAAATGTATATATATGCTTTTAAAAAATATACTATATAATAAATTAACCTATTTTGACCGTCCTAATAAAAATGTTGAACACTATAAGAATTAGACCCTCAACCCACTAAAAATGGATGATGGCCCAACAAGCCCAAAACAATATATTTGTTAGAGAGTGGATTTTACAGGTGAAAGTCTTAGCAAATCAAGATGGGCTACAATAGATTGGATTCGTGCCAGAAAGATAAGAAAACACAATTGGAAGGGAACAACACTCCTCGGTCAAGTCCGAGGATGAAGTGTTCTTATATTCATTCAAGTTTATCTAAGTACAAGGTGTTCTTTTTTTTTTCTTTTCTTTCTCAGATTCCATGCCCGTTTTTTATGGGAGCCTTTCCCTTATATAGTCATTCCATCCTTCATCCCAACCTTCTACTTGTTGACCTTATAGATGATCTCTTTGGATGCTTGTCCCATCCAAAACCTCCTGAAAGCTTTATGAATAGCTGTAAACTAAGATATTACTGTTCAGGTTTATTTCCACATAAATGTGGCCAGTTGGTTAGGTGCAGAGCATTTAATGTGGTGGCAGCAGCCTTCTTCCCAGATATTTCTTCCTTTGTTGTTAGCTACCTTTCCTAAAACTTTTTCTCAAAAGACTGATTACCTTTTGTACAACATTCTCAAGGTGGTTGGGTTCCAACCTTCCACAATGCTTTCCGGAGGAAGCTCGGCTCCTCGGGACCTACCATCAGTTCGTTATTATCTTTCCTTGTCCTTGGCTCATTGACCCCAAAACTTAGTAGACCTTGAGACCATCCTCGGGTTTCTATGTGTCCTCGGGCACGGCCCACGGCCTAACTCACTTACTCGGCCTACTTATCCTCACAAACACCTTTACTTGAGAATTATAAGAATTTGAGTTCAATAAATATAAGGGTAATGCTTCATCCACAATATTTTCACCAATAACAGACTAACAACTTGTTGCATAAAATTTGTTATGAAATTGTTGTAGTCACTTTATTATTTTCATATTAGCATTTTCAATTTGCACTTTATCTTTTTTTTTTTCTTTGTTAGTAAAAAACAAATTGTAGTATTTCATGTATTTGCGTGCGTGAGTGTGTGTGTGTGTGTGTGTGTGTGTGTTTTTTTTTTTTTTTTTTTGTGTGTGGGTGACGTTGATATATTCAAATTGTTTCTTTATTAAATTTTGTATAATTTAAATTTCTTAGTGACCACCCTAAAAAAAATTCCTAGAGCCACCACTGAACCCAACTCATCACAAGGGTTCAATTCAACCTAACCCAACCCAGCCCACATGGATTGGGTTAGGTCGGGTTGAACCCATGGGTTGGATATTTATTTATTACTATTATTTTTAAATTGACTTACCACCTGAGTTGATAAAAAAAAAAAAAAAAAAACTAGTATTTCAACTCAGTTATAAACAAATATATCCAACTGAGTTGATAAATAAAATATACATGAACTAATATCCTAACTCAATTATAAATAAATAGGAGATGAGTGGGAGTGAGAGGCAGCAAAGAAAGAAATAAGATTGTTAGGGTTTGCGAGGTAATTGAGTTTTATATTGGAAGAGTTGAATAGGGAAAAAATTTAAATAAAAAAATTATTAATTACATAATATATTTTTAAATATATATAATTCAAATTTTAAATATATAGGTGAGTTAGGTTGTGTTAGGTGGGTTTGTGATTGTTATGACCCAAACCCAACCCGACCCACTATTAAAAAAAATCCCATAACCCAACCCAAGCCACCAACCCCTAAAAACCGATCCAACCCGGCGAGTTAGGTTGGATTGGGTCGATTTTAACCGGTTGGTAGGTTGGCTGCACACCCCTAATTGTGTGTAATAATACTAAATATAGGAAAAATATAATAGTAATCCCTAGGTTAATCCTAGACTAAACATACATAGAAAGGGCATACCGCTAACATGGCATGGTGGTCTTCTTATATTTTGCTTTGTTTTATTTTTCTCATTAGTTTTTTCTCCTATTTCATGTGTGAATGAAATAAAATTTTTAATATGTAGAGGTTTGGTATTTTTTTATATTAATTAATTGCATCTTCCCTCTTAATTAAATTTTTTTAGTCATCCAACAACCACAAACAAAAGCTATTAATATATATCCCAAAGGACAATCATCTAGTAATATAGCTGAGCTATCACCGCACACCCTTAATCACTCCACAAGTATAAGTGCTAGTGGGGTTTTAGTGGGGTGTGGGGGACAAGAGCCGGGGTTTAAGTCTCCAGGAGGGAGCTTCACACACATATACCCTTAGATTAAGTTAGAGTAGAATTTATATCTTGTATATATATATATATAAATAAATATATATATATATATATATAAAGTAATATTGCTAAGTTATGGGCCCTCAAAGATGGTCTTTAATTAGCAATTGGCTTAGGAATTACTGATCATAGTCGAGAGGGATGCATCTAGTATTGTACAAGTCATGCAAAATAACTTAGCTAATCTCTTAATGGAGCAGTTACTTAAGATTGCAAGAACCTATTGGCAACCCTCCCAAGCGTGTGTTGGTTAGACATGTCTATAGGGAAGCCAATAAATGCGTTGATGCACTTGGCATGAAGTACATCTTTCCTATAATTTTGTTGTTTTTGTTGAACCACTGCCTGTGGAAGAATTACTAGCTTTTGATAAAACCGAGCTTATGTGTACTAGACATACTTGTGTCTAATGATATTATCCATTATGACCAAGAAATACAAGAGCTATTTATCTCAATTGTTGTTGGAAGATGTGTTCGGTGATATGTGTGAGTGAAGTCCTACATTGAATAATGATGAGAAGAATGAGTGATTAATATAACATAATTGAGCACATACCCATAGGCTTAGGCCTTTTGGGTTAAAGTATGTCTATATGTGTTATATTAATTACTCAAGGAAGCTCCCCAAGATGTTTATCTCCCTAACAAGTGGTATCAAAGCCCATGGTGGTGTGGGGCAAAGGAGGCAAGGTTAACGAGGTTTCTTTCTCAGTTGGAACGGGAACGGGGTGTGTGTACTTGAAGCCCTTTCGCAAATGGAGTAGGGCGGGTCCCTTTTGTAGTTGGAGTGGGGATGGTATATTGCACCAAACAAGCCCATAAAGCTCCACAAACGATCTTGGAAAAGGCCTAATAAAGAAGTATTATTACCAATGATGCTAGACAACAATGAAGTGTGAGGTTTCCATGGAGGATAAAATACGTGCATGGTTGACACGTGGAAGCCCATGGATGATGCACTAGTGAAGGGAAAGGCCCATTAGGCAAGGGGGAGTGAGTAGGACTTGTTTATGGCCCACAAAATGGTCTTGAAGTTCATAGAGAGGTAGAGACTTACACGTGAGGGAGAGGTTGTTGCGTTACACGTGTGAGTGAAGTCCCACATTGAATGAAGATGAGAAGAATGCTTGATTAATATAACATAATCGAGCATATACCCATTGGGCTTAGGTCTTTTGGGTTAAAATGCGTCTCTATATATTATATTAATTGTTCATATAAGCTCCCCAAGGTGTTTATCTCTCCAACAAGATGGAGAAGAGAAAAAAAATGGAGGTAAGGCCTATTAGTCTATATTCACAATGAAAAGCAAGGAATAAGAAATCATACATATAATGAGAGATATGCATACTGGGAGAGATGAATAAAGGGTTAAAGAGCTGATGGTTTCTCGATTTTGGAAAGAGATAGATAGGGGCTAGGTCTTCCTCCTTGTTGTAGCTTATGTTTGGGCTTTTTTTTTTTTTTTTTTTGGTGCACCCAAAGAAGTTTATTCAGCCCAAAAAAAAAAAATTACGGTTATACTTTTGCTGGACCTGATAAAATTGTTGTTTTCTATCACCAATGTCCTACCTCCATAATCAGCTATATGGTAGTATTTGTTTCACACTATTACACACATCAATTTTTTGAACTAAAATTGTAAGTTGAAGACACGATTTCAATCTGAAATTCTGTCTTCAACTCTAAAAATGACTGTGTAACAAGTGTTATTTATCAACTATATATGAGTGTAGTGTGTTCACTATAAGAATAAGATGTTATAGAGAGAAACACATCTAATTAATCGATAGTTTGAATCTGAAAGCCTAACATTGAAATAATATGAGACTAAAGGGTGAGTTTGGTTCAGCTTTTTCAAATTGTGCTTTTTGAAAAAGTGGTGGTTTTAAAAAGTGCGGTATGAAATTGTATTTTTTTAAAAAGCAGAGTGATAAGTGAAACTTGTATATTACCATCTTGGGTTCAGCACACTATGGGCTCACGTTTGGACCAAGCCTGACCCAATGCCCAATAGTTAAAATTTGAATCAAACACTTACCCAATCCTTATAATCAACTTGTTTGATTTTAATCATCTCGAACAAGGCTTAGAGATATTATTAAATTATAGGTCTGGTTAACGGATGTTCTTAGGTCAATTGTTAATACATTATTTTAGGAAAGTTTTGACCCAATTTTTATGGAAAATAAAAAAAGTTGCCAAAATATTAATTGTTTTTCTTTTCACATAAAAAATTTCTTAAAATGGTTCACTAGCAAATGTCCTTAAAAAATACGTTAACATTCCCCTTAAATTATCAAATTTTAAAATTTGATAATTCTAAATAATCTCATGGAGATTTGCTTCACAGCAACAGCGCTGTGTCCTGTGTGTTTTAGATTTACTACTCAGTGAGTTTTCTTTTAATCTTAATCTCACGGAATGAACAAAATAAGGCTTGTATGGATTCTATCTCTAGGGTACGACAACCTCTCAGAAAATCATGCATAGACGACCTTCTGAAAATTTAAAACACATTGGCCACAATTTAGATCGATTGAGCCTCGATCGAATGGCTGTTGAACTTTGACCTATTGAGTCTCAATTGAAGGGCATTCGAATATTGTTAGACTTTATTTCTTTGAGTTGTTTCCTGCATAGTCTGTTTTGGATATGGTCTGATCTTCATAGACTCATTACCGACTTAATTTGACAGTTACAAAGTCATGAAATTTATCGACACTAAAAACATTGACCCTAAACGATAAACGAAGTCTTGCTTTAATTTTCAACCATCTCACAATAGTGAAGCATTCAAGCATATCTCGTAGCCCATTGCCTTGTTATCAAGTTGGACACAACAATGAATTTGAGTCTAATACCTGTGGGGGCCTTTTTTTACTATGTTGGGCTGGGCTGCCCCTTTGTGATTGTAGGCCCAAGTGTTCTGGGTTGCTGGAGTCGAGACCGGTCCAACTAGAACTCAACTTAGCCGGCTTGTGCGCAAACTATGCCTCGTCTGCTAGGAGAGTGCTTACGGCAGACAGAGCTGTTTCAGAGAAGCCTGCGGCAGACAGATACAATTGATAAAACAGAACCGTGTATTCTGGAATGACCAGATAGTTCTTTTAATAGGAAATGACCAAATGATCCATAATCACAATGATATTAACAACAGGAGATTAATCAACAGATAAAGGAAATAAGTTCAGTTCAGTCCGCAGGAGCAAGGCCAAAGAGGACAAACGCCTCTTCTCGACACAATTAACCTCTGAGGAAAAGAATTCCTGCTGAGAAAATTAATGGGTTTGAGGGAGGCGGATCTGAATAGACAATGCCCAAGACGATTATAGAAAAGAGCAGGGATTTGAGAGGGAGAGAAGGGAAGGGACCTATCGGTGCATGCCACTAACTCTTACTCTTTTTCTCTTTATCTTTCTTTTCTTTTTTTTTCTTCTCTCTCTTTCTTTTCCCCAAGTTCTCTCTTCTTTTTCCCTCTTAGTCTTTCCTTAGTGATTTCCACAATCGTGGTTTTTAGTATTGTGCTTCCCCTATTTTCCTAAGTATGCCTTAGAATCCTTGTTACATTGTGTTGTATTGCGTTGTTGTTCCCTTGTACACGGCAGAGGCTTCCTTCTTATAGTGCTTGCCATGACTGGATTTTACTATTCTACCCCTTAACCACCTTTGTCTGGTCTGGGTGTTCTTGCCAACTATCACTATTCCGTCTACGAGTCCCCCTATTACAGACAAAGACAATTATTTTTTCTGTTAGTCTGTCATGGCACCTCTTCTTGCCGCGGTGATTTTTCTCTCTCTCTATCCCTCATGGCATGCATCTAGTGGTTCCAACTCAGCCTTGCCTTTTTTTGGGAGGTATGTCATCCCAACAGGACGTATCCCCCAAAAGAGTTTGAGTAGGAACCTCAAAACAGGTCTTCCCCTCTCCCCACTGCCAAACCATGCCCTCTTACCTCTGACCCATGACCTCACCATGTCCTGTATTGGTTGAGTACAGGCTGGTGGTGCCTAGGCCTTGCACGTGCATATGTCTGAAAGCTGCCTGTTGTTCATGTATTTGCCGTGGACTGGAGAGTTTGCCTGTACTACTTGTCGTCTGTTTCTGGCTTTTCATGAGCTGCTCCTCTGATTTCCCGCTCCCTTAGGGTCTGGGCTTTACTCAATACTGGGCTTTGCGTTCTTTTCAACCCAATTCTTTAATTGTCTTGGCTTCCTACCGCATTACTTGGCATTTCCTGCTGTGGCGACTTGTTCCTGCTAGGCCTCTTTTCAGGCCTGCCGTTCCATTCTTTCCCCCAGTGGCTTAATATGGCCACCGGTGTTCTCACTTATGGGCTCTAGTGTCCCTTTCTTTTCCCTTGGGCCTCTCCGGCCCATTTACTTCCTTTGGACTTCCTCGACCCATTTACTAACTCCACATCCCATGGGTTTTTACTAACTTAATTGGGCTTCCCTGGCCCAATTTCCTCATTCTCATCCTTGGAGTCCATAGGCTTGCCATTATCCCCTACTTTCTTTGTTTACATTGTTTTGGGCCTGCCGCGGCCTATTCTCACTTTTCCATACCATATATTGCCCATAGGTGCTATTTTCTCTCTTTCCGGGCCTTTTAGGCCCACTTACTTCCTCAAGACTCATTTATTTATATTAAGGGCCTGTGATCTATTATTTCTGCCGCTTGGGCCTAATGGTTTTACTTAGTCTGCCGCTTCTCTGCTACCCGTATTGCTGGGTTGGGCTGCCTTCTGTCTATTTCAAAAAATGACCCTCAACATTTAGCCCCCTGAACGTATGGAGCGTTCTTGCGGTCCATATGTGAATAAAAGACCTTTCTGTCCTTTCTGCTTCCCTTCTTTCTTTTCCTTCGCAGGCTTTTTGAAACTGTGGACCCCTTCATATATACATATATTTCTTTTCCTGCCATGAACAGTGGTGACTCTTCGAATTTCCCATAATGGTAGTTATCCTAAGACACAACTGCCGCTTCATTAATTTCATTCTTCTTTTAATGGCTGATCAGTTGCTTACCTTCAGGCCGATATTAATGACTCAGGTATTTAAGAAGAGAGTCCCTTCGAAAATCTAACACAAATGCCTTCTTTTCCAAAACATTGTATCTGTCCCTCTTCCTTTACCGTCTTCTTCTCTTCGAACACCCATACCCCTTTTACTCCGATCGAACCATCGCACAATGGCGCCGGTGAAAAGTCAAAGGTCTTCCCGCCACAAAGGGAAAGAGAAAGTTTTTGATCCTCCCGCCGGACAAGAAATGGGTAAGGAGGCCATGTACTCCGAATCCAATCATTCTGATGAGGAAGATGCGCCGTGCGACCCAGACAGTGAGTGGGCCCCTCTGATCGATCCTTGGTATAATGCCTATCCTCATTTCCTCGAGGTTCCCGGCGATTATGTGCTGCCACCGCCAGGCCGCATGTGGCTCTCCATGTGCAGACGGAAACCCAATATTTCTTGGGCTTTGGTGTCTTCCTCCATTTCTGATTTGGTCATCCGTCAAGGGGTCTCTCTTCCCGTGCCGATTCATTTCGAGTTTGGGTCAGGAACGGCCTTGGGTTGGAAGGAGTGGGTTGACCGAGAGTTATCCGATACGGTTTTTATGGGTTTGCTACAGCGGGCCGACATTCTGAAGGCCATCGTTTTATCTCGGAGTCTTTCTAATTTCCGAGACCTTTATAACCTCCGTCACTTGGTCCGTCGGTGGTGCGCCACCACCCACACATTCTTCTTCTCCTGCGGTGAACTAACCGTGACTCTTGAGGATGTGGCCAACTAACTACTCTTGCCAATCCTTAGTGATGCGGATCTTGCCACCATAGAGCTTTCTTTTGAGGAAGAAGCCATTGAGGCCGAGTTGAGAAAGAGAATGACTGGGAATGCTAAGTTATTATACTGGGTTAGTTCTTCCTCTAAGTTTTCTGTTGCCGCCCACCGTGCGGCCTTTGTTGCTTTTTGACTTTGCAAGTTCATCTTTGGTTCGCACCCCCATTACGCCGTCAAGCCTTTGTACTTCCGTTTGGCTATTAAAATATCTGCCGAAGTGAGTCTGCCGCTGGCCCCCATGTTCTTGGGGCATTTGTATGTTCAACTGGACATCCTGCGGAGTGACGAGAGCCAGGCGGGCTCCTGCCACATTGTCACTTCCTCTGTTCACAGCATCATCCTGCAACAATTGTTGTTTGAGCGCAGTGCCCAATACTTGGCGAAATGTAGGCCCGTTCGTTTCGCGAAGGAGAAGTACCAATCATGTCTGCAAGTGATCACTGACTTCTACGGCAGGTTTGAATCCGATTTCCCTTTAGCTTTTCGTTGGTCTGGTCTGAAGCCCATCGGTCACTTAGTCATTGAGTCCTCTGATAGTAGTACTGATTTTACTTGGAGAGCTTAAAAAAACTTAGGTATGGGTTACACATGTATTGATTCTACTATGGGTTTGTTTACTAATACCATTGGGACCACCACCCCTTTGGCCGATTTTGATGAGATGAGGATCACCTATTTGGCGGCCACCAATGTTGGATGGCTGCCATACTTGGCCGATGAGGGTATCAGATTTGTTCACTACCCTGCCAACCGGGTGAGGAGGCAGTTTAGGCTGGACCAAGACATCCCTGATGACCTTTACTTTCTCATGGAATCTCCTACTTCAGTTCGGCTTTTCCTGCGGTAGACTGCTTTTGACTTTTGGAGACAGCACTTCAATGCAGTTACCGTTCCTAGCTCGTTGAGAAAGGGTCTTTGCACTCTTGCCATGCATGGCTATTGGCAGGCTGTGATGACCTCGTTTGGGCAAGAGTTGGTAGGTAGTCGTGGCTTTTCCCTTATCCCTCTTGACGGGCTAAGTATGCTTGTCTCTCCCAACCCTCGGTTGCTCCTGCCTTCCAAATCAGTTTTAGCTTATGCCAGAAAACAGAGCCGTTCTGCCATCTTCGAGTGGGACGAGGAGAAGAAAGGATGGTGTTGGCTCACGGGTGATTTTCCCCCGGGTTAGGAGAAGAAAGTTAAGGTAACCAATATTCCTGTGCCAACCAAGAAAACTCCTGCCAAGCATAAGTCTGCAAGCAAGCCCAAGTCTGTTGCTCCACAGCCAGCCATAGGTGCTCCCCTCTCTAGCAGGACATGGGGTAGTAAGAGGAAAACAACTCCCCACCCTACGTCTGCCACTGAGCGAAGGGTACATTATGTTAGAAAAATTTTGCCTTGTCTTCTGTGTTTTGACTTTAACTTTCCTGTGGCTAACCCATGCCATGCCTACTGATTTCTTTCTTTAACACTGCCTCTTGTCCCCCTTTTTCTTTGTAGTCTAAGCATAAGGAAGATAGGTTAGCCGCCCATCCCATTGAGCTTGATAAGCCCGAATTTGAGGTAATCTCCACTACCTTCCACTTTCCTCCTCTTTTTTTTTTTTTTTTTTTTTCTTTTTTACACATATTTCACCTGCCACATGTCTCCATTTGTCTTGATCAGCCGTAGGTTCCTTTATTCTTTACCACATGTGTATATATGCATTTCTTTTTTTCTTTTGCCTTCCAGGATCAGCCTGAGCCCCTTTCCATCTATCGTCTCACAGCCGAGGAGCTGTCTACCTCCATGGGCACACCCGTGGTGGGTTCTTTTGATGGGGCTGGTGAAGCTTTTCAGACGCCCGTTACTTCTGCCGCTGCACATGGGATTCCTGCCGAGGCTCCTAGCCCTCCCACCTGATCGATACCTTGAGAAGAGGGTACTCACACTGAGGAGGTTAGCGAGACCACTCCATTTCCGGCCGAGATGCCTACTCCTCCAAAGGAAGTTGTTCCTTCACGGGCACGATGTTGGACAGCCATTGTGGGTGTTGGATAGGCTTGATGAATCCTGCGGCAAGCAATTTCTGTACTTCTTTGATTATTTGCCCTTCTATCTCAGTGTGGAATGTTCTAGCAGATTAGGCTATTCGCCTGGCCTCTGGGTCCACATTCAACGTGTGTGCAACTAGCCTAGGGTTTAAACCCGGCATTTCATTGTATTCCCATGCGAAGACGTCTTTGAATTTTTTCAAGAGCAGTATCAGTTCTGCTTTTTCCTTTTCTGTCAGACTTGCACTAATTAAGATAGGTCTTGGTCCCTGTGAAACAGATCCCAAGTCAACGTCTTCCATTTCTTCTTCTGCCACAACCTGTACTTCCTTTTCTGCCACAATTTCCTCATTCTCCTTCCCATTACTTTCTTCCTTTGACTTTTCTTGAACCACGCAACACGCCAAGTTCTCGTGCTGCCACTCCTGGGTGGGGCCCTCCTGCATTTTACTCGTGGGCCCCGCGTGCCTTCATAATTTATACATAATCCTGCCGTCAGGACCTCAGATCCTGATGCAGTGAGTTGTATCCTCTGATCCTGCGGTAGGCGCTTCCTTCCTCTTCCTTTTTCGGGCCAGCAACTCCCTCAGGTCGGGCTCGGGATCATCCTGGATGTTTCTCCATTTAGGCACGAAGGTACCTTGTGGTCTTGATACTGAACTTTCCCCGGATGGAGCCCATTGATCGTAGAACATGGTTTCTACTAAATGAGCTTCGGCCTCCTCAAATGGTGAGTAGTTCGCTGCTATGCGTATCATTCTACCGTTCATCCGTCCTTTCACAGATTGGTGGTATGTGGATGGAACTAGCCTATGTTTATGTAACCATGGTCACCCCAAGAGCACATGGTACGAGACTTCCATTTTTACCACATGGAACCGAGCTAAAGAAGCTATGGGTCCCACTTTTAACCACAACTAGATATGGCCTGCAATGTACTCTCCCCTTCCACCAAATCTCGTTACTTCCATTGGGCACCCTTGGATCTTTCTTTCTGAAATCCCCGCAGCTTGTAGAGTGCTCAACGGGATGAGGTTTACGGAAGCACCTGTATCTACTAAGGCTCTCTTTATGTGGATTTGATTTATGGATGCTGCCAGGTAGAGAGGTCTCTTGTGGTCTGGGTACCCCACTTCCATATCTTCATCACTGAAGGTAATTTCGGTTGACTCCTATAAGAGAGCCCTGTTATCCTGGACTTCTGCTAAAAAACATTCTACTCCTGCCCTAGAGGCAATGCTCACCAAAGCCTCTGTGGCTACTTTTCTTTCTTTAGTTGTGAGGCCTAGCTGGTCAAATAAGTTTTTGAATTTGGAGCTCTACTGTAAAGTAGTAATCACTGCAGCAGGCAAGGCTGGATTCTCTTCTTCGTCCTTTCCTGGATCCGCACAAATCACTATTACTGCTACACCCTTCCCTTTGTGATTTGGGAGTGGGTTTCTTTGAACTTCTTGCTGGGATAACTCTAAAGTCCTTTCCTTGATTCTGCGGTGCACTAGCCTGCGGAGCGCCCAACATTCTACGGTAGGATGTTGCACGTAGTTGTGCAAACGGCAGAAGCGTGGGTCCCTCCGCTCTTCTTTTGTGGGTTCTCTAGTGACTTGATTAGGTTTGAAAATTCCATCTGCTATCCATTTGTCTAGTAGTACTTCTAGCTCCTTTGCGGTGCATGGTATTGGCGGGGGAGTATCGTACTCTCTCCCGTCGGTCTTTCTCCTTCGCTCACCGGTGGACACTGTCATAGCTTGTGGGGCACTTCTTTTGTCCATGCTTGGCTTTAGGGACTGGGCAGTTTTTCTCGCCTTTTGCAATAACTGCGTGAATTGGGAGATTTCGAGGTTTTCTAGAACTGCCCTGTACTCCCTGATCATATTCGTCATACACATCTCTACCAGCGTCCTTTCTTTACAGTGGTCATAGCAATCGAGTGCTATGTCCCTAAATCTCTTGATGTACTCCATCAAGTCTTCACCATTCCTCTATTTGGTTGCTTGCAAAGTTACAAGTGTCACCGTTTCCTCTCCATGAAAGTATTTGGTACAAAATACATCCACCATATCATCCCACGTTGGGATCGATCCTGGCTTTAAGTCAATGTACCAGATGTAGGCCTGGTCACATAGTGATTTAGAAAATTCCCGAAGACATAAATCTTCATCTGTGGCATAAGGGCCGAGCGTATCAATGAATTTGCTTACGTGCTCAATAGTACTTCCCTTCCTGCCATCATATTGTGCAAAAACTCGCGGTTCTCTCAGGGTATGGTTTACTGAGTACCCTTAGTGGGTATGGAGGTCTTCGTGCGTAGAATCTCTCCTTGGGTGCTCTGGCTCTCTCTTGCTTCAGGAGAGCCACTACTTCTGCCATAGTAATAAAACATTGATTCGTATTCTGTGGGACACCTCCTGCTGGTGTCTCTTCCTTGTCTGCCGCATGTTCTGGATCATGCTGGCTTCCTTTTTCCTTCGTTCTGTCTGTTTTTAGCTAACGGATTTCTTCCATCATCTGTTGCTGCGAGTGTTGTAGAGCCTGCAACACTTCCACAAAGGTGTTGGCATTGTCTGTGGGGATCTTTGGAGGAGGTTGGGGTCCAACCCCTATCTCGTTGGCACCTTCCGCCTGGTTAGGCTGCTGTTGGTGAGGAGTCGTTGGCTTAGACTCTGCTTGTGAGGGCACGTCATTCATGTTTCGTGTCGTCCTGGACTTTGGAGGCATTTGTTTGCGAGGGCTCTTGTCCCTGAACTATTTCTCAACTCCCTAGCGGAGTCGCCAATTTAATGTAGGGGCCTTCTTTTACTGTGTTGGGCTGGGTTTCCCTTTTGTGATTGTAGGCCCAAGTGTTCTGGGTTACGGGAGTCGAGACCGGTCAAACTGGAACTCAACTTGGTCGGCTTGTGCGCAAACTATGCCTCGTCTGCTAAGAGAGTGCTTGCGGCAGACAGAGCTGTTTCAGAGAAGCTTGCGGCAGACAGATACAATTGATAAAACAGAACTGTGTATTCTGGAATGACCAGATAGTTCTTTTAATAGGAAATGACCAAATGATCCATAATCACAATGATATTAACAACTTTCACAAATGAAGTAGTAAGGGTAAATGGTAATAAAGATTAATCAACAGATAAAGGAAATAAGTTCAGTTCGGTCCACAGGGGCAAGGCCAAAGAGGAAGAACGCCTCTTCTCAACACGATTAACCTCTGAGGAAAAGAATTCCTGTTGTGGAAATTAATGGGTTTGAGGGAGGCGGACCTAAATGGACAATTCTCAGGACGATTATAGAAGAGAGCAGGGTTTTGAGAGGGAGAGAAGGGAAGGGACCTATCGGTGCATGCCACTAACTCTTGCTCTTTTTCTCTCTATCTTTCTCTCTCTTTTTTCTTCTCTCTCTTTCTTTTCCCCAAGTTCTCTCTTCTTTTTCTCTCTTAGTCTTTCCTTAGTGATTTCCACAATTGTGGTTTTTAGTATTGTGCTTCCCCTGTTTTCCTAAGTATGCCTCAAAGTCATTGTTACATTGTGTTGTATTGCGTTGTTGTTCCCCTGTACACGGCAGAAGCTTCCTTCTTATAGTGCCTGCCGAAGCCTTTGCCATGACCAGATTTTACTATTCTACCCCTTAACCACCTTTGTCTGGTCTGGGCGTACTTGCCGACCATCATTGTTCCGTCTGCGAGTCCCCCTATTACAGACAAAGACAACTATTTTGTCTGTTAGTCTGCCGTGGCACCTCTTCCTGCCGCGGTGATGTTTCTCTCTCTCTATCACTCATGGCATGCACCTAGAGGTTCCAACTCAGTCTTGCCTCTTTTTGGGAGGTATGTCATCCCAGCAGGACGTATCCCTCAAAAGAGTTTGAGCAGGAACCTCAAAACAGGTCTTCTCCTCTCCCCACCGCCAAACCATGCCCTCTTACCTTTGACTTATGACCTCACCATGTCCCGTATTGGCTGGGTACAGGCTGGTGGTGCCTAGGCCTTGCGCGTGCATATGTTTGAAATCTGCTTGCTGTTCATGCATCTGCCATAGACTGGAGACTTTGCCTGTACTGCCTACCATTCGTTTCTGGCTTTTCATTGGCTGCTACTCTAATTTCCCGCTCCCTTAGGGTCTGGGCTTTGCATTCTTTTCAACCCAATTCTTTAATTGCCTTGGCTTCCTACCGCATTACTTGGCATTTCCTGTCGTGGCAACTTGTTCCTGCTGGGCCTCTTTTCAGGCCTGCCGTTCTATTCTTTCCCCCAATGGCTTAATATGGCCACCGGTGTTCTCGCTTATGGGCTCCAATGTCCCTTTCTTTTCCCTTGGGCCTCTCCGGCCCATTTACTTCCTTTGGACTTCCTCGGCCCATTTACTAACTCCGCATCCCATGGGCTTTTACTAACTTAATTGGGCTTCCTTGGCCCAATTTCCTCATTCTCATCCTTCGGGTTCATGGGCTTGCCATTATCCCCTACTTTCTTTGTTTACATTGCTTTGCGCCTGCCGCGGCCCATTGTCACTTTTCCATACCATATACTGCCCATGGGTGCTATTTTCTCTCTTTCTGGGCCTTTTAGGCCCACTTACTTCCTCAAGACCCATTTGTTTATATTAAGGGCCTGTGATCTATTATTCCTGTTGCTTGGGCCTAATGGTTTTACTTAGTCTGCCGCTTCTTTGCTGCCCGTATTGCTAGGTTGGGCTGCCTTCTGTCTATTTCAAAAAATGACCCTCAACAATACCAAACTAAAAATATCCAAAATTGACATTAAAGCATAATTTTTTTTTAGTCATTTATTGATTTCTAGCTATTTAGCTGTCAAAATTGGCCAAATTAGTGAATCCAGGTACAAAGTGATTATAGCATTTAGTAAAATTGCAATCTTGCTATACATAAAATCCAAGTTCTTTTGTTCTATACTTTTAGGTTTATTTTAGTTAAATTGTAATTTTCTTTTATAAATTGTGTTTCATTTATTCATAAATATTTTCTCTTATAAATTGTGTTAGGTGAGCTTGAATACACTTAATTAGAAATTTTGCATCTCAAATAGTAAGAAGAATAAATTCTTTTTAAAGAAATTGTATCAAAAGTTAACTAAATATTATTTATTAATATTTAAATATAAAAAAGAGCCCAGCTTAAAATTTTCATCTTAGGCCCCTAAATTTATTGAGTCAAAGCCTTGCCAATAAATAAAATGAAAACAATGAAGTCTTCAAAGCTAGGAATAATCCAAAAACTCTAAATAGACACAAGAGAAACATTTATCACAAAAAAGGAAGATTACATTTAAAATATATAATACAAGAATGCAATAAATTAAACCTTATAGTTTTAAAAATCAACAAATTAAAAATTGAAGTTTTAATAAGAAAAAAAAAATTAAACTGTATAATTTCAAAGGTAATAAATTAAGTCTTGAAGTTTCAAAATTTGAAAAATAGGTTAAATTTAAAGTCTCAAAAGATTAATAAATTAAATACTTAACGTATATTGATTATTGAATCCAAAATACAATACGTTTATGTTTCTACTTTATAATTACAACATTGCTCTCTCCAACAACTTTTATTTATCTATTTTTCAATTATTCTTTAAACATAATCTTGATTCTCTCTCTCTCTCTCTTTTTAACAAGTATAGAACACGATTTTTAAAAATAAAAAAGTGTCTACACGATTTATTTTTATTGATCTATAATTGATGATACCATAAAAATCGCCAGTGAGCCACGCGATCTTCTCACGCTCATAACGATACCTGTGCAACCAAAGAGAGAAAGACCTAACAGAGAGCACCGGTGTGGTACTGGCCGAATACCCTCCAAAGGTTAAGTTAGAACTATTCTCACAACTCTAGAGTACTAGAGAAGGGGTAAATTATGCGTACTTTAATTTGTGAGGGTATTGAGGTTTTTATAGTAGTAGAGGGTTAAACTCCCTTCCTTGGTGTAGAAGTCTTTTCCTTATAGGAATCCTTTTGAGTAGTCCAAACGTGATGAGCAAGACATTTCCTTATGGAGAAGATCTTCCTTAACGCGTGTATCTTCTAGAATCCTCTTTGTGCTAGGTTTCCATTTACCTTAGGATTTTATGGTGGCTAAGTGTGTGTCGCAAGTATTTCCCATCTGGGGTTTCTGGCTGTCACGTGAATGCTCGATCCGTCCCTGTTGCATCCGTTCATGCAAGATCCGTCCATAACAGACCTTGCACGTGTTGGGCCCATCCTCTATCGTCCCACGAATGTGGAACCGTCAGGTCTATTTCATGGAGATTCGTCAACCTAGATTTTTTCCCTCATCAATAATAAAAGTGATACGAATGAATTTTTTTTTTTCAATTTCAGTGAATTCTTTTTTTGGTTATATCTTGTAATAGATATTAATTAATGAGAAAAACTTATATTACTACATTCATAATTTATTATTTTTTAAGTACTAAAAAGATAGTGAATATTAGTGTATTAATTCTAATATTGTTCCTTTATTAACTTTTGGCTTTCTTTCAAATTAAAAAAAAAAAAAAATTTGGCTTGATCTTTTTAGTTAATGAAACCTCTCCCGGATTTTGTGCTACGGAAGATGTTAGTGACTACATAGGAATTTTTTTTTTTTTTTTTTTTTGAGAAGCATAAAATGATGGTTTTTATGATCATATTACACCCCCGGGCAGGGAGCCAGTGGCCTCGGTCAGGGAGTCCGTAGTCGGTACCCGTTCTGTACCCTCTGTGTGGAAGTCACCTCACATTTTGTGAGTACACCTCACCACTAAGTTTACCCACCAACAAAAGCCTGTGGGTAGCGGGACTCGAACCGAAGTGTGTTGCACGAAGCGTTCGAGTCTTACTCACTCAGCCAAGCCCTCGTTGGCGACTACGTAGGAAATGAGTACGTCATAGTTAATTAGGGGTAGACTAGAAAAACGAGCTCTAGTTCTTTTTTATTATTCGTTTTCGTTCGCTCAGTCAATATATATACATCCTGGACCAAAAAAGTCTGGAATCTTTGGCTTTAATTAGGAAAATGAGAAGAAGAAAACAAAATTTTGGCAAAGAGAAAGAGAAATGTTTTTTTGGTAAATAATATAGTTGACAAAATTTTCCCAAAGAGAAAGACAAAGCTTTCGTTTAGAGTTTAGACAAATGATTATATATATCTTTAGAAAATTCTTAGTTTATAAAGATGTGATGCTACTCCAAAGAAGTAGTACTATTCATTTTGGCAAAAAGCAGATATTTTACATGACGTATTTTATACATATTATGATTTATAACTAAAAACGTAATTTAAAGCCGCCCTATAAAAATTAAAAACAGTGTCGTAAGGAAGTCACGGAACTTCCGTATGGCATTGACTTAAAGTCAGTGCTATTTCAGTCAAGACCGGCAACTAGTTTCTGTCCTCCTCCCCGTACTGTACGTAAAAAAATCAAAGAAATGAGTCTTTTATTTATTTATTTTTGGAATAAACATAAGAGTCTTGCTTTGAAGTTCACTCATTTTGATCTTTAAAGCCAATCACATTTACATATAGTGTCATTATTTTCAGTGGCGGCTTTAGAAATTTTATTTAGAGGGTTCATTAGGAAATATAAGTTAAAACAAAATTTAATTAAAATAAAACTTGACTATATTGAGTTACTAACAAAAAAAACATGCAAATACATAAAATTTTATAATTTTTTTTTACGAGTTTTCATATTTTGAATAATTACAAACTCTCTGTATTTTCTAAAAATTAAATTATGTAAAGTTATATCATGTTTGTACTATACATACACACATTCACACGTATCACAATTCACACAAAAACAATTATTAAAAAAAATGTTCATAATCAATATTAAACACACTCACACATATGTAATAAAAATCTATAATGAAATAGACACTCGCAACTCGTAAATATTCACTCTTTATTCTTAGAGTTGAAAACACGAAGACAGTTAAATAATTAACTGAGATGAGATGAAATTCATGAGAGAGAGATCTATAGGATTTGCGCTATTGTTTGGTTTTAGGATAAGCTGATCTGTGTTGTTTTAGTTTTGGACTGGGTTGAGCTGTGTTATTGTTTAGTTTTGAGTTGGACTTATATGTGATTAGGGTGTGCAAAATTTAAATCAAGGTGTTCAAAAATATTTCTTAAAATAAAGTAAGCTAAAAAAAAAATATTTTTTTATATATAATATTTTTATTTTCAAGTCAGACCCCTGAAGAACACTTAACGTCACCCCTGACTATTTTTATTTTTCACAATTTACACTCTGTCATGTAAAAGTTGTTTTTAAAGAAGTTGTGAAATAGAGAAGCACATCTTTGTTTCCCAAACCCATCCCTTGTTTTCGCTTTCATAAAGTTCATGGCTACTACCATTTTGTTCCTCCTCTCTTTTGCATTATTTGCTCCATTCTCATCTTCCAACACCGGAAGCTATGAGTAAAGGAGCATTTCTTTCCGTTGAGAATCCAGAAGTTTTGATAACCAAATGGTGTTTTCTTTGCTGCCTTTTACTCTGTCGGTGATAATGCCTTTTGCTTTGCCATATGGTTCAGCAAACTACCTTTCCATGTTGATTCACACACCAACACCATAGTTTGGATGTCAAACCGTGATCAGCCAGTTAATGGAAAGCACTCAAAGCTCTCTCTCCTCAAAAATGGCAATCTAATCTTAACTAATGCTGGTAAGTTCACCGTTTGGGCCACAAACACTTTCTCACTCTCCTTTGTACAATTATTTCTCTTTAACACTGGAAATCTTGTTCTACGTAATATGGAAGGTGTTATTTTGTGGAAAGCTTTGATTTCCCCACAGATACTCTTCTTCCTCACCAACAACTCACTAGAAACACAAAACTTGTCTCCTTAAGAAGCCAGACCAACTATTCCTCTAGTTTTTATGAACTTTTCTTCGACAACGATAACCTTCTTCGCCATCTTTTTAATGGTCCTGTTGTTTCAAGTACTTACTGGCCTGATCCATAGCTTCTAAGATGGGAGGCTGGAAGGACCTCGTATAACGATTGTAGAATTGCTGTCTTTAATTCCATGGAGAACTTTAGTTCATTCAATGATTAAACTTTTAAGTCAGCCGACTATGGAGCAATGATTTATAGAAGATTGACACTTGGTTACAATGGTAATATTCGGTTGCAAAGTTGGGAAGAGGAGAAGCGGGCTTGAGTTATTTCATGGCAAGCCATTCAAAAGCCTTGCACGGTTCATGGTGCTTGTGGGGCCAATAGTTTGTGCAATTATGTTATTGGTTCTAACAGGAAATGTTCTTGTCTTCTGGAGTACAAGATGAAAAATCGTACCGACTGGGGTTATGGGTATGAACCTGAATTTGTTCTCTCTTGCAACAAAAATGAGTCTATTTTTCAATTGCTATCCACTGTTGAATTCTATGGGTATGATTTTGGGTTCTTCCCCAATTACACCTTTGATCAATGTACGAATTTATGTTTGGAAATGTTCAATTGTAGAGCATACCAATACACCTATCACAAGGATATTGGTTCTTCGAATTGTTACCCTAAGACATTATTGCTGAATGGATATTGTTCTTCAGATTTCAAAGGAGACATCTATTTGAAACTGCCAAAGAGCAAATACAATTCATATGTCAATCATGCAGAAAAATTCAATTTAGTTTGCTCAAATGAAGGTACGGTAAAGTTGGCTAAAATATATGTAAAAAGCCGTGTAAATGGGACAGTGAAATTCATGCACTGGTTTGCCTATGGAGTGGGAGGACTTGAAGTCTTATGTATCTTTGTGGTGTGCTGTCTTTCGATCAGAACCCGGAAAAGTTCAGGTGCAGACAAGCAAGGCTATATTATTGCTACCACAGGATTCAAAAAATTTACCTATGTTGAGCTAAAAAGGGCCACAAAGGGTTTTACCGAAGAGATTGGAAGAGGTGCATGCCGAGCTGTATACAAAGGGTATTGTCTGATAAGCCAGTTGTAGCAATCAAGCGTCTCAATGAAGCGAACCAAGGAGAAGGTGAATTTTTAGCCGAAGTAAGCATCATTGGAAGGATTAACCACATGATCATGTACAATGCATCATTGTTTTAAATACTATATAGCATGCATTGTACAATGCATGCTATATAGTATTTAAAACATCACGTATTTTTATACAATCCATGACCTAAAGGGTTATACCCAATTACAAGCCCTTGATGTTATAAAAATGTCCTTTCGTGTTGCTGGAAAAGTAATTGGCATGAGATAAACTTTATGCTATAATTGTAATAATTTAGTCTAATTTGATAGTCAATTCGAAACTATTAACATTAACATCCCCCCCCCCCCCCCCCCCACCCTAGTACCACTCAAAAAATATAGCAACTATCAATAAAAAAAAAAACAATAGTTGTTTTTATTTATAGGGAGTACAATGAATTTACATCCAAAGACCAAAGTGAGATTATCCTATATCCTAACTCCTAAACATGATCCAATTTTTTAATTATTTGATTCAAACAACTTAATTATTGGATTGGCTCTAGGCCTCATGATGTGGCTATACGTGAAAGATGTAAATTATCAATAAATTTGGTGACTAAATCACATAATAATCATGGGATTTTAATATATAATCAAAGGTATCTCTAGCTAGCTACAATCAATCCATCAACACCATAACGTGATGCGCTGACATTGATACTTAGGAGAGGAGAACCATGCAGAATGGGAGCTAGCTTATGATGTCTTTTTGTCCATTATTCAATTGCAAGAAACAACATATAGAAAGTGTTTGATTAGTTTCAAAGTTTTCTCAACTAGCCATGGTGCCTTTTCCAAATATATATATATATATATATATATATATATATATATATATATAATATCAATGAATGAGTACTAGAAAAGCTACGTGCAAACTAGTTGTAACCCATTTACCGATTTTAATAATAATAATAAACATTTGTATTTCTAGAATTACATTTAATTTTTTCATTTTTTTATCTGATTTTGACTATTAATTTCTTATTGAATATATATATATATATATATATATATATATATATAAAATCAATGAATGATTACTAGAAAAACTCAGTGCAAACTAGTTGTAACCTATTTACCGATTTTAATAATAATAATAATAAAAATTTGTATTCTAGAATTACTTTTAATTTTTTAATTTTTTATCTGATTTTGACTATTAATTTCTTATTTAATGCAATGAAATGCTGTCTAAGTTATAAGGAACCTTGTGTATGTACATTTTTATATGTTATCAAAGTTACTACTTAGCCAACGTCCACAAAAAATCAGATTTGTTATTTCCTAGTGGGTCCCAAGAGAGAACCTTAGGTGTTGTTTGGATTTTGCCAAACTCATATCCCATATCTCACAAAAACTGAGTTTTGTTAACTCATAACCCAAAAACTGGTGGGCCCCACATGTATATGTTTGTTTGGCTTATTTTTTCAGATGTAACTCAGTTAACAAAACCCAAAATTTTGGGATATGAGTTAACAAAGTAGGAAACTCTCCAGCCTTGTTTTCATTTTTTTGAGTTTTGAGATTTGTTAACTCAATGGCAATATGTGTAATTTTAGAGTTGCCATTGGGTCCCACAGCAGTGTTGCATCAAATCACACAGCAGACCAACGGCACTTTGTGAGTTTACTTTCCCAACTGCCTTCAGCATTCACTACTTCACTTCATTTACTTTTCATCACTTCCATTTTCCTTCTCCCAAGCCCACAGCACAGCAACAACTGAAGACTGAAGCGCACCGATCAGCACCTTCGCACAGCTCCGTGAACCTGCTTTTTTTTTTCCGGTGAGAATATTCAGCCCCTCCATCTGTTGGGTTTTATTT
This sequence comes from Quercus ilex subsp. ballota, assembly GCA_032727855.1. Classification (NCBI taxonomy): domain Eukaryota; kingdom Viridiplantae; phylum Streptophyta; class Magnoliopsida; order Fagales; family Fagaceae; genus Quercus; species Quercus ilex. The sequence goes on from CM064909.1 coordinate 4,316,646, forward strand.
TAATATTTTTTTTTCCATGTTCCTCCATTTTTTCTGTTGTGCTTACTGAGACCTTGAGGAATGGCTAGGAATTTATTTATGCCTCTTACTGAGACCTTGGGGAGAGAGTGCTTTTGTTGTGGAAAGGTTGTGAAGAGAGGAAAGAGAGAGCTAACGCGGGACGGGCTTGTGACCATTCTGTGCACCTGCGTTGGGAAGTGATTTTTGTGGGACCAGTGAATGACATAAAGGTGAGTAATGGAATTGAAAAATTCACTGAAAAGTTTCACCCAAACAGCCCACAAACTGAGTTATAGAAATTTGAGTATTTTTGAGTGAAGAGTGATGAGTTATCAGTGATGAGTAATGAGTGATAAAAATTGAGTGATGAGTGATGAGTGAACAAAAAAAATAAACCAAACAGGGCCTTATCCTTTCAAGATTAAAAAAAAAAAAAAAAGGTGGGTCATGTGTTGTACCCACCTAAAGGAGCTTACTGTAGAGCCCGCCCCTCTGTGAAGTACCCGGCATATATAAAAATCGCACCTAAAAAGAAAAGGACAAAATGAAGAAGATAAAGTGATCCTTCTCAAAAAAGAAGATAAAGTGATAAACACTATTCAAAATATCTAGTCAGCAAGACTTAGAAAGCCCCAAAGACCTTATCCTTTCAATCATAGCCAGAATCCCATCGCAACACCCTTTAACTACCATTTATTTTTTTCCTCTTCACAAACACACCCCAACCACTCTCTCTCTCTCTCTCTCTCTCTCTCTCTCTCTCTCTCTCACACACACACAAAGTTACATGTTTCCTTCTATGGCTTCTTCTTTATTTATTTATTTATTTTTATAGATCCTTTATATATATATATGTATATATATATATATCATATCATATATTATAAATTTTTTAGTAAAAGTTGAGTTTAGAAGCACTGGCTACGTGACTTCACTAAATTGTATAAATTTTTTAGTGGAGTTGTGTGTTTTTGTGTTATGTGGGGCCTGTGGGCCTAGTGACCTCGGCCCACTTTAAAAATCCCCGCCGAGGATAACCCTGTCCTTGGCAGACCGAGACTAGCTTTAGGTGGGGGAACAGGCCTATGACAGGTTGTCACCTCCACACTAAATGCGCTCACCTAACCCTCTGACCGCACTAATGGAGATGTGACTCTTGGACAAGGCAACCTTGGTTATTGTGAATCACTTGAGTACTGATAGTGCAGCTGATGGGACGAACGGTCAGAGAAAAAGCGCATGGATGATCAACAGATGGAAGAGAGAGATGGGAGGAGGAGGACAATATAAGAGGAACCAGCAAAATAGCCAAGGGAAAGAAAAAAAGAAAGGAGAAAAAAGAAAGAGAAAGATGAAGAGAAAGAGAAAAAAGGAGAAAAAATAAAGAGAAAGATGAAGAGAAAGAGAAAAAGGAGAGCATGAGAGACAAATATAAACCTCCTTGGATCAGTGCCGAGGAGCAGCATTAAAATGGAACTTGTATGCTCTGATCTTCAACCGTGGAGAACTCATCATTTAGGCTCTGTTAGTTTGCTATGGCCAATTTCTTTAACCCACTCTCTAGAAATGTATTGTTTGGGTCCAATCCAATTTGAGTGCTTACAATTGGCGCCGTTTGTGGGAAGAATTTGTGCACTAGCAGGCGCAACGGACAATCGTTCCTAAGTAGCTAGTTTACGGAAATTTTGCAACAATGCGTCTGTAAAAAAAAAAAAAAAACCATTACAGAAAAGTAGAAGATTCGAAGGAAAATAGAGTATTTTATTAGATGAAAAGAAAATACAAGATACAAACAAAGGCTCAGACAGGCTTGTGTCAAAGCCAATTCTACAAACAAAAGCCCGGACGGGCCTGTTCTAAATCTAACTAAAGGGAAGGGGGCTGAGGCAGGCCTGTTTTAAGGCTACCAACAACGCCCAAGCCGGTGCGGTGGTGCTGGCATGAAGAGAGGAGCAGATGCAAGGGTGCCTGACGGCCCTTCCCCACGATATTCCCTTGATTCTCTTCCAGCCACACGGTGGTTGACCGTTGGAGACGGCAACACTCGGGCACCAAACATGACGTAATCTTGCACACCTCTACCAATGTGGGTAGGCCCCGCAGAAGAGCGTTATGTACTTCAAGGACCTCCCTCTTGGCCGCTATGCACGACACGATCAGGATGACGCCTAAACTTTGCTGCGCTGGAGATCTGACGCGGGCTATAGCCACAACAACTCTCGGTCGAGGGAGGAGGACCTCTGGCCTAGGTGCCCTCACTCCCATCCAAGGCCGTCCCATTTCTCCAAACACTTATCACAATTCTGGCAGGGTTATTGAGGGGGCTCTGAAAGTTGAGGGGACATGTTTCCTAGTGTGTTAGAGGGTTCGTGGAGCGTATAAGGACATCTCCCCCCATATAGCCTTAAATAGAGGGTGAAGATTGATGGGAATTGTTCTACGCAGAATTCGAAATAAGGATTATCATCGACATTAATCCTGACCAAATTTCAAGGCGGTTATCAACCATTCGATCTGCATCAATCCATGAAGATATTAATGAGAGCGCGCCTCGTGTGTCCAAACGTCAAGCGCAGAACGCGAACAGTCAGGAGGCGCCTTGTAACTGATAAGGGCAGAAACTTGAACTGAAGGCGGCGTTACTGCCACACGTACTAGAACAGAAGTGTTAGACAGAACCAAGGTCTTGCATGGTCCTCGGACTCAAACCTATGGGGAAACTAACCACTCAAATGTACCTGGGTACTAGACAGAACCAATGTCTTACATGGTCCTCGTACCCAAACCTATGGGGAAACTAGCTACTTACAGAAGAATAGAAGTGTTAGACAAAACTAAGGTCTTGCATGGTCCTCGGACTCAAACCTATAGGGAAACTAACCACTCAAATGTACCTGGGTACTAGACAGAACCAAGGTCTTGCATGGTCCTCGGACCCAAACCTATGAGGAAACTAGCTACTTACAGAAGAACAGAAGTGTTAGACAGAACCAAGGTCTTGCATGGTCCACGGACTCAAACCTATGGGGAAACTAACCACTCAAATGTACCTGGGTACTAGACAAAACCAAGGTCTTACATGGTCCTCGGACTCAAACCTATGGGGAAACTAACCACTCAAATGTACCTGGGTACTAGACAGAACCAAGGTCTTGCATGGTCCTCGGACCCAAACTTATCGGCAACCTCTGATCCCCTCATGCTCTCAAGCTCAGCCATGTCAACGGGAAGGAGAAGGGACCTCTCCAGGGCATCGGCTACACGAGCCCCCTCACCTCATCGGAAATCCTGGATAGTAGCATCATCCATCAAAGGTTTTCCATGGAGCATGGCAGCGGGCAACCAGGCCTGGGGCTCGGACGGTTGAACGATTTCTTTCCCTTTTCGCTGACCACCCAACCTCAGTTGTTTAGAGGGTCGTCGGGCTTCATCCTCCTCTGGAGAAGGATGGGATCTGTCCCCATCCACTGGGTCTTTGCCCTTGGAAGGCCTCTTCCTCTTTGGCTCGGGGGACTCAGGCCGAGATTCCGAGATTGGTGGGGTGTGTAAAGACCTGGTCTGCACAGGCGAAGGCTGAGAGCTGGGTAGTGGAGGCTCGGGTTGTGACTCCATCGGCACCCCTTTCCCAGACTTGCCCTCAATCAGGTCAAGAAGGCTGATTGGGGGCTGTCTCCTAGGACCCATCTCAGCTTGGGTACCAACCCTCGGGGGATGAAGATCGGCTTCGGACAAGTGGGGGTCCCCTAGATCACCGGAGGGATCCTTGGGTTGATCAGCTCGGTCAAATACACTGAATTCGTCCTCCGACGGGCTTAGTTCGACCACTTCCTCTTTTTCTTCCGAGCTCCCTTCCTCGGCCTCTGCCGCTTTATGGGACGAGGAAGAGCCTGCCAACGGAATGCCTTTCGGAATAGAAGATCCTTCGGAAAGCGCAAAACCGTCCTCTACCACGGTGATTTGCCTAAGCCGAGGATCTTTTGGGCGGCTCTAATCTGGTTATCGGCATTGTTCAGAAAAAGCTCCTCCCTAAGAACGGTTTCCAAATCCTCCTTGTTGACCAAATGAAAATGACGCGCGAAGGCGTGCTGATCTGCAGAAAGATAAACAAAACTCCTATGATCAATCAACCAAAGAAAATTTTGTACTACAGAGAGAAGAAGACTTACAGAAATGGTGAGACTCTCCTCTGGCAAGCTTTTTACGCTGGAGAAGGGCACTTGTCAATGCGGAAATTGGACCAAATTCAGAATATACGCACCGAAGTTCGTAAGCGCGTAAATGAGGAGGCCAAGCGGTTTAAACGAATATTTATATCTCCAATTAAAGTTAACCAAATGTAACTTCCCGCCCATAAAAGCAGGAAATCCCTGCCAAGGGATTACCATCACACCATTGGAAGAGGGAAACATGGAGCCGCCAAAATTTAATACAAACGCGCACTGAATCTCGAAGCACCAAAAACTTACATTGGGCAGATAAAAAGACTTCAACGCTGATGTGGACCAAGGTTGGGTGAATCATGTAGAGGGCTCTGGAATATCAAAATCCTCCTCCCCGTCTGAGGATATGGACAGCAGGATTTTAAGGGGCTATTGTGGGGCCTGTGGGCCTGGTGACCTCGGCCCACTTTACATCCGGCCCAGGGCCCATGCCGAGGAAGAAGGATCGTCCGAAGACGATGCGTGGAAGCCTAAGCTTTAAAAATCTCCGCCGAGGATAACCCTGTCCTCGGCGGACCGAGACTAACTTTAGGTGGGGGAACAGGCCTAGGACAGGTTGTCACCTCCACACTAAATGCGCTCACCTAACCCTCTGGCCGCACTAATGGAGATGTGACTCTTGGACAGGGCAACCTTGGTTATTGTGAATCACTTGAGTACTGATAGTGCAGCTGATGGGACGGACGGTCAGAGAAAAAGCGCATGGATGATCAACAGATGGAAGAGAGAGATGGGAGGAGGAGGACTATATAAGAGGAACTAGCAGAACAGCCAAGGGAAAGAAAAAAAAAAGGAGAAAAAAGAAAGAGAAAGATGAAGAGAAAGAGAAAAAGGAGAGCAGAGGGACAAATATGAGCCTCCTCGGATCAGTGCCGAGGAGCAGCATTAAAATGGAACTTGTATGCGCTGATCTTCAACCGTGGAGAACTCATCATTTGGGCTCCATTAGTTTGCTATAGCCAATTTCTTTAACCCACTCTCTAGAAATGTATTGTTTGGGTCTAATCCAATTTGAGTCCCTACATGTTATAATCCATTTTTTTCTGTATTTGTTTTTCAAAAAATTTGTCATTTGTATAAATTTTTTTTAATTTTTCTTAAAAATAGATATAATTTTTATTCTCCTATAATTTTTAAGGTGATGAAAATCATAATTTTTTAAAAAAATCAGCAACATAGTACATGAATATATGATTTTAGAGTCTACTATAATTTTTAAGTTGATAAAAATTATAATTTGATTACAACTTAAATTCTATTTTATTAGAAAATATCTTAATTAAAAAAAAAAAAAAAAAAAACCTAGCAACATAATACGCGTTAAAGTTTAAAAAATGACCTAATTAAAAAAAAAAAAAAAAAACCCAACAACACTGTACATGTTTCTATGATATAAAATAAATAAATAGATATAACTATACCCCTAAAAGGAAAATAGCAAAATAATAATAATAATAATAATAATAATAATACTACAAGTAAAAAGGACCATAATTTTTATAAAAACCAACAACATAGTAGACATTTATACGATTTTAAATTTTTCTATAATTTTTAAGTTGATGATGTAATGATAATTTGATTACAATCCATATTCTTCGCCTAACCCTTTATATAAAAAATCTTAATTAAAAATAGGTAATTTTTAGTTGAGAAAAATCATAATTTAGTTAGTATTAAAATTTTATCTATATTTGATTTCAATGTAAATTCTTTATCTAATCCTTTATAAATTCTTTATCTAATCCTTTATAAATTCTTTATCTAATCCTTTATTAAAAAAAAAAAAAAAAAAACTTAAACAAAACTTGCAACATAGTACACGTTTGAGTGGAAAAAAATCTTATAAAAAAAATAAGAAAAGTTGAAAACAAAATCTTAATTTAAAAAAAAAAAAAAAAAAAAAAAAAAAAAAAAAAAAAAAACAACAACAACAACAACAACAACATAGTGCACGTTTATATGATTTAAAAAAAAAATTTGATATAACTACACTTAAAAAGAATACAGCCAATTAAAAATAAAACATATAATAATACACGTAAAAAGAAAACCATTCTAGGAATGAAGTTGAATCCAAGAGAAATTGAGTTGAACTAAAACTCTACTAAATCTACTTTATTTTACTATTTAAGAATGCTAAAATAAATAAATAAATAAACCAAAATGAAGTAAAGAACTACTAAATGAAAGATTTGGCTTTTTCAGTGAGAAGAGCTATATTCTTTTTACTTTTTATTTTTTGCATTTCTATTTTTCTATTAACATAGTTCAATTATTGCTTTAAATTCTATGATTTTTAAAAAAATATTTGACATAATGCAATTCATCTTAATTATTGATTTATTTTTTGATTCAGTGTTCTTAATTGATTATGCAGATTATTTCCTCACTTATAGGAATATCAAAATGGCTAGACACGAATGACAATATCAAAATAGCTAGACACAGGTAATTTTTATGTAAACTTTTACACATTTACATTGCGGCACAATTTTTCTTTTTTTTTCTTTTATGTTCATTTATTTATCAATTTTTGAAATTATTTTGATTGTGGTACCCTAGAAGGCCTAGATACTTATATATATATATATATATATATATATATATATATTATAATTTAAGGAATATTTGTTTCGGATATATATATATATATATATATTATAATTTAAGGAATATTTGTTTCGGTCAAAATGTTATCACTAAATTTATTTAGGATGGAGTTCATCTACAATATGAAATTAGGAGATTTACGTGAGAAGAGCTATATTCTTTCTTTTCTTTTCTTTTTTGAGTTTTTTTTTTCTTTCTATTAAAGTAGTTCAATTATTTAAGAAATAAAATGATTTTAAAAAAAAATTAGATAACACAATTTATCTTAATTATTGATACTGCAAGGACTCAATTTGGAATGGTCCCAAAATAGGAGAGAGGTTTAGTCCAACAAGCCCAAATAATAAATTTTTAGAGAGTGGGTGAAAGAACTAACTAAATTCTGTAGAAAAGATCATGATCATGGTATGGAATTAGCAAAAAACATTCAGAACTATCTAGATTACAAACAACTGTCCTCGGCTAGATCTTCAGGTGTTTATCTTCTTTAGGGTTTTCTCCTTCCTTTTTTCTTTTTCCAAAAGTCTCTTCCTTGTCTTCCTTGTTCATATTATATACCACGTTCCTCCCATCATTTTCATCGTACACATGTAGGTTAGATTTTGGGACCTCCTTCCTGTCCCATCCAATACCTCCCAGAGTGGTTGCCTGACTACTGTTCAGGTAGCACCTCCACATTAATGCAGTCAGAGAGTTAGCTGGAAAGCATTTAATGTGGAGGTAGCAGTTTTAGAAGATATTTGCTACCTCCTTTATCCCATGTCTCTTTCTCAATTACAAGACAACTTTGCAGAGTATCCAGGGTAACAAGATAGTTGCATCGTACCTGGGACTTAGTTCCGAGGTGAACCTTATCCTTGGACGCCTCTTGGACTATTATACACACCCTCCACTTCTTTTCCTTATATTAGGCACATCATGTTTTCATTTAGCCGTCCTCGGATGGATTACTGTCCTCAGATTGGGCCATTGGGCCACAGGCCCACTTCCTACCATCTTACCAATACCTTTGTAAATAGTTGGCCCCACATATACTATTTTTTGATTTGGTGTTTTTAATTGATTATGCAGATTATTTCCTCACTTATGGAAACATTAAAGTGATTATAATTGGTAATTTATAGGTAAACTTTTATATTTATATTGCAGTCTAAATACTTACATTTTTTAGGATTTATGGAATTTGTTTTATTTTTGTAATTTATGGAATTTGTTTTTGGCTATATATGCAAGAAATTTATATATGATTAGAATGGGAAGATTTTTAAGTGCCACACACACACACAAAATCAAATTACAATTTTACTACTAAGATCTTATAGAAATTTTAAACTTGACATAATTTTTAAAAAATATTTTATAATATCTTTTTTTGCAAAAAAAAAAAAAAATTACATAATATACTTTTTTTATGTACTTAATTTTTAAAAATATATTTATCATTTATTTGTTATTAAATTTGATTATATTATCAAAAAATATATATATATATATTAAATTTATATATAATTTTTTTACTAAGACGTGCATTGCACGGGCATAATACTAGTTATATAATAAAAGTGTAGAATACATTCAACACTTGATTAAGCCGTACATCGCATGGGCATAATACTAGTGATTAAGAAAAATAAATACCTACGGCTTGGTAATTTCTAGACTGAACCATTCTCATATTTTTAAGGGCTCTTAGTTCTAAGGATATAAAGAAGAAGTAGTGTATTAAAAAAAAAAAACAAAAATGTCATACTTTTTTTTTTTTTTTTTTTGTGAAAGAATATGTCATACTTTAATTACCACAAAGATGCACTTTCTTGGACCAGTTTTCACAATTCATAATTGAATTACCTTTCTTCACGAGACTCCTCTTTCTTACATGCCAATCGCTTCACCATGAATTATAGTTCTAAGAATAAAGGTTGTTGCTTTCCTCTCAACTCTCTATGCATTCGCTGCCTCCACCCCAAGCCAATCCCTTCTTGAATTAGAGTCCCAATTTGTACGTTGCTTCGTCTTGTATCTCCAAGGTGGCTGCGTAGTATACTTCAATATGAGCTATATTTCCATGCTATAGGTTCAGGGATATTAAACTTTTTTTGATGTATTAAATTCATATTTTGTAGATTTTATTTTTAAGTTGGATAAAAAAGAGCTACATATATTGTAAGGGTGTCAAATGGGTGGTTTAGGGTGGGCATTGGGTTGGGTACATAAAACCCATTTACCCATTTATTGCCCATTTTTAGGTTTGGGGGGGTATTTTGGTAATTTTCAGATTCAGTGGGTGTTTTGGTCATTTTTTCGGTTTAGGGGGTTTTTTGGTCAATTTTTAGGTTTCGGGGTTAGTTTGCTCATTTTAGATTTCGAGGGTATTTAATTCATTTTTAGGTTTAGGTGGTATTTTGGTTATTTCGGTCATTTTTTAGGTTTACAGGGTATTTTGGTAATTGTTTACATTTTAGCAGGGTATTTTGGTTAATTTTTATATTTTGGGAGTAATTTGGTAAATTTTAGTGGTTTTCGGGTATTTTAGAGGTATTTGATTTGTAATTATTATAGTTGGATCATAACTAGATCTAATTGGGTACCTAGTTAAAACTCAATAAACATTAATGTTAATTAGGTTTAATTGTGTTAATATCCATTTAATCCAATTAATTAGGTGGGCAAATGGATGTAGGTTGATTTTGCCTCCCCTAAGTTGAATTTTTTTTTTAATGACTTTTTTTCTTCAAAAATTTATGTTTCATAAGTTTTTTTTTTTTTAATTAATTTTTTATGCTGCTATAGGTCTTTTTCCTCCTTTAGCCTTTAAAAAAAAAAAAAAAAAAAAAACCCTATAGTGGCGTTTGTAAAAACGCTGTTATAGGCCCTTGGAAACACTACTATAGACCTATTGTTTTAAAATGCCACTATAGGGCTCCCTAAACATCACTATAGGGTACCTATAGTGGCGTTTTTGGCAAACGCCACTAAAAAAATGCCATTATAGGCCCAGTTTTTTGTAGTGTGAACTTAATAGAGGTGTAGGGTTATTGGGCTAATGGAAAGCATAGGCTTCTAGTGTACGAGTACATGTAGCATGGTTCATTAACAGAAAACCTATCAGCCGGCACACTTGACTGGGAGAAAAGGTTTGAAATTGCTCAAGGCACTGCAAAAGGCTTAGCCTATTTGCATGAGGATTGCTTGGAGTGGGTTTTGGACTGCGATGTAAAATCTCAAAACATACTTCTAGATTCTAATTATAATTCAAAGTGGCAGATTTTGGTTTGTTTAAGCTACAAAATAGAGGTGTCCTTCCTAATTCAACCTTTTCAATGATAAGAGGAACTCGAGGTTATATGGCTCTAGGGTGGATTTGGTCCAACAAGGAGTTTCCATGATATAAATGAAGGAGTGGAGATAGAGCATGAAAGGTTGGTTACATGGGTTAGGGAGAAAAAGAATGGAGAGGTTGCAAACTAGACTGAAGATATCATAGACCCCACAGTGGAATACATATATGACATGGTTAAGATGAAAATTTTGGTTGAAATGGCTTTGCAGTGTGTAGAGGAAGACAAAGATGCAAGACCCACCATGAGCCAAGTAGTTGAGATGCTTCTTTACTCTGAAAATGATCATCACTAGCTAACATGGCATGACCTTCTCATATTATGCTTAGTTTTGATTTTCTCATACTCTAGCGTAATTGGTACCATGATATCCCTTCCACTTGTTTAGATGTTTTAAAATTAATATGGGAAAGAGGAGAAATTATTTAAAATTATATAAATTAGCAATGATATCCCTCTTTTATTCAATTTAAAGAATTAAATATAAATTAAAATCATAATGCCAATATTGATAATATAATTTTAAAAAAATATATAAGTGGAAGCCCTTCCTCTTCTCTACTTCCAAATCTCTTAACCCTGGGAGACTTAAAAATGAAGGATTTGGAGTTAAGAATTTTATAGCTCAGTGATATTTTTTTTATTCTCCTTTATTGAGAGTTTTAGGTTATAAATTCCCAATTTCTATATTGTAAGTATCAGTCTATCACATCAAATTCATTCAAATCTCTTTCCCTTCGTTTTAAAACATATCTAAATAAGGTTAATTAAACATCATGAATCTCCTTCCGTCTCCTCCACCTCCCTCCAAACATACTAGAAGATCCAATTTCTTAGTTTGATATTACTTCACAGTTGGTCTTGGTCCAAGTGATAAGCAATGCTAAAGGGGATAGAGACATGTATTCTCTATAAATTTACTTATAAAAAAAAGAGGGATTTTTTTTTGGTTGTTGTTGCAATTGTTAGTCCTACAAGGGCTGCCATGTTCATAAGACAAATGTCTGTCTGTCTAAGTTTTACATAGAAGATTCAATCCAAATGCGTGACAAACGGTGGTTCTGATTGAATTACAGTCTACATGTTAGACACCATATGCTGATGGTAAACGAGCACTCTCAAATAACTACGTGATTAAGCTTCGGTAAGCTTTCCCTTCCTCCTTTAAGAAAGTCAATTCATGTAGTAATTATTGTTCAGTATTTGGTATTCAAGTGATATCTTAACAGCAATTACATCCTTTGTAGTGCCATACATCTGTGGTTTGAATTTGACATCTCCCTTTTCCTACTATCTACCAAGCCAAAAAATATTCACTATCTCTCTCTTTCAAGCTTTTTCGTCTCCACATCAATTTTGATGATGAAGCGTATATTGCCAAATGCATATCAATTTCATTTTCTATAGCTAAGTAATAAGAACTCTCTCTCTCTCTCTCTTTCTCTCTCTCTCTCTCTCTCTCTCTCTCTTAATGACTAAAGGATACAATTATGTTTTTGCGGACAGAATTTAGATATGATTCAAATATATAAATGCACTGAATTTAACTGTCCATAAAAGGACAAAATGGGGATATATCTCTTTTAGCCAAACTTTCTAATAAGATGCCCTATTTCTGAATCTATTTAGGGATATGCTCCTGTTTTAAACTCGATTTTCGACAAATCGAGTTTCAAAATAGTTTCAGATATGAGACATTTTGTTGGAAAGTTTGGTTGAGAGGGGTAAAGCAAAATTTTGGCCGTCCATAAAAAATAACAATGTTTATGCTACATCAATACAATAAAATTTTTTAAATTAATTAGAAAATATAAAGAACTATAGTTGAGTTTTAGTGGAAAGATGTGTAGCGTGCAATGTGTCTTCATCGTGGATAATCCTACGATAAATGTAGCTTGGAAGTCTAAACTTAAAGGCCAGGTCGAGCGTGCATAATACCTTGTTAGGCTGGGCCCACTATGGTCTCTCTTTTGGGCCAAGCCCAACCATTGCCTTGCGGTCATAATTCGAAACAACAGATACTTATCAAATCTTGTAAGTATACAAGTGGGTTTTATAATTCTTGGACCCTTTGTTGTAAACCGTTTAACGGGCTCTCCTAACCAGCACGGCGTCATTTTGACTCGATTGACTAGCACCTGAGGTATCTATACGCCATTTTTTTTTTACTATTGCTTCCTCTTTCTGTGTAGGTGAGGTTATCAAATCACTTGCTCTGCATAATACGCTAATAGCTAGTATTATTTAAATATTCAGCCAAAAAAAAAAAGTGTTATTTAAATCATTCTCTATTGTGAGTTTTAATTAATTCAATTGGTAAAGTATTTTGTAAACAAATTGATAGCTAAATTGAATTGAACTTAGCCCAAACACCCGAATTGAATTCAGCCCAACAACCTGCCCGAACTAACCAACAACCCCAATCCACCACCATATATCATCCAACTTCCAAGCCTGACCCACTACCATTGACAAATGACAACCCATCCCCAATCTGCCATCATCGCTAACCCCAGCCTGCAACTTGAACCTAGTAATGTGGTCCATGCTTAAATTGAATTCAACAACCACAACCCAGCAACACCAATTAAATACACTCTCAAATCAGGTCAATCCGCCACCACGACACCATGATGATGGAACCTTGCTAACCACAACATCAGTAATGCATCGGACATGTTGGGATTTGGACATGTGTCCAAAATTGAATAAGCATTTGAATCTTAACATGTCTAATGCACTAATACATTTGACACAAGCTTAACCCGAAATAGAAGTGTTCCAATTCTATTGTTAATTTTAAAAGAAAACTGTAGCATTTTGTAAATTTTGAAAAGTGATTAAAAAAAAAAAAAAAAAAAAAACGGGATACATGAGGTGCTATTGTACAACTTGATGAACGGTGCTCTCTGTTTTCCCTATTTAGGTGTTTTTTACAATGAGAATGCTCTTAGTGCGTGCCCCACATCTAATTTACTTGATTAAATCTCATTATTTAGTTTGTTGTGCTTGTCACTACCACAAGAAAGAGTGTCAAAGACGCCAAATTTGGAGGAGGCGGGGTCATCAATATAATCGATGGCAAACGACTTGGGAGAAGAGACTTTAAGAGACTTAGTCCGTGTCCCCCATCTAATTTACATGATTAGATCTCATTATTTAGTTTGTTGTGCTTGTCACTACCACAAGAAAGAGGGACAAAATTGGGAAATGCCTTGTTTGAGCAAAAAAAAGTAGCATTATGCCATCTTTTCCAAACTAAATAGGGAAATGCCTCTCTTTTGAAAATCGAGTTTCTCAAAATCGATTTAAGCCCTATAGCGGCGTTTTTTAGGAGCCTATAATGACATTTTTAGGACCTATAGTGGCGTTTTTTAACTCGATTTATATGAAATCGAGTTATAGGTAAAAAAAAATTTAAAAAATTGCCTATAACTCGATTTTATGAAAGTCGAGTTACAAAACGTCACTATAGGTCCTGAAAATGTCACTATAGGTCCTTAAAAACGCCGCTATAGGGCTCCAGAATTTTTTTTTTTTTTTTTTATAACTCGATTTTGAGAAAATCGAGTTACAAAAGACGGGCATTTCCCTATTTAGTTTGGAAAAAATGGCATAATGCTGCTTTTTTTGCTCAAACGAGGCATTTCCCAATTTTGTCCCAAGAAAGAGTGTCAAAGACGCCAAATTTGGAAGAGACGGGGTCATCAGACATCAATATAATCGATGGCAAATGACTTGGTAGAAGAGACTTTAAGAGATAATCATTTCTTAATTAAAACAAGATAAAAGTAAGTTCGGTGAATGAAATAGACATTCTCGTACACTTTCGTCTACTATCTTTTAAAATTGCTTATCTGCTTCTTCTTTTTAGTTTATTTTCTTTGATGGAATTTATACTTATCTAATTATATATGCAATAAGGTGGGAGTAGTTATATACTTATATTACGATCGTGGAATGGAATTCATGATAGATGACTCCGTAAAGAAGATAGAGCAAATGAAAGAAGAAGGCTAGTGGAGGGCAAGATAGAAATCTCTCAAAAATTTAGATCCTGGATTGTGAATAACAATTTCGGAAAGTACGATGGGTTTCTCATATCTTACTTTATGTGTGTGTGTGTGTTTTTTTGTTTTTTGTTTTTTGTTTTTTTTTTTTTTTGATAGAGTTTTAATCTGTGGTGTCCACTCTTCATGATAGCTATTTATCATCAGACCCAAACACGAATCAGTTTTTGATATAGGCGGAGATTAAACCCCAAATCTCTTATACAACCATCAGATTTCTTACTTTGTGTTAATAAATAACTCTATTAACTTGGTAAGTTAATAAATAACTTATTTATAGGGAAAAGTTAAAGTGAAGTGGATAATTTTGTTACTGTTTGTGAGTAATTACTCAAAGGATGTGTTTAGGACAAGAATCAAAGTGAAGGCCCCATGTTTTTTCCATGGCTGCCCTGGTCTTGCTAATTTGTCCTTAATCAAGGGTTAAAATCTCAATCTCTGTATGAACATGAACAAAATATTATGTTGCTGATGATGTTAGAATCCAAGAAAAGGCTTGGGGAACTTATGGGACACCTTGATTAATTATGTCAAGTGACAACCCCTAAGTTTGTTCAATTTGGGAGATAATACATTGAGAAGACTCCAATTGACAAATATAATAATAATAATAATAATAATAATAATAATAATAATATGTGAAGCTGAGAGAAACATAAATTAGAATCCAAATTGAAGTTCTAATTTTGTCCCATGTGTCCTAAGTTATTTATTCTTAAAGAGTTTTATTTTTTTAATTTTAGAATCAAATGTGGGACCCCATCATAAATATTTATCCAAGTGTGTTATTAAGTACAAAAATCAAAGAGTCTAGAATAAATGAATCATAAAATAAAAGTGCTTCTCAATAATTTAAAAAAAATAACATGGACAATTTACATTTTATACTTAATAATATCCTTATAAAATTTTTTAAAGAGTTAACAAAATATAAAGATGACCATCAATAGTATTTAAATTATATATGTAGGAATTATATTATGCATTTAATTGTATATCTTTAAGTGTATCCATGCATATACATGGGGTTACAAACTAGTTAATATAACATATAGAGACATCATTTAATCCTAAAGTTAAAGTCTAAGGCTCAACTATGCTTTATTAACCACCCACTTTTATCATTATTATTTTAAGTGTGACTTCACTCACACGTGTATATCCGACATGGTCCTCAACAAACACTACTATATACAATGGTTTTTTTATTTTTATTTTTATTTTTTTTTATCCTTTCTAAATTCCTTCTGTTAGGTTTTTAGACTTCTTAAAACACAACAATTGGATTAACCTAGTTTATTAGCCAAGTAATTAACTTAGTTAAATTATGCAAATCTAGGTTAACACAATCAAATAATCATATCAAGATATAAAGCAGGGGAAATATAAAGAACACAAAGATATGATCACCCAGGAAAACCAAACCGGTAAAAAACCTGGGGAGGATTTAACCTAGCTATCCTTAAGGTAAACTTGAATCCACTATATGAAAGAATCGAAGTTCATACAAAAGGACTTACAAGCACCCACGCTTGACTTCCTAATGCTACCTACCAGTAAAACTTACTGACACGACCACGTGCAAGCTCCGAATTCACGGACTCCTCCTTTCTTGGATTCTCCAATTAGGTACAAGAACTCCTGCTTGTGTTTCTTTAAGCTTCTATGGCGGCAACTGAGTTGATCATCAAGGTTTTGATAATATCTCTACCTTGAAAACCCCAAGTTTATGTGAAGGAAAGCTCCTTAAGGATTTTACAAGAGATTCACACAAACCGCAAAATATGAGCAACAATACAACCAGAGCAACTCCTAAAACGTGGCTAGGGTTTTGCCTTATATACTTAGGGCAAAAACATAAAACCCTAAACATTTAATGAGATAGGGCTGAGTTGGAAATTCTGCAGAAAAAACATTCTAGCCGACTTTCGATCGATCGAGTCTATCCTTCTATCGATCGAGCCAGGCCGAAATGTACTAATACATCTGCAGCCTCTTGATTCCAACTTTATATGAATTACACAACTTTGAGCAAGCCTAAACAAGACTAAACATATTGTTTTGATCATGGTTTGCCAACATTATACATTAGAATTCTAAATACATCAAATCATAAGCCTTTAGAACCTAACACCTTCAATTTAATAAAAGTTTCATTATTATCTTTTAAATAATCTAAAGTTTTGATTAAAGTAGAAAACTGAAAACTCAGTGTGGGATGGTGGATTTTTATTCATTGGGTGGAGCCGATTCTTGATCAACCCTAGTCATCATAGCAGGCCCATTTCTTGTTTTCAATGTAAAATAATGCGCATCTCTCAGGTTATTGACTAGAACATCTTGCATTTTTTCTTTGCCAAAATTGAATAGACTTTCTTGGACCAATCTTTCAAGCGGAAGATCACGACAAACTCCAATATAAAAATCATAATTGAAGTTTAGGTATGAAACATTTATGTGGGACAACGAATGACCTATGGATGAAACATTTATGTGATTTTTTTTTTTTTGGAGGGAAGTGTTCCCGACTTACTTTTTATGACGGCATAAAAATGTTCATCGCTGGTAAAGTATTATTTACGGCGACTAAAGAAAAAGTGTAGGAACTATTAACACTTGTGATGGCTTTGGTACGTCAAAAATAAAATAAAAAATAAAATTTTTTTTATGGTGTTAGTATTTGCGACAAAAAATCTTTCATCATAAATATAAAAGAGGGTATTATTTGCGACGATAGAAGAAATACTGTTAGCACTATTAACACTTGTGATGACCTTTGTGCATCGAAAATACAAAAAATATATTTTTTATGGTGTTATTATTTGCGACAAACATTATTCCATCGAAAAAAAGAAAAAAAGTATTAGTGATAGACATGAAGCCATAAAAAATGGTAAAATATTTTAAAGGGAAAATTCCCCCCTTACTTTTCACATTTGTGACGATATTTATCCATCGCAATTAATTAATTTTTTTTCTAAATGAGTTTGTATTTACGATGAACATGCTGACCATTGTAAATAGTTAATTTGCTTTAAAAGAAAGAATGTATTAGTAATGGAATTGGATCCCTCCCAGTAAATAATATTTGCGATGGACCTATGCCATCGACATTGGTAATTTATTTTTTAAAGGGGGAGATCATGTCCTTGTTTTTCATGTGTTTAATGGTTTTTTCCATTACTATATATTACATTGTTATTTGCAATGGACGTTGTAGTCGTCGTTAATAATTAAAATTTTCATAAGAAAAAAGTATTAACAACGGTAAGGTAAATCTGTCACAATAAAAGTGATTTCCGACATACATATGGCCATAAAAATGATTATTTACTTTGAATGGTAAATTTCCCTCAATTTTGTCTTAAAACTCTAGAATTTTGTCTTAATTCTGAAATCAGCAAAAAAACATCTGAAAAGACCCAGCAAGTACATGAGGGCTTTTTTGGTCATTTCAAAAGTAAAACGTATTTTGATCATTTTGAAGCTTTTAGGGGTACTTTCATCACTTTAGAAGTTTACGGGTATTTCGGTCATTTCTTAGCTTTGATGGTGTATTTCAGCCATTTTGAATGGTTGGATTATGTCAATGGGTTAATTAAAGTTTCCAGTGGTTGGGTACAACAACATGTGTCCATGAAACCAGGTGGAGATCCAAAATCTGACCATTGGATTGGTAGAATATGGTGAAATATTTGTGTTTGTAAATTATAGTGATAATCAGACGGTTAGATTGTGAGAATAGAGTAGTTAAATCTTGTGAAACTTCGTCAAACTCTATTAAACTTGGTCAATCTTTGGTCAAAATTCAAAGTTTGTTCTAAGACCACTGGATTTGATCAAATTAGGTTGTTCAAGGAGGTTTTAAGTGGGTTTTGGGTATTGATCAGTGTTTTAAGGTTTTCTTTGCTTTCAAGTTGGTTTTTTTTTTTTTTTTTAGTTTCAAGTTTTAAAATGGCAAAGTCAAAAGTCATATGCAAATCCATTCGATGTCATTTTATAGGGTTTTTGTTGTAATTTGCAGATCATTTTGAATATTTTTAGTGATTGAAGTTTCATTATAGGCGGATACGACACGCATCCATCTTGTGCCATAGTCAGATTTAAAAAATTTGACCATTGGATTGAAAATGTAGGATAAAATATTGGTTTTGATGAATTTTGAGCTCAATCATACAGTTGGATTAGGAGGATGTGACTAATCAAAATATCTTGGTGCGTTGGTGCAACAACACATGTCCATAATGCTCTAGACTCAAATCCAAAAGCTGACCATTGGATTGGAAGAATGTGGTGAGATATTGGTGTTGGCAAAGTATAACATCAATTAGACGGTCAGATTGTGAAAAATGAGTAGTCAAAGTTTGCAAAACTTGGTCAAACATGATCAACAATTGAAGTTGGGTCTATGACCACTCAATAGGATCAAATTATGTTGAGCAGGGAGGTTTTGAGTATGTTTTGGGTGTTGGTCAGTGTTTTAAGGTTTTTTGGTTTTCATGCTTTTATTAGTTTCAAGTTTTAAAATGGCAAAGTCAAAAGTCATAGGCAAATCCATTTGAGGTCATTTTGTAAGTTTTTGGTTGTATTTTGCATATCATTTTCTCGATTCTTAGTAATATTTATATAGTGTATAACTCTCTTAATTAGTAGAATATTTGATATTTTTAGTGATTGAAGTTTCTTTATTGGCAGATACGACATGTGTCCATCTTGTGTCATAGTTAGATTTAAAATTTGACTATTGGATTGAAAGAGTAGGGTAAAATATTGGTTTTGATGAATTTTGAACTCAATCAAACAGTTGGATTAGGAGAACGTGACCAACACACCAAGAAAATGTTAATGGAATGTCAAGAGGAAACTTTTTTTCCCCTTCAAATGGGGTGGTTTTGCCAAATAAAATACAAAATTTCTTTTAGTAGTTATTATTGGCTATTAATTTGGTAGTTTTTATCGATATATGAGACAACGACATGCATCCATCATGCGCCAAACTCATATTCAAAGTTTGACCATGATATTGAAATAGTGGGGTAATATATTAGTTTTGGCGAATTTGAGCTTAATTAAATGGTCGGATTTTGTGAACAAGGTTAACCAAAGTTCCTTAGTGGGTGGGTATAATGACACGTGACCATCATGCAATAGACTAAGATCCAAAATTTAACCGCTAGATTGGCAGAATGCGGTTAAATATTTGTGTTTGTGAAGTACAGTGACTATCAGATGGTTATAATGTGAGAATAGAGCAGTCAAATCTTGTGATATATTTTTGTCAAAGTCAATCAAACTTGATCAATCTTTGGTTAAACTTTAGAGTTGGTTCTAGGACCATTTGGTTGATTAGTGAGGTTTTAAGTGGGTTTCGGGTATTACTCCCCACACCCTATAAGTACTTATACTTGTGGAGTGATTACTACACTAAGGGTGTGTGGTGGTAAGTTAACGTATGTCTTAAAGATATTGGTTTCTGATATATTTTTAGGGACTTTTTTATGATAAAAGTAAAAAGTCATTAATTTTTTGGACGGCTTTTTATATTTTTCATAAAAGTAATGTCAAAATTTTCTTAAAATAGTTTATTAACAATTGCTCTAAGAGCACATGTTAAAATGACTTTTTGACTAAAATAGAAAACTGAAAAGTTGGTTTGGGATAGATAATTTTTATTGATTGGGTGGGGCGGATTCTTGAAAAACCCTAGTAATAGACCCATTTCTTTTTTTTTTCAACGTGCATCTCTCGAGTTATTGACTAGAATATCATGCCTCTTTTCTTTGCCAAAATTGAATAGAATTTTTTGGACCAATCTTACAAGTGGAAGATCCCTACGAACTCCTTCAATATAAAATTCAGAATTGAAGTATCGGTATGATACAATTATGTAAGACAGCAAATGACCTAATGGATGAAAGTGACATTTCATATTGATGTAATTCTAGAAACTCTAAATTCTAAGCTGGTTGGAAATTTTTGTATGGTACCAACATAAAAAATAAATGAAAAAAAAAAAAAAAAAAAAAAAAAAAAAAAAAAAAACAAGATTAGTAGTGTTATAGAGAGATAATTAAAGACAATCTAATTTTTCTATTCTCTTATTTGCAATAGTGGAGTCAAGGATTTTTTTCTAGGGGACTAAGTTAAATATGATAAAAATTTTAAGTAAATAAATTATGATTAAAAAAAATGCTTTTCATGAATGCTTTTTCTAGCTAATTTTGCTTTATATATTGTTTGGGTTTATCTTTTTTTTTTTTTTTTTTTTGGGTAGAAATGGGAAATATCATTAACTAAGCAGCAATACAATTGGAGCAAACTCGCTCATACATTGCCTCTGATGCATCAAGACTGACCAGTAGTGATACATCAGAAGGGGGAAAAGAAAAAATAACAAAATCTTGGGAAAGGAGAGCTCCTCTGCGAGCGAGGGCATCCGCACATTTGTTGGCTTCTCTATAACAATGAAGAACTCTCACTCTGGGTATTTTCTTGAGTCCCTCTCTACAATCTGCAACTATAACATCATTGCTGTTAGGCTGGCTTCCCTCTTTGCTAATAAGATCAACAAGCTTTGCATCAAGTTCAATTTCCACAGCTTGAAGGTTCAGTGAAATGCAAAGGTTTAGACCATCTCTCAACGCCCAAAGTTCTGCCGTGACATTAGTGGTGGTACCAATAGCTCTAGCATACTCGCTAACCCATTCACCATTGGTGTTTCTAATTATACCTCCTCCACCAGCACGCCCTGGATTTCCAAAGGAAGAACCATCGGAATTAAGCTTGAACCAATTTTCTGGTAGGCAGAGCCACTTGACTTGAATGCTGGAGAAGCTACGCCTCGGTCTTCCATTGATGCCGAGGAAAGCATATTCAGTAGCTTTAGCTAACGTTCTAGCTAGCAGTGGCTTATGAGGGGGTTCATTTCTAAAAATCACATTGTTCCGGTGAAGCCAAATACTCCAAATTCCAAAAGAGAACATAATACTCCACGGAATGCCCAACAAGGAGGGATGTTGAGACTTACAGTTAATGCAAAGCCAATCTCCCAAGTGAACACCATGAAAGGTATTAGATTGGATTGGAGGTGGAAAGGAGTTCCAAAGTAGGCGTGCTGTTGGGCAATCTCTCAATACATGAATAATGGATTCAGTGGCTTCATTGCACAAGGGACACGATGAAGATAAGTTGCAGCCTTGCTCAGTAAGAACAACTCTGACTGGAATGCTTTGGTGAGCACATTGCCAAAGAAAACATCTGATTTTTGGAAGCGTAAGAACTTCCCAAACCCAACTTCCCATAAAGGAATCAAAATGGTTAGATTTCTCCGTCAAGCAAGCCAGTCTATAAGCTTCTTTTAATTCAAAATCACCATTGGGGGATGATGACCAAGATAATCGGTCTGCACCACCTACAACAATAGGAGTTGGAGTAGCTTTAATTTTTTGACGGAAGGCCACTGGAAAAACAAAAGATAATCTCCCCCAATCCCAGCTATTGTTATGAATAATGTCTTTGAGCAGTAAAGAATCCTCTCCCCGATTCAAAGGACCTATAATGAGGCTTCTAACCGGTCTTTCCCTCATCCACTTATCAAACCAAAAGGTCAAGTTGCTGTCATTCCCTACAATCCACTTTGTGCCACTTTTGAACACTTTTTCTCCTTTTTTTAGTGCTATCCAGGTGGTAGAACAGATTCTAGGCCTTGAGAGGGGCTGCCTTTGCCGAGGTCTGTATTTATGAGAGAGGACTCGAGCCCACAAGCTGTCTTTCTCCTGGTGAAAGCGCCAATTAAGCTTGGCTAGGAGGGCATTATTTTTTTCCTTGGCAGATTGCAGCCTAAGACCTCCATACTTTTTGGGTTTGGCAATTTTCCTCCAATTCACTAAGTGGAGTTTCTTCTTGTTATCAGTAGAACCCCAAAGGAAATTACGGCATAACTTATCCACACACTGAGTTATTTTTGGAGGAAGAGAGGCATATTGCATATAGTAATTAGGAATAGTAGCAATGGTTGCTTGGGTAAGGACAAGTCTACCTGCAAAAGAGAGAAGGTGGGTTTTCCAACCCGTAAGTCGACTTTGAACACGATCAATGACAACTCCAAAGTCTTGAGATATAGAAGTGTGTTTAATTGGAAAACCAAGGTACTTCCCTAAGGAAGGGGTAGACCGAAACTCCAATACATTGCACAGATTATCCTTAGTGTGTTGGGACGTGTTAGGGGAGAAAAACACTCGGGATTTTTCTGCGCTTACCTTTTGACCAGATAGCTCACAGAAGGTATCAAGAGCATCTTTGATCGCTGTGCAATTTTTCAAATTAGCCTTTGCAAATAATACGAGATCATCAGCAAAAAACAAATGAGAGAAGGCTAACCCCCCTCTAGAAGCCGCTACGGGATCCCAAAGCTTGGCTTCACATTTTTCTGATATAAGTGCCCCTAGAACCTCCATACATAAGATAAACAAATAGAGAGATAGAGGGTCGCCTTGCCTTATTCCCCTAGAAGGCTGAAAAGGATCAAGAGCTCCCCCATTAAGCAAAATAGAGATAGAAGATGAGGACACACAGCTCATTATCAAAGATATAAGTTGATTTGAGAACTTGATCAAAGTTAAGGTATCTTTAATAAAACTCCATTCAAGACAATCATAGGCCTTTTCCAAATCAATTTTAATAGCCATAACCCCTTCTTTGCCCTTTTTCTTTGACATGGAATGAATCAGCTCTTGTACAATGATAGCATTGTCCACACCCTTTCTCCCGGGGATGAAGGCTGTTTGAAGAGGGGAAACTAGCCCTGCCAATAAAGGTCTGATGCGCCCAACAATAATTTTGGTTACCACCTTATAAACTGAGTTACATAACCCAATAGGCCGATAGTGATTGAGAGACTCAGGGCTTTTGCATTTGGGGATGAGGGTAATGAGAGTATTGTTGAGATAATTAGGAACCCTTCCTGAGCAAAAAATATTTTTAACCTCTTCCTTAACTGACTCCCCCAAAATGAGCCAGAAGCGCTGTAAAAATCCAGCATGGAGCCCGTCTGGGCCTGGAGCTTTATAAGGTTTAAGAGATTTAAGAGCAAAGAAAATTTCACTATCATTAACCGGAATGATCAGCTTTTCTATATCTTCACTCTTCAGCTCACATTGCCAAAAGGGGGGGTGCCACTCTTCAAGAGAGGAGCTGTGATGGGAAGTGGTGAAAAGCTCCAGAAAACCCCTTCTGATGAAGCTTGCAATATCTTACTCATTATTAATCCAATTTCCCATTCTATCTTTCATGCTAACTATACGGTTTCTCCTCCTGCGCACAAGGGCTAAATTGTGAAAGAAAGTTGTGTTCTTATCTCCCTTGACCATCCAAGAGATACGAGCTTTCATACTCCAAAAATCAGCCTCTAGATTAGATATTTCAGCAAGTTCAGACCTAAGGGATCTCTCCAACTCAATCAAAAACTCATTTGGGCCATTTCCAAGCGTAATTTGGATGCCCTGCAGTCTGGGACAAATTCTCTTCTTTCTATGAAAAATGTTACCAAACTGATTTTTGTTCCAGACTTGAGCTTTAGAAGTAAAGGAAGCAACAGCATTAGGCAAGGTGGAATGATTTGCCCATGCATCTCTGACCACTTCAGGGAAGGTGGGATGCGAAAGCCACATCGGTTGGAATCTGAAAGGCCTCGGCAATTGACACCCCGTATAGTTTCTCAGTGACAGTACAATTGGGCAATGATCAGAACGAGACCTCTCCAGGTGCTTGACATGTGCTTCCGGATACATGACATTCCAATCAGCATTTGCAAATACCCTATCAATTCTGCCTTGTATGAGCTGAGAAAGAGGGCGGTGATTTGACCAGGTAAATTTTGATCCTGAGAAACCCAGATCAATCATGCCGCAATTATTTAAGCACTCCTGGAATTTGAGAGCTCTAGAAATACTAACAGGATTCCCACCAAATTTGTCATCTCTAGAGAGCATTTCATTGAAATCCCCTGTTATGACCCAAGGGAGAGAATGGAGGCCAGCAACCATAGAAAGATTATCCCATAAAAGTCGTCTCTCGGCATACCTGGGGCTAGCATAAATTGTAGATAACAACCAAGAGGAGTTCATGGAAATATCCTTCACAATGGAGTGGATTTCCTGTTCTGTGGAAGAGAGAAAAGACAGTTCTACTTGGGTTGAATCCTAGAGAACCCAAATACCACCAGAAAAACCAAAATTGTTAGCATGAAAGGCCCCATCAAAAGGGAGTTTATCAGTAATGTCCTTGGCCCTAGAACCACTGACTTTTGTTTCAGTGAGAATCAAAATGGCAGGGCGGTGACTCTGTGCCAAATCACAAATAATACTATGAAAGGAGGGGCTTAGAGCACCCCGACAATTCCAGATTAACATATTCATAATTAAAAATGCTTTAATAACCAGGACAAGAAATAAAATCATATGAAGGCAGAGGTATCACCTTCATCCTCAATCATCCCATCTGGGTCACAGTCACCATTCGCCAGGGGAGGTTCAAAGAATTCCTCCTCTTGCATCATTGAAGTGCTATCTTTCCTGGGGCAAACACAAGCAACTTCCTCATGTCCCTTACTTCGTGGTCTGAGACTAGGATCAATGTGTTTGAAAATGGCATTGGAGACATTAGCTGAAGCCGTAGAAATCAACTTCTCTTTGTCCCTCTCCAAATCGGTATGTTGCTTCAGAGCATCTTCCTGAAGTGTATTGACCAAGGCATGACTTTGATCTATTTCTTTTCCTTTTCCATAAGCGCCAGCTGCTGGGGAGACCATCACCGTGCCTCCAGCCATGAATGTGATGTTTGGTGGAAGAGGGTCTGATGAAAGCAACGACCCAGATTGCTTCGGAGTGACCGAGGTGGGCTTGGTAACACTTTTGCTCTCAGGAATCTGTCTGACGAAAGTTCCTTTGGGTCCCACAATGCCTCGAGATTGCTGTCTATTTTTAGGACCGTTGCGATGGTTTTTGCTAGTCAAAACAGAGGGTATAGAGTTGGACTGCACAACTTTCTTGGCTGTGTAAGTGCTTTTTGCCACAGACGCATTACTTGGGGTAGCGGGCTTGGGCTTTAGTGATGCATCATTATCATTATAGCTAGATAGGTTGGCTCGAAGCTTGGATGGGCCTGCAGATTGGGCAGGAGCTTTGGTCAAAGGTTTTGGAATCTCTCCAACTTGGGAAGGTTGGACAGAATCTTTATTTCCTTTCTTACTAGCATGCCTTTTACGTGAAACCAACACCCATGGCCCATACGCCTCCTCACTGGGGGTACTATGGTCATGTGGTGCATGCATCTCATTCACCTCTCCGTCATTGTTTGTTTTCTCCGGTGCTCTAGTTGTGAACGGACAGCCCTCAACCTTGTGCCCAATGCGCCCACAGGAAAAACACAGAGCACTAATTCCCTCGTACTGCATTGGTTGTTTAACACCACCAACCTTTAAAATTTTGACAAGCGGTTTATCAAAGTTTACCTGCACACATAATCTAGCGAAACGCCTACAAGCTTCGGCAGCTGTGTGTGTATCAATTCTTAAGACAGGGCCGATAGCCTTACCTAAGTCTTGCAATACTGATGGCTCATAATACTCAATGGGGAGCTCTGGCAGATGAACCCAAACAGCTACAGATGAGACACAAGCCGTGGAGGGCTTGAAATTTGGCTTCCAACTCCTAAGAGATAAATAATGCCCTCCAACAAACCAAGGGCCTCCCTGAAGCACTCTGGCATAATCTTCTTTCAGTGAGAATCGAGTTAAAAAGAAATCCTTACCTAATGCAATACAGTCCAGTCTGCCACTGGGTTTCCATAGCGCCATAAGCTTGGAAAAGAGGAACTGATAACCCACAGTCTTACCAACGACCTTGAAAATTAATGCATTTGTCCATTTGGCTTGGATACTAGTTTTCTTTACCCCAGATAGGTTCACGGCAATCACCCCAGCTTCAGGATCTGATTCTTCATCATCAGAATGCACCTCTGTTTCCATTCCATAATCAGCGACAAAGGCCTGTTCATAGGCCCCTGGTATCTCGCCAACAAGGCTCTCCTTATAGGAGACACTTGTGTTGTTGGGCTTTGTGGAGCCTAGTTTATTTTTGGCCTAACCCATTATAACCCTGTAAGTAGGATATAAAAGCTGCTTTTATAATTAGGGTTTGTGACTACAACTGTTGTTGTGTTTTTAGAGAGAGAGAAAAACACTGTAGTTGCACTTTGTATTTTTCCCTGATAATAGTGAAATCCCTGCAACTCCGTGGACGTAGGCAAATTGCCGAACCACGTAAATACTGTCTTGTGCGTGTGATTATTTTTCTTTGACGTGTGTTTTCTCTATTTTTTTTGTCTCTCACAGGTTGGAATTTTGGTTAAATTCCTAACAACTGGTATCAAAGCCTAGGGTTAGGTTTGAGTGGGAGCAATGGCAGAGGAAGCAGGAAAGGCGTCTGGAATAGAAAAGTTTGATGGCACAGACTTCGCATATTGGAGGATGCAGATTGAAGATTATCTCTATGGGAGGAAATTGCATCTGCCTCTTTTGGGGACAAAACCTGAAGCGATGAAAGCTGATGAATGGGCTCTTCTTGACAGACAGGTACTGAGAGTTATCAGGTTAACTCTGTCTAGGTCTGTTGCACATAATGTTGTAAAGGAGAAGATCATAGCAGATCTGATGAAGGCTTTGTCTGGTATGTATGAAAAGCCGTCAGCAAACAACAAGGTGCATCTGATGAAGAAACTGTTCAATCTGAAGATGGCAGAGAACGCATCAGTAGCACAACATCTGAATGAATTTAACACTATTACAAATCAATTGTCGTCTGTAGAAATTGATTTTGATGATGAGATTCGTGCT
Organism: Quercus ilex subsp. ballota; assembly: GCA_032727855.1. Lineage (NCBI taxonomy): Eukaryota > Viridiplantae > Streptophyta > Magnoliopsida > Fagales > Fagaceae > Quercus > Quercus ilex. The sequence goes on from CM064909.1 coordinate 4,343,779, forward strand.
CTGATCGTCTTGGCTTCTTTGCGAAACAGTTGGGAGGCAATGAGGATGGCAGTAAGCAATTCTACAGGAAAGGAAAAACTCAAGTACAATGATATACGAGATTTAATTCTGGCTGAGGAGATTCACAGAAGAGATGCAGGTGAAACCTCAGGATCTGGTTCTGCCCTAAATCTTGAGACAAGAGGCAGAGGTAATAACAGAAATTCAAATCGGGGCAGATCAAAATCCAGAAATTCTAATCAGAACAGAAGTAAGTCCAGATCAGGCCAACCAGTACAATGCTGGAATTGTGGGAAAATAGGTCACTTTAGGAAACAATGCAAAAGTCCTAAGAAGAAGAATGAAGATGATTCCGCTAATGCTGTAACAGAAGAGGTACAGGATGCATTACTTCTTGCAGTAGATAGTCCACTTGATGATTGGGTTTTGGATTCAGGAGCCTCGTTTCATACCACTCCACATCGAGAAATCATACAGAACTATGCTGCAGGTGATTTTGGTAAGGTGTATTTGGCTGATGGTTCAGCGTTGGATATTGTGGGTATAGGAGATGTCCGGATATTGTTACCCAATGGGTCTGTTTGGTTACTGGAGAAGGTTCGACATATTCCTGACCTGAGGAGGAATCTGATTTCTGTTGGACAACTTGATGATGAAGGGCATGCAATACTATTTGTTGGTGGTACTTGGAAGGTTACAAAGGGAGCTAGAGTATTGGCTCGTGAAAAGAAGACTGGCACTCTCTATATGACCTCAAGTCTAAGAGACACAATTGCAGTTGCTGATGCAAGTATTGATACAAGCCTATGGCACTGCAGACTTGGTCACATAAGTGAGAAAGGGATGAAGATGCTACTGTCAAAAGGAAAACTACCAGAATTGAAGTCCATTGATTTTGACATGTGTGAAAGTTGCATCTTAGGAAAGCAGAAAAATGTGAGTTTCTTGAAAACTGGCAAGACACCGAAGGCAGAAAAATTGGAGTTAGTACACACTGATTTGTGGGGGCCTTCTCCAGTTGCATCCCTTGGAGGTTCAAGGTACTACATCACTTTCATTGATGACTCAAGCAGAAAGGTATGGGTTTATTTTCTGAAAAATAAATCTGACGTCTTTGAAACTTTTAAGAAGTGGAAGGCTATGGTTGAGACAGAAACAGGTTTGAAAGTAAAATGTTTGAGGTCAAATAATGGAGGAGAGTACATAGATGGAGGGTTCAGTGAGTATTGTGCTGCACAGGGAATTAGGATGGAGAAGACCATTCCTAGGACACCACAGCAGAATGGTGTGACTGAGCGCATGAACAGAACTCTCAATGAGTGTGCTAGAAGTATGAGGTTGCATGCTGGACTACCAAAATCTTTCTGGGCTGATGCTGTTAGCACTGCAGCTTACCTGATAAACCGATGGCCATCAGTTCCCATTTAAAAGTTTTTGGTTGTGTCTCTTATGTTCATATTGATTCTGATGCTCGTAGTAAACTTGATGCTAAGTCTAAAATATGTTTTTTCATTGGCTATGGTGATGAGAAATTTGGCTATAGGTTTTGGGATGAACAAAACAGGAAAATCATCAGAAGTAGAAATGTGATATTTAATGAACATGTTATGTACAAGGACAGGTCAACTGTAGTCTCAGATATTGCAGAGATAGATCAAAAGAAATCTGAGTTTGTCAACTTAGATGGATTGACTGAAAGTACTGTCCAGAAAAGAGGTGAAGAAAATAAGGAGAATGTAGATTCACAGGTAGATCAGAGTACACCTGTAGTTGAAGTCTGCAGATCTTCCAGAAACATTAGACCTCCATAGCGTTATTCACCCGCTTTAAATTATCTACTATTGACTGATGGTGGTGAGCCAGAGTGTTATGATGAAGCCTTGCAAGATGAAAATTCAAGCAAGTGGGAGTTAGCCATGAAGGATGAGATGGATTCCTTGTTGGGGAATCAGACATGGGAACTGACTAAATTGCCAGTAGGAAAGAAGGCTTTGCACAACAAGTGGGTATACAGAATAAAGAATGAGCATGATGGTAGCAAACGTTACAAGGCCAGATTAGTTGTTAAAGGGTTCCAGCAGAAGGAAGGCATTGACTACACAGAGATATTTTCTCCAGTTGTAAAGATGTCAACAATTAGACTGGTGCTGGGAATGGTGGCTGCAGAAAATTTACATCTTGAGCAGTTAGATGTGAAGATGGCATTCCTTCATGGTGACTTGGAGGAAGACCTTTACATGATTCAGCCAGAAGGGTTCATTGTTCAGGGACAAGAGAATCTAGTCTGCAAACTGAGAAAGAGCTTGTATGGCCTAAAACAAGCTCCTAGACAGTGGTACAAGAAATTTGACAGTTTTATGCATAAAATTGGGTTCAAGAGATGTGAAGCTGATCACTGTTGCTATGTTAAGTTTTTTGACAATTCTTATATCATATTACTATTGCATGTGGATGATATGCTTATTGCAGGATCTTGCATTGAGGAGATTAATAATCTGAAGAAGCAATTGTCAAAACAGTTTGCAATGAAGGATTTGGGAGCTGCAAAGCAAATCCTTGGTATGAGAATCATTAGAGACAAAGCTAATGGTACATTGAAGCTTTCACAGTCAGAGTATGTAAAGAGAGTTCTCAGCAGGTTCAACATGAATGAAGCAAAACCAGTGAGCACACCCTTGGGTAGTCATTTCAAATTAAGCAAAGAACAGTCACTGAAGACAGAAGAAGAAAGGGACCATATGAGCAAGGTACCCTATGCCTCAGCTATTGGCAACTTGATGTATGCTATGGTATGTACAAGGCCAGGCATTGCACATGCAGTGGGAGTTGTGAGCAGATTCATGAGTAGGCCTGGAAAGCAGCATTGGGAGGCAGTCAAGTGGATTCTGAGATATCTGAAGGGTTCATCAGATACATGTCTTTGCTTCACAGGTGCAAGTTTGAAACTGCAGGGTTATGTAGATGCTGATTTTGCTGGCGATATTGATAGTAGAAAGAGTACTACTGGGTTTGTATTTACTCTGGGTGGTACAGCTATATCATGGGCCTCAAATCTACAAAAGATTGTTACTTTGTCTACTACAGAAGCTGAGTATGTTGCAGCAACTGAAGCTGGAAATGAGATGATTTGGCTACATGGTTTCTTAGATGAATTGGGTAAGAAGCAAGAGATGGGCATTCTACACAGTGACAGTCAGAGTGCAATCTTTCTTGTCAAAAATTCGGCTTTTCATTCAAAGTCGAAGCATATACAAATAAAATACCACTTTATCCGTTACCTTGTTGAAGATAAACTGGTAATACTTGAGAAGATTTGTGGATCTAAGAACCCAGCAGACATGTTGACTAAGGGTGTCACTATTGAGAAGTTGAAGCTGTGTGTAGCTTCAGTTGGCCTTCTAGCTTGAGGACAGGAGGATGAGTTGCAGGGATGAGGGATTGCTTTTGGAGGATAGCGGCTGATGTTGATGATTGAACTAGTCTCCAAATGGGAGATTTGTTGGGCTTTGTGGAGCCTAGTTTATTTTTGCCCTAGCCCATTATAACCCTGTAAGTAGGATATAAAAGCCGCTTTTATAATTAGGGTTTGTGACTACAACTGTTGTTGTGTTTTTAGAGAGAGAGAAAAACACTGTAGTCGCACTTTGTATTTTTCCCTGATAATAGTGAAATCCCTGCAAGTCCGTGGACGTAGGCAAATTGCCGAACCACGTAAATACTGTCTTGTGCGTGTGATTATTTTTCTTTGACGTGTGTTTTCTCTATTTTTTTTGTCTCTCACAGGTTGGAATTTTGGTTAAATTCCCAACATGTGTTACCCTCCCAGTGGTCTTCCTTAACCTTTTTGGTATTGCGCTCTAGTTCTTCGTCCTCTTCTCTGGACCTCACAGCCGTGTCTTGTGACATACTAATGTCTCTTTTTGTGGGTTTATCTTTACTCTATTAGTAGTTTATACTTGAATGTTAATATACTGTTTCCCAACCCCATCTCTTGTTCATGACTACTATAATCTTGTTGCTTCTCTCCCTGACATTATTTACTCCATTCTCATCTTCAATATTTAGCAAAGGTTCATCCCTCTTCAGTGAGAGACCGCAATATGTTTTAACTTCACCAGATAACATTTTCTCTGCTGGCTTTTACTTCGTTGGTGAAAATGCTTTTTGCTTTGCCATATGGTTTAGCAACTCAAGCACCATAGTTTGGGTGGCAAACCGTGACCAGCCAGTTAATGGAAAGCGCTCAAAGCTCTCACTCCTCAAAAATGGCAATCTGATCTTAACTGATGCAGGTAAGTTCACTGTTTGGGCCACAAATACTTTCTCACTCTCATCAGTAGTACAATTATCTCTCTACAACACTGGTAATCTTGTTCTACAAAATACAGAAAATGTTATTTTGTGGCAAAGCTTTGACTTCCCTACAAATACACTTCTTCCTCAACAGTTACTCACTAGAAACAAAAAACTTGTCTCCTCCAGAAGCCAGACAAACCATTCCTCTGGTTTCTATGAACTTTTCTTCGACAATAACAACGCTCTCAGCCTTCTTTTTAATGGTCCTGAGGTTTCCAGTATTTACTGGCCTGAACCATGGCTTGTAAGCTGGGAGGCTAGAAGGTCCACGTATAACAATAGTAGAATTGCAGTGCTAAATTCCTTAGGAAACTTTAGTTCATCCGATGATTTTACTTTTTTGTCAAATGATTATGGAGCAGTGCTTCATAGAAGATTAACACTTGATTATGATGGTAATATTCGATTGTATAGTTGGGAAAAGGAGAGGCAAACTTGGGTTGTTTCATGGCAAGCCAATCAGAAACCTTGCAGTATTAATGGTGTTTGTGGGGCCAATAGTCTATGCAAGTATGTTGTTGGTTCTGGGAGGAAATGCTCTTGCCTTCCAGGATACAAGATAAAAAATAGTCTTGACTGGTCGTATGGGTGTGAACCCGAATTTGATCTCCCTCATCACAACAAACACGACTATGTCTTTCTCCTACTATCCAATGTTGAATTCTACGGGTACGATGTTGGTTACTTCCTCAATTACAACTTAGATGACTGTACAAATTCATGCTTGCAATTACACAATTGCAATGCAATCCAGTACGCCTTTGAAACAGGTGAATATTTCCGTAAGTCACTATTGCTGAATGGATATCATTCCCCAGATTTTGGAAAAAATACCTGTTTGAGACTCCCAAAAAGCTTTAAATCCAACAAAAATCTTGTAAAAGTATTTAGTTTAGATTGCTCAAGGGAGGGTACAATACAATTGGACAGAACATACGTTAAAAATCGTGAAAAGGGGATAGTGAAATTCTTGTTTTGGTTTGCATGTGGAGTGGGAGGACTTGAACTCACTTGTATCTTTGTGGTGTGGTGTCTTTTGATCAAAACGAGGAAAAGCTCAGATGCAGACAACCAAGGGTATGGTCTTGCTGCTACTAGATTCAGAAAATTTACCTATGCTGAGCTAAAAAAGGCCACAAAGGGTTTTACTGAAGAGATAGGAAGAGGTGCATGGGGAGCTGTATACAGAGGGGTATTGTTTGACAATAGAGTTGTAGCAATCAAGCGTCTCAATGAAGCCAACCAAGGAGAAGACGTATTCCTAGCAGAAGTAAGCATCATTGGGAGGCTTAACCACATGAACTTGATAGACATGTGGGGTTATTGTGCTAAAGGGAAGCGCGGGCTTTTGGTGTACGAGTACATGATGCATGGTTCTTTGGCAGAAAATCTCTCTTCTAATGCACTTGACTGGAAGCAAAGGTTTGAAATTTCTCTTGGTATTGCAAAAGGTTTAGCTTATTTGCATGAAGAGTGCTTGAAGTGGGTTTTACATTGTGACATAAAGCCTCAGAATATACTTTTAGATTCGAATTATGAACCAAAAGTGGTAGATTTTGGTCTATCTAAATTGCAAAACAAAGGTGCCCTTAACAATCTCAGCTTCTCAAGGATGAGAGGAACCCGTGGTTACATGGCTCCAGAGTGGGTCTTTAATCTGCCTATCACCTCCAAAGTGGATGTTTATAGTTGTGAGATTGTTGTGCTGGACACTACAAGAAAATGTATTTTTAGTGACGAAAAAATTCGTCACTAAAAGTCCAGATTTTCGTCACTAAGAACCTTTAGTGACGAAATTGGACTTTTAGTGACGAAATTCGTTTCGTCGCTGTAGCCCCGTCGCTAAAAGTCCTGGCGACTTTTAGTGACGAAAAATTTCGTCACTAAAAGTCCAATTTGAAAAAAAAAAAAAAACTTTTAGCGACGAAAACGTTTCGTCACTAAATATTTTCCTCGCTAAAAACAGTATTTAGTGACGAAAATATTTCGTCACTAAAACCATTTCAGTTTATTAAATCATATTTAGTGACGAAAAATTTCATCACTAAAACTATTTTCGGGTACATATAGTGACGAAAATATTCGTCACTAAAACTATTTTAAAAAAAAATCCATGCACTTATAGTGACGAAAATTTTCGTCACTAAAACCATTTCTTACAAAATTTCACTGCATTTAGTGACGAAATATTTCGTCACTAAAACAATTTTTTGTTGCCATATTTGTGACGAAAAAATTCGTCACTAAAACTTATTATCTGTTTTTATTATTTTCATGACGTTGATATTAATTTGTATCCTGTCATTACATTATTAAAACCGCACATTTGATTAACACATTTATTTCAACAACACATTTATAAAAAATCGATCCATACATTCCACAAGTTAAAATTAAAACAAGTATCAAATTCAAACTCTTTCCATACAATAATTGTTTGCAACACATACAATAACTTAAGATGTTTTATAACAATACAAAAAATGTAGCATAATATAATTAGAACCCCCTAAAGCCAAAAGATGTCCTCATATGTCTTCAAATAATGCCAAAAGTAAATCCCCTAAAGCCACCAATAAGAAATCTGCACAAATATAAAAACACTACTACATTAAAATCGTAAAGTAAAAACATTAACTATGTTATAAAAAACATTCCTAACAATTAGTTTCAAATGATACATAAAAAATGAAGTGTTTTAACTTAAAGATAAAGTACTAACCAATAAGTGATTTAACTTGAAGATGAACCACCCCCATAGTTAAAACCGTCATCATAACCCTTGCTTCTCAAAAAATTAAGAATATTCTTTTGAATCTCATCTTGCTTAGCTCGCGCCTCTTGCTCCTTAGCTCGTGCCTCTTGCTCCTTAGCTCGCTCCTCTTCGTCCCTAACTCTTGCCTCTTTGAGCTCAATTATCTCATTTTCTAACCGATGAATATACTCGGCCGATGAACTAGATGAGGCAGTGGTTACTAGAGAAGATGAAGGTCTCATGCCAAGCCCTTTTACAATACCAGATTTTTTCTTAAAAACCAAGTTTGAGATTTCTTCTTGTGTAAGGGGAATTGCATTAGGATCTTGACAATAATCCTCTTGTACTTTGAGAATAGTTTCCTACCATTTGAAAGAGGGGGAAAAAAAAAAAAACAACAATCACAACATTAATACTACATATGTAATAACTTTACAAACATGATAAAAATGAAATAATAAGGATGGAATGATACACATACATATGTCGCTTCATCGTCATGGTGTATCCACTTATTTGTGTTTGGATTAAAATGAACATCTTTGTAGACTTTTGCCAATTCAGGAACTTGACCGCCATTATTATTTGTCTAATTAATTAACATTCGAGTGTTAGTTATTTATAGTTAATTAATCACAACATGTAATATACTAAGATTTAAGAAAATGAAAAAACGCGCACCTCCTCATCAACCCTAACAGCAAGTGCCTTTGTCCCGCATCTATGTTTGCCTGAAGTTTTGCTTCTATTTTCAGAATTAATTCTTGATTTTTCCTAATAAAGAACATTCAAGATATTTATTAGATCATGAATAAAACAGTATACATTTACTTCATCTAAGTATTAATCTAATCATTTGACAACATAATATAGTAAATATTGAATAATAATAATATACGCATAAATAATTTACCAGCCAGTCCTTATTGGTCCATCTCCCTTCAATGAGTCCAGTCCATTGCTCAAGTGTGACATTCTTTGCCGGGTGGCTTTTTGCATAGTCTTCACCATGAGATTGTACAAGCTTTTTATAAGTCTGATACAACTTGTTAGAGCCGCTACTCAATAATCTTCCACATTTTGTATTTACTGTTTTCGATACTAAGTTGGAATCTCCTTCAAGCTCAAATTGATCCTGTAAAATGAAGTATATATGCATTATAAAAATATTATTATATGAATTAATATACTTAGTGACAACAAAGACGAGTTAGACGTATTAGTATAAATTTACCGCGATATTTTGAAGCACCACATCTCTAGTAGCAGCATCAACACTTTTCCAATTTTTTACATTGTAACTGGACAAATTACTTCGCACTTGTACGCCAATTTGATTGACAAGCTTGCACGCATTCTTCCCAACAGGAGCATCATACTCTGCAGCTATACGTACTGGTAGTTTACCACTTTTTTCAACAAGTGCCTGTACTGCTATACCACGTGTTGTTCCACGGGTATTTCTGCTAGCAGATCCTATTTAAAAATTATCAATGTTATAAAATTAAACATTCTATGTACATTAAGTATAATCTCAATAGTAAAGACAAGGTGCAGTTGCAATTAAGTATGTTCTATGTAATTACCAGTCGTGCTAGTTAATGCGTCGATAGCCTCCGCACTTGAAGAACTTTGGGCGGAAGGATTTGTTTCAAGAGGTGTTTCCGTAGATTGAACCGTAGATTGGACCACCGGGATAGATGCCTCACCTCGCGAGCGTGTAAGTCGTCCTGGTGCCATCTGTAACTAGAAACATACATATAATGGAACAACAAAGTCATTATAAATAATAGAACAACAAAGTTATTATCTATTGTACCCTATGGAACATCTATTGTACCTTATGGATTAAAGAGTTAGATGACTCAACATCATTCTCATCGTCACCAATAGGTGGTACATAATCATCATCTACCACAACACTAGCTCTACTTCTTTTCCCTTTTGCACAATTGGACTGAGCAGAATCCTTTAGAGAAGTTGAGATGTGCTTCAATCCCAAAGCATCAATTATCTCTTGGTTTTGCCTCATTCTATCCAATCTTGCCATCTCATACCTCGGTATATTATGAGTGTATTTGGCCTTTTTGGGCATTTTTTGAAACTATGTATTAACATGAAAGATAAGTATAATTGCTACTAACTTAACATTATAGTCCACACTATTATCCATATCAAGCAATTGACAAGTGCAAAATTTGAAGTAACGCAATACCTTGTGAGGAATTTTCAAGATAAGCACAAAATATCTCAATAATAATTACTACTAACTTTACATATTATAGTTCACACCATTATCCATATCAAGCAATTCACAAGTGCTAAATTTGAACACAATTGCTACTAACTCAACACAACAAATGACCACATCAATATCCATATCAAGTTTAAGATAAGCACAAGATAAGCACAAAACATCTCAATAACAATTGCTACGTAGACAAGCATAAAACTTTAAGACAAGCATATAACATTTAAGACAATTGTTATGAACTCTACATATCATAATCCATATCAAGATCAACGTCAGGTATATCATGCTCTTCATTTTGATTAGCGTCTCTGGAAGTTCCACCTTCAGGAATAACCTCATTTTCAACATCACCCATACAATACTCAATAATATTGTCTTCAACAGAGATAGGGACAATATCAACAATTGCTTCTTGTTGGAATGCGTCACTATCTTCTGTATTATCATTAGATTCTCCGCCCCCGACTTCTGGGACATCAAACACTCCTCTATGTTGGATGCATTGCACAATTTTCCAAGGGTCACGCAATTTCGTATCTTGAAGGTAGAAAACTTGTTTCGCTTGACTAGGAAGTATAAAAGGATCATTTTGATACCATCGACTTGTAACATCAATGCTCGTGCAGTGTGCATCGGTTCTTATCGTTCTCCTTCGACCATTGGTACCAGTATTATACCATTCACACTGGAACAAAACAACTTTATGGCGAAACATATATTCTAATTCCCAAATTTTGCACACATGACCATAAAAAGTTGTGCATTTCTCCCTCATGCATCCCTTCGGTACATACACCACTGTTTTGGGTTACACGACGATTATCTAGGTCCCTTGTATGGAACTTTACACCATTGACCATACAAACGGTGTACTCCTTCACGTACGGCTTAGGACCATTTGCTATTGACCATAACTGTTTAGTAGCTTCTGATGACTCGTTAACTTTCAATCTATTCATCTATAATGACATACAACAAGTGATATCCTATTAGTAATAAGCAATGACAAATAAATTTAAATGTTTAAATTTATTAGTGTGTGACTAAATTTCAAATGTCTTACACGTTCTCTGAACCACTTGGGAAACTCTTGTCGTTGGATTTGAGTTATGGCTTCTCCAGTAAGATTATGCAATGTGTTTTTGTGTTCACTGTTAAAAATAAAGTAATTTATTTTCAGCTAAGCATTGCAAATAATATTCAAAACTTGATTAAACAATATATGCATATGAAATCACATACTTTAAATAAGGCTCTAGCTCAGGACTATTATACAACAAGTACAAATGAGCAGTATCAAGTAATGCACGAGACAAGTCGCCATCATTCCACCTACCACCTGTAGGTCGGGCAGTTTGTGAAAAAACTATCAATCCTTCGCTAGATTCACCAAAATCTTCATTTCTTTCTCTTCGGTTATGCACAGTTTCGATCCCATCAATATACAAAGACCAATTGTTAATACATTCTTTAAGAATGTAAGCCTCTGCAATCGAACCTTCTGGTCGAGCTCGGTTGGAAACGTATCTTTTCAATTTTCCAAGGTACCTACGAGGAAAAAATACACACAGCATGTGATTTTATACCACGTGGGAAAAATGCAATTGATGAATGCATCAAAAGATCTAGTTACCTTTCAATTGGATACATCCACCGATATTGTACCGGACCTCCTAGAATTGCTTCTCGAGGCAAGTGAACAGCAAGATGGACCATAACATCAAAGAATGCTGGAGGAAAGAACCTCTCAAGCTTGCATAGTATAAGAACTATACGTTCTTCTAGTTTCTCCAATTCACTCCGCTTTAAGGTCCTTGAACACAAGTCTTGGAAGAAGTTGCCCAACTCAAACAATACAATACTAATATCTTTATCTGTAAACCCTCGCAACCCAATTGGAAGAATTCGTTGTAGTAGCACATGACAGTCGTGGCTTTTCAAACCAGATAATCTACCATTTTTTGCATTCACTGACCTTGATATGTTGGCTGCATAGCCATCCGGATACTTGACTGATTTCAAAAAGTCATAAAAACCATCCCTTTCATTGGGGCTTAATGAAAAGAAAGCTCGAGGCTTGTCATATGATCCATCAGGACGTTGTTTCAAATGCAACGTGTGCCTGAAGTTCATATTTTGCAAGTCTATCCGAGCCTTGTCAGTGTCCTTGTTTTTCCCCTCAATGCCTAACAAAGTACCATAAGTACTCTCACTAATGTTCTTCTCCACATGCATGACATCAATATTGTGCTTAAGCTTCTTATTTTTCCAATATGGAAGCTTATACAAAATACTTGCCTTTGACCAATTTGGCTCCCCAATAAGTTGTTTCTTCTTGTTACTTGGATGCTTTCCTAAAATTATATTTGGCATTCTATCTAGCTGCTCTTGTATCTTTCCCACTTGTAACTCTAAAGATCTCTTCCGTTTCTCCGGTAAACCATTATGCAACCGACTATGTCTCCAACGATGGTCCATAGGTAAATAAGCTCGATGGTTAATGAATCCAATTTTACTTTCCAAAGCTTCTGAATATGGTTGATGCACGCATCTGAAAATGCTCTTTACTATAAGCATCATAAGTTTCTACACCTTCTTCCCACAACTCCTTCAACTCCTCAACCAATGGTTTCAAGTAAATATCAATCTCATTTCCCGGTTGATGGGGACCGGGAATAAGCAAGGACAACATAAAATATGGCTCCTTCATAACCAACCAAGGCGGTAGATTATAGGGGATAAGTATGACAGGCCACATACTATAGTTGTTGTTCATATTCCCAAAAGGATTAAATCCATCTGTAGCCAACCCCAACCTTACATTGCGAGGTTCGAGGGCAAAATCAGGATGTTGCAAATCAAACTCCTTCCACTCCTCACTATCAGCCGGATGCCTCATTATCCCATCATCCACACGTTTGTCTATATACCATCTCATGTCCTTAGCTCTTTGGCCTGACATGTACAATCTCCTCAGTCTCGGTGTCAATGGGAAGTAACGTAATACCTTGTGAGGAATTTTCTTACCTTGGGTACGTGTATCTTTGTACCTAGGCACCTCACACACCGGACATTTATCAAGGTTCTCATTTTCCTTCCAAAATAGTGCACAATCATTTTTGCATGCATCTATATGCTCGTATGACATGCCCAAGTCACGTAATATCTTCTTTGCTTCATAAGTTGATTTTGGAACCAAGTTATATTTCGGTAAAACCTTTGTCAGCAATTCTAGCATCATATCAAGTCCCTTATTACTCAAGTTGGTCATTACCTTTACATTCAACATCTCAATAACAAACTTTAAGGTACTATAATCAGTACAACCCGGATACAACTCACGCTTTGCATCTTCCTCAAGTTTGTCAAAATGACGCACCTCCTCATCTTCGGTTGCATTTCTTGGTTCCCCTCTAATTCGGTCATCTACCAAGGCATCGATACCATCCATATGATCATCATCCGACATTTCATTATCATGAATGTTCTCGTTCAATACACGAGGTTCTCCATGATTATACCAATTAATGTAAGATTGCATAATTCCACGATGAAGCAAATGGATACGCACAGTTTGAGGAGATTGTCGATAGCAATTCACACAGTGAATACACGGGCACGGAATATTACCACTCAAGTCCACAACCGCTCTTGCGGAATTAATAAATGCATTGACCCCTTCAATATATGAATGACTTAATCTGCCATCGGGTGTCTTACCCATTGTCATCCAACTTTTATCCATGTTTGACTACAATTACAAGATGAATGCTACTTTAGTAAAATAAGGTCAACTCATGCATAATGTATTCTAACATCTAAGTCTATAAGCTACTTAGATAAAGTTCTATCCTATTCATGAATGCACAAGTCTATATTAATACTTAAATAAATATACATTACACACATAAATATACACTCCCAATATGAATTTAAGCCACCTTATAACACCATGCAAGCCACCCGCTTGCTCCAACACAACAACCCACCACAAAACCAATCACAAACATCACAAGTATAAAGTGTTTATAAGTATTGAAATTGAATAACGTAATATTCATCAAATCTAATCAACAATACTCATTCACATTTGCAAGAATTAAAAAACACTCCCAATATGTATTTGAACCACCTTATAACACCATGCAAGCCACCCGCTTGCTCCAATACAACAACCCACCACAAAACCAATCACAAACATCGCAAGTATAAAGTGTTTATAAGTATTGAAATCAAATAAAGTACTAATAAGTTTCATTCACATTTGCAAGAAACTAAAAACACTTCTAATATAACTGTAAACCACCTTATAACACCATGCAAGCCACCCGCTTGCTCCAACACAACAACCCACCACAAAACCAATCACAAACATCACAAGTATAAAGTGTTTATAAGTATTGAAATTGAATAACGTAATATTCATCAAATCTAATCAATAATACTCATTCACATTTGCAAGAATTAAAAAACACTCCCAATATGTATTTGAACCACCTTATAACACCATGCAAGCCACCCGCTTGCTCCAACACAACAACCCACCACAAAACCAATCACAAACATCACAAGTATAAAGTGTTTATAAGTATTGAAATTGAATAACGTAATATTCATCAAATCTAATCAACAATACTCATTCACATTTGCAAGAATTAAAAAACACTCCTAATATGTATTTGAACCACCTTATAACACCATGCAAGCCACCCGCTTGCTCCAATACAACAACCCACCACAAAACCAATCACAAACATCGCAAGTATAAAGTGTTTATAAGTATTGAAATCAAATAAAGTACTAATAAGTTTCATTCACATTTGCAAGAAACTAAAAACACTTCTAATATAACTGTAAACCACCTTATAACACCATGCAAGCCACCCGCTTGCTCCAACACAACAACCCACCACAAAACCAATCACAAACATCACAAGTATAAAGTGTTTATAAGTATTGAAATTGAATAACGTAATATTCATCAAATCTAATCAACAATACTCATTCACATTTGCAAGAATTAAAAAACACTCCCAATATGTATTTGAACCACCTTATAACACCATGCAAGCCACCCGCTTGCTCCAATACAACAACCCACCACAAAACCAATCACAAACATCGCAAGTATAAAGTGTTTATAAGTATTGAAATCAAATAAAGTACTAATAAGTTTCATTCACATTTGCAAGAAACTAAAAACACTTCTAATATAACTGTAAACCACCTTATAACACCATGCAAGCCACCCGCTTGCTCCAACACAACAACCCACCACAAAACCAATCACAAACATCACAAGTATAAAGTGTTTATAAGTATTGAAATTGAATAACGTAACATTCATCACATCTAATCAACAATACTCATTCACATTTGCAAGAATTAAAAAACACTCCCAATATGTATTTAAACCACCTTATAACACCATGCAAGCCACCCGCTTGCTCCAATACAACATACCACCACAAATCCAATTTTCAACATCACAAGTATAGAGTTTTATAAGGTTTTCAACTAAAATTTAAAATTTACTTACTTTGCTCAAGCTAAGCTTACAACTTTCAGAAAAAAATCCAAAGTTATTGTAAACAATATGTATTTAGCCTGCAAAAGAAAAGTAAAATTTATAAGTACTTAGGGTATATAACTATTTATTTTCATTATGTAATAATAACACTACATTGTTTTATCCTCAGTGTTCAAAATAACATGAATTTCTAAACTCAAAATACTGTACATTGAAAAATGTACTCAAAAAACTAGAGTTACAGTATCCACAACATGGCATTGCAACAAAATACTATAACTATTGAGTTTCTGACATAACAGTACAATTTTGCCATTACCAAACCAATTAATAACACTGCTCAAGGACTGTAGCACACCATTCACAACACAATTACTTAAGGGGAAAAGCAAATAAGAAAGTAAATGTAAAAATTGTTTTTAATACCAATACGCCAAAGTCCGTAACAAAGCTCAGCCAAATCTCTCAGCTGCAACAACACAAAACAACCCGTTAATTGAATCCAAGGACAAAATACATAAAGTAACCCAATTGCAGAAGTAAACACAAAAGCACTGCCCACTTTCACATAGTCTTAACACTAGCAAATATTCCAACAATGACCCATCAAAATATCAATCAAATGTCTAATACTAATTCATTGCAACAAAATCAACCATTTCAAAAAGCAACAAACTTTACTAAATTGCATTATTGCATATAAAAACAAGAGCTGGTGTGTGAAGAGAAGCCAAAGAGCTGAAATCATGCACAAACAGAGACTAAAAATATGCCACTACCAAATTATCCAAAGAGCAAAATTAGTTGAGTTTTCTTTATTGTTTCAATCATTTTTTTTTTCTAAGTAACCAAACACAGAACAAAGAATATAAGGAAATGGAAATATATATAAAATTATGCTATCAATCTGAGAAGGGAATCATGAAAATAAAAATAAAACATGAGCCAAAGGGAATGAAAGAAAAAATTAAACAAAAAATAAAAATAAATAAATAAAACCTTACTGATTCAAGATCGTCGGGAATGGTCCGAATCGGCGACGAATGGGCTGAAATAACACTTCAAAACCGTCGAGAATCGGCGACGAATGGATCGAGATTGGCAACGAATAGGAATCGTCGAGAATCGGCGACGATAGGAGCAGAAAGGACACTTCAAAGCGTCGC
Source organism: Quercus ilex subsp. ballota (assembly GCA_032727855.1). Classification (NCBI taxonomy): domain Eukaryota; kingdom Viridiplantae; phylum Streptophyta; class Magnoliopsida; order Fagales; family Fagaceae; genus Quercus; species Quercus ilex. The sequence continues at coordinate 4,359,840 of CM064909.1, forward strand.
CGATGTTGAAGGACGGCGAAGCGTCGCCGATGCGAAGGACGGCGAAGCGTCGCCGGTTCGATGAAGGCGAAGCGTCGCCGGTTCGAGGAAGGTGAAGCGTCGCCGTTCGAAGAAGGCGAAGCGTCGCCGGTTCGAAGAAGGCGAAGCGTCGCCGTTCGAAGAAGGCGAAGCGTCGCCGGTGATTTGGAGTGGCTTATCGGCGACGGTAGCTGCTCATCGGCGACGGTTCGTCTTTATCGGCGACGGTTCGTCTTTCTCGGAACGGTTTACAAAGCGTCGCCGATGAAGATTTTTAGCGACGGTGGGCAGCTTATCGGCGACGGTGGGCTACTCATCGGCGACGGTTCATCTCCATCGGCGACGGGTCTTCATCGGCGACGCTTTTTTTTGTTTGGGTTTCTTTTCTTTTTTTTGTTTGGGTTTCTCAGCTTTTTTTGAGCGGGTGAGGCTAATTTTGGCGTGAGATTTTTTGTTCTGCTGAGTGGGTGAGGGTAATTTTTGGGTTGGGTTATTTATAGTGAGTTTTAGCGACGAAACCATTTCGTCGCTAAAGATCACTTTTAGTGACGAAACTGAAATTCGTCACTATAAGTGGGAAATACCGACGAAATATAAGTTTCGTCACTAAAAGTGGTCTTTAGCGACGAAATTTTTCGTCGCTATTGCCCTGTTTTAGCGACAAATTTTTGTTTCGTCACAAGAGGATGCAGAATTTTTACACTTTTAGCGACGAATTTTATTTTCGTCACTAAAGAGACCATATTTTGTTCAGATTTTTAGCGACGAAATTCAACTTTCGTCACTGTAGCATACTTTTAGTGACGAATTATGATTTCGTCACTAAAAACATTTAAGTGCAAAACCATTGTTATTTTTAGTGACGAATAGTTTTCGTCACTAATTCTTCTTTATAGTGACGAAATTATTTTCGTCACTAATACTATCACAGCAATACCTACAGTGACGAAATATTTCGTCACTAAAAATTTCAACTTTTAGTGACGAAATATTTCGTCACTATAGCTTAATTAAAATTGCGCCAAAATTTCCCTCCCGTGGCGCCTATTTTTTTGTTCACAATAGCGACTAAATTTATTTTTCGTCACTAAATGTAATAATTTTTTTCACTTTTAGTGACGAAATTCATATTTCGTCACTAAAGCTGTATTTTTAGCGACGAAAAATATTTCCTCACTAATTTTCGTCGCTAAAAATACATTTTGTTGTAGTGGGAAATGGTGACTGGAAAGAACACAATAATGGGTGTCCACACTACAGATGTTGGAAATGAAGCTAAAAACAGTAGGCTGGTTACTTGGGTTAAGGAGAAAAAGAATGGAGAAGTTGCAACCACTTCTTGGATTGATGATATCATGGACCCCAAAATGGAAGGCATATATGATAAGGGTAAGATGGAGATCTTAGTTGAAATTGCTTTGTAGTGTTTAGAGGAAGACAAAGATGCAAGACCCACCATGAAACAAGTAGTTGAGAAGCTTCTTCAACTTGAAAATGATCTTCTCTAACATGGCATGATGGGTCTTCTCATGTTCAACCTTCTTTTTGATTCTTACGTTAGTTTGTTCTCTTATTTAGTTACTATTTAAAAGAAAACTACCCTAAGTTTTTTCTTTTTACTATTTAAATGCATTGTAGCCTTTAAAGGCAATTCAATTTTCAAATTAATAAAATATAGACTTTGTCTATTGTTTTTTCTGGTGTATTTCAGGTCTATCACCTTGTGGGTTCAAGGAATCTGTTGTGGATTCGAGATTTACTACTAGAAACTAATTGATAATGTGTGCTTTCTTGAAACTTTTGCAACATCAATTAATTATCAAGTTTTAAATAAATACATTACTTTATTTATACTTCTAGGTCTTTGCTCAGGGGAAAAAAGTTTAGATAACTTACCTCAAACATGCCATTTTATTGAAAGTTTCTAGAATGATATTCCATCGTCATTATACTCTTCCTGAGAGATTAACATCTTGTAATTCAGGTTCTAAGAGAAGCATCGGAGTGCCTTTTTGCTCTCAACTTACCATGTACCAAAAGATATTGAAACCAACACCAACAAGTAAGATGTCTAGGTCAAAGATGTAATGGCAACAAATTGTGTATAGAATACCATAGAACTAGAGCCTTAGGTTGATATGTATAATCACCTTTAATTTTTTATTTGATATTTTCTTGAATTTCAAAACTTGAGAAACCACAGATGTCTGTGTTTCATTTTATTAGTTTTGAAATCTCTCTATAAACGAGGGTGCATTGCGGGCAACGTATATGGGAGAAACATGCCTGACATATTGCCTTGTAAAGGTCTCTGTAACCCAGATATGTGTCAATGTCTAACAGCCTTGGATAGCAACAGCACGAACAATTATATATAATATTGTATATAATGGAAATTTGGTGAATGGAAATGAGACTACCTGATAGAAATGTGTATTAGATATAAGTTTTGCTTAGAAAATGCTTTTTATTGTTCGAACTATGTTCAACACTATTACACAAGAAAAAATGATTTTTATTCTTGTATCGTTCTATTTAATCAGATTATTATAATTTTTCTTTTGAAAAAAAAAAATCAAATTATAATAATTAGTTACAGGTATTACAAGTAAATTGATTGCTTCTATTCAAAAGGCCCTGAAAGATACACGAACGAATCGAAGTTTAAATTTAAATTGAGTGGACTTTTCATGAGAGTTGAGAATGTATTGTACTTGTCAAATTATTTTATTTTATTTTTTTTAAAGCAAACAACAATGTATATTGGACTGGGGCTAAGAAGTGTGGTGGGCCTTTTTTTGTATTTCTAGGCTAGACTGCTTCCTACAACTTTGGCCCAATAGTTTTGGGGTAGGAGAGTTGGGACTGGCTTGATTGAAACTCACCTCAAGCCAGCTTGTGCGCAAGCTAGGATCCCCTATTGCCAAGATCTTGGTCACGTGCCCACAATAGAGGATGCTGTTACAAAAATGTTATAGGAGGAAGGACATAATATAATAAGAAAGATATGTTTGCTGCCAACAAAAGATAATATTTAAACCACTTCCTCAATAAGAAAACATAGTTATGTGAACATAGCATAAATGAGTTAGCGACAGTAGAAAAAGAGAGTAATACTAATGCTTGGTCAATCACGATAAAAGAGGGGAAAGGGGATTAGTTTGCCATGTTTGGTTCCTTGGTAGATTTAGGTCCAAGAAGGGAACCAATCTCCAACGTGGGCAATCTCACAGGGAAATCCTGCCATAGAAATTGTCCACTTTGAAAGAATGAACCTAAATGACTTAATCTCAAGTCCTTTAACTTGCCAGAGGGTAGGCTATTGAGAGGGATAGAAAGGAGTAGCTTATTGGTGCATGCCTTATCACACTCTTACTTTTTTCTTTTTCTTTTTTGCTTTCTATTTTCTTTCTTACTCCTATATTTCCTCTATTCTTCGTTGTTTTTCCATTGTTTTCTTTCTTGCTACTTTTCTCACTTGTTCCTTCTTAACCCACACTCTACTTTACTGTGCATAGCTAAAGCCCTTTTATACTGCCTGCTGTGATAAGTTTTACTGTTTTACCCCTCAACTACTTTTGGCCTTGTGTGGGTGTCCTTCCCGGGCCACCCACTAGTTTAAAGGCTACTCAGCCAACACCACTATCTTGTGTTGGCTGCGCCACGTTCCATTCCTAGACAAAAGAGTCTTATTTTGTTTTCTTACTCTCCATGGCATTCCTATCGGATAAGGGTTTGGTATTCTCTCTTACTAACTCCTATGGCATGCACCTAGTGATTCCAGCTCAGCTTTCCCCCTTTTGGGTGGTATGTCATCCCAATAGGACATTTCCCCTAAAAGAGCTTGAGTGAGAATCCCATAATAGACTTCCCCCTTCTCCCCTCTGCCAGACCATATCCTTTCTTATCTCTGACCCATGGTCTCTCGTGTCTGTATTAGCTGGGTACAATTGGGTGATGCCTAAGCCTTTTGCATGCACCTCTCCCGTGTGAGTCCATGGCTTGTTTGCTGTTCATGCGTTTGCCATTACTTGCGAGTTTGTTTGGTTCTTGTTGCGTGTTCTGCTACTCATTTTTAACCTTTTGTGGCGTGGATGGGTCACTGGGTCTTCGTTCTTTGTTTCTCGCTTCTTCCTTGGGATGGGTTTTGCTTGAGTATGGGCCCTTCTTTCCCTTGTCTTCTCTTATTCCTGGTTTGTGGGCCGACTGATACTTCTGCCATGCCACTGTGTTATTTCTGCCATATATGGCTTAACTGTGCTTCCCGGGCCTCCTTTGGGCTTGCCATATACTTTTCTTTCACTCAGTTTGTGTTGCCTAGTACTTCCGTTGGGTTAATTCTCATGCCATCTTGGACTTCCTTGGCCCATTTTATTCCTTTAGGCATTCTCAGCCTGCTTTATTCCTTTGGACATCCTCAGCCCATTCCATTCCTACATTCCCATCGGTTTTTGCTAAATCTTTTGGGCTTCCTTGGCCCAATTAGCACATCTTTTACTTCCAGGGTTTGTTGGCCTTTGCACCAACCCCATTCACTAATTCCTTTCTTTGGGCTCCTCCGGCCCATTTTTGCGTGTTTTCCATTTCTTATGATTCTCATCGGCTTACTACTTCCTTCTCTAGGCTCCCTTGAACCCATTTGCTTTCTTTGTGGCCTTTTTTACTATTTAATAAGCATGTGGACCATTATTCCTACCATTCGGACTTAATAGTTTTTCTTACTTTGCTAACTCTTCTTCCTTCACCCCTTTTTATATTGTTGGGCTTCTTCTTATTATTGGGCCCTTTTGCCAAAGTGGGCATTAACAAGAAGAATAATCCTCACCAAATAAAATTATTTGGACACAAAAAAGTACGAATATTTGACTGTTAAAATCTGCATATCTTCCAGAAAAATATCATTGGAAGCTCAAAATGTACAACAAACTTAGACTTATCTAGAAAAAAAATACCCTTGAATATTAATTATTTATTATCGTTTCATCTGTTACAACTTAACGAAATGGTCAGATGAAGTGGTCGATTGATCTTTCACATGGAATGTTAAACGTATTCCAGATTTTGTTCCGATCACGTTGTTGAGAATTAATAGTTAGAGATTGAAAAATTAGCACTTTGCTTGGTCCAAAAAAGCAAGGTTATCAAAATCGGGATCTTATGTAGGATCGTGGGAGGTAGGTGAGATCGTAGATTGTAGGATCGGATCGTGGATCATAAGATCCTACATTATTTGAGGAAAAAAAATACACATTGGTATGTTAAATAATCACATAAACTATACATTCATTGATATAATTACCATACATCACTACATCGATTTGTAAGCATCATTTAAAGAGGCCAAAAACCTTAAAATATGACACTCTGTTGATATATTTTTTATTTGGGTCCAACTGACACTCTCTCTACATTAGAGTGAAAAAACTTGGTCTTTTGGTATTTTATTTTTCATTTATGAATGTTCAAAATGTGTGTAAAACACCCTTGAACGTTTAGACCCCCAATTACAAATTACCAATTCAAGCTTATTATCAAACAATTAATGTACGAAACATGAATATAAGCTAAACACATAATTGATAAATAATCTAAGCTAATTATAATCACATCCACAGCAGAAAATAAAAGGCAAAGATAAGGGAAGAGAGATGCAAACACAAGAACAACACGCGGTGTGTTATCGAAGAGGAAACCGAAGCCCTCGGTGTAAAATCTCTCTGCCGCCTTCCAAGCAATCAATAATCCACTAGAAAATGTAGTTAGGATACATGAACAGCAATAGACCCTCCAAGCCTAATCTACCTAGGTACCTAAGCTCTCTAAGCTTCTTGCTCCAACGAGGTTGCGTCGAACCTTTTTCTTCTCTAGCTTACCGGATTCCGCTATAGCCCATAGCATCAACCAATAACCATTGGTCCTTTCCAAACTACTTCTCTTAGCACCAAAAGACCTTCTCACAGACGTGGGTGTGGTGAGAAAAGGATTTGGTCAAGAACCTCTCAAGGATATATATATGGAGAGGAAGAGAGTAGAGGAATTTGAAGAGTCTCATAGTGAAGATTGGGGATGAGGCAATCTTGTTTTTTTCTAAGGTTTTTCTCTCAAAATTCTTTCTGGAAGCTCTCTACATTTCGTGGGTATAAGGGCCTATATATAGTGGTGTGTGTTTGGAATACGAAGAGTCAGTTTTTCCCAAACAAGGTTGGTTGGCGGCTTGGCCTTGCGACTGGTCTAAGTCGCAAGTTCAAGTTGCGAGATAACGGCCTGACTAGCCTGGGACTTTTGTCTTGTAGTGCGACAGCTGGTGTGACCCTTCACCTCCCTGCATGCTTCTCACGTGTGCAGCAGTTGGCGACTTGCAAGCCACGAGTCAGTCACGAGTCCTAGCCGCGAGTCCCTGCTTCTTTGCACAAAGTTGAGCAATTCTTCACACTCTCTTCACACAATACCCTTACATGAATCCCACATAAATATAGGGTTACTAAGTGCTAAATTACAAGCAAATTGGCATGGAATAAAGCCAATAAGATGATTGATAAATTTCAACCTTACAATCTCCCCCCTTTGGCTATTCCGTGACAAAACCCTAGAACAAACTCTAGACTTAACGCGTGAGTTGGGAACAGTTAGAAAACTCACTCACACCTAACTCTAGAATCTGTGAAGCTTTTGAACCATAAGAACAAGTATCTCCTTAAACACAACAACACAATAAGTTCATTGTATGCAGAAAACTTGTAATGCATATGGAGCAAGCACAATGCGATCAAGCACAATGGAATAAAGTAATAAACCATCACAAGACCAAAACAAGCAATCACTATAAACAAGTGATCACAATGCTCATTTACACTTAGAATGAACATCCGGACATTCAAGCTGACAAACACAAGGCAAATCACTTGAATGACCAACACTCAACCAATGCACAGTACATGAAGTATATGCATCTAGGAATAAAGTCCTACAAGGGCACAAGAGTGAGAGTACTTAAAGAAAATGCATAACATTTAGCAGCAAGTACTTAGAAACGATAAAAGCTTACAAAAGCAACAGGTACAAACATAAACAAGAACCTTAAAAACCTACAAAGGTACCAGGTACAAATAGTAAAAAGTACTTCCCTTATCATATCACTCCCCCTATCATGAATCATAGGAGCTGTGATGAACTTGGAACATATATACTTATAACCTGAAATACTTGCACAAAACACATTAGACCCTCAAGGTAAACCAAGTAATAAACGGACAAGTATAATGTAACAAGTAAAATTGCGATCAAGAACATGATGTGAAACATGTGAGCAACTTGATCAAACACCAAACACCTAGACAAAGTTTTCTTATTAACATAATGTTTTCTTCCCCTTGGTATATACATCTCCCATATGGAATATCTCTCCCCCTATAGGTGTGCACGAGAAATAGAATTTCTCCCCCTAAGAATGTGCACAAGGGTCATATAGAAATGACAAAAACTCTCTGGTATACTCTCTAGAGTATACTCTCCCCCTTTTTGTCAGGAATAGACAAAAGGTTAAGGAGAAATGAGGGCAAGAGATGAAAGAATGAACAATGATAATGATGCATGAGGGGTGCAATGATACATAAGGGGTGCGCGATGAATGAGAAAATGAAGCTCAATCCTAAGACATGACATGTTAGGATGAAGAAACAACGTATGAACCAGTGCATGACAAGGGTAGTAAGGTGTGTGTAAGAGATGGCTATATGCAATGTATGACCAATGCATGAAAAATGCACATGTAGGGCAAGGTGTGTTAAATACACAACCAATGAACCAAACATGTTCCTAATGAGGAAACATGATAAACCCCAAAATTTGGTACTCATCGGAGTCCAAACAAGTGAGAAAAAGCCTAAGAGGCATTTTATCAAACACCTAGCATGCACACTATGAACAACAATGTAAAACAATTCATGAACATCATGAAAACTACCCTTAATACATGCTCTTTTTGCCACAAGGGGCCAACATCTAGAGCAAAACAACAAAAGGAACCAATCCCATACAAAAATTTGACCAAAAATAAGTTTTCCCAACCCCTATGATGACAAACCCAACCAAGAGCACAAAACTCACCAAAACATAGTCTAAGGATCAAAAACAATAAAAAGAGTTCATAATTACCTTAGAGATGTTAATGGAATGAAAAACCATTCAAATTGATTGGGTTTTGATGTAAAAATAGTGAAAGAGGGGTTTAACAGAGGATGGGAGAGGTTTAAAACAGGTTTCCCACGAAAAGCCCTTTAAAAAGCAGTTTTTGGGCGTTTCGCGACTGGGCGAGTCGCGAAGTACAGTCACGAAAATTTCACGAGTTGCGAGCGAGTAGCGAGTGAGTCGCGAGTGAGTTGCCAAAGCTTCTGGATGAAACTCGCGACTGGGGTTGGCGACTGGCGAGTCGCGAGTGAGTTGTGAGTGAGTTGCGAGTGAGTTGTGAAAAACTCTGACACTTGTTTTTCAACACAAAACATGTTTAAACACTGAAAACAATGTAAGTACAAAACATGAACACAAAGAGTGATAAAAATCACTTCCAAAAACATATAAAATGATCAAAAATCTTTTTGAATTGATCCATATAAAGTTGAGCACACACACATCACATTTAAACAAGTACAATCGAACAAATGAATAAAGCATTCATTGAACATTAGGCATGTGTGGTGTGTGTGTGTATCAAGTGTGGAATAGTCCATAGTTCAGAGTGAAGCTTCAATGATCAATTCAATCAAGTCATACACAACTAGTACTAAGTCAAATGGTCTATCTCAATTATAGAAATGAACATATATGACCTCCCACAAGAAAATGATTACATATCTTTGAAGCTTTTCATTTGGCTTCTTTACAATTCATATCATTTGATCTTTTTGAATCAATACATCTCATTTTAGAGATCGATGCTTGAAATTTTTGATATTTCAATTTGATGAACAAGCCTTTGACTTTTTGGGGCATCATACATTTTATTTTGGTCGCTTTCCCTTTTTCCTAGTCAAATACTAGTATGTGCGACAGGCTTTTGCAGCTCAATATCTCTTTTCATTTGGAAATTTACATTTGGTGAGCTCTTTAAGCAAAAACAACAAAATAAAGAGTAGGAAGATATATTGGCATAAGTCTATGCATGTCTCAAAACCAACAAGACTATTGACAAATCATTCATGACAAGCTTGAAGATCGATTTACAACAATCATACAAAGATGTCAAGATTTTTCCCACAAAGATAGATGTGCATATAGAACAAGCTAAGCTCATAAATGCACCACACCATTAGTATGAATGTACTAGGCCAAACTCACATGAGATATATGCTCAAACATATACGATCAAACTTTTTTTGAATTTTTTACTTTTTATGTGGTTTTGGATTTTTACTCACACAAAACAAAGACAAAAAAATAAGATCAAAAACAAAAACAAACCAATGCAAATAAAGAGATGCATGATGCACAAATGCATGACAATGAAACATCTAATGCATGAAGGGTCCAACAAAGATCGAAAGAATTAGATCAAGGACCAAAAGAGCAAAAGCTCAATTGTAGGAACCCTTCCTCATCCAAACGGAGCGATTGTTTGGAATGAGTGTCTCAAGAGAAGTGAGACGAGGGTTGGAAGAATGAGAACCGGAGATGCACATAGTCAAGGAGTTAAGAGCATTAAACATTTTCTTTAACAACATGCTATTTTCACTCAAAACCGGTTTACTCTTTTTAGCACAACTTCCAAGAAGCTCAAGTTTCTCTTTTCTTTTAATTCTTTTAAGAGCATGAAACTTAGAGCAATGAGGTCTTAGATGACCAAAAGCACCACAATGGTGACAAACAATGTGTTTAGGTCCACTAGGCTTTTTGGGAATGGATCTAGCAACATGGTTTTGTTCTCTCTTCAACTTATGACATTGAGGCCTTATATGACCAATCACACCATAGTGGTGGCAAGTTGGAACAAATTTAGATCCATCCAAAGTCTTAGGTTGAGACCTAAACGGAGGCTTTGACTTAACAACCTTTCTTTCCACCTTTTGATTTCTTTTTTGTGAAGGAATGTACACCGATTTGTCCTTTGGGGTAGAACACACAATAGGCACAAAATTGGGTACCACAACATGATTGCAACAAATATTTTCATCATTTTTAACAATAGGTTCAGCAATCAAACACTTGGCATGCATCTTAAGAGATTCATTTTCACATTTTAGATCATCAACAAGTTTGTTAGACAAAACAAGTTTAGCATCCAAGTCCATATTCAAACATTCAAAATCTTTCAGCTTTTCAACAGAATTTTCAGCAGGTTTCTTATATTTTTCAACCAATTTGTTGGATTCATTGAGCTTAGCAATCAAATCATCCTTTTCACAAAATAACTTGTTCAAATTCTTATTAAACTTCTTAGCCTTTTTCTTCAAGAGTTTGATGTTAGGAATATCAATAACATCCAAAGATTCATGTAACATAGTATCACAATTATGAGGATTATCACTCATGGAGGCATTTTCACAAACATGTGACATGCTACATTTATCATTAGCCAAATCATACAAAGAGGCATACAAAGCACAATCCATGGCAAAAAAAAAAAAAAACACAAGGGGTCAAGGATCACACTTAGGTATTTAAACCACAATAAAGGTACCCGCTCTGATACCAATTGAATGTTCAAAATGTGTGTAAAACACCCTTGAACGTTTAGACCCTCAATTACAAATTACCAATTCAAGCTTATTATTAAACAATTAATGTGCGGAACATGAACATAAGCTAAACACAGAATTGATAAACAATCTAAGCTAATTATAATCACATCCACAACAGAAAATAAAAGGCAAAGATAAGGGAAGAGAGATGCAAACACAATGACAACACGCGGTGTGTTATCGAAGAGGAAACCGAAGCCCTCGGCATAAAATCTCTCCGCCGCCCTCCAAGCGGTCAATAATCCACTAGAAAATGTAGTTGGGATACATGAACAGCAATAGACCCTCCAAGCCTAATCTACCTAGGTACCTAAGCCCTCCAAGCTTCTTGCTCCAATGAAGTTGCGCCGAACCTTTTTCTTCTCTAGGTTACCGGATTCCACTATAGCCCATAGCATCAACCAATAACCATTGGTCCCTTCCAAATTGCTTCCCTTAGCACCAAAAGACCTTCTCACAGACGTGGGTGTGGTGAGAAAAGGATTTGGTCAAGAACCTCTCAAGGATGTATATATGGAGAGGAAGAGAGTAGAGGAATTTGAAGAGTCTCTTAGTGAAGATTGGGGATGAGGCAATCTTATTTTTCTCTAGGGTTTTTCTCTCAAAATTCTCTTTGGAAGCTCTCTACATTTCATGGGTATAAGGGTCTCTATATACTGGTATGTGTTTGGAATACGAAGAGTCAGTTTTTCCCAAACAGGGCTGGTTGGCGGCTTGGCCTCGCGACTGGTCTAAGTCGTGAGTTCAAGTCGCGAGATAATGACCTGGTCAGCCTGGAACTTTTGTCTTGTAGTGTGACAGCTGGCGTAACCCTTCATCTCCCCGTATGCTTCTCACGTGTGCAGCAGTTGGCAGCTTGCAAGCCGCAAGTCAGTCGCGAGTCCTAGCCGCGAGTCCCTGCTTCTTTGCACAAAGTTGAGCAATTCTTCACACTCTCTTCACACACTACCCTTACATGAATCCCACCTAAATACAGGGTTACTAAGTGCTAAATTACAAGCAAATTGGCACGGAATAAAGCCAACAAGATGGTTGATAAATTTCAACCTTACAATTTAGGTCCAACTGAGCCTTCTGTCAAGTTAAAGAAGATTACAAGAAACCAAGGTTGTTTGGGATCATCAGAATCGTACGACCTTACTAATCGCAAAGATCCTTGAAAGATTCAGATCATTTTGGGCAGGTGGGATCATAAAATTGTAGGATCGTAGGATTCAGATTGAGATTTTGACAACCATGCAAATAAGTATCTAGAATCTACTTGGATTTACTTTGGAAAATATTATAACCAACAAAATTCTAATACCAATTTCGATCTTTCTAGCCAACCATGACTTATCAAAGTTTGTAATAAGTCACCAAAAAAAAAAAACTCAAAATTTGATAGATGCGTGATATTTTTGAAAAAAGAGGTATAAAACTACTACAAATTTACTACAAAAAAACTTAATTGATGCAGTAATAAATTTAATTAGTACTGATAATAGATGAATGTTTAAATTACTTTTGTGTTTTGGACATATTAGTTTGCACGATCTGTATAATAAAATTTATAATTTTTTAGCATCACTCTATTAAAAAAAAAAGTAATGTTACTTTGCTAAGAGTAATAGTGCTATTCATTTATAACCTTAAGAAAAATGTTAGGAGTACAACTACCACAGTTTGCACACATTACGAGTTGTGAGTGATAAAGTAAAAATAATATTTCTTATTTTCTAGTGTTGGACATCTCATTTCATTGAACACTTTCCTCTCCATTTCAAGTCTTTTAAAATTTTATTTTTTTGGGTATAACAATGTTTAGAGACTACCGCATCACTTAAACTTTTGAAATAACATAGTAAACATCTTTAGTTTTGTAAAATATAATCTTAACCATGAAAATGATCTATTTCAAATAAAGAGAATCTTTTTCTCTGTTTGATGGAGTTGTCTTTTGTACTATTGCATCATGTATATTTTGTGAAAACTTAAGTATTATGCAAGTCTTTGGTCTTGTAATAAATATTTCCTTGTGTTTTAATGCCATAACCCCTAAGTCACACTATGCAATAGATTGTTCTTTACGCCTTTTCTTTTATTAATGGCATATTCCCTCCTAAATTGACAAGAGGTTTTTTTCTTAGTCTTCCAAAACCACAAACAATAGCCATCAATATCTATTATTGTTGGGAGATTGAGAGTGATGGGGATAAAGAGAGGCAAAGTCAAAGTAAGGTATTATCATGATTAAGTCTAGTGGTCTATGTCTACTATAGTCAAAAAAGTCCTAAGTGAGGGGTGTCATATAGGTCAAGTTGAGGGGATTTTTTGACTGAACCCACTATGGTGGGTTAAAAAATTCCAGCCCAACCCAACCATTGGCGGCTCTATTTGTATGTGAGGGTGATCCAAGGAACACCCTCACTTGTCAAAAAAAAAAATTTAATACATGCAAAAAAAATAATTATATAAATAATTATTTTAAACTAATATGTTTTGTGACCATCTTGACTTGAAAAAATGTATATATATGCTTTTAAAAAATATATTATATACTAAATTAACCTATTTTGGCAACCTTAATGAAAATGTTGAACACTTTTACTTGAGAATTATAAGAATTTGAGTTCAATAAATATATGAGTAATACTTCATCCACAACATTTTCACAATAAATCTTATGAGGTAAGCTATTACTAATGCTAATTCAGGTTCAATATTGACATGTTTTACCCACCAATAACAGGCTAACAACTTGTTGCATAAGATTTGTTATGAAATTGTTGTGATCACTTTATTATTCTTATATCAACATTTTCAATTTACACTTTATCTTTTATTAGTCTTTCTTTTTTTCTTATTCTCTTTGCTAGTAAAAAAAAATTGTAATATTTCATGTATTTGCGTGTTTATTTTTGTGACATTGATATATTCAAATTGTCTCTTTACTAAATTTTGTATAATTTAAATTTCTTAGTAACCATCCTAAAAAAAATTCCTAGAGCTGCCACTGAACCCAACCCAACCCGCATGGATCGGGGAGGTCGGGTTGAACCCATGGGTTGGATATTTATTTGTTTATTTATTACTATTATTATTAAATTTACTTGTCACCTGAGTTGATAAAAAAAAAAAAAAAAACATAAACTAGTATTTCAACTCAGTTATAAACAAAATATATCTAACTGAGTTGATAAATAAAATATACATGAACTAGTATCCCAACTCAATTATAAACAAATAGGAGAGGAGTGGGAGTGGGAGGCAGCAAAGAAAGAAATAAGATTGTTAGGGTTTGAAACTAATTGGGTTTTATATTGGAAGAGCTGAATATGGGAAAAAATTTAAATAAAAAAAATTATTAATTACAAAATATATTTTTTTAATATATATAAATTAAATTTTAAATATATAGGTGGGTCAAGTCGGGTTAGGCAGGGTTGTGATCGTTATGACCCAAACCCAACCCGACCCACTATTAAAAAAACTCCCACAACCCAACCCAAGCCACCAACCCCTAAAAACCAATCCAACCTGGCGAGTTGGGTTGAATTGGGTTAGTTTTAACTGGTTCGTAGGTTGGCTGCACACCCCTAATTGTGTGTAATAATACTAAATGTAGGAAATATATAGTAGTAATCCCTAGGTTAATCCTAGACTAAACATACACAAAGAGGGCATACCACTAACATGGCATGGTGGTCTTCTTATATTTTGCTTTGTTTTGTTTTTCTCTTTAGTTTTTTCTCTCATTTCGTGCATGTATGAAATACAATTTCTAATATGTAACGGTTTGGTATTTTTTTTTTTTTTTTTTATATTAATTAATTGCATCTTCCCTCTTAATTAAATTTTTTAGTCATACAACAACCACAAACAAGAGCTATTAATACATATCCCATAGGACACACATCTAGTAATATAGCTGAGCTACCACCACACACTTTTAGTGCGATTATCACTTTATAATTATAAGTGTTAGTGGGGTGTGTGGGGCAAGAGCTGGGGTTTAAGTCTCTAGAAGGGAGCTTCACACACATATACCCTTAGATTAGGTTTAAGGCAAAGCTTTGGTAAAGGGATTTGCTAGATTATTTGCACTTTCAATCTTTGCAACTTCTACATCTCCACGAGCAACAATGTTTCGAATGATGTGGTACTTTCTCTCAATGTGCTTTCCTTTCTTATGATTCCTTGGATCTTTGGATTGTGCAACCGCTCCATTATTGTTACAAAACAAAGTGATAGGAACTTGCTCCATTCTCACTACACCAAGATCAGAAAGGAATTTCTTACACCGGACAGCTTCTTTTGCCGCTTCACAAGCTGCAACATACTCAGTTTCCATGGTGGAGTCCGCAATAGAAGATTGCTTAACACTCCTCCAACTTATTGCTCCACCTCCCAAGGTGAACACACAACCTAAAGTGGACTTTCTAAAATCTAGATTTGATTGAAAATCTGAATCTGTATAGCCAATGGGAATCAAATCCTCATACTGGTAAACAAGCATATAATCTCTCGTTCTCTATAGATACTTGAGAATATGCTTTACAGCTTGCCAATGTTTTGGTTCTGGATTTGATTGATATCGGCTGACCATGCCAACTGAATAACATATATTTGGTCTAGTATAAAGCATGGCATACATGAGACTTCCCACTGCAGAAGCATAAGGAACTTGTTTCATCATATTTTCTTCCTCTTGAGTCTTAGGCCTTTGGTCATCAGATAAGGCAACTCCATGTTTGAAAGGAAGTAATCATTTTCTTGGAGTTTTGCATGCTAAATCGTTCTAGAACCTTATCTATATATCCAGCTTGTGATAAGCCTAACATCTTATTCTTGCGATCTCGCCAAAGCTTAATCCATAGAATAAAGTTAGCCTCACCCAAGTCCTTCATATCAAATCGGCTTGACAACCAAATCTTTACCGATGACATTACCCCTACATCATTCCCAATTAGTAGAATATCATCAACATAAAGCACTAGGAGCATTACTACTTTATCCCGATGTCTTTTGTACACACATGGTTCATCAAGATTTTGTTCAAAACCAAATGACTTGATTGCTTAATCAAATCTAATGTTCCATGAGCTAGAGAACTTGCATACCATATTCTCTTGGTTCATTGCTATGAAACCTTCCGGTTGCATCATATAGATTTCTTCTTCAAGATTTCCATTAAGAAATGCAGTCTTCACATCCATTTGCCAAATCTCATAATCATAATGAGCAACAATGGATAAAAGAATTCTAATAGATTTAAGCATTATTACTGGTGAAAATGTTTCTTCATAATCAATACCTTTTTTTTATGTATACCCTTTCGCCACTAGCCTTACTTTAAAGGTTTCAACCTTTCCATCCATTCGTTTCTTCCTCTTGTAAACCCATTTGCATCCAACAGGTTTAATGCCGTTAGGCACCTTTACAAGATCCCAAACTTGATTGGAATACATAGAATCTAATTCAGATTTCATAGCTTTGACCCAATGATGTGTATCTATATCATTCATTGCTTCTTCAAAAATGTAAGAATCAATTTCAGCCTCTTCTAAGATAGCTTCATAAGTTTCTCCCAGATCTATAAATCTTATAGGTGGCCTAACAATCCTGCCACTACAACGAGGCACCTGTGTACTAGACATCTCATTAGTAGTATCTTGTGGTGTATTCGATACAACCACATCACCCCTAGTTTCATTCATGGGTTGTTCATTTACAGGTTCATTCATTTCAACCAAAACAACTCTACTTCTAGGAGTATAATCATTCATATAGTCATTTTCCAAGAATTTGGCATTTGTACTAACAAACACTTTATTATTTTTATGACTATAGAATAAACCTCCAATAGTTCCTTTTGGATACCCTACAAAGAAAACCACTTCTGTTTTAGACTGTAACTTGTCAGACTTTCCTTTCAACACATGTGTTGGACAACCCCAAATATGGAGATGTCTTATACTAGGCTTACGCCCATTCCACAATTCTACAGGTGTTTTAGGAACAGACTTCGAAGGTACTAAATTCAGAAGATACATTGTAGTATTTAAGGCATATCCCCAAAAGGAAATTGGCAGAGTTGAATAACTCAACATGGACCTAACCATATCTAAAAGAGTCTTATTCCTTCTTTCTGTTACACTATTTTGTTGTGGAGTTCCAGGTGCAGTCAATTGGGATACAATCCCGTTTTCAGTTAAGTAATCCTTAAAATCTCCAAGAAGGTATTCGCCACCACAATCAGATTGAATGGTTTTTATGCGTTTACCCAATTGATTCTGAACTTTAGCCCTAAACTCTTTGAACTTTTCAAAGGCTTCGGACTTCCGTTTCATTAGGTACACATAACCAAATCTTGAGTAATCATTAGTAAAAGTAATGAAATACTCATAGCCACCTCTTGCTTGGATTGACATAGGACTACATATATCTGAATGCACTAGTTCTAGCAAATCTTGGGCTCTTCTACCTTTTGCATTAAAAGGTCATTTGGTCATTTTTCCTTCCAAACAAGATTCACAAACTGGAAATTCATCAAAGTCCAATGGCTCTAAGAAACCATCTTTGATCAGACTTTGAATTCTGTTTGAATTAATATGACCTAAATGCAAGTGCCAAAGATATGCATCACTGGTAGAAGAAAACTTTCTCTTTAATGATTTTACATGAGAGTCATTGTCTAATTCAGAATTATATAATTCATGCTTATTAGGAGTTAAAATATAAATATTATCTACAATATTGCCAGAACAGATAAACACTTTACCCTTCTTTATTACAACATTGTCTTTAAGGATAACACAATATCCATGTTTACCTAAATAAGTTGTAGAAATTAAATTACTACGAACATTAGGTACATACAGACAGTCTTCCAATATTAAAACCCTAGACTCAAAGCATAAATTAAACACTCCAACAGTTACAATCGGAATCCTGCTCCCATTAGCCAAAATAAGAAACAATTCCCGTTCATTAAGCTTTCTGGTCTCCTAGAACCCCTGCAAAGAATTGCAGATATGATTGGTGCAACCTAAATCCACACACTAGGAATCCGTGAGATTTTGTACTAAACATATTTCAAGGAGGAATGAACTTTTCATACCCTTATTATTGGCAGCCTTGAATTTTGGACAATTCCTCTTCCAATGTCCTTTCTCACCACAATGGAAACATTTTCCTTTGATCTTATTTCCTTTGTTAGCAACCCCTAAGGCAATTTGTTTACCATCTTGCTTGGTGAAGTCCTTCTTCTTCTTCTTCTTCCCCTTGCCCTTTGACTTAGGTTGAAAAGTAGAAGCTTTAGCCATATTAGCATCAACACTAGAAGTACCAAGAATGCCTTCCGCCGCTACCAATTCATTCATTAATTTAGCACAATGAATAAATCTCTTTGTTCATATTATAATTGAGTCTGAATTCCTTGAATGATTTCGGTAGTGACTAGAGTATCATATCCACTTGAGATTCTCCATCAATATCGGCACCTAAAACTTCCAGTGTATTCAGATTAGAGATCATTGTAAGACAGTGATCCCTCACTGAACTACCTTCAGCCATTTTGGTATTATAATTTTGTCTCATAGTTTCTTGCCTTGCAGAACGGCCTTGCTCACTAAACATCTCCTTCAGACTTAGTATTATGTCCGAAGCTAGTTCTACATCCTACATTTGATGCTGTAGAACATTTGAGATAGACGCTAGGATGTAGCACTTGGCCATTTCATTAGATTTCTACCAACAATCATATTGTTGTTTTTCCTCAAGAGGAGCATCTAATGAAGGAAAGCTAGGACATGGTCGAGTAAGCAGATATTTGTGCTCTTCAACTGTAAGAACAATGTCCAAATTTCTTTTCCAGTCAACATAGTTGGATCCAGTTAGTTTGTTTTGATTAAGAATAGTAACAAGTGGGCTAAATGACACCATGTTCAAATCTGAAAATAATAAACATGAATATAATAAGTAAACTGAACATTATCAATTTAGCATATAAACATATAGTATGGAACCTTAATAAAACCATAATATAATATATGCAACGACAAACCAATCCCATATTCAATATCCCTCAACATAGAATGAACATTAAATACTATGATTGATTGAGAACTATTTTCATTATTAGTGCTATCATGATAAGTCTTATCAAACACTGATAATATGCCGTTATACATTTGGCTTCTAAATAATAATAGTAAGAACTCAGCATAGAGGATACTATAATATTTAGTCTAGTGTATACCATTGTCCAGAATCATGTGTAGCCACATTTCATCCCCTTAACAGGCTTATTTTGTAGTACCATGATACAAAACACCCTTCACATGGAATGTAAAGCTCGAAGCTAAGACAAGGTGTTTGATCAAACCACTATAAACCAGGAAATTCAATTTTGTAGGACCATGAAATAAATACTCTCGGCATAGAATGCTAAGCTCGAAGCAAAGACAAAGTATATATTTCACACTACTATGAACCGACAATAGAGGCCGTGAGACCCAACCCTTGTATCTCTCTCCCACTAGATGTTTTAAATTAAAGGTTTTTATTTTGTAAACATGTGTAATCTAATCACACACAGCCTTGCACTTTCTACATTTGAAAACACTTAGAAAAAGTTCAAAATTCCCTTTAATGGCATTTTCTCTAGAATCTCGCGACTAAGCTCTTCCCGCGAAAATGTGTTAAGGAAAAATAGTGAAAATACAAAATTCAGACAGAAACTTTCGCAACTATCTCGCGATTGTTTTGCAAGTAAAGCTTACCCACAAAAAGTTTTGTGCTTCAGAGGCATTTTTCATGAGTAACTTCGCGAGAAGGTAACCCGCGAAAAACCCGTGTTTTCAGTTTTAAAAAGGGAAGATCTAGATAGTTTTTCAACAGTTTTTCATGAACAAATAACCATCATATGAACATAATAGATGGAATTTGATATCAAAACTAAATTCCATTGATGTTATAGCCTTAAAGTTCAATTCAACATACTTGAATTCAAATTTAAACAACATCATAACATCAATATCAGTTTTTATCAAACCATAGTTTCAACAACCATGCAGAAAATTAAATACATATATAATCTTCTAACATCATGAAACTATTATCTCTAGATCCAAAACTCACAAAACATGTTATACACATTCAAAATTGAAGACCGCTCTGATACCATTTGATAGAAAAATACATGTTTGTATCACATACAAAAAATACGTAGCGGAAAAATAACGGATCTACTTCATTCACAATTGATAACATGTGATAGGATCGACGATCTCTCTCTCATAGACAGGAAAACCAAATATCTCTGTTAGTATATCCACGTCACTGACGAAGGTAGGGAAGCTATTTAATGCAGTCAATGATACCTCAGATGGTTACAAAACCAGCTGTGTAGACTGTTGGAAACCCATCAAGGCCCACATTACTGAGCATGAGGCGTTACCAAGAGAGGCATTAAAACCACAATAATAGCCACAATGGCTAGGGTCTGTGGAAACATATATAAAGCCTTCACATGCACCAACACAAGGTACATACACACCTAAAATCACTCATAGTTAATTTGATATTCTGTGTTTTTCTCTAAAGACTTCCTTATACTGACTTTGGCATCGGAGACGTTGTGGCAAGCACCACACCAGTGACCACCTTGAGGGAGCCATCTTACAATATTTGCAGAGACACAGACAATGACTAAGCTCTATCTGGACGCATTTACAAAAATTGACGATTTGCACTTCATCAGTTTGGCGTCGTCTGTGGGGACAACATTTTCATGCTTAGGTTCAAAAGCGTAGTTTCCAATTAACTTTTACATTCAGATAGTGCCTAACCAGGATTCTACAGCATTAGCTCTGCAAGTCCAGGCTCTTGCGACTAGCGTCGAAGAGCTCACCAAA
Source organism: Quercus ilex subsp. ballota (assembly GCA_032727855.1). Lineage (NCBI taxonomy): Eukaryota > Viridiplantae > Streptophyta > Magnoliopsida > Fagales > Fagaceae > Quercus > Quercus ilex. The sequence continues at coordinate 4,380,490 of CM064909.1, forward strand.
CAGAATCAGGAAATGAGGCTATGACTTCAACAGGAGGAGAACCGGTCTAAAGTCAATCAAGAGGATGAAGGAGATAGCCATAGAAGGAGTGACCGTCGAGGGCCGACTACTCCAGATAAACAAAACTCAGATCTTCTTCAGGAAATGAGAAAGGAGATGGATAAGCTGAGGAACGCCATTAGGGGGAAAACAGACCGAAGCCTAGATAAAATGGCCAAGGCAACATATTCGCCCTTCACCACAACAGTCTTGGAATGCCCTGTGCCGTCAAAATTTTGCTTGCCTCAGCTTGAGCCATTTGATGAGCTTAAGGACTCTCAGGACTACCTCAACACCTTCAAGACAACACTAGGCCTTTAATAGCCTTTTGATGAAATACTATGTCGTTCCTTCCCCACCACTCTCAAAGGAGCTGCAAGGGAGTGGTTCACAAAGTTACCAACATTGTCAATCGACAACTTCAAGCAGTTGAGCAATGCCTTTTGCGCCACTTCATTGGGGGACAACGCCTGAAGAGGCCTGTAGACCACTTACTCACCATTAGACAAGGGGCGAAAGAAACCCTGAGGTCGTACGTGAAACGCTTTACCTAGGAGACTCTGGAGGTGGACGAAGCTGATGACAAGGTGCAGTTAACGACTTTTAAAGCAGGATTAAAGTCCAGAGAGTTCATGGTTTCACTCGCAAAGAATCCTCCTAAAACGATGGCAGAGATGCTCCTGAAGGCATAGAAGTACATGAACGCTGAAGATGCATTAGCCGCCATCAAGGATGTGGAAAGGCCAAGAGACAAAGGAAGGAAGGGGGACGATCGTAGAGGACGAAAAAGGGAGCACTTAGATTGTCAGACTAGTGACGGGAGTAAAAGGAAAGACGAAAAAACTCATTGAACGGTAAAATTCACTTCTTTAGTTATGTCTATTGACAAAATTTTGGCGCAGATTAAGGATGAACTCTACCTCAAATGGTAAAGGCCATTACATTCATCGCCCAACATGCATCACAAAAAGAAGTACTATCGGTTCCACAAGGATCACAGCCACTACATAAATGATTGCAGAGACCTAAAGGAGCAGATAAAGGAGCTTATACGGAAGGGGAAACTGTAGAAGTATGTGAAAAGGGGGGAATCTAGTAGGTTCAGAGACAACCACAAAAACCAGTGTGAATCTTCACCTAAGGACGAGGATCACGCCTCCCAGCGCCTGCCAAGTGTGATTGAGGAGATAAAGACGATCACAGGTGGCCCATCCATAGGTGGGTCGTTCAGATCTCTCAAGAAAGCATGCCAGAGGCAAGTGAACAGTGTCCATAGAATGCCCCCATTTAAGCAAAGATGGACAGACCGTGACATGTTTTTCTTGGAAGAGGATGCTAGAGGAGTGAAGCAGCCTCATGACGACCCCCTGGTCATAATGCTCACGATAGAAGGATTCAATACCGGGAGAATCCTCGTGGACAATGGCAGCTCTGCGGACATCATCTACCTTTCTGCTTTTCAACAGCTGAAGCTAAATCCAAGAAGGCTTCGACCATTCAACTCTCCCATCGTCAACTTCAGTGGAGACAAGGTGTATCCCAAGGGCATAGTGACACTGACGGTTACAATGGGGACTCAATTGGACTTCTTGGTGGTAGACTGTTCTTTATCTTACAATGTAATCATCGGGAGACCCACGCTCAACTATTGGAAAGCAGCCACGTCTACCTACTACTTGAAGGTAAAGTTTCCAACAGAGAATGGTGTGGACGAGGTAAAAGGAGATCAAGTACTGGCTAGGGAATGCTACTAAGCTGTGTGATAGGCCAAAAACAAATTGATCCCTTGTGATGAATTAATTGATTAATTAGCCAAATTTATTAATTAATCAAATTAACATGCAAACGCGTGGTAGCAAAAACAAGTCACCAATTGAACTAAGTATAGAGCGGAAAATAAATTGACACGATGATTTGTTTACAAATGGGGAAAACTTACATGGAAAAAACTCCACCGGGTGATTTTAAGGTCATCACTCTTGAGAATCCACTATTATCATAACAAGCGGTTACAAGTAAAAGAATCCCAGTATCTTATATCAACCTACAGTTGAACCCTTACTCCAATACCTAATTGGACTTGTTCTGTAGTGACAATCTCTCATTGTAATGCATGGCTCCTAGTATGTGACTAACCAATTGCGCGGATCCTAGTACACGACTTCAATCACCAACTAGAGAAGGTTGTTGGTTGCAAAGTTCATCAGTTCATCACATGATGAAGATCAAGAAGATGCTTGGTCACAAAATCTTACGGTGTACAAACACAGCAACTTCTTCACAAGAAAGATGAATTAGGGAAAATTCTGTCTCTGGTCACAATTTGCTTGAATAAACTTTGCTCAACACTTGTGCAACTTATTCCACCTTTGACAGTCCTTAAAATAATCCTTTTATATGTCTAGGGTTGTGAGAAAAGAAAGCCCAAACATACAATCATGGATTGAATGAAAAATAGTCCTGAAAAACTGAACTTCATAAACCTCGACAGATACCCTATCTGTCGAGCTGCTGTCGAGCCACAGGCTTCAACAGCTCTTTAAGGCTCGATAGATGGCTAGCTGTCGAGCTTTAATGACAGACACTTTTTAGACTTGAATCTTGGACAGACTTGCATGGCTTTAACACTTAATCTTCAAAAAAAGTTTCTTGAAGCATCAAACACATCCTAGATCTAACCAAATACAAGTAAAGTTCGTTTTGTCAAAGGATTAGCCAATTACATAAAATAATGACATATGTTCCTAACAAGTGAATCACATATGTCCTAACACCAAGCTAGTTGCCAAAGAAAACCATGCATGGATGATTGAGGAGAAGGAAGAAGAAAAAGTGGAAGCCCTGGAGACAGTAGAGCTGGTTGAAGAAGAAACAGTAAGGACGACCAGAATAGGGACGACATTGAGTCCTGAGATGAGGATGAGACTCATCCAGTTTCTTAAAAAGAACCTAGACATCTTCACATGGAGTCACGAGGGCATGCTAGGTATATCCATGAAGTTCATCCAACACAGGCTAAACGTGGACCCCGAGAAGAAGCTAGTCCAGTAGAAACGAAGGGTCTTCGCTCCAGAACGGAATCAAGCAATCATGGACAAAGTTAGTAAGTTGTTGTCAACAGGCTTTATTTGAGAAGTTTACTACCCAGGTTGGCTCGCCAATGTCGTCCTAGTGAAGAAAGCAAATGGGAAATGAAGAATTTGCGTGGACTTCACGGACCTGAACAAAACTTGCCCAAAAGACAACTTCCCTCTACCAAGGATAGATCAGCTAGTGGATTCTACAGCAGGGCATAAGCTACTGACGTTCATCGATAAATTCTCGAGCTATAATCAGATAAAAATGGCAGAAGAAGACTAGGAGAAAACTACCTTCGTCACAAGCCAAGGACTCTATTGCTATAAGGTAATGCCCTTTGGACTGAAAAATGCAGGAGCAACCTACCAAAGGTTAGTAAATAAAATGTTCAGTAAGAAGATCAGGAGAAATATGGAGGTATATGTGGATGACATGCTCGTCAAGAGTAAAGAAGAGCTTGCTCATCTAGACGACCTCAAGGAAACATTTGCCACACTCAAACAGTACCAGATGAAATTAAACCCTAGTAAGTGTGCCTTTGGAGTAGCCTTGGGGAAGTTCTTGGGGTTCATGGTGTCCCAAAGGGGGATAGCGGCAAACCCGGAGAAAGTACGAGCCATACTCGACATGACGCCTCCAAAGACCGTCAAAGAAGTCCAGAAGCTCACAGGAAGGATAGCGGCACTCAACAGATTCATCTCTAAAGCTACGAAAAAAATGCTTACCCTTCTTCAAGATGTTGAAGCAAGCCTTTGCCTAGACCGATAAATGTGAGGCGGAATTTCAAGAACTCAAGCATTACCTGAGTAATCCACCCCTTCTAAGTCCGTCCAAGGAAGAGGAAAACCTGTATCTATATCTGGCAGTATTAGCCACAATCGTGAGCGCAACCTTAATTTAGGAAGAAGACAGGAAACAACTCCTAGTTTACTACGTCAGTCAAGCTTTCCAAGGGGCAGAAGCCAAGTACCCAAGGATTGAGAAGATTGCATTCGCATTGATAGTAGCTTCGCACAAGCTGCGACCTTATTTTCAGGCGAACCCCATCTTGTTAATGATGAACCAACCCGTCAAGAAGTCCATGAACAAGCCCGAGGCAGCAGGGAGAATGGTCCAATGGGCAATCGAGCTTAGCCAGTTTGATATCGAGTATCACCCTAGGACAGCCATTAAGGCGCAGGCTTTGGCGGACTTTATTGCTAAGTTTACTCATTCAGACGAGGACAACCCCACCAACGAGACAGAACAGTGGACAATACAGACCGATGGTTCGTCAGCCCAAAAGAGGGGAGGAGTAGGGGTTGTCATCATCACCCCAGATGGAGAAATGCCTAAATATGGAGTTCAGCTAAAATTCCTAGCCACCAATAATGAAACTGAGTACGAAGGAATATTGACGGGGCTAAGGGTCGAAAAAGCACTAGGAGCAAAAAATTTGCTCCTCCAAAGCAATTTTAAGCTGGTAATAGGACAAATAAATGAGGAGTATGAAGCAAAGGAGGAAAGAATGCAAAAATACCTCAGGCTAATGAAGCGTTTGACACAGGAGTTTGATAGGGTGGAATTCGTGTAGATCCCCAGGAGCCAAAACATGAGAGTAGACAAAATCACAAAGCTAGCATCGCCAGAAGAATGATCAACAATGGAAGTCCAGAAACGCCCTAGCATTGAAGAAATATCTACATTTGCAATCCAGAACACAGGTAACTAGATGACCCCGATCATATCATTCCTCCAAAACAACGTCCTCCCACAAGACGCCGAAAAGGCCAAGAAGGTCAGGAAGAGAGCAGCCAGATTCACGATCCTGAATGACACCCTGTACAAGAGAGGCTTTTCCATGCCCTACCTGAAGTACGTAGATGAAGAGAAAGCCAAGTATATTCTGGAAGAGATTCACGAAGGGGTTTACGGAGACCATGCAGGCCCCAGATCCCTAGTGAGTGAAGTTGTCAGATCAGGTTACTTCTGGCCTACTATGCAGGTAGACGTGAGGGAGCTCGTCAAGAAGTGTGACAAGTGCCAGAGGTTTGAGAATGTCCAATGCCTCATAGCCGAGAGACTGACAACGATAGCCTCCCCTTGGCCATTTGCACAATTGGGAATTGACATTGTCGGCCCATTACCCCAAAGTAAAGGACAGGTAAAGTTCCTACTAGTCGCTATTGATTACTTCACAAAATGGATTGAAGCGGAGGCATTAGTAACTATCACCGAAGTAAGAATCCAAAGCTTTTTATGGAAAAACATAATTTGCAGGTTCAGAATTCCACAGACGATCATCTCAGATAATGGGCGGCAGTTCGACAGTCAAGGCTTCAGGGATTTTTGTTCAAGTCTAGGGATCAAGAACCAGTTCTCATCCTTGAGACATCCACAGGCAAACGGACAGACGAAGGTGGCTAATCGAACACTACTCAAGATTATCAAAGCCAGGTTGGACGACGCTAAGGGGGCTTGGCTAGAAGAATTGCCTAATGTCTTGTGGGCTTATAGGACTACTGCAAGAACCCCAACAGGAGAAACCCCTTTCAGACTCACTTACAGCACTGAGGCAGTAATCCTGGTCGAAATGGGAATGAGCAGTATCAGAAGAGAGATGTTCCACGAGGACAACAGTGACGATCAGCTGAGAATCAACTTGGACTGCCTGGATGAAGTTAGAGACGGAGCCTCTAACAAGATAATGAAGTACCAGCAGAAGATGGCCGACTACTACAACAAGAGAGTGAAACTCAGATGACTTGACATAGGGACCTCATCCTACACAAGGTCGCCTCAGCAACTAAAGACTCTGCCCAAGGGAAACTCGGCCCAACCTGGGAAGGACCTTACTGGGTCGTCCATTATTCCAGACAAGGTAGTTATCACCTGGAGACCTTGGACGGGCGGAGTCTTCCATGACCATGGAATATTGAGCACTTGAAGATGTACCACCAATAGATGTAACAGGCAAATGTATTCATTTTCAAAAGCAATAAAAGAACTATTCAGCCAACGACTCAATACTAGCAAACCCAACAGCTTAAAAGCCAAAAAATTGGCTAAGTAACAAGATTCCACCTAGACGGATGTAAGTTACTAACGAAGCCAAAGAATGACAAAATCCCTTAAGAGGGTGTAAGTCATAAAAAGAAAAACGGCTAAGTAACAAGATTCCACCTATACAGATGTAAGTTATTGATGAAGCCAAAGAATGACAAAATCCCTTAAGAGGGTGTAAGTCATAAAAAGAAAAACAGCTAAGTAACAAGATTCCGCCTAGACGGATGTAAGTTACTAAGGAAGCCAAAAGATGACAAAATCCCTTAAGAGGGTGTAGGTCATAAAAAGAAAAATGCCTAAGTGACAAGATTATGCCTAGATGGATGTAAGTTACTAACGAGGCTAACGAACAACAAAATCCCTAAAAGGGTGTAAGTCGCAAGGAATTAGCTAAGTGGCGGAATCTGCCTAGATGAAAATAAAGTACTAACGCAAGCAAGGAATGACAAAATCCCTTAAAGGTCATAACAGAAAATTTGGCTAAGTACAAGGTATTGACACTGAAAGAGTAACTAAAGGAACGAGGCAAACAAGAACCACACAGAAACAGGAGTACAAGCAAGTAAGTATGCAATCACGAATATAATTAAAAGCCCAAAAACAACGAGCAGTTACCATTGTTTTCATATTAAAATTAAAAGGCCATAAACACTGGGCTAAAAACATTGTTCTTAAGTTAGAAATATTGTTTTGAAAGTAGAATCTAAAAGCCCAAAACACACTGGGCAACAAAAAATATAGAAAGAAAAGAAAAACAAATGAACATAAGGCAGGGTCAGGCAGCAGCAGCATCATCACCATCTAGAGGAGGCATAGGAGTATCCCTGGGAGCAGCTTCAGTAGGAGCAGTGCATTGGGAAGCCTTGTCTACCGCCATCTCCTAGTCAACCACTTCCATGTTGAGATTCTTAAGGTCTACTCCAGAAGGATGCTTGACCAAGTACTAACGAAGGAGCTCGAAGCCCTTGAAGTACCAGCTGAAGTGCACAGTGTTGTACTCCTCAGTTTGCTGGAAAGCCTCGATGGTCTTGGCAGCAATGGTTTTCAGCTTTTCCCTAACAGCCAAGAGTTATTCATCCTTCTCCAACATGAGCTGCCTCTCTGCCCTGAGGTCATCTCCTAAAGACTTAACCTTCTCCTTGACAGAGTTGGCCTCGTCCATAGCAGTAATTAAATCCTTCTTCAACTTGGAATTTTTCACCTTTAGAGCCTCCGCCTTGGACACTGCCGAGGTAACTTTTGCTTCTTGAGTAAGGTACTCAGAAGTGATGTGAAGACTCCCCGCCAGAACCCGAAAATTGAATCCAACATTAAGGACGTCACAAAAGAAAAGGAAAGAAAAATCAGAAATTTCTACAAAGTTATCTACTTAAAAAAGAAAAAGAAAAGTAGCAGGAGGAAGAGGCCATACCTCAAAAGCGCTAGAGAGAGAAAGCAAAATGCAGAAGATTCACAGCAACAATGGCAGCACAAGAACAACAATGGCAACTTGGAAAGCATAGAGCAAAAGGGAAAGTGAAAAGTGAGGAAGAAAGAGGAGGAAGGAATTTTAAAAAGCTAAGCACAGAAAACTAAAAAAAAAAAAAAAATAGCAGGAAAACCAAGAGTCACAAGAAGTGGAGCATTAAAATCACCCCTCAGGTTACGCCACGTGGCCACAACACACCCAGTGCCAACACTGGGCATTGAATACAGAGGGAAATCCCAAGAGACATGTATAATCTTCTAACATCATGAAACTATTATCTTTAATTCCAAAACTCACAAAACATGTTATACAAATTCAAAATTGAAGACCGCTTTGATACCATTTGATGGAAAAATACATGTTTGTATTGCATACAAAATATACGCAGCGAAAAAATAACGAATCTACTTCATTTGCAATTGATAACATGTGATAGGATCGACGATTTCTCTCTCACAAACGAGAAAACCAAATATCTCCATCAGTATATCCACGTCATTGATGAAGGTAGGGAAGCTATTTAATGCAGTTAATGACACCTTAGACGGTTACAAAACCAGCTGTGCAGACCGTTGGAAGCCCATCAAGGCCCACATTACTGAGCATGAGGCATGACCAAGAGAGGCATTAAAACCACAATAATAGCCACAACGGCTAGGGTCTATGGAAACATATATAAAGCCCTCACAAGCACCAACGCAAGGTACATAGACACACCTAAAATCACTTATAGTTACTTTGATATTCTGTGTTTTTCTCTAAAGACTTCCTTATACTGACTTTGGCATCGGAGACGTTGTGGCAGACACCACACCGGTGACCACCTTGAAGGAGCCATCTTACCATATTTACAGAGACACAGATGAGGACTCAACTCCATTTGAACACACTTACAAAAACTTATGATTTGCACTTCATCAACATGTACTATATAAATTTCAGAATTCAAGAACAAGAGAGTGTACCTTGGTGTGGTGAATTTCAAAACTAAGATTAGAAGTACTTGGGAATACTTTTAATCTTCACTCCAATTCCACTTGTGCCTAAGAAGTGTGGTCTCTTAATTAGTTTGCTCAAGGGAGAATGAGAGAGTGTCTAACACTTACATATAAACCATTTCATGTATTATGTTAGTTACAAAATTCTGTATGTTTCTCTCTTTATAATTGATTATCTAATTGAGCTAGCCTTTTGGGCCTTTCCAATTGGGTTTTAGTATGTGGCTTGGAGTGGGACCAAAAGGGAACAAATAAGACACTAGATCCAATGGGCATTGGACATTTCTGTCAACTCTTGACAAGTCCAAAATTACTATTAATTATATTTAATCCACTATATAAATATAATTGCATTCTAGGCCTTATTAATAAATTATATTCCAAAACTTTATTATGCACGCAACTCCTTCATAAAATATTTAGTAATACAAAGTCATGAATATAGATTGCCACTTTGTAAATTACTACGTTTTAATCCTTGTGTACCCGGTTTAATCCTTTAAGTTATTCATCATATAATTATGAAATCTAATTTCATAAATATATACTTTTATAACTATTTAATAAAGTATTTAGGTCTAACATTCTAAATAACAAACCCATTAAACTTATCTCAAGAGAATATTTTGTATCTCTGTTAAGTGACTATGAATTTCATCTTGAGAATATATGTTCCATCAACACCAAATGTGGCTGCCCAACGTACCAAGTTTTTTACTGTTACTTTAGATCTCACTCCTAATATATCAAAACAACCTACATTTCATGATCAGATCCATTATTCTCTCAGGATTAAGAGTTCATGTAAAAATAAGTCATGAGATTTATTATTCATTTGACAATCGTTAGAAGAATAATAAATCTCACAGCGGTCTAGTTCAATATGTCTTAACTCTTAAAACATATCAACACATCAATTAGAAGTCTTCACTTCCATGATCAAGACAAATCATTTTAGTTGATATGTTATAGTCTTTGCAGATGAAATGCCCAATTTCATCACCTACTACAAACTAAAATTCTAAGTTTACAAAGAACTTGTGATTTATATTTTTTATAACTTTTCACATAAATCACATACTATGCATTTCATGAACTATATATGATAATGTCCAAATATTCATGTTACCATCATTTTAGATAATAATAAAACAACTTTATTAATCACAACATTAAGTCATACACAATGTCATACATAATAACGTACATAACATCATACAATAGGATTTTAGGGCACTAATCCTAACATATTCTACCCCCATAATCAGCTATATGGTAGTATTTGTTTCACGCTATTACACACATCAATTTTTTAAACTAAAATTGTGAGTTGAAGACACGATTTCAATCTAAAATTGTGTCTTCAACTCAAAAAATGACTGTGTATAACAAGTTTTATTTATCAACTATATACGAGTGTAGTGTGTGTTCACTATAAGAATAAGATGATTTAGAGAGAAACACATCTAATTAATCGATAGTTTGAATCTAAAATCCGAACATAGAAATAATATGAGACTAAAGGGTGAGTTTGGTTCAGCTTTTTCAAACTATGCTTTTTGAAAAAGTGGCGGTTTAAAAAAGTGAGGAATGAAGTTGTATTTTTTTTAAAAGCAGAGTGCCAGGTGAAACAGGTATATTAACAGCTTGGGTTCTGCACACTATGGGCTCATGTTTGGGCCAAGCCTAGCCCAATGCCCAGTAGTTAAAATTTGAATCAAACACTTACCCAATCCTTAGAGCATTCTCATCAGGTGTGCCAAATGCCAAATATTTGGCATTTGACACACCAAACACCAAAAAACCTCTCTTATGAGATGTTCCAAATGTCATAATTTTTACCACATATGAACATTACTGTTCCATCTTTGGAATGGTATGGATTGAAAATGCTAAAAAAAAAAAAAAAAAATTTATTCATTTTCTCTCTAAGCCTTTATGACTTTCTTTCTTCTCTCTATTTCTTTTTCTTTTTCTTCTTTCTTTCTCCGCCACTCCTTCATCTCTGTCACTCTCTTTTTCTCTTTTCTTCTTCCTTTTTTCTTCTTCTTTCTCCAGAAGCTTCACCTCTCTCTCTCTCTCTCTCTCTCTCTCTTTCTTCTTTTTTCTCCGCCGAGACTGTTGCCATTGAGATCAGCCGTTGCTGTGGAGTTTGGCCTCACCGATGAGGTTGACTGGTGGAGATTGCATGTAAGGGTTTTTTTTTTTTTTTTGGTCGGTTGTGGGTTTCATGTGATTGTGGGTGGTGGTGGATTTGGGTTGATTCAATGTGATTTGGGTTGCATAAATGGAGTTGATTCATCTCTTCATTTTTTTTAATAGAGTTTTGTGTTGATTTTGGGGATTTTTTTTTTTGAAGTACTATTGGGTGGTGGCTGGTTGTACTTGTGGGTGGTGGTGGCTTGTGATTTAGTTGTGGCGGTGCTATTGTGGTTGTGGCGGCAATTTGGTGGTTGTGGTGGTGATTATTGGGTGGTTGTGGTGGTTATTTTTTGGGTTATTGCGCCAGTGGTGGTTGTGGGTTTGTTTGATTTGGGATGGGTTTTAAGGTTTGTGAATGTGGTTTTTTTTTTTTTTTTAAGGTGGCGTTGGTGGATGTGGGTTTGTGTTGGTCGTGGCTGTCGGTGTTGTTGCGACATGGTGGTTGTGCCGTTTTTGTTGTTGTTGTTATTGATGATGGGGAGGAGTTAATATATTATTTTAATGTGTTGTAAATATTATTTTAATGTATAGAATTGAAGAATAAAACATGTGATGAATGGGATATTGTAAAATGATGTGATAAAATAATAAAGTAGACTTTTGGTGTGTCAAAATTGCATTTTTTTTATAGAAGAGCTGATGGTGATGCTCTTATAATCTACTTGTTTGACTTTAATCATCTCGAACAAGGCTTAGAGATATTATTAAATTATGAGTCCGGTTAACAGATGCTCTTAAGCCAATTGTTAACACATTATTTTAGGGGCGTTTTGACACAATTTTTATGAAAAATAGAAAAAACTGCCAAAACAATAATTTTTTTTTTCCTCATAAAAAAATTCTTAAAATGGTTCACTAGCAAATGTCCTTAAGGCATACGTTAACATTTCCCTTAAATTATTAAATCTTGAAATTTGATAATTCTAAATAGTCTCATGGAGATTTGCTTCACAGCAACAGCATCATGTCCTGTGTGTTTTAGATTTACCACTCAATGAGTTTTCTTTCTGTTTATTTTTAGACCCCTTAAAACACAATTGGATTAACCTAGTTAACAAGCCAAGTTATTACTTAGTCCAAATTCTAGATCTAGGTTAACACAATCATATATCATATCAATGTAAAGTGCGGAATGTAAAGAACATAAAGATATGATCACCCAAGAAAACCAAACTGGTAAAAAACCTGGGAAGGATTTAACCTAGCTATCCTCAAGGTAAAACTGAATACACTATGAAAGAATCGAAGTTTTACAATAGTGACTTAGACCACAAACATCCTATTGCTACCTCATGTAGAAAACTTACTGACACAACCATGTGTAAGCTCCAAGACCACGAACTCCTTCTTTCTTGGATTCTCTAGCAAATACAAGCACTCCCGCTTGTATATCTTTAAGCTCTTTAGTGCAGCAACTGAATGATCATTAAGGTCTCAATGAAATCTCCTTCTTGATAATCCTAAGCATGTGTGAAGGCAACCACTTCTCAGATCTCACATGAGATTCACACACAGAGCAAAAGAACAACCTCCAAAACGTGGCTAGGGTTTCCCTTTTATACCTAAGGCAAAACATAAAATCCTACACATCATATAGGTTTAGGGCTGAGTTGGAAATTTTGTAGAAAAAACATTCTGCCCAAATTTCGATCGGTCGAGTCTAATTCTCGATCGATCGAGCCAGACCGAATTGCACAATGAATTCTGCAGCAGCTCGATTCTAACTTTACATAAAACACATACTTTTAGCAAGTCTAAAACAAGACTAAAAACCTGTTTTGATCATGGTTTACCAACAATACAAATTAGAGTTTTAATACATTAGTTCCTAAGTACTTAGAACCTAACACTTTCAATCTTGATCTCACGGAATGAACAAAATAGGGCTTGTATAGATTCTATCTCTAGGGTTCAACAACCTCTCAGAAAATCATGCAAATTAAGTAATTCCTCATATACTGGAAGTCTGGAAGTAACTAGTGCTAGGAATTCTAAGTATAGACGACCTTCTGAAAATTTAAAACACGTTCGCCACAATTTAGATCGATTGAGCCTCGATCGAATGGCTGTTGAACTTTGACCTATTGAGTCTCAATTGAAGGGCAGTCAAATATTGTTAGACTTTACTTCTTTGAGTTGTTTCCTGCATGGTCTGTTTTGGATATGGTCTGATCTTCATAGACTCATTACCGACTTAATTTGACAGTTACAAAGTCAAGGAATTTACCAACACTAAAAACATTGACCCTAAACGAAAAACGAAGTCTTGCTTTAATTTTCTACCATCTCACAATAGTGAAGCATTCAAGTATATCTCGTAGCCCATCGCCTTGTTATCAAGCTAGACACAACAATGAATTTGAGTCTAATACCAAGCTAAAAAATCCAAAATTGACATTAAAGCATAATTTTTTTTAGTCATTTATTGATTTCTAGCTATTTAGCTGTCAAAATTGGCCAAATTAGTGAATTCAGGTATAAAGTGATTATAGCATTTAGTAAAGTTGCAATCTTGCTATACATAAAATCCAAGTTCTTTTGTTCTATACTTTAAGTTTTATTTTTGTTGAATTGTAATTTTCTATTATAAATCGTGTTTCATTTATTCATAAATATTGATTTCTTTTTAAAGAAATTGTATCAAAAGCAGGAACGGAGCCATGGCTTGGTGTTAGGGAGGCGGTTTTATTATTAGCTATTTGTTATAGCTTTGGCTTTCGGCTTTATTGCTTAGCTAGAAAAGTTTTTTTTTTTTTTTTTTTTTAATTTTTTTTTATGTGTGTGTAGAGCGTGTGTTTTGTTGGTAAGGACAAAATTATTTTGTTTAAAGTTTTTTAAAGGGCTAAGTTGTTTATTTTTGGTAAAATTGGTTGATTAGTCTCAAAATGTTTTTTTAAGCTTTGTTATTGCCTATTGGTAATTTTTGTTGTTGGGCTAATATTTTGGGCTTGTGTATATATATATATATATATATATATTTAGATTTTAGATCTATAAATTTTTTTTATGGACTTTAAAAGGAGGAAAATACTAGATCTACAAATTTTTGTTGTGATTAGTGGTTATTAGTAAGTAAAAAAGTGATGTAAGTGGTGGACTCAGATACAAACCAATAAAAATTTGCTACATCAATAGTCTGTAAAAATGTTGTAAAAAGTTTATAGCTATAACATTTCTCTTATAATGATCAATAAGGGGGACAAAATATAATTTTATTGAACGAAGTTGCTAAAATTAGTACCTAAATGTATAGTTATATAATTATATTATTTTTTTAAAAACAAAATTAGGCTCCATGAATGGCTCCATCCATGATCAAGAGTTAACTAAATATTATTTATTAATATTTAAATATAAAAAAGAGTCCAGCTTAAAGTTTTCATCTTAGGCCCCGAAATTTATTGAGCCAAAGCCTTGCCAATATATAAAATGAAAACAATGAAGTCTTCAAATCTAGGAATAATCCAAAAACTCTAAATAGACACAAGAGAAACATTTATCACAAAAAAAAAAGGAAGATTACATTTAAAATCTATAATACAAGAATGCAATAAATTAAACCTTATAGTTTTAAAAATTAACAAAATAAAAATTGAAGTTTTAATAAGAAAAAAAAAATTAAACTGTATAATTTCAAAGGTAATAAATTAAGTCTTAAAGTTTCAAAAATTGAAAAATGGGTTAAATTTAAAGTCTCAAAAGAGTAATAAATTATATACTTAACGAATATTGATTATTGAATCCAAAATACAATACGTTTATGTTTCTACTTTATAATTACAACTTTGCTCTTTCCAACAACTTTTATTTATCTATTTTTCAATTATTCTTCAGACATAATCTTGATTCCTCTTTTTTTTAACAAGTATAAAACACGATTTTTTTAAAAATAAAAAAGTGTCTACACTTAATTTATTTTTATTGATTCATAATAAAAGTGATACGAATGAATTTTTTTTTTTTTTTCAATTTCAGTGAATTCTTTTTTTGGTTATATCTTGTAACAGATATTAATGCGAAAAACCTATATTACTACATTCATAATTTATTATTTTTCAAGTACTAAAAAGATAGTGAATATTTGTGTATTAATTCTAATATTGTTCTTTTATTAACTTTTGGCTTGCTTTAAAAATAAAAATAAAAAATTGGCTTGATCTTTTTAGTTAATAAAACCTCTCCCGGATTTTGTGCTGCGGAAGATGTTAGTGACTGCGTAGGAAATGAGTACGTCATGGTTAATTAGGGGCAGACTAGAAAAACGAGCTCGGTGTACGTTTGGGAAGCGCAAAAACGCACATCTGCGTCTCTTCAGCCCTTTTTTCTTTTTTCTTTTTTCTTTTTTTGCTTTCAGCCGAAACAATTGACTTTTCAAGATTGAACAGTGCATTCGTGCACTGTTTACGGACCCATAAATATCACTTTTTAACAACTTTTTCATTAAAAATGAATCCCACGATACTATTTACATATTTAAAAATTATTTTACTACAGTGTTTTCAGTTTTCAGTTTTCAATTTTCAGCTGTATCCAAACGGTTCTTTTTTTATTATTCGTTTTCGTTCGCTCAGTCAATATATATCCATCCTGGACCAAAAAAGTCTAGAATCTTTGGCTTTAATTAGGAAAATGAGAAGAAGAAAACAAAATTTTGGCAAAGGGAAAGAGAAATGTTTTTTTGGTAAATAATATAGTTGACAATTTTTTTCCAAAGAGAAAGACAAAGCTTTCCTTTAGAGTTTAGACAAATGATTATATATATCTCTTTAGAAAATTCTTAGTTTATAAAGATGTGATGCTACTCCAAAGAAGTAGTGCTATTCATTTTGGCAAAAAGATATTTTACATGATGTTTTTTATACATATTATGATTTATAACTAAAAACGTAATTTAAAGTCACCCTATCAAAACAGTGTTGTAAGAAAGGGGTCTTTGGTTGTGTTATTTAAACAATAGTTTTTAATTTTTTTGATAATCACAATAGTTTTTTGTTGTTTAAATAATACAACATTTATTTTTATACTTTTTCATCCATACATATTTTCACAACATTTAAACAATATTGTTAAAACTGAAAGCTCGAAATAACAACTTTACAAAACAATATTACCAAACGGCTCCGAAGTCCCAGAACTTCCATATAGCATTGACTTAAAGTCAGTGCTATTTCAATCAAGACTGGCAACTAGTTTCTGTCCTCCTCCCCATACCATACGTAAAAAATAAAAATCAAAGAAATGAGTCCTTTAAAGCCAATCACATTTATTTATTTTTGGGATAAACATGAGAGCCTTGCTTTTAAGTTCACTCATTTTGATCTTTAAAGCCAATCACATTTATATATAAGTGTCACTATTTTTGTTTTTCACAATTTACACTCTATCATGTCAAAGTCGTTTTTAAAGAAGTTGTGAAATAGAGAAGCACATCTTTGTTCCCAAACCCATCCCTTGTTTTTGCTTTCATAAAGTTCATGGCTACTACCATTTTGTTCCTCCTCTCTTTTGCATTATTTGCTCCATTCTCATCTTCCAACACCGGAAGATATGAGTAAAGAAGCATCTCTTTCCGTTCAGAATCCAGAAGTTTTGATATCACCAAATGGTGTTTTCTCAACTGGCTTTTACACTGTCGGTGATAATGCCTTTTGCTTTGCCATATGGTTCAGCAAACTACAGTCCTATGTTGATTCACACACCAACACCATAGTTTGGATGTCACCGCAAAAATGGCAATCTAATCTTAACTGATGCTGGTAAGTTCACCGTTTTTGCCATAAACACTTTCTCAGTCTCCTTTGTACAATTATTTTATCTCTTCAACACTGGAAATCTTGTTCTACGTAATATGGAAGGTGTTATTTTGTGGGAAAGCTTTGATTTCCCCACAATACTCTTCTTGCTCACCAACTACTCACTAGAAACACAAAACTTGTCTCCTCAAGAAGCCAGACCAACTATTTCTCTGGACTTTTCTTCGACAACGATAAAACCTTCTTCGCCTTCTTTTTAATGTTCCTAATGTTTCAAGTAGTTAATGGCCTGATCCATGGCTTGCAAGATGGGAGGCTGCAAGGACCTCGTATAACAATAGTAGAATTGTTGTCTTTAATTCCATGGGGAACTTTAGTTCATTCGATGATTTAACTTTTAAGTCAGCTGACTCTGGAGTAGTGCTTCATAGAAGATTGACACTTGGTTACCATGGTAATATTCGGTTGTAGAGTTGGGTAGAGGAGAAGTGGACTTTGGTTGTTTCATGGCAAGCCATTCAAAAGCCTTGCATGATTCATGGTGCTTGTGGGCCAATAGTTTGTGCAATTATGTTATTGGTCCTAAAACGAAAAATCGTACCGATTGGGGTTATGGGTGTGAACCTAAACTTGATCTCTCTTGCAATGTAAAAATCAAGACTCTCTCTCTCTAAATAGAAACTGAATTTCATTGATTGAAAAGAATTACAATACAATTGACTCTAATGAACTTACATACAATCATGTATAAGAGGAAACAATAACTAACTCCCTAGCTAACTCCCCTGATTTCAAGGAAAAACTATTACATGTAAAACTTCCTAGCTATGACACATGTAATCCATCCCACTTGGATACATTTCTTGTATGGAATGCATAATCTGATCATGATGGGGAATTGACTCTACTAAATCCTCGAAGTCTTCATTCCTTAGGATTGCATCTCTGTTTTTCCTTTGACCCTATGATGCATTGTGCCCTGCATCCAAACGCAGTGTTTCCTGCTTCTGTGGTGCAGCATAGGATGCACCCTGATGCTTCAATATATGATGAGATGCACTGACCAGCTGCTTCCCTTGAGATTGAGTGCGAACATCCTGCTTGGAAGCTTGTTGCTGTAAAATGCATACATTTGACTTAGGATTTCTTTTAACATGCAACAAAAAGAAGTCTATTTTTCAGTTGCTATCCACGGTTGAATTCTATGGGTATGATTTTGGGTTATTCCCCAATTACACCTTTGATCAATGTACGAATTTATGTTTAGAAGTGTTCAATTACAGAGTGTTGGTGCAAATACAATGATAATAGAAATAGCACAAAGAGAAACTGAATAGTACTTCTGAATATTATTAATTCAATAAGAAAAATTACACAACACTATTTTGGACTAAGGCGCAACACTCGCTCTCTTTAAGGAGATTCAAGCCCTTCGTTAGCTAAACTTTGTAACCGGTGCAGACCTTCTCTGACTTGTCTCCCCCAGGATACAACAGCCCAACAAGTGTCGTATGGCTATAACAACCTCTGCACAAAGTGTTTAAGTCCAAAGCTCCATCAGAAAGAACACCATTCTATGACAAGAACCTCTCTATTTTTTTTTTTTTTTGTATATTGTATATTGCAGTAACTTGGATTGTGTATGAATGAGTCTATTTATAGGCTCAATGGGCCTCACGAAATTACTACCCAAATTAATTTAATTAATTAGATCCATTATTCTGATGTAGTGGGTGTTACAAGATTAATTGTTGGATATTAATCTGATGAGCTAGAGTTACTCAATTAATGGTGAGATAAGGAGTTTCTGAAGAATGAAAAGGCCCAAATGGATAGTCCATTAAGTATACCTCCACTCTTCACCTCCCCCTTGCGCATGTATCTAGCCCAATATCTGAGACAATTCATTTTAGCCTATTAATCACCACAATTAAAAAGAATAAAATAGTCTATCTCATTTTCAATGTAGGATTAAACATTTTAACTAACTCCTCATCTTCTATATTCACTCCCACATCTTTACATTTATGTTATAACATTTATTCATTTTAATTATTTAATATTAAAATGCTACAACAATCCCCAACTCATTTTAATATTAAATTTTTTAGTTAAAGAGAGATTACCAGGCAAAGACGGGTCACTATGCATCATGAAGGTGTGCTCTGCATTGAACTTTCACTTAGTAAAACAGCGATCTCAACTCCAGAGTCGTAGTGGTCTCTGATTTGAACTAGAACTGCTTTAGTGAAATTAAGCATCACTGCTTACACATAATAACCTAGGTGTTGACATGGGCTTTTATAGCTAGCACTTTACGGCCATGTGCTGATTTCGGTTTCATGAGTGTATTTGAGATTAAGTCCAAATCTCATAGGGAGCGGCCCCACCCCCACACTCACATATGTGAAATTTTGTCAAGAGTGCTCTTGAAATTCTGACACCCCACTCATTTTGAGCTACAAATTTCATTAAGAGTTGTTTACTCAACCTCTCCACATTACAGGATAAATGCACTTACATCATAGGGATGAACAATTAAAAAAAAATTATTTACAAAATAAATAATTAAAAAAATAAATAGTGCATTTCTTACGACCATCGTATGATTCGTTTTTCTCATTGAACCCAATTCTCTGGATCTCTGGTCCTTGGGTTGGGTATCCTCATACATGACTCATGATTCTATGGACTTTAGTCCCATCCCTCTCGATATATTCCAAACTCTGTCTTTTGCCAAGGCCTTGGTAAATGGATTTGCAAGATTATCATTAGATTTAATATAATCCACAGTTATGATGCCACTACTCAAATAAGATCGCACGGTACTGTGCTTTCTTCTTATAGGTCTAGATTTACCATTGTAGTAACGGTTTTTAACTCTACCAATTGCGGTAGTGCTATCACAATGAATTAATATAGGTGGAATTGGCTTTTCTTACAGTGGAATTTCATATAACAAATCTCTAAGCCAATTTGCCTCTTCACTAGCTGAAACTAATGCTATTAATTCAGCTTCCATTGTTGAATTAGCAATTATTGTTTGCTTTTTAGATTTCCAACAAATAGCACCACTACCTAAGGTAAAAATATAACCAGTGGTAGAGAGAGAATCACCTGACAAAGTATTCCAATCGGCATCACTAAAACCTTCAGTCACATCAGGGTACTTTTTATAAAATAAGCCATAGTTTTTGGTACCAATTAAATATCTCATGACTCGCTCAATAGCTAGCCAATGATATTTACTAGGCTTGCTAGTAAATTTGCTAAGCACTCCTACTGCATATGCAATGTCAGGTCTAGTACAATCAATAGCATAATGCAAACTACCCATGATACTAGCATAATCCTTTTGATTAAAAATCTCATCATCATTATTCACAGGAAATAAATGAACACTAGAATCAAAAGAAGTAGCTACACTTTTGTGATCATGAAAATTATATTTTCTCAATATTTTCTCAACATAATGTGATTGATCAAGATATATTTCATCACATGCTTTTGTAATTTTCATGCCTAAAATAAAATTAGCCTCACCAAGATCTTTCATATCAAAATGGCTTTTAAGCATATTTTTTGTCTCATTTATAACATGCATATTTGAGCCAAAAATCAACATATCATCCACATAGAGGCTAATAATAACATGTAAATTATTCCATGATTTAGAATAAATACATTTATCACATTCATTTGATTTATAACCATTCTCAATCATGTAGGAATCAAACTTTTCATGCCACTGCTTAGGTGCTTGTTTTAATCCAAATAGGGATTTAGTTAGCTTACATACCTTGCTTTCTTGTCTAGGCTATACAAAGCCTTCGAGTTGATCCGTATAAATCTCTTCCTCTAGGTCCCTATTTAGAAAAGCAGTTTTTACATCCATTTGATAAATTTTCAAATCAAAAATTGCAGCAATAGCAGTTAACAATCTAATAGATGTAATTCTTGTTACCGGAGAAAAAGTATCAAAGAAATCAAGATTAGCTTTTTGTTTAAAGCCTTTTGCAACAAGTCTAGCTTTAAACTTATCTATTGATCCATCCGGTTTCAACTTTTTTCTAAGGACCCATTTACAACCAATGGTCTTACAACCCGGTGGAAGATCTACTAATTTCCAAGTTCTATTAGAAATTAGAGATTCCATCTCATCATTTACAACCTCTTTCCAAAATATAGCATCAGGTGATGTTAAAGCCTCTTTTAAATTTTGGGGATTTTCCTCAATGTTAAAAACATAATAATCAAGACCAAAATCCTTTTCAACTCTAGCTCTTTTACACCTTCTAGGTTCCATTTCAAAATTTTCTTGATTTTGTAAATGTGAAGTAGAAGAACTAGGTTGTGACAAAATATTTTCTTCATCCCCACTAATTTTCAATTTAAAAGGAAATTTTTCTTCATGAAAAATTGCATCACCAGATTCAAAAATTATTTTGTTTTCAAGATCAAAAAATTTATAGGCTGCACTATTAATCACATAACCAAGAAAAGCACAGGTAGTAGCTCTTATACCTAATTTAGGCATTTTAGGGTCATTAAACCTTACATAAGCAAGACAACCCCATACTCTCAAATATCCCAAATTTGGCTTATGTCCTTTCCACATCTCAAAAGGTGTGGTGTGTGACTTTTTATGTGGCACCCTATTCAAAACATGACATGCAATTAAAATAGCTTCATCCCAAAAATGTAAAGGTGCACCAGATTCAATTAACATGGCATTTGTTAACTCAATCAAAGTTCTATTTTTTCTTTCAGCCACACCATTAGAAGCAGGCGGATATGGTGCAGTAGTTTCATGGATAATTCCCAAAGACTGAACAAATGAGTTGAATGCACTTGATTCATACTCATGGCCTCTATCACTTCTTATTCTTTTTATTTTTCTACCGAATTGATTTTCAACTTCTTTTAAAAAATTTTGAAATTTTTCAAAAGCATCACTTTTATTTTTCAACAAATAAATAGTTGTATATTTTGAGAAATCATCAATAAAGTGATAATATATCTATTTCCTCCACGAGTTAAAATTCCCTCAAATTCACATAAATCAGAGTGAATTAACTTAAGCAATTTGGTATTTCTTACAACATTTTTATGAGGCTTTTTTGTAATCTTAGCTTGACTACAAGTTTCACATTTTTCAAAATCTTTTAATAGTCTTGGAATTAATCCTAAACTACTCATGATTCCCACATATCTACCATTTATATGACACAAACGAGCATGCCAAAAATTAATAGAAGAAAGCATATAAACTGAACTGGTAGATGTTTTATTATTCTCAACATTCAATTTAAACATTCCATCACAAGCATAATCCTTGCCCACAAATAATCCCTTTTTAGTGATTACATAATTATCAGATTCCATAGTTTGCTTGAAGCCAGCCTTGTTAAGCAAAAAACTTGACATCAAATTCTTCCTCATGGACGAAGTGTAAAGAACATCTTTCAATGTTAGCACACGTCCAAAAGTGAATTTCAATTCAACCTCACCACTCCCAAGAACCTTGGTTTTGCTAGAGTCACCAAGCATAACAGTTTTTTCTTCTTCAAAAGGAGTATCCAATTTGAACCAATTTTTGTCATAGCAGACGTGCCTATTAGCACCAGAATCTGCCCACCACCCTTCAACATATTGCACCATATTGATGTCTGTAATCATAGCCACTAAAGGCTCTTCGGTAACGTTAGCGTGTGGGACAGATTCACGTTTCTAAAATTTGCAAAACCGAGCAATATGCCCACTCTTGCCACAAACAAAACGGGATCTATTAAATTGATATTGTGAAGGGGGTCCTTGGTTTTTATTGTAATTTTTATTCGGGTTTCCCCTTCCTTGAGGTCTATTATTATTTTTAAAGACTCTCTTTTTAGGCTTCAATTGATCATTTCTAGGAAAATGATTTTTGGGCATATTATTATTGGCTGAAATAAGGTTTACCTTTGTGGTGGAATTACCATTGCTCTCTTGTGTCATGAGTGCATCTTGTCCTCTAGCCTCCTCCTCCACCCAGATGCATGTAATCAAAGTCTTCAAGGTTGTCTCATTTTGTTTGTGCCACAAAGTCTTTTGGAACTCCCTCCAAGATTGTGGTAGTTTATCCAGGGGCGGAGCCACATAGTGGCTTGGGGGGGCCGTGGCCCCTGCAAAAAAAAAAAAAAAAAAAAAAAAAAAAATTCCCATTAGACTATGAAGAAAAAATTAATGGGCCCCCCCAACATTAGACAGCCTCCCAGCCCTCAATCAAAAATTAGGAACACCCTCAAATTAATATATATATATATATATATATATATATATATATATATATATATATATTTGTTCTACTTTCAAGCAAAAAAAAAAAAAAAAAAGCTTAAAAAAAATTTGAACTAAAATCTGAAAAAAAAAAAAAAAAAAAAAAATTTGTAATAGAGCCCACGGCGAGCCCAAGCTCACTCACGGCAAGCCCATGGATTCTCCAAAAAAAAAAAAAAAAAAAAAAAAAAAAACCAATACAGAGAATCAGAAATGAACCCATCACGTCGCTGGCAGAGAAATGAAACCCATCACGTCGCTGGCAGTGGCAGAGAAATCAAACCCCAATACTAAAGTAAAACAAACTCCAGCAAACCAAACACAGAAGTGTTTATCAAAAAAAAAAAACCCCAATACACAAAACAAACCCAGTAACCCACGGTCACGTCGTCGCTGCAGCTCGCTCGTCATCGTCATCGTTGCTCGCCCGGTCACCCCTCATCGCAGATCGTAGATCGGAGATCGTAGAGTTCTCTGCCTCTGCTCCGGTGCTCGGTACGATGGTGCTCCCTCCGGCCCTCCCTCAAGGTATTTCTCTCTTTTTCTCTTTGACTCTTTCAGTCTCTCTCTCTCTTTATCTCACTGAAATGCTCTTTTTCGCAGATCGTAGCGGTCATCGGATATCGCAGATCGTTCTGCCTCTACTTCGGTGCAGCGGTGCTCGTTGCTCCCACTGCTCCGGCAGTCCGGCCCTCCCTCAAGTTTTTTCTCTCTGACTCTCTCTCAGTCTCTCTTTCTTTATCTCACTGAATGAAAAAATGAAATGAAATTTATGAAGAGTCTCTCTCTTTATTCTTTATTCTTTATTCTTTAATAGCCTATTTGATCTCAGTAAGTCTCTCTCTCTCTTTTGAACTGTGACTCTCTCTGATTGGCTGGCTTTTGCTTTTTTCCTGTTTTTGTCTTTTTAAATTTGGCTTTATCTTATCCGTTTTTGTTGGTCAATGTGTTGGTGTTTGGTGAAATATTGATTGTCATTTAGTGTAACGTGTGTTGTGATTTGTGATTGGCATTGCAAAATTTTTTGATTGCAGCTGGCTATTGTGATTGGGGCGCATGTTGTGCTTGTCTGTTGTCTGTTGAGTAGGGTGGGGAGGGGGTAGATGGGATATGGGCTCATGGGGTCGGGTGCAACACAATAATTAAAGCAATGTAATGTGCAGCACATTACATTGCTTTAATTATTGTGCTGCACATGGAATGTATAATGTTCGGCTCTTTTAATGTAATATGTACAAGGGGCTAAACAATATAACAAATTAAAACTGTATAATTAATGACAAATAAATTAAAGCAATATAGTTTATTGTTAAACTAAACAATAATAATTAAAGCTATATAATTAAATTAACCAATACATTATAAAAGACAAATTAATTAAATTGTTTTTGTTTTTGTTTAAGGGGTTATTATTAATTAAAGTTGTATTAAAAATGGGTTAACTGTTTAAATTATAGTGGAAATTTTGTTTTTTTCTTGAGTATGAATAACATTCATAAAACTAAGTAAAAATTTCTAATTAAAATTTTATTTTTTAAAATTCTTTTCAGGTTAATTTTTGAGTCATATTCTTAAAGCTAAAAGAATTATGAGCAAATGAAAAACAATTGATGCATTCTTTAAGAAAAAAGATGTTAGTAATTCAGAAATTAGGACACCTGTGGCTGTAGAAACAAATATTAATACTTCAATGCCTGATGAACACCCCTCCAAATGTCCAAAACTTCAATTTGAAGAGATAGATCTTGATCCAGGATCACGTAAACAAATATGTGAATTTCCTATCAACAAACAAGATAAAATCCGACGAACTTATCTCAAAGAAGGTCCATATCAACCTAAAAATATAGACTATCCATACAATGATGATACTCATCGTCGTCGATTTCAACCTTCATGGTTTGGTTCACATAAGGATTGGTTGGAATACTCACCTTCAATGGATGCGATATATTGTCTACCTTGCTACCTTTTTAGTAAGAAACCAATAGGTCGCCCCGAATCAGATTTATTCATTTCAACAGGTTTTAATAATTGGAAAAAGGTAAAAGATGGAATGAATTGTCCTTTAATTCTTCATGAAGGGAAAGAACCAAACTCCCCACATAAAATTGCTGTGAAATGTTGCGAGAATTTAAAGAATTATTCACGACATATTGACAAGCTGATTAAGAAACAAATGTCAAAAGAATTAGAGAATAATCAGTTGCGGCTCAAAACCTCAATAGAGTGTGCTCGATGGCTAGCATTCCAAGCTTGTGCCTTTAGAGGTCATGATGAAAGCTTTGATTCAAAAAATAGAGGTAATTTTATTGAATTGATAAAATTCACATCAACTTTCAATGACAAAGTAGCTAGTGTTGTCTTGGAAAATGCTCCAGGAAATGCCAAATATACATCACCCACAATTCAAAAAGAGATTTTGCATATTCTTGCTAGTAATGTGTGAAATGCTATTCGTGAAGAAATTGGGGATGCAAAATTTTGCGTTCTTGTTGATGAAGCCCGGGATGAGTCGAAGAGAGAGCAAATGGCCATCATTTTGAGGTTTGTTGATAAAGAAGGTTTCATTAAAGAGCGTTTCTTTCATGTTGTCCATGTTAGAGACATTACTGCATTAACTTTAAAGAATGAGTTATGTACTGTCCTTTCTCATTACAACCTCCACATTGAAAATATTCGAGGTCAATGATATGATGGGGCTAGTAACATGCGTGGTGAATGGAATGGATTACAAGCTCTTTTTCTTAAAGATTGCCCATATGCTTATTATGTACACTGTATGGCTCATAGGTTGCAATTAGCTCTAGTTACAGCATCTAGAGAAGTAAAAGATGTTCATCAGTTCTTTGATCATTTGGTTAATATTATCAATATTGTTGTTGGTTCTAGTAAGCGTAATGATGAATTGCAACATGCTCAAGCAGAACAAGTTGAGAATATGATTGCTTCTAATGAAATTGAGACTGGAAGAGGTGCAAACCAGATTGATACTTTGCAACGAGCTAGAGATACTAGGTGGGGATCTCATTTTCAATCTATTTGTAGTTTGATTAACATGTTTGATGATACTTGCAAAGTTATCAACACTATCTCTTAGGAAGGGGCTAACTATAAACAACGCGGTGATGCCGAGGGAGCTTATCAAGTATTAACATCATTTGAATTTATTTTAATCTTGCATTTGATGAAAGAGATAATGGGAATTACTAACGTTCTTTGTCAAGCTTTGCAACAACGTTCTCAAGACCTTTTAAATGCCATGCATTTAGTTTCAACTACAAAATCACTTATTCAAAAGTTGAGAGATGATAGATGGGAGCCTTTACTTGCTAGTGTTATAGTATTTTGTGAGCAACATGAAATTGATATTCCTAATATGAATGCTCATTACACTAAAGGTCAAGTTAGATATCATCGTCAAGATGAAGATTTAACAATGGAACATCATTTTAGAATTTGCATATTTACAATTGCAATAGACTCTAAATTGCAAGAATTGAAAAGTAGATTTTGTGAGCTAACAATGGAACTTGTCATTCTTAGTTTAGCTTTAAATCCCAAGGATGCTTTTAGATTATTCAAAATTGTTCATATATGCAATTTAGTTAAGAAATATTATCCTCAAAATTTTACTGAACATGAACAAGAACTTTTGGAGTCTCAATTGCAACATTATGAGCTTGATGTGATAAAACATTCAGATTTTCAGAATATGAGTACAATTTCCGAGCTATGTAGGGGATTAAAAATTTCAGGAAAGTCTAATATCTATTTTTTGATTGATAGACTTATTCGTCTTGTGTTGACCCTTCCAGTTTCTACAGCAACTACAGAATAAGCTTTCTCAGCTATGAAGTTGTTAAAAACAAGACTTCGCAATAGAATGGAGGATGAGTTTTTGGTAGATAATATGATAGTTTATATAGAGAAGGAAATTGTAGGGAATTTCACTATAGAGATGATAATGGATGAATTTTATTCCATGAAAAATCGTCGTCAGGCATGATTTGATCCGGTTGATGACCCGACCTGACCTGAATAATGTTGCGTGGTTTTTAATGGGAGATTTACTAAGGCTTAGTCCATGGAGCGGAGGCTTGGGCAAACAAAAAATTTTTGGCTTGTTTTGTAGCCCATTGTGAATACTGTGCGCAGGATATAAAAATTGTTTTTTTTTTTTTTTTTGTGATTAGGGTTTTGTCTTGTTGTTGTTTTTAAGAAAGAAAAACACTATAGCAGCACATTGTAATTTTCTTTGCTAATAATGAAATCCCTATAACTTTGTGGACGTAGGCAAATTGCCGAACCACATAAATACTGTCTTGTGCGTGTGATTGTTTTTCTTTTGGCGTTTTGTTTTCTCTATTTTTTTTGTTTCTCATAGGTTTGGAATTTCGGTTGAATTCCCAACATGTTCAAGTATATGATGATATATGAAAGTTGATAATTTTGTATCCAATAGACTTAAGAATTATATTTAGTATATCTCTATTACAACCCGGCCCCCCCATGTATTTATTCCTGGCTACGCCCCTGAGTTTATCAATTATGCCAGCTACCACCAAATTGTCTCCAATCTTTATGCCTTCAGATCTCAATTCTGCCACAATCATTTGGAAGTCTTGTGCTTGATCCACCACCAATTTTCCATTCACCATTTGGTAATAGAAAAATCTGCTAGCAGCATACTTCTTTGCACCTGCCTTCTCGGTATCATACTTGCTTTGTAAAGCTTTCCAAATTTTCTTAGCAGAATTGTAAGTTGTATCATAATAATCAAAATGATTGGCAAGACAATTCAATAGATAAGAGCAACAATTATATTCATCTTTTGTATACTTATCTATTTTTTCTTGATGGAGAATATATTCTTTCTCACTCATCTTATCAGTAGGAACTTTTGATGGATTCTTGTCAGTGAGGATGTAGGAGACTTTGAGAAGACTCAAGTAGAAGAAGACCTTTCCTTTTCACCTCTTGAAGTTGGCTCCCTTAAAGTGAAAGGGCTTGTTAAGATCCCCAACAGGCTCATTTGGTTTATCTTGTGTAGGCTCCATGTGTTGAATCTCCTTAAAATTGTTGGTGCAAATACAATGATAATGGAAATAACACAAAGAGAAACTGAATAGTACTTTTGAATATTATTAATTCACTGAGAAAAATTACACAACACTATTTTGGACTAAGGCGCAACACTCGCTCTCTTTAAGGAGATTCTTTTGTGTGTATATTGTATATTGCAATAACTTGGATTGTGTATGAATGAGTCTATTTATAGGCTCAATGGGCCTCACGAAATTACTATCCAAATTAATTTGATTA
This sequence comes from Quercus ilex subsp. ballota, assembly GCA_032727855.1. NCBI lineage: Eukaryota > Viridiplantae > Streptophyta > Magnoliopsida > Fagales > Fagaceae > Quercus > Quercus ilex. The sequence continues at coordinate 4,408,713 of CM064909.1, forward strand.
ATTAGGTTCATTATTCTAATGTAGTGGGTGTTACAAGATTAATTGTTGGATATTAATCTGATGGGTTGGAGTTGCTCAATTAATGGTGAGATAAGGAGTTTCTGAAGAATGAAAAGGCCCAAACGGATAGTCCATTAAGTATACCTCCACTCTTCACCTCTCCCTTGCGCACATATCTAGTTCAATATCAGAGACAAATCATTTTAGCCCATTTTCAATGTGGGATTAAACATTTTCACTAACTCCTCCTCATCTTCCATATTCACTCCCATATCTTTACATTTATATTATAACATTTATTCATTTTAATTATTTAATATTAAAATTCTCCAACACAGAGCATTCCAATACACCTATCACGAGGATACTAGTTCTTCGAATTGTTACCCTAAGACATTATTTCTGAATAAATACCGTTCTTCAGATTTCAAAGGAGACATCTATTTGAAATTACCAAGGAGCAAATACAATTCATACATCAATCCTGTAGAAGAATTCAGTTTAGTTTGCTCAAATGAAGGTATGATAAAGTTGGCTAGAATATATGTAAAAAGCCGTGTAAATGGGACAGTGAAATTCATGCTCTGGTTTGCCTGTGGAGTCGGAGGACTTTGTTGAAATTAAAATGCAAGCTCGAAGAAGGTTCAGCAATGGCGGAAAGCATGCAGAGACGTGAAGACATGCAGAGAGAAAGAATGAACATTCTGGAGCTTTTGAGAAAATGATTTCGTACTCATAAATATCTCACTCTGTTTCTTTATATATAACAGAAACAGAGTAACCAATTTGACCAACAATATTCAATCCCAAATCATCAGCCAATACAAACATGACAAGTGGCTGGTAGCTTAACACTTTATTTACAAACTACAATATAAAACTACTAAACTAAACTAATATCTACAAGCACAGATATCTACAAGATTACAAGATATTTAATACTCCCCCTCAAGATGAACCGTATATGTTAATAAAATTCATCTTGGAGAGCAAATGATGAAACTGCTTCTGCCCCAGAGCTTTGGTAAAGAAGTCTGCAATCTGGTGCCGTGTAGGAATATGAAAAGTTTTGATAACCCCATCTTCAATCTTTTCTCGAATGAAATGGCAGTCTATTTCAATATGTTTGGTACGTTCATGATACACAGGATTGGCAGCTATATAGAGGGCTGCTTTACTATCACAATAAAGGAAAGCAGGTTGAGAGTGATTTAAGCCAAAAGTTTTGAGCAAAGAGATGAGCCAAACCACCTCACTAGTGACTGTTGCCATTGATCTATACTCCGACTCAGCAGAGGATCTGGACACCACCTGCTGCTTTTTACTCTTCCAAGAGATTAGTGAATCTCCTAAAAACACACAAAAACCCGTGATTGACCTTCTAGTATCAAGGCAGGCTGCCCAGTCAGCATCGCAATAGGACTTCAACTGCAATTCTGATCTTGCAGACAAGAACAAGCCTTGACCTGGTGTTTTCTTCAAGTATTTGAGGATTTTGTAAGCAGCTTGAAGGTGAGGTACTCTCGGTGAACTCATGAATTGACTTAACTTATGGACTGAGTAGCAAATGTCAGGCCTAGTCAATGTCAAATACAAAAGTCTTCCTATTAACCTTCTGTACAGTGAAGCATCTGGGACTGCATCACCAACCAAGTTACTGAATTTAGCTTATTGATCCATAGGAATGTTTGTTGGCTTACAAGCTAACATACCAGCATCAGACAAAAGCTCAAGAGTGTATTTTCTCTGACATAATGAGATTCCGTTGACAGTTCTTGCTACCTCAAGACCTAGGAAATACTTCAAGGTTCCCAAATCTTTGAGCTTGAACTTGCTGTCCAGAAATTGCTTAAACACCTTCACAGCATCCACATCATTACTGGCAATAAGAATATCATCTACATAAACGAGTATAATGATCATAGAGCCTCCCTTAACTCTGGTAAAAACAGAATAGTCTGCCTTTGATTGTACAAAACCTTGATCCACAATTGTAGAGGATAACTTGGCAAACCATTGTCTACTTGCCTGTTTAAGCCCATAAAGAGACTTTGTCAATCTACAAACCTCCCCCTTGCTACCAAACCCGGGTGGAGGAAGCATGTAAACCTCTTCATGTAAGTCCCCATGCAAGAAAGCATTGTTGACATCTAACTGAGTTAAATGCCAACCATGAATAGTAGCAAGAGCCAAAAGAGTTCTGACAGTAACAAACTTAACCACCGGAGAAAAAGTCTCATAAAAATCTATTCCTTCAGTTTGTGTAAAACCTTTGGCCACTAACCTAGCCTTATACCTCTCAACAGAACCATCAGCCTTCAACTTGATTTTATAAACCCATTTACACCCAATTGGTACCTTACCAGGAGGAAGCTTGCACATAACCCAAGTGTGGTTAGCTTGAAGTGCATCAATTTCAGCCTTCATGGCATCAAGCCACTTAGGATCATTCAAAGCTTGAGCATAAGTTTCAGGTTCCTTAGCAATGGTTAATGCAAGGGCAAAAGATTTATGGGAAGAAGAAAGTTTGGCATAGGAAAGTGTTGAAGCAAGAGGATAAAGAATACCTGTATCACCAGGAGCAATGGAAGCATCTGATTGAGGAAGTGAAACCGAGGCAGACACATGTGCAGAAGCCAACAAGTTGCAATGATAGTCCTGAAGGTAACTAGGAGGTTTCTTAACTCTAGTGGACTGCCTAACAGGTTGATCATCAGGTTGGGATTGAGGAACATCACAAGAAGAATTAGAATGGTTAGAATCAGGATGAACAAGGTCAGGGAACTCATCAGGAGGTACAGCCATATCTGTGGAGAAAGAGGGAGTGAATTCTGCAGTGGGAAAAGAAGAAGGAAAATCTGGTATGATAGGTTGAGAAGGAAACATTTTGGGGCAAGAAGAAATGGGAACAGACTTAGAATTGGACAGCCAATGTTTAAAAGGAAAGATATTTTCTTTAAAAACAACATCTCTAGAGACAAAACAAGTTTTAGTAGTCAAATCATAAACCTTATAGCCCTTAGTGCCAAAAGGATAACCAAGGAACATACAAGGCTTAGCCCTAGCATCAAACTTAGTTCTATCTCTAGATAAGGTTGAAACAAAACACAAACAACCAAAAATTCTTAAATGACCATAGGAAGGTGAGTGCCCTAACAATTTTTCATAAGGAGTGAGATTTTGAAGAAGTGGACTAGGTGTTCTATTTATCAAATAAGTGGCTGTGAGAACACAGTCACCCCAAAATTTGAGAGGTAAATTAGCATGAAATCTCAAGGCTCTAGCCACAGTAAGAAGATGTTGGTGTTTCCTCTCAACAACCGAATTTTGTTGAGGTGTTTCCACACAAGACAATTGGTGTATAATTCCTTTAGAATCATAAAAGGAACTCAAAGCAAATTCAGGACCATTATCTGATCTAATGACCTTTATAGGAAGTTTAAATTGAGTAAGAATGAGATTATAAAAGGATTGAATCAAAAATGAAGCTTCTGACTTGTGTTTCATCATAAACACCCAAGTGCACCTACTATAGTCATCCACTAAGGTAAGAAAATACCTAGAACCATTTAGGGAAGGTGTAGAGTAAGGGCCCCAAATATCAACATGTATTAAATCAAAACATGCAGATGAATAAGAAGTAGAAATAGGAAAAGGCAATCTCTTTTGCTTAGCTAATGGACAAATAGAACAATCAAAGTTCTTATTATTGCAAGAAATGATGGTAGGTACAGCAGATTGCAACAAATCAAGTCTTTTGGCAGAGGGATGACCTAATCTACAATGCCATAGACTAGTGGTATCAACAGAATTCACATCACAAGAATTAAGAGCTGTTACAGTAGCAGTTACAGTAGGAAAAGAAGATGAAAGCTTGGAAAGAGCATTGGAAACACATGATGGCAAACTATCTGGCAAGCTGCTTTGCAATGTGTATAATCCACCTTGATTTCTACCCAACCCAATCATCTTCCAAGGCTGTAAGTCCTGAATGAAACAGTATTGTGAAAGAAAAATGCAACAACGGGAAGAATGTTGGGTCAGTTTACTAATAGAAATCAGATTAAAGGAAAAACTAGGAATGCAAAACACATTGTCAAGAACTAAGGTAGAGGATAGTTGCACAGTGCCAATATGTGTAACTTTTGCCATGTCACCATTGGGAAGTCTAACAGAAATTTGTACAGCAGAAGTAATAGAAGTGAAAAAGGCTAAAGAATGAATCATGTGATCAGTGGCTCCACTGTCAAGAATCCAATCAGTGGACTGAATATGAGAAGTACTGATGGAAGAAGAAAAAACTGAATATTCAAGAGAGGGAACAGACCATATACCTGATATCTCATGACTTTGAAGATCAAATGAAGGCTGAGTGATGATATTAGCAACCTGATGGGTATCTGCAGCTCCCTCAGAAGGTCCTTGAGTACCAAAATGGCAGTTGGAGTTTAACAAACCAAGTAACTGCTGATATTCTGACTTAGTAAGACTAACACCTCCATTTGCATCATCTTCAGGACCAATTACATTGTTAGCAAAAGGTGGTAGAGTAGCTGCAACCTGGCCTTTAGTGGACTTGAACTTATAGCCAGGAGGGTATCCATGCAACTTATAACATTTGTCAACCACATGACCCATTGCACCACAGTGAGTACATTGTGGCCTACCCTTCTTGAAATTCTTGACATTCTTTGCTGCTAATGCAGATGCCAAAGCAGCTGCTGTGTCAAGCTGCATTTTCTTGGCAGCACCAACCTTCCTTTGCTTCTCATCTTGAAGTATAAGAGAAAACACCTTGCTCAAGGGAGGCACAGGATCCATGATCAAAATCTGTCCTCTGACAGCAGCATAAATCTCATTTAACCCCATCAGAAAAGACATAGTACACTCTTCCACTTGATGACCACAGGTACATGTCCTATAATTGGAAAATTCATCCCAAACACCCTTAAATTTGGTGTAGTATGCATTGATGGTTAAATTGTCTTGAGTCAAAGAACTGATCTCTTTTCTCAACTCAAAGATCCTAGGGCCATTGCCTTGTCCAAATCTGAACTGTAAGTCAATCCACACATCTCTGGCAGTCTTGAAGTAGACTATGCTTGGTTGTAAATCCTTGGAGACAGAATTAAACAGCCAAGCCAAGACTGTGCTGTTACATTTACACCAAGCTCTGTAATAGGGATGATCAACAGATTGAGGTTTAGGAATAGAACCATCAATAAATCCTAGTTTGCTCTTGGCATCTAGAGAAATGAGGATTGCCCTACTCCAGGTGCTATAATTCTCCTCAGTGAGAGGTTGAACCACCAATGAAATACCAGGATTATCACCACTAGATAAAAAATAGGGGCTAGAGGAATTTTCCCAAGGTTGAACAGTCGGAGCATTAGCACTGAAAGTACTTTCAGTCATACTTAGTGCAATGTTTATCAAGAAAAGGGTGAAACTTGATTGAAGATTTAGAGTCCCAAGCAGAATTTAGCAAACGAAAAATCAAGAATTGTCCTTTTAGAGAAGGAAAAAAAAAATGTTCAAGGAACAAGTAATGAACACTTTGACACAATGTAATGTCCGATCAAATCAAGGTTCAATTTACAATCTTGATGAACTCACTGTAAATTGGGAAAAAAAACGCTAAGATTGAAAGAAATCAATTTCCAATTATGAAGAGGGGAATCTAGATTTCGATATGCTAAAGAAATCCAAATCTAGAAGATGATGAACTTAGTGCAAGAATCAATCAGAAACACAATGAAGAAAATTTCTAATCGATTTGGAAGAAGCACCAAGAAATCAAAAGAAAACAAAATTGAACTAGGAAGAATTAGAGAATACCAGACTTGAACGATTCTCTAAGCTAGTTCTGCTCTGATACCATGTTGAAATTAAAATGCAAGCTCGAAGAAGGTTCAGCAATGGCGGAAAGCATGCAGAGACGTGAAGACATGCAGAGAGAAAGAATGAACATTCTGGAGCTTTTGAGAAAATGATTTCGTACTCATAAATATCTCACTCTGTTTCTTTATATATAACAGAAACAGAGTAACCAATTTGACCAACAATATTCAATCCCAAATCATCAGCCAATACAAACATGACAAGTGGCTGGTAGCTTAACACTTTATTTACAAACTACAATATAAAACTACTAAACTAAACTAATATCTACAAGCACAGATATCTACAAGATTACAAGATATTTAATAGACTTGAAGTCTTATGTATCTTTGTGGTGTGCTGTCTTTCGATCAGAACTCGGAAAAGTTGAGGTGTAGACAAGCAAGGCTATATTATTGCTGCCACAGGATTCAAAAAATTTACCTATGTTGAGCTAAAAAGCGCCACAAAGGGTTTCATTTATGAGATTGGAAGAGGTTGGAAGAGGCGCGTGCGGAGCAATATACAAAGGGGTATTGTCTGATAAGCGAGTTGCAACTATCAAGTGTCTCAATGAAGCCAACCAAGGAAAAGGTGAATTTTTAGCCGAAGTATGCATCATTGGAAGGATTAACCACATGAACTTAATAGAGATGTAAGGTTATTGGGCTAACGGAAAGCATAAGCTTCTGGTGTAAGAGTACATGTAGCATGGTTCATTAGCAGAAAACCTCTCGGCCGGCACACTTGGCTAGGAGAAAAGGTTTGAAATTGCTCAAGGCACTACAAAAGGCTTAGCCTATTTGCATGAGGATTGCTTGGAGTAGGTTTTACACTGCAATGTAAAATCTCAAAACATACTTCTAGATTCTAATTATCATCCAAAGGTGGCAGATTTTGGTTTTTCTAAGCTACAAAATAGAGGTGTCCTTAATTCAACATTCTCAAAGATAAGAGGAGCTCGAGGTTACCTGGCTCCAGGGTGGATTTGGTCCAACAAGGAGTCTCCATGATATAAATGAAGGAGTGGAGATAGAGCACGAAAGGTTGGTTACATGGGTTAGGGAGAAAAAGAATGGAGAGGTTGCAAACTGGACTGAAGATATCATAGACCCCTCAGTGGAAGACAAATATGACATGGTTAAGACGAAATTTTTGGTTGAAATGGCTTTGCAGTGTGTAGAGGAAGACAAAGATGCAAGACCCACCATGAGCCAAGTAGTTGAGATGCTTCTTTACTCTGAAAATGATCATCACTAGCTAACATGGCATGAGCTTCTCATATTATGCTTAGTTTTGATTTTCTCATACTATAGCGTAATTGGTACCATGATATGCCTCCCACTCAGTGGCGGAGCTAGGATCTAACTTGAGAGGGGGCAAAAATTACATTTGACAAGGACATTTATACACATGCAAGTGAACATATACATATAGTATTTGAGATCAATTTGCAAAATAACAATTCACTCATGTGTATGCTAAGCCATATTTAAATGCAAGAAAATTCCCAATAAAATAAAATATTCATTATATTATATTTATCTATTTAAAAATTTATTTACATGAATAATCCTTTTAAAATTTTAATTATAAAAAAAGTTATAACTCTACTTACAAATTGAAAGATCTATAGTTGTTAGATAGACATAAAGTTCAACTTATGTTAATTTCTATTATTTTTGTAAAGCTATATGTTATAGGTCTATTTATTTTAGCTTAACATGCAAACTTATTTTTGAAAAGCCATCCTATTTGTTAACCATTTATTTATACTACAATACAAGAAATGCATTTAAAAAGTTACCAAAGAAAGAGAGTTGAAAAATCAAACAATATGGGGTTATAAGTTTATAAGTTAGACACGCATACAAGGTATCTGTTTTTTTTTTTTTTTTTTTTTTTTTAATAATAGAATTGGATTATGTTAATATAGGATGGGCTTATATTTTAAGATGGCAAAAGTGGGCTATGCTGATGGTAAACGAGCACTCTCAAATAACTACGTGATTAAGCTTCGGTAAGCTTTCCCTTCCTCCTTTAAGAAAGTCAATTCATGTAATACTTATTGTTTAGTATTTGGTATTCAAATGATAGCTTAGCAGTAATTACATCCTTTGTAGTGCCCCACATCTGTGGTTTGAATTTGACATCTCCATTTTCCTACTATCTACCAAGCCAAAAAATATTCATTATCTCTTTCAAGCCTTTTCTTCTCCACATCAATTTTGAAGATGAAGTGTAAATTGCCAAATGCATATCAATTTCATTTTCTATAGCTAAGTAATAAGAACTCTCTCTCTCTCTCTCTCTCTCTCTCTCTCTCTCTCTCTCAATGACTAAAGGATACAATTATGTTTTTGCGGACAGAATTTAGATACAATTCAAATATATAAATGCATTGAATTTAACTATCCATAAAATGCCAAAATTTCTAACAAAATGCCCATGTCTAAAACTATTTAGGGATATGCTCCTGTTTTAAACTGGATTTTCTAAAAATTGAGTTTCAATGAAAAACTCGATTTGCTGAAAATCGAGTTACAGGCAATCAAACTTAAAAAAATAAAAATAAAATAAAATCACGGAACTCGAGTTCCATGCAAATTTTTTTAAGAAACTCGATTTTCGCTAAATCTAATTTTTCATTGAAACTCGATTTTCTAAAAATCGAGTTTCAATACAAAGGTATATCCTTAAATAGTTTTAGACAATGGACATTTTACTCAAAAGTTAGGTTGAAAGGAGGAAAACCCAATTTTGGCCGTCCATAAAAAATAACCATATTGATGCTACATCAATACAATAAAATGTTTTAAATTAATTAGAAAATATAAAGAACTATAGTTGAGTTTTAGTGGAAAGATGTGCAGTGTGCAATGTGTCTTCATCATGGATAATCCTACGATAAATGTAGCTTGGAAGTCCAAATTTAAAGGCCAGGTCGAACGTGCATTATACCTTGTTAGGTTGGCTACGGTCTCTCTTTTGGGCCAAGCCCAACCATTGCCTTGCGGTCAAAATTCGAAACAACAGATACTTATCAAATCTTGTAAGTAAACAAGTGGGTTTTATAATTCGTGAACCCTTTGTTGTAAACCGTTTAACGGGCTCTCCTAATTAGCACAAAGTCATTTTGACTCGATTGACTAGCACCTGAGGTATCTTATACGCCATTTTTTATTATTTTACTATTGCTTCCTCTTTCTGTGTGGGTGAGGTTATCAAATCACTTGCTCTGCATAGTACGCTGATAGCTAGTATTATTTAAATATTCAGCCAAAAAAGAAGTATTATTTAAATCATTCTCAATCGAGGGTTTCAATTAATTCAATTGAAAAAAAATTTTGTAAACAAATTAGTAGCTAAACTGAATTGAACTTAGTCCAAACACCCAAATTGAATTCAGCCCAACAACCTGCTCGAACTAACCAACAACCCCAACCCACCACCATCTACCATCCAATTTCCAAGCCTGACCCACTACCATTGACAAATGACAACCCATCCCCAATCTGCCATCATCGATAACCCCAGCCTGCAACTTGAACCTAGTAATGTGATCCATGCTTAAATCGAATTCAACAACCACAACCCAGCAACACCTATTAAATCCACTCTCAAATCAAGTCAATCCGCCACCACGACACCATGATGATGGAACCTTGCTAACCACAACATCAGTAATGCACCGGATATGTTGGGATTTGGACTTGTGTCCAAAATTGGATATGCATTTGAATCTTAACATGTCCAATGCACTAATGCATTTGACACAAGCTTAACCTGAGATAGAAGTGTTCCAATTCTATTGTTAATTTTGGAAAAAAACTCTAGCATTTTGTAAATTTTGAATAGTGATTAAAAAAAAAAAAAAAAAACCGGATATATGAGGTGCTATTGTATAACTCGATGAAGGGTGCTCTCTATTTTCCCTATTTAGGTGTTTTTTACAATGAGAATCTAATTTACTTGATTAAATCTCATTATTTAGTTTGTTGTGCTTGTCACTACCACAAGAAAGAGTGTCAAAGACGCCAAATTTGGAAGAAGGCGGGGTCATCAGACATCAATATAATCGATGGCAACTGACTTGGTAGAAGAGACTTTAATAGATAATCATTTCTTAATTGTGAATGAAATACACATTCTCGTACACTTTCGTCTACTTTCTTTTAAAATTGCTTATCTTCTTCTTCTTTTTATTTTATTTTCTTTGATGGAATTTATACTTATCTAATTATATATGCAATAAGGTGGGAGTAGTTATATACTTATGTTACGATCGTGGAATGGAATTCATGATAGATGACTCCGTAAAGAAGATAGAGCAAGTGAATGAAGAAGGCTAGTGGAGAGCAAGATAGAAATCTCCCAAAAATTCAGATCCTGGATTGTGAATAACAATTTCGGAAAGTATGATGGGTTTCTCATATCTTACTATGTGTTTTTTTTTTTTTTTTTTTTTTTTTGGTGAGAGTTTCAACCTCTAGCGTCTACTTCTAATGATAGCTCTTTATCGTCAGACCAAAACACCAATCAGTTTGAGGATTGAACCCCAGATCTCTTATACAACCATCAGATCTCTTACTTTGTGTTAATAAATAACTCTGTTAACTTGGTGAGTCAATAAATAACTTATTTATAGGGAAAAGTTAAAGTGAAGTGGATAATTTTGTTACTGTTCATGAGTAATTACTCAAAGGATGTGTTTAGGACAAGAATCAAAGTGAAGGCCCCATTTTCCATGGCTGCCCTGGTCTTGCTCACTTGTCCTTAATCAAGGGTTAAAATCTCAATCTCTGTATGAACATGAACAAAATATTATGTTGCTGATGATGTTAGAATCCAAGAAAGGGCTTGGGGAACTTATGATACACCTTGATTAATCATGTCAAGTGTCAACCCCTAAGTTTGTTCAATTTGGGAGATAATACATTGAGAAGACTCCAATTGGCGAATCTATATATATATATATATATATATAATAGGTGAAGCTGAGAGAAACATTAAGAATCCAAATTGAAGTTCCAATTTTGTGCCATGTGTCTTAAGTTATTTATTCTTAAAGAGTTTTATTTTTTAATTTTAGAATCAAATGTAGGACCACGTCATAAATATCTATCTAAGTGAGTTATTAAGTACAAAAATCAAAGAGTTTAGAATAAATGAATCATAAAATAAAAGTGCTTCTCAATAATTTTAAAAAAATAACATGGACAATTTACATTTTAAACCTAATAATATCCTCATAAATTTTTTCAAAGAGTTAACAAAATATAAAGATGACTATCAATAGTATTTAAATTATATATATAGGAATTATATTATGCATCTAATTGTATATCTTTAAGTGTATCCATGCATATTCATGGGGTTACAAGCTAGTTAATATAACATATAGAGACATCATTTAATCCTAAAGTTAAAGTCTAAGGTTCAACTATGCTTTATTAACCACTCATTCTTATCATTATTATTTTAAGTGGGACTTCACTTACACATGTATATCCGACATGGTCCTCAACAAACACTACTATTTACAATGGTTTTTTTTTTTTTTTTTTTAATTTTTTATCCTTTCCAAATTCCTTCAATTTAATAAAAGTTTCATTATTATCTTTTAAATAATCTAAAGTTTTGATTAAAGTAGAAAACTGAAAACTCAGTGTGGGATGGATGAATTTTATTGATTGGGTGGAGCCGATTCTTGATCAGCCCTAGCCATCATAATAGGCCCATTTCTTGTTTTCAATGTAAAATAATGCGCATCTCTCGGGTTATTGACTAGAACATCTTGCATTTTTTCTTTGCCAAAATTGAATAGACTTTCTTGGACCAATCTTTAAAGTGGAAGAACACGACAAACTCCAATATAAAAATCAGAATTGAAGTTTAGGTATGAAACATTTATGTGGGACAACGAATGACCTATGGATGAAACATTTATGTGATTTTTTTTTTTTTTTTTGGAGGGAAGTGTTCCCGCCTTACTCTTTTTGACGGCATAAAAATGTTCATCGCTAGGAAAGTATTATTTATGACGACTGAAGAAAAAGTGTAGGAACTATTAACACTTGTGACGGCTTTGGTATGTCAAAAATACAAAATATATATTTTTTATGGTGTTAGTATTTGCGACAAACAATCTTCCATCGTAAATATAAAAGAGGGTATTATTTACAATGATAGAAGAAATACTGTCAGCACTATTAACACTTGTGACGGCCTTTGTGCAACGAAAATACAAAATATATATTTTTTATGGTATTATTATTTGTGACAAACACTATTCCATCATAAAAAAAAATAAAAATAAAAGTTATTAGCCACAGACATGAAGCCATTGAAAATGGTAAAATATTTTGGAGGGAAAATTCTCCCCTTACTTTTCACATTTGTGACGATATTTATCCATCGCAATTATTATTATTATTTTTTTATTTCTAAATGAGTTTGTATTTATGACGAACATGTTGACCATTGTAAATAGTTAATTTGCTTTAAAGAAAGAATGTATTAGTAATGGAATTGGATCCCTCCCAGTAAATAATATTTGCAATGGACCTACGCCATCGACATTGGTAATTTGTTTTAAAAGGGAGAGAACATGCTCTTGTTTTTCATGTGTTTGATGGTTTTTTCCATTACTATATATTGCATTGTTATTTGCAACGGACTTTGTAGTCGTCGTTAATAATTAAAATTTTCATAAGAAAAAAAAAAGGTATTAATGACGGTAAGGTAAATCTGTCACAATAAAAGTGATTTCTAACATGCATATGGCCATAAAAATGATTATTTACTTTGAATGGTAAATTTTCCTCAATTTTGTCTTAAAACTCTAGAATTTTTTCTTAATTTTGAATACAACAAAAAAACATCTGAAAAGACCCAGCAAGTACATGAGAAGTTTTATGGTCATTTCAAAAGTAAAACGTATTTTGATCATTTTGAAGCTTTTAGGGGCACTTTCATCACTTTAGAAGTTTATGGGTATTTCAGTCATTTCTTAGCTTTGATGGTGTATTTCAACCATTTTGAATGGTCGGATTATGTCAATGGGTTAATTAAAGTTTCCCAATGGTTGGGTACAACAACATGTGTCCATCATCAAACTAGATGGAGATCCAAAATCTGACCATTAGATTGGTAGAATGTGGTGAAATATTTGTGTTTGTAAATTACTGTGATAATTAGACGGTTAGATTGTGAGAACAGAGTAGTCAAATCTTGTGAAACTTCGTCAAAGTCTATTAAACTCGGTCAATCTTTGGTCAAAATTCAAAGTTGGTTCTAAGACCACTGGATTTGATCAATTTAGGTTGTTCAAAGAAGTTTTAATTGGGTTTTGGGTATTGATCAGTGTTTTAAGGTTTTCTTGGTTTTCAAGTTTTTTTCAGTTTCAAGTTTTAAAATGGCAAAGTTAAAAGTCATATGCAAATCCATTTGAGGTCATTTTATAGGTTTTTTGTTGTAATTTGCAAATCATTTTCTCGATTCTTAGTAATACTTATGTAGTGTATAACTCTCTTATTTAGTAGAGTATTGGATATTTTTAGTGATTGAAGTTTCATTATAGGCGGATACGACACGCATCCATCTTGTGCCATAGTTAGATTTAAAAATTTTGACCATTGGATTGAAAAAGTAGGATAAAATATTGGTTTTGATTAATTTTGAGCTCAATCAAACGGTTGGATTAGGAGAATGTGACCAATCAAAATTTCTTGGTGTGTTAGTACAACAGCACATGTCCATAATGCTCTAAACTCAAATAAAAAATCCGACCGTTGGATTGGAAGAATGTGGTGAGATATTGGTGTTGGCAAAGTATAACATCAATTAGACGGTCAAATTGTGAAAAATGAGTAGTCAAAGTTTGCAAAACTTGGAATATTTGGTCAAACATGATCAACCATTGAAGTTGGGTCTATGACCACTCAATAAGATCAAATTATGTCGAGCAGGGGGATTTTGAGTGTGTTTTGGGTATTGATTAGTGTTTTAAGGTTTTCTTGGTTTTCATGCTTTTATCAGTTTCAAGTTTTAAAATAGCAAAGTCAAAAGTCATATGCAAATCCATTCGAGGTCATTTTGTAGGTTTTTGGTTGTATTTTGCATATCATTTCTCAATTCTTAGTAATATTTATATATTGTATAACTCTCTTAATTAGTAGAATATTTGATATTTTTAGTTATTGAAGTTTCATTATAGGCAAATACGACACGCGTCCATCTTATTTCATAGTTAGATTTAAAATTTGACCATTGGATTGAAAGAATAGGGTAAAATATTGGTTTTAATGAATTTTGAGCTCGATCAAATAGTTGAATTAGGAGAACGTGACCAACACACCAAGAAAATGTTAATGGGATGTCAAGGGGAATTCCCCCCCCCCCCCCCTTCAAATAGGGTGGTTTTGCCAAATAAAGTACACTATTTTTTTTTAGTAGTTATTATTGGTTATTAATTTGGTAGTTTTTATCGATATATGAGACAACAACATACATCCATCATGCGCCAAACTCATATTCAAAGTTTGACCATTATATTGAAAGAGTGGAGTAATATATTAGTTTTGGCGAATTTGAGCTTAATTAAATGGTCGGATTGTGTGAACAAGGTTAACCAAAGTTTCTTAATGGGTGGGTATAATGACATGTGACCATCATGCAATAGACTGAGATCCAAAATTTGACCGTTGGATTGGAAGATGTAAATATTTGTGTTTGTGAAGTACAGTGACAATCAAATGGTCATAATGTGAGAATAGAGCAGACAAATCATGTGAAATATCGTCAAAGTCAATCAAACTTGGTCAATCTTTGGTCAAACTTCAGAGTTGGTTCTAGGGCCATTTGACTTTATCAAATTTGGTTGATCAATGAGGTTTTAAGTGGGTTTTGAGTATTACTCCCTACATCTCACAAGCACTTATACTTGTGGAGTGATTACTGTACTAAGGGTGCACGGTAGTAAATTAACATATGTCTTAAAGGTATTGGTTTATGACATATTTTTAGGGACTTTTTTATGATAAAAGTAAAAAGTCATTAATTTTTTTGACAGCTTTTTATATTTTTCATAAAAGTAATGTCAAAATTTTCTTAAAATAATTGATTAACAATTGCTCTAAGAGCACTTATTAACGTGACTTTTTGACTAAAATAGAAAACTGAAAAGTCGGTTTGGGATAGATAATTTTTATTGATTGGGTGGGGCGGATTCTTGGAGAAAGTATACCATGTTTCGGTAATACCAACTCAGCATCTATTTTGTTATTTTCTACCCAATAAATGAGTGACACATGTTTCAAATAACCACATTAGAAGATTGTGATTAATTTATTGGAGTAGTCTGATGTGGTTTTTTGAAACAGGTGTTACTTATTTATTGGGCAGAAAATATCAAAACAGATATTGAGTTGGTATTACCGAAACATGGTATACTTTCTCAGATTCTTGAACAACCCAAGTAACGGACCCATTTCATTTTTTTCAACGTGCATCTCTTGAGTTATTGACTAGAATACCATGCCTCTTGTCTTTGCCAAAATTGAATAGAATTTTTTGGACCAATCTTACAAGCGGAAGATCCCTATGAACTCCTTCAGTATAAAATTCAGAATTGAAGTATCGGTATGATACAATTATATGGGACAACAAATGACCTAATGGATGAAAGTGACATTTCACATTGATGTAATTCTTGAAACTCTAAATTCTAAGCTGTTTGGAAATTTTTGTATGGTACCAACATAAAAAATAAATGAAAAATGAAAAAAAAAAAACAAAACAAGATTACTGGTGTTATAGAGAGATAATTGTAAATTAAGACAAACTAATTTTTCTATTCTCTTATTTTCAGTAGTGGAGTCAGAGATTTTTTCAAGGGGACTAAGTTAAATATGATAAAAATTTAAGTAAATAAATTATGATTAAAAAAAAATGCTTCTCGTGAATGCTTTTTCTAGCTAATTTTGCTTTATATATTGTTTGGGTTTATCTTTACTCTATTAGTAGTTTATACTCTTTTTTTTTTTTTTTAGGAAACCACACACTTAATATGAATCAAATAACAGTAGAGTTTACATCATGAAGAATTGCTAATTCTAAGAAACTAGGACAATTCTCCATCCACATACACTGATGAACTATGCCCTTGGCATACTTTGCTAGTAAATGAGCTGGGGTATTTGCATTATGTTTTACATGAGAAAAATAGACATTATGGAACTCTAAGGTAGCTGATCTTAATGCCCATAATCACCGAACCAATCGAGGCTGGAACTGAGGAAGATTAACTCAACGCCCTAGAGACAATTAGCGAATCACCCTTAATTATGAAATCAAAAACTCCAATCTGCTTTGCAAACTGCAACCCAACTTCAATAGCCTTCGATTCCACTTCAAGAGGGCCCAGTGGTGCATGAATTTGCTTGCACATTGCTGCTACAAATTTGCCATTCCAGTCCCGTGCTATGACTCCAACTCCCACAGAGTGCAACTCTGCAAATATTGCACCATCAACATTGAACTGTAAAGACAGTGCAGGTGGCGTACTCCATCTCATAACGTGCTGGACAGACTCCTGGGCAACCGGTAATAAATCCACAGCAGTCCGATATTCCTCCAAGTATTGTATTGCCCATTAAAGAAGCATTTTTCCATCTTTACGCATTCCGCCATACCAAATATCATTCCTGTTACCCCATATCTCCCACGCATAGGTCAATATCATCTCAATGTTTTCCGGTGAACACTTTTCATCCATCATTAAGCACCACAACATCTCCTTAAAAGAGCTAAGCTGGTCCAACACATTGGGGAAAACTAGCTTCGACAAAGACCACAATTCTTTAGCTCAGGTACATTTCCAGAAAAAATGGATTGAATCCTCAGCCTCCACATTGCATCCATCGCATGTATCATCCTGCAAAACAGTTCTTTTAACCAAGTTAGTTTTCAATGGTAGGATGTCCCGACAAGCTCTCCAAGCGAAGTGCCTAATTTTATGAGGAACATTAATTTGCCATATGTGTACATTTTTAGACCCCTCAAACACAACCAGATTAACCTAGTTAACTAGCCAAGTGATTACTTAGTCAAATTAAACAGATATAGGTTAACACAGATAAATTATATCATTGTAAAGTGCGAAAAATAAAGAACACAAAGATATGATGACCTAGGAAAACCAAACCGATAAAAAACCTGGGGAGGATTTAACCTAGCTATCCTTAAGGTAAAACAGCAAAACCACTATGAAAGAATTGAAGTTTGTACAATAGCGACTTAGACCACTGACATCCTATTGCTACCTCGAGTAGAAAACATACTACCATGACCCCATGATAGCTCCGAGTCCATGGACTACTTCTTTCTTTGGCCTTTGCAAAACACAAACACCCACTTTTGTGACTTTGATATCCCACTCAAAGGTTTAGCAACACAAACTCTCCTGTTTGTGACTCTAAGACCACCTTGAAGGTTTAGATCATCAACACCTTTGATGACTAGAAAAGGCAGCAACTTCTACAACACCGGATCTTGAGACTCTTCAAGTAATAACACCGGTAGAAAATATGAGAGAGCTTTTTAGGTACAAAACCCTAAATACAAAAGAGGCACACTCTTCTCTCTCTGAAAAAGCCTTATAAAAACGTGCTTAGAGTTTCCTTTATATAGTGGGAGAAGTAGATCTGAAACCCTAATCTTTAATGGGCTTGAATTGCTGTTTGGGCTTAATTAACATTCTGCAGATACGACTTTTGATCGGTCGAGCCTGTTCTTCGATCGATCGAACCAGGTAAATTCTGAAATCTTCTTTCTGTAGCTTGTATGTTCTTGTGTGTTCACGATTTGCCAATTTTTCTAAACTTTTAGAACTTAACAATCTCCTTCTTTGGCAATTCGTGACAAAACTTTCATACAAAATGAAATGCTCAAATACAAGAACAACCCAATACAATAAAATGCCCAATTACATCACAAATCCCAATCTAAGACTCCTAAACTAGAAGTTGCAAGAAGAGGTAGAAGGTCTTAATCAGAATATACCTGTCTTTCCTGAAACACTCAACAAACACATCATTGCATGTGTGGAAAGAAAGACATATAAACAATAATATGAAACAGAATATAAAAAACAAAAGTAAATTCTAACTCTTCCCCTAAGTTAGATACATCAAAAATTTTTTATATTCTCCCCTTTTGAAAAACAATTTTATCTCCCCCTAAACAAAATAAATAGGATTCCCACATATTCCCACATTTCATCTAAATCTCCCCATTTTTGTCACGTATTGACAAAGACAACTCATTGTTGCCCAAATTAAAAAAAAAAAAAACATATGCAACAAAAGTCAAGAGAAAATAGAGAATTAAGGGAACACAAAACAATTCAACTCTATAGAAAATAGAGACAACATCACCTATGAACAACAAAGGTTAAAAACAAGTTTCTCCCACTATAAAAATACGAAATACAAAACAAGTGTTAGGAAAAACTGTTTTGGGGAAAATTTAGGAGGTGGGGATAAATAAAAGGATCCGACTTCTGTCCAGTGGCCAGTGCCACTGGACACATTGGATTGCAGACACGTGTCTAAGATTGGACACGTGTCCGTATCCTGACGGGTCCAGTGGCCACTAGCCACTGGACAGAAGCCAAACCCTAAATAAAAAGACACAAACCAAACTCAAAAAAATAAGTTGATAAGTTGAGGATACACATGAAAAAATATTCTCTCTTTCAATAAATGCAAACTTGACACTATGTGACCCATAAATAGTTGCATGAGTAGAGAAAATATTGGCACATTGATTATCCATCATATCTCTTAAGAAAAATATTTTCTGCAATTCACACATAAAAATAGCATATACTAAAAGGTACATAACTCAAAAATTAATCAATCAATTTTTAAATCAAGTTGAGTACCCAATTTAGCAAAGTGTATGTATGTTATGTGTGAAAACAATGAGAGATGTGACTGCAAAACTGCAAGATAGATACAAAAACAATACAATGCATGTAAATCCTAAACACAAATGATGCATGAAAAAATAGATTGGTCAAATACTTAAAAACTGAAAAAATTTTCAGTTTCGATCGGTCAAGCATCAATCGAATACCAATCGAGTCAGGCAAATTCAAACCAAATTTTTAATCACAATTTCGATCGGTCAAGAAATAGCTTCGATCTATCTAAAATCTGAAAAACTTAAATTTTTGAAAAACAGAGCAATTTTATGTAGAAACTATCAAAGCACAATATTTCATGAATGAACTGCATGAGTATGAGTTTAAAAGTTTTTCAAAAACACTTGAATTCAACCCAGATCTTCTAGAAACAAAATTTTCAATCAATTTGACCTCAATTTTTAAACTTTAAACACATTTTGCATCAAAATCAAGGAAATTTTTAATCTTGGATGGCCACAACAAGATCTCACACAATACAATGTACCAAGTTTAGCAAAGAGTAACTTTGTGTAGTGTGTGCAACTAGCAAAAACTTAATATACATGTGAGGTGATATGTAAATAGAAATCAATCACAATTTCTACAAAATTCATCATATAAATTTGAGAGAGACTATCACCTAAAGAGTTATATCATATAACTCCTACATCTCCTAGAATAAAAGCTTGCAATCATGTAAGTTTCTTGTTTTGCCTCATAATGTACACACCAATTTTATTTGATTGAAACTTATTAAAATATCTAGGATAATGTACACACCAATTTTAATTGATTTTGAAGTTATTATAGCCCAATAATGTACACACCAATTTTAGCATTTAATCCGAGACTACACCTTATGTTCTTTTTGTGCATGTGCTATACTTTCTCAAGCACAAAATCTTACGATATGCACTAAGGTGTTCATGATTGGCTAGTAAACAGTAGTGAGATGGTCATTTATGCCTTTCTCAATAAGTTCAAGTCCGACAATCAAAGGCACGTGACTTCAAGATCAAGATCATGTGATCAAAAACTATAAACATCTTTCCCACACAACATGCACTACAAAGTTTTAACTAGTAAAGTGTAATAAATAAGCTCATCCAAGCTAAACAAGGTACATAAATATGTTATGTAAAGATAATATGGCAAACCTTAATTTCAAATCCAAGATCTATAATACAAAACACAAAAATCTTTTTGGTTTAAAAAAATTTATGACCAAGAACGAAAAGCACACATTGTGCTAAATGACTAAAAATGCAAATGCAATGCATGACAGTGTTTAACTAAGCTATAGGGGGTACACAAACAAGAAATATCAATTTCTTAATTAATCCTTGAGTACATGTACAAACTAGTACATACTCACACAAAATCAGAAATAGCTTAGTACTTATATAACGCACACTATTCAAATTTCTCCACAATGTCAAGCATGTTCTAAATCAAGAGAGAGATATCATAATTCATGTAATCCTTAAGAAAAAATAAAACTAGAAACAAAATAAAATATTTTTGTCTTTTTGAAAATTTTCAATGTTTTTGGTTTTTTTTTTTAATAAAAAAACAACCTAAAAAAAAAAACAAAACCAAAAACAGAAACAAAACATATCCATAAATAATTGAAAGAATTAAATTAGGGACATGTCAGCAACACTCACCTTAGAGAATCTTTTCTCACCCATGTAGCACGAGTTTTCGGCTTTGTAGGTGAAAATCCATGTGAAGCAAAGTTTATTTAAGGAATTACACCAATCTTCTGAGAAAGACTAAAATCTTGCAAATTCCTTTCACAAGCCAACAAGCTCAAATTTTTCAAAAGAATATGAAACAATTTATATGGACTTATAGCAGGAGAAATATCATCACATATCCTAGACTGAAACACAGAATGCTTAAATTTCAATTTATGACAATTAGGACGAATGTAACCGGAGACACCACAAAAGTGACAATTAGGAACAAATTTAGAAATATCGGTATTTCTAACAGCAAATTTAGTCTCAAATTTTGGTTTTTGCTTCAACAAAAAACAATTTGGTCTAATATTACCAACAACACCACAAAGGTGACAAGTAGGCACAAAAACATATTTATTTTGCTCTCTAACAATAAGTCTAGACATAGGTTTAGAAACTTTAGCGTTTACATCAAAACTTTTACCTTTGTCTATCCTAGCAAAATAAGCATTTTCTGTATTATTCCTCTTGAAAGGAGGGATATAAACTTTCTCAGTTTTAGGCTTAAGAGAAACAGAAACACTTCTGTTCTCAACAGCAGACTTGGTACTAGTCAAATTTTCAATTTTAGCTTTAGATTTAATTAACTCTTGTTCCAAGCTTTTCATCTTCACATATTGAGAGGAAATTTGATTTATTAAAAATTCATTCTTTTTATTAGATTCATCTAATCTATCAATCAATTCCTCCTTTTCAAGATTAGCCAATTTTAACTCTTCCTTAAATTTCTTAGAAATTTTCATAAATTTCAATAATTCCTTACGAAGAGATTCACAGGCATAAAAAAGATCAACAGAAATAACAGTGTCCCTTTATTCAAATCATCACAGTTAAAAACAGTAAGACACTTAAAATTATCCATAACAACAGGGGTCAAGAATCAACTCTTAGATCAAAAGACCTAAAACAAAAGATCTACCCGCTCTGATACCACTTGTACGTTTTTAGACCCTTTAAACACAACCAGATTAATCTAGTTAATTAGCCAAGTGATTACTTAGTCAAATTAAATAGATCTAGGTTAACACAAATAAATCATATCATTGTAAAGTGCGAAAAATAAAGAACACAAAGATATGATGACCTAGGAAAACCAAACCGGTAAAAAACCTGGGGAGGATTTAACCTAGCTATCCTCAAGATAAAATAGCAAAACCACTATGAAAGAATTGAAGTTTGTACAATAGTGACTTAAACCATTAACTTCCTATTGCTACCTCGAGTAGAAAACTTACTACCATGACCCCATGATAGCTCCGAGTCCACAGACTACTTCTTTATTTAGCCTTTGCAAAACACAAACACTCACGTTTGTGACTTTGAGATTCCATTCAAAAGTTTAGCAACACAAACTTTCCTATTTGTGACTCCAAGACCACCCTTGAAGGTTTAAATCATCAGCACCTTTGATGATTAGAGAAGGCAACAACTTCTACAACACCAGATCTTGAGACTCTTTAAGTAATATCACCGGTAGAAAATATGAGAGAGATTTTTAAGTACAAAACCCTAAATACAAAAGAGGTACACTCTTCTCTCTCTGAAAAGCCTTATAAAAACGTGCTTAGGGTTTCCTTTATATAGTGGGAGAAGTATATCTAAAACCCTAACCTTAATGGGCTTGAACTGCTATTTGGGCTTAATTAAAATTTTATAGATACGACTTTCAATAGGTCGAGCATGTTCTTCGATCGATCGAACTAGGCAAATTCTGAAATCTTCTTTCTGTAGCTTGTATGTTCTTGTGTGTTCACGATTTGTCAATTGTTCTAAACTTTTAGAACCTAACAATATGCATTTCCAAAAGCTTCTTTCTTGGCTGCCATCAAATGATGAACTAGTGGACTCAGCTAGAGACATTTGAGACGCAACCCAGTAGGCATTTTTTACTGAAAAAGCTCCATTAGTGCTCTAAGCCCAAATCTGTTTGTCTTTAGGTAGATTAGAACTTATAGGTATAGCTTTTATAAGCTCTGCTTCATGCGGCAAGAACAGGGCATCAACAGCCCCCACCTTCCATGAGGCCTCTTCCTTATCTATCAATTCTCCAACCTTCATATTTCGTGGCATAAACAACCTGGAAGATGCAACCATAAAAGTTGAAGGCTTGGGCATCCATCTATCACCCCAAATCTGGATTCTCTCACCATTACCAAGTCTCCAGCGTAAACCATACTTAATAAGAGGTTGAGCACACATAATACTCTACCAAGTAAAAGAAGGATTATTACCCAAAACAGCCTGTGAAAATTCAGTTGTGAGGGAATATTTAGCCTTCAAAACCTTGTCCACCAATGAATCATGACCTTGTTGAAGTCTCCACCCTTGCTTTGCCAATAAAGCCAAGTTGAACTCCTTAAGCTTTTTAAAACCCATCCCACCACAACTCTTCAGAGCACATAATTTCTTCCAACTCATCCAAGCTATTTTCCTCTCATCATTTCTTTGCCCCCACCAAAAATTCCGAATCATACTAGTCAAATCCTCACATAGAGAGTTAGGCAATTTGAAAACACTCATAGTATACGTCGGAATTGCTTGTGCCACAGCTTTTATCAACACTTCTTTCCCCGCCTTAGACAATAACTTCTTTTTCCATCTAGCAAGATTTTTTCTTAATTTGTCCTTGATAGAATTAAAGGTGTTCTTCTTGTTCCTTCCCACCAAAGATGGCAAACCAAGATATTTTTCATGGTGCTTAATCACTTGGGCCCCAAACCACTCTTTGATGATTTCTTGAATATCAATAGGAGTATTACTACTAAAAAACAGAGAAGTTTTAGCACAATTTAACTGCTGTCCCGAAGCACCCTTATATAGCTTCAACACCCTTTGAAGGGCATCACACTCCTCCAAGGAGGCTCTACAAAATATCAAACTATCATTAGCAAAGAAAAGATGGGAAATTTTGGGACCCTACGGCAAACTGCAACTCCCCCCAACATTCCATTCTCCACCTCTTTCTTAATAAGAACAGAAAGTCCTTCCGCACATAACAAGAATAGGTAAAGAGATAGTGGATTACCCTACCTAATTCCCCTACTTGGGACAATATGCCCTTTAGGCTTTCCATTAATCTTCACATAATAAGAAACAGTAGTGACACACTTCATAATCAAAGCACACCATTTATTATCAAAACCTAACTTTTGCATGATTTTTTCCAACCATATCTACTCTACCCTATCATATGCCTTACTCATATCAAGCTTTAGAGCCAAATCACCCATTCTTCCACTCTTCTTTTGACTAATATGATGCATCATCTCATATGCTACAAGCTACTATAGGCACTTGGAAACGCTGCTATAGGTCCAGGGTTTTAAAACTCCACTATAAAGCCCCCTAAATGGGGCTATACATATGCCTATAGCAGGGTTTTTAAAAAATGCCACTATAGGGTATCTTTAGTGGTGTTTTTTAGCTAACGCCACTAAAAAAAAGCCACTATAAGCAGCTTTTTTTGTAGTTATATTATAATATCTAAAAAGAAAATAAATAAAAAAAGATGTAATGTGGAGAGTTATTTTGTGAATTATTCATGTAAGGACGCAATTTGAATCCTAGGCCCAAAAGTTGAAAGTCTCTAGGCCCAAAGAGCTCAATACAATGAATTTGAAGATGGTGAGTTCGAAAACTAGGTTCTAATGAGTTGGGTAGCAATTATAGTAGATCCAAGTGACAATAAAGTAAAAATAGACTGGTTTTATCTAAAGAAAATCATCATCGGCATAGTCCGAGGAGATCAGTTCTTGTATATATTTCTTGAAGTTGATTACAAGTACAGTTCTTATTGCTACCATATTTCTTTCTCAATTCTCCAATCCCCTTCCCTTAGGGTCTTCTTTCTATTTTATACTATCTCCCTCTTTCATCTCTACCCTTCACATGTAGATTAGATTGCTGGTATTGATCATTGTTCCATCAGCACCTTCTTGAAGTCTTTGGGGAGTAGCTGTAAGGCTGAAAGTTACTGTTCAGGTATCACTTCCTCGTTAATACGGCCAAAGAGTTAGCTACAAAGTATTCAATGTGGTGGTAGCAGCTTTCTCTAAGATATGTCATAACTCCCATGCCTCCATGACATGCATCATTGTCAACAAAAACTCCTAGAATGTTGCTTTGGATGATGGGCCGCACCTTTTGACCTCTACCTTGCCTATCTGAGGAAGCATCCCTCCTCGGACCACCTTCCTAGACCATCATGCCTAGATTTCTTCCTTTATTTATTAGTGCCGACCTCTATAAAACGTTTACCCATCTTCGGACCGGGCCCCTGGCCTAATATATACTACTGCGCCTATCATCCCTACAATAGACCCTCGAAATTCCCCTCATTTGCTCCTAGGGAAAAAAGGAGGATTTCGATATCGCTATAACCACTCTACGCTTATCATACATCACCTCTGTCTACACAGGTGCTTTTTTAACTGCCCAACGCACACTCTTGACTTTTCGGCATCCAAGACGCGCCTTCATTAAATTATTGCAGCTCCATGTTCCTTACGTTCTACAGTACAATGCAGATCTAACGGCTGGAGATTTTATAAGAACTCAGGCCGGAACTTTCCCACTCGTCTCTCTCTCTCTCTCATAAAAAATATTGCCCAAACACCTCATTCACTTCACTTTAGCATTCATACACTGAACCTTTGCACTCATAAACTGAACATTTGCACTCATAAATACCAAGAGCTAGTCCGAGGAGAGTTTCCTACTTCACGTAAGTCATTTTAACCATTTTTGTTTACTTTTCCTTCTATTTTTCTTTTCACAGAGTTCTTTTCTCCTTGGCCCTCTTAATTTCCCTTTCCCTTCTCCTCTCTTTCACCTATCTCCAACTAAATGGGTAGATTCGCTTACTTGGTAGACTCCGCGGAAAGTATTGAGAACTTTAAAGCTCAATATAGAATCCTACCGGGAGTCTCCATTAGGTATTGTAAGGAGGGGGATTGGCACACTGATAGGCAGAAGGGAGAAGTGGTAATCCCAATGATCGCCTTCATAAAGGGAGGGATGAGAATCCTCATGGGTACAGTCACTAGGGATTATTTAAGGGCTCATAGGCTAGCTCCCACCCAGTGTGCCCTCAACATGTTTAGGATTTTAGGTAGTGTAGACGCCTTTAATGAGAAAATTAGCTTAAACCTTACCCACCATGATGTTAATTGGGTTTACAACCTTCACCACCTAAAGGGGCAGGGGTACTACTTAAAAACTAGGCACCCCAAGGTCAAACTTATCTCACGCTTCCCTAATTCCAACAAAGGCATGAACAAGGACTTCCTAATAGTTTCAGGGGGGTGGCACAATGGCCTCCCCCACCCGATGAGAGAGGGTCAACCAAGTGGGATTTTAGGTCTAGGTTTATTTCTTTTAAGTTATCCTTTCTTTACTTTGACACATTCTGTTCTTATTTTCTTCCTTTTGTGTCGGTATTTGAAATTTCCTTTGATTTGTGTTGTTCCCTTCTCTGATTGTTTCTCTTAATGGTTTTGCAGATCATCACGCTGCCACTTCGAACTTCAGCCTTGTCAACCAGCCAAGCCTAGACAAGATACTCCAATTCGAGGTGTTTGTTCACAAAGACGATCAATTAAGAGCGGCCCACCTGATCGTCGGCTACAAGCCTTTGTCCACTAGTTTCCAGGCGCCGAAGTGCCAGATAAAAGCAAGGGATCCACGCTTGCACCAGATAAGCGTCACTGCTCCTAGTTTCCTTACCACTGACCTTATTCCATAAGGCGTGCTTCAAGTAACTCTGCCGCCTTAGTATACAAGCAGAGAGGCCAACCCTTCTCATCCTATCATCGAAGAAGAAGAAAAAGAGATAGTAGACGTCTCAGACACAGAGGACGACTACGAGATCTTTAACCAGCCTTTGTCCCTAGAGATCCCAATTGGTGACCTCGGCCAGCCTCTTCCAACCCAAGTCAGTCACCACTAAGAAGTTACTAACATACCAAATGCTATAGAGATATAGCGCAAGTCGAGGTCAAATCTCCAAGAACTATTGGAGTCCTAACCTGGGGGAAACGCACTTGGGAAGGCAGCCCAGACCAAACTTGACTTCCCACCCCTCCACCCACCCAACCTTTTCAATCTGATCCCGCTGACCACAAGAGGAAGAGGGAGCAAAAAGGTAAAGAGGTGGTGGAAGTAGGAAAAACCCACCCCTTCTAGGAGATCAAGCCCTAAAGGGGGGCCAAACATGCCAAAGGTATGCAGACGAGGTCATCCAGTGAAGGTGAGAGGAGGGGTGACCAATAAGCTACAACCCCAACCTTGGCCCCTTCCTTGGTGTTGGATGGAGCCTCCCTCCCCAACAATGCCTCCATTCGAGACTTCCAGCAGGGCAAAGATGGGTATTTGGCTAATGCCATGGAGCAGTCCTTGCTTCTACCCAAAAACATGGCTGACCTTAAGTCCATAAGGAGGCATGAGGTGTTCATCGGCATGAAGAGTGATCTCATCATGGTAAGTCCCTTAATCTTAGTCTTTTTTTTTTTTTTTAATTGTGTTTCCTTTCCCTCTTGGGCCATCCAAGCCACGTTCAGGGCCGAAAAGATGGTAAACTTATCCCACAGGCAGATGAAAGAAGAAGAAGGGAGGCACATTGCAGCCGTGAAGGCCTTCAATGTGGCCGACAAAAGGATAACCGAGCTGAAGAACAAACTGACCGAGGCAAAAAGGGATAAGAAAAGCGCTGAAGCTGCTTTGGACAATGCTAAGAGACAAGCTGAAGGTTAGTGAAAGCAGCTTCGCCAAACTGAGGACCAGTTGTTGGCTTCCAAGGAGCATATCACAGCTCCAAAAAATAAATTTGAGGAGGCCGAGAAGGCCAGGAACCAAGCTAAGTAGGATGGCTATGAAGTAAGGGTGGTAGAGACCGAAAAGGCCCTCAGGGTTGAGGTCTCGAAGGTATGTAGAAACTACTACCTCCAGGTGTGGAACGAGGCCCTTAACCAAGCTGGGGTTGAGGCCTTTTCCACACTTAGGAAAGCAAAGAGTGTATACTACCCTCCTGCCATCCGTGCACCATCTTCTGCGAGCTCCAAGACTGACACCACTTCCGAGGTGGTAGAGCTTGAGAAGAACAACCTGAATAAGGTCCCTCTTTCTTCTAGCAGCCCTTCAAAAGAAGTCGAACAGCTTAGGGTTATTGTAAAAGAGGTAGACACAATCCAGAAAGTGGCCCTTGGTGCCATCAAGCCCTTAGCTATTCCTCAGGATCCCTTCAAAGAGAAAGAGGTAACTCTCAGGATGGAGATTGTTCTTGCAACTCTGCTAGTGCCTGCTAAAGGTGACCTCAAGGGTAAAGACCAAGGATCCTTGGAAGCAGCGCTTTCCCAATCTTCCAAGGCCCAACCAAAGGATAAGATTGTAATAACGAAGAAATAGTTTAGAGTAGCTTACTTTTCTTTGTTTTTAATTGTTGTTTTTATTTTCAAAGTTTGTAATTAAGTTACCCTTTTGTAACTAATCTGCCTTTTTCTAAGGCTTCAATTAATGAAAATTATGAACATTTTCTTTATTCTTGTGATATTCATACAAGTCTTGATATGATTTCTATTTTATTCAACACTTAACCAACATGAAAATGAGACACAGTTGCACTTAGCTATCTATATAAATGATAATGTGTTTGAAATCTAAACAAAGTAAATCCTTTACTCCAAAAACATACACATGGTGGAGCATCCATACATGTCTATCTCTATTTAATCCCCTATTTATTAGTAAGTCTAAAGGACTAGAGGGACAATCAATTCTCAAACAGATAATAGGTATTCCTGCAAATGCTTTAAGTGATGCTTATGAGTGTCTATTTGAACAGGTTACTACAATGAAGATCTCTGCCACTTAGAATGGCTGATTCTATTTGACATTTAAACAATTAATAGGAAGTACTAATTTACCCCAAGCATGTGGTCCGAGGAGCCAGGCATGACTAAGGCTCTATTTAATACACTGATAGGAAGTATTAATTTACTCAAAGTTTGTGGTGCAAGGAGCTAGGCACAACTAAGGTTTTGTTTAACACTTAGAAAAATATTATGAAGTGTTAATTTATCCAAAGTATATGGTCCAAGGATCCAGGCATAACTAAGATTCTGTTTAACATTTAGAAAAATGTCCTAAAGTATTAATTTACCTAAAGAATGTGGTCCGAGGAGCCAGACATAAAGGTTCTGTTTAACACTTAGAAAAATGTCATGAAATATACCCAAAGTATATGGTCCGAGGATCTAGGCATAACTAAGGTTCTATTTAACACTTAGAAAAAAGTCATGAATTATTAATTTAACCAAAGTATGTGGTTCGAGGAGTCAGACATAACTAAGGTTTTGTTTAACACTTAGAAAAATTTCATGAAATATTAATTTACCTAAAGTACGTGGTCCAAAGAGTCAGGCATAACTAAAGTTTTGTTTAACACTTAGAAAAATGACCAAAAATATCAATTTACCTAAAGAATATGGTCTGAGGAGCCAGATATGACCAATGTTCTGTTTGATATTCAAATAAATAATAGGAAGTATAATGCGTAATGTAATAAACAAAAATATGGCAGAGAAAACTTTCATTAATAATAATACATTCTCAGGTTGTTTACATTCTAGGGGCGTGGTACAATATTTTCATCTAGATCTTCAAGATAATATGCTCCCATTCTAGCCACTGAGGTGATGCGATGTGGCCTTTCCCAATTGGGCTCTAACTTTCCCCATGTTAGGTTCTTTGTAGTACCAAAAACTTGTCTTAATACCAAGTCTCCAAGTGCTAATGGCCTTAGCTTCATGTTGGTATCATACCCTTACTTGAACTTGTGTTGATAATACGCCAGTTGGACCATGGCATTTTCTCTTCGCTCTTCAATTAAGTCTAAGCTCTTCCCTAACAGCCCATCATTGTTGCCTGGATTGAAAGAACTTGTTTTCAATGTTGGGAATCCAGTCTCCAAAAGAATAATAGCCTCGGCTCTATACGTCATTGAAAAGGGGGTCTCCCTTGTTGACCTACGAGGTGTGGTACGATATGTCCAAAGGACGTGTGACAACTCTTTCACCCATTTTCCTTTCGCATAATCCAATCTCTTCTTCAATCCATTCACTATGACCTTATTGACAGCCTCGGCCTGTCCATTCCCCTGTGGATAAGCCAGGGTGAAATACTTATTCGTAATTCCCAGGTCACAACAGTACCTCCTGAAGGCTTTACTATCAAACTGAAGACCATTGTCCGAAATGAGGGTATGGGGGATCTCAAACCGAGTGATAATATTTTCCCAAACAAATATCTTGGCATCCACGTCCCTGATATTTGCCAATGGTTCAAATTCAACCTATTTGGTGAAGTAATCCATACCGACCAGCATCCATATCTTATTCCCTGCTGCCTTAGGGAAAGGTCTCACAATATCCAAGCCCCATTGAGCAAATGACTAAAGACTGGATAGAGGATTAAGGACTCCCCTTGGTTGGTGAATATTTGGTACGAATCTTTGACATTGGTCACACTTCTTCACATACTCTTGCGCTTCCTTCTACATGTTCAGCCACCAATACCCCTGAGTAAGGGCTTTGTGAGATAAAAACTTGCCTCCTATGTGGCTTCCATAATTCCCGTCATGTAACTCCTCAAGGAGTAGTTTTAATGCCTCAAGGTGTATGCATAGCAAGTATGGCCAAGGAGCCTTACTTCGCACCTTGTCAGCCTCTGACTTCTCCTCGGGCAAGATATTCTCTTTAAGGAATAGCACTATGGAGTCCATCCAACTAGGTCTCACCCTAATTTGATGGATATGGACCATCTCTCTCTTCATCTCAGTAGGCTTACACAAGTCTTCAACAAGGATAACCCAAGGTAAGCCCTATGCCAAGGAGGTTGCAAGGGTGGCCAAAGAATCAGCTTATGTGTTTCCACTCCTATGGATGTGTAGCAAGTTGAAAGACTCAAACTCTAACTGCAAGTGCCTAACCTGATTTAACTACTTTTGCATTCACCCATCCTTGGCCTCTAACTCTCCCTTCACTTAACCTATGATCAATCTTGAATCTAAGAATATCTCCACTGCCTTTCCTCCCATTTTCTGAACCATGGTCATCCTGACCAATAAAACCTCATACTCATCCTTATTGTTTGTGGCCGAGAAGCCCAGTCTTAAGGATTTCTCAATAGTGATCTTCTCATGAGATACTAACACTAATCCCACTCCAGGTCCCCTTTGATTCGCTGCACCATCAACATATACCCTTCATGACAAAGGTTCTTGTAAGGAGACCATGCCAACTAATTTCTCATCCATGCCCTACTTCTTTACCTCTTCTTCTAATGGGGATTCAGCAAACTCAGCCACCAAATCTGCGAGGACCTGACCCTTGATAGAGGTGCAAGGTAAATACTTGATATTAAAAGCTCCTAGGATCGTCCCCCATTTGGCAATCCTCCCTGTGAAATCAGCACTCCGAAGTAGTGACCAAAGCGAAAGTTGGGTTAAAACAACGACTGTGTGGGATTGGAAGTAGTGAAGGAGTTTACATGTAGCATGTACTACTGCTAAAATAACCTTTTCCAATGGTAGATAACGAACTTCTGCTTCGTGCAACAACTTGCTTACATAGTAAACTGGCATTTGCACACCATTGTCAATTTGTATCAGCACCAAGCTTACAGCATGGGAAGCCATGGCAATGTAAGCAAACAAGACCTCGTCCACCTTAGGCCTAGACATGACAGGTGGATGAGAAAGGTATTCCTTAAGTTGCTGAAAGGCCAAGACACACTCCTCGGTCCACTCAAATCCCTTCCACTTATTCAATATCTGGAAGAACGGTCTACATCTGTCCGCTGATCGAGAGATAAACCTGTTCAGGGCAGCGGTCATTCCAGTTAGCTTCTGGACCTCTTTAGGATTCCAAGGTAGCTGTAGATTGTTAATTGTTTTAACATGATCAAGGTTGACCTCAATTCCACGATGAGTGACCATATAGCCTAGAAATTTGTTTGATCCCATGCCAAAGGAGCACTTGGAAGCATTAAGGCGTAATTTGTGTTTCCTCAGTATCTTAAAAATATCCCCGAGGTCTCCCACATGCTTGGACACCACCTTGCTTTTCACCACCATGTCATCTATATAAACCTCAATATTCTTGCCCAATTGTGGCTCAAACATCCTAGTCATCATCCTCTGATAGGTAGACTCTACATTCTTCAAACCAAAAAGCATCACCTTGTGGTGGTAATTTCCAGTAGGAGTGACAAAAGCTATCTTCTCCTAATCACCCAAGGTTAGTGGTATTTGATGGTGTCCCTAGAAGGCATCCAAAAAGCCCATTCGAGGATGGCCTATAGTTGCATCCACTAGTTAGTCTATCCGAGGCATAGGGAAAGGGTCTTTTGGACAAGCCTTATTCAAATTTGTGAAGTCCGCACACACTCGCCACTTCCCACTCTTCTTTTTCACCACTACAGTATTGGCTAGCCACTCGAAGTAAAACACCTCTTTAATAGCCCCAGCCTACTTAAGTTTTGTCACCTCGTCTCTGACAGCATCGGAATAGTCTTTAGATGAACGTTGATGTGGTTGTTTTTTGGGGGTGACAGATGGATTGACATTCAAATGATGATAAATGAAATTTGGATCCACCCCAGGAGCTTCGTAAGCACTCCACGCAAACACTTCAATGTTCCTCCTAAGAAACTCTACCAGCTCTTCCTTCTCCCGAGGAAGCAGCTGAGCTCCGACCTAAAAAAACCTTTCTGAATCATCATCTACCACAATCTTTTCTAAATCCTCACACTTTACTCCCTCAGCTGTCTCCTCCACGAGTAACACCAGAGTCCTTGATTGCTATAAACCACTATCAGTAGGGATCAACGACCCGGTTTCAGGCTGGTGCATAATTGTGGCCACCAAGCACTGCCTAGCCATGAACTGGCTCACACCCAGCTCTTCAATCTGATCATCAGACGAATATTTCACTTTCAAGTGAAGGGTGGAAGAAACAACCTATAGGGCATGAAGCCAAAGTCGTGCTACAATGGCTTTGTAGGGAGAATAAGCATCCACCACAGTAAAATCCACCTCCACCACCTTTGACCCTGTCTGCACGGGTAGTCTAATCTGACCCCTTAGAATAACAACCTTCCCATCAAAGCCCAATAGAGGTGAGTCATAACTTGTCAAATCCTCCAGTTTGAAGTTAAGCCCCTTGTACAAGTCAAGAGACGTGATCTCTGCCCCGCTACCCTGATCCACCAACACCCTCTTCACATCATACCCCCTATCTTGAGGGTGACCACCAGGGCATCATCATGTGGTTGTATGGTTCCAACCTTATCTTCATCTGAGAAGCTCAACATTGGTCGAATCTCCATCCTAGCCCTCTTTGGCTCATGGCTAGAGTCTTCGGCAGGTGGTCGAGCCACAAACATCACCTTGGACGGATGAGAATCAGTCCTCTCCAGAGCAGTGAGGATGACATTAATCGTGCTCAAAGGGGCTCTCGAAGAAGCATCTCTCCGAGGTTCCAGTCCTACTTGGCCCCCTTGCCTACTAGGATGATACAAAAACTGCTTTAACATCCCTTCTCGGACCAGCTGCTCTAGGTGATTCCATAAAGTTGTACAATCCTCTGTGGTGTGCCTTCGGTCTTAGTGGTATTGGCAATGAAGGTTTTGATTTCTCTTCACAGGGTCACTTCCCATCTTATTTGGCCATTTAAAGAATGGATCATTCTTGATTTTCTCCAAGACTTGGTGTACTAGTTCTCGGAACACCTTGTTAACCATTTGAGTAGTAATAGACCCCGATTGCCCGACCAAGTCTCTCCGGGGTCGGTTATTGTTGTATCGGTTCAACATGAAATCCCTTCTCTCCTGAGGGATAACCTTAGCCTTCCCCTTCCCTTGTTGTTGGTTTTCCTTGACCCGCTTATAATTATCAATTCGATCTATAAGTTGACGTACACTATTAGTAGGTTTCCCAGTCAAAGACTTCCTCAAACCATGCTTGGCAAGTAGGCCGGCCTTGAAAGTTCTTATGGCCACATCATCAAAATCACCATCTATCTCATTGAACATCTCCTAGTATCTGTCTGAGTATGTTTTCAGGGTCTTCCCTTATCGCATGGTTAGAGATAGCAAGGAATCTAAGGGCCGAGGAACCCTATTGCATGTGATAAAGCGAGATCCAAACGCTCAGGTAAGTTGCTCCCAGGCCATCAAACCATCTCATTGCCATAGGACTCAAACTAGACAACAACACCTTGAACATTAGGGCCTCATTCTTGGAGTGTACAGCCATTCTTTGGTTAAAGTGGCTCACGTGCTCCACAAGATCTGTTCGACCATTGTATATGGTGAACGTTGGCTAAGTGAATCGCCGAGGAAGTCTCCCTTCCATGATTCTGCGCGTGAATGGTGATCTAAAAATTTGATTTAATGTCTTGCTCATAGCATCATTTCCTAGGCCTTTGCAAGATGAATTCTTACTTCTGTGCTCCCGATGACTGTCCTTATCACACGAGAAAGACTCACTGGGGGGGGGGGTTCTTGACCTGGGCCTGTAATTGCCATCTCTATCTTCGTCGGAAGAGAAATCAAAGTTGGAAGAACTCTGTCTTCATCGTTTACGGCACAACCACTTTTTCAAATGATCAATCTCCAGTTGCATGGCTTTGGTATTCTCCTCATGTGAAAGGTGGCTCCCGTTTCGGGACTAGCTCCAGCTAGTATGGGTGGTATGCACACTATTCTCCCGATCCCTTCTTCACTCAAGATTAACAAAATGATCTTGACGTTGGGAGCCCATAGATTCCTCCCAATTCAGACCTGGACCCACCATAACTGAACGTCAAAATCACCACAACACCAAAATTTCCCACAGACAACGCCAATTGTAAGGAAGCAATTTGAATCCTAGGCCTAAAAGTTGAAAGTCTCTAGGCTCAAAGAGCCCAATACAATGAATTTGTAGAGAGTGGGTTCGAAAACTGGGTTCTAATGAGTTGGGTATCAATTATAGTGGATCCAAGTGACAATAAAGTAAAGATAGATTGGTTTTATCTAAAGAAAATCATCTTCGACACAGTCCATGGAGATCAATTTTTGTATGTATTGCTTGAAGTTGATTACAAGTACAGTTCTTATTGCTACAGTATTTGTTTCTCAATTCTCCGATCCACTTCCCTTAGGGTTCTCTTTCTATTTTATACTATATCCCTCTTTCATCTCTACCCTCCACTTGTAGATTAGATTGCTGGTCTCGATCCTTGTCCTATCAACACCTTCTTGAAATCTTTGGGGAGTAGCTATAAGGCTGAAAGATACTGTTCAAGTATCACTTCCTCATTAATGTGGCTAGAGAGTTAGCAATAGAGCATTCAATGCGATGGTAGCAGCTTTCTCTAAGATATTTCATAACTCCCATGCCTCCATGACGGGCATCCTTGGCAACAGAAACTCCTAGAATGTTGCTCTAGATGATAGGCTACACCTTCTAACCTCTGCCTTGCTTATTCGAGGTAGCATCCCTCCTCGGACCACCTTCTTGGACCATCATGCCTAGATTTCTTCCTTTATTTATTAGTGTCGACCTCTATAAAACGTTTACCCATCCTCGGACCGGGCCCTCGACCCAATATATACTACTAGGCCTGTCATCCCTACAATTCATATTAAACTTTTACTTCTTATCAGTTAAAGAAAATGATAAGCATTGAAAACCTATTTGGATTAGAAGTTTTTTTTTTTTTTTAGTAAAGATTAAAAGTTTAAGTATTAGAGTTCCAGCCTATTTAAATAGATAAACCTTAATTTGAGGTTAATTGGGAATTAAAGTCTTGGAAGCATATTAAGTTTTATGGGCTTCTTGGAGACTAAAAAGATAAGTTTTAGTGGATTTTAAATTCCAACCCAAGTAGGAAATGTATTTAACGTGTAAAGCTGTTTTTATTTAAGAGTACTAATTGGAGTGAGATTGGTCTTCCTAGACTGAATTGGAGTGTTATTTGAATGACAAATCAGACATTTGAGAAGCTCAGCTAAGGTTGTTTTAGTAATTGTAGTTAAACTCTAGCATATCCCTGCCGTTACATATATATATATATATATATATATGAGTTGGGTTCAAGTTACACTAGGTGTAACTCTAAACAATGTTACACCACTCAATATTTTTTAATTGAATGCGAATTTTAACAAATCAACTGTTGGATTACACTATCTTTGTATATTCTCCATATTTGCAAAGTTTCAAAGTAATCAAAGATCAATAGTCATGTCATCAATCAATTGTTTAAATTCAAGTTTTTTTAGTTTACAATATTGCATAAAATATGAGTTTACGAATCGAAT
Organism: Quercus ilex subsp. ballota; assembly: GCA_032727855.1. Lineage (NCBI taxonomy): Eukaryota > Viridiplantae > Streptophyta > Magnoliopsida > Fagales > Fagaceae > Quercus > Quercus ilex. The sequence goes on from CM064909.1 coordinate 4,444,668, forward strand.
AGTAAATAACATCTGATTGGTATAAAAATTGGCATGCATATTAAAAACATATAGAATATTTAATCCAACAGTGAGATTTTCAAAATATGAATTCAATAACAAGTTAATGGATGGTGTAATATTGCTTAGAGTTACACCAGGTGTAACTTGAATCCAACCCTATTGTAGGGACTCAAATTGGATTGGACCCAGAATAAGGATGGATTTCTAGCCCAACAAGTCCAAACAATAAATTTTTAGAGCGTGGGTACAAGAACTAGTTCTATTTGATAGAAAAGGTCATGGTTATAGTGCAGTAAAAGACACTTCAAGCTAACTGTATGATAAAAACTCTCATTGCCTAGGTTTCAGGGGGTATCTTTTTCAGTTCTACTGTTCTTCCTTCTTCCCTTCAAAAGTCCTCTCTAATGTCACCTGCTTCCATGTTATATACTGCGTTCCTTGCCCCATTTCCACCGTACACATGTAGTTCTTATCTTGGGAACTCCTTTCTGTCCCATCCAGCACCTCCCGAAACTTTTGTTCAGTAGCCATAAAGCTGCTTGGTTACTGTTCAGGTATCACCTCCACATTAATGCGGCCAGAGAGTTAGCTGGAAAGCATTTAATGTGGAGGTAGTAGCCTTAGAAGATATTTGTTATCTTTCCCGGTTCCTCCTTAGGTCTATATTCACTTTCCAGTTCTAAGACAACTTTGCGGGGTACCCTGGATAAAGAGGTAGTTACCTCCACCTCAGACCATGGTATCCGAGGTGAGTCCTATCCTCGGACGCGTTTTGTGCTTTATATATATGATTTCCATCACAATACATTTCTTTAACCATCCTCGGACAAGCGAATGTCCTCGGACTGGGCCGTTGGGCTCCAAGCCCATTTCCTATGATTCCTATATCTTTTTAGATAACAGGCCCCACAATAACCCCTCAAAATCTCGTTTTTTGTTACCTCGAAAAATATGGAGATTTTGATATCCTACCCTCACCTTCTTTGTGGACTTTCTTAGCCTTCAGAACGCCTTTCTATTTGCCCAATGCGCACACCTAACGTTTCGGCGTCAGGAGCATGCCATCATTAAATGATGATGGCTCTTTTGTCCCCCACGTTCAACTGCAAGATGTGAATCTAACGGTGGAGGACTTTCAGTATTTATGGGTGGGATTTTTCCCGCTTACAATTTTTGCGTCACTATAAAGAGCTTTTCAAATCAACTCTCTTTTCAGTTACAAAAATCGCACCGTCTCAGCGCATATTCATTGAACCTGCCTCTCTCTCTCACCACTCCACGCTCTCATAAATACTAAGAGTCTGTCCGATGAGCTCATTTTCCAAACTTGTAAGTTTCCTTAAACCACTTTAGTTTTCCATCCTTTTCGCCAATTTTTCTTCATAACTGTTAGGAAATGGGTAGGTTCAAGCATCTAGTTGACTCCGAGGAACAAATAGAGGCATTTAGAGTTAAGTATAGGATTCCCCCCACGATGGGTATCAGATATGCCTCCACAGAAACATGGTTAAACGATAGGAAAACCGGGGAAGTGTTCATCCCTATGATCGCTTTTATAGAAGGAGGGATGACTATCCCTATGGGTAGCCTTACTAGAAGTTACCTTAGGTTCTTTAGATTATCTCCCACTCAATGCGCCTCAAATATGTTCAGGGAACTTGGGAGTATAGAAGTCCTAAATGCCCAGATGAACCTAGGTCTGACCCATCACGATGTGAATTAGGTATACAATCTCAATCATTTGAAGGGTCAGGGGTACTATTTGAAATCTAGGTTCCCTGAAGTAAGGTTGATTCAGTGTCTCCCCTTATCGAATAAGGGCCTAAAAGATGATTTTCTTATTTTTTCTGGGGAATGGCACGATGGCTTACCCTGTCCGACTAAAGAGGGAAAACCAGGTGGGGCTCCTAGGCTATAAGCCCTTACAATCTGAATTGTGTTCTTCAATTCATGTTACCTCTATTTCTGACAAAGTTTTTCTTCTGTTGTAATGATTTTGCAGACAAGCGGGCTACCAAACCTCAGTTCAGACTGGTTAACAGGGAAAGTTTAGACAGAATCCTTAGGTCCGAGGTGTACGTAAACCCATTGAACGGACAACTAAGAGCAGCCCACATAATCCTTCGATACAAGCCAAGTTCTACATCGTTTCAAGCTCCTAAGTGCGTGATAAAGGCCAAAGACCCTCGGCTTCACTGTATCAGTGTAGCCTTCGAGGGATTCATTGTTCCCGAGGGTGTTCCAATTCCTGAGGGTACTCCTTTCACTCAGCCGTTACCTGCGGCCACTCCTTCTGTAGGAGCCTCGTCGTCACGTTCCATTCCTCGCAAAGTGAGGGAGGAAGAGGAGAAAGAAGGGGAAGAAGAAGAAGAAGAACAGACTTCAGAAGGAGTTGTAGAATTATCAGATTCCGCAGACGAATTTGAAGTTTTCAACCAACCTCAATCACCCGAGGTGAATTCTGAAGAAATGGGCATTCAGAGGAAAAGCCAGAGGAGTTTGAAGGACGTAATCAAAGGCCAACCTGGGAGAGGAGTGCCAGAGAAGTCAACTCAACCCAGTCTCCCCCCTCATACTCCTTCTCAGCCACCCCAACCGCATGGAACTGAACCTAGTGACCCAAAGAGGAGGAGAAAGCCAAAAGATAAAGGAGTGATGGAGGCTGAGAGATCTCGCCCGACCCATGAAGCCGAGGACCTACGAGTTGCGTAGTAGCAAAAAGCTACCCATGGGTTTCAACGTGTAGTGGAAAGGGCAACCACTCAGTCCTCGGAACCTGAGGCCTGGCTCCCTACTCCCATGCTCGATGGTGAGCCTCTGAGGGAGGATGCCTCAATTAGGGACTTTAATGGCGGAGTTGGATGCCACGTCACCTTAGTCCTAGAGGAGACTCTCCTCCTCCCCAAGGATATGGCCCAACTGAGGAGATTGAAGAGGAACGAAGTTTTCCAAAATACGAAACGATACCTGGGCATGGTAGGATGTCCTTAATATTTATTATTATTATTATTATTATTATTATTATTATTATTATTATTCTACATAGAACTTCGCGTATTGCACTTCTAACTCTTTTCCTCCTAGGCCGTCCAAGCCACTTTCAGGTTAGAGGAGATAACCAATTCTTGCTACCAACAAATTGATGATGAGAGGAAGAAACGGGCCACGGCTGTGCATACACTCAGCACTGCTGAACAAACCAATGTGCAGCTGAAGAAAAAGCTAGCCGATGAGAAACATACTCGGAAGAGTGCTGAGTCAGCTTTAGATAGCGCTCACAAGCAAGCCGAGGACCAGAGGAAACTCTTGCGTGACGCTAATGCCCAGCTAGCAGCCTCCAAGGAACAGATATCATCTCTGCAGAAACAATTGGAGGAAGCCCAGAGACTTAGAGATCACGCTGAAAAAGCTAAGGTTGAGGCTGAAAAGGCAAAAGCTGAGTTTGAGAAAGGAAGAGACACAACTGAGCAACATGGCTACGACGTTGGCATTACTGAAACCGAGGAAAGCTTCCGGGCTGAGGTGCCCGAAGTTTGCCGAGCATATTGTGCTCTGACCTGGGGAGAGGCTCTCAACCGAGCTGGGGTCGAGAGTTCATTCGAGCTGAGAAGGCCTGAAAACATTTACTTCCCCCCAGCTATTCGAGCCTCAGGTCCTTCCACTCAACAAGAACAGGCATCCTCCACAGCTGTTGAATCAGCCAAGGAAGCTCAACTTCAGGCTCCTCCCTCTCTTAGTCAGCAGGAGCAACCTGAAGTGCTTAAAGGTGCGAAGGACATATCCTCGGACAAAGGAGTAGAAGGGCCTACAGATGGAGCAGCTTCACAAAGCTTTGAACAAGCCCTAGCCTCAACCACCTTACCTGTTGGAGAAGATCCAAAGGCAAAGGAGAAAGATGTTCCTCTTGTGGCCACTGGCAAAGCTCCTTAGCCCAAGCTCCAGATAAAGTTAAATAAATAGTTGATGTAGTCAATCTTCTCTTTATTTTCCCTTTTATTTCGTTTTCCCTCTTTCTCTTTTTTCTTTTTTTTTTTCTTTAAGCTTTTTAAGGACATTTCTAATTGTAATATGCATTTCCCTTTCCAAGTTTACATGAAATGTTGTGGTTTTGCCTATCACATGTATAATTTCTAGCGCAAATGTTTTTTATTTTTACATGATCCCTGGTTATAGAAGAATGAAATCTGACACTATAATGGAAAATTTAATTATGCTAATCAGGAACCAAAACAGACTATAGCAGCAAACTCTACAGCCTTAGAAAGGCTTACTTTAAATTCATTAAGAAGTGTCCAGACTTGAGATAGCATTCTACACGTTTACCCCGAGAGGTATTCAACGCCTTAAAATGCTTTAAGTGATGCTCATGGAGTTTGCTTTGATATACAAGTTTAGTTGCACGGACCCCATCTAAGAAGCATTGACTCCAACTAAATTTGTTGTATAAACAATTTATCACATCTTAGTCTCTGTGCAATACTTCAATTGATGTCCCAGGGTATTAATTTCCACTAAATTGTGGTCCGAGGACCTGACATGACTTAGTTTCTGTTTAATACTTCAATAGATTTCATAGTGTATTAATTTCCACTAAGTTGTGGTCGGAGGACCTGATATGACTTAGTTTCTGTTTAATACCTCAATAAATTTCATAGTGTATTAATTTTCACTAAGTTGTGGTCCGAGGACCTGACATGACTTAGTTTCTGTTTAATACTTCAATAGATTTCATAGTGTATTAATTTCCACTAAGTTGTGGTCCGAGGACCTGACATGACTTAGTTTCTGTTTAATACTTCAATAGATTTCATAGTGTATTAATTTTCACTAAGTTGTGGTCCGAGGACCTGACATGACTTAGTTTCTGTTTAATATTTCAATAGATTTCATAGTGTATTAATTTTCACTAAGTTGTGGTCCGAGGACCTGACATGACTTAGTTTCTGTTTAATACTTCAATAGATTTAGAAGCATACATTGCAGAGATAAGACAAATTATAAAAGGAAGTAAAACAGAACTTGTTAATAATAATACCTCTTTAGGTTGCTTACATTCCATGGGTGGAGCACAGTTTTTTTATCCAAATCTTCTAAGTAATAAGCACCTATTCCCGCTACAGATGTAATACGATACGGCCCTTCCCAATTAGGCCCTAACTTTCCCCAGGCTGGATTTTTGGTAGTTCCCAAGACTTTTCTCAACACCAAATCTCCTGGAGCTAACGGCCTCAACCTGACATTCGCGTCATAACCTTGCTTTAGCTTGTGTTGATAGTAGGCCAATTGAACCATTGCATTCTCTCGCTGCTCGTCTATCAAGTCCAGACTCTTCTTCAATAGTTCATCATTCCCGTCCGAGGTGAATGCGCTAGTCCTTAGCGTTGGAAAACTTGTTTCAAGAGGAATCATAGCCTCAGCCCCATACGTCATTGAGAATGGGGTTTCCCCTGTTGACCGCTGAGGTGTAGTTCGATAAGTCCAGAGGACATGTGGCAGTTCCTCCACCCATCTGCCTTTTGCGTCATCTAGCCTCTTCTTAAGCCCACCTACTATGACTTTATTGACAGCTTCCGCCTGTCCATTTCTCTATGGATAGGCTGGAGTGGAATATCTGTTCTTTATCCCTAGATCAGAACAATACTTTCTAAAAGCCTTGTTGTCAAATTGTAGACCATTATTTGAGATGAGAGCTTGAGGAACCCCAAACCGAGTGATGATGTTCTTCCAGACGAACCTCTTGACATTCACATCCCTGATATTGGCCAGAGGCTCAGCTTCTACCCACTTCGTAAAATAATCTGTGCCAACTAGCAGATATTTCTTATTTCCCACAACTTTAGGGAAAGGGCCAACGATATCTAAGCCCCACTGAGCAAAAGGCCAAGGACTTGAAAGAGGATTAAGAACTCCTCCCGGTTGATGGATGTTCGGTGTGAACCTTTGGCATTGATCATATTTCCTAACATACTCCTACGCTTCTTTTTGCATGCCTGGCCACTAATACCCCTAAGTAATTGCCCGATGAGATAAAGACCTTCCACTAGTGTGACTCCCACAGATCCCTTCATGCAGCTCTTCTAGAAGTGCTTCTGATGCCTCGGGGTGTACACAAAGCAGATATGGCCCAGAGTAAGAGCATTTGTATAACTTTTTGTCCTCGGACAGCCAAAACCGAGGAGCTTTTCTTCGTATCTTTTCAGCTTCTGATTTGTCCTCGGGTAATATATCCTTCTCGATGAACAACAGTATAGGATCCATCCAACATCGTGCCGAACTGATTTGATTGACCCGAAGCGAGTCCCCTGTCACTGGGGTGGGTGTGTTTAAGTCTTCAACCATTATCATCCGGGGTAAGTTCTGCGCCGAGGAGGTAGCAAGAGTAGCCAACGAATCCGCATAGGCATTTCCACTTCTAGGGACATGGGATAATTCAAAAAACTCAAAATCCGCTTGCATACGCCTAACCTGGCTCAAGTAACCCTGCATTCTGGTGTCACGAGCTTCCAATTCCCCTTTGACCTGACCGACGACCAATCCTGAATCCTAGAATATCTCCACTGATTTTCCACCCAACTTCTTGACCATCGTCATTCCCATTAATAAAGCCTCATATTCTGCCTCGTTGTTAGTAGCTGAGAATCCCAGCCTCAAAGACTCCTCGATAATTATCTTTTCAGGAGATATCAGAACTAGCCCCACTCCTGACCCCCTCAGATTTGCCGCTCCATCCATGTACACTTTCCAGGGTAAGGCATGTTGCGCCGAGATGAGGCCAACTGATTTTTCATCCATGCCACGCGGGCTTGTCTCTATTTCCTCAGGGCCTTCAGCAAATTCAGCCACCAGGTCGGCGAGAACCTGGCCCTTCACAGAGGTATGGGGCATATACTTAATATCAAAAGCCCCTAGAACTGTGCCCCACTTGGCAACCCTGCCAGTGTAGTCTGCACTCCGAAGTACTGCTTTGAGCGGATACTGAGTTAAGACGACCACAGTATGTGCCTGGAAGTAATGGGGAAGTTTCCTTGTAGCGTGCACCATTGCCAAAATGGCCTTTTCCAAAGGCAGATAATGTACCTCAGCCTCGTGAAGAGACTTGCTCACATAATGAACTAGCCATTGTACGCCATTATCTACTCATATCAGTACAAAACTAATCGCGTAAGTGGTTATCGCCAAGTATGAGAAAAGGACCTCATCCACCTCAGGACTAGACATAATGGGTGGCCGAGATAGATATTCTTTAAGCTGCTGGAATGCTAGGGCGCACTCCTCTGTCCATTCAAATCCCTTCCACTTGTGGAGTAGCAGGAAAAAAGGCCTGCACCTATCCGCCGACCTGGATATGAATCTGTTCAGAGCAGCGGTCATCCCAGTCAACCTCTGGACCTCCTTGGGATTCCGAGGTGGTTGCAAACTGCTTATGGCTCTAATTTGATCAGGGTTCACCTCAATCCCTTGGTGAGTCACCATGTAGCCTAAAAACTTCCCTGAGCTTACCCCAAATGAACACTTGGACGCGTTCAGTCGCAATTTATGTTTCCTTAAAATCTCAAAAGTGTCGGTGAGGTCTGTCACATGCTCGGCCACTACCTTGCTCTTCACAACCATATCGTCAATATAGACCTAAATGCTCATGCCCATCTATGGTTCAAACATCTTCGTCATCATCCGCTGGTAAGTAGATCCCGCGTTCTTCAAGCCAAAGAGCATTACCTTGTAGTGATAATTTCCAGTAGGAGTAAGAAAAGCGGTCTTCTCCTGGTCATCCAATGCCAGTGGGATCTGATGATAGCCCTGAAAGGTATCTAGGAAGCTCATTTGAGGATGACCCACCGTTGCATCCACCGGCTGATCTATACGGGGCATAGGAAAAGGGTCTTTTGGACAAGCTCTATTGAGATCCGTGAAATCAACACATACGTGCCATTTTCCATTTTTCTTTTTCACCACGACCGTATTGGCGAACCACTGAGGGTAAAACACCTCCTTGATGGCCCCTGCATGCTTAAGCTTGGTTACCTCATCTTTGATAGCCTCGGCATGTACCTTGGACGGACGCCGAGGTGGCTATTTCTTTGGAATAACAGAAGGATTGACATTCAAATGATGAAAAATGAACTCTGGATCCACCCCCGGGGCTTCATAGGCATTCCATGCGAACACATCAACGTTTCTTCTGAGGACCTCAACCAACTGCTCCTTCTCCAACAAAGGTAGCTGTGCTCCAACCTGAAAGTACTTTTCTGGATCGTCACCAACACTGCACTTGCCTTTCCTTGTAAATAGATCAAGTTCTCCCACAGACAGTGCCAATTGTGAGACTTAAATTGGATTGGACCCAGAATAAGGATGGGTTTCTAGCCCAACAAGCCCAAATAATAAATTTTTAGAGCGTGAGTACAAGAACTAGTTCTATTTGATAGAAAAGGTCATGGTTGCAGTGCAGTAAAAGACACTTCAAGCTAACTGTATGATAAAAACTCTCCTCGGCTAGGTTTCAGGGGGTATCTTTTTCAGTTCTACTGTTCTTCCTTCTTCCCTTCAAAAGTCCTCTCTAATGTCACTTGCTTCCATGTTATATACTACGTTCCTTGCCCCATTTCCACCGTACACGTGTAGTTCTTATCTTGGGAACTCCTTTCTGTCCCATCCAGCACCTCTCGGAACTTTTGTTCAGTAGTCATAAAGCTGCTTGGTTACTGTTCAGGTATCACATCCACATTAATGCGGTCAGAGAGTTAGCTGGAAAGCATTTAATGTGGAGGTAGTAGCCTTAGAAGATATTTGTTATCTTTCCCGGTTCCTCCTTAGGTCTATATTCACTTTCCAGTTCTAAGACAACTTTGCAGGGTACCCTGGATAAAGAGGTAGTTACCTCTACCTCGGACCATGGTATCCGAGGTGAGTCCTATCCTCGGACGCGTTTTGTGCTTTATATATATGATTTCCATCACAATACATTTTTTTAACCATCCTCGGACAAGCGAATGTCCTCGGACTGGGCCGTTGGGCCCCAAGCCCATTTCCTATGATTCCTATATCTTTTTAGATAACAAGCCCCACACCTATGTGTGTGTGTATATATATATATATATATATATATATATAATTACTAAATCTTTTTAAATCAGCCACGTGAAAGGAAATTTTCTTTTATTTTCTTGAGAGCGCGACTTGCTATTCCTTAATTGCTAAGCTTCACGAGGAGGAAACCGTTGAGGTAATCCTTTTTTCGTTAAAGTTGATCATTCAGTCTATTATAGCATGTTAATAATAATATAGATAGATAATATACTTAGTCAGCTAAGGTGGATGATTGTTAGGGAATATTATAATGGGTCCACGTCCCATAGATTTAATTCAATTGAATAGTTCATTGAACTTTTCTTGGGTTTCCATGTACATGTTTACCATGTATTGAGGGTAGTATTGTATTGGTTACCCGTTGGATTTGAAGACCTTTGGTCTAACAATGCCAATGGTTTAGATATCTATACTATTATTTAAAGAGATTTTCCTGTTTAGATTCCTCATTTTTTATTCAAAAAAACTCCTACACTCTTATGTTTAAGTAGAGACAAAACTAAAGGACAATCTAGTAAAAATGCAACTTTAACTCCCACTAAAACATTGCCTAAAAAATAGGACCACTCTCCTGTTAATTTTTAAATTGCTTTATCCACTTAAAAATTAGATTTAAAATATATATATATATATATATATATATATATATATATACACAAAACTAAAGGACAATTTGGTAAAAATGCAACTTTAACTCTCATTAAAACATTGCCTAAAAAATAGGATCACTCTCCTGTTAATTTTTTAAATTGCTTTATCCACTTATAAATTATATTTTCAAAATAAAAATTATATATATATATATATAAAATAAATAAAAAAACTCTAAAAAATAGGATCACTAACAAAAAAAAAAAAAAAAAAAAAAAGCCTCATTGCTTGCGCGAAGCGCGTGTGATGAGGCTAGTATTAAAATAAATTTCTAATAACCAGTACATGATTTCCTTGGGTTGCCAACAGATTCTAATACATACGTGGAGTAGCATCACATTCTATATAAGTTTAGCACTTATAGACGTCCTAGGGTGGTGTTCAGGTGGTCCACATGAAGATAACACCATAAAACTATGGCCAGTAAATGAAATGGATATTCTTGTACACTTTACCTATCTGAGATTTAACTAAAATTTAAATTGCCTACTTATAATTTGAAACCCCATGATGCAAGTGTCAAATTTAAATCACTAGTAAGTTACTTAAATTTCGACTAAACCACATATAGGTAAGTTGTAATTTGCTCTAAATAATTTTATGTTTTGATTAATGATAAAGTTAATGTATGTCTTAAAAGTATTGGTTTATGATATATTTTTAGAGACTTTTTATGATAAAAGTAAAAATCATTAATTTTTTTTACAGCTGTTTATGTTTTTCATAAAAGTGATATTAAATTTTTTTTTAAATAATTTATTAACAATTGCTCTAAAAGCACATGTTAACATAACTTTTTGACTAAAATTGAAAACCGAAAAGTCAGTGCGGGATTAATTTTTAATGATTGGGTTGGCGGATTCTTGAACAACCCTAGTAACAGACCCATTTCATTTTTCTTTCAATGTGCATCTCTCGAGTTATTGACTAGAATATCATGCCTCTTTTCCTTTCCAAAATTGAATAGACTTTTTTGCACCAATCTTACAAGCGGAAGATCACTACAAACTCCTGCAATATATAAAATTCAGAAATGAAGTATTGGTATGATAAAATAATGTGGGACAACGAATGACCTAATGGATGAAAGTGACATTTCACATTGATGTAATTCTAGAAACTCTAAATTCGAAGCAGGTGGGAAATTTTTGTATGGTACCAACATAAATAATAAATGAAAAAAAAAAAAAAAAAAGCACAAAAACAAAACAAGATTACTAGTGTTATAAAGAGATAATTGCAAATTAATACAAACTTTCTATTCTCTTATTTTCAGTAGCGAAGTCAAAAAATTTTCTAAAGGAGCCAAGCTAAATATGATAAAAATTTGAAGTGAATAAATTATGATTAAAAAAATGCTTTTCATGAATGCTTTTTCTAGCTAATTAATATATATATATATATATATATATATCAACATTCAAGTATAAACTACTAATAGAGTAAAGATAAACCCAAACAATATATAAAGCAGATCTCAAAACCAAATATAAACATATCAACTTACGATAAACAACACTATTATGTAATATAATATTCACTTTCAAGTTTTAATACCACTGTCGTTAATCGTCATGCATCACTCAACAACACATTAACACAATAAGTTTGGCTCATTTGATAAGTGATTTTTAGTAACGTTGTTTGTATTTTTTGAAAATATGTGTAGGTAAAAAAATATGTAAAGATATATGTAATGTTATTTAAACACTAAAAATTGTTATTTAAATACTGAAAACTATTATTTAAACAATTATAACAAACAACTCTTTGTTTGCCAAAAATAGAAAATAAAAAACAACATAGTAAGTTCAAAATTGTAACAAAATTTGACAGCCACAGTTTTTTTTTTTTTTTTCCTTAATAAATATTGCAGTCACAGACAGCCACAAATTGAATCTCAGCAAGTTTAGAATTGCCTTACAGCTGTACAACACCATTTTAAAACAAAAACAACAATACAGTAAACTAAAATTACACATCTTTATCAGTAAAATACTTTACTAGCAGTAGCATTCACACGCTAAATACAAAGAGAGATAGAGAGAGATACCAGCTGGTATTGCAGGAGACGGAATTTGGAGCCGCCGGACAACCACAGAATAAAGTTGAGGGAGGCAGCCTGATGGGACAGGTGCACACTGCGGCGTGTGTAACTTATTTTTATTTTTTATTATTTTTTTTCAGATTCAAGTTTGGATCTTTGGTGATTTGAAAAGTATTAAAGAAAAGTTTAGGTCTTTTTTTGGTATGACAACTCAAACACATGTTTTTAATTTTTAAACAATATTACATGTATTTTTATATATTTTTTCAGTCACATGTATTTTCACATATGTTTTCAAATAACAAAACTCATGTTCTTAAGTACATGTACCAAACACCCTCTTAGATTTTCCTTTTAGCATTGATTTTCTTTTATGGATTTAGATCCTCCAAAATTTACTAGGGTACTCTAATAAATAAATTTCCTTAAATCTTAATTATTCTTTAATAATTTAATAGTCAAAATTTTGCTATGTCAGCATTCCGTTAACAATAATTTTAATTATTTTGTTTGTAACATTATTTTATTATTTTAAGAGTATTGTTAGTGAAATGCTGATATGACAGAATCTAGACTTTTAGATAATAAAATAGTGGTTAGGATTTAAGGAAATCTATTGGTAGAATACCCTAAGAAATTTAGAAGATCTGAATCCATTTTTTGTTGGGTCTTTTTTGTACCAATTAGTAGTAATTATTATTTGGGTTTTTATTGGACTACAAAAATTTGAAAGATTATTTTGAAGGTCCAAATTTTAGATTTTGAGGGGGTGAATTCTGAATTTCAGGGGAGGCCATTAAGTAATTTTATTTCATAGACTATGATAATATTACCTCTCTTAATGGAAAATTAGAAAAGCTAGGGGCCGGTTTTCAAAAAATAAAGAAAAGCTAGGGGGCCATGGCCCCCCAGCCCCGCCTTTGCTAATTTTCATTCTCAACTTATATATATCATTTTACTTTTTTATTTTTTATACTAAGTGTCCATTTTAGGAATAACTTATTTAGTTGAAATTAAAAATTTTTTATTGAAAATATTATAAATAAAACTAAAAACTAATTGAAATAGTACAGTGAGACTCATGAATAGTACTAAAAAGCTGAATAAAACCTATAAAAGCTGGTTTTTTCAACAAATGTCAAATGCAACCTAAATATTCCCGGTGAAAAAATTAAAATAATTTTAACTTTTCGATCCTCTAATCTAAACAGACTCTCTGTGATTATATCTACCTAGATTGGACTACGCTAACCTCATCTTAGAGTCTTTAGACAATTAGCCCTCATTCTCATCACAGTTGCATTTCACTCAGTTTGACGTTCACTTGTCCAACTTCATTAAACTCTTTTTTTTTTTTCTTTTTTTCTTTTTTTTTTTCTTTAAACTTCACCCATCTCACAATAGCGAAGCATATCATAAGCATCCTCTGCAACTAGACACAGCAATGATAGTGAGTCTAAATTACAAAGCTGAAAATATCCAAAAATTGACTTTGAAGCTTATAATTTTAGTCATTTATTAATTTCTATCTATTTAACTGTCAAAATTGGCCAAATTATCATGAAGCAGAACTTCATGAACAAAAAATGAGAGTTTTTTCTTTTGCTTTCAAATTCAAAAACCATATTTATTACAAGTATTTATGCTATATCGATTTATATTTTTGTTGACAAAGTCGATCAGTAGGCATATTTATTGTCCTTTTATTCGAAAAGCCTAGTTTGATTTTACGCTTTGTTATTTGTGAATGAAAGAAAATTTGATGGCCACATTCTAATATGAAAAATAAATTTTTAGATAAGTTAGTTTATCATTTTATATCATGGCGGGTAGATTTATGAATCATGATTTTTTTTTTGCTTAACATTTCCATGATTTTAATAACATTACCTCCCTCTCTAATCATAATTAAAAAAATTTGCATCCTTTTCTCGACTAATTCTTAGGTATTTCCAAAGTATAGAGAATTGTGCTCTCTCTTTTCACATTTATGATGAAGTTCGCTCATTAAATTCATGGTAGGATATACCATGAATATAAAAAGAAGGAGCACTATTTCACTATACTATGAGACTATCTAAGAATTTTCCCTTTTCTCCCCTTCCTATTTAGATGTATTCATATAGCTCTCATAGAGCACTAGTATTGATGGTGTTAAAAAGCTATATTACTATTTTTAGCACCACCAAATACCAAAATGTGGCTACATTGGTGGAGCTAAAACCATATTTTTTGGCCCACAGTGCACAACTTATTTTGGGTGAGCACTGTAGCTCATATGTAGAAAATAAATAAAAAAATGATAATAATAAATAAATAAATAAATTATTGTGTCCACACTACTTTTTAATTAAAAAAAAAAAACTTTTTTGGTTGTGTTCACATTGTTTTTCAATGATTTTTTTATATTATTTTAATCAAATAGCTAAAAATATAAATCATAAATGTTGAGTGTATTGTAAAGTGAGAAGATAAAATAGATAAGATAACTTTTTACAGAGTCATATTGCTAAATTTATGACTCCATTAATGTGGATGCTCTAACAAATATAATAGTATCAGTTATAATGGTCGGTTTGTATCCCCCAACAATATTCAAGTGCATTTGCAATTTATTAATGTTGGCTAGAAGTGAATAAAAAAGAAGGAAACAATAAAATTCCTCAAAGCTAAGAATGATTAAAAAATAAAAAACTTTGAATAGGCTAACAAATTAAACACAGGAGTTTCAAAAACTAAAAAATTAAACTTCATAAATAAAAGATATATATAAAATAAAATTATAGTCTCAAAAAGTAACAAGTTAAATCCTGATATTTTGAATGGTAATAAATTAAACTCTTAACCTATACAAAATCTCAAACACCATACATGGACTTCTCAACTTTTTATACAATTGCAACTCACTCTCTGCCCTCCAATGACATTCCAATAACGCTATATATAAACAGCGAATTTTATAATTTTTGTTTTTCATAACATCAGTGGCAGATTGTGATTAGCGTGCAACATCACTTTTATGTAGGACCATCGTTAGCATATATTTTTTTTATTATACATCAATTACAACTTGTCACTTCATCCTAATAAAATTATAAAATTGGTTGTGCATTTTGACTTATTGTATAACTGTGTGCCAGGATGTGTTAAAACTGAGTAGGATGGTATAGAAATAACAATCTACCACTTGAAAAAAGAATGCTTTTTCTTTCATTTTCCTTGTCTTTTTCCTATGCTTTTTCGTTGACTCAGTCAATGCCAATCCTTGGACACACACACACAAAATAAAAATAAAAATTCTAGGTTCTGCTTGACTTAATTTGGAAAATAATGTAACCAACAAAATTCAATATCAAATTCTATCATTCATCTATGGCTTTATCGCTTAATTCGTTTCAATCCAAAAAAAAAAAATCTAACATTTCTTTTCTTATGAACAAATTCTTCATTCCAGTAAAGAATGATGTGGCCTTCTCTATATCGATTTATGAAAGTTTACAAGAAGCCTTCAATATATATATATATATATATATAATTGATGCATGATAAAAACTTTGACTACCTATCCTCAGCATCGACTGAAGTTTCAAATAGAATCTTGCTTTTGCGTACGTTCACACGTATCTTTCACCCTTAAATAAAGAGAAGCACGTCTTTGTTTCCCAACTCGTCCCAAGCCCATCTTTTGTTCATGACTACTATAATCTTGTTGCTTCTCTCTTTGACATTCTTTGCTCCATTCTCATCTTCAACATTTAGCAAAGGTTCATCTCTCGTCAGTGAGAGACCAACATATGTTTTAACTTCACCAGATAACGTTTTCTCTGCAGGCTTTTACTCCGTTGGTGAAAATGCTTTTTGCTTTGCTATATGGTTTGGCAACTCAAGCACTGTAGTTTGGGTGGCAAACCGTGACCAGCCAGTTAATGGAAAGCGCTCAAAGCTCTCACTCCTCAAAAATGGCAATTTGATCTTAACTGATGCTGGTAAGTTCACAGTTTGGGCCACAAACACTTTCTCACTTTCCTCAGTAGTACAATTATCTCTCTACAACACTGGTAATCTTGTTCTACATAATAGGGAAAGTGTTATTTTGTGGCAAAGCTTTGACCTCCCTACAAATACACTTCTTCCTCAACAACTACTCACTAGAAACACAAAACTTGTCTCCTCTAGAAGCCAGACAAACCATTCCTCTGGTTTCTATGAGCTTTTCTTCGACAATAATAACCTTCTCAGTCTTCTTTTTAATGGTCCTGAGGTTTCCAGTATTTACTGGCCTGAACCGTGGCTTGTAAGCTGGCAGGCTGGAAGGTCTACATATAACAATAGTAGAATTGCAGTGCTAAATTCCTTAGGAAACTTTAGTTCATCCGATGATTTTTCTTTTTTGTCAAATGACTATGGAGCAGTGCTTCATAGAAGATTGACACTTGATTATGATGGTAATATTCGATTGTATAGTTGGGAAAAAGAGAGGCAAACTTGGGTTGTTTCATGGCAAGCCATTCAGAAACCTTGCAGGATTAATGGTGTTTGTGGGGCCAACAGTCTGTGCAAGTATGTTGTTGGTTCTGGGAGGAAATGCTCTTGCCTTCCAGGACACAAGATGAAAAATGGTTCTGATTGGTCCTATGGGTGTGAACCCGAATTTGATCTCCCTCACAACAAAAACGAGTCTGTCTTTCTCCTGCTATCCAATGTTGAATTCTACGGGTATGATGTTGATTACTTCACCAATTACACCTTAGATGACTGTACAAATTCATGCTTGCAATTGCACAATTGCAAAGCAGTCCAATACGCCTTTGAAAAAGGTGATTGTTTCCTTAAGTCATTGTTGTTGAATGGATATCATTCCCCAGATTTCCAAAAAGATATTTATTTGAGACTCCCAAAAAACTATAGCTTTTCGTACAACAGTTCTGTAGAAGAATTTAGTTTAGATTGCTCGAGGGATGGTACAATACAATTGGAAAGAACGTATGTAAAAAGCCGAGTAAATGGGATTGTGAAATTCATGCTTTGGTTTGCCTGTGGTGTGGGAGGACTTGAAGTCATATGTATTTTTGTGGTGTGGTGTCTTTTGATCAAAACCCGAAAAAGTTCAGGTGCAGACAATCAAGGGTATGCTCTTGCTGCCACTGGATTTAGAAAATTTACCTACGCTGAGCTAAAAAAGGCCACAAAGGGTTTTACTGAAGAGATTGGAATAGGTGCATGGAGTGTTGTATATAAAGGGGTATTGTCTGACAATAGAGTTGCGGCAATCAAGCGTCTCAATGAAGCCAACCAAGGAGAAGACGTATTCCTAGCAGAAGTAAGCATCATTGGGAGGCTTAACCACATGAACTTGATAGACATATGGGGTTATTGTGTTGAAGGAAAGCACAGACTTTTGGTGTATGAGTACATGGAGCACGGTTCTTTGGCTAAAAACCTCTCTTCTAATGCACTTGATTGGAGGAAAATGTTTGAAATTGCTTTGGGTACTGCAAAAGGTCTAGCGTATCTCCATGAAGAGTGCTTGGAGTGGGTTTTACATTGTGACGTGAAACCCCAAAACATACTTCTTGACTCTAATTATCATCCAAAAGTAGCAGATTTTGGTTTATCCAAATTACAGAACAGGGGTGATCTCAACAATTCAAACTTCTCAAGAATGAGAGGAACTCGTGGTTACATGGCTCCTGAATGGGTGTTCAATCTACCCATCACCTCCAAAGTAGATGTTTATAGCTACGGGATTGTTGTGTTAGAGATGGTGACTGGAAAAAGCACAATAATGGGTGTCCACACTATAGGTGCTGGAGTTGAAGCTGAACATACAAGGTTGGTTACTTGGGTTAGGGAGGCAAAGAACAAAGAGGCAACTACAACTACTACTACTTCCTGGATTGAAGATATCATAGACCCCACAATGGAAGGCATATGGGATATGGGTGAGGTAAAAATTTTGGCTGAAGTGGCTTTGCAGTGTGTAGAAGAAGACAAAGATGCAAGACCCACCATGAGCCAAATAGTCAAGATGCTTGTTCATTGTGAAAATGAATCTACTTAAAATAAAGAGGATCCTAATACCAGTATACCACCAACATGGCATGATGGCTCTTATATTTTGCTTTGTTTTGATTTTCTCATTAGTTTGTTCCCCTATTTTCTGTGTATTTGAAATAAAATTCCAAATATATAACTGTTTGTTACTTTTTTTATTAATTAATTGCATCTTTCCCCTAATAAATTCGCAAAAAAAAAAAAATTCACTGTTTTCAGTTGTTTTATGCGTGTGTGTAAAACCCATGATACTTTGTCCAATTAAACATCCATATTACCATTTTGGGTTGGACTCATGCCACTATGGGCTCCCCGTTTAGGGCCAGGCCCAGCCCAATCCCTAATAGTTAAAATTCGAATATACATTTACCCAAACTTTATAATTTACTCTTTTGACTTTAATAACCACAAACAAGACTCGGAGATATTTTTTGATAATGCAAAGATAGCTTAGAAAATTCTTACACTTATCCAAACCTTATAAGTTATAACCTACTCTTTTGGTTTTATTCACCTCAAACAAGGCTGGGAGATACTTTAGTATCTTAGGCTTAGAAAATTCAAAGATAGTTTGGAAAAATATGGAAATTATTAGAATAAAAGTTAAGTTATTCAAAGTTCAAATGCCTAAAACAATTTTACTTAAATTTTTTTTATTTCTTTTGATTGACTAGGAATGATCCAAAAAAGCTTCAACAGATGAAAGACAAAAAATTTATCTTAGAAAAGAGGAAACCTACATTTAAATTCTAGAATTTAGGGGTTAAACAAATTAAACCCCAAAGTTTTAAAATTGACAAATCAAACATATCACTATAGTGAATTTAATTTTCCTTAAAAAAATAACAATATTTATGCTACATTTGTGTATACAACTAAATATTTGAATTTAATTAGAAAACATAAGCTCTAGTATCTAAAGAACTATAGTTGATTTTTATCTTGTTCAATGATCAACTACATATAAGTATAATGTAACGTAGGCTACTCTCCCCTCCCAAAATAGTGTATAATCAAGTATGATGTTTGAGAAAATATTTAGTATCATAGTGATATATTAAATCTCTCTCACAAAATAGTGGATCTCAAAATATTCGCGGGTGACATAAATTAAAACTTGCACAATGTTCACCGTAAGAATAAGACCATTCAGACTTCAGAGTGAGCCACACCTAAACCATAGTCTTAAAGCCTACCATAGAAATAATCTGAGACTAGTGGAGAGATGTGTAGCGTGCAATGTGTCTTCAGCATGTAGATAATCCCATGATCGATGAATGTGGCTCGGAAGTTAGTTTGTCCAAACTCCAAACTTCCTTCTCAAAAAAAAAAAAAAAAACTCCAAACTTAAACGCCAGGTCAAACACAACACTTTACCTTGTTGGGTTGGGCCCACTAAAGGCCTATTTTGAGCTAAGCCCAGCCATTTCCTCACTTTTAAAATTCGAATCAACTGGCCGAGCCTAACTAGCACGAAGTGCTTAACTTGGTTGAGTAGCACCTGAGGTCTCATATCTTATACGCCATTCTATATTATTTTACTATTGCTTCCTCTCTTTTTTTTTCTTTTTTCTTTTAATAAAAATTTTACAATTATTTTTTAGATTTTTTTTTTTTTTGAGATAAAAGAAAATTTTACTAGTACTATTGCTTCCTCACTTTGTGTGGGGTGAGGTCCATTCACTACAAAAAACGCGGTCTTAAGCCGCGTTTTTTAGTTGCGTTTTTGTAAAACGTGGCTCTAGGCTAGGCTTTGAGCCGCGTTTTTGTAAAACGTGGCTCTAGGCTAGACTTTGAGCTTCGTTTGTTAAAAACGCAGCTAAATCCTCAAGCTATCTATAGACAACCTATAGCCGCGTTTTTCAAACACGGCTATAGGTCCAGCTGAATAATTCTTTTTAACAGGGACCTATAGCCGCGTTTTCTAAAAAACGCGGCTATAGCTGACCTTTAGCCGCGTTTTTAAACGCAGCTACAGGTAAGCTATAGTCGCGTTTTTTAGAAAACGCAGCTTTATGTCCAACCGAATAATTTTTTAAAGAAGGTCCAGCAAAATAAAATTTTTTAAGGGTGACCTATAGCCGCGTTTTTAAAAAACGCGGCTATAGGTCCAGCAGAATAATTTTTTAAAGGTAGTCCAGTCGAATGAAGATTTTTTAATGGTGACTTATAGTCGCGTTTTTGGAAAACGCGGCTACAGCTGACCTTTAGCCGCGTTTTTAAACGCAGCTACAGGTTAGCTATAGCCGCGTTTTTGAAAAACGCGGCTATAGCTCCAGCCGTATAACTATGTAATTAAGGGGGCCTATAGCGGCGTTTTACAGCCACGTTTTTAAAAACGCCGCTATATGTAACACCCAAAAAAAAAAAAAAAAAAAATTCTTCAGCTTCCCACGTGCCTCCCCTTTTCCACCTACATCCCCACCTACCCCACTTTCTTCTTTTCTTTTATTTCTTCTTCTTCTTTCTTTTTTCTTTCTTCATTCTTCACTCCCACCGTAAGTCTTCTCTCTTTCCTTTTTTTTTTTTTTTTTTTTTTTTCTTCCTTCCTCACATTTGGGTGACTCTTCTTCTTTTTTTTTTTTCTTTTTTTTTTCCCTTTTTCTTTCTTCGTTCTTCACAAATGGGTGACTCTTCTTCTTCTTCTTTTTTTCCTTTTTCTTTCTTCGTTCTTCACATCTGGGTAACTCTTTTTTTTTTTTTTTCTTCCTTCTTCTTATCTGGGTAACTCTTTTTTTGTTTTTTGTTTTTTGTTTCTTTGGAGCTGCTGCTTCTTTTTTTTTTGTTTCTTTCTTTTTTTCTTCATCTCAAGAACACTAATTTGTCATTAGATCTACTGAAAATTTTGAATGAAGTGGATATTCTAGCAATATTTGATTTTGAATTTTTTGGATCTGTGCTTGAATTTCTACTACTGTGTTGCTAATATTGTGATTATGTTTAAATGAGTTTGTGTTCTTATATTTTGGAGCACATTGTGTACGATTTTTAATTT
Organism: Quercus ilex subsp. ballota; assembly: GCA_032727855.1. NCBI lineage: Eukaryota > Viridiplantae > Streptophyta > Magnoliopsida > Fagales > Fagaceae > Quercus > Quercus ilex. Next base: position 4,465,505 of record CM064909.1, read on the forward strand.
TTTGGGTGTGTTTGTATTGTGAGTATGTTGTGTTTGATTTTGAATTTTTTGGGTGTTTTTGTATTGTGAGAATGTTGTGTTTGATTTTGAATGTTTTGAGTTTGTGTTTGATTTTGAAATTTTTGGATTTGCATTTAATTTTGAATTTTTTTTATTTGAATTTCAAATTTTGAATTTTCTGGAAAAAAAAAAAACCAAAATTTTTTTTTGTTTTCCGGAAAAAAAAAAAAAAACCAAAAAATATTTTTTTTTTGTTTTTAAAAAAACCTATAGCCGCGTTTTTAAAACGCGGCTATAGATCCGAACCCTTAGCCGCGGTTATAAACGTAGCTCGAAGCTGACCTATAGCCGCGTTTTTTAAAAACGCGGCTATAGGCCAGAATCCTATAGCTGCAGTTAAAAACGCGGCTATAGGCCTGTTGCTGCGGTGTTTAGGCCGTGTTTGCAAACGCGGCTAAGGAAACGCGGCTCTAATCCTATAGCCGCATTTTTGGGGTCTATAGCCGCGTTTTTGAAACGCGGCTATAGACCCCTTTTTTTTTGTAGTGATTAATATTATCAAACCACTTGCTGCGTGCTTAATAATAGCTACTACTTAAATGATTTTTCTATTGTGGTGTGCTTCTCTAACGGATAATTGTAAGAATTTCTTAGACAATAATTTTGATAAAAGAGGACTTGCATTAGTTAAAAAGAAATAATTTGTATAAAATAACCACTGACCTAATTTTGTAGGATTTTTATTTACAGCTAGGAACATGCCTCAGCAGGCATTCAGTGCATTTGTTAATTCTTACTTTGAATATTAAAGAACCTCAAGTACATAGTTTTTCCCTTTTTTATCATTGATAACCAACTACCTGGTGCCTAATGTAACTACCCGTTAAAAGAAAAGGATTAAGTCTAATAAAATCTCATGTAATCAAAAGATTAAAAGGTCACTATTAAATTGCATTGAAAACCATTAGAAATAGTTCTTATGTTAAAAGCCATTGGAAACTAAGCAAAAGAACAAACAAAAAACATCTGTGGATATTGGCTAGCAGTAAATCTATGAAGATTGGCAAAAGCAATAATGTGGGGGGAGAGAGAGCAGGTGAGAGAAAAACTAAAAAAGTGAAAGACTAAGTTAAAAATGGTTTGGAATTTAATGAATTTTCTCTCACTAAGTTAAAAATGGTTTGGAATTTAATGACAAAGAGAGAGAAATATATTCTAATTTAGAAGAGTTACACTTTTAAGTTATACCTGGTGTAACTTCATAATAGTTACACATTTTTTAAACCATTAATTTCAAAAAGATCTAGTATTTAAAACTTACCGCCTCTTTGGCTTTTGCAAGTGAATATTAATAATTGCTTTTGCTAGGAGATTTTGATTTTATGAATCCACAAGCATTTATGAATACAAATTGAAATTTGTTTTTTTTTTTTAATTATTATTATTTTTTTTTTAATGAATCCACTAGTGTCTATGAATGAAGGGCCATTGTTTTAATATGACATCATTTATGGAAAAGGAAATCGAATTGCTAAAGTATAATTTCAGTGGAGAGGATTATAGAAACATAGAGGTAACAGCAACAAAGTCCCTCAAGATTGTTTATAGTACAATTCCTTCGTGTGTTTTTTTTTTTTTTTTTTTTTTTTTTTTTTTTGCAATAAAATTAATCATTGTGCCTTTTAAAAAAGAAAGGAAAAGAAGAAGAAGTGGTGGCATGCCCATTTAATGCGGTGGAATTTAGAAAGGAATAAATAAGGAGAGAGAGAGAGAGAGAGAGAGAGAGAGAGAGAGAGAGAGAGAGAGAGAGAAGATGCAATTAAATTAGGTATGGATGTCAAAAGTAATAAATATTTAATGATGCATTTTTATTCTTTTAAACTTTGAAGTTTTATTCTTTTAACCTGGTGTAACTTCATTTGAATTTTGAAACAAGTTTAAAACTTTGAAGTTTTATTCACTTAAAAGTTTATTCTTTTAAACTTTGATGTTTGAAACAGTAAAAGTCTTCATGTTTGTGTTGTTGCCTCAAACACAAGCTTTCAACATGGGGCTTCAAACCTTAATTTTTTCACAGCACACAAATATTATGTATTTTATGTTCTATTATTATGAATCACGTCCTTGGTATGTTATTATTGATGGCAGTTTCAACTCACTGATTTGCAACCTAAGAACGTTAAGAATAAGACCATGAGAAAGCAAATCTGCAACTTAATATGGTAAGAATAGGCACTTATGCAAGGTTAGGGAGGAATTAATTAGGAGAGAGAAACAAAGTAAAAAAAGGAAATAATATAATATTCTCTCAAATTAATTTAGTTGCGTGATGTGATTTTTTAACCATTAGATTTTTTTGAAATTTATGGTCTAAAAAAAGTGTAACTTTTGTAGAGTTACACCAAGTGTAACTTGAACCATCTCATCTATATATATATATATATATATATATATATATATATATATATATATAGGTTCAAGTTATACCTGGTGTAACTTTTTAAGAGTTACACTTTTTTTGTACCGTAGGTTTCTAATAAATCCAACAATTGAAAAATTAGCATTAAATGATTATTGTTTTCCACATTATTTACCTAATTAATAACAGATTTTCTCTATCCTCATTTACTACTTTCCATAGAACTCATTGGGTGTTGTTTAATTATGTCCCTTTCTTCCTTTTTTTTTTTTTTTTTTTTTTATTATTATTATTAATTTTTTTAATCTTTTACCCAATAAGGCCATTATCATCAAACAACCCGATTAAGTTACAAGATCCATATATCTAACAAACTGTCGTCTAAAGTATTACAAACTTACTATACATGGAGAAGTCCTATATCGAATTCAGGAATATGGAGACCTCACCAACGAGGTCCTCTCAAGACGCCCAGACACAATAGCTACATACTTTTTGGTTTGCTTTTTCTCTTCCAACAGAGAAACAACATTATTAACATCTTAATGGCTTCCTACGCACCATCATCTTCAAGGTTGTTGACCTGCTCACATTCATCAATCCATTCACAATATATATATATCCATGGGTTTAGTTAAAGTTGTTACAGTTGAAGATAGGGCGGATTTGAGATAAATAAAATAAAATAAAGAAGGGAGTAGGACAAGAAGAGTGTTTATGTAAAGAAAGCATTAGATCTTGTGGAATGTCAATCAATGAGAGAAGGTGGCAAAGTGTCAAAAGTGTGTTCTATAATAAAAATAATTTTCGTTATTAATTAAGCTTGCAAATTTTTTTTTTTTTTTTTTTTTATTAGGAAGAAATGGACACAATTAAACAATACCCAATAAGGTCTATGGAAAGTAGTAAATAAAGATAGAGAAAATATGTTATTAATTAGGTAAATAAGGTGAAAATCCTTAATCATTTAATGTTATTTTTTCGATCATTGAATCTATTAGAAATCTACGGTACAAAAAATGTGTAACTCATAAGGAATTACACTAGGTGTAACTTAAACCCATCTCATATATATATATATAACCAAAACCTCTGTTAGCATCACAATTTTCCATGTCAGCACAACACAATATTTAAAAAATAAATAATTAAATTAAAAACACGAATTTTCTCTCCAGAACCCGATACTTATCTTCTTCTTTTTTTCTTTTTCTTTTTTTAGATAACATTTGATATTTTAAGTTGAATTTAATCTAAAGATGATTATTAATAAATAAATAAATAAAACTGCAATAAAAGGATAAGTATCGGGTTTATTGCTATAAAGCCAAAAACAAAGTTAATTAATTTTTTAAAAACCCTACAACCAAACTTCTTGAACTCTACGTTATAGAATATAATTTTTTTTATTTTTTATTTCAAGATCTTTCGATTATGCATTAATTTATTTTTTGCTATTACATATTAATAACAACAAAAAATTAAATATATATATCACCATATGCCACACCCACACATACTATTATGTCCTAGTGCTATTCAAACTCATAAATTTATTTGAGACTCTAATTCTATCGTTTAATTTTTTAAAATAATATAATTTTCTATTAGATATATATATATATATATATATATTTGTATTGTTTCAATAATTTATAGGCTTTGAATCATTTGATTCTTTAATTTTATTTGTTGGCATTTTGAAAGTTTTAATATCTACATTTTTGTGTTAGTTATTGCAATATCTGAACATGTTTGGTAGATTTCAATGGTTTTACCATGAATTATATATTTTTTTGAAGATAACCTTTTTTTTTTTTTTAATATATTTCTCTATTGTGTAGTCATATATATATATATATATATATATATATATATATATATATATATATATATATATATATATATATATATATATATATATATATTTTCAAAAATTTCTAGGCAATGAATGTTTTGATTCTTTAATATCTTTTGGCCTTTCGAAAATTTTAATATCTGAAACCAATTGTTAGATTTTTCACCGGATGTTTCACGTTCAAATAATGACTTCTTTATCAAATCATAACAAAAATTGAAGTGAAAGAAGAGAAATTCATGAAATGGTATAGTTTCATAATCAATTTTAAAATTTATATAATATTTTAATCTACCACACAAACAAGTAGGTTCTCGTGCATAGCACGGGTTTGCGACTAGTATATATATATATATATATATATATATTTGATCCTTATATAAAGAGAAGCTTGTAAATCTTTGTTTCCCAAGCCCATCCCTTGTTTGAGCTTTCATAAAGTTCATGGCTAATATAATCTTGTTCCTCTTCTCTTTTGCATTATTTACACCATTCTCATCCTCAACATTTTAAACTTTGAGTAAAGGTTCCTCTCTCTCCAGTGAGAAACCAGAAGACGTTTTAACTTCACCAAATGACGTTTTCTCTGCTAGCTTTTACTCAGTTGGTGAAAATGCTTTCTGCTTTGCCATATGGTTCAGCAACTCATGCACCATAGTTTGGATGGCAAAATGTGACCAGCCGTTAATGGAAAGCGCTCAAAGCTCTCTCTCTCCTCAAAAAATGGCAATTTAATCTTAACTGATACTGGGAAGTTCACCATTTGGACCACAAACACTTTCTCACTCTCCTTAGTACAATTATCTTTCTACAACACAGGTAATCTTGTTCTACATAATATGGGAGGTGTTATTTTGTGGCAAAGCTATGATTTTCCCACATATACACTTCTTCCTGAACAACTACTCACTAAAAGCACAAAGATTGTCTCCTCAAGAAGCCAGACCAACTATTCCTCTGGCTTCTATTAGTTTTTCTTTGACATAACATTCTTCGCCTTATTTTCAATGGTCATGATGTGTCCATTGTTTATTGGCCTAACCTGTGGCTTTTAAGCTGGGAGGCTGGAAGGTCCGCGTTGAACAGAAGTAGAAATGCAGTGCTTAATTCCTTAGGGAACTTTAGTTCATCTGACAAATTTACTTTTATGTCAGCCAACTATGGAATTGAGTTCCATAGAAAATTAACACTTGGTTACGATGGTAATATTCAATTTGAAAGTTCAAATAATATTGAAAACACTATGAACGTTTTGACCCCTAATTACAAATTACCAATTCAAGTTTATTATCAAACAGTAAATGTGTGGTATGATAGAATTGATAACCAATCTAAACCAAATAAAATCACATCCACAGCAGAAATTAAATGACAAAGATTAAGAGAAGAGAGATGCAAACACAAAGACAACACATGATGTGTTATTGAAGAGGAAACCGAAACCCTCGGCGTAAAATCTCTCCGCTGCCCTCCAAGCGGTAAATAATCCACTAGAAAATATAGTTGGAATATATGAACAGCAATAGACCCTCCAAGCCTAATCTACCCAAGTACCTAAGCCCTCCAAGCTTCTTACTCCAACGAGGTTGCCTCGAACCTTTTTCTTCTCTAGCTTACTAGATTCCGCTATAGTCCATAGCATCAACCAATAACCATTGGTCTCTTCCAAATTGCTTTCCTTAGTACCAAAAGACTTTCTCACAGACATGGGTGTGGTGAGAAAAGGATTTGGTCAAGAACCTCTCAAGGATGTATCAATGGAGAGGAAGGGAGTAGAAGAATTTGAAGAGTCTCTAAGTGAAGATTGGGGATGGGTCAATTTTGTTTTTCTCTAGGGTTTCTCTCTCAAAATTCTCTCTGGAAGCTCTTTACATTTCATGGGTATAAGGGTCTATATATAGTGGTGTGTGTTTGGAATACAAAGAGACAGTTTTTCCCAAACAGGGCAAGTTGGCGGCTTGGCCTCGCAACTTGACTAAGTCGCGAGTTCAAGCCGCGAGTTAACTACATTGCCAGTTTGGATATGTTGTCCTGTAGTGCACCAGCTGGCATAACGCTTTAGCTTCCTGCATGCTTGACACGTGACCCTCTTCTGGCGGCTTGCCACCCGCGAGCCATCCGAGAGTTTCAGTCGCGAGTCCCTGCTTCTTTGTGCGATGAGGAACATTTCTTCACACTCTCTCACACACTACCCTTACATGAATCCCACCTAAATACAGGGTTTCTAAGTGCTGAAATACAAGCAAATTGGTATGGAATAAAGCTAACAAGATGGTTGATAAAATTCAACCTTACAATCTCCCCCTTTGGCTATTCTGTGACAAAACCCTACAACAAACTCTAGACTTAACACGTGAGTTTGGAACAATTGGAAAACTCACTCACACCTAACTCTAAAATCTGTGAAGCTCTTGAACCATAAGAACAAGTATCTCCTGAAAGACAACAACACAATCTGATCATTGTATGCAGAAAACTTGTAATGCAAATAGAGCAAGCATAATGCGATCAAGCAAAATGGAATAAAGCAATAGACCATGGCTTGACCAAACATCCAATCACTATACAATAGTGATCACAATGCTCATTCTTTCAAGGAATGAACATCCAAACATGCAAGCAAATAAACTCAATTGCAGAGTATCATTTGCATGTCCAACACTCAACCAATGCATAAAACATATATGCATATAGGAATAAAATTTTACAAGGGCACAAGAGATAAGTACTAAAAGAAAATACATGGCATTTTAACATCAAGTACTAGCTACAAAGCATGAGTACATTAACTTTAAAAGCTTACAAAAGCAATAGGTACAAACATAAACTAAGAACCTTAAAAACCTACAAAGGTAACAAGTACAAACACATAAAACCTACTGAGGAAAAAAAAAAAAAAACATCATAATTAAATATATACCAGAGATTTAAACCATAAAAACAACATATTAACCATAGTGTATCAAAAAGCATTAAACATAAAGTAAAACACTGTTTGTAACATGCTCACCCTCAAGAGTTGCCTCCTCAAGAATTCTCCATCTTTTTGACCGGAATGGCCAAAGGGTCACTGTTGGGAGTTAAGACTATCAAACTTGACAGAAAGAACGTTGAACTGATCTTGAATTGCTGCCATCCTTTCAATATGCTCATTCTAAACTTCTCTAAGTCCATTAATCCTCTCCAAGATGATCTAAAGTGCATCTGGAGGTGCAGCTGATGAGGTTGAGGCTCTGCCCTTCTTGCTTCTACTTCTGGGTGTGACTGATTGTCCTGCAGTTTTTGCTTCAGTTTCCATAGGATCCCCTTTTCCTTGGTCACCCTCCTCATCATCACTTGGAAGATGGACTTGTATCCTTGTGAGTTTTAGCTTGTTTATGGCTAATAGGGGAGCCATGGGACTGATATCTTAAGGGATTGTAACACATTTTGCTCTAAACACTCTCATAAAAAGACTAGGAAAGATCAGCTTGGGCCTGGAGGTGGTTCTTATCTCTTCCACAATTGTGTCAAATATGTGGGAGTTAATGTCAATGAAAGTTTTCTCCTTGAGCTCCATGAGGAAGATAGCTCTGGCATTAGTCAGTGTAGTTAGCTTCCTTATTGGATACAAGTTGAACATCATGATGATGGTTAGACACCTTAAGTCAGCAAGAAAGTCAGTAGTGTTGAGACATTTCTTTTCTTTAACACCACCAATCCGAGCCTGGACAGTGTCTAAAGATAGCATCCTGTCTTTGTAGTTGGTGAACTCATGATCCTCTAGTCCCTCAAGCCCCAGAACCTCATCAATATCATAAGCATCTATGGTGAACTCATGTCCTCTAATCCAGCAGTTCAGCTCATCCTCCCTTATGCTCACATTTGCATAAAATTCCTTTATTAAAGGTTCACACACAAGAGGTAGGTCACCCAGTAACTTCTCCCATCCTCTGCCTTCAAAGCATTCTGGAATGAAGGTATCTTTCAAGTCATTTAGATCCACAAACCTCTCTTGGATAATTGTTCCCTTTATGAAAGAATCTTTGTATCTCTCAAAGTGCTGAACAGACCTAAGCAGGTTGTGATTCATTTTCAGCCTTTTGTCAGCCTTCTTAGCAGGAGTCTTCTTCTTTGAAGGTGTGGGAGGCATCTGTAAGCAAGCAGAAGAGGCCACAAGAACAAAGCACAATAGATAGATACTCAACATATTAGAATCAAATTTAGAAACACATTGAGGAACAGAGATAAATAAAACATGCTATAGTATAGAGAATTTAACACAAATGACCCAAAACTCAATGTGACATTGTGCACAAACACAGCAAGATCACCAAAGGACTTAAAATTTAACATAAGAGAAGATGTGCACCAAGCAATCTGTTGACCAAATTCATCAAGAAACCAGCTCTAACAATTTCTGAACACTTAAGCATATGTCAACAAGACATTACAAAATGGGTATGATATGAATACTCAGTCCAGAAACAACAAAGGAACACAATACATCAAATTGATAAATGCAACAAAACCCATTCAAACAAACCCAACAAAATGTACTCAACCCATATCCGAAACCCCCTCAAGTATCAAAACAACAACACAACTCACAGATTCAAGAAAAAAATGTTCAAATCATAAAGAATGAAGTGAAAAAGAGAAAACCCATACCTTTTTCTTGAAGATTGGAGTAGAAATGATGCAAAAATGGATGCTTTTCGAAGAGAGACTTGGAGTGTTTGAGAGAGAGAAATGGGGAAGACAATGAACAATCACAAATATTCAAGGGAAAAATTGAAATTTTTTTGAAAACTGTCTTTAAAACGCAAAACACGCATTTTTCGCGACTGAGTCAAGTCGCCAGTCAGTAGCTAGGGTAAGCCGCGAAACACTTTAAAACTAGGATTTTTGAAAAATATTCTTAAGTGTTTTTCGCGACTGGAATGTCTACTCACAAGAGAGTCGCGAGGTGAGTTGCGAAAATCTATGTGTACCTCTCGTGACTGGACTTTCCACCCACGAACAAGTCGCCACACTAAGCTGCAAGAATCATAAAAATTCAAAATTTGAAAAATATTCTAAGTATTTTTCGCGACTAAGGTATTTGCTCACCAGTGAGTCGCCAATGAGTCGCGAAAACCTTCTGAGTAAAGTCCGCGACTGGCGTATGCGGTTAGACCAACCAGCGACTGAGCCGCCAAAACAGGGCAACACTGTTTTTGAAATTTTGACAACTTTTAAAAACAAAATACTTTCCAAAAACAAACTCAAAAACTCAAAAATCTTTTTGCGTTTGATTAACAAAGATTGAGCATATGAAAACACATTTAAACAGGTATAATCACACAAATGAATATGGCATTCATTGAACATAGACTTGTGTGTTGTGTGTGAATATCAAAAATGAGATAGTCCTTAGTCTAATGTGAAGCTTCAATAATCAATTCAATCAAGGCATACACAACTAGCACTAGATAATGTGACCCATCTCAATTATAGAAGTATGCATATATGACCTCCCACATAAACTTGATAACATTTCTTTGAAGCTTTTCATTTGGCTCCATTTTCAACATATCATTTGATTTTATTGAATCAACACATCTCATTGTGAGATTGATGCCTGAAATTTTTGATATTTCATTTTGATGAGTCAGCCTTTGACTTTTTGGGCATCATACATTTTATTTTGGTCGCTTTCCCTTTTTCCTAGTCAGATACTAGTATGTGTGATAGGCTTTTGCAGCTCAATATCTCTTTAGATTTGGAGATTTACATTTGGAGAGCTCTTTAATTAAAAGCGATAAAATAAAAGTGGGAAGATATATAAGCACAGGTCTATGCATGTCTCAAGATCAACAAAATCATTCACTAATCATTCATGACAAGATTGAAAATCTATTTACAACAGTCACATAGAAGTCAAGATTTCTACCATAATGATAAGAGTGCATATGAGACAAGCTAAGCTCGTAGATGCACAAAGCCATTAGTACAAAGGTACAAGACAAAACTCAACAAAGTCGATCAAACATTTTGGATTTTCTACTTTTTATGTGTTTTTGGATTTTTGACATAAAAGAAGAAAAGATTGATCAAAAACAATGTAAAAACATTTAAAGACGAAACAAATAAACAACCAAACAGATTTCAAAACAAACCAGCAAAAAGCATACAACCAAGCATATTCACAAAGTATAGAAAGAATTAATGTATGGACATGTTGTAATGCTTATGCATGAGTATCCCTCTTCACCCATACGTCACGTGCGTTTGGGGTGATATCTTTGACAAATTGGATACGAGAGTTAGGACTTTCAAACCTTCTTGTGAAGCTTTCCAGGCAAGTGGTAAAGGCACTGATCATCTTCATCACGGTCATCATTCCGGGATCACGATTTTGACTTCTTGGTTGCTCACCACCCCAAGACCTCTTGTCATTTCTTCTTCCTCGTGATCGAGGAGCGCTTGCATTGTTTAACACTCTCAGCTTATGACAGTTGGGTTTGGTATGCCCTTGCAATCCACAAAAGTGATAGAAATGATTCGTTCTAGGACCCCGTTGTAATCTTGGAAGTGATCTTCCTCTAGCTTCAAATCTGGCGTCTGATTGATTACGAGACTTATTTAACACCCGTTAATTAGCCACATTCTTCTTCTTCTCAGCCTTAACTATCTCAGAATAGGCTCTTCTACAACCGTATCTTTGGCCTTCACAAACTTCACTTCTTTGGTGACATTGGCTGATAGGCTACTCCCTCCGGTATATCCTAACCCAAACTTGTCTGAGGAAGGTTTTTGAGATGAAATAACATCTTCTAACTTCTTGGATGAGACCCTCTCTATCTTGGCATGAGCTTGCACTGCCTCTTACTCAAGAAATCTCACTTTTTTGTAAGCTTCTGATAGCTCACCATTAAGTGTTTCAATCTCACACTTCACCTCCTTGTATCGTACCAGAAGATTTTTGTAATCTTCCTCAGCTTTCTTCATCTTCTTCACAGCCGCCTTTGCCACCCTTGCATACTCACTCGATTTCTCAAGAAGTAAGGCGTAATTCTCTTGAAGACCAGATGTATCTTCATCCTTCTCAGCCTTCGATTCTTCAACAATCCCAATAGACTCCAAATCAGAATGCTCACCAAGCTCCTTCACAAGTGTACTCAAATTATCTGAGGATTCCACATGTGCAATGGTCATGAATGCGGAGTAATTTCCTTCTCCATCACAGCTATCCTCGGAATCAGAATTTGATGAATCCGAGTCACTTAGAGTAGTAGCATAGACCTTGCCCTTTGACTTCAAGTAGTTGGGACATTCCTTTTTGAAGTGTCCATGTCCATTAACTCGAAGCACGTGATTCCTTGCGAAGATTGGGATTCTCTACCTTCTTTCCTTCTGAATTCCCTTTTCTCCTTCCCGGAATTCTGAAATTTTCCTTTGTCACAAGATTTCTCACTATTCTTAAGTTTTAAGAACTTCTGGACGTTTTTCACAAGGTATGCCACATCTTTATCTACAGCATCCTCTCCGAAGAGTCATGAGATACTACCTTCTCATCAATTGTCTTAAGAGCAAGAGATTTGCTTTTCTTTTGCGTGGACAGTGACAATTCATATGTTTGCAATGAACCAACCAACTCTTGAACTTTAATGTCGTTATGATCCTTGCTCTCTTCAATAGCTGTTACTTTGGCATAGAAGCTTTCCGGTAGTGACCGAAGGATTTTCCTTACTACTTTAGAATCCTCCCTCTTTTCTCCCAAATTGAATTTACTGATGACCACCTCGTTCAACTTGCTATAAAAAGAGTCAAATGACTCATCCTCACTCATCTTAAGCTCCTCGAAGCGAGTGGTCAACATCTGTAGTTTGGTGTCTTTCACTTTCTTTTTTCCTTCATAAGTAGTCTCCAGAATCTCTCATGCTTCCTTAGCAATAGTGATATGTGAAATCCTGTGAAATTCTTCTAGAGAGACACCACAGAAAATAGCATTCAAGACTTTACAATTAGCATTAGCCGTCGCAAGAGCTGCCTTATCCCAAATGGATTTGGCAGCCTCCGGCTTAATCCAACCAACTTCAACTGCATCCCACACAGCATCATCAATAGAACACAAAAATGCCCACATTCGGACTTTCCAAAAAGCATAATTATTACTATAAAAAAAAAATGGTGGCACATTTAGAGATTGAGACCTATCCATCTCAATACGGGGTTAGGGATCACATTAAGGTGTTTAAACCAAATAAAATCACATCCACAGAAGAAATTAAATGGAAAAGATTAAGGGAAGAGAGATGCAAACACAAGGATAACATGCGATGTGTTATCGAAGAGGAAACAGAAGCCCTCGGAGTAAACCTCTCCGCCGCCCTCCAAGCGGTAAATAATCCACTAGAAAATGTAGTTGGGATACATGAACAGCAATAGACCCTCCAAGCCTAATCTACCTAGGTACCTAAGCCCTCCAAGCTTCTTGCTCCAATAAGATTGCGCAGAACCTTTTTCTTCTCTAGCTTACCAGATTCCGCTATAGCCCATAGCATCAACCAATAACCATTAGTCCCTTCCAAACTGCTTCCCTTAGCACCAAAAGACCTTCTCACAAACGTGGGTGTGGTGAGAAAAGGATTTGGTCAAGAACCTCTCAAGAATGTGTCAATGGAGAGGAAGAGAGTAGAGGAATTTGAAGAGTCTTTAAGTGAAGATTGGGGATGGGTCAATCTTGTTTTTCTCTAGGGTTTCTCTCTCAAAATTCTCTTTGGAAGCTCTCTACATTTCGTGGGTATAAGGGTCTATATATAGTGGTGTGTGTTTGGAATACGAAGAGACAGTTTTTCCCAAACGGGGCAAGTTGGCGGCTTGGCCTCGCGACTTGACTAAGTCGCGAGTTCAAGCCGCGAGTTAACTGCATTGCCAGTCTGGATATTTTGTCCTGTAGTGTACCAACTAGCATAATGCTTCAGCTTCTTGCATGCTTGACACGTGACCCTCTTTTGGCGGCTTGCCACCCGCGAGCCACCCAAGAGTTCCAATCGCAAGTTCCTGCTTCTCTGTGCAATGAGGAACATTTCTTCACACTCTCTCACACACTACCCTTACATGAATCCCACCTTAATACAGGGTTTCTAAGTGCTGAAATACAAGCAAATTGGCATGGAATAAAGCCAACAAGATGGTTGATAAAATTCAACTTTACACGATTATATAGTTAAGGTTGGTTAGAGGAAGAGCAGACTCAAACTTAGGTTGTTTCATGGCAAGCCATTCAAAACCCTTTCACGATTCATGGTGTTTGTGGCCAATAGTCTGTGCAAGTATGTTGCTAGTTCTCACAGGAAATGCACTTGCCTTCTAGGGTACAAGATGAAAAATCGAACCGATTGGTCTTATGGGTGTGAACTTGAATTCGATCTCCTCCCTGGCAACAAAAATGAGTCTGTCTTTCTACTGCTATCCCATGGTGAATTCTATGGATATGATTTTGGGTCATTCCCTAGTTACACCCTTGATCAATATACAGATTTATGCTTGCAATTACGCAATTGCGAAGGGTTCCAATATTATAGTTGATAATGGTAAAGGTTTTACAAGTTGTTACCCTAAGACACTATTGTTAAATGGACATCGTTCCCTAGATTTCAGGGGAGTGGCCTATTTGAGACTACCAAAAAGGTATAACTTTTCCTACAACAATCCCATAGAAGAATCCAGTTTAGCTTGCTCAAGGGAGGGTACAATACAATTGGACAGAACATATGTCAAAAACCATGAAAAGGGGACGGTGAAATTCATGCTTTGGTTGTGGAGTGGGAGGACTTGAACTCACATGTATCTTTGTGGTGTGTTGTCTCCTAATCAAAACCAGGAACAACTTAGGTGTAGACAAGCAAGAGTATGCTCTTGCTGCCACTAGATTCAGAAAATTTACCTATTCTGAGCTACAAAAGGCCACAAAGGGTTTTACTAAAGAGATCGGAAGAGGTGCATGGGGAGCTGTATACAAAGGGATATTGTTTGACAAAAGAGTTGCAGCAATTAAATGTCTTAATGAAGCCAACAAAGGAGAGGACGTATTCCTAGCAGAAGTAAGCATCATTGGGAGGCTTAACCACATGAACTTGATAGACATTTGGGGTTATTGTGCCGAAGGGAAGCATAGGCTTTTGGTGTATGAGTATATGAAGCATGGTTCTTTGGTAGAAAATCTCTCTTCTAATGCACTTGACTGAAAGCAAAGGTTTGAAATTGCTCTTGGTGCTGCAAAAGGTTTAGCTTATTAGCATGAAGAGTGCTATTAGAGTAGGTTTTACATTGTGACATAAAGCCTCAAAATATACTTCTAGACTCGAATTATAAACCAAAAGTGGTAGATTTTGGTCTATCTAAATTGTAAAAACAGAGGTGCCCTTAACAATCCAAACTTCTCAAGGATGAGAGGAACCCGCGGTTGCATGGCTCCAGAGTGGGTCTTTAATCTGCCTATCACCCACAAAGTTGATGTTTATAACTATGGAATTTTTGTGTTGGAGATGGTGTCTAGAAAGAGCATAATAACGGGTGTCTACACCACAGATGTTGGAGTTGAAGCTAAAAACAAAAGGCTGGCCACTTGGGTTAAGGGGTAAAAGAACGAAGAAGTTGAAACCACTTCTTGGATTGATGATATCATGGACCCCAAAATGGAAGGCATATATGACAAGGGTAAGATGGAGATCTTAGTTGAGATGGCTTTGCTGCATTTAGAGGAAGACAAAGATGAAAAACCCACCATAAAACAAGAAGAAGTTTCTTCACCTTGAAAATGATCTTCTCTAACATGGCATGACGAGTCTCCTCATGTTCAGCCTTTTTTTTGATTCTCTCATTAGTTTGTTCTCTTATTTTTATTATTGTTAGGACATATGTGTGTTCACTTGTTAAGAACATATGTCACTTATTTATGTAAATTGGCTAATCCTTTTGACAAAGCGCACTCTACTTGTAATTGGGTAGTTCTAGGTATTTTTAATATTTCAAGAAACAAGGTTTCAAGATCAAGTGTTGAAGTCATCAAGTCTGTCCAAGAAAAAGCAAGCTGAAGTGCAAATTCATTAATTCTCGACACCTTCTCGATAGCTACCTCGACACCTGCTATCTGTCGAGAATTACAAAATCAGACTTTCTGATATGATTTCCTTGGGATCCGTGAATATGCTTTTGGGCCTTCTTTTCTTCTAACCCTAAACATATAAAATGATTGTTTTAAGAGCCGTCAAATTGTACACAAGTTGCAAAAGCATTGAGCAATTGTTGTTCAAGCAAATTGTGATTAAAAGACGAAGTTCTTGACCTAGTTCATCTTCTCTCAAGAAGTTGCTGTGTATTTGCACCAAAGGGTTTTGTAACCAAGCATCTTCCTGATCTTCATCGTAAAGGATGAACTGAAGAACTTTGCAGCTAACCTCTCCTTCTTAGTTGGTGTTTGAAGTTGCGTACCGGGATCCGCGCATTAGTTAGTCACGTACTTGGGAGCCGTGCATCAAAGGTGAAAATTGTCACTACAGATCAAGTCCAATTGGGTATTGGGGTAAAGGTTCAACTGTAGGTTGGTAAGGTACTTGGGATTCCTTTACTTGTAACCGCTTGATTTGATAATAGTGGAGTTTCGGGAGTAGTGACCTGAAAATCACCCGGTGGGATTTTTGCCGTTAGGGTTTTCCCCATTTGTAAACAAATCACCGTGTTATTTAATTTCCGCTGCATATTTAGTTTTTGGTGTTTTGTTTGTGCTTCCACGCAATTGAATGATAAATTGATTAATTAATAACTTGGCTAATTAATTAATTAGTTTAATCACAAGAGGTCATTCAGATTGTGGCCTATCAGGTGGTATCAAAGCAAGCACACTCTGATTAGGTTTAATCTTTGCTGTGTTGATCCATTAACCCCTGTTTGTCATGGATAGAGGACAGTCATTAATTATATCTCCTTTATTTGATGGCACTAACTATGCATACTGGAAAGTACGCATGAGAGCTTTCTTGCAGTCTTTAGATGAGAAGGTGTGGCAAGCTGTAGAGATTGGTTGGACTAAGCCAAAAGAAGAATCGGCCGATTGGGATGACGCAAAGATCAAGGCGGCTAACTTCAACAGCAGAGCGTTAAATGCCCTATTTAACGCAGTCACCAATGAGGAGTTCAAGAAGATATCCTCAACTGAAACTGCTAAGGAGGCTTGGACCATCCTCCAGACAACCTATGAAGGAACAAAGGCTGTCAAAGATTCAAAACTTTAGAGGCTCACTACAAGCTTTGAAGAAATTAAGATGGAGGAGGATGAGTCGTTTGATGAGTTCTATGCCAAGCTCAAGGACATAGTGACCTCAGCCTTCAATCTTGGGGAAACCATCCCTGAACCCAAGATTGTAAGCAAGGTGCTCAGATCTCTACCCAAGAAATTTCATGCCAAGATTACGGCGATAGAGGAATCAAAGGATATTGACAAGATTCCTTTGACTGAGCTGGTTGGAAACTTGCAAACCTATGAGATAGGGTAATCTAGGATTGGAAAGTCAAGTAAAGGCAAAAGCATGGCCTTGAAGGCAAAGAGCAGTGATACAGATGAGTCTTTCGATGATGAAGATTCCAAGATGAAGTCCTACATCACCCAGCAGTTCAAGAAGTTTATGAAGAATGCCAATGGAAGGAGCTTCGACAAGGACCGTAGGCAGTCCAGTTCTTCTCAGTTTAAAAGCCCAGACAAAGGGAAGAAGGATGCTAAGGATGACGGTTAGTACACTATTCCTGCAGGACCAAAGTGTTTTAGATGTCATGGGTTTGGACACATGAAACATGAGTGTCCTACATATCTCAAGAGCATTGGAAAAAGCAAGGCACTTGCTATAACCCTAAGTGACACTGAGCCTGAAGATGATTCCGATAATGAGGATGACGGAATCTTAAATGCCTTCACTGCCACAGTCAATCCTACTGAAGGGATTATTAAAGAAGTGGATGAAGAAGAAGAACTGGTGGAGTCCAAATTTGAGAAGATGGATGATCAAGATGATATCCATTCAACCTATGAAAAGCTTTACAAGCTCTCTGAGAAGCATGAGAAATTATATAGGCTGGCCACCAAGAAGCTCAATGATGTGGAACTTGATTGTGAAGAGTTGTCCACAAAGTTTGATGAGGCGAATCAAACTATTGGAGAACTGAGATTTGAGAACAACTTTTTGGCTGAGAAGACCAAGAAGCTTGAAGCGGAGCTGTTTCAAGTCAGAGCTCAACTAGAGAGGACTTCAAGTGTAAAACTTGATGAGATGCTTAGCAATCAGAAATCTACTTCGGATCGAACTGGCTTGGGGTATGGTCTTTCTTTCTCTAATACTGCTTCTACTAGCAATACTGTTTTTGTTTCTCCTGCTAATAACACTGAAATTGAGAACACTGAGGTTAAAACTGAATTAGCTAGTGAGAACCTAGACAAGAGTAAATCTATCTTAGAAGCACCCCCTAAGCAAGATAAGAAAGATGCTAAAAACCCTAGGGCTAAGAAGGCTAACTCTCAAAAGCCTAAACAAAAGAAGTAGCATCTCTGTCATCATTGTGGAGCTACCGGTCATACTCGACCAAATTGCTATAAGTGGTTAGCCACTCAACAAAGTAATGGCATGATAGCATCTGGAAGCCAAAATCAGCTTCAATCCTCTCTTGCTCCTCTTGGAGATCTTCTGAAAGCCTTCATATTCCTTTCGAACTTGAACAGTTTAAATTCTTCCCCCTCACCGCCGGTTCAAGGGTTCAATCAAAGGAAAGGCTCTTCCAAAGTGTGGAAGAAAAAGGACTCTAAGTGATTTCATCACCTTCTTTTCCCTTCTTGCTTTTCTCGTTTGTTGCATTGCTTGTGTGTTTTGCATTTCTGTTGAGTCAGTCTAGTTTTTGCTTCGCTTTGATAACATGTTTTTGTTTGTTTATTTTCAGTTTTGTTTATTTTGTTTTTGATATAAAAAAAAATTTTGAAAAATCAGAAAAATACAAAAACAGAGTGTGTTTTGTGTACTTTGGTATTTGTGTACCTTGGATGGCCAATGAAACAAAGTTTTCTAAAACTTTGTATCTCTTGTAGCTTAGATGAGCATCTCTATGCACAACTAAGCAAGTGAGCTTTGTGGCTCTTGTTTGTGATGAGTAAGATTAAGTTATCTCTTAAACTTAACACTCATATCACTCTTTTTGACTGGTAGGACTAGAAAATCCTAAGAGAAAGGCATAAATGACCATCTCACCACTGTTGCCCGCCAATCATAGTAGACACCTGTATGCTTCGGCATAGCAAAAGTGTAGTGTCATAGACACATGTATGCTTCGGCATGGCAAAAGTGCAGTGTCAAAGACATCCGTATGCTTCGGCATAGCAAAAGTGCAGTGTCAAAGACATCCGTATGCTTTGGCATAACAAAAGTGCAATGTCTATGCTTAACATGTTGGGTATTTCTTTTCTCTCTTTTTAAGCCATATGCAAAGAAAATAAAAAGCAAAAAGATTAAAATGCTTTAAATATGATTGCAAGCGTGTTTTCTAGGAAATGTGGGAGTTATAGGATGCACCTCAAAGGTGATAGTCCCCATCAAAAAGTTATGATTATGTGTGAGTTAAAATTATTTTCTCATATCTCAGATCGTCATGACATGTATACACATATGCAATCTTGTGATGTTTTTCACACACAACACGCAATATTCTTTGCTACTCTTGATACATGTGCAGATACAATGTAATTTGACCATCACAAGTGTTTACATGTGCTAATGTATGCTCACTAAACTGTCTTGACTTGTTTTTGAAATATAAAATTAGTTAGACTTGTTTAGTGTGTGTGTGTGTTTTTAAGGATCCATGTGTTAAATTCTTGTCGAGAGATGTTTTTGGGTGCTTTATATGTTGATTGGATCTATGGTTGAGGTGTATGTTGAATTGTATTCATGTCTGTATTTTTCACTTCTCGAAAAACTCTTTTTAAAGATGTCTCGACACCTCCTTGACACCTCCTCGATACCTGGTTATCTGTCGAGCTTCTCAAGCATTTTCTTATCGCAATCTCGACACTTGTCTCGACACCTGGTGGATCGATCGAGAAAGTTCCTGTCTTCTCGATACCTTGTCGATCGATCGAGCTTCTGTTCTTAGTTCTGGTGTTCACTCCACGACACCTTCTCGATACCTTCAGCTGTCAACGGCCATTTTCTCGATACCTCTTGGACAGCTTCCTCGATACCTCTCGACACCTCAGCTGTCGAGATTTACTAAGGTGTCTATATAAGGCTATGTCGCGATTTTTCTCTCATTCTCTCGATCTCTCTCGATCTGTCCGAGGTGTTTCATCTCCCAACCACCTTTCTCTCACTCAAATCTTCAAACCCTCTTCATTTTCGGTCTTCCCTTGGTTTCAATCATTTGGTATGTTCATTTTTCCCTTCCTTTCTCATGCATTTCATGTTTTGAAGCCTAGTTTTTGGGATTTTTTTTGAAATTTTTGGGGTTTTTCAAAATTGATGAGTTTTTCTTCAAATTTTGGGTTGGGTTTGAACTTAAATGTTTTCAAAATGTCATACATTACATCTCATGAGCATTAGAATGATATTTACATGCATTTAGATGTGTGCTCTATGTTTGTGTGCTGGTAGGATTGGATTGGGCTGAGCCCATGATGTTTTTTCCTTTGCATGTCACATGTTCATGCATTCCCATGCATACGTACTTGTTGTTCAATATATCTGATATATATACGAACTGTTTTGGGACTTTTCTGATTGTCTCCCTCTCTATCTTTTTCTCATTCTTTTACGTTAGTAGTGTCTATGGCACCCAAACGTAAATCTACTCCGACTCGGAACCCTCTGCGTTCTGGAGCTTCCTCTTCTTTTGATTCTGCTCCTCTTAACCTTCGATTCCGTGATGGAGATGCCCACAAGGCATTTTTTGAGAACTTTTCTAGACGAGGTGTTCATTCGGAATGCCAAGTCATTTTGGCGGACTTCGCCGACACTAACCTTCCCTCTGTCATTTACAGTAGGGGATGGGAGTCACTGTGTGACATCCCGGTCACTTGTCCTCTCGTGCTCATTCAGGAGTTTTACTCCAACATGCATGGGATTGATCATCTAGTACCTCTCTTTTTCACTCGCGTTCAAGGTACGCGCATCCCTATTACACCGCAGCTAGTTGCGGATGTACTTAGGGTCCTAGGATAGATTTTCCTGACTATCCTTCCTGTGAGCGTCTGCTGACTGTGTCCAAAGATGAGCTCATCTTTGCCTTTTGTGAGCACCCTGCTGATTGGGGTGAACATCAGTACACATCATGTAGGCCTTTTGCTAAAGGTCCTAGATTCTTAAACATGGTGATGACTTTTGTGCTCCATCCACTCTCTCACTACAACTCCATCACAGAGCCTCGTGCTCGATTTTTGCTATCACTTCTAGAGCGTCTTACTTTAGATTTCACTTCTCATTTCATTCTCTCTATCATAGATGTTTATCTAAATTCGACGTCCCGTGATAAGCTCATCTTTCGTTCCGCTATCACGAGGATCTTACATTGATCTTACATTTATCTAAAGTCACACACATATATGCCATAGATGCCGCTACCGTAAAACGTAGTGAGGCTCAATTTAGGTCGCGATAGACGGATTCCACTCCTCCCTCCCATTCAGCTCCATCCAGATCAGCTCCATCTACATCTGCTCCCTCTTCCTCTACAAGTGATGTATCTCTAGGAGACATTATGGCGCAGCTGCAGTGCACAGACACTCGCCTTGATACACTCTCCGCTGAGTTGTATCAGGTGAATGTTCGTGTTGGTCGTATTGCACGACGGCAGGCGACCATGAGTGGTTTTGCTCCAGAGGCTACTTCTTCACCACCTTCTCCAGCGGTTTTAGACTCTGAGGATGATGATGATGATGATGATGCTTCGGATGATGATGATGGGGATGCTAGCTCTACTGATGAGATGTCTACATGACACTCTACCCTTTGTCACTCGTGACAAAAAAGGGAGTAGTTTTGGGTTATGAGAGTAGTCATCTTAGGGGGAGAGTTAGTATAGAACATTTTAATAGGGGAAGTGTTAATATTTTTGAGGGATGTAGTGAGGTTTTGATGTATCTTTTCTTTTTTATTCTTTATAAATACATTGATCTTGTATATGAGGTCTTTTGACCAGTTTTACATACATTGTACTTATTTTCTATATATGTGGATGTATGTTTCTTTCACCTCTCTCTTCATGTGTTGTTTCTTCTCTATTTTTATACACATGTTCTTTATACTTGTATGCAATCTATTTATTTCTGTTTCACACAAGATGCCTTGATGAGTTTTGTTTAAAGTGTTTCAGAAATACAAGTTGTCAAAGTCTACTTGCCATAAACTCTCTTCTTGCAAAGTTTTTCAAGAATTTGTGTTAGGATAGATTTTATTGTATTCAACAAGTGAATATGAGTTGAGTGATTTATGACTTCTCTCATATGTTCATTTGTTTGTTGTGGTTTTGTCATGGATTGCCAAAGGGGGAGATTGTTAGGACATATGTGTGTTCACTTGTTAAGAACATTTGTTACTTATTTATGTAAATTGGCTAATCCTTTTGACAAAACGCATTCTACTTGTAATTGGGTAGTTCTAGGTGTTTTTAATATTTCAAGAAACAAGGTTTCAAGATCAAGTGTTGAAGTCATCAAGTCTGTCCAAGAAAAAGCAAGTTGAAGTGCAAATTCATTAATTCTCGACACCTTCTCGATAGCTACCTCGACACCTGCTATCTGTCGAGAATTACAAAATCAGATTTTCTGATCTGATTTCCTTGGGATCCGTGAATATGCTTTTGGGCCTTCTTTTCTTCTAACCTTAAACATATAAAATGATTGTTTTAAGAGCCGTCAAATTGTACACAAGTTGCAAAAGCATTGAGCAATTGTTGTTCAAGCAAATTGTGATCAAAAGACGAAGTTCTTGACCTAGTTCATCTTCTCTCAAGAAGTTGCTGTGTATTTGCACCAAAGGGTTTTGTAACCAAGCATCTTCCTGATCTTCATCGTAAAGGATGAACTGAAGAACTTTGCAGCCAACATCTCCTTCTTAGTTGGTGTTTGAAGTCGCGTACTGGGATCCACGCATTGGTTAGTCACGTACTTGGGAGCCGTGCATCAAATGTGGAAATTGTCACTACAGATCAAGTACAATTGGGTATTGGGGTAAGGGTTCAACTGTAGGTTGGTAAGGTACTTGGGATTCCTTTACTTGTAACCGCTTGATTTGATAATAGTGGAGTTTCGGGAGTGGTGACCTGAAAATCACCCGATGGGATTTTTATCGTTAGGGTTTTCCCTATTCGTAAACAAATCACCGTGTTATTTAATTTCCGCTGCATATTTAGTTTTTGGTGATTTGTTTGTGCTTCCACGCAATTGAATGATAAATTCATTAATTAATAACTTGGCTAATTAATTAATTAGTTTAATCACAAGGGGTCATTCAGATTGTGGCCTATCAATTATTATTATTATTATTATTATTATTTTGGTAAATGGGATTAAAAAACAAAGAAACTACACAAGCAACTGATCAGTAGGACAACGCCTACTTACATACAACCTAGATAGATCATGACTAAGAGTAGGGAGTAACTCCACTGAGGGAACATAAAAAATGCAGAAGTCTTCATTTTGATTCACACCTTTTCTTACAAGGTAGTCAGTGCATCTATTAGTTTCACGGTAGCAGTGGCTGAAACGAATGCGAGGAATCTGAGCTGCTAACTGCTTGCAGTCATCCAGAAGGGGAGAAAGGATGGAACTAGTCAGATTGGGATTTTTGAGGACATCTATTATAGCTTTTGCATCCAACTCTACTTCAACAGATAGGAAGTTCTTGTTCACATAGATGGTCAAGCCATCCCTTAACGCCCATAACACCGCATCAAAACTCGCCGTAACACCAATCTTTCTTGAAAAGCCTACCACCCAATTACCAGACTTATCTCTAATCACACCTCCTCCACCAACTAGTCCCAGATTGCCTAATGAGGAGCCATCCGTGTTTAGCTTCCTCTAACCACTACTTGGCCTCTCCCACCTAACATTCTTCATAATGAAACTATTGGCTCTCTTTCACTCTGCAGCACACCAGTAAAAATCACTTGCTTGACTGATAATATAAGCAGCCAAATTTGGGTTGGGATCTCTGTTCTAAAAAATTACACTATTCCTTTGCTTCCATAGCATCCAAATGGCAAAAAGGAACACAATATTCCAGGGGGGGTTTTCTGTGACAATTAAGTTGCTCTTTCCTAACATTCGCGGTCAGCCATGTAAGAAGATCACATGTAAAAAAGTTCCTGTCCATCTCGGAGATGCCTAACTGCTTCCAAAGCTCTTTGCTTTCCCTACAATCCCACAACAAGTGAATAATAGTTTCTGATTCATCTCTGCACCGAGGGCAATAAGGGTCAGAACTGACTCCTCTTGAAGCTAGGCAACCTTTTACACCAATACTATTTTGAAAACATTTCCAAACAAAGAATTGGATTCTTGGAAGGATTTTAATTTTCCAAATCCAATCCCCTTCAAATTCATTGTTAACACACCCTGAAGTTGCCAATTTATACACACTTTTTAAATCAGAATTCCCATAGGAGTTGGCTGCCCATGACAGCCTATCCTCACTTCTAGCCGCTATAGCATAGGGAATAACCTGAATTTCTAGCTTTATATTCAAGGGAAGTTCAAACGAAATTTTTGACCAATTCCACCCATTTACCGATACCGCTTCCTTGATTTTCATATTACTTTCACCCCTATTCAAAGGACCCTACACAAATTTTCTAATAGAACCTTGAAAAGACCAATTATCCACCCAAAACCAAAGATTGTTGTCTCTTCCAATGACCCATTTTGTGCAAGCAATAAAAACATCCTAACCTTCTCTCATACCTTTCCACACTCGGGAACAAGGGAGTTTGTCGCTGTTGGTCGAGTTTGTTCTCCGGCAAGTGCAGTATTTGTTCCTAAGAACTTTGGCCCATAAAGTTTCTTTTTCTGAATGAAACCTCTAGTTAAGCTTTGCCAACAAGGAAGTATTCCTCCCTTTTGCAAATTGTAATCCCATGCCACCCTCCTTCCTAGGCCTTGTCACCTTATGCCAACCCACCCAATGCATCTTTTTCGAGGTATCCGTAGAGCCCTACAAAAAATTCTTACTGATCCTGTCTATACCATCCAGCACTTTGTTTGGGAGGTAAGCACACTGCATGTTGTAATTGGGAATAGTAGACAAGGAAGATTGGATAAGCACTGTTCTGCCAGCCATACACAAGAGGTTTGCCTTCCACCCCGAGAGCTTATGCTTCATTCTATCTAAAATAAAATCAAAATCATGATTCGGTTGCCCCCGATGCTTAATAGGGATTCCCAAATATTTCCCAATAGAAGCAGTAGATCTGAATCCGAGCAAACTACACATTTCCTCCCTACTCTCCATATCAACATTGGGTAAAAAAAAAACCCTTGACTTGGACTGACTAACACTCTAGGCAAATTTCTCACAAAAGATATCAATCACCTCCCTGATGGCAGTGTAGTTTGATTGATTTGCTTTTGCAAAAAGCACCAGGTCGTCTGCAAAGAAAAGATAAGAGAAGCTCAGACCACTTTTGGAAGCTTTAACTGGATTCCACAATTTCTCACTGCACTTCTTCTCAATAAGCTGACCCAGGAACTCCATACACAAGATAAATATGTAGGGCGATAGAGGATCTCCTTGTCTGATACCTCTAGAGGGTTTAATAGGCTCCAACATACTACCGTTGAACAAAATAGATGTTGAGACTGTGGAAATACAGCTCATGATGATCTCCACCATGTCCATAGGGTTTGAAACTAAGAAGCCTTTCCCTAATGAATCCCCACTCTAACTTATTATAAGCTTTTTCGAGATCTGTCTTTATAGCCATGAATCCCTCCTTGCCTTTGGCTTTACTAATGGAGTGGATGAGTTCCTGGATGACAATCGCATTATCAATACCCTTTCTTCCTGGCATAAAAGCTGCTTGAAGAGGAGAAACGAGCTTGTCCAAAAATGGTCTAATTCGAGCCACTATAATCTTCATGATGACTTTATAGACAGTATTACATAGCTGATAGGGCGGTAGTTGCCTAGAGTTTCAAGACCTTGAATCTTAGGAATAAGAGCAATGAGGGTTCTATTGAGATAGTCTAGAATTTTCTTCCTCGCAAAAATTTCCTTAATTTCCTCAACCATGGATTTCCCAACCACAACCTAGAAGCATTGATAAAACCCTACATGAAGCCCATCAGGACCAAGTGCTTTAAAGGCTTCATCGACCAAAGAGCAAATTTTATTTCCTCTTCTGTGACTTCAATACTAAGGGATTCACCTTCGTCCATTGAGAGATAGGCTTGCCCTTGAGACAAGACCGAGGGATTTCTCTCTAATAAAACTAGGGAAGAGCAGAAAAGGCCCTCAAAACCCCCTCTAATATGTTCCATAATATCTCTCTCCTCATGCAGCCACTCCCCTACACTGTTCTTAATAGCTGAAATCCGATTCCTACTTCTTCTAACTAGAGTGGACATGTGATAGAAAGCAGTGTTCCTATCTCCTAGAATCATCAAGTTCACTCTTGATTTAATAGCCCAAATGTCTTTTTCCTAATCTAAAATAGTTTCTAGCTCTCTTTGAAGATACTTCTCTAACTCCAATAGATTAGATGAAGGTCTTGAAGAGATAGCCTTTTGAATGCCATTGCGACGGGCCATAATCCTCCTCTTCTTACTGAACACATTCCCAAAATGATCCTTATTCTAACGCTTCACTTCAATTACAAAGTTATTTGTGGCTTCTTGAAGGAAGCGGGCCTAGTTCCAGGCAGTCGAGACCACTGAGGGAAAAGATGGGTCAGACAACCAGCAACTTTGGAACCTAAAAGGTCTAGGAAGTTGATGCTGGTTAAGAAGAGCAGTTTCAAGAAGCACAGGGCAGTGATCAGAATGACAACGTGTGAGGTGGGTGACTCTTGCCTCCGGAAATTTCGAGTACCAACTAGGATTCACAAAAAATCTATCAATTCTCTCTTGAATTAGTGCCTACATAGTATGTTTCATGGGGCTGTCTTCTTTATTTCACCATGTAGCTTTTGTGGAACCCCAAGTTTTATGCAACTCTTCTATGTTATAATAGATATTTTCTTAATTGTGTTTGAATGCCATTACCAATGCATTTATTTATTTTATTGGGTAATTAATTATAGGTTTACATTGTATTAGCAATACAAGATTTACATTGTAATATTGTACATTTTTTGCAAGTGTACAATATCACAATGTTTAGTCTATAATATAAAATTGACATTGCTAATATAGTGTAAACTAAAAGTTTTCATTATTTTATTATTAATTTCTCTAGAAAATAACTTGGGATATTATTCGCACAAAAATTATTCTAAACGTGGCTACACTCTATAGATTCATAGAATCCCCAAATTGGGTGCCACCGCAAGTTGGCTAGTACAAAGTGAATTTTTTTGTTGCCATAAGATCGAATCAAAACTTAGCGCAGTTGCAGTTTGTAGAGATGATACAAGTGAAATAATTTTTCATTCCGTCTTTCACTTGATACTATACTTGGAGAAGCCCGTGCATCTCGTCTAGTAGTGACTATGGCTATGAAGCACAAGGTAGTTAAACTTTGTGATATTCGAAGGATTACAAATTACTGATTGATGCCTTGCATCAGCCATCTACCACATGCATTCCTTAGCAATGCTGCAATGGTTATATATAATGCAAGGGACTCAACTTTTTTTCAAAATACATATCACAATTGCTGAAGTAGTCTATTGTGAATGGTCAAGAAAGCATGGTAAGCAGACATGGCAAAACGGGCGGGTCGGGTCGGGTTCAAGTCGGGTCGATCGGGTTGCGGGTCAAACGGGTCACGGGTCAAAATCGGGTTCGGGTCAATCGGGTCGCGAGTCGGGTCGGGTTGACCCGTATTTTTCACATGAATTTTTTTTATTTTTAATTTTAATAAAGAAAACAACATGTATATGTCATTTGGAAAGTTATGCAACAAATTACTTGATATAAAATGCATTATTTTGAATTCACCACTTATATCAAGAATGAACTCAGTTAAACTTATTAATACTTATTCAACAATTTTAAAATTATACAAATCCTAACATTGCTATCTAAAACAAAATAACACAAAGATAAGTAAAACAAATACACAAGTTTTATTTCTACACAATATCAACATTCCAAATATAAAACAAAATTACAAATGACTTATTGGATAACTCATTTGATAAAGAATAAAAATATATAAGAAATTTACAATCTTGAAAATTAATTTTATAATCTATTATCAGTTGTGGTTGACACTCTATTTCAATTTGAGATATTCTTTAAAATTTGATTGCTTACTTATTTATACATGGTCTTTTTTATGAATATCATATTATTGTTAAGCAACACACACTCTATGAAATATCATAATTTATTTTGAAAAGCCGTTTATTTTGGACATAAATTATTAAAAAATGGGTCTAAGTATTCATAATTTATGCTAATTTGATACTTTAGCTTCACTATTTTCACACTTGTGAATATTTCTCACATGTCTACAATTTTAAATCTATGTTTTTAATTCTACTGTAATCAGATTATCTTGGCATGTACTTTACTATTTGATATCTAAAAATATTTAATCATTACAGAATATTCAACCATTTATTTTTCAATTAATTTGCATATAGTTATGTAAATGTATCAATTGTTTCCTTAAAGTTCACAATAAACAATTAAACCAATATTGTCTTAGTTTTACTACTTTTTTACCCAAAAAAAAAGTTTTAAAAAAATGGTTTGGGTTCGGGTTGGGTCGCGGGTCGGGTCGGGTCGGGTTGACCCGCAAAAAACACGGGTCGGGTCACGGGTCAACCCGTTTTTGCTTCAGGTCAAAAAAATCGGGTTCGGGTCGGGTATTTTTCGGGTCGGGTCAAAAAATTCTGACCCGTTTTACCATGTCTAATGGTAAGTCTCATGACTCATGAGTGGTAGTTGCGTGTCCATTACTCACAATAACTCACTTTAATAATTATAAATTTATTGTGAAAAAAGTTGTGTTGATAGTATTACTGTAGGAAAATTTTGTATAGTGTGGTGGAGATGTTTTTCTTTCTTTCTTTTTCTCCCTCAATCCCCGGGGCCCCAAGGAAGTAAACGTAGTTCAAATGATTTAAACCATTCATCTCACGATAGCGAAGAAATATCTCGTAGCCCATAGCCTTGTCAGCTTCTTCTGCAACTAACTAGAGAGTAGAGACACAACAATGCTAGCGAGTCTAATACCAGGCTAAAAATTTCCAAAATTGACATTGAAGGATGCCTTTTCATTACTCATTTATTAAATTCTAGATATTTTTAGCTGTCCAAATTTAGTATGAAGCATAACTTCATGAACAAAAAGTGAGATTTTTTTTTTTTTTTTTTTTTTTGCTTTTAATTTCAAAAACCTTTTAATTATTATTTTTTATAGCTAGTATTTATGATTTTGATGGTGATCACGTTCTAATATGATAAATTTGGTTTGCCTTAGCTCTTTGTTAACGTAGGCATTAGCATTCTCAAATCCTTTATGATTGCCTCAAATGTTTTTAAAATCATTAGAATATTAATGATGTAGGACAGAATTTACCATTTAACTTGTGTAATTTATTAATTTTGGTATTTTTATGTAATTTTTGTTATTTTTGGTTTAGGATCTTTGTTTTCTTATTTTTAGGTTCTTTAATGTTGTTTAGTAAAATTAGAGTTTTATATCTTAGGTTTTCTACCCACCCTTAGTTTTCTTTTTAAGAAATGATATGTCTACAACATTTTTACAACAAATCCTAAGTGGCAAGTTGTTACTGGTTGTTATTGTTGGGGCAAAAAAGTAATCTTAGTGTTAGTTTCAAATTTGAACCAATGACAACTAACCACCTGTGATTTGTTGTAAAAATGTTATAAAATTTTTGTAGACGTAGCATCTCTCTTTCTTTTTACTATTTAAAAGAAAACCACCATAAGTTTCTTTTTACTATTAAAATGATTGTAGCTTCCAAAACAATTCAGTTTTTAGAAATAAAATACAGACTTTGTCTATTATTTTCTTTGGTGGATTCCAGACCTATCACCTTGTAGATTTAAGGAACCCCTTGTAGATTCGAGGAACCCCTTGTGGATTTGAGGTTTATTATTATAAACTAACAATTTAGTTTATGTTCCATCAAATAGAGTATCGTGTGTGCTTTCTTTAGACTTCTGTGACATTCATTAATTATCAAGTTTTAGATAAGTAAATTACTTTATTTATCCTTCTAGGTCTTTGTTTAAGGGAAAAAAGTTTAGATAACTTGCCTCAAACATGTCATTTTATTGAAATTTCCTAGAATAACATTCTATCATCATTATACTCATCTTGAGAGATTGTACATCTTGTGATTTAGGTTCTTACAGAAGCATCGGAGTGCATTTTTCCTCTCAACTTACCATGTACCAGAAGATAATGAAACCAGCACCAACAAGTAAGATGTCTAGGTCAAAGATGTAATGGCAACAAATTGTGTATAGAATACCATGGAACTAGAGCTTTAGGTTGATGTATAATCAACTTTTTTGATTTGATATTTTCTTGAATTCCAAAATTTGAGAAACCAAATGTCTTATTTTCATGTTATTAGTTTTGAATTCTCTTTATAAACGAGAATACATTGCAAGCAACGTATATGGGAGAAACATGGCAGATATATTGCCCTGTAAAGGTCTCTGTAGTTTGTACCCCAGATATATGTCAATGTCTAACAGCCTTGGATAGTAATAGCATGAACAATTATAATAGTGTACATAATGGAAATTTGGTTAATGGAAATGAGACTACCTGACAAAAGTGAGTATTAGATATAAGTTTTAAGCACTATTATTAGTGGTGCTAAAAAGCCATGCATATTGTTATTTTTAGTACAATCAATTACAAAACTGAGGTTGCATTGGTGGAGCCAAAACAAAAAAAATTGGCTTCTTAGCTACAGTGTACTGTAGGTCAAAGGTTAAAAAAAAAAAAAAATGTTGTGTTCACACTAGTCAAATTTTTTCATATCCTGCAGTTCCCCACTCTTCGTGTCCTACGCTTAGATTTTTTCTATTCCTCCACCTCGCTGATCTTGCTGATCTTGCCTGCCCAACGCCGACCTCACCGATCTCTCTTCTCCCTTTGATTTTTTATCTTTCTTCCTCCACTCAACCATTTTAGATCTTTTCTCTATCAAACATCTCTATCTAAACTCAATCACAATAAATAAAATAAAAAAAAAAAAAATTCAAATCACAATTTTAAACCTAATCAAATCTGAATGATCAAAAAAAAAAAAAAAAAAAAAAAAAAAAAAAAAAAAAAAAGACAGCAAATCTGACCCATCTGAGCAGCAGTAGGGGGAGGATGAGCGGCGATGGAGCGGATGAGGCAGAATGCATGAATGTCAATTTAAAAGGCTGACTCTCTCTAGCCTTTGTTATCCACCGATCTCTATGCGTGAGAGAGAGAGAGAGAGAGAGAGTAGAAAAATAAAAATGAAAAGGAAGATAGAGTGAAGAGGAAGCATACGTGTGTGGAGAAGAGTGAAGAGGAAGTATACATGTGTGGAGGAGAAAAAAGAGAAGAAAAGAAAAGAAAAGAAAGAAACGTGTATGGCTGAAAATAAATAAAGAGATAAAGGGAAAAATAAAATAAAGAATAATAAGAAATTAAATTAAGAAATGCTACCACGATATGTTGGAGCATTTTAATATGAATTAATTAAAATGAATAAATATTATAACATAAATGTAAAAATGTGTGAGTGAATATGGAAGATGAGTTAGTAAAAATGTTTAATCCCACATTGAAAAGGAGAGAGACTATTTTGTTTTTTTTTAATTGTGGTAATTAATGAGCTAATATGAATTGTCTCAGATATTGTGATAGATACGTGCGTAAGGGGGAGGTGAAGGGTGGAGATGTCAAAAATGGAAATGAATCAACCTCTTGGATCCTCCTGCTTGACAGCCCATTCAAAATAATTACCATATCCGTTGGTGAGTAAATGACCCAAATTAATACTCTATTTTATTATGGAAAATGATAAGCCATTAACCCACTTAATGGACTATCCGTTTGGACCTTTTCATTCTTCAAAAACTCCTTATCTCACAATTAGTTGTGTAACTCTAGCCCATCAAATTAATATCCAGCAATTAATCTTATAACACCCACTATATCAGAATAATGGACCTAATTAATAAGATTAATTTGGGTAGTAATTTTGTGAGGCCCATTGAGCCTATAAATAGACTCATTCAAACCCAAGCCAAGTGACTGCAATATACATTAAAAAATATAGAGAGGTTCTTGGCAAGTAAGAGTGTTCTTTCTGGTAGAGGTTTAGGCTTGAACACTTTGTGCAGAGGTTGTTCTAACCATACGACACTTGTTGGACTGTTGTATCCTGGGAGAGACAAGTCAGAGAAGGTGTACACTGGTTACAACGTTTAGCCAACTATGGGCGTGAATCTTCTTAAAGAGAGCAAGTGTCATGCCTCAGTCCAAATAGTATTGTGTAATTTTTCTCTTTAAATTAATAATATTCAGAAATATATTCAATTTCTCTGTGTTATTTTCATTATTATTGTGTTTGCACCAGTACAATATTTTCTCAATAAATATTGTGTTGTTTATATTATTTTCACAATAAATATTGTGGCGGTGGTAGTTACGATGGCGGTAGTTGTGATTGTTATTTATTGTAGTGAATATATTATTTTATTATAGTTGATATATTATTTTATTCTGTTGTTTATATTATTTTATTATGTTGAAAGTTAAAATAAAACCATTGATGTTGGGTGTTCTGTAAAGTGATAAAGTAAAATAGATAAAGTAGCTTTTTGTGGAACCAAATTGCTAAATTTATAATTTCACCAACGTGGATACTCTTACAAAATGCTTTTTATTGTTCAAATTATGTTCAACGCTATTACACCTTTGCAAGAAAAAATGATTTTTATTTTTGTATAGTTCTATTTAATCAGATTATTATAATTTTTCTTTTGAAAAAAAAAAATCAAATTATAATAATTAGTTACATGTATTACAAGTAAATTGATTGCTTCTATTCAAAAGGCCCTGAAAGTTACAAGAACAAATCGAAGTTTAAATTGAGCGGACTTTTCATAAGAATTGAGAATGTACTGTACTATTCTTTTTTTTTTTTTTTTTGAGAAACAGACTGTACTATTCAAATTAGAAAAGTTTTTTATTTATTTATTTTTTTAATTTTTATTTAAAGCAAACCACAGTATATGGTGGACTGGGGTTAAGAAGAATAATCCCTCACCAAATAAAATTCTTTGGACACCAAAAAAAGTATGAATATTTGACCGTTAAATCTTTGGACACCAGAAAAATATCGGACATTTCAACTTTCAAATCAAATAAAAATATCATTGGAAGCTCAAAATATGAAAATATTCGACAAACTCGGACTTATCTGGAAAAAATACCCTTGAATATTAATTATTTATTAACGTTTCATTTGTTACAACTTAACGAAGTGGTCAGAGAATGTTAAACCTCTCCTGGATTTGGCTCCGCAGAAGATGTTATGCACTTATGCGTAGAGAATGCTCAGGTGGTTGAGAATTAATACTTAAGGTGTGTTTGAATACCGTTTATTTTGCTGAAAACTAAAAACACTGTAACAAAATAATTTTTAAATGTGTGAATAGTACTGTGGGATCCAGTTTTAAAATTTTTTTTAATAAAGTACTTGTGGATCCCGTTAACAGTTCACGGGACCCACTGATCAGTGCATAATCATGTGAAACGCCCTTTTCTAGTAAAAAAAAAAAAAAAAAAGGCCAAAACGCAAATGCTGACAGGCTGACAGCTGTATCCATACAGGTACTTATGAGACTAGAAAAATCAGTGCTTTGCTTGGTCCAAAAAAGTATCTAGAATCTGCTTGGATTTACTATGGAAAATATTAAAACCGATAAAATTCCCATACCAATTTCGATCATTCTAGCCAACCATGACTTATCAAAGTTTGTAACAAGTCAACAAAAAAAAGAAAAGAAAAAAACTTAAAATTTGATAGACGCATAATATTTTTGAAAAAAGGGGTATAAAGTTACTACAAATTTATTATAAAAAACTTATAAATTGATGCAGTAATAAATTTAATTAGTATTGATAACAGGTGAATGTTTAAATTACTTTTATGTTTTGGACATATTAGTTTGCATGATTTGTATAATAAAATTTATAATTTTTTATCATCACTCTATTAAAAAAGAGTAATGTTACTCTATTAAGAGAAACAACGCTATTCTTTGATAACCTTAAGAGAAATGTTAGAAGTACAACTATTACAGTTTGCACACAATACGAGCTGTGAGTGGTAAAGTAAAAATAATGATCCTTATTTTCTAGTGTTGGACATCTCATTTTATTGAACATTTTCCTCTCTATTTCAAGTCTTTTAAAATTTTATTTTTTGGGTATAACAATGTTTTGAGACTACCAAATCACTTAAACTTTTGAAATAACATGGTAAACATCTTTAGTTTTGTAAAATATAATCTTAACCATGAAAATGATCTATTTCAAATAAATAAAGAGAATCTTTTTCTCTATTTCATGGAGTTGTCTTCTGTACTATTGCATATTAGGTCTTAATTAAGTTTGTTCAATTAATAGGGAGATAACACATTGAGAAGACTCTAATTGACGAATCAATATAACATATAGAGACATCATTTAATCCTAAAGTTAAATTCAAAGGTTCAATTATATTTTATTAACTACTCACTTTTATCATTATTAATTTTAAGTGAGACTTCACTCACACGTGTATATTCGACATATTCCTCAACAAATACTAGACATTATTCTTTCACTACTATTTACGATGCTGTTTTTTAATCCTTTTCAAATTCCTTCAATTTAATAAAAGTTTCATTATTATCTTTTAAATAATCTAAAGTTTTGACTATAGTAGAAAACTGAAAACTCAGTGTGGGATGGATGATTTTTATTGATTGGGTGGAGCCAATTCTTGATCAACCCTAGTCATCATAACAGACACATTTCTTGTTTTCAATGAAAAATAATGCGCATCTCTCGCATGATTGACTAGAACATCTTGCCTTTTTTCTTTGCCAAAACTGAATAGACTTTCTTGGACCAATCTTACAAGTGGTAGATCACTGAAAACTGAAAACTCATTGTGCGATGGATGATATTTATTGATTGGGTGGAGCCGATTCTTGATCAACCCTAGTCATCATAACAGGCACATTTCTTGTTTTCAATGAAAAATAATGCGCATCTCTCGCGTGATTGACTAGAACATCTTGCCTTTTTTCTTTGCCAAAACTGAATAGACTTTCTTGGACCAATCTTACAAGTGGTAGATCACTGAAAACTGAAAACTCAGTGTGGGATGGATGATTTTTATTTATTGGGTGGGGCCGATTCTTGATCAACCCTAGTCATCATAATAGGCACATTTCTTGTTTTCAATGAAAAATAATGCGCATCTCTCGCGTGATTGACTAGAACATCTTGCCTTTTTTCTTTGCCAAAACTGACTTTCTTGGACCAATCTTACAAGTGGTAGATCACTGAAAACTGAAAACTCAGTGTGGGATGGATGATTTTTATTGATTGGGTGGAGCCGATTCTTGATCAACCCTAGTCATCATAACAGACACATTTCTTGTTTTCAATGAAAAATAATGCGCATCTCTCGCGTGATTGACTAGAACATCTTGCCTTTTTTCTTTGCCAAAACTAAATAGACTTTCTTGGACCAATCTTACAAGTGGTAGATCACTACAAACTCCAATATAAAAATCAGAATTGAAGTTTAGGTATGAAACAATTATGTGGGACAACGAATGAGCTATGGATGAAGAAAAAAAGGCAAACAAAGAAGAAGAAAAAAATGAACTATATGAAACTTTGACCATTGTTGTCTAGTAGAATTTTTTTGAAAACGATATTCTAGTGGAAAATAATGTATCTTCGTGTGCTCCAGCTTTCTATGTTGAAATTTGGCGAAACTACGTTGGTAGTCCCAGAAATTTACCTATTGGGTGCTTTTGATCCCTTAAGTTTCAAATGAGCTCTTCTAGTTCCTAAAATTTAAAAACTGAGCACTATTAGTCCATCCGGTAACCTTTGTTAGTTTCATTGCTTATGTATCTAACGGAATAATAAGGTGGCAAATACTAGAGATGATACATCAGTTTTTAAAAAACTAAATTTCCAAATCAAATTTATTTATATTAATTCATCTTAGTTAAAAAAAATAAAAGGATCAAAAATTAAAATATAATAAAATAATTATCTTCAAAAATTCCCAATCTCATCATTCATTTCTAGATTTCCTCCTCATTGCTGCACCAATCTTGAATTACACCCAAATTAGGGATTGGGCATTGTTATCTCCTTTAGCTACTTCCCAATTGTCAAGAATAATAGTCACCAAAACGATAGTAAGTCATGATATCTTAGAACCAAAATCGATTTTTGGGCAGCATCCATGTTGGTTTTTATTCGCAAATTATGTCTACTCAAAAGGAAGATGAGTAGAACTTGTTAATGAGAAAGCAAAATGGATGGCACACTTTATAATCAGTATCTATCCTTGATTTTCTTGGTTTCTTTCCTCATCTTTATGCCTTTAGGTACTTATATCGTCTAAACACTTTAAAAATGTATAATGGCACGTCGATGAGATTAACAGTGCGATTCAAGGTTAAGGTTGACGATGTGAAAGAAATTGGGAATGGACGATGAGAATGGGGATTATTGAGAATTGGCTGTTTAGGTTTTAATCTTTTTTCTTTTTAATTATATTTAATTTTAAGTTTTCAAAACAAAAATGAATTAATATAAATAAATATGATGTGGCAATTTTGTTTTTTAATAACTAATATTGTATTTGCCATGTCATTAAAAAAATGCCACATCATTGTTCCGTTAGATACACGGACAATAAAACTAACATAAGTTAATAGAGGGACTAATGGAGCTCATTTTTTTAAACTTTAGGGACTAATAAAGCTCATTTGAAACTTGAAGGACTAAAAGCGCTTAGTAGGTAATCTTCAGGGACCAATATTGTAATTTTGCCTTGAAATTTATTCTTTTTTTTCCCCCTCATTTATATTCACATTTATTCACGCCATCCATTGGATTAATTCAATCTCATTTCAATTCTATGTTTTTATGCTTTTGAACACATGTCGAATTTCATGATAATCAGCTATTGTTTTCTATTTGATTATAAACTTTTTTTTATTTTTTTATGTATAGTTGTATATTGTAGAAATTCAAAATTTAAACATTTGATTAATAACTAGTTATTGGTTTTTGATCTTCTTGAAATTTTACAAGTATAAAGAATATGAGAAGAAAATATAATCCAATAATGAATTTGTCAATTCGATATAAACAAAATTATTGAGTGGAGTTGAAGGCTTGTAGCATTAGTCTACATCTAAATTTATTGCCAAATTTTTTCGAATGGTAATTATGTTGACCTAAAAGAATTTAGGATGGTCATTGAGAACACCATGTGTACGTAGCGGCCCTACCCAGACTAGGTTTTATACTTTCCGCACTTGTTTATGCATATGATATACTGGTTGCCCGAGTACATATCTTGTTGCAGCATTCATGCATGAAGTCCATGGCTTCGCCTGTTTTGTATCTTATACTATCTTTAGCCTTTTCTTTCCCACTTTCATCTTCAACACTAGATGCTATGAGTAAAGGCACATCCTTTTCCATAGAGAAACCTGAAGTTTTGATATCACCTAATGGTGTTTTCTCTGCTGGCTTTTACTCTGTGGGTGATAATGCTTTTTGCTTTGCCATATGGTTTAGCAA
The DNA here is from genome assembly GCA_032727855.1 of Quercus ilex subsp. ballota. NCBI lineage: Eukaryota > Viridiplantae > Streptophyta > Magnoliopsida > Fagales > Fagaceae > Quercus > Quercus ilex. Next base: position 4,502,811 of record CM064909.1, read on the forward strand.
CTCACGCACCGTAGTTTGGATGGCAAACCGTGACCAGCAAGTAAATGGAAAGCGCTCAAAGCTCTCCCTCCAAAAAAATGGCAATATACTCTTAACTGATGCCGGAAAGTTCACTGTTTGGGCCACAAACACTGTCTCACTCTCCTCAGTACAATTGTCTCTCTACAACACTGGTAATCTTGTTTTACGTAATTTGGAAGGTGTTATTTTGTGGGAAAGTTTTGACTTCCCTACAGATACCCTTCTTCCTCAACAACCACTCACTAGAAACACAAAGCTTGTCTCCTCAAGAAGCCACACCAACTATTCCTCTGGTTTCTATGAGCTTTTCTATGATAACGATAACCTTCTTCGCCTTCTTTTCAATGGTCCTGATGTTTCCAGTATTTACTGGCCCGAACCATGGCTTGTAAGTTGGGAGGCAGGAAGAACCTCGTATAACAATAGTAGAATTGCTGTCCTAAATTCCTTAGGGAACTTTAGTTCATCCGATGATTTTAATTTTATGTCAAATGACTATGGAGCAATGGTTCATAGAAGATTGACACTTGGTTACGATGGCAATATTCAATTGTATAGTTGGGAAGAGGAGAGCCAAACTTGGGTTGTTTCATGGCAAGCCATTCAAAGACCTTGCACAATTCATGGTGCTTGTGGGGCAAACAGTTTGTGTAGTTATGTTATTGGTTCTAGTAGGAAATGTTCTTGTCTTCCGGGATACAAGATGAAAAATAGTACTGATTGGAGTTATGGGTGTGAACCAGAATTTGATATCTCCTGCAACAAAAATGAGTCTGACTTTTTGCTGCTATCCCACGCTGACTTCTATGGGTATGATTTTGGGTTCTTTCCCAATTACACGTTTGATCAATGTATTAATGTATGCTCGCAAGCATGCGATTGCAAAGCATTCCAATACAACTTTCATAACGATACTGGCTATTGGAATTGTTACCCTAAAACATTATTGTTGAATGGATATCATTCTTCATATTTTACAGGAGACATCTATTTGAAACTGCCAAAAAGCAAATATGATTCATTCGTCAATCATGCAGACCAATTCAGTTTAGTTTGCTCAAATGAAGGTACGATAGAGTTGGCTAGAACGTATGTAAAAAGTCGTGTAAATGGAACAGTGAAATTCATGCTCTGGTTTGCCTGTGGAGTGGGAGGACTTGAAGTTATATGTATCTTTGTGGTGTGGTGTCTTTTGATCAGAACCCGGAAGAGTTCAGGTGCAGACAAGCAAGGCTATGTTATTGCTGCCACAGGATTCAAAAACTTTACTTATGCTGAGCTAAAAAGGGCCACAAAGGGTTTTACTGAAGAGATTGGAAGAGGTGCGTGGGGAGCTGTATACAAAGGAATATTGTCTGATAAGCGTGTTGCAGCAATCAAGCGTCTCAATGAAGCCAACCAAGGAGAAGGTGAATTTTTAGCCGAAGTAAGCATCATTGGAAGGATTAACCACAAGAACTTAATAGAGATGTGGGGTTATTGTGCTGACGGAAAGCATAGGCTTCTGGTGTATGAGTACATAGAGCATGGTTCTTTAGCTGAAAACCTCTCGGCCGGCACACTTGACTGGAAGAAAAGGTTTGAAATTGCTCAAGGCACTGCAAAGGCCTAGCTTATTTGCACGAGGATTGCTTGGAATGGGTTTTACATTGCGATGTAAAACCTCAAAACATACTTCTAGATTCTAATTATCATCCAAAGGTGGCAGATTTTGGTTTGTCTAAACTGCAAAATAGAGGTGTCCTTTCTATTTCAACATTCTCAAAGATAAGAGGAACTCGAGGTTATATGGCTCCAGAATGGGTTTTTAATCTTCCTATTACCTCCAAAGTAGATGTTTACAGTTATGGAATTGTTGTATTGGAGATGGTGACCGGAAAGGATCCAACTAGAAGTGTTCATGATATAGATGAAGGTGTGGAGATGGAACACGAAAGACTGGTTACATGGGTCAGGGAGAAAAAGAATGGAGAGGTTGTAAACTGGATTGAAGATATCATAGACCCCACAATGGTAGCCAGATGTGATATGGGTAAGATGGAAATTTTGGTTCAAATGGCTCTGCAGTGTGTAGAGGAAGACAAAAATGCAAGACCCACCATGAGCCAAGTGGTTGAGATGCTTCTTCACCGTGAAAATGATCATCACTAACATGGCATGACGGATGTGCTCTTCTCATATTATGCTTAGTTTGATTTTCTCATTTGTATGTTCTCCTACCTATTTGGTCCTGGACATCTCAGTTTATTGAACAATATCCTCTCCATTTTAAGTGTTTTAAATTTTATTTTATGGATTTAACAATATATAGAGACTACCACATCATTTAAACTTTTTAAATAACATGGTAGATTGTATTTCTTTAATTTTGTAAAATTTAATCTTAACTATGAAATTGATCTATTTCAAATAAAGAGAATCTTTTTCTTTGTTTCATTTCACGGAGTTGACTTTTGTATTGCACCATGTATCTTTTGTGAAAGCTTAGGTATTATGCAACTCTTTTGTCTTGTAATATATATTTTCTTGTGTTTTAATGCCATAACCCATAAGTCACACTATGTAACGATTTGTTTTGTTTTGTTTTTTTTTTTTTTTCCACATATCTTTTATTAATTGCATATTCCCTCCTAAATTGACAAGTGGTCTTTTTCTTAGTCTTCAAAAACCACAAACAAGAGCCATCAATATCTATTATTGGTGGGAGATTGAGAGTGATTGGGAGAAAAGATAGACAAAGACAAAGTGAGTAATTGTGATTAAGTCTAGTGGTCGTCTAGAGCAGAACCAGAAAGTCTTGAGCGACTGCATCTCTATGATCGTTCGTAATATTTTACCAAATATAAGAAATATATAGTAATTATCTCTAGGTCAATCCTAGACTAAACATACATAGAATTGTTGCACTTCACTACAATTAAGCTCAGGATTATTTTTGGATTACATTGCTTGTTACAAAGGCCTACAAATAAATTTGGCCATTTTGAATCATAATTTCTCTAATATTGATCAAATTATAGAAAACATAAGATATAGTATCTTAAAAAAGAACTATAGTAGAGTTTTAGTGGAGAGATGTGTAGTGTGCAATGTCTTTTCATCTTGGATACGATAAATGTAGCTGGGAAGTTGGCTGTCCAAAATGAAATGCCGGGTCAAATGGGGCATATTACCTTGTTGGGTTGGGCCCACAATGGGCTTTCATTTGGGCCAAGCCCAGCCATTGCCTTACGGTTAAAATTCTGAAACAATAAATACTTATCAAACCTTGTAAAAGTATACAGGTGGGTTTTATAATTCGTGGGCCCTTTGTTGTAAACCGTTCAACGGGCTCGCCTAACAAACACGAAGTCAATTTGACTTCATTGACTAGTAATATTGGCTGAAAATTAATCTAATTTCTGGTCAAATTTATTCTACTCTCCCCATATCAAAATTCACTACTAGAGTTTGCTTCTCGATAAGAGTAACGAATATTGCTGCATGCAATTGAACCCCGGCTTCAATTATCAATGGGTGTGCTTAATACATGATTATCAATATAGTTTTAGTCTTCTAGAGATTTGTTGCATCAAGGAAATAACAACCTAATGAAGTGATCACACTAAAATGGATTTTGTTTTTATCCTTCATAGTTTATAATCTCCTGTTCAGTCAGAATTTAGCCTTGCATATACATAGCATAATTTCATTTCATGAATGCAACTAAGTTTAGTTTCTATACTTTAATTTTTGTTTAATTTACTTTTACATAACCTTCTCAAAAAAAAAAAAAAAAAACTTTTACATAAAGTTGTACCTTGTCTGAGTTAGTTTAATTATGTTTAATCACGTTCAATTATCCGTACATCATTTTGTCTTGGTTAAATTTATCTTACTTTTAGCACCAAAAAAAAAAAAAAAAAAAAATGGAGCTAATATCAAACCCTTGAATCAAACTCACTACATCGAGTCAAAATAATAACTTTTCAGTTGAAAAAGAAAAAAGAAAAAAGATAATAAAATAAAAAGATAACAATCTTTGAAAGCCTAATAGAGTCTATAATGCCATAAATTGTGTGCCATATATTTTTTGAGATAAGACCAAAAAATATAGAGTTTCATAGGAATAATTCTTAATATATAGCCAAGAGTTTTATAACTTAATTGATTTTTTTTTTTTTTTTTGTGATTTCAATTAATATGTTTAAAATTCAAACCTTTCCCGCTTTCAAAAAAAAAATAAAAAAATCAAACCTTTCCCTCTTTGTAATTATCAAATTATCAAAAACTTAAAAAAAAAATAAAAATAAAAATAAGAAGACTCATAACTCATTAATTATATGTAACTATTTTATATAAATAAAAATGTTCCTTTGTTTTTCCTTTTCTTTTAAAACCAAAAAACACAGTAACTTAGAGCATTTACATCCAATTTTGTAAAAATTCTCTATTTTAAACTACCAAAAAGCTACCATATTTTCTTTATATAATCATTTTTACAATACATTATACATGTAACACCCGCCTTACTTAAATTTAATTTAATTGTTTCTTGAGTGGAATTGATGAATTATTTAATTTATTTTGAAGCTGATATTATTTTTTATTATAATATCTACAAAGAAAAAAAAAAAAAAAGATGTAATGTGGAGAGTTATTTTATGAATTATTCACAGTAAACTTTTAGTCTCCTTATTAGTTAAAAAAAAAATGATAAGAGTTTAAAACCTATTTAGATTAAATTTTTTTTTTTTTTTTTTTTGAGTAAAGATTAGAAGTTTAAGTGTTAGAGTTCCAGCCTATTTAAACAGATAAACCTTAATTTGAGGTTAATTGGGAATTAAAATTTTGAAAGCATATTTAAGTTTTATGGGCTTCTTGGAGACAAATGAGATAAGCTTTAGTGGGTTTTAAATTTTACCCAAGTAAGAAATCTATATATATATATATATATATATATATATAAAATAATAATAATAATAATAATAATAGGTGAAGTTGAGAGAAACTCAAATTAGAATTCTAAATTAGAGTTCTAATTTTGTGCCATGTGTCCTAAATTATTTATTCTTAAAGAGTTTTATTTCTTAATTTTAGAATCAAATATGAGATCACATCATAAATATTCATCCAAGTGAGTTATTAAGTATAAAAATCAAAGAGTCTAGAATAAATGAATTGTAAAAAACAAAAAGTGCTTCACAATAATTTTTTTTTTTTAAATGGACAATTTACATTTTATACTTAATAATATCCGTAATTTTGTTTAAAAAAATTTAATAAAATATAAAAATGACTATCAATAGTTTTTTTTTTTTTTTGAAACAACTATCAATAGTATTTAAATTATATATATATATATATATATATATATATATAAGAATTATATTATGTATCTTATTGTATATCTTTAAGTGTATCCATGTATATGTATGAGATTACAATCTAGTGTATTTAACGTGTAAAAGTGATTTTATTCAAGAATACTAATTGGAGTGGGATTGATCTTCCTAGACTGAATTAGAGTGTTATTTTAGAGGGACAAGTTAGACATTTGAGAAGCTTAGCTAAGGTTGTTTTAGTAATTGTAGTTAAACCCTAACATGTCCTTGCCGTTACATATATAAAAATATATTTATAATTACTAGGTCTTTTTAAATCAGTCACGTGAAAGGAAATTTTCTTTTATTTATCTTGAGAGCGGCGACTTAGTATTCCTTAATTGCTAATCTTCACAAGTACAAAACCGTAGAGGTACTCCTTTATTCGTTGAAGTTGATTATTCAGTTTATTATAGCGAAAATTATATTATGTACCCGGCATATATGCCGGGTCTCTCACAGGCTGGCGGGCCCCACAATGTGTGGGACCCACCAGTTTGTGAGTGACCTGGCATATATGCCGAGTACACTATATAACTGCTCCTATTATAGCATGTTAATAATAAGAGATTAAATTTAACAAGAACGGGTGTGAACCTTTTGGTTTACACCAGCCAATAAGTAAATGCCATATCAAATTTTTAATTAAACTCATTGTAAAATCAATACATATTAATACACCTAATAACATCCAAACAAACAAATAATCAAAACCTATTTCATGTTTCCCTAGAATCTCATATCACTTTTCAGCTCATGCGTCTCCAGCCCATCCTCGCCGGACCAACTTTTGCTGCCGCACTACCTCGCCAGACCTAGGTGATTTGTTCTTATTCTCAAAATTTTTTGGGTTTTGCTATATTTTGATTGATTTGGCCATTTCTATTTTTTGATATCTTCATGGTTTGGGTATGTTGCTTTTTCGAAATAAGGACAGATATGGGTTTGATCCTAGTAAGGACGATTTTTTTTTTTTTTTTTTTTTTTTTTTTTGCTGTTTTGGTTCATGCTATTTTGGTTTTCCAACTTCATTATTCGAGTTCTTCCATTCTTTGGTTGCATTGAGGCATATATGGAAATTCAAATTGATAGACAGAGGTTAAGGATTGACCTCTTGAGAAACTGCTTACAAGCTGTTTGTCAAAATGCCTGACATAAATATTTTTGTGACACGAAGACTGTATTTTTGGGATTAAACCTGCAATATATTTTCTGGTTTAATATCAGTAAAAAAAAAAAATAGGCTAGTAAAGAAGCCAAATTTCTTAAATTGTTGAGATGACAATGAGCATGCCTCTTACCAAACTTGTCTAGCTAGTTGAGCAGCTTATCCTATTGTGAGTCTTTTGTGGAGCTTAGATTAAGAGTATTTAGGACAAGGACTCAAGATAGTTGGCCACGATTGGCCTCAGGTTTATTGATTAATTAGAGCTATTGGTTAGGATCCAAAGTTGAAGGATTGGCCATATAATCTTACCAAACTCATTGAAAAGTTGTACTAGCATTTTTAGCATGTGCAATGATCTCTTTGTAAAGTTTAACATCATGTTTATTGTGGGTAATGCAATAGAGTTATATGTTGATAACTGACAGAGGTTGAAAATTCTGGAAATTTTCCCTTTCATCTCTTGTCCTTGGAAACCCAAATTCTATGGATAAGTAACATAGAATACATTATTTGTTATTTTCCCACTCAACAATATGTGGCTCATTCTGTTTTAATTTTTTGGTAATTCAGGTAATTTTTTGAACAACACACAAAGAGTTTAAAGATTCATGTCAGGACATTACACTCTTTGTTACAACTCACCAGCCAATCTAATGAACAAGACTCAAAGGAGACAATACCAAACAAGGGAGAGACTACAAGCTGAGACAAGCTTGATCACTACTTAGATTAAGACAAAACAGTTGTGGTTGAGCAGGGTGTTCAAATGAACCTTGCCCTTTTTGTTTGTTCTGAACTTCCAAGAAGAAGAATGCAATTAAGGACAGCCCTTTGAATGAGAATCTTGATACTATTAAAGGCAGAGTCAATAGTGTTAAGGATCTATGTTTATTACAATCTTGCGTAGCCTCCTTGTTGTATGTTCCATTTTAGATTGCTTCCTTGTATTAGCAATGAAAAATTTTGTTGCTAAAAAAATCAATGAAAATTTATGTTCTGTTTGTTGCTAAGATTGTCTTCTTCATTAATTTTTTCTTCTTGTTTACACTTGTTATGACTCTAAACTAAAAAGACCATCTTCTCAAGTATGAGATTCCAAATATTTTTATATTTAAATTTAGAACCCAAAAGCAGTCCCAGTTGTTTCAAAGGCAGATTGGATACCCAAAAGCATTGGCAGATTGAATCTGAGCCAATGCTTCCGCTTCTAGTGCAGCTGCATTGTTCTATGCTTTCTATTCTTTTGCCTTAGATGGCCATTGTATCTAATATCTAGTGAAACTAAATTGTTGACTATGCCGGAATGCTTAAACCAATAAGACAGTCTACTGAATTTTCAATGTTAAAGGCGCTACATATGCTGAGATCTTGTCCTGCATTTTGTGATTCTTCCCTTGGGAAATCATGGGAATATAATTAGCACAATGGTTAGTTCGGGTATAAAAGCAACAAAGTCTTACTCATTTTTGTCAAAAGAACTTGGTGGTGCAAATAATGTTGGGTTCTCTAGGCGAGATTGTCATAATTTTGTGCAAACAAAAAGAAAAGAAATTATGGAAGCTGGTGATGGGCAAAGTATTATTAATCATTTCAAAGGAAAGCAAAGTGAAGATCCAATGTTTTTTTATTCGGTGCAAGTAGACCAAGATAATAGAATTGCAAATTTCTTTTGGAGAGATGGTAGATCAAAAGTAGATTATGACTCTTTTGGGGATGTTGTTATATTTGACACCACTTATCGAACTAATAAGTACAACTTAATCTGTGCACCATTTGTGGGAATCAATCATCATTGGAACAATGTTTTGTTTGGTTGTGCTTTTTTATCAGATGAGACAACTCAGTCATTTATTTGGTTGTTTGAGACTTTTTTGACTGCAATGGGAGGTCGACAACCGAAATCTATTTTTACAGATCAAGACCAAGCGATGGCAAATGCTATTAATATGGTTTTCAGTGAGTCTCGTCATCGACTTTGTTTATGGCATATTAGTAAAAATGCTCAAAAAAATCTTGTTGGAATCTATGGTGTTCCAGATTTCAACCAAAGATTTAATCATTGCTTATACGGTGGGTGTTCAAATGAAATGGATTTTGAGTCAACTTGGAGCAAAATGATTGAGATGCATAATTTAAAGGACAATACATGGCTGGACAGGTTATACCAAATTCGAGAAAAGTGGTGCCCAACTTTCAATCTCGATTTCTTTTCTGCAAAGATGAAGTCTACCCAAAGAAGTGAGAGTACAAATAGTGTTTTTCATCAAATTATGAAAACATCTATGCCTCTTATTGAAGTTATTAAATTTTATGAGGAAAAGGCAGCACAAATGCGACAAGATGAAATAAATGAAGATTTTCGTTGTAAGAATGGTGCACCTGGGAAAGTTCATAAGCATGGGGCATTTTAAGTCATGCTGCTAAAGTTTATACTCTTGCTTTGTTTGGAATGTTTGAAGAAGAGTTTAATTCAGGTATGGGATTGAATTGTGTTGAAACTAATCATTGTGAGGATAACTTTACATATTCACTAAGTAGTAGGGAGAGTAGAAGGATTCATATTGTGCATTTTAACCGGGCTGAATTAAGTATTTGTTGTGATTGCAAATTATTTGAGACTTTGGGGTTGTTATGTTGCCATGCTTTAAGGGTTTTTCTTGTGAATAATGTGAATAATATGCCCGACAAATATATATCAAGTAGATGGACAAAAGATGCCAAGAAAAGGTTGTGTTGCTCTGTTGATTCATTTAAATCAAATGAGAAATCGAATCATGTATTGCGTATGAGCAACATAAGTCTTTTGTGGTATAAATGTTGTGATAAGGCTGCATTAACTGATCATGGGACCAAAATAGCAATGGATAGTCTAAGTGAGCTATTATGCAAGCTTGAAAAGAGTTCAGCAGATACAAATAAGGTGGAAGATGTTAGTAAAAAATGTTCTCAAGATCTCATACATGATGATGATGTGCAACCTTGCTTAGATGGTAAGAGACCAATCCTTGATCCGCCACATGTGAGAAAGAAAGGGATAACCAATTTTAGAATAAAAAGTCAATTGGAAAATGTTAGGTTCTAAGGTCTTAGGATTTTATGTATTTAGAACTCTAATTTGTAATGTTGGCAAACCATGATCAAAACATTGTATTTAGTCTTATTTAGACTTGCTCAAAGTTGGTTTAATATTGTAAAGTTGGAATCGAGTGGCTGCAGAAGTACTTGGGACTTTTGGCCTGGCTCGATCGATCGAAGAATAGACTCGATCGATCGAAAATCACACAGGTTGATTTTTCTGCAGAATTTCCAACTCAGCCCTACTTCATTAAATGTTTAGGGTTTTATGTTTTTACCCTAGGTATATAAACTAAACTCTAGTCACGTTTTTGAAGGTTGTCCATATTGTATTGTTGCTCATACATTGCTGTTTTGTGTGAATCTCTTGTGAGATCTTTGAGGAGCTTTCCTTTACACAAAACTTAGGGTTTTCATGGTAGAGATGATTTCAACATCTTGAAGATCATTACCGTTGCAACCATTGGAACTTAAAAGAAAAGCAAGCGGGGAGCTTGTAGCTGATTGAGGAATTCAAGAAAGAAGTAGTCCGTGGATTCGGAGCCTGCGCGTGGTCGTGTCAGGAAGTTCTACTGGTGGGTAGCATTAGGAAGTCGAGCGGGGAGCTTGTAGTCCTTTTGTAAGAACTTCAATTCTTTCATAGTGAATTCTGTTATGCCTTGAGGATCGGTAGGTCAAATCCTCCCCAGGTTTTTACCGTGTGATTTCCTGGGTGATCATATCTTGTGTTATTTATTTTCCGCTGCTTTATATTCTTGATATGATTGTTTGGATTGTTTTAACCTAGAATTGCTTAATTTGACTAAGTAACAACTTGGCTAATTAATCTAGGCTACGCAATCTGGTTGTTTAAGGGGTCTAAATTCCCATCAGAGAAGAAGCAAAGAAAAAAGAAAGTGAAAGATGCAACCACTTCAAAAGCTCCAAAAACTATTTCTATGGTACATGGTAAGTACAAAACTAGCACTCAAGCTTTCTTTTTCTTATTTTTTGCTTGTTGAGTTTAACTGTATGTTCTTACTTTGTCTCCCTCTCTCTTTTTTTTTTTTTTTTTTTTTTTTTTTTTTTAAGAAAATGTTCAATCATCATTTCTTCCCCCGGAGATGTCTATTGCTAATCCTGTGGTTAGCTCTACAACAATGCTTCAAGAAAATCATTTGAAAAAAAGGAACATAAGAAAAGTGAAAGATACAACCACTTCACAAGCTTCAGAAGCTATTTCTATGATACATGGTAAGTACAAAACTAGTATTTCAATTTTTATTTTTCTTATTTTTTGCTTGTTGAGCTTAATCATTTGTTACTGTTTTCTTTTTTCTTTTCTTTTTTTATATAGAAGATGTTCAAACATCATTCTTTCCCCCAGAAATGTTTGTTGCTTATCCCATGATTAACTCTACAAGAATGTTTCAAGAAAGTACCTCAATGTCACACTTGAATCAAGTACATTCTATAACCTTAAACTTTTTATGTTAGAGGGGGAGAAGCTTTAATATGTGCTTTTGTTTATTTTTTTACCCTAATATTGTTCTCTCTTTTTTTTTAGGGCTCTACTAAAAATTTCTGAAGTATGAAGAAAAACTCTTTTGGATAGTATTTTGGACAATATATTGCATAGCTCATGGACAGCATCTTTGGACAGTTTTTTGGACAGCATTTTGGTCATTATTGCACAGTGGAGGAACCTCTTAGATAGTATATTTGACTTGAAAATTTTATAGATAACATAGCTGAAAATTTGGACAAGGGATTGCATAGCCAAACACTAATTATAGCTGTCATTTTGTAAAGCTTTTGTAACGAATGAAATTACTCAAACATGATAGATTTTGTATATGTTTGAGTAACTTCTAGTTAAAGACTAATTATATGCAAATGATAAAAGTTTTTAATGCAAGAGTACTTTTTATTCTTATATATTAGTTTCTATATGTGCATGATGGTGGAATTGCAATGCTAGATTGTTGCAAGTGTTATATTGTTCCAGTTAAGGAAATGATATAGTGAATGACAATATTTTGGTACTAGACTTTTTTTGTTGTTATTTTGATAATATAGTGAATGGCAGGTGTTGGACTTTTTTTTCTTTTTTGTTTTCTTATAGGTGGTGGGGGGGGGGGGGGGGGGGAAGGGGATTTGATTTTTATTATTCCAAGGGAGAATTGTACAAGTGTGTTTACAAGAAATATATTGATGGTGAAAAATGAGGATAATGGTGTTATTGTGATTACTGCTCTTGCTTGGGAATCTTGTTGATTTCGAACTTCCAGACTGGTTTAATAAATGGAAGCCAATGCCATATACCTTTATAAGGAGAAGTATCCTTTTAAAATGCAATTTCAGTTATGTAACCATATTATAGTTGTAAGATATCATGTGAAATTTATTTGAGCTTTGCTGCTAACCTGATTAGTGGGATCAAGGCTTGATTGAGTTACAGCAAGTTTAGCATTGGTACAATTTTAGTCATTTTTATTGTCATATCTTTAAACCTTCATTTATTATTTCATATATCTCATTAACAAACATGTTCATTATTTATTTGAGATTGTTTTGTATATAAAAATAAGAGTTTTTATTTATTTATTTTTATACCAATAGAAAAACAACAGCAGCAAATTACAATAAAGTTGGGTGCACCCAACTGTGGTGTCCAAGATTTTTGGTTGCTAGGCTAGCTAACCTATACACTGGGCTTATAATGACCCTAGGAACAAAAACAACTTTATACAAAATTCTGCTGTTGAAGGGCCACAATATCAGCAACTATAGTACTATCCTTCCAACCATTCGGACATTTCAAGTTACAAGCCTTCACTATACCTTTCCTACTAAACAGAAACAAAATTCTAACAAAACCAAAGTTTTAGCTATCAACGCAGCCTCCACTAGAGCTTCTTGTGTTGCTTCAACGGCTGTTGCTGCTGCACAACTTGCACCCCCCTTGAAATGGTCAATCATTGAGGGGTAATAGCTTCATATGCTAGACCTGATCTGCCACTTCTTCTTGCTTTGGCTCCTAAGATTTTGATAATCAAATCCCAATGCCCTCTCATGCTCTGACTGACAGAACTAGACCACCACCTAAAAAAGTTTTGAAAAAAAAAAGTCTCATTCAATTGCATATAAAGAAACAATGATTCTATCAAAATGCATAATTGAGCACATTTAATATGATTAATTCTAGCATATGCAAATCTAACAAAATCTCCAAGTTGCAAAGTTAGCAAGAATATATCCCAATGGAAATATTCCAAAGTGACCATAGTATAATTAAAGTAGGAATCCATCCTTCAAATTCACTAAATATAATCTACCATTACCTATTACCATCAAAACCAAGTACAAAGCACATCTTAGCAATTCCACAAGTTGGAGTAATCCTCTACAGAGCTTTGTTTGGAAACTCAAGCAAAGAATTTAAAACACAGTCCCCTTATTTTCTCAAACTTTCTTAGCGATCAATTCCAAACTCATACACAATTTGATTTAGTAACAGTATAAGCAACATACCAAAAAAAATTAGCAAGGTTCCATAACAACAACTGGCACCACATAGTGCCATGATGCAAAACAAAAAAAGCAGGGTATATAAAGCCAATAATAAACATGACTGATGTTGATATAATCCAAAGGTATCAAACAAAATGTACCAAATTCCTCTTTATTTAAATCTAAGGCAATATAGACTTAGACTATATGCAAGTAACAAAGCACACTACAAGCAATCTATGAACTGACTTCATCTTAGTGACCAGCACAAAGTTTGACTACAGTAGCATCATATATTACCTGGAAGGAACCATTAATGTTAATCTAGGCAGCCCAATCTCATTTTGTCCCTTTCTTTATTACTACAATAAAAATATAAAGATGAGAAATATGTACAACCCAAAACAAGATTACACGTACAACTTCAATATTGGAAGAAAGAAAAATAACAATTTTAATCTAATCTAAAGAACAATTTTTTGAGTGGTGCTAGTCAGTCACCACTCACTAGCACCTCCATCTTCCCTCTCTCATATTTGTATAATAATAAAAATTGCAAGGAATGTGTTGTACAAAATCATATTCCAAATCGTAACCAATTCAATGGTTCATAACTTCATATGAATGCAAAAAACTAATGGCCTCAGATTAATCACAATCACAGTTCACAAATCACAAGGCTTCCACAGTTCCACCTAAGATGCAAACTTCAACCAATTCAATAAATTTTTTATTTTTAATAATACCCATTAAAATTTAGATAAATGTTAACCTTAGAGAAAGCATAACAAACAAATCCCACGCAGAAACTAGTTAAAAATGATGGGATTTATAACCCCATCAATGAACATGAACCCACAAATAGGCTTGAGAAACACCCTCATTTGGTTCTTCCTCATCGTCTCCATGCTCTACGTTATCTACTCCACTAATTTCATCCTCACCAGTGAACAACATAAATGTCCCACCTCTTTAGGTTCCTCCATAGAACAACAACTTCAAACGATCACCAAAACATCTTCCACCAATGAAAAAAAAAACCCTTTTACTGTATATTAGTGCATCTATACTCATTGAAGCATTTTATCAAACAGTACAAGTTTCCTTTCTACATAAGACTACATACGAACTTATATGTCAATTTTTTGGGAAAAAAAAATCAAGACACATATGTAAACAGAAAATTCATAAAATAAAATGAAAAAAAGTGAGGAGAAAACCTTCATGCAAAGTCAGAAGTTGAAAGCAGTGAAGAAAACTTGGTGGTTGGAGACAACAGAGAACAATTTTAGGCGTTTTTCGACGAGACAAAGGTCAGTCTCGTCGGAACTGGTGATGATCGGCGATGCTAGGCAGTGGCTGTCAAGGTTTGGAGTTGAGAGAGAGAAGATGGAGGTGCCGGTGTGGTATGGTGGTGCGAGAGAAACAGAGAGAGATGAGATTTGCTATTCTGGAGAATGGGAAATGGAAGAGTGGCGGGATAGTGAAGTTTGGTATTTTCAAAACTGTTTATGTCCGGCAGCGTAGCTCCGGCGACGATGCTAAGCAGTGGGCAGTGGCTATGGAGGTTTGGAAGAGAGAGCAGTGAGAGAGCAGAGATAGAGAGAAAATTTTGATTTTCAAAAAAAGGGGAAGTGTTGTTTTGAATCGGCGGGATTTGAAAATTTAGAGTATTTTTGTTTTTTTATTTTAAATAACCTTTGGTGATGAGCTATAATTTTTTAATCCATTTGTCAAATTTTCATTGGTCTTAGAAACTCCACATGTGTGCTGAGCTGGAGTTTCTGAAACACAATATACTTTCTCCTGTACTTCACTTCTCTTGGAATTGTTGGTGAGTGACATCTAACAATCTTGTGTAAAAGAACGTATAACCAAATTAAAAACATATTAGAATGAACACAATTAAAAAGAAAAGAAGAAGAAGAAGAAGAAGAAGAAGAAGAAGAAGAAGACAATCTATACTTTGTGATAATTAAACAATAAATGGTTATACCATAAAAGATGAAGAGTGGGGACCTTGAGGCATAGAAGTTGACGTTGTAGGAGGATACTGCATAGATGGCAAAGAGTCCTAAGGATGTTTAACAAATAAAAGGAATGAATAAATATTGATTATAAAATCCAGTTGAAAAAATGTATTAATAATAAAATCAAATACATCTTGTACCTGTACAGAACTTATGGATGGACAAGTTCTTCTAACATGGCCCGTTTCCTTGCAAATGCTGCATTTTCTTTTCTTTGTTGGTTGGTTTTCTTTTGGATTCTTTTGTCTTAAAGATTTAGGTCTTCCCTTAGATAGAACATACGGAGGGTCTTGTAAAGCACCTAGAAGATTTGATAATACTTGGCTGTTTAGTATAGTATTATCAAAACTTACTAAATCATCAACATCATGCATGGCTAGAAGCTCCACATGAACCTTTTGTAGAGCTAGGTCAAGATGTTCATATTTCTTCATTGATTATGACCCTACTTCTGCAACTTCCAAAAAATGAAGCAATAAACTATTTCTCATCAAAGTGGAAGAAATTTGTGGCTCCACCTGTATGACATCACCAGATATGTCATGTATAATATTATTCTTGGCCTTGATTGTCCATCTTTCTAAAATATAATACGGAAGAAGAAAGTCCACAAGAGATTTTTTCACAAAAACGGTTAGGATGTGCCTACAAAGAATTCCAACAAATTCAAACATATGGCATATACAAATAGCTTTTTTCTCAGAAATTTCAAATAACACTTCATAAATTGGAGTTTCTTTCCCATGAGGTGCCACTTTATATATTTTCTTCACTCCTTCTTCACGATATTTGGATGCCTTGTATTTTTTACTACAAAATAACTCTTCTTGAAATTTTATAAACATCTTTCTTGTATAAACTTTTGCCGCCTCTCCTTCCATCTTGTAACATGTTTTCAAAATTGGCATCGAAGTTTTTGTCTTTACATCTTGCTATTTCTCTTTCAGATAATGTGCATTTAAGGCTTTCTCATATTGATGCACAAAGTCACTTATCATTGTACTTGAACGAACATAACCTTTAAAGAATTTATTCATGCTTTCACTCCTTTGAGTTGTAGACATTCTAGCACAAAAGCTCCTACATAAATAAGCTAGAATCCATTTTTCATGCCACATATAATGATTTATCAGCCAATCGTTATCCCCCAACCCATACTTCTCTACAAGCTCACTCCATTCAAACTCAAACTCTTCAATAGTGATTATATCATGAATGCAATGGTGAAATTCTCCTTGAAAAAGTGGATATTTATTAAAGATATGAGCCAATTTTTCTGGAACTTTCTGTAAAATATGCCACATACATAATCTATGAATTGTATTCGATAATATCTATGCAATTGCCTTACCCATAGCCTTATCATCATCTGTGATAATTGTAGAAGGAGCACGTCCAAGCATTGCCTCAAGCCAAGTCTTCAACAACCATGTATAAGATTCTTTTGTTTCATTCACAAGCAGAGCACATCCAAACATAATAGATTGGTGATGGTGGTTAACCCCAGTAAAAGGAACAAAAGGCATCCCATAGCAATTTGTTAAAAGTAACGACATCTCCAAAATGTTGGTATGCAGTTCTTGACCTAGCATTTGTCCAAAAGCAATTTCCCATGTGCCCTTGTTCATCAACTTGAATTACATATACAAAACCTGGATTTCTTAATTGACACTCAGTAAAATGGCTATACATTCTTTGTGCATCTCCATCTTGAAGTAATTTTCTTCTTTTACTGCCCAAATAATTTGAACATCAACCGCAACACAACCAACATTATAGACACCACTAGATTCGTTACTCAACAATGACATTATCTTCCTTGTAGGTGCACCTGACTCATTGAGTGTATCTATAAGATTTTTTTGGGCACGTGATATCACTCTATGTCCACGAAGCAAACCTGTACTCTTAGGAGTAAGAAGTTCATGATTATGATTGTCCACAAACTTAGTTACAATCCATCCTTCTTCTTTTTTTCTTTAAACTCATCATTGCTTTGCATCCCACTCTAGTTTTTGCAGGTTTTGGACATTTTCTTTCTTTATTTTCATAACTTTTATGACGAAACCCTTCCCTCCAACAAACGTATTCCACTCCAACCAATGATTTATCTTCTTTGGATGACTGTTTATGTAATTTGATTTGGATTTGGATTGCTCAAGTGAAGGTAAAATACAACTAGATAGAACTTATGTAAAAAGTAGTGAAAACTGGAGAATGAAATTCATGCTCAGGTTTGCTAGTGGACTAGCTGGACTTGAAATCATTTGTATCTTTGTGGTGTGGTGTCTCTTAATCAGAACCTAGAAATTCAGATGTTGACAAGCATGGCTATGTTCTTGCTGCCATTGGATTTAGACAATTTACCTATGTAGCGCTAAAAAATGCTACAAAGGATTTTAAAGAAGAGATTGGAAGAGGTGCGGGGGCATTGTATACAAAGGTGCGCTATCTAATAAGCGAGTTGCAGCAATCGAGCGTCTTAACGAAGCCAACCAAGGAGAAAATGAATTTCTAGTAGAAGTAAGCATCATTGGAAAGATTAACCACATGACTTAATAGAGATTTGGGGTTATTGCGCTGAGGGAAAGCACAGGCTTTTGGTGTACAAGTACATGAAGCATGGTTCTTTAGCAGATAACCTCTCAGCCAATTCACTTGATTGGGAAAAAAGGTTTGAAATTGTCGTGGGTACTGCAAAAGGTCTAGCTTATCTACATGAGGATTGCCTAAATTGGATTTTACACTGTGATGTAAAGCCCCAGAACATATTACTAGATTCTAATTATCGACCAAAGGTAGCAGATTTTGGCCTGCCAAAGTTACAAAATAGAAGTATCTTTAATAATTCTAGCTTCTCAAAGATAAGAAAAACTCAAGGTTATCAAGCTCCAAAGTGGGTTTTTAATCTTCCTATCACCTATAAAGTGGATGTTTATAGTTATGGGATTGTTTTGTTGGAAATTATGACTGGAAAGGGTCCTTCAAGGAGTGTTCTATGGCAGAGAGACATAGCCCAAAAGGTTGGTTACACGGGTGAGGGAAAAAAAGAATAAAGCAATTACAAAGACTTCCTTGCTTGAAGAGATCATTGACCCATTGATGGAAGGCAAATATGACATGGGCATGATGAAAACTTTGGTTGAGGTTGCTCTACAATGTGTAGAAGACAAAGATGCAAGACCTACTATGAACCAAGTGGTTGAGATGCTTTTACGCCAACAAAATGATTCTCAGTGAATGTATTGTATGGTATAATTAATGTATGACCAGTGCCTGGCCTGCGAAATATAATATGTCTAGTGGCTCGATAATTTATTCTTAACGCAAGCATAGATAGTTGTGAATCTATTAAATATTACCCAACAAATTGGAGCGTGTCAATCTTTGGATGGTACTGTCAAACAAAAGACAAACAAATAATAGATATTGATCTGATTCTGTTTCATATTTTCAATAGGATAAAAACAACTGCCATGTGATGAGAAAATTCAATGCATATATTGGGATGGCATTAATCTTGCACATGAAGTGAACTAAGAACTTCAGCTCCTCCCCCATTTCATTAGTGTGCATCCTCTCTTAAAAATTTTGCACGAGGTTGGTGTTGAGTGATAAAAGTAGGTGCTTCTTTTTTGAATAAATTTCATTGGTTTCAACCTAAATTGTTCTGTAAAAATATATTTTCAGTTGAAAATATTTTTCCAGGAAAACTGTTTACTAAGAAGCTCTAGGAAAGGCCATGTAACCTGTCCAAATCTTTTTTGCTTTCTGCGGCAGTATGACCGCGTGCTATGAGAATTTCCAAACTATTTATAAAAATTAAAATTAAAAAAAAAAAAAAAAAAAAAAACTCCACCGCCAGATTGTAGCAAGTAAAATAAATAGCGATATAATTTGCACCTTCATGTGCCTATAACAACTATGATTCTTATGAATTTGCTAGAATTGAGTTCAAAGCCTTTCTCTTGACCAATGAATCAATCTCGTAAGATTTTGTCGAAAACCACGTTTGCTGCTCAACTCAGCTTGGTTCAGTGAGACAAAGTTGGTGCCGGTCGGTGCTGGTTGTTGCTTGAACAACCTTAAATTGACATTCAGTTGTTAAATATTTTCCTAAATGCTCCGCATAATCTTACTTGGCCAAAGCATACACGAGAACAATTAGTGGCACCAAAAATTCAAGATGCCATTTATTTTTTATTTAGCGAGTTTAACCTATGGTTTCCACTTTGCTTTTGATGATTGTGTTTTTTATCATCAAACTAAGATACTAATCAGTTTTTGGTGTAGACGGAAATTAAACCACAGATCTTTTATTCAAACTCATAAGATGCCATTTATTGGTAACTCATAGTCATAGACTCATAGTCACACCCACATAGCATTAAAAAAAAAATTATAAGTAGTAATAACCAACAAAAACATGTCAACAACTCATACATGTACCCACAACAAAGAATATAATAATTAATGAGAAGTGTTCATTACACACTAGCTGTTTTATACATGTAACACACACCCAAAAGAACAATTGAAATTGTGATTCTCAAGTTTAACCCATCTAAATCTATATATATCTAAAAGCTTAACTGTAGTATTTATTGTTGCTACGCTCCTGTTAAGTCACCCCCTCCTCCACGTCATTGCCACATCATTAATTTTTTCATATTTATTTTTTACCTTTAATTTTTTTGACAATGTTAAATATATAAATATATTGACTTTACAAATTCATCTTAGACAGTTTTAGCTTTACATATTCATCTATTTTAATTTTAATGTTATAACAAAGTATTGTCTATACATATTTCCTCTTAAATAGTTTTAACTTTACATATAACTTTGCCCATTTATCTTCCTTTGAAAGCTTGAAAATGTGTTGAAAACACAAGGGTTATTTTGACCCCCAATTAAAAGTTACGGCTCGATTGATTTAACACTAACTTAATACTAAGTGCGGAATAGTGTAAAACCGAGCGAATAAACAAACAAGCTACTCTAATTCATAATCAAAGCAACACAGCAGTAAAATGGAATGTAAAAGAGTATGGAAGAAAAATGCAAACACAAGATAACACGCCGATATGTTATTGAAGAAAAAATTGAAGAACTCGGCGAAAAACCTCTTCGCCGCCCTCCAAGCGGAAATCGATCCACTAGACAATCAGTTGGGATATATGGGTTAGCAAGAAACCCTCCAAGCTTAGTCTACCTAATATACCTAAGCCCTCCAAGCTTCTACTCCAACAAGGCTTCTTGGAACCGTGTCTTGTCTAATTCTCCGGATCCCGCAACAAGCTTCATGTTGCATCTGCCATCCTTAGCTTCCTCCAATGCTTCTCAGTAGCACCAAAACTTCACTTGACACTTTGAAAGGGTGTGGTAAGTGTTTGGGCTATCAACCTCTCAATGGTATGGAAATGGAGAGGTAGGAGTTGAGGAAATTCCATAAGCAATTATGTAGAGGATTGTGGGTATAACAATCTCTAACTCTTAAGGTGTTTGGCTGGGGTTTTTCTCTTAGAAGCACTCCTCAACATTTGTGGGTAATGTGGGTATAAATAGTGTAGGTACAGAAAGTGTGTATCAGAATGGACAGGCTGACAGAACAAAATTTTTCGCGGTTGTCTCGCGGGAAGGCCTTACCTGTGAGATACTCGCGAGACACAGCTATCTCCATCCTGGCATGGCTCTTCGCATTCCGGCATATGCAAGGCACATGAGTCACTTCGCGGGATATTTAGTCGCGAGCTACCCGTGAAAACTCTTCAGTCTTCAATTGCTTGAGTCTTCACACACTCTCTCTCTATCACACAATCCTTATAATCAAATCCCACAATAAATACAGGGTACAAAAGATTGAACAATAATTACAATCAAATTTGGCACGGAATAAAAGCCAACAAAACACATAGTTGTAAATAACAATTTTACAATCTCCCCCCTTTGGCTATTTCGTGACAAAACTCCTAAAACAGACTCTAGACTTAAACGTTATTATGGAAACAGTGGAAAAACTCACTCACACCTAATCTAGAAACTGTGAAGCACTTGCACGTATATACCTGTAACTTGAAACACTTGCACACAAACAAAACTTTCATTAAGCTTATGACAAGTTGAACACAAGGTACGTACATGAGCAAGTAAAGTGCGATCAAGTTTGTAAACACTATAAAACATGTAAGCATATCTTGATCAAACAAAAACAATCATTAAAGAATGACTACAATGAACATTTAGCAAGTAAATGCTCATCCGAACACGCAATGCAATTAAGAACAATCCAAAGGATCAATTGCATGTCCAACACTCAACCAATGCAAAATACACGAAGTATTTGCATCTAGGATACAAGATCCTACTAGGGTACAAGAGTGAGGTACTTAAGACATATTAGCAATATCTTAAAAGTACAAGAAAATGCTACAAAGCACAGAGATAAACACAAATACTGAAATTAAAATCAGAGTATTTAAGTTTTAAACAAAAGCAGTAAAAATTGTAAACACAAATGACTTCTAGCTTCTCCTCCCCCTATCACTACACTCCCCCTATCAATGACACCATCTCCTCCTTTTTGTCATGGACACCATCTCCCCCTTTTTGTCATGGAATAGCTAGTCTTCATTTTCTTCTAGCTTCCTTTGAATTTCGTCCATCTGAGTTTGGAGAGATGTGAACTTTGTATCAAAGCAAATGTGTTGGGAGTACATGATAGTAGATAGACCGATATCTTGGTATTAATCTCTTGAAGTGCAGCCATGATGTTTTCTAATTGTTCATCAAAGGCATAGGGGGTAGAACTTGAGCTTCCCGGAGTTGCATGATTTTCTTGTTTGGTATTCTTCTTGGTGTGACTCATACTTGCATGAAGAGTACGAATGTTAATTGGACTTGGCCTTGGGTGTGGACGCTCATCTTCTGAGGGATGGACACCTTTGAGCTTCAAGATCCTTAAGATAAGGCGACAAAAAGGAATACAATTCCTTGAAGCAGTTCGGTCAACCGTTTTGGCCAAGATGTGGAAATCATGAGAACACACATCAATCTCTTCATCAGTGATCAAATCATGCAAGAATAATGCTCGATCGAGATTTATATACCTGGTCTGGACAAAGGATAGAGATTGCTACACATGATCATTGTGAGCAGTCTCAATTCTAGGGAAAGGGATGCCACACTAATTGATTTCCTATTGGAGGAGAATTCCAAATTAGCTCTTAAAGCTTCTCTAAGAACCTTTTCATCTGGATTCAGCTCATCATATACCGGTGGTATGGGGAGTATTGGCCGATTAATGTGTAAGATTTCTGCCAAATAAACCGGTGTCACTGAGAAACTTTTTCCTCTAACCTAACATTTTAACTCTTCTCCTTCAACAATGGCATTAGCATAGAACTCTTTTACCATGTTCTCGTATGCATCCTCAAGAGTTGAAAGCATAAAGTTCCAATCCTTTGTGGCAAACCATATTGGAATATTAGTTTCACAAAGGGATGGTTGATCAACGACCCTCTCAACCAGAAATGGAGCATCTCGAAAATAGGTCGTATAGGTCTGAAATGCAGCATAAGATCTGAACAGGTCAAGATCATACACCTCCGTTGAAAAATGAGTCCTTTTTTACCTTAGTGACAGGTCATCAACATCAATTACCGGCTCTTAAATGGAGACATCTACACAAATGAACACAGAACAAACCAGAAACATGTGCAAAAACACAAAACAGAACACAAAACTTGATTAGATTCAAGTTAATTCCAAAACATACGTAAAATAACCCAAAACAAAACATAAATAACTAAAAAACAACATGCTAAAATAGTTAAAACAAGTAAACATAGACACAATGCATGAAATTAAGTAACTATGCATGTGTGTGCATGTGTGTGCATGTCCTGATGCATGAGGATGCAGCATAAGATGCATGAGGTGTGTCCAGAGGATGCCTAGTGTGTGCATGGCATGGCATTGGGGCACAAAATGGACAAAGTGTGTAAAACACACAACCATTGACCAAAGCATGGTAAACATGACCATTCAAGACCAAAATCAAACATTGGAACTCAGTTGAGTCCAATTCAACACAGAGATGTCATTCGGACAGTCTGTCAAACACCTAACATGTAACAATGCACAACAGTTATGAATAATGCATGAACATGGTGAAAACTTGCCTCAATACATGCTAAAATGCCTCATGGGGCCAACACAGATGCACAAACAACAAATGGGACATAGCCCAATCAAAGATTTTGAAAAAAATTTCACAAAATAAAGAACCCCAACCCAATTTCAAAAAATCCCCAAATTTTGGAACCCTAACTCAAATAACTGCATAACCTTAGAAAAACATGAAGAAAATGTTTTAGAAAGCATACCTTGAAGTTGAAAATGCAGAAAATAAGCTTGAGAATGATGCAGTTTAAGTAAAATGTGATTTTGGGTTGAAAAGGGTTCGAGAGAGGCTTAGCGAGAGAAATGTGAGTGTTTTGAAAAAACTGTCACATCTGCATTATAAACTGAAAACATGCGTTTTTCACGGGTTAGACAGTAGCGAGACAGTCGCAAGACAATCGTGAGAATGGTCACTAAAACACAAAAACTTTCGCAAGACAGTTGCGAAAGTTTTTGTCTGAATTTGAAGAAATTCCAGTTTTGCCTAAAACCCATTTCGCGAGAAGCTGTTAGTCGCAAAATACTCGTAAGATAGCAGCGAGAGTCTCTACGTGAAATGACCAAAAATTTATTTCCCTTAAATCCTTTTCGCGAGAAGCTCTAAGTCGCGAGCTTCTCGCGAAACTACCTCTGAACCAATTTTTGAAGAAAAACACAAAAATGCATTTTGAACAAAAACTAAAGACACGAAAGTATAAAATCACTTTCAAAAACATATAAAACACTCAAAAATCTTTTTGGGTTTGATCAGCAAGTACTTGAGCATACACATCACATTTGAACATGTACAATCACACAAATGAGATAAACATTAATTGAATCAAAGTCATGTGTGTTATGGGTGAGTATCAAATGTGAAATAGTCCTTAGACCAGAGTGAAGTTTCAATGATCAATTCAATCGAGTTATATACAACTGGTACTAAATCAAGTATTCTATCTCAATTGTAGAAATGAACATATATGACCTCCCACAAATTGATTACAAATCTTAGAAACTTTTCATTTGGCTTCTACATAAATCATAACATTTGATCCATTTTGGATAATACATCTCTTTGTGAGATCGGTGCTTGATATTTTTGATATATATACATTTAGAATTAGCCTTTGGCTTTTTGAGCACCATACATTTCAAAACAAAAGTCGCTTTCCCTTTTTCCTAGTCAAATACTAGTATATGCGACAGGCTTTTGTAACTCAATATCTCTTTTCATTTGGAGATTTACATTTGGTGAGCTCTTTTGCAAAAACAAAAAAAATATAGTGGGAAGATATATAGGCACAAGTCTAGGCAAGTATCAAGACCATCAAGACTATTGACCAATCATTCATGACAGGGTTGAAGATCTATTTACAACAATTACACATAGTTTTCATGATTTCTTCCACACTGATAAATGTGCATACATAACAAGCTAAGCTCGTAAATGCACTACGTCATTAGTACGAAGGTACTGGGTCAAACTCACATGTGATATACACAACACAAGCGATCAAACATTTTGAAGATTTTTCAATTTTTATGGGTTTTTGAATTTTTTGAACACACTCAAAAATAAAACAAAAACAAGAACAAGGCAAAAGCTTGTAAAAGAAACATGCTAAAAACCAGAAGCAAATGATACAAAGTAAATTATGCATGTAATGATGCATGAACAAATGTCCCTAAACATTGGAAGTATTAATGCATGGATGTGTTAAAATGCTTATGCATAAGTACCCCTCTTCATCCACACGACACGTACGTTTGGGGTGATATCCCTATAGGATTGGGTACGAGAGTTAGGACTTTCAAACCATCTAGTGAAGCTTTCCAAGCAAGTGGTGAATGCATCAATCATCTTCATCACGTCCATCATTTCGAAATCAACAACTTGACCTCTTGATTGCTCAACAGCCTAATTCCTTTTGTCATTTTTAGGGCTTTTTGACCTCTGAACACTTGCATTCTTCAATGCCCTCAGCTTATGGCAATTTGGTCTGGTGTGTCCTTGAAGTCCACAGTAATGACAAAAATGTTGAATTCTCGGACCTTTTTGTGACTTTGGAGGTGATTTCCCTTGAACCTTAAGCTTGACCACTAATTGGTTACGAGGCTTATTCAACACCCATTGGTCAGCTACATTCTTCTTCTTTTCATCCTCCACTTTCTTAGGGGTAGAGGCAGCCACTACTGGTTCTTTGGCTTGCACAAACTTCACTTCCTTGGTGATTTTGACAGCTGAACTACTTTCTCTAGTATATCCCAGTCCGGTTTTGTCGGAGAAAGGTTTTTGATGAGAAAGGACTTCATCAAGCTTCTTGGAGGAGACTCGCTCTACTTTTGCATTAGCTTGAACCACCTCAAGCTCAAGGAATTTTATCTTTGAGTAGGCTTCCGTCAGCTCTCCATTTAGCATCTCTATTTCACATTTAGCCTTCTTATATCGTACTAGAAGACTTCTATAGTTCTCCTCTGCCTTCTTCATCTTTTTAATAACTGCCTTGGCCACCCTTGTATATTCTCCTGACTTCTCAAGAAGGCAATTGTAGTTTTCTTAAAGTTCCACTACACTTTCATCTTCTTCAGCATCTGATTCTTCTACAATTCCCATGGATTCCTCATCACTATGCTCTCCAAGCTCTTCAACAAGCTTACTCAAATCATCCGTTGATTCAACATGGGCAATAGTGATAAAAGCGGAGTAATTCCCTTTTCTATCACGGCTCTTTTTCGAATCAGAATTGGATGAATCCGAGTCACTAGGAGTTGTGGCATATGCCCTGCCCTTCCCTCTTAGATAGTTGGGACACTCCTTTTTTAGATGTCCATGGCTATTGCATTCATAACACAGTGCCTTGAGGAGATTGGATATCCTTCCTTTCTTTCTTCTTAAACTCTTTCCTATCACCTTTGGAGGATAAAACTTCCCTCTGCTGAACGGTTTCCCACTGTTCTTCATCTTCAGGAATTTTCGGAAGTTCTTTGCAAGAAATGCTACCTCCTTCTCCACTCCATCTTCTTCAGAGGAATCATCTATTCTTTCGGTGATGATTTTAAGAGCAACAGATTTGCTTGAATTATGAGAAGGCAGTCCTAGCTCATATGTTTGGAGAGATCCAATGAGCTCTTGGATTTTAATCTCATCCAAATCTTTGCTTTCCTCTATAGCTATGACTTTTGCTCAGAAGCTCTCCGGTAAGGAGCTTAAAATTTTTCTTACCACCTTAGCATCTTCAATCTTTTCACCAAAACTGAGCTTAGCAATTACAATTTCGTTGAGCTTTCGATAGAAGGAATCAAAGGACTCATCATCTCCCATCTTAAGCTCTTCAAATTTGGTGGTAAGCATCTGAAACTTAGTATCCTTCACTTTCTTTGTTCTTTTACAGGTGGCCTCCAATATCTCCCAAGCTTCCTTGGCTACTGTTATGTGAGAGATCCTATGAAATTCATCTGGAGAAACACCACAAAAGATTGCATTCAAAACTTTACTATTAGCGTTAACGGCCTCCAGCCTAGTCCATCCGACTTCTATCGCATCCTAAACAGTATCATCAATTGAACACAAAAATGCCCTCATTCGGACTTTCCAAAAGACATAATTACTACCATTAAAATATGGTGAAACATTTAAAGATTAAGACCGGTCTATCTCAAATGGGATCAAGGATCACACTCAGGTAGTTAAACCACAGCGAGTGTACCCGCTCTAATACCAATTGAAAGCTCAAAAATGTGTTGAAAACACAAGAGCAGTTTAGACCCCCAATTAAAAGTTATGGCTCGATTGATTTTACACTAACTTAATACTAAGTGCGGAATAGTGTAAAAGCGAGCGGATAAACAAACAAACTACTCTAATCCATAATCAAAGCAACACAGCAGTAAAATGGAATGTAAAAGAGTAGGAAAGAAAGATGCAAACACAAGATAACACGCCGATATGTTATCGAAGAAAAAACTGAAGAACTCGGCGAAAAACCTCTTTGCCGCCCTCCAAGCGAAAATCGATCCACCAGACAATCAGTTGGGATATATGGGTTAGCAAGAGACCCTTCAAGCCTAGTCTACACGATGTACCTAAGCCCTCCAAGCTCCTACTCCAACAAGGCTTCTCGGAACCGTGTCTTGTCTAATTCTCCAGATCCTGCGACAAGCTTCATGTTGCATCTGCCATTCTTGGCTTCCTCCAATACTTCTCAGCAGCACCAAAACTTCACTTGACACTCTGAAAGGGTGTGGTAAGTGTTTGGGCTATCAACCTCTCAATGGTATGGAAATAGAGAGGTAGGAGTTGAGGAAATTCCACAAGCAATTGTGTAGAGGATTGTGGGTATAAAAATCTCTAACTCTCAAGGTGTTTGGCTAGGGTTTTCTCTCAGAAGCACTCCTCAACATTTGTGGGTAATGTAGGTATAAATAGTGTAGGCACAGAAAGTGTGTATCAGAATGGACAGACTGGCAGAACATAATGTCTCGCGGTTGTCTCGCGGGAAGGTCTTACCCGTGAGATACTCGCGAGACACAGCTGTCTCCATCCTGGCCTGACTCTTCGCATTCCGGGATGTGTAAGGCACATGAGTCACTTCGCGGGATGCTTAGTCGCAAGCTACCCGCGAAAACTCTTCAGTCTTCAATTGCTTGAGTCTTCACACTCTCTCTCTATCACACAACCCTTACAATCAAATCCCACAATAAATACAGGGTACAGAAAATTGAACAATAATTACAATCAAATTTGGCACGAAATAAAGGCCAATAAAACACATAGTTGTAAATAACAACTTTACATCCTTTATTTTGGCTCTTCTTATTCTCATTTTCTTACTATAAATTTGTCAGTCTCTCCTACTTTATGCATATTTTATTTTCTCACACAAAAAAAAAAAAAGGTTATCTCTTTCTCTCACTCTTTTTTTTTTTTTTTTCATTTTTTGTTGGATTTTTTATGAAGTTTGTACTCCAATTGTCTTATTATTGACTAACCTATATGTGTTCCTTCCTTGATGCAAGTATCCGTTTTTCATTTTATTTATAACACTAAATACTTTTAATGTTGTTAACCAGATTTGGGGAAAAATCATATTATAATATGTCCATATTTTGTATTGTTGTTAGGTTTTAATTTATTTGAAAAACATCAGGATAGTCTGAACAATACAATGAAGAACAATTACTGCAGTTGAAGAAGATGGTCTTTATGCAGTTTCCTTTCGCTATTTGTAGATATTTTGTTTAACAAATTAGCACCAAATTGTTATGTCTTTATTATATGATGTATTTAGGTGCTTGAGTAATTGTTTTTAAGCATTTACGAATATTTTGTATTGCTCATCTTCCTAATCTCATTAGTGTATTCTTTGATATTTTTAAGAAAATAAATTCAACTTTGAGTTAAATTTTTTTTTTTTTTAATTATGAAAAATGAGTTAGAATCATTATGTATAAAGCAATAACCCATACTTTTTCCTTGGAATAGTGACATATTTCTATTGCGTTACTTCAAAACCTTATTAAAAATTTTGAATTTGATTATGTATTGGATATTTGGCTTGATCACATCACGTTTGAAATGTTTTACATATTCAGGAAAATGAGTTTGACTTTGAGTGAGTTTTATTTTTCCCTTTCTTTTTTATTTTAATTGTAGTTTTGTTGAATTTTATTAATTTTTGATACGTTTCTGGGTGTTTTTTATTGTATGATAGAAAAAATTGGGTTTGAAAAAGTTTGTTTAAAACTAAAAAAATAATTTCCAAATTTTATATACTTTTTAATGATACACAAAAATGTTATAAACAATTTTTATTAAAAAATTAATATATTTTTTCTACCTTTCGAATTCCTAAGAAAAATTGTATTGTTTTCATTTTGATATGAAAAAAATTATATGTATTACATTTGTGATTGTCTCTATAACAAATGAAAAAATGATTATGAAATACATTATTTATTAAATTAGTCTATATTGCAAAAAATAAATTTAATAAGACCACCCTAACAATATTATCACACGCAATGCGCGGGATCTACAACTAGTAATTATAATGATGAGATCGGATTTATGGACCAAATGTATCCCATTTTAAGAAATAATTTAAAATTTTGAAAAAAAAAATAATATTTTGTCTCATACTCTGTTTCTATGTTCTGTGAAACATATACTTGGGTTTATATGGCCCAAGATGCCCACTTGTAGTATAAAGCCACCTACACTTATGGCTTGTTTAGATGAGGGGAGAAGGATGGGAAGTAGAGTAGAGTAGAATAGATTTAGCATAAAATTAAAATTAAATCTATTCTAGAAGTAGAGTAGAGTAGAATAGATTTAGCATAAAATTAAAATTAATTTTATGCTAAATCTATTCTACTCTACTCTACTCTCCCTCCTTCTCCCTCAATCCAAACGGACCATTAATCCTTGAATCTACAGCTTCTATATAAATCTTTTTAATGCATTGTAATCTGTATTCTATGGACTATCATATAGCAAAAATGTAGCCATCATTGCTTTATATCATTAATATAAGCTGTCAACGTAGAACTACGTAACTGTTGCGTTTTTGTCCTCTCTTTCTCTTTGCTTCTGCATCTATTTAATTTATATTTCCTTCAATTTATTTAACCGTTTACATAATGTGCCAACCTTCAAAATCAGTAAGGTTTCTTCTTCTTCTTTATTTTATTTTATTTTTGTTTTTTTTTTCTTTGTTATCCCCTTCAAATCGTTGCATCTTCATCTTTTCAAGTTTGGTTTGGTTTTTATTTTTATTTTTATTTTTTTTAATCTTCAAATAAAAATAAAAAAAGAAGCTAAATTGTTAATTTGGTCCTCTAAATATTAGGTAAAGCTCAATTTGGTCCCTCAACCAAGACCTCGTTCATGTATCTACTACCTACTTCTCTAAATATTGGGTAAAGCTCAATCTTGACCAAGCAGAAGAACCTTGGGTAGCATGTATCAACTTCTACATATACAGAGAAGTTATTGATGAATGATGATATGCTAATCTAATGCCATGTACGGGGTCGTTGGCGCCATTGTCATCACCCCAGGTCTAATATTCTAGTTTTGAGTGTAAATGATATGCATCTCTCCTATAATTGAATGGAATATCTTTTTTTTTTTTTTTCTTTGGCCAAAAATTGAATAGAATTCCTTGAACCAATCCTATTCACGAGAGATCATTTCAGGGAGTAAATTTAGATTCAAAGTGGAACCTATGAACTTTGACCATTGTGCTCCAGTCTAAGATTTATAGCAGAATTTTTACCAAAAAATTCGAAGTAGGACTTGGTTGGCTTCAATGCCGGTGATGGCTGAGCACTCTTGGTCTCCTGACTTCTGTTTTAACATATCCATATTTGACATTTTTCTGTTTTTTTTTTTTATTTTTTTTATTTTTGAGTGTTTTGAGTGCTTGGGCTATTTGAGTGTTTGAGTGCTTGGGCTGTTTTAACATATCCATATTTCACATTTATTCACTCCAGACTACTTATTGCCCAAGTTAATCTCTAGTTTGAGCTTTCAAGAACATCATGGGTTGGCTAGTTATGGCCCTTCTACTCTCTTTGGCATTTCCTTTCCCACTTTCATCTTCAACATTAGATGCTAAAAGTGGAGCCACATCTCTCTCAGTAGAGATGCCAGAAGAAGCTCTGAAATCACCAAATGGTGTTTTCTCCGCTGGCTTTTACTCCGTGGGTGATAATGCCTTTTGCTTTGCCATATGGTTCAGCAACTCACGCACCATAGTTTGGATGGCAAATTGTGATGTAGGATGCACAGATATGGACACGGGTACGGTATGGCAACATGAGTAATTTTTGAAAAATTATAACATGACACAGCAAATAGGACACCGTTACGACACAAGTATGACATAGATACGACACGGGTACGGCACCTCAAATGAAGTGTCCATGTATCTTAGATCATGACCAACCAATTAATCTAAAGCGATCAAAGCTCTCCCTCCTTAAAACTGGCAATTTGATCTTAACTGATGCTGGTAAGTTCACTGTTTGGGCCAAAAACACTGTCTCGATTAGGGGTGTGCATGGGTCGGGTTAAGGGGATTTTTTGACTCAACCCAATATGGTCGGTCAAAAAAATTCAACACAACCCAACCCATCAAATAAATCTAACCCAACCCAACCCATGGGTCGGGTTGGGTCAGGTTGAACTCATGGATTGGACAAATTTTTTATTATTATTATGAAATTGAATAGAAAAAAAATATAAATATAAATATATTAAAAAAAAACCCAAAAATTAGTATCAATGTAACTCCTTAAAAGTAAACAACGCTAATGACTAAACAACAATAATAATTTACTAGGGTTTGTGTGAACTAATTAGCTTTTATATAGGATATGAAGAGCTAGTTATTTTAAAAAAATTTATTAATTATATAATATATTTTAAATATATATATTAAATATATAGGTGGGTCGAGTTGGGTTTGGCGGGTTTGGAATTTTATAACCCAAACCCAACTTGACCCACTATTAAAAAAAATTTTGTAACCCAACTCAACTCATTAAGTCCTAAAAACCGACCCAACCCGGCGAGTCAGGTCAAGTCGGATCGATTTTGGTGGGTAGTGGGTTGGCTACACACCCGTAGTCTCGATCTCCTTAGTACAATTGTCACTCTACAACATGGGTAATCTTGTTTTACGTAATATGGAAGGTGTTATTTGGTGGGAAAGTTTTGACTTTCCTACAGATACACTTCTTCCTCAACAACTACTCACTAAAAACACAAAGCTTGTATCCTCAAGAAGTCAGGGCAACTATCATTCTGGATTCTGCGAGCTTTTCTTCGACAATGATAACGTTCTCCGCCTTCTCTATAATGGTCCTGAGATTTCCAGTATCTATTGGCCTGACCCATGGCTTGCAAGCTGGGAGGCTGGGAGGAACTCATATAACAATAGTAGAATTGCTGTCCTTAATTCCTTGGGGAGCTTTAGTTCATCTGATGGTTTTAATTTTATGTCAAGTGACTATGGAGCAGTGCTTCATAGAAGATTGACAGTTGGGAAGAGGAGAGGCAAACTTGGGTTGTCTCTAGGCAAGCCATTCAGATACCTTGCAATGTTCATTTTGCTTGTGGGGCCAACAGTTTGTGCAGTTATGCTGTTAGTTCTGGAAGGAAATGTTCTTGTCTTCCAGGGTATCTTCCAGGGTACAAGATGAAAAATCGTACTGATTGGGCTTATGATTTGATCTCTCTTGTGACGAAAATGAGTTTGGCTTTATGTTGTTATCCCATGTTGAATTTTACAGTTATGATTATGGGTTTCATCCCAATTACACCTTTGATCAATGTTGGGATTTATGTTTGCAATTATGCGATTGCAAAGCATTCCAGTACTCCTTTAAGAAGGATACTGGTTTTCCAACTTGTTACCTTAAGACACTATTGTTGAATGGGTATCAATTGCCGAGTTTCTCTGGAGACCTTTTCTCGAAAGTGCCACAAAACAATATCTTCTCTTACGCCAAACCTATAGGAGAATTCAATTTAAACTGCACGAGTAAGGTACAATGATAATGCCTTTTATTGTATTTATTTGTATTTGATAGAAGAAATTATCATATGCATCCCTTCCAAAACACATCATCATGTATGGTGGAAGTAGAGAGCTATTTAGGGTCTGTAATTTTTAGGAACATACTTTATGTTGCATCTGTACATTTCATATAATCATTTAAACTTTAGTATCAATAGATTACTAATTCAAAATTTCAGAGTTTGCAGACAGAACATATGTGGAACGCTATGAAAATGGGACAGTAAAATTTATGCTTTGGTTTGCCAGTGGAGTGGCTGGACTTGAAGTCATATGTATCTTTGTGGTGTGGTGTCTCTTGAACCAAACCCGAAAAAGATCAAGTGCAGACAAGCAAGGCTATGCTCTTTGTGTCAACAAATTTAGAAATTTTACCTATGCTGAACTAAAAAAGGCCACTAAGAATTTTACTGAGGAAAATGGAAGAGGTGCTGGGGGAATTGTCTACAAAGGGGTATTAAATGGCAATCGAGTTGCTGCAATCAAGCGTCTCAATGAAGCCAACAAAGGAGAAGATGAATTTCTAGCTGAAGTAAGCATCATTGGAAGCATTAACCACGTGAACTAAATAGAGATGTGGGGATATTGTGCAAAAGGAAACCACAGGCTTTTGGTCGTCAAGTACATGGAGCATGGTTCTTTTGCAGAAAACCTCTCAATCTCAGCTACTACTCTTGATTGGGAGAAAATGTTCAAAATTGCGGTGGGCATTGCAAAAGGCCTAGCTTACCTACATAAGGACTGCTTGGACTGGATTTTACATTGCGATGTAAAGCCTCAAAACCTACTTCTAGACTCAAATTATCAACCAAAGGTGGAAGATTTTGGTCTATCAAGGCTACAAAACAGAGGTGCACTTAAGAATTCAAATTTCTTAAGGATAAGAGGAACCCGAGGTTATATGGCTCCAAAGTGGGTTTGGAATCTCCCCATCACCTTGAAAGTTGATGTTTATAGTTATGGAATTGTTGTATTGAAAATGGTAACCGGAAAGGGCCCATCAAGTAGTATCCATACTATACAAGATGGTGTGGAGGCAGAGCACAAAAGGTTGGTTACATGGGTGAGGGAAAAATTGAACAGAGTGGCTGCAAATACTTCCTCACTTGAAGAGATCATTGATCCAATGTTGGAAGGTAAATATGACATGGGCAAGATGGAAACTTTGGTTTGGGTTTCTCTACAATGCGTAAAAGAAGACAAAGATGAAAGACCTACCATGAGCCAAGTAGTTGAGATGCTCTCAAGTCATGAAAAAGATTCAATGATGATGTTACGTACAATGAGTGGCCTGCTAAATATGATATGTCAAGTCGCTACCTAATATCTTTCCTAAAGCAAGTATAGTTGTGAACCTGCTATGCAACAATTTGATGTCTCTCTCCATGGCATTTTGGCTTTAGCTTTCATTTTAAAGTCAATTAAGAATTTGCATTTCTTTTCTTTTTTCTTTTCTTTTTTTCTAAGAATTTGACTAGTACATCTTCCTTTGAACTAGCCATGTAGCAGCATAGTGCGTAGAGGGAGAGACCGAGATTAAAGGGTTTTTACTGTTTAGGCAATCAAAATGACAAAATTCACTTGGTTCTTTGATATGGAGTAATACAACTAAGAGCAAAGTCCATAGACTCCATACCACAAGCTAACCTAAGTTAACGATATCAAAATAATCTCCCTTATTATTGGATCCTATAAGGTTGTAACCTTCATAAAAAGCACGTTTTTTTTAAATTTTGTATGTATGTGATAGAAAATGAATTGATTGGCACCAAACATATATATGAGAGTCTTATGAATAAATTACATTTTTTACTCTTTAAGTTTAGGGTTGTTTTTATTTTAGTCCATCAAGTTTGATTTTGTTATTAAAGGGGTTATTCCACTCATCTATGTGGAATGACCGTTAAGTACCAAATAAAAAACATTGTTTCTTTTAAAATATTTTAATTGTCAATCATGTTTATGAAGCTTCTCTCTCTCTCTTTTGAGGTAAAAGTTTTATGAAGCATTCTAAAGAATTTCACTTATTTTCAAAGGGATTCTAGAGTAGTTCTTTTTGTGAATTCAAATAAGGCATTCGATTAAGTTCCTATTTGTTTACCATATTTTGGGTAAAAAACCACGTTTGTGGTTCCAAAACATGATATAATGGATTTGGTAAAATTTACAAATTGTCCTTTTTGGGTCTAATAATGTAATTTTTCTTCTTTTTCACATTGTGCCAGATGAGTAGCAATGACCAAAAAACTACTTTTTCAAAAATAATCAATTTCAAAAAACTAAGCCAAACTTGCCATAAAGTACTAGTTTTTAAATTGATAAGTTCTATGAGAAAATTTTGAGTCCACAACCCTTTGTGCTGCAACTTTGCCACAAGGCCCACAACTTTGATGATGTGGTAAATTATGAATGGTGAAAAAAAAAAAGTGTTGGATTCATGTGAATGTGACAAACAGCTAGTCATAATGTGCCACATAAGTTAGTTGTGAGAAAGTGTGTGGTAAAAATTGTGGTCCAATAATAACTCAAATTCTATTTCTTGTAACTATTCTACTATGTTCTGTCATTTGTGAATTTAGATTCAAAGTATATTTTTGGTCCTTAAAATTTAGGATTGTTTTCATTTATAGTCCATTACATTTCAAAATTTTGTATTGATCTTTCATGCTTAATTTTGTTTTCATATTGGCATTGCATCAATTTCCACTAGTAATCTAACTATCCATAGTATGGTTTTTAGCATACAACAATGAAATTCTTGCATTCCATAACATTTTAGAGTCAGTCATTCGTGAAATAGTTAAACATGAAGGCACTTAATGGTCAAACTATTATCAAAAATTGATGGTAGAACCAATATGAAAATGAAAACGTACATAAAGAGCCAAAATGAAAATTATGAAATATAAAAAATATCACAAAAATAATCCTCAACTTTCCAAAAGTGAAGTTTAGTATAAATTTCTACATTAAAAAATGGAAGAAAAATAGTGAGAGAATAAATTAGAGGAGAGAGAAAATGGGATCTGGTGAACCGGTTCTTCAACAAATGGATCTTGAGTTTGAAAGAGAAAATCATTTAGAGGAAAGTAATTAATTGCAGGGAGAAAAATATTTAGAGTAACATACTAACATCGATCCATATCCCTCTTTATGTCTAAGTTATTATCATTAGTGTCAATTTGTCTCCATTGGGACCTAGAAACGTAAAACACATTTTTTTAGCCTAAAATTGTTATGCAAATAGCATCCCAAGACTCAAATTAATAACCGTAAATAAGTGAAATTAAATAACAAGCACATACAAAGAATATAAGAATTTATGTGGTTCAGCAAACTAATTACCACCACGATGATGACGAAAAATTTTCACTATAAAAATAGGGAGATACAATGTGCATAATAACACTCTAAAAACCCAAATCCTAATTACACCCTAACTCTCTCTCTCACCCACAAGACAAGAAACCTCTACTCTTCTTCTTATGCGGCTACTGCTAGGTTTTAGGAATTCTCAATTCACTTTTTTTTTTTTTTTTTTTTTTGATAAGCTCAATTCACTTTTTAGTGCCGCACATAACAATATATATATATATATATATATATGTGTGTGTGTGTGTGTGTGTGTGTGTGAGAGAGAGAGAGAGAGAGAGAGAGAGTTATTAACCAAGTCGGCAAAGAAGCAATCCTTTTACAATTTGGATTGACCAAATTTGGGCTTGGCAATTCAAGCCACACGGGTCCAATATCAACGTCGGTCCATATTCCTCTTTATGTCTAAGTTATTTTTATTACTGTCAATTTGTGTCTATTGGGACCTACAAACGTAAAACACGTTTTTTGAGCCCAAAAAAAAAAGGTAAAACACGATTCAGTACTTTTCGTTGAATAACAGTGCAAAGTCACGGCAGCAATAGCTTAGAACTTTCAAGCGAAATGATTAAATTAGAAAAAAATGTGGTAACTTTCATTTCGAAAAAAATGTGGTAACTTTGTGACTTTCTGTCCCCTCACCACGGTAATGGTCACTGCCATGGGCTCCATCTTTCCTTTCGAGTTTCGAGCAATTGCAGATGAAACATGGGACCCATCTCTCAACCTATTTTCTTCCCCACTGCCACATTCAGAAAATTTATGTATAAATGATCGTAGCTATAATGTAAAGCTATGAATATGGTCATTGGCGTCATTGTAGTCAACCCATGCCTATATATCGTCTTAGTGTGTAAAATAAAATGTGCATCTCTGCTGCATTTAAATATGAATGTCTTTTGGCCAACATTGAA
Organism: Quercus ilex subsp. ballota; assembly: GCA_032727855.1. Classification (NCBI taxonomy): domain Eukaryota; kingdom Viridiplantae; phylum Streptophyta; class Magnoliopsida; order Fagales; family Fagaceae; genus Quercus; species Quercus ilex. The sequence continues at coordinate 4,539,996 of CM064909.1, forward strand.
TTGAGCGAAGACCACTTTAAACTCTGTTGATGTAGGATAGATTATAGTGTTTAATTTTTGTTGTTTGTTAACTTTTAAAATTTTTATGTAATTTTTAGGATTTTAGTTTGTAGCTTACTATGTTTCTTCATTTTAGGTGTTTTTAATATTGTCTTAAATAAATTAGGGTCTTGTTATGGTATGGTGTAATCTCTTTTAGAGTATTTTAACTTCTGAATCAAGTTTTATTAAACTTTTTAATTGATCTCAAGTCTGAAAACGATTATTCATTAATCAAAATTCTCTTAAGGGTTTCTCTTTCTCTAGAATTCAACTAACGCCTAATGAGTCGAAGGAAGCATTCCCAAAATCCCATTTGTTTCCCTATAATAGGACAAAAGCACAATTTAGGTCCTGAACAACACCCCCCCCCCCCCCCCCCCCAAACCCCTTCCCAAAAAAAAACCACATTGGTTGCCTTACACATCTCCTAAAATACAATTTTGCTTCAATGATTTCTTACTCTTGGGGGACCACAATTCGATTCCTACGATTGTTCTAAAATAGGTCAAGACATAATGTTGAATGTAATAAAAAAAACTTGAATGTGTCTTCAACATCACCAATTGTTTGGGATAAAGTGGCATATCTCACAACTTAACAAATGATATCAGAGTCAAAGTCATGAGTTCAAATTGTAAAAGCATCATTATGAGGAGGGGAGGGATTGTTGGGAGGGATTACAATTCGAGTCCCAACCACCACTCTAAAAACCAACTTAAGGGAGCACGATGTTAAATACCATAAAAGAATATTGTTCAATCCATAATGAAATAGAGTTTATAATAGAAAATGAAATATGCTTGTTTTTAAAAGTGATTAACTAAAAAAAGAGTTTAAAATAGTAAAATCAAATATGCATGTTTTTAAAAAGTGATTAACTAAAAAAAAACTTCTTATATACTAAAATAGTAAGTAAATTTTGTACAAGTAAATATGAATGCTCCTATATATATGTTTAAAGCGCCTTATATTTCTCTATGAATTTAGATTCAAAGTTAAACATCTGTCGGCAAAAAAGTAATAAAGGTAATTATTAAAAAAAAAAAAAAAAGGAATAAAGGCATTTCTTTCGGTCGTGTTCATCAAAAAAGAAAAATTGTTTCTTTTTCTTTTTATAGCGCAAAAAAGTTGTCCCCTACGAACTTTGACAATTGCGCTCCAGTCTACAGTCTACACTTTTTTATTTCATTTTTTTTTTTTTCAACCAGCAATAGACGCGCCTCAGAACCTCAAGAGCTGCGTCATTGCCCCAAGCCGCAAAGATTCCAGTCTACGAAAAACTCTGTCATGTTTTCGGTGCATGTTTCTTCTTCCAAGTGTGGGGTACCCTCGTGCGAGAGAGGAAAACATGCACCGAAAACACAATATAACTTCTCCCGGTCTACACTCTCTATAAGAGTTTTTTCACAAAATTTCTCGGTATGAATTGTCTACGTTAGCTTTAAATACTATAAAAAACTATGGTCTTGCCTTGCCCAAGTTCATCACTAGTTTTGAGCTTTCAATCATGGGTTCGCCAGTCTTGTTCCTTCTACTCTCTTTGGCATTTTCTTTCCCACTTTCATCTTCAGCAGTTATCATCAGTAAAGGCACATCCTTATCGGTAGAGAAACCAGATATTCTAACGTCGCCAAATGGCGACTTCTCTGCTGGCTTTTATTCCGTGGGTGATAATGCCTATTGCTTTGCCATATGGTTTAGCAACTCACGCACCGTAGTTTGGATGGCAAACCGTGACCAGCCAGTTAATGGAAAGCGCTCAAAGCTCTCCCTCCTCAATACTGGCAATCTCATCCTAACTGATGCCACTAAGTTAAATGTCACCGTTTGGGCCACACACACTGTCTCACTCTCCTCAGTCCAATTATTTCTCAACAACACCGGTAATCTTGTTCTACGTAACAAGGAACATGTTTTGTGGCAAAGCTTTGACTTCCCTACAGATACCCTTCTTCCTGAACAACCATTCACTAGAAAAACAAAGCTTGTCTCCTTAAGAAGCCAGACCAACATTTCCTCTGGTTTCTATGAGCTTTCCTTCAGCAACAATAGCTATCTTGTCGTTGTTTATAATAGTCCTGATGTTTCCGGTAGTTATGGGTATTATTCAGGGCTTGGGTATTACAATAGTAGCACACTTGTCTTTAATTCCTTAGGGAATTTTAGTTCATACGATCATTTAACTATTATCTCAGCCGACTATGGAGCACTGCTTCATAGAAGATTGACACTTGATTACGATGGTAATATTCGATTGTACAGTTGGAAAGAGGAGGGGCAGACTTGGGTTGTTTCGTGGCAAGCCATTCAGAGACCTTGCGAGATTCCTGGTGCTTGTGGGGCCAACAGTTTGTGCAGTTATGTTATTGGTTCCGGCAGGAAATGTTCCTGCCCACCAGGATACAAGATGAAAAATCGTAGCGATTGGGCTTATGGCTGTGAACCCGAAGTTTATCTAATTTGCAACAGAAGTGAGCCAGAATTTTTGCTGTTATCCCATGCTGACTTTTACGGGTATGATTTTAAAATCTTCAGTAATTACACCTTTCATCAATGTAGGGACCTATGTTTGGAATCATGTGATTGCAAAGGTTTCCAATACAACGATAACACTTGCTATCTGAAGACACGATTGATGAATGGATATCGTACGCCAGATTTATGGGGAGATATCTATTTGAAACTTCCAAAAAGCAAAATCTTGTCCGGCGACAATCCTCTACAAGAATTCAGTTTAAATTGCTCAAGTGATGGTACGTTACAAAGCAGTAAAAATGGTGATAATGGTACAGTGAAATTCATGCTCTGGTTTGCTGGTGGAGTGGGCGGACTTGAAATCATCTGTATCTTTGTGGTGTGGTGTCTCTTGACTAGAACCCGAAAACGTTTAGGTGTTCATGACAAGCAAGGCCACGCTATTGCTGTCATTAGATTAAGAAAATTTACCTACGCTGAATTAAAAAAGGCCACAAAGGGTTTTGCTAAGGAGATTGGAAGAGGTGCAGGGGGAATTGTATACAAAGGGGTGTTGTCTGACAATCGAGTTGCAGCAATCAAGTGCCTCAATGAAGCCAACGAAGATGAAGGTCAATTTCTAGCAGAAGTAAGCATCATTGGAAAGGTTAACCACATGAACTTAATAGAGATGTGGGGGTATTGCGTTGAGGGAAAGCATAGGCTTTTGGTGTATGAGTACATGGAGCATGGCTCTTTAGCAGATAACCTCTATGCCAATGTACTTGATTGGGAGAAAAGATTCGAAATTGCCAAGGGAACTGCCAAAGGCCTAGCCTATTTGCATGAGGATTGCTTAGATTGGATTTTACACTGCGATGTAAAGCCTCAAAATATACTTTTGGACTCGAATTATCAACCAAAGGTGGCAGATTTTGGCCTGTCAAAGCTACAAAATAGAAATGCCCTTATGAATTCAAGTTTTTCAAAAATAAGAGGAACTCGAGGTTATATGGCTCCAGAGTGGGTTTTAAATTTGCCTATCACCTCCAAAGTAGATGTTTTTAGTTATGGGATTGTTGTGTTGGAAATGGTAACCGGAAAATGTCCATCAAAAAGTGTTCTGGATGTAGATGATGAAGGGGAGGCAAAGCACAAAAGGCTGGTGACATGGGTGAGGGAAATAATGAATAGAGTGGCCACAAATACTTCCTCACTTGAAGAGATCGTTGACCCAATGTTGGGAGGGAAATATGACATGGGCAAGATGGAAATTTTGGTTTGGGTAGCTCTACAATGCGTGAAAGAAGACAAAGATGAAAGACCTACCATGAGCCAAGTAGTTGATATGCTCTTACCTCAAGAACAAGATTCAGTGATAGTGACCACAAACTCATGGCCTACTATATATGATATGTCTAGTGGCAACCTAATTTCTCTCATAAGGCAAGCATACTTGATACTTGTGAACCTGTTATTCAACAAATTGAAGTCTTTCCATGGAATTTAGGCTTTAGCTTGATTTTTATGTCAATTAAGAAGTAGGCTTTTTTTTTTCTTTTTTTCTTTTTTGTTAAACGATTAGGCTTCTTTTTTTTTTCTTTTTTTTTCCCTTATTTGTTTAACCTTTTTATTAGGGTGCATCTTATGATTCTTATTTCCTTTAAATTAGATATGTACCTGCATGATGCGCAGGATGAGAGACAAACTTTAATGGTGTCAATTCAAATGAGTAAATGACAAAATCATAAAATAAAAGGTAAATTCATAAGTTGGCGAAAAATGCATTTTGTTTTATAACAAAATGTGATAGCATTTTTTTTTTGCCTTTTATCACCTCAAATTAAGATGAAATTTAAGATCAAACAAACTAAAGAAGCCTAACAATCCCAACAAATCATAAATTCACAGCTATACAGCGCATAATAATTATATAACTAAAATTCGCATGGTTCTTGGATTTGGACTATTTGTATCTAGCACAATAATACAGCTAAGATGCAAAGTTCATGTGACAAGCTAACTATAATTAAAATAACTAACCCTTTTTTTATAATAGTTTTTTTTTTTAACCATTGTTCTTTAAAAAAAAAAGAGGGGGAGGGGGGGGGGGGGGGGGGGGGGGGTGGGGGGGTTGTTCTTTTACCATTGTTAATAGGTTATATTAGAATTACGTTCTTCTTCTTCTTTTTTCTTCTTTTTTTTTTTTTTTTTTTTTTTTTTGACAATCAGAATTATGTTCAATGGAGCTAAATCTTCCTTAATCTTCGTTTTTAAATCGGATATGAGAAAAGTTAATTGGATATTCTTATCCTTCCTTTTTACAAACAGCCCTCATAGAATTAGACTTAATTAGTTTCTTCCGCATTAAAATTTTGTGAACCATCAACCACACAGCTTTATCAATTGGGCTTCGAGTTACGTACACCAGCCATTGTATGTTCAAATTTGGACAGTGCAGGCCTTGAGCAAGGAACGTACAAGAATTTTAAGATTGGATTTTCAGGGACCACATAAGGTATAGCTGTAATGAGTTCTAAGCAGCCTAGGACCGACTTAGATTTTCCAACCATGACTAGTAAGATGAATTCTGATTTGTTCAAAAAGTCCAGCCTATTAATAAGGTTACATAGTCTAGAGTCTACCTCTAAACCTTTTGTTCAATCATTAAACCTAAACATCGACAAGGCTTAGCCTGAGACTACTGAACGACCCCAAGCCCATACCCATCAACAAAATAGAAGGTCTGTTTTGAGGGTTTAATGGTTTATGGCCTGGTCGGTTGGTTGGTGCCATAAGAAGCTTCCAATAAATGTGAATCAACAAATAGATGCACCTCTTTCTCAAAAAAAAAAAAAAAACAAATAGATGCACCTATAATTAAATCTACAGGTTTTAGAGATTCATCGTTGGATAGATTGTAATCCAAAAATATATTTAAATAAAAAAATTTAGTAGTAATGGTTTCAATTTACTCAACTAGTAAAGTTTCTTAATATCAAATAAAAGACTTGGAGAAACTAATTGGTGTCTTAAGTCTGATGATAAAAAACAATCATCATAGAGTGAAACTCAGATTGAATTTCTATCATATCTATTAAAAATATTCCTAAACTGGTCCTAATTGATACGCTACGGTCATAGTACTCTAATTTGACTAGAAAACCCTTAAAAACACCTAAAATTAAGGAAATAAAATCCTAAATGCTGAATGATAGGTCAAAAACGAAGTGACCCCTTGTAATAAATTAACCAATTAATTTAGCCAAGTAAATTAATTAAGTTAATTAACAAGCAAATGTGTGGTAACACAAAAAAATCACCAATAAACTAATTATGCAGTGAAAAATAAATAACACGGTGATTTGTTTACGAATGGAGAAAACCTGATGGCAGAAACCCCACTAGGTGATTTTCAGATCACCACTCCCGAAATTTCACTATTATCATAACAAGCGATTATAAGTAAAGGAATCTCAATATCTTATATCAACATATAGTTGAACCCTTACCTTAATACCCAATTGGACTTGTTCTGTAGTTACAATTCCCTCTTTTGATCCACGGCTCCCAAGTACATGACTAACTAATGTGCAGATCCCAATACACGACTTCAATCACCAACTAGAAAGAGTTGTTGGCTGTAAAATTTTTCAATTCATCCACGATGAAGATCAAGAAAATGTTTGGTCACAAAACCCAAAGGTACACATACACAGCAACTTCTTCAGAAAAGATGAACTAATGCAAAATTTTGTCTTCGGTCACAAATTGCTTGAACAGACTTTGCTCAATACTTGTGCAAATTGTGTACACTTTAACGGCCCTTAAAACAATCATTTTATATGTCTAGGGTTAGGAGAAAAGAAGACTCAAACACATAAACACGGATCCCAAGAAAACAGAACAGAAAAATATGTTTTTCTTAAACCTCGACAGATAGGAGGTGTCGAGCAGCTATCGAGCACACGGGCTTGAGTAACTTTCTAAACCTCGACACATGCTAGCTATCGAGATAGCTGTCGAACTTTAATGAACATGCACTTCTTCAGCTTGTTTCTTGGACAGACTTGATGACTTCAACACTTGATCTTGAAACAGAGTTTCTTGAAGTATTAAAAACACCTAGAACTACCTAATTACAAGTAAAGTGCGTTTTGTTAAAGGATTAGCCAATTACATAAAAAAATGACATATGTTCCTAACAAGTGAACCACATATGTCCTAACAATCTCCCCTATTTTGTTCTAAATGTTTAGAACGATTGGCAAATCGTGAACACAAACTTGTCTAGATATAGATCTTAAAGTCTATAGGTTTTATTAGACAATGCTCAAGGTGATTCAAGTCAAGATTCAAGAACATATAAGCTGCAGGAAGAAGACTTCATATTCTGCCTGGTTCGATCAATCGAAGGACAAGCTCGATCAATCGAAAATCGTATCTGTAGAATTTTAAGTCGGCCCAAACAGCAGCTTAAGCCCATTAAGGATTAGGGTTTCAGATCTACTTCTCCCATTATATAAAGGAAACCCTAAACCACATTTTTTAGAGCTTTTAGAGAGAGAGAAGAGAGTGCTTCTTTTGTATCTAGGGTTTTGTACCCAAACCTCTCTAAGGTCTTTGTTGCTCAGATTGCTGTTTTGTGTAAATCTCTTGTGAGATCTAGAAGAGCTTTCCTTTACACAAAACTTAGGGTTTTCAAGGAGGAGATGTTATCTACACCTTGATGATCAACTCAGTTGCTACCATTGAAACTTAAAGAAAAACAAGCATGAGTGCTTCTAACTGGTGGTGAATCCAAGAAAGAAGGAGTCCGTGGATTCGGAGCTTGCACGTGATCATGTCAGTAAGTTCTACTGGTAGGTAGCAATAAGAAGTCGAGCATGGGGGCTTGTAAGTCTTATTGTATGAACTTCGATTCTTTCAAGATAGTAGATTCAAGTTTACCTTGAGGATAGCTAGATCAAATCCTTCCCAGGTTTTGACCGTGTGGTTTCCTGGGTCATCATATCATTGTGTTATTTACTCTTCTGCTGTTTTATATTTTTGATATGATTGTTTGATTGTGATAACCTAGATTGGCATAATTTGACTAAGTTAATCACTTGGCTAATTAACTAGGTTAATCTAGTTGGGTTAAGGGGCCTAAAATCCTAACATCCCCCTTTGACAATCTGTGACAAAACCACAACAAACAAATGAACATATGAGAGAAGTCATAAATCACTTAACTCATATTCACTTGTTGAATACAATAAAATCTATCCTAACACAAACTTTTGAAAAACTTTGCAAGAAGAAAGTTTATGGCAACTAGACTTTGACAACCTGTATTTCTGAAACACTTTAAACAAAATTCATCAAGGCATCTTTGTGTAAAGCAGAAATAATAGATTGCATACATGTATAAGAAGCATGTGCATAAAGGAAGAAAAGAAACAACACATGTAAGGTAGGTGAAAGAAACATACATCCACATATAAAGAAGATAAGTACAATGTATGTCTAAAAATGGTCACGAGACCCAATGTACAAAATCAATGTATCTATAAAAGAAAGAAAAGAAAAGATACATCATATTCTCACTACATCCCTCATATCAACACTCCCCCTAACAAAAATGTCCTATACTAACTCTCCACCTAAGAATAACTACTCTCATATCCCAAAACTACTCCCCTTTTTTGTCATGAGTGACAAAGAGTAAGAGTGTTAAGTAGACATCTCATCGGTAGAGCTAACATCTCCATCATTATCATCAGAAGCATCATCGTCATCACCATCATCATCATCATCATCCTTAGCATCAGAATCGGAAGCCACTAGAGGAGGTGGTGGAGGAAAAGCCTCAGAAGCATAACCACCCATAGCCGCCTGCCGTCATGCAATACGACCAACATGAACGTTCACCTGATACAACTCAGTAGAGAGTGTATCAAGGCAAGCATCCATGCGCTGCAGCAACGCCATGATGTCTCCAAGTGACACATCGCCCATGGAAGAAGAGGGAGCAGATGAAGATGGAGCAGAGCGAGATGAAGGAGCCAAACGGGAAGGAGGTGCTGCTGACTCCCGTCACGACCAAAACTGCACCTCACTACGTTTTACGGTAGCGGCGTCTATGGCACAAATGTGTGTGAAGTGGTCGGACACGAGAAAAGGGACGAAAAATGGTGTAAAATCCTCATAATAGCGGAAGGAAAGATGAGCTTATCACGAGACGCTGAAATCCTGATGAACATCTATAATGGAAAGAATAAAATGTAAAGGGAAGTCAATAGTAAGATGCTCAAGAAGGGACAACAAAAATCAAGCACGAGGCTCTATAATGGAGTTGTAGTGAGAGAGAGGATGGAGTACAAAGGTCATTACCATGTTCAAGAATCTAGGACCTTTAGCAAAAGGCCCACATGGTGTAAACTGACGCTCACCCCACTCAGTAGGGCACTCACATAAGGCAGACATGAGCTCATCCTTGGATACAGTCCTTAGACACTCGTAACGAGGATAGTCAGGAAATTCTATCCTAGGAACCTGAAGCACATTCGCAACAAGTTACGGTGTGATAGGGATGCGCATACCTCGAACGCAAGTGAAGAAAATAGGTACTGAACGATCAATCCCGTGCATGTTGGAGTAAAACTCTTGGGTAAGCACGAGAGGACAGGTGACCGGGATGTCACACAGTGACTCCCATCCCTGACTTTGAATGACAGTGGGAGGGTCAGTGTCGACAAAGTCCGCCAAAATGACTTGACGTTCCAAATGAACACCTCGTCTAGAAAAGTTCTCTGAGAAAGTCTTTCGAACATCCTCGTCATGGAACCAAATGTTAGAAGGAGTAGGATCAGATGAAGACGATGCCCCAGAACAAAGAGAGTTCCGAGACGGAGCAGATTTACGCTTAGATGCCATAGAAACTACTAACGTAAACAAAAAGAAAGAGAGAGAGAGAAAGAGACAATTAGAAAAGCTTCAAATAGTTCAAATATATCAAGATATATTGAAAAGAGAGTACATATGCATGGCGAATGCATGAACATGTGACATGCAAAAGAAAATTCATCATGGGCTCAGCCCAATCCAATCCTACCAGTACACAAACATATTGCACACATCTAAATGCATGAAAATACTGTTATAATGCTAATGTAATTCAATGCATGAGATTTTAAACTCATATAAGTGAAAACCCATCCCAAAATTTCAACAATAACTCATCAATTTTGAAAAATCCAAAATTTTTCAAAAACTCCAAAACCTAGGTTTCAAAACATGAAATGCATGAAGAATGAGAGAAAAGAAGCTTACCAAGTGAGGAAAACCTTGAAAAAGCTTGAAGAAACCTTGAGGATCAAGTTGGAGTGAGATGAGATTGTTTGGGAGAGAAAAAGAGAGAGCTATCGAGAGAGAGATCGAAGAAAATGAGTTCCAGATCGCACGAGGAGCTTAAATAGAATCCTCAGTAAATCTCGACAAATAAGGTGTCGAGAGGTGTCGGGCCATCTGTCGAGAAAGGTGTTGAAAAAATGGTCGTCGACAGATGCAGGTGTCGAAGAGGTATCGAGGAACAAAGCACCAGATCAAGGACAGAAGCTCGATCAATCCACCAGGTGCCTAGAAGCTATCGAGGAGGCAGAAACTTTCTCGATTGATCCATCAGGTGTGGAGGAGGTGTCGAGCTAGCTTTAAAAGCAGTTTTTCAAGAAGTGAAAAACACAAACATGAATGCAATCCAACATGCAACTCAACCAATGATCCAATCAACATATTAAACTCTTAAAATCATCTCGCAACAGTAATTTTAAGCACATGGATCTCAAAAAACACACACACATACTAAACAAGTCTAACCAATTTTATATTTCAAAAACAAGTCAAGACAGTTTAGTGAGCATACATTAGCACATGTAAAACCTTGTGATGACCAAATCACATTGTACCTGCACATGTACCAAGAGTAGCAAAGAATATTGCGTGTTGTGTGTGAAAAATATCGCAAAATTGTATAAGTGTATACATGTTATGATGATTTGAAATATGAGAAAATCACTTTAACTCACAGACAATCATAACTGTTTGATGGGAACTATCACCTTCGAGGTACATCCTATAACTCCCATATCTCCTAGAATACACGCTTGTAATCATATTTAAAATCATTTTTGATCTTTTTGCTTTTTATTTTCTTTACATATTTTTCTTTTTAAGCATATCATGCATAGGCATATAAGAGAGAGAAAAGAAATACCCATTGATATTTGACATTCCAATTTTACTATGCCGAAGCACACAAATGTCATTGACACTGAACTTTTGCTATGCCGAAGCATACAAGTGTCATATTATGATTGGTAGACAACAGTGGTGAGATGGTTATTTATACCTTTCTCTTAGGATTTTTTAGTCCTTTCCGTCAAAAAGAGTAATACGAGTGTTAAGTACAAGAGATAACTTAATCTTACTCATCACAAACAAGAGCCACAAATCTCACTTGCTTAGTTGTGCATAAAGATGCTCATCTAAGCTACAAGAGATACAAAATTTAGAAAATTTTGTTTCAATGGCCATCCAAGGTACACAAGTACCAATGTACACAAACACACACTGTTTTTGTATTTTTCTGATTTTTCAATTTTTATTTTATTTTATATGAAAACAAAAATAAGCAAAACTGAAAACAAACAAACAAAAACATGTTAAACAAAGTAAAGCATAAAACTAGATTAACTCAAAATAAAAGCAAAACACACAAGTAATGCAACAAACAAAAACAAGAAGATAGAAGAAAGTGATAGAATCACTTAGAGTCATTTTTCTTCCACACCTTGGAAGAACATTTCCTTTGATTAAACCCTTGAACCGGCGGTAAGGGGGAAGAATTGAAATCATTCAAGTTCGAAAGGAATATGAGGGCTTTGAAAAGATCTCCAAGAGGAGCAAGAGAAGATTGAAGCTGATTCTAACTTCCAGGTGCTATCATGTCGTTGCTCTGTTAAGTGGCTAACCACTTATAGCAATTTGGTTGAGTATGACTGGAAGCTCCACAATGATGACAAAGATGCTGCTTCTTCTGTTTAGGCTTTTAAGAATTAGCCTCTTAGCCCTAGGGTTCTTAATATCTTTCTTATCCTACTTAGGGGGTGCTCCTAGGATAGATTTACCCTTGTCTAAATTCTCACTAGCTAATTCAGTTTTAACATCATTGTTCTCAATTTCAACATTATTAGTAGGAGGAACAAAAACAATAGCACTAGTAGAAGCAATATTAGAGGAAGAAAGACCATACCCTAAATCTGTTCGATTCGAAGTAGATTTCTAAATGCTGAGCATCTCATCAAGTTTTGCACTTGAAGTCCTCTCCAATTGAGCTCTGATACCACTTGATAGGCCAAAAACGAATTGACCCATTGTGATAAATTAACCAATTAATTTAGCCAAGTGAATTAATTAAGTTAATTAACATGCAAACGCGTGGTAGCACAAACAAATCACCAATAAACTAATTATGCAGCGAAAAATAAATAACACGGTGATTTGTTTACAAATGGGGAAAACCTGACAGCAAAAACCCCACTGGGTGATTTTCAGGTCACCACTCCCGAAATTCTACTATTATCACAACAAGTGGTTACAAGTAAAGGAATCTCAGTACTTTATACCAACCTACAGTTGAACCTTTACCCCAATACCCAATTGGACTTGTTCTATAGTGACAATTTTTCCTTTTGATGCACGGCTCCCAAGTACGTGACTAACCAATGCGCGGATCCCAGTACGCGACTTCAATCACCAACTAGAAAGAGTTGTTGGCTGTAAAGTTCTTCAGTTCATCCGTGATGAAGATCAAGAAGATGCTTGGTCACAAAACCCAAAGGTGCACATACATAGTAACTTCTTCAGAAGAGATGAACTAGGGCAAAACTTTGTCTCCAGTCACAAATTGCTTGAACAGACTTTGCTCAATACTTGTGCAACTTGTGTACACTTTGATGGCCCTTAAAACAATCCTTTATATGTCTACGGTTAGGAGAAAAGAATGCCCAAACACATAAACATAGATCCCATGAAAACAGAACAGAAAAATCTGTTTTTCTTAAACCTTGATAGATAGGAGGTGTCGAGCAAGTGTTGAGCACACGGGCTTAAGCAGCTTTCTAAACCTCAACACATGCTAGTTGTCAAGATAGCTGTCGAGTTTTAATGAACTTACACTTCTTCAGCTTGTTTCTTTGACAAACTTGATGACTTCAACACTTGATCTTGAAACACAGTTTCTTGAAGTATTAAAAACACATAGAACTACCCAATTACAAGTAAAGTGCGTTTTGTCAAAGGATTAGTCAATTACATAAAAGAATGATATATGTTCTTAACAAGTGAACCACATATGTCCTAACACTGAAAAATGAAAATTATCTAAAAATTCAAAAATTAACAAATGATAAAATTTAACTTCACATCTTGTCCTAGATTATACCCCTTCACTTGAATGAAACTTGACCTCAAGTGTTCCTATAGAAATTGAAATATTCCACTCCAAATAAAAAGATACTTCAATAACTTAATCTGGTTCTAAAACTTGTACTCTTGATATACTTTTCATTGGCTTTCAATTTTTTAATTTGCAACATCAATTGACAAAGGATTGAAGTCAAAATCATAATTTTCTAATCCAAGAAAATCAACAAATTGTGTAGTCATCTTTAGCAAAACAACCAAGTAATAATTTCCATCTCATGATTTCCACCATTCTCCTCTATCAACTCAATCTTCTTTTCTTTGATGTCTTCATCAACTTCTTGAAGAGTATTATCTTCAAGTTTTAATTCAACAACTTGTTGCAAGTCTTGATCTTTTTCAACCACTTCAAGATTTTTTTCAATTGATGGTTGAAGGTAGAGTTCATTATTATAATTCCTTAGTCTAAAATTTTCGACCAATAATCTTACTTTATATATGACAAAATTACACCATAATCCAAGGAGAAATACTTGACATGGTTTTGAAACCCAGGCCGTTTAATAAACTAATAATGCCTTAAAATATGTACTTGTTATATATTTATGTGGGCATTATCTCCTTGTTAATATGCTTAATCTGTATAATTAAGCCATGATTTGCATTAGTCCCTATTATTTATCTTTATATAATTTCTTGAATAAGATGCTATTCATTGTGTGTAATTTTCTACTTTCAGGAAATCATGTGAGAAAGATAAGTTTACGGGAATTTGTGAGAGAATGAAGACCAAACTAGAATTAAAGTGGAGCTAAAGGACCATGCTTAAATGTCTAAGGAGGTGCAGCTGGAGTGCTTGGATCGTCTACCATGATTGGAAGCTTCAAATAAGGAAAGAAATCAAAGAGGCGGAATCTGAAAAGGAAAAATCTGATTTGAGTACTGATCAGTATTTTAGGCGTATCTCTCTCCTCAAAAATCCAATTGACACAAGGCTAGATGGGTTGGAACCGTGACTTAAATATCTACAAATTTTAAGTTTTGAGTTTTTCCAAATTCTTAACTTTGGAAGGCCAAAATTAACTCACAATTTACTGCTGTAAACCTAGACGGAAATTTAAATAGTGAAAAGTTTTGTTTTCTCGAGACACTTAGACATTAGGGTTTTAGAAGGGAGGCTGGAAGAACGAATTTTGGGCAAAGAAAGACTTGTATTTTCTTTTCTCTAATGGCAACCTAAACTCTTTGCTAGGGCTAGGGGTTATGTTTCTTCTATACGGTATAAATATTCAATGTGATTCTTTCTAGGATTTTATCAACGACATATTTGATTGTTCAATTAGATTTCTTTTGATGTATTAGTTCTTCCATGCTTTCAATAAGTTCAATCATGTTTTTCTTATTGTTTAGATGAATTTCTAATAGTTTCAAATAGAAATCAGGTTTTAAAGTGAATGGGTTTTTCTGAAAACTTTTCTAACCGCATTATTAATCGAGGTTATCATGCGTTCTTGAATTGTCTCAGTTCAACCGAATCATAAGTTTTTAATTATATAAGAACAATCAATTATGAAATATATATTTTTTTAGATCACAAAGAATTTCATATCGATATAGGAAAACACCCCGATGCCCTAGTATTTACATTATTGATTTAAATAAGTTTTTATTATTATTCTTGTTAACACTCACCAAGCAAAAGTATTTTTCTTCTTCACCCAAATTGTTATTTAATTATATTGTCTTTAAATTTACCCTGCTCCTTGTGGTTCGACCTCGGTACTCCGAGAATTATATTGCTATGATCTCCTGCACTTGGGAGTGAGCAAGCATGAACTAGGAAAAGGAGAGGTTCAAGGTTTTTAAGGTCAGACCAAGGTTCAACCAAGGTCAAACCGTAATGTGTCATTTAATTTTTTAATATATTTGATACTTAAATTGGTTTATATTTATTAATTTTTCAATTCTAACCAACAAGATGTGCGTGGCCCAATGGTTTGCATGCTGGACATGTTATTTCACTAGTTGAAAGTATGTTCAAATCCTGCCACTGGCATATTTTTATCAATTTTTACCAAAATAATGACATGGATGAACCGGGTTTTTGATCATAACCATCTTTTTCATCATTGGCAATGAATAAGTTTTTCTTAACCTTATGTTTGTTCCCACCAATCTAAGGCATACCAACTAAGTTTTAACCTTTCTTTCCTCAAGAATATTCATATAGTCAAAAAAATCCTCAAGAATATTCATATTGGTGGGCTCTAGTTGACTCAACTGGTAAAATCTCTGATGGTTGAATAAAAGATCTAGGGTTCGATCATCACCTACACCAAAACTAATTGGTGTCTTAGTCTGATGATAAAGAGTAATCATCAGGACCAAATGTCATAGGTTGAAAATTTCTCCAAAAAATATATATATATATTCATATTGGTCCCCTCAATGCCTAAATTACTTTTTTTCTTTTTTCTTTTTTCTTTTTTACTATGAAGATAGAATTATATTGATATGAAATTGGATTTAGACACCCCCAAGAAGTATACAAAAAATCGAGGCCTTAGAGTCAGCCCTTTAGCATATGGAAAATAAAAAGAAAAGAAAGAAAAAACTGGTACAATTAAAATTTTTTGTATAGTGTCTCCTCATATGCAAGGGATGCAACACCCTTAAGTGCTTATCATGGTCCTGCCAAGTGCCTATTCAATCGCTAGTAGTCCTACAAAAGAGTTGTAGCTCCCTGGAGACATCACTTGGTTGGGACTGTTTTTCTTTAAAGCAAAATCTATTCCTAGCATTCCAAATGGACCAGGCCACCATCGCCCAAGTTTCCATCTCCTTCCCCCATGAGCTTCTTCTCCAACTGTCAAACCAAGAGGTAAAAACTCTGCGCCAACACCCCACACTTCTGCAATCTTCCTTGGGCCACCGCCCACATGTTTTTGGCTAGGGACACTCCCAGAGTGCATGTCCAACCGTTTCATCGGTTTGACCATAAATTGAACACAGCGGGTCTAGTGGTACTTTCCTGTGGTAGAGGTTAGCATGGGTAGGTAGGATATCGGTGCATGCTCTCCAAACAAAATTCTGGAGCTTTGGTGGTACATTCAGCTTCCAAATTCTGCTCCAAAACCTCTTCTCTTCCCTACCATTAAGTGCTCGACCCCGGCCTCACAGTGCAATTGAAGAGCCACCTGATAGGTTGTTTTGACCGTGAATTGCTAGGCTCTATTTTCTTTCCAGCAGAGTTTATCCCGTACCCATGGGTTGTTGAGTTGGATGTGCAAAATATCATTTTGTGTGGCTTGCATGAAGGTGGCCTATATCAAAGGGCGATTCCATTGCATGGACTGGTGATGGATAAAGTCCCCCACTTTTGTTGTGATGTCAGCGCTTGGCTTGAACAGAGGAGGGTGTGGCAGCCATTTGTTGTAGCTAACTTCAACACTCTGCCTATTACCAATCTTCCACATGGGCCCTTCTCGAATTAAGTCCCTTGTAGCTAGTAAGCTACGCCACACGAATGAGGGAATGTAGCCTAACTCAACCTCCATGAATGAACACCGAGGGAAATATCTAGCTTTGTACACCCGAAAGAAAAAAGAGTGAGATCCGGTAACAAGCCACCAAGCTTGCTTTGCTAGCATAGCAAGGTTAAAGGCATGAATGTCCCTAAATCCCAAACCTCCCTTATTTTTAGGTGTGCACAATCTATTCCAATTAATCCAATGGATCTTTTTTTCACTCCATGTTTGGCCCCACCAATATTTTACCAGTACTAAATTGATACCCTCACACACCCTTCTTAGGATCTTGAAAATACTTATAGAGTAGGTGGGGATTGCTTGGGCCACTGACTTGATCAAAGTCTCCCTACCCACCTTCCATATGGTTTTTTCCTTCCACCCTATCACATTTTTTGTTATCCTCTCCTGTAATTCCTTAAACGTGCCCACTTTTGACTTACCCCCAACCATAGGCAAACTGAGGTATTTTTCACAGTTATTCATGACTTGTGCCCCCATTAAGTTCTGAATAACTTCTTTGTCTTTTCAGCTTGTATTTTGGCTAAAAAAGAGAGTGGTTTTCGACCTACTAATGGCCTGCCCCGAGGCCTCCTCATATTGTGTAAGGATATCAAGCAATTGGCGGCATTCTCCAATCTTTGCTTCACAAAACAGTAGGCTGTCATCTGTAAAGAGGAGATGAGAAATACGTACTCCACCCTGACAAGAGTATATGCCCTTCAATCTATTTGTATCTACTACCTTCCGGATCAAAAAGGACAGCCCCTTAGCACAAAGCAAGAATAGATATGGAGATAAAGGGTCACCTTGCTTAATGCCCTAGGTTGGTGTGATGAAACCCTTGGGTTCCCCATTGATGAGTATCGAATATAAGGCTATTTGCACTATTTCCATAGCCAAATTCACCCATTGTTCTGGCAGCCCAATCTTCATCATGATCCAAATTAGAAATTCACACTCCAGTCTATCATAGGCCTTGCTTATATCCAGTTTCAATGCCATATGACTGGTCTTTCCTTTCCTCCTATTCCGCATACGATAGAGCATTTCAAATGCAATAGTAGTATTATCTATAATGAGTCTATCAAGAATAAAAGCACTTTGGGCATCAGAGATAACATTGGGTAAAATGGATTTTATCCGGTTTTCTAGGACTTTGGATATGATCCATGATACTACGTTACTTAAGCTTATAGGAAGAAACTCCGTGATATATTGTGGGTCATTCTTTTTGGGAATAAGGACAATATTTGTAAAATTCATTTTCTTCAAGTATCTACCAAAGTGCAAGATAGATAATACAACAAGAGTTACATCAGGCCCAACAATATGCCAATATTTTTGAAAAAAGAAAGGAGACTTACCATCCAGTCCTGGTGATTTTGATGGGTACATACTGAAGAAAGCCACCCTTACTTCTTCCTTAGTGTACGGTTGAGTCAATGAGTGGGCCATGTCATCAATGACTACCTTGTCTACTGCCTCCAATACCCTTTCTATACTCCTTGGATAAGATGTAGCAAATAGTTCATTGTAGTATTCCTCAGCAATATTGATGATTCTGCTCATATCAGATTGCCATATCCCCTCCCTATCCTTCAGTCATTCTCTATTATTCTTCATATTTCTCTGGCTTGCCTTTTGGTGGAAGAACCTGGTGTTTTTATCCCCTACCTTTAGCCATAAGGACCTAGACCACTACCTCCAAAACACTTCTTCGTGGTACAACAGTGTGTTGATCTTCGTCTTCAGTTTAGTGATGCTGTGTAGGTTTTGCCCATACCCTTTCTCAACCAATTCCTCGAGTTCCTGTTGCTTTGCATTAAGGCGAATCCATGTGTTACCAAAAGTAATCCAACTCCACACTACCAAGTCTAATCGGCATTGTTTGATTTTCTCAAACAGGTGGTTCATGGGACTACCCAAAGCTAGTGATTGGGTCCATGAATCTCAGATTTTTTGCTCACCATTTGGGTGCGACACCCACTTTTCTTCAAACCTGTGGAGCTTGTGTCGTCGGCGAGGAGTAGGAGTAGAAACTGGGGTTGCGTCCAATAGTATAGGGTCATGATCAGAGTATGAGGCTATCAAATGGATCACATTCGCCCTTGGGTGCAACTTCGACCATTCGACCGATGCACACGCTTTATTTAATCTCTCCTCCACAAATGCTTTTTCAGCTCGCCCGTTCCACCATGTAAACTTGTAATCACTGTAACCAAAATCAATCAGTCCGCAAAAGAGCAAAGCACTTGGGAAATCTACCATGGGAGGCAATGGCTGAGGTATTTTGCCATTTTTCTCCTCAAAGCTCAAGATCTCGTTATAGTCGCCAATACACATCCAAGGTAGTGTAAAGTGATTGTGAAGGTGGCAAAGTAGCCTTCATGTGGCAAATGCCTAAATTACTAATAGAGGTATGGTGTGCAAATTTTAAGTAACATAGCATCAAATTTAATATTAAGAAATTAAATCACAAAATCAAACCCATTCAAACCCATTTCTCACTAACTGATCAACAAACAATAAGGACCTATTTGACACAAATAGAAAGTTAAGGACTAAAATGAAATATTTGAAAGGTTGTAGACCATTTTGAAATATGAGGTAAAGGTTGAGGACCTAAAGAGTAATTAAACCTAAAAATAAAACACCCTAACTCATCTAACTAACATATATGGTTTTTTTTTTTTTTTTTTTTTTAATCGAATAGAAACACTACACGCCATGTAATAGAAACAAAGAGAAAATATATTGGAGGTTTTTATATAAAATAAATAATTTTATTATTTAAAAGAAAAAAAATGGTTATGAAATTCAAATGTGGCAACCAAGTGAGGCTTGTTTTTAACAGATGATAAAATCCTCAACCCTTTCTCCTTTTTTTCTTTTTTTCTTTTTTTTTTTTTTTTTTTTTTGGGTTGAAATGATAACAATCCTCAACTTGAATGATTAAAAAATATATAATAATAAAATAATAAAAAAAAAAAAAACTACGATAGTAGTAGACTTTTTTACATTGAGAGAGAGAGCTCAAAATCTCAATCTTCAACATCCATATCCATCTTTAATCTTTATGTCTAATTTACCTGTCGAATAATCCACGTTAGGACGTTGAGACGAAAAACACGCTCAGTACTCTTGGTTGAATAACAGTGCAAAGTCACAACAACAATAGCTTAGAACTTTCAACAGAAATGATTAAATTAGATTAAAAAAAAAGATCTTATCTTTGATCGTATCTTTTCCACACTTCAATCAAGCAGATGTAATGAATCATGGGAGGCATCTCAACTTATCTTGTTCCCCCCTACCAGATCAAGACAAGTTGATTCTGGTCTATTTGAACTTAGTACATAAGTCATTTTCCAGGTCTAAGTCTAATTAGAATTAGGAGAATTTTTAATTCAGCAGCCCACTCTTAAAAAAAATTATAAAAATAAAAAATAAAAAAAAACACCCCCACATATTATTGTGAGGGAAAAATTGTTGAGAAAAACTGCAATTTAGCTCCCTACAACTAATTTAAAGAAAAACCTTAAGATCATAATGTCAAATACTATAAAAGAACATGAATCATTTCTTAAACTCTTAATTATTTATTTTTCAAAAAAATGTGAATGTGTTTTAGAAAATGGAGGAAATACTAATAAAAAATTATTTTAATGAAATAGAATCTAGAATAAAAAATCAAATGCGTGTGTTTTTAAAAGTGATTAACTAGAAAATAATCTCTTATTCTAAACAAGTCAATGTGAATGCTTTTTTTTGCTAAACAATGTGAATGCCCCCTGGTCTAAAGTGCGTTTTAATTTTCTACGAATTAGGCTCAAAGTTGAACGCCGAAACATCTCATCGGTAAAAAAGAAACATCTCATCGGCAAAAAAGCAATAAAGGTGTTTTTTTTTTTTTTTTTTCTTTTTTTTTTTTTTTTTGAAGCGCAATAAAGTAGCACCCTATGAACTTTTTTTTGGAGAATCAGTACCCTATGAACTTTGAACATTGTACTCCTGTCTACGCTCTACATCAGAATTTAAAAGGAAAAATAAAAAATAAAAAATTCAGTATGAATAGTCCTGGCCGGCTAAAACATCATATTTATTATTGCTATGTTCTAGTTAACGTTAGCATCTATATCATTATCTTTTTTTTTTTTAATTTTTCTATAATTGTTTGGAATATTTTTTTTTTAATATTAATATTTCTTCCACCTTTTTTTCTCCCTTATCTTTTTATCTCTCCACTACTTCTCCAACCGTTCTCCCTCATTTATCTTTTCATCTATCCACCACTCTCTACACTAATATTATTCTTCTTATTTCTCTTCATCTTCCTTTATTTTTGTTTCTTCATATTCACACATTTTTATTATAAATTTATCACTATCTCTTCCATTCTATGCATAGTTTTCCCTCACAAAAAAAGTTCTCTCTCTCTCAATTTTTTGGTGAATTTTTTATTTTTCTTACATCTCTGCTTTAGGTTGATAATTTTTTTTTATATTCTTTAAATCTCTACTTTGAGTTAATGCGATTTAGTTTTTTATTTTTTTTATTTTTTTTTATTGTTAAATATTATCCTATTGCATTATAAAGAATTAAATATAGCATATAAAAATATAATATTATTCTATTACATAGCATGATTTGGATAATTTGATATTTATTTTATTACAAGGCATAATTTTTTATAGTGGTCAATTTAAATGTTAAACTTTGAGACTTTACTAATTTTTGTTTATTTTTTAATCCTTTGTGGTGTACAAAGTACTCTTAATAGTTGTATTAGAAGTACTCTATAATGTCATATATTTAGAGAAAAGCAAAGTTTAGCCAAATAAAAATAATCAGATGAGTGACAAATTTTAGCTTTTACAATTTTATTTTAATTATTATTATTATTATTTTATAATAATGCATATATAGAAATTTAATTCTTAGATTTTGCTAATAATTCTTTATTTGATAATATGTTTTTGGTGGACAAAATTACAATTTTTACAAAGAAAATAACCTTAATGGATTATCAACAACAAATTGTTTTCCTAATTGGTCCAATTAATCATTGTTAAGTTTTAAAATTTTGTTTTATTTGATTCAATGTTTCAAGAATTTTCTAATTAAAAAGTAAAAAAGTAAATATTCTTTGTATCTTTTGGTGCAATGTAAGACTTTTCCTCCCTCACACATATACACAAAATTCTTTGCATTTCAATTCACCATTTTCACTTCTTGCACTTCCTCTCCTTTATATATACCTACTTATAGCCCTTCATGACATCACATGTCAAATACAACATACCAAAAATGATTTAATTTATTTTTAATATTTCAACGACAACTACCTAGCTCTAACATTGTTGTCTCATCTAATTCTAACTCGTATGAGTAGGCTACAACCAATGGAGGAGGCATGCATTTTATATTGAGTGACTGTGGTAATTTTGATTTTAAAATCAAATGTTGTAAATTTGTGGGTTTCGTAAAAGATGTGACTGATTATAGGTACTTGGGATGC
Organism: Quercus ilex subsp. ballota; assembly: GCA_032727855.1. Classification (NCBI taxonomy): domain Eukaryota; kingdom Viridiplantae; phylum Streptophyta; class Magnoliopsida; order Fagales; family Fagaceae; genus Quercus; species Quercus ilex. Next base: position 4,562,004 of record CM064909.1, read on the forward strand.
GTATTTTGTTTTAGAATTAAGGATAAAGGGAAAGATACATTTTATATTAATTTTTATTCTACAATATGCTTATCAAAAACTTTTATTCTATAATATTTTTTCAAAGTTGTTTTTATATTTCTCATTACTTGAACTGAATAATTATAATGGACATGTGTGTGTAATTTATAATTGTTTCTTCTTATGATTAACTCATTACTAACGAAATTCAACAATAATTATACTATAATACATGTACAATATTCTTGAAACCCATCTTACATAAAATATTATAACGTTATTCGTGCATCGCACAGTCGACTTATTTTTATAAATAATTATGGTCTTGCCTTGTTGAAGTCCATCACTAGTTTGAGCTTTCAATCATGGGTTTGCCAGTCTTGCTCCTTCTACTCTCTTTGGCATTTTCTTTTCCGCTTATATCTTCAGCATTGGTTGTTATGAGTAAAGGCACATCCCTATCGGTAGAGAAACCAGATATTCTAGTATCACCAAATGGCGACTTCTCTGCTGGCTTTTATTCCGTGGGTGATAATGCCTATTGCTTTGCCATATGGTTTAGCAACTCACTCACCGTAGTTTGGATGGCAAACCGTGACCAGCCAATTAATGGTAAGCACTCAAAGCTCTCTCTCCTCAAAAATGGCAATCTAATCTTAACTGATGCCAATAAATTAAATGTTTGGACCACAAACACTGTCTCACTCTCCTTTGTCCAATTATTTCTCCAAAACACTGGTAACCTTGTTCTATGCAACAATGAAGGTCTTATTTTGTGGGAAAGCTTTCACTTCCCTACAGATACCCTTCTCCCTCAACAACTACTCACTAGAAACACAAAGCTTGTCTCTTCAATAAGCCAGACCAACTTTTCCTCTGGTTTCTATGAGTTTTTATTCGGAAACTATTACCTTCTTCACATTGTTTATAATAGTCCTGATGTTTCCAATATTTACTGGTCTTCTACATGGCCTGTGTATAACATTAGTAGAATTGCTGTCCTTAATTCCTTAGGGAACTTTAGTTCATCCGATGGTTTTACTTTTATGTCATTTGACTATGGAGCAGTGCTTCATAGAAGATTGACACTTGATTATGATGGTAATATTCGATTGTATAGTTGGGAAGAGGAGGGAAATACTTGGGTTGTTTCATGGCAAGCCATTCAAACACCTTGTAACATTCCTGGTGCTTGTGGGGCCAACAGTTTGTGCAGTTATGTTATTGGTTCTGGCCGGAAATGTTCCTGCCTTCCAGGATACAAGATGAAAAATCGTAGTGATTGGGCTTATGGTTGTGAACCCCAATTTCATCTCTCTTGCAACAAAAATGAGTCGAAATTTCAGCTACTGTCCCATGCTGACTTTTACGGGAATGATTTTGGGGTCTTCCTCAATTACACCCTCGACCATTGTAAGGATATATGCTTGAAATCATGTGATTGCAAAGCATTCCAATACACCCTTCGCCATGGTTATACAATTTGTTATCCTAAGATGCTATTGCTGAATGGATCTCGTTATCCAAATTTAAATGGAAACATCTATTTGAAATTGCCAAAAAACAAATTCTTGTCCAACAACAATCCTCTAGAAGAATTCAGTTTAAATTGCTCAAGTAAAAGTACACTACAAAGTAGTAAATACAATGAAAACGGGACAGTGAAATTCATGCTTTGGTTTGCCTGTGGAGTAGGAGGACTTGAAATCATCTGTATCTTTGTGGTGTGGTTTCTCTTGATCAAAACCCGAAAAAATTCAAGTGCAGACAAGGAAGGTTATGTTCTTGCTACCACTGGATTCAGATATTTTACCTATGCTGAGCTAAAAAAGGCCACAAAGGGTTTTACTGAAGAGATTGGAAGAGGTGCAAGTGGAATTGTATACAAAGGGGTGTTGCCTGACAGTCGAGTTGCAGCAATCAAGCGTCTCAATGAAGCCAACCAAGGAGAAGGTGAATTTCTAGCAGAAGTAAGCATCATTGGGAGGATTAACCACATGAACTTAATAGAGATGTGGGGTTATTGTGCAGAGGGAAAGCACAGGCTTTTGGTGTACGAGTACATGGAGCATGATTCTTTAGCAAAAAACCTCTCAGCTAAGACACTTAATTGGGAGAAAAGGTTCAAAATTGCCATGGGCACTGCAAAAGGCCTAGCATATTTGCATGAGGATTGCTTGGAATGGATTTTACATTGCGATGTAAAGCCTCATAATATACTTTTGGACTCGACTTATCAACCAAAGGTGGCAGATTTTGGCCTGTCAAAGCTACAAAATAGAGGTGTTCTTAAGAATTCAAGCTTCTCAAAGATAAGAGGAACCCGTGGTTATATGGCTCCAGAGTGGGTTTTCAATCTACCTATCACCTCCAAAGTGGATGTTTATAGCTATGGGATTGTTGTGCTAGAAATGGTGACCGGAAAGGGGCCATCAAGGAGTGTCCATGCTATAGATGATGGTGGGGAGGCAGAGCACAAAAGGCTAGTTACGTGGGTGAGAGAAAATATGAAGAAAGCGGCTGCAAATATTTCCTCACTTGAAGACATCATTGATCCAATGTTGGAAGGTAAATATGATATGGGCGAGATGGAAGCTTTGGTTCAAGTTGCTCTACAATGCGTAGAAGAAGATAAAGATGCAAGACCTACCATGAGCCAAGTAGTTGAGATGCTCTCATACCAAGAAAAAGATTCAGTCCCATGACCTACTAAATATGATATGTCTAGTGACTACCAAATTCCATTCATAAAGCAAGCATAGTTGTGAACCCGTTACCCAATAAATTGGAGTCTCTCCTATAGTCCTATACGTTGGGTTGGCATTTAGCATCCACTTTGATGCGAAATAGGTGAGTGTGTGTGTGTGTTTTTAAATTTATTTAATCTTTTCATTAGCTTGCATCTTCCCTTTAAACTAGTCATGTACCTACAACAACATGAATCAATAAAATCTGTGACTTAATTCTCAAAAAATAAAAATAGAAATCCTCGTTTGTTAGATAATTCTTCTCCATCCTTTTCCAAAGATTAAAAATTCAATAATTTGATAAAAAATTTGGTTAAAACATATTGTTGATCTCTAAAGTTTAGCAATTTTAGTTCGAAATTTAAGGTGGGTTTGGATCAACGTTTCCTCACCCACGTTTCGCGTTTGTGCGTTTTGTCCTTCTTCTTTTTTTCTTTTTCTTTTTTTTTCTTTTTTTTTGGTAGCCACACTTGTTGGCTTTTTGTCCGTGAACAGTGCATCTGTGCACTGTTCACGGACCCACAAATTTCACTTTTCATCAACTTTTTCATTAAAAATGGGTTCCACAGCACTATTCACACATTTAAAAATTATTTTACTACAGTGTTTTCAATTTTCAGTTTTCAGTTTCAGTAAAATAAGTTCTATCCAAACGGACCCTTAAAGTTATCACTTTTAATTCTTAACAAACTTAAAATAATTGTTTTTAGTCCCTAAATAATTTAAAGTGGTCAATCTTAGTCTCTAACAAACTCTAAGTAATAGCTTGTGCAATCACTTTAAACTTTGTTAATTAAGAGTGAGAGAGAATAATTTATTAATATTTTTTGTCAAGAATTGTGTCGAGGACTAGCTTTTTATATAAGCATATATGAGTGTAGCTCAAGTAAAAGGAGCATAGGGCAAGTAATTTATAGAACAAGTAATAAAACATTAGGCCTAAGTCCATTGGGCTAGCTAGACCATAATATATACTAACAAACTTTAGGGACTAAATTCACTAGTATTTTAAATTTTGAAGACCAACAATATTTTTAAGCTTAAATGATATTAATTAATTATGTAATTTTTTTTTTAAAAAAAAGGATCATATTATTAAGGAGGATAGCTAACCCCTATCAAATGGAACCAAACGTTCATACACTGTACCAACATGGTACAAATTTAAATTAACAAATACACATTAGAATGAGGGTCATAAAACAAAACAAAATCCTGAGCTCAGTGGACAATCCGCTAGGCAAGTGGATCAACACACTTGTCAGCCTTTGTATAGTAGTGGGATATCCTAACTTAAGGAATTCTCCTTAGAATTTCCCTGCAACCAACCACAATAATAGCATTAGAATTGTTAGCAAGATTAAGATCTTTAAGAAAATCAACAATAATCTTAACATCTAGCTCAATTTCTACTGCGTGCAAATTAAGGGAAATGGAAAGACTAATTCCAATAGTAGCATTAGAATTATTAGCAAGATTATGGTCTTTAAGAAGATCAACAATAATCTTAGCATCTAGCTCAATTTCTACTGCCCGCAAATTAAGGGAAATGGAAAGACCGATTCCATCCCTCAGCCCACAACTCAGCAACCAAACTAGATTTTTTTTTCATCTTGCTCCATTAAGTTTGAGATTTTTTTATATTGGTCCATCAAAATTTGAATCCGTTCTCCAAAAATGGCAAAATGCTTCTTTTGTCCATCAAGGTGCCGAAGGGAGGTTTATTTATCATCATCTGAACTCACTGGAGTGAATATGAATTTTCTAAGATTTTCAATTTTTCTCTCTCCTTTCCAAGCCCAGAGGAGGCAGGCTTTACCTTAGATTTTCCAACCATGTCTAGCCAGATGAATCATTTGTTCAAGCAGCCCAGTCCATTAAAAAGGTTATTCCAGTCTAGACTCTAGGCTCTATTCTCTGGACCTTCATTTGTTAAATTATAAAAGATAAACATCGACAAGGTAAATTGCAAGTGCCATAAACAACGCCAAGGCCATACCCAACCAACAAAATAGAAGTACCTGTAAGGCGCAGACGGTTATGCCATCTCGTGAAATCTAGAGATGTATAAAATATTAAAATTACGTAGAATCATGTTATTATTTTCTCAGGTTTTTTTTTTTTTTGGATGAAACAGAATAATATTACTGATAATTAAAAGCATAATACAGAACAAAGAGCCTAAGAAGACTCAAGACTCAAAAAAAAAAAAAAAAAAGGTCTGCAAAGACACATGAAAACCCATTAAAAAACAGCTAACACCAACTCTAGCTAAAGACAACGCTAGACAAGACAAACCAGCGTTAAAGTGTTAAACAGAGCTATATATTAGCCCATCATTGTGCAAGATATAGAATAACGCCCCAATTAACAATAAAAATTGAATAATAACCAGTATGCACCTTTAGTATGATGATCACTTTACAAGTACAAAATTTTTATAGAGTGAGAGGTAAGTGTTAGAATTCAAGTCTTTAAGAATGAGTTTCACATACATTTATACTTAAATCAAGCTAGAATAAAATTTCTATTTTGTATTAAAAAAAATCCTCAACTTTTTTTTTTTAATTTTTTTGAAATGATAACAATCCCCAACTTTAATCGCCAAGGGAGGCCGCAACTTTTCAGGGACTTTTGTTGTTTTAGACTATCCTTATTCGGAAAAACTTTGTAATATTTTAAATTCTGATGCTTCGGGGTTGTATTCATTAAGGCTTACTGCCAGTACTTCGCCTTTTATGGCTAGTTTATATTAATGCAGTTTACCCCCTTTTAACCCAAAAAAAAAAAAAAATCCTCAACTTTAATAATTATGAATAACTACTTTAGTAGTAGAATTTTTTTACATTAAAAGCATAGTTCTCAAAACCAGACCGAACTGAACCGGGAGGTCAGACCGTGAAAATTGAGAACCGAGATGAAAACTGATTTTTTAAGCATAAAACCCGGGCATATGTGGCAATTCCGTGAACCCCTAAAACCGGGATTGGACCACACAAATCGGTGGCAAGAACAGTGCGGTCCAACCCTTTAGCAATTTTTTTTTTTTTTTTTTTTTATAAAAACAACTTAACACAATTTTATTCTACTTAATTAAATTATCCATCTCTTACGAGGAATAAAAAAAATTATAATTAAAATCCTTCAATGATATTCAACTTTACTTCAAAAATTAATCACAAATTTTAATGTTTTCATGGTTATTATTTTATTTTATTGACTTTCTTATTTAATTATTAAATATATGCTTGAAAATCATTAAATTTTCCTCACATATATAGATATATTAGTCAATTTTTCTAGTTTTATAAATTTAATATCTATATTTAGGCTTTAATTAATTATTAAATTAATTATGACGTCATCACAGTTCAACCCCAATTCGACCTCGGTTCAATCTCAAAAGCCTTGAATCTCTCCCTTTTACAATTCAATGAACGGTCCAGGTCTAAAAACCTTGTTAAAAAGAGGAAGGAGATGGGGAGAGAGATTAAATGAGAAAGAGAGAGAACTCAAAATCTCAAGGGTTGTTTGGTTTTTAAAAAACCATCACTCATAACTCCTCACTCAATTTTCATCACTCATTACTCTATAACTCATCACTTATCACTGAAAATACCACAACTTCCTAAGGTGGCATGCTTGGCACTTGTTTCCAATTTTAATAACTCAAAAAAATTTACTTTTTGTGGGACCCATGGATTTACTTGGTGCAGCTTTTACTTCTTAGTTCTTTTTTCTTTTTCTTTTTGTTTTTCCTTCAACCCCCAACCCCCAAACTCACTGAACCCAGTGAAAAAAAAAAAAAAGAATAGAGAAACTAAGCCCAAACCCAACGTGAAAGAAAAAAAAGAAGAAGAAAACCAGATCCGACCCAGCGTGAAAGGAAAAAAAAAACAGACTAGAGCGAATTTGACTATTCTTTGACTGTGGGTCTCTCAAATATGTGTATATTTAACAAAATGCTATCATAACTTTGTTTTCATAATTCAAAATACCTAAAAGTTGTTTTCAGTTTCCATAACTTATCACTCAAAAATCAGAAAATTGAGTAATAGAAACAAAAACTGAAAACAAATCCAAACAAACCAAACAGCTATGGAACCCATTAGTTTTGAATTATGAATGATGAAAATAGAGTGATGAGTGATAGAAAATACTAAATCCAAACAACCCCTCACTCTTCAATATCCATAACCATCTTTAGGTCTAATTTACCTGTCAAATAATCCTCATTAGAACTTTGAAACGTAAAATACGTTCAGTACTATTGGTTGAATAACAGGGCAAAGTCACAGCAGCGAAAAAAATAGCAGTGCAAAGTCACATCAGCAATAACTTAGAACTTTCAACAGATTCAACAGAAATGATTACATTAGAAGGGAAAAAAAAAAAAATATATATATATATATATATATATATATATATATATATATTATCTTTGGTCGTATCTTTTCCACCCTTCAATCAAGCAGATGTAATGAATCTTGGGAGGCATCTCTCAACTTATTTTGTTCCCCACTATCAGATCAATACAAGTTGACTCTCGTCTATTTGAAAATTAGTAAAGATCATATCTCATAAACAGTGCAATCGGCGCTGATTTAAAAAAAAAAAAAAATAGCTGAAATGCGTCGCAATCCAAACGCCACCTAAGTTATTTTTCAAATCTAACTTTAACTCAATTAGGAGAATTTTTAATTTAGCAGCCCACCCTTATGAAAAAAAAAAAAAAAAAAAAAAAAACACCCACACATCACATTTCTTACACATCCCCTAAAGTTTGTAATATTTTTTTAGTATTTTTCATATTTAAATAGAATAGAGAATCATATTTTAGAGAGTGATTAGGTAACATAATATAGACAAGACAATGTGAGTGCTCTTGCCTCTAAAACGCGTTCTAATTCTGCTGACTATGAATTTAGATTCAAAATTGAAACAGTACATCTCATTGACCCAAAAAAGCAATCATGGTTTAAAGTCCAATAATGTTGTACCATTGTGCTTCAAGTCTACCCTCTACATCATAATTTTTGAAGAAAATTTTTCGGTAGGAATAGTCTTCGTCGGTTTTAAATAGAAGTTAATTACGTTCTTGCTTTGCCTTGCCCAATACCTCTCATGGGTTCGCCACCCTTCTTCCTTCTACTCTCTTTCGTATTTTCTTTCCCACTTTCAGCTTCACCAATAGTCGTTATCAGCAGATTCAGTACAGGTACATCCCTATTTGTAGAGAAACCAGATATTCTAACATCACCAAATGGCGACTTCTCTGCTGGCTTTTATTCCGTGGGTGATAATGCGTATTGCTTTGCCATTTGGTTTAGCAACTCACAGACCGTAGTTTGGATGGCAAACCGTGACAACCCAGTTAATGGAAAGCACTCAAAGCTCTCTCTCTTCGATAATGGCAATCTCATCTTAACTGATGCCACTAAGTTAAATGTCACCGTTTGGGCCACAAACACTGTCTCACTCTCCTCAGTCCAGTTATTTCTCAATGACACCGGTAATCTTGTTCTATGTGACAAGGAAGGTATTGTTTTGTGGCAAAGCTTTGACTTCCCTACAGATACCCTTCTTCCTCAACAACTTCTCACTAGAAAAACAAAGCTTGTCTCTTCAAGAAGCCAGACCAACTTTTCCTCTGGTTTCTATGAGCTTTCCTTCTACAACGATAACCTTCTTCGCTTTGTTTATAATGGCCTTAATGTTTCTGATATTTATTGGTTTTATTCAGGGCTTGAAGATTACAATAGTAGCACACTTGTCTTTAATTCCTTAGGGAATTTGAGTCCATCCGATGATTTTACCATTATGTCAGCCGACTATGGAGCAATGGTTCATAGAAGATTGACACTTGATTACGATGGTAATATTCGATTGTACAGTTGGGAAGAGGAGAGGCAGAGTTGGGTTGTTTCATGGCAAGCCATTCAGAGACCTTGCATCATTGCTGGTGCTTGTGGGGCTAACAGTTTTTGCAGTTACGTTATTGGTTATGGCAGGAAATGTTCCTGCCCGTCAGGATACAAGATGAAAAATCATAGCGATTGGGCTGATGGCTGTGAACTCGAAGTTGAACTCTCTTGCAAGGAAAATGAGTCGGGGTTTCTGATGTTATCCCATGTTGACTTTTACTCGTATTACGGGAATGATTTTGGGAACTTCCTCAATTACACATTTGATCAATGTAGGGATCTATGTTTGGCAGCATGTGATTGCATAGCGTTCGAATACAACTTTAACAAGGAGGCCGGTTATTCAAAATGTTATCCTAAGACGCGATTGCTAAATGGGTATCGTTCGCCAGAATTAAATGGAGACGTCTATCTGAAACTACCGAAAAGCTATATCTTGTCCCACCACAATCCTCTAGAAGAATTCAATTTAAATTGCTCAGGTGATGGTGCACTACAAAGCGGTAAAAACAGCACAGAGAAATTCATGCTCTGGTTTGCTTGTGGAGTGGGTGGACTTGAAATCATCTCTTTCTTTCTGGCGTGGTTTCTTCTCATGAAAGCACAGAAAAGTTTAGGTGTTGCCAAGCAAGCCTATGATCGTGCTGCCATTGGATTCAGAATGTTAGAGATATATTAGCCCATTAGCATAGGCCCAAGCCTAATTATACTTTGTGTGCAAGCCAAGTCTTCTACTTGTACTAGAAGTCTATTAGTTTAGGGTTTAGTCTACTATATATACAGCTATTATGGTTCATTGTAACACATGATTTGTACTACACTATAATATATTATTGATGTAGCCCTTTAGGGTTTCCTCCGTGGATGTAGGCCGTTAGGCTGAACCACGTAACCCTCGTGTGTTATTGTGTTTTATACTTTATGCTTTCGCTTCCGCATCCATACTAGCATATTCAACATGGTGTATCAATGCTAATATTTAACATGCCATCAGAACCATCTTCTTGTAGTCATGGTTTTCTGTCCTTGCGGTATATTTAAGAGCAATTTTTGTCTTCCTCGGTGTTTTTTTTTCGCTGCGTTCATCTTCTTTGGCTTCCTACTGCTGCCGTCAAAACTCTCCGATATAGTCATGCCATCATTAGAAGTCGCATCAACACTGCAAGACCATTACTTTCCTCAAACTACCGTAACAGAGCCAAACTTCATTCAAGAGATCTTCTCAACCTTATCAAATCTCAAGATTTCATCAAACTTCCATCTTGAGTTTGAGAGGGGGTGTTAGAGATATATTAGCCCATTAGCATAGGCCCAAGCCTAATTATACTTTGTGTGCAAGCCAAGTCTTCTACTTGTACTAGAAGTCTATTAGTTTAGGGTTTAGTCTACTATATATACAGCTATTATGGTTCATTGTAACACAGGATTTGTACTACACTATAATATATTATTGATGTAGCCCTTTAGGGTTTCCTCCGTGGATGTAGGCCGTTAGGCTGAACCACGTAACCCTCGTGTGTTATTGTGTTTTATACTTTATGCTTTCGCTTCCGCATCCATACTAGCATATTCAACATGGTGTATCAATGCTAATATTTAACACAGAAAATTTACATATACAGAACTAAAAAAGGCCACAAAGAGTTTTAGTGAGGAGATTGGAAGAGGTGCAAGAGGAATTGTCTACAAAGGGGTGTTGTCTGACAATCGAGTTGCCGCAATCAAACATCTTAATGAAGCCAGCCAAGGAGAAGGTGAATTTCTAGCTAAAGTAACCATCATTGGAAGGATTAACCACATGAATCTAATAGAGATGTGGGGGTATTGCGCAGAGGGAAAGCACAGGCTTTTGGTGTATGAGTACATGGAGCATGGTTCTTTAGCAGATAACCTCAGAGTCAATGAACTTGATTGGGAAAAAAGGTCCAAAATTATCATGGGCACTGCAAAGGGCCTAGCCTATTTGCATGAGGATTGCTTGGACTGGATTTTACATTGCGATGTAAAACCTCAAAATATACTTTTGGACTCAACTTATCAACCGAAGGTGGCAGATTTTGGCCTATCCAAACTACAAAATAGAGGTGTCCTTAAGAATTCAAGCTTCTCAAAGATAAGAGGAATCCGAGGTTATATGGCTCCAGAGTGGGTTTTCAATCTACCTATCACCTCTAAAGTGGATGTTTATAGCTATGGAATTGTTGTTCTGGAAATGGTAACCGGAAAGGATCCATCAAGGAGTGTCCATACTATAGATGATGGTGGGGTGGCAGAGCACAAAAGGCTGGTTACATGGGTGAGGGAAAAAATGAATAAAGCAGCTGCAAATACTTCTTTACTTGAAGAGATCATTGATCCAATGTTGGAAGGTAAATATGACATATTTGAGATGAAAGCTTTGGTTCAGGTTGCTCTACAATGCGTAGAAGAAGACAAAGATGTAAGACCTACCATGAGCCAAGTAGTTGAGATGCTCTTTACTCCAAGAAAAAGTTAGTGATGGTGTTACATATAACGAGTGCAATCTCATGGCCTACTAAATATAATATGTCAAGTGACTACCAAATTTCTTTCATAAAGCAAGCATAGTTGTATTATCAAAATAATAATAATAATAATAATAAAGTAAGCATAGTTGCATGTGAACCTCGTTCTCTCCTATAGTTCAACATATTGGGCTGGCATTGAGCATGCACTTCCATGCGAAATAAGTGTGTGTGTTTGTGTGTGTGTGTGTGTTTTTTTTTAATTTATTTAACCTTTTCATTAGCTTGCATCTTCCCTTTAAATTAGTCATGTACCTGCAACAAAGTGATTCAGTAAAGTCTCTGACTGAATTCTCTTAGAATAAAACTTCAATAATATGATAAAAATTTAGGTTAAAATATATTGTTTGTCTCTATAGTTTAAATATTGGCAGTTTTAGTCACTAAAATTTAAATTGATCACTTTTAATCCTTAACAAACTTAAAATAGTTGCTTTTAATCCCTAAAAAATTTACTAAGGTCAATCTTGGACCCTAACAAACTCTAAGTGATTGCTTGTTGTCTTGTGGAATGATAATGTGTCAACTTCTAATTTGACCATGTCATATAAGGGATTAAATATGATCACTTTAAACTTTATTAATAAATTAATGTAGAGAGAGAGAGAGAGAGAGAGAATAATCTATTACTCCTTCCGTCTCACTTTTTTTGTCCTGTTTGAAAAATCAAACTTTTTAAGAAATCATCATTTATTGTCTCGTCTACCTTTTAAAAATGTATAAGTTTCTAAAACTACCCTTAAAAAAATTTATCAAAAAATTGAATTAGTAAATTAATAGGGGTATAATAAGAATATTAGTAAATTAATAACTTTTATTTTTAGAAACAGGACAATATTTTGGAACATCTCAAAATGAAATAGAGGACAAAAAAAGTGAGACAAAGGGAGTAATATTTTTGTGTCAAGAATTGTGCAAGAAAACTACCTTTTTATGTAAGTATTTATGATATATGTGTAGCAAAAGTAAACGGAGTGTAGGGCAAGTAATTTATACTACGGGTAATAAAATATTGAGCCAGTAATATATACTAACAAACTTTAGGGACTAAATTCACTAATATGTTAAATTTTGAAGGCCAACAATATATTGAAGCGTAAATAGTATTTACTTAATTATGTTTTTTTTTTTCCCTTTTTTTTGGGTAAAAAGGATAATATTATTAAGGAGGGCAGCTAGCTCCCATCAATAAGGAAACCAACATTCATACAATGTACCAACACAATCCAAATTAAGTAACAAAATACACAACAGTCTTCAAAAGGAGGCTCATACAACAAAACAAAATCGTGAGCATAGTGGACATCCCGCCAGGCAAGTGCATCAATTCACTTGTTAGCCTTCCTATAGCAATGAGAGATCCTAACTTCAGGAATTTTCCTAAAGACTTTCCCTGCAATCAGCCAAAATAGTCACATCAGAATTGTTAGCAAGATCTGGCCCATCAGGGTCTTTAAGAAGATCAACAACAATCTAAGTATCTAGTTCAATTTCCACTGCCTCCAAATTAAGGAAAATGCAAAGACTAATTCTATATATCCTTCACAGCCCCCAACTCAGGAGCCACACTTGAAGTAAATGTAAGTTTGTAACTTCTTTTTTTGTAACTTTTTTTTTTTTTTTTTTTTTTTTGGATAAGAAGTAAGTTTGTAACTTTAATATGAAAGAACGTTTTAAAGTTTGTACGCATGTGATAGAAAATAAATTATTTGGTACCAGTACCACCAAACATAAATAAGAGAATTTTACGTGAATTGCACTGTTACAATATGAATGGTCTAAGCAGCCCAGGCCTGTATAAGATTTTAAATTTCTCTCTTTCTATTGCAAGCCCAGAGGAGGTAGGCTTTAGCCAAGATTTTCAAATGAATGATTTGTTCAAGCAGCCCCGTTAAGTAAAACGGTTATTATAATCTAGAGTCTAGACTCTCCATCTTTTGTTAAGGGTAAAATTTAGGTATAGTACTTAGATAATATTTTTTACATTTTTTTTTTAAAATTCAGCCATATGACAGTATTTAATTAAAAATACACTTTTATCCTATGAGAAAACAGCCACATAGTTGAATCTTAGGGTGTGTTTATTTGGAGGTGAAATATGGTGAATGGAAAACTTTTGAGAGAAAATTGGAAAGAAAACTTTTTTGAGTGTGTTTGATTGGGTGGGGAGGAATGAAAATAAACGGTAGAGCCTACCAAAAAGTTTTCTCCCCAAAATAAAGAGAAAAATGAAGAGAGAAAATAGAGCTGCTTAATGGACAAAAATGCCCATGTATAATTCTTTTTTTTTTTTTTTTTTTTTTTTTTTTGTGCTGGGCACGTTGCCTCTTTCCCTTTTCTTTTCTCTATTTTTTTTCCTTTCTTTTTTTTTTTTTTTTTTTTTTTCCTGAACGTTGCTTTTTTTTCTTTTTTTCATTTTTTGATTTCCTGGGCTGTGGCACGTTGCCTTTTTTTTTTTTTTCCTTTCTTTTTTTTTTCTTTTCTTTCTTGGACGTTGCCTTCTTTTTTTTTTTTTTTTTTTCCTTTCTGGGCTGTGGGTGTGATAGTTATTTGAGTAAAATGCAAAATTGACCTTCTAAGTTTCTTCAAATTTCATTTCAGCCCTCTAATTTTGCTTTTATTCATTTCAGTCCTCTAACTTTCAAGTTTATTCAATTAAGGCTTTTCTAACAACTTTTGTTATATGTTGTGGTTAATTTTTCAATTTTATAAAATTTTCTTCAAAATTTTTAAATTAAAAAAATTCAATTAATGATTGAAAAATATTTTCCATATTTTTTTTTCAAAAAATTTTAACAAAAGTTAACGAAAAGGCCTTAATTGAATAAATTTGAAACTTAAAGGACTGAAATGAATGAAAGCAAAATTAGAGGACTGAAATGAAATCTGAAGAAAGTTAGAGGGTCAGTTTTGCATTTTAGCCTAGTTATTTTGTTTTTCTTTTTTTTTTTTTCCTTTTTTGTTTAGATAGACATGATTTATTTATTTTTTTTTTGGGACATGATTTTTTTTTTTTTTTAATAAATTGGGTGATTGCTTCTTCTTTTTTTGGTTGTTTGTCACTTTTTTGTATTAATTGGCCATCATTTTTTAACAATGGTATATAAGTAAATTTATACAAACTCATTTTTTCCATCTCTCCACTTTTCCACTCCCAACCAAACAAAAATGAGAGAAATTAAAATCTTTTCTATCCTCCCACTTTTCCACCCCTCCAACCAAACGGACTTTTAAGTTGGGAACCTAAAAAACAACACCTAAGTACTGTACCTAAATTTTGCCCTTTTGTTAAATACTTAAATTATAAAAACTAAAGCCATGCCCATTTACAAGCTATGTGTTAAGTGTTAACCAACAAAATAGAAAGTACTTGTAAATCTACCGTTTCTAAAGTACACTAAAGGTTCGATAGATAGTAATATGGATTTAAATAAAGAATTTTTAGTAAATAAAATTTTCCCTCATTTCTATTTAATTGGGAATGGAAAAGTTGAGGGATGAAAAATTTATTTGTTTGGTTGAGAAGAAAAATATGATGATTAAAAATGTGGTTTGTCTAAATTTACTATTATATCCTTATTTCATTATATAGAAGAAATACTTTTTATTTGTAATAAATTATTTATTTATAAATTAAAATTAATAAAATAACATTTTATAAAATTAAAACATTATTTTTTTTTTCTTTGTTATTGTAAGGTTGAAATTATTCAATCATGTGTTGGCTTTATTCCATGCCAAATTGCTTGTATTTTAGCATTTAGATACCCTGTATTTAGGTGGGAATTATGTAAGGGTTGTGTGTAAAAGAGCGTGAAGAAATTCAAATGTGTGTGCATTTGGAGTTTTCTCGCGACTAGATCTCGCGAGTGACTCACGACTGAGAACTCACCAAAATGCCACACATGTGAAGCATGTAGGAAGCTGAAGGGTCACGACAGCTGGAGCACTACAGGACAAAAATTGACAGTCTACCCTGGCAATTAACTGGCGACTCATCCCACTCGCGAGACTGAGTCGCCAAAATGCCCTGTTTTGTAGAAAAATGACTTTTCACATTCCTCACGTACTCTACTATAAATACCCTTATACCCACGAAATGTAGAGAGCTTCCAGAAAGAATTTTGAGAGAGAATCTCTAGGAAAAACCAAGATTGACTCATCCACAATCTTAGACATTTGATTCTCCAAATTCCTCTACTTTCACCATCTCCATTGACATACCCTTGAGAGGTTTATTAGCCAACTCCTTATCTCACCATACCCATATCAGTGAGGAGGTATTTTGGTACTTGGGAAGCAGTTCAGAGATGACCAATTTACTTGGCTGACGCAATGGGTTTATTGCAAGATCCGAAAAGTTAAAGAAGACACGGTTAGGCTTAACCTTATTAGAGCAAGAAACTTGGAGGGCTTAGGTGCATTGGGTTGATTAGGCTTAAGGGTCTATTACTATTCGTGTATCCCAACTTTATTCTTTAGTGGATCACTTTACCACTTGGAGGGCTGTGGAGAGGTTTTTCGTTGAGTTCTTCAGTTTCCTCTTCGATAACACATGCCGGTGTTATCCTTGTGTTTGCATCTCTCTAACCTTGCTGTCTACCTTTAATTGCTGCTATGTTGTGATTAATTATGGTGTAGAGTTGTTTATTTGTTTGGGTTTTTGCTTGTACCTATTATTCCGCACATCTATTGTTTAGGTATAAGCTTGTGTTGGATAAATTTGAAATTGAGGGTCTAAATATTCATTACTGTTTTACACACTATTTGAACCTTCAGTTATTATATTTATTATATTTATAATAATAATAATAATAATAATAATGGGGGAAAATAGCACAAACATGGGTACTGAACATGTAAAAAGGGGGGGGGGGGGGGGGAGGGTATATGGCATCAACAAAAACAACCAAAAATAAAAACAAGAAAACAGTATTAGAAAAAGAAAAGAAGAGAGAGAACTGAAAAAGAACAAGCAGAAAATGATGAAAAGAATGAGGAAAAAAATTAAGAGAAAAAATGAGAGAGAGAGAGAGAGAGAGAGAGAGAGAGAGAGAGAGAGAGAGAGAGATGACTATTGTTTTCTTGTTCAACATTAGAAAAGAGGGGCAAAAAAGTGTTGACTCAGTTGCAGCAAAGTCAATTGAGTTTTCTTTCCAATTAGAGAGAAAACATTTTAGTGGGCTTGAGGAGAAAATACATGAGCCCCACTAAAATCCCTCCAACTTTCCACCCCAATCAAACAACCCCAAAATCCCTTTTCTATCCTCCATTTTCTATCCTCCCTGTTTAAATGGTTCGATTGGTTAGGGGATGGAAAAATGGAAGGCAATGAAAAAGTGGGAATATAAAAGAGATTTTAGTTTCCTTATTTGAGTTTGGTTGGTGGTAGAAAAGTGGAGGGTTGAAAAATTCATTTGTTTGGTTGAGAAGAAAAAATGGGAGAACAAAAAATGTGGTTTATCTAAATTTACTCTTATGCCCTTATTTCATATATATATATATATATATATATATATATATATATATATATACTTTTCTTTTTAATAAAATATTACTTATTTATCAATTAAAATTTAAAAAATTATACCTTTTTTTCTCTTTGTTTTTATATTTATGGCGGAAAACCCATTTTTGTCACTACATTTTCACGCGATTCTCACTTTGGTCCCTTTTTTTTTTTACTGCTTTTAGTCCATATTTAGAAAAATGCCTTTCATTTTAGTTCTTTCCGTCAGTGCTCTAACGGCAAAATCCTACGTGATAGACGGAACTATTAAAATAATAATAATAATTTTTATTTTGACATTAAAAAATGTCACATCAACATTTAAATTAAATAAATTAATTTATTAATTTTAACTAAATAAAAAAAATTAAAAAACAGAAATAAAAACCAAAAATCATATTAATTAAGATTTAAGGGTGTCTTAAACAAGAACAACAACAACACAAACCCAAATCTAAGAACACAAAATAAAAATTCAAAAATCACAAACCCAGGAAAACACAAAAACACAAACACAAACTGATTTCCAACAAGAACAAAAACACAAACACAAACCCAGCAACAGATCTTCCTTGCCATTTGTTGTCAACCAAACACAAAAACACAAACACAAACTGATTTCCAGCAAGAACAAAAACACAAACACAAACCCAGCAACAGATTTTCCTTGTTAACCAAACACAAAAGCAACAAACACAAACCCAGTTAGAAGCAAACAACCAACCCCACCGGCCACCACCAAATATCACCACTAATCATAGGCGAAACCTATTGGCACCGCCAAAGCCTAACCCTTCAACCACTAAACCCATTTGCACCACCAACCCCACCGGCGAAACCCACTCACACCACCAAACCAACCAATCATCGGCCAAACCCACTTGCACCACCGAACTCACCAATCACCGGCCAAACCCACAAAGTCAAGACCCAAAAATACAAAGAAATTTCACAGCAAACCCACCATAAAACAAACCCATAATAAACCTCAGTTTATTTCTCAAACTCAAAATCAACAGTGGAGAAACCAAGATTCGACACCGTTCGTAGTGGTGGTGGTCAACGGCGATGGACTAAGACTGTGGTTTTGGCCTTGGATGCCTCACGGTGAAAAAAAAAAGAGGAGAGAGAGATAAAGCCAGCGATGCACAACTGTGAACTCCAAAGATGGTGAACAGTGGTCTGAGGAAGGAGTAGCACGGCTTAAGTTTGTCCATGGAGGTTCAAGCCGTGAGAGAAAGAGAGAGAGATAGCATAGAGTGTGAGAGAGGGAGAGCAGTGGCCAGTGAGTGAGAGAGAGAGAGTGTGTCAAACTGCTTTTAATTGTTTGCTTCTAACTGGGTTTGTGTTTGTTGCTTTTGTGTTTGGTTGACAAGAAAGGGCAAGGAAGATTTGTTGCTCGGTTTGTGTTTGTGTTTTTGTTCTTGCTGGAAATCAGTTTGTGTTTGTGTTTTTGTGATTTTCTGGGTTTTGATTTTTAATTTTAATTTTGTGTTCTTAGATCTGGATTTGTGTTCTTGCTGTTCTTGTTCAAGACACACTTAGATCTTAATTAATATGATTTTTGGTTTTTATTTATGTTTTTAATTTTTTTATTTAGTTAAAATTAATAAATTAATTTTATTAATTTAAATGCTGACGTAGTATTTTTTAATGTCAAAATAAAAAATTTTATTATTATTTTAATTGTTCTGTCTGCCACGTAGGATTTTGCCATTAGGGCACTAACGAAAATGACTAAAATGAAAGGCGTTTTTCTAAATAGGGACTAAAAGCGGTGAAAAAAAAAATATAGGGACCAAAGTGAGAATCGCGTGAAAATATAGGGACGAAAATGGGTTTTTCGCCTATATTTATTATATTTTTTATAAAACAATTTGGGGGGGGGGGGGGGGAAGAGAGCACAAAGATGGATACTTAAAAAAAAAAAAAAAAAACATTAGAAAAATGAAAAGAAGAGAGAGAACAAGGAAAATAACAAGCAAAAAAGGGGAGAAAATAACAAATAATGAGGGAAAAAAGCAAGAGAGAGAGAGAGAGAGAGAGAGAGAGAGAGAGAGAGAGAGAGAGATGACTTTTGTTGTCCGGTTCAACACTAGAAAAGAGGGGCAAAAATGTAACTGAATCAGCTGTAACAAAATCACCTGAGTTTTCTCTTCAAAACATTTTGGTGGGCATAGGGAGAAAATATCTTGCCCCATCAAAATCGCTCCAACTTTCCACCCCAACCAAACAATCCCAAAACCCATTTTCGCACCAATTTTCTCTCTTCCATTTTCTATCTTTCTCTGTCTTGACCATATGAACTCTGACCATTGTGCTTCCATCTACACTCTATATCAGAATTTTTGAACATGATTTTTTGGTAAGCACAGTCTTGGTCAGCTTCCATTAATAAACAACAATCTTTACCAATTTGAAAGATCATTTAATGCAATTGAAATAACTAAACCTTTTCGGGGGCTGTTGGATAAGGCTGTTGGATAAGGGAAACAGTTTATTACAAATAAGTTGCTTTCAAGAGAGTGTAAAACAGTTTGTATACGACACAAGTTTAACCCAATAAATAATTATGGTCTTGCATGCCTTGCCCAAGACCTCTCTAGTTTGAGCTTTCAACTCATGGGTTTGCCAGCTTTGTTCCTTCTAAATTTTCTAGTCCCTTTGGCATTTTCTTTCCCCCTATCATCTTCAGCATTAAACGTTATTAGTAAAGGCACATCCATATCAGTAGAGAAACCAGATATTCTGATATCACCAAATGGCGACTTCTCTGCTGGCTTTTATTCCGTGGGTGATAATGCCTATTGCTTTGCCATATGGGTTAGCAACTCACGCACTGTAGTTTGGATGGCAAACCGTGACCAGCCAGTTAATGGTAAGCACTCAAAGCTCTCTCTCCTCAAAAATGGCAATCCGATCTTAACTGATGCCAATAAGTTAAATGTTTGGACCACAAACACTGTCTCCCTCCTTTGTCCAATTATTTCTCTACAACACTGGTAACCTTGTTCTATGCAATGTGGACGGCGTTATTTTGTGGCAAAGCTTTGATTTCCCTACAGATACCCTTCTTCCTCAACAACTACTCACTAGAAACACCAAGCTTGTCTCCTCAAGAAGCCAGAGCAATTATTCCACTGGTTTCTTTGAGTTTTTTTTCGACAACGAAAACATTCTCCGCCTTTTTTATAGTGATTCTGAGATTTCCAGTACTTATTGGCCTGACCCATGGCTTACAAACTCAGAGGCTAGAAGGATCTCATACAACAATAGCAAAACTGCTGTCCTTAATTCCTTGGGGAACTTTAGTTCGTCCGATGATTTAACTTTTGTGTCAGCTGACTATGGAGCAGTACTTCATAGAAGATTGACACTTGGTTACGATGGTAACATTCGATTGTACAGTTGGAAAGAGGAGGGGCAGAGTTGGGTTGTTTCATGGCAAGCCATTCAGGAAGTTTGTGAGATTCACGGTGCTTGTGGGCCCAACAATTTGTGCAATTATGTCATTGGCTTTGGCAGGAAATGTTCCTGCCTTCAAGGATACAAGATGAAAAATCGTAGCGATTGGGCTTATGGTTGTGAACCTAAAGTTGATCTCTCTTGCAACAAAAATGAGTCGAGCTTTCAGCTGTTATCCCATTCTGACTTTTACGGGAATGATTTTGGATTATTCCTCAATTACACATTTGATCAATGTTGGGATCTATGCTTGAAATCATGTGATTGCAAAGCATTCCAATACAACTTTCGCAACAATGATGATTATTCACATTGTTATCCAAAGATACTATTGCTAAATGGATTTCGTTCACCAGATTCAAAAGGAAACATCTATTTGAAATTGCCAAAAAGCAAAATCTTGTCCCACGCCAATCCTCTAGAAGAATTCTGTTTAAATTGCTCTAATGAAGGTACGCTACAAAACGGTAAAAACGTTGAAAATGGGAAAGTGAAATTCATGCTCTGGTTTGGTACTGGAGTGCGTGGACTTGAAATCATCTGTATATTTGTGGTGTGGTATCTCTTGATCAGAACCCAAAAAAGTTCAAGATTTGACAAGCAAGACTACAATAGTGCTGCCATTGGATTCAAAAAGTTTACCTATGCTGAACTAAAAAAGGCCACAAAGAGTTTTACTGAGGAGATCGGAAGAGGTGCATGGGGAATTGTATACAAGGGAGTGTTGTCTAACAATCGAGTTGCCGCAATCAAACGCTTCAATGAAGCCAACCAAGGAGAAGGTGAATTTTTAACAGAAGTAAGCATCATTGGAAGGATTAACCACATGAACTTAATTGAGATGTGGGGGGATTATGCAGAGGGAAAGCACAAGCTTTTGGTGTATGAGTACATGGAGCATGGCTCTTTAGCAGATAACCTCTCAGCCAATGCACTAGATTGGGAGAAAATGTTCAAAATTGCCATGGGCACTGCGAAAGGACTAGCCTATTTGCATGAAGATTGCTTGGAGTGGATATTACATTGTGATGTAAAGCCTCAAAATATACTTTTGGACTCGATTTATCAACCAAAGGTGGCAGATCTTGGCTTGTCAAAGCGACGAAACAGAAGCGTCCTTAAGAATTCAAACTTCTCAAGGATGAGAGGAACCCGAGGTTACATGGCTCCAGAGTGGGTTTTCAATATGCCTATCACTTCCAAAGTAGATGTTTATAGTTATGGGATTATGGTGTTGGAAATCGTAATTGGAAAGGGTCCATCAAAGAGTGTCCATGCTATAGATGATGGAGGGGAAAGGCTAGTTACGTTGGTGAGGGAGAAGATGAATCCAATGTTGGCTGCAAATACTTCCTCAATTGAAGAAATTGTTGATCCAATGTTGGAAGGCAAATATGACATTGGCAAGATGGAAACTTTGGTTAGGATTGCTCTACAATGTGTAGAAGAAGACAAAGATGCAAGACCTACCATGAGCCAAGTAGTTGAGATGCTATTAAGCCAGAAAAGAGTTTCATTCGTATCAAAAAAAAAAAAAAAAGAGTTTCATAAAAGCTATAGCAAGCATTGTCGGGAATAGTTATCCAATAAATTGGAGTATATCCTATACGTTGGGCTGCCATTTGGCATGCATTCTGAAGTGAAATAAGTGTGTTTGTGTGTGTGTGTGTGTGTGTGTGTGTGTGTTTTTTTTAACGTGTTCGTTAAACTAGTCATATACCTGCATAATAATGCGTAAGTGTTGCCTATCAATGATTTACTAAATGTACTATAGGGATAAAGGCCCAAAATCACATATTGAGCCTTGGGCTTGGTCCGAGGACATAGGCTGGTCTGAGAAGGGACAAATAATTATGGGAAACTCCAATTTTAAAGTTTCACAAGTAAAGAACGAATGGAGATGGTCCGAGGAGGAACCCCTCCTCGGATATGATGAACGCGGCCCAAATCTGTTTTCTAAAAAAGGAGAAGATCGGGGAACTCGGCCAAGGAGAAAAAGAAAGTTTGAAGAAGAAGATACATACGGAAATAAGTGAATGTATCATATCCCAAACCTCAAGAAAAGTCTTTAAAAAAAAAAAAAAAGAATTTCTCGAGGAAAGAGTTACGGAGGCTTAGGAGTTCAAAATGTTTTGTGAGTTCGAGCATTGAAATTCACTGGAGCACTTGAAAATTTGTGAAATAAGGGAGAAACGAGTTCCCTCAAGGCCTTATATAGAGGGAGAAAACGAGTGGGAATAATCCCGCTCAAAGTTCTGGGAGAAATGTCCACCGTTGGATAAGCGCCCACCGTTGGATGCGGGGGAACAAAGCGCTGCCTGAAGCAATAAATGACGATTCGCGGACCCCAAAGCGTCAGAAGCAGTAATAAAGCGCGTAAAATGGCACTTCCACACGTGTAAGCTAGAGAAATAATTGGTCTGGACCCTTGAAAATCAAAACCCCACCTTTTCTCCTTGGATGAGAGGGAAAAACTGGAGTTTTTAGGGGCTATTATAGGGATAAAGGCCCAGAATCACATATTGGGCCTTGGGCTTGGTCCGAAGACATAGGCTGGTCTGAGAAGGGACAAATAATTATGAGAAACTCCAATTTTAAAGTTTCACAAGTAAGGAACGAATGGAGGGTAGTCCAAGGAGGAACCCCTCCTCGGATATGACAAACGCGGCCTAAATCTGTATTCTAACGATCAATATGATCTTCTAGGAAGCTCCAGCAATAAGGATAGGCATCATACACATATAAAGCGTGATGGGAATTTGGAAATATTTGAAGAAAAGCTGCTACCATCGCATTAAATGCACTGCAGATACTTTTCTAGCCGCATTTATGTGGCAAAGACCCCTGAACAGTGTTGCTTTGATCACCACGACTCACAGAGGGCCAGAGAGGGTGTCTGATGGGACACTTACTCAAGTGAGAGCTTAAATGATCAACAAGTGTAGGATCAAGGTGGTCCAAAGGGGGCTATATAATGTGAGAGATCCTCCATGGAGGGGGATAGGAAAAATAGAGAAAGAAAATTGTAGCAACCAGAGCCGCACTTGTAATCAGTTCCATTAATCTATACAAAGATTTGGCTCCTCGGACAATACATTCACTCAATCTTATGCGTTTCGCTCTTGCATGATTGTCTTTCAAACCCATGAGAGGGAAAAACTGGAGTTTTTAGGGGCTATTATAGGGATAAAGGCCCATGAGTTAGACAAATTTTATTATTATTATTATTATTATTATTAAATTGAGTAGAAAAAAATATTAATATAAATATATTAAAAAACCCCAAAGATTAGTATTAATGTAACTCCTTAAAAGCAAACAACACTAATGACTAAACAATAATAATAATTTACTAGGGTTTGTGTGAACTAATTGGCTTTTATATTGGATAGAAAGAGCTAGTTATTTTAAAAAATTTATTAATTATATGATATATTTTAAATATATATATATATATATATATATATATATTAAATATATGGGTGGGTCGGGTTGGGTTTGGGGGGGGGGGGGGGTTTGGAATTTTATGACCCAAACCCAACTCAGCCCGCTATCAAAAAAAAATTTGTAACCCAACCCAACCCACCAAGCCCTAAAAACCAACCCAACCCGCTGGGTTCGGTTGGATCGGGTCGATTTTGGCGGGTTGGCGAGTTGGCTGCACATCTCTAAAGGATTGTATAAGCGATTGTCATTTTATACTAGCATATATGTGTGTAGTGCAAGTAAAAGAAGTTTAGAGTAAGTAATGTATAGTACAAATAATAGGACATTAACTCATTAAACCTAAGTCCATTGGACTCGACTGTAATATATATTACAAACTTTACAAACTAAATTCACTAATATGCTACATTTATTATACCAACAATATATTTAAGCCTAAATAATATTACTTTTTTATAGAAAATAAATAATATTACTTAATTATGTAAGTTTGTAACTTTTAGTAATATGAAAGTATGTTTTACAGTTTCTATGTGTGTGATAGAAAATAAATTATTTGGTACCACCAAACGTAAATAAGAGAGTTTTTACGCTAAATTGCAACGTTAATCATTAAAGTTTAGGGTTTTTTTTATCTTGGTTCATTAAGTTTGAGATATTTTAAATTTATCCATCAAATTTGTATCCGTTCTCCAAAATATTCCTTTTGTACATCAAGGTGCGGAAAGGGGGTTTTCTCACATCTGAACTCACTAGAGTGACCATATTAGCAGTAATGCTTGTTACAATATGAATTGTCTAAGCAGACCAGGCCTGTATAAGATTTATAAATTTATCTCTTTCCTTTGCAAGCCCAGAGGAGGCAGGCTTTACCTTAGATTTTCAAGCCATGTCTAGCAGAATGAATCATTTGTTCACGCAGCCCAGTCCATTAAAAAGGTTGTTCTAGTCTAGATTCTGGACCTTTTGTTAAATTATAAAAGCTAAGGCTATACCCATCAACAAGCTGTGTGTTAAGTGTTAACCAACAAAATAGAAGTACCTATAAATCTACATTTTTTTTAAAGTACACGACCTGTTCTAAAGATTAAAATATGGATTTAAATAAAGAATTTTAGTAAAGAAAAGATTTATTAGCAAAGATTGTTTCATGGTGACTATTCTATATCCTGAAGTCCCAATCCTTCCCTTGCTTTCTCAACTATGTTGCCGTGTGGAACTACAATTCCCAAAGGATTTTGAAGCTCCTCTAGCCATATTTATAGCCAAATAAACACAAGCTAATTTCACTCAAGCCAAGCACAAGTATCAATTATTGGGAGCATCACCTATATAAGTCTATAGTGGCGTTTATGAATGCTATTATAGGTCCTTTAAAAAAAAAAAAAAAAAAAGGACCTATAGCAGCGTTTCATAAGCGCCACTATAAGTCCTGGTCTTACAAAGTATTGGGTTAAAAAGGATTGACCCCTTGCAAATTAATTAATTACCCAAGTTAATTAATTAGATTCAATTACATGCAATGATGTGGTAGTGCAAATAAATCACCAAAAAAACTAAATGCAACAAATTAAATTTGATACGGGTGATTTGTTTACAAATTGAGAAAACCATTGAAGCAAAACCCCATCAGATGAATTTCAGGTCACCACTCCCAAGAATCTACTATTATCAATCACAAGCGGTTACAAGAATAAGGAATCTTACCAAACCCTTTGGCCTATCCTGAAATACCAACCTACAGTTAAACCCTTATTCCAATACCCAATTAGAGTTGTATTGTAGTGGCAATCTTCCAGTCAATACACGAATCCCAGTACGTGACTAACCAATGATGCGCGGATCCAAGTACGTGACTAACACCAGCAACTTAAAGATGTTGGCTGCAAAGTTCTTCAGTTCATCAATAATGAAGATTAGGAAGCTCCTTGGATACAAAACCCTATGGCGCAAAGATGTTGTAGCTTCTTCAAAGAGAATAGTGAACTAAAGCACTTTCTACATGTGTTCTCTCTGTATGACGGCCTTAAAAATAAGCCTTATATATGTTTAGGTTGTGAGAAAAGATACCCTATACAAATATTTCAACATAGGCCGAAAATCAGATCTGGAAATTCTGATTTTGTAAGTCTCGACTAAAACAACTTCTATCAAGCTTTTGTCGAGCTTCAACATTAAATCTCAATAGAAAGGATTTTGTCGAGCTTTAATGAACAACTCTTTTTCACTTGTTTTTTTAGTTAGATCTTCATGGTTTTGACACTTGACTTGAATAACATGTTTCTTGAAGTCTTAAACCTATTCTAGATCTATCTAATTTTAAATAAAGTGTATTTTGTCAAAGGATTAGCTAATTGCATAAAATATATCCCTAACACAAGGACTTATAGTACGCCACTATAGTTACTTTTAAAAAAAAAAGCCAACCGAAAAAATAAAATAAAAAATGAGCTATAGGTCCTAGTCTTATAAGGTCTTGGTCTGCCACACTTTCCCACCTACACCATTACCTCTCCCACTTTCCCACACTTTCCACCTACCCCCATTCAAAGTTTTGAATAATCTCTATATATTAAGAGTATTGAGAAAACTAGTAATTTTCTTTTTGACTTAAAAAAAATACTCTTAATTTAATTAACATATCTTTATTCCTAAAAAATAAAATAAAAAATAGAGTTAAAACTGTAAATCGACAAAAATTAATAACAAAAAAGTGAAAAAATAAAAACTCTCCACAATTCCCACCTTCTCCTAAAATAAACCATCCCACTCCAACCTCCTAAAAATAGAAAAACCCATCGTACAGCTTTCTATTAAAAAAAAAAAAAAACTTACCCACGGTTTCCTATAAAAAAATGCCCCATATCTCATCTAAAAAATAATAATAACTAAACATATTTCAATGCTATTTTGGTGTTCATTTTTTAGAGTTAACCTTATTATACTTTTGACTATATTACTGGTTCTAAACGTGCAATTTTTGTGAGAAAATAAGTGTAAATCTCAAATTGAAATAAATGAAAAATTATAACAGTAATCCAAAAAAAAAAGCCTCATCGCATGCGCGGACAATTATTTCCTTCTTTACTTTCCTAATTACATTGCTTGTTTCTTTTGACTTCTAAGCCTTTCAGACTTTCAGTTCAAGCTCTCAAGTAAGTTTCATCTTCTCTAGTTCATCTCTTAATTTGTTCCCTCACAATGCAGATATTCTCTTCCTCTCTTCATCATTTTCTCGTTTTCTTCGTCATTTTTTTTTTCTCAATTCAAATTCACGAATCCACACAATTTCGGACCAGGTTAATTTGTTTGGGTGTGTTCCTATGAGATTTAGGTGGTGGTTGGCCGGATGTCGCTTGTAGCGAGTGGTGATGTTTTTATTTTTTTAATTTTTAAATAAAAGGTAGGAGCTTTTTTGTGGTGATTTTGGTGTCTTAGGTAGTGGTGGTTTCCGACGAAAGTGGTGGAGGGTTGTAGGGGTGATCGACGATGGTGGTGGGATATGAGGGTGATGGACGGTAGTAATTGGATTGATTTCGATTTTGTTTTTATTAATTTTTTAATATAGTTTAGTGGTTGATTTTTTTGGGTTGTTCATCATTTGTGTTTGATGTTTCTGGGTTGTTTATTGTGTTCATCATGTTTGTGTTTGATTTTTCTAGTTCTTCAAATTTTTTTCTATTTACATCTATTATTGTTGTTTTATTTTTATTCTTTTCTGTTTATTGAATTTTTAAAATTTTAGAGCATTTAATTTTATGTTTCATAAATTTTAAAATCTATTTAATTTATATGAAAATTATGAAAAAGGGGTAATCAAAATTTTATGTTTCATAATTTTATGCTTCCAAATTTTAAAAATTAATTTTTGGTAATCAAAATTTTCTTTTTTGGGTGTTTTTTGCTATAGTGGTGTTTTGAAACACTGCTATAGCCAATTTAAATATATATATATATATATATATATATATATATATATATATATATATATATATATATATATATATATATATATATATATATATATATATATATATATAAGAGTTTATAACAGCATTTTAAAATGCTGCTATGGCCTATTTTTAAAAAAAAATCAACTTATAACAGCGTTTTATAAATGCCACTATAGGTCTATAATTACAATACAATAGTGATGTTCAGAAACGTCACTATAGAAAATGCCACTATAGCCCAAAGGGACCTATAGTGGTGTTTTTAGAACTTCTAGTGGCATTTCACGAACACCACTATAAACCCAGTTTTTTGTGGTGGCCTAATGATAACAAATAATCATCATGAAACGAAACTCTTAGATTGAATTTATATCATATCTATTAAAAATATTCCTAAACTAGTCCTAATTGATACCCTACCATCATAGTACTCTATTTTGACTAGGAAAATCTTTAAAACACTTAAAATCAAGGAAATAAAATCATAAATGCTAAAAGATGAAAATTATGTAAAAATTTAAAAATTTAACAAATGATAAAATTTAACCTCACATCTTGTCCTATATCATACCCTTCCAGTTGAATGAAACTTGACCTTGAGTTTTCCTATAGAAATTGAAATATTCCAGTCCAAATAAAAAGATACTTCAATAACTTGATCCAGTTCTGAAACTTGTACTCTTGAAATAATTTTCATTGGATTTCATTTTGTTAATTTGCAACATCTATTAACAAAGGATTAAAGACAAAAACATAATTTTCTAATTCAAGAAAATCAACAAATTGTGTAGTCATCTTTAGCAAAACAACCAGGTAATAATTTCCATCTCATGATTTCCACCATTCTCCTCTTTCAACTCAATCTTCTTTTCTCTGATCTCTTCATCAACTTCTTGAAGAGTATTGTCTTCAGGTTTTAATTCAACAACTTGTTGCAAGTCTCGATCTTTTTCAACCATTTCAAGATTTTCTTCAATTGATGGTTGAAAGTAGAGTTCATTATTATAATTCCCTAGTCTAAACTTTTTTACTAATAATCTTACTTTATATATGACAAAATTACACCATAGTGCAAGGAAAAATATATGATCATAAGCATTTTTTTCATCATTGGTCATGAACAAATTTTTCTTAACCTTATGTTTGTTCCTACCAATCTAAGGCATACCAACTAAGTTTTAACCTTTCTTTCCTCAAGAATATTCATATAGTCAAAGAAATCCTCAAGAATATTCATATTAGTCCCCTCATTGCCTACATAACTAACGGAGGTATGATGTGGCAAATTTTGAGTGACATAGTATCAAATTGAATATTAAAAAATTAAAACACAAAATCATACCCATTTCGCACTAACCCATTAACAAATAACAAGGAACTATTTGACACACAAATAAAAGGTTAAGGACTAAAATGAAATATTTGAAAGGTTGTGGACCATTTTGAAATATAAGGTAAAGACTGAGGACCTAAAGAATAATTAAACCTAAAAATAAAACACCACTAACTCATCTAACTAACATATATACCACCACGCACCCTTGGTGCAGTAGTTACTCCACAAATATAAGTGTTTGTGGGGTGTGGGGTTTGTTAGGACATATATGTTTTAACGTGTTTAAGAACATATGTCACTTAGTTATGTAAATTAGCTAATCCTTTGACAAAACGCACTCTGCTTGTAATTGGGTAGTTCTAGGTGTTTTTAATACTTCAAGAAACAATGTTTCAAGGTCAAGTGTTGAAGTCATCAAGTCTGTCCAAGAGAAAGCAAGCTGAAGTGCAAAGTTTTTAAAGCTCGACACCTCTCGACAGCTACCTCGACACCTGCTATCTGTCGAGATTTAAAAAGTCAGAATTCCAATCTGATTTTCTTGGGATCCGTGAATATGTTTTTGGGCTTTCTTTTCTTCTAACCCTAAACATATAAAAGGATTATTTTAAGAGCCGTTTGTGGTGACACAAGTTGCATTATCATTGAGCAATCTCTGTTTAAGCAAATTGTGATCAACAGACGAAGTTCTTGACCTAGTTCATCTTCCATCAAGAAGTTGCTGTGTATTTGCACCATAGGGTTTTGTAACCAAGCATCTTCCTGCTATTCATCAAGTGGATGAACTGAAGAACTTTGCAGCCAACCATTCTTCCTCAGTTGGTGTTCTGAAGTTGCGTACTTGGATCCACGCATTGGTTAGCCACGTACTTGGGAGCCGTGCATCAAAAGTGGAGACTGTCACTACAGATCAAGTCCAATTGGGTATTGGGGTAAGGGTTCAACTGTAGGTTGGTAAGGTACTTGGGATTCCTTTACTTGTAACCGCTTGATTTGATAATAGTGGAGTTTCGGGAGTGGTGACCTGAAAATCACCCGGTGGGGTTTTTGCCATTAGGGTTTTCCCCATTCGTAAACAAATCACCGTGTTATTTATTTTC
Source organism: Quercus ilex subsp. ballota (assembly GCA_032727855.1). NCBI lineage: Eukaryota > Viridiplantae > Streptophyta > Magnoliopsida > Fagales > Fagaceae > Quercus > Quercus ilex. The sequence continues at coordinate 4,592,028 of CM064909.1, forward strand.
CGCTGCATATTTAGTTGATTGGTGATTTGTTTGTGCTTCCATAAAATTGCATGATTAATTAATTAATTAATTACTTGGCTAAATTAATTAATTAGGGTTAATCACAAGGGGTCATTCAGATTGTGACCTAACAAGTGGTATCAGAGCAGGCACACTCTGATTAGGTTTAATCTTTACTGTGTTGATCCATTGGCCCCTGTTTGTCATGGATAGAGGACAATCTTTAATCATACCTCCTTTATTTGATGGCACTAACTATGCATACTGGAAAGTACGCATGAGAGTTTTCTTGCAGTCTTTAGATGAGAAGGTGTGGCAAGCTGTAGAGATTGGCTGGACTAAGCCAAAAGAAGAACCGGCCGATTGGGATGATGCTAAGATCAAGGCGGCTAACTTCAGCAGCAGAGCGCTAAATGCCCTATTTAGCGCAGTCACCAATGAGGAGTTCAAGAAGATATCCTCAACTGAAACTGCTAAGGAGGCTTGGACTATCCTCCAGACAACCTATGAAGGAACAAAGGCTGTCAAAGATTCAAAACTTCAGAGGCTCACTACAAGCTTTGAAGAAATTAAGATGGAGGAGGATGAGTCTTTTGATGAGTTCTATGCCAAGCTCAAGGACATAGTGAACTCAGCCTTCAATCTTGGGGAAACCATCCCTGAACCCAAGATTGTAAGGAAGGTGCTCAGATCTCTACCTGAGAGATTTCATGCCAAGATTACAGCAATTGAGGAATCAAAGGATATAGACAAGATTCCTTTGACTAAGCTGGTTGGAAACTTGCAGACCTATGAGATAGGGTTATCTAGGATTGGCAAGTCTAATAAAGGCAAAAGCATGGCCTTGAAGGCGAAGAGCAGTGATACAGATGAGTCTTCTGATGATGAAGATTCCAAGATGAAGTCCTACATTACTCGGCAGTTCAAAAAGTTTATGAAGAATGCCAATGGAAGGAGCTTCGACAAGGACCGCAGGCAGTTCAATTCTTTTCAGTTCAAAAGCCAAGACAAAGGGAAGAAGGATGCTAAGGAGGGCGGTCAGTATACTGTTCCCGCAGGACCAAAGTGCTTTGGGTGTCATGGGTTCAGACACATGAAACATGAGTGTCCTACATATCTGAAGAGCATTGGGAAAATCAAGGCCTTTGCTGTAACCCTAAGTGACATCGAGCCTGAAAATGATTCCGACAATGAGGATGACGGAATCTTAAATGCCTTCACCGCCACAGTCAATCCTACTGAAGGGATTGTTGAAGAAGTGGATGAAGAAGAAGAACTGGTGGAATCAAAATTTGAGAAGATGGATGATCAAGATGATATCCATTCAGCCTATGAGAAGCTTTACAAGCTCTCTGAAAAGCATGAGAAATTATATAGGCTGGCCACCAAGAAGCTCAGTGATGTGGAACTCGATCGTGAAGAGTTGTCCACAAAGTTTGATGAGGCGAATCAAACTATTGGAGCACTGAGATTTGAGAACAACTTTTTGGCTGAGAAAACCAAGAAGCTTGAAGCGGAGCTGTTTCAAGTCAGAGCTCAACTGGAGAGGACCTCAAGTGCAAAGCTTGATGAGATGCTTAGCAATCAAAAACCTGCTTCGGATCGAACTGGTTTGGGGTATGGTATTTCTTTCTCTAATACTGCTTCTACTAGCAATACTGTTTTTGTTCCTCCTGCTAATAACATTGAAATCGAGAACATTGATGTTAAAACTAAATTAGCTAGTGAGAACTTAGACAAGAGAAAATCTATCTTAGGAGCACCCCCTAAGCTAGATAAGAAAGATGCCAAAAACCCTAGGGCTAAGAAGGCTAACTCTCAAAAGCCTAAACAGAAGAAGCAGCATCTTTGTCATTATTGTGGAGCTGCCGGTCACACTCGACCAAATTGCTATAAGTGGTTAGCCACTCAACAGAGCAATGGCATGATAGCATCTGGAAGCCAAAATCAGCTTCAATCCTCTCTTGCTCCTCTTGGAGATCTTTTAAAAGCCCTCATGTTCCTTTCGAACTTGAACGGTTTAAATTCTTTCCCCTCACCACCTGTTCAAGGATTCTATCAAAGGAAAGGTTCTTCCAAGGAGTGGAAGAAAAAGGACTCTAAGTGATTTCATCACTTTCTTCTCCCTTCTTGTTTTTCTTGTTTGTTGCATTGCTTGTGTGTTTTTCTTTTCTGCTGAGTCAGTCTAGTTTTTGCTTTGCTTTGATAACATGTTTTTGTTTGTTTATTTTCAGTTTTGCTTATTTTGTTTTTGATATAAAAATAAAAAAAAAATTGAAAAATACAAAAACAGTGTATGTTATGTGTACTTTGGTACTTGTGTACCTTGGATGGCTAATGAAACAAAGTTTTCTAAACTTTGTATCTCTTGTAGTTTAGATGAGCATCTCTATGCACAATTAAGCAAGTGATGCTCATCTAAGCAAGTGAGCATTGTAGCTTTTGTTTGTGATGAGTAAGATTAGGTTATCTCTTAAAACTTAACACTCATATCACTCTTTTTGACGGGTAGAACTAGAAAATCCTAAGAGAAAGGCATAAATGACCATCTCACCACTGTTGCCCGCCAATCATTGTATGACACCTGTATGCTTCGGCATAACAAAAGTGCAATGTCAATGCTTAACATCTTGGGTATTTCTTTTCTCTCTTTTATATACCCATGTATGATATGCTAAAATAAAAGAAAATATGCAAAGAAAATAAAAAGCAAAAAGATTAAAAATGCTTAAATATGGTTGCAAGCGTGTATTCTAGGAGATGTGGGAGTTATAGGATGTACCTTGAAGGTGATTGTCCCCATCAAACAGTTATGATTGTGTGTGAGTTAAAAGTTATTTTCTCATATCTCAGACCGTCATAACATTTATACACATATGCAATCTTGCAATGTTTTTCACACACAACACGCAATATTCTTTGCTACTTTTGATACATGTGCAGGTACAATGTGATTTGGCTATCACAAAGGTTTTACATGTATTAATGTATGCTCACTAAACTGTCATAACTTGTTTTTGAAATATAAAATTGGTTAGACTTGTTTAGTGTGTGTGTGTGTTTTGCATGATCCTTGTGCTTATTTTCTTGTTGAGAGATGTTTTTGAGAGGTTTAAATGTTGAGTGGATCTTTGGTAGAGATGTGTGTTGGATTGCATTCATGTCTGTGTTTTTCCCTTCTCGAAAAACTGCCTTTTTCTGCTGGCTCGACACCTCCTCGATACCTGGTCATCTGTCGAGCTTCTCAAGTTGTTTCTTATCGCAATCTCGACACCTCCTCGACACCTGTTGGATCGATTGAGATTCACTTATGCTGTTTGTGTCTTCTTTCTCGACACCTGTCTCGATACCTTGTGGATCGATCGAGATTTCTTCTGTCTCCTCGATACCTTATCGACACCTTCGCGATCGATCGAGCTTCTCGTATCTGAATCTCTCCTTGCATCTCGATACCTCTCGATACCTCTATCTGTCGAAGGCTAATTCCTCGATACCTTCCTCGACAGCTTCCTCGATACCTCTCGACACCTCAGCTGTTGAGATTTACTGAGGTGCCTATTTAAGGATCTGTCGCGATTTTCTTCATTTCTCACTCGATCTCTCTCGATCTCTCCATGTCTGTTCATCTCCCTTTCACTCTCCTTTCACTCAAATCCTCCAACCCTCTTGGATCTTGCTCATTCCTTGCCTCAATCACTTGGTAAGATCTCTTGTCTCTTCCTTTTTCATGCATTTCATGTTTTGAAAACCTAGTTTTTGGGATTTTTCATAAAAATTTAGGATTTTTCAAAATTGTTGAGTTTTTATTGAAATTTTGGGTTGGGTTTGTACTTAGATGATTTCAAAATGTCATACATTGCATTTCATTTGCATTATAATGATATTCACATGCATTTAGATGTGTGCTTTATGTTTGTGTGCTGCTAGGATTGGATTGGGCTGAGCCCATGAAGTTTTTTTTTTCCTTTGCATGTCACATGCTCATGCATTCCCATGCATACGTACTTGTTGTTCAACATATTTGATATATTTGAACTGTGTTGGGACTTTTCTGATTGTCTCCCTCTCTATCTCTTTCTCATTCTTTTATGTTAGTAGTGTCTATGGCACCCAAACGTAAATCCACTCCCGCTCGGAACCCTTTGCGATCTGGAGCTTCCTCTTCTTCTGATTCTGCTCCTCTTAACCTTCGGTTCCGTGATGGAGATGCTCATAAGGCATTTTCGGAGAACTTTTCCAAACGAGGTGTTCATTCGAAACGCCAAGTTATTCTGGCGGACTTCGCCGATACTGACCTTCCCTCTGTCATTCACAGTAGGGGATGGGGGTCACTGTGTGACATCCCGGTCACTTGCCCTCTCGTGCTGATACAGGAGTTCTACTCCAACATGCATGGGATTGATCTTTCAGTACCTCATTTTTTCACTCGCGTTCGAGGTATGCGCATTCCTGTCACACCGCAACTTATTGCGGATGTGCTTAGGGTACCTAGGATAGAGTTTCCAGATTACCCCTCTTGTGAGCGTTTGAGGACTGTGTCCAAAGATGAGCTCATTTCTGCTTTTTGTGAGCGCCTTGCTGATTGGGGTGAGCATCAGTTCACATCATGTAGGCCTTTTGCTAAAGGTCCTAGATTCATTAACATGGTGATGACTTTTGTTCTCTATCCTCTTTCTCACTATAACTCTATCACAGAGTCTCATGCTCGATTTTTGCTTTCTCTACTTGAGCATCTTACCATAAACTTCCCTTCTCACTTCATTCGGTCTATCATAGAGGTTTATCTTGATTCGGCGTCCTGTGATAAGCTCATCTTTCCTTCTGCTATCACGCGGATTCTACGCCATTTTTCCGTTCCCTTTCCTGTGTCCGACCACTTCACACACATATCTGCCATAGATGCCACTACCGTAAAACGTAGTGAGGCGCAGTTCAGGTCGAGACAGCCAGGTGCCACTCCTCCCTCCCATTCAGCGCCATCCAGATCAGCTCCATCTACATCTGCTCCTTCTTCCTCTTCGAGCGATGTATCCCTTTGTGATATCATGGCGCAGCTGCAGCGCATGGACACTCGTCTTGATACACTCTCTGCTGAGTTGTATCAGGTAAATGTTCGTGTGGGTCGTATTGTACGACGATAGGCGATCATGGGTGGATTTGCTCCGGAGGCTACTCCTTCACCATCTACTCCAGCAGCGTCAGATTCTGAGGATGATGATGATGATGATGATGATGGGGATGCTAGCTCTGCCGATGAGATGTCTACATGACACTCTACCCTTTGTCACTCGTGACAAAAAGGGGGAGTAGTTTTGGGCTATGAGAGTAGTCATCTTAGGGGGAGAGTTAGTATAGGACATCTTTGATAGGGGGAGTGTTGTCATTTTTTTTTTAGGGATGTAGTGAGGCTATATGTATTTTTTTCTTATCTCTTAGATACATTGGTCTTGTATATGAGGTCCTTTAACCATTTTTACATACATTGTACTTATCTTATCTCTTATATATGTTGATGTATGTTTCTTTCACCTCTCTCTTCATGTGTTGTTTCTTTTCTATCTTTATACACATGTTCTTTATACTTGTATGCAATCTATTTATTTCTGTTTCACACAAGATGCCTTGATGAGTTTTGTTTAAAGTGTTTCAGAAATACAGGTTGTCAAAGTCTACTTATCATAAGCTCTCTTCTTGCAAAGTTTTTCAAGAGTTTGTGTTAGGATAGATTTTATTGTAATCAACAAGTGAATATGAGTTGAGTGATTTATAACTTCTCTCATATGCTCATTTGTTTGTTGTGGTTTTGTCACGGATTGCCAAAGGGGGAGATTGTTAGGACATATATGTTTTAACTTGTTTAAGAACATATGTCACTTAGTTATGTAAATTGGCTAATCCTTTGACAAAACGCACTCTGCTTGTAATTGGGTAGTTCTAGGTGTTTTTAATACTTCAAGAAACAATGTTTCAAGGTCAAGTGTTGAAGTCATCAAGTCTGTCCAAGAGAAAGCAAGTTGAAGTGCAAAGTTTTTAAAACTCGACACCTCTCGACAGCTACTTCGACACCTGCTATCTGTCGAGATTTAAAAAGTCAGAATTCCAATCTGATTTTCTTGGGATCCGTGAATATGTTTTTGGGCTTTCTTTTCTTCTAACCCTAAACATATAAAAGGATTATTTTAAGAGCCGTTTGTGGTGACACAAGTTGCATTATCATTGAGCAATCTCTGTTTAAGCAAATTGTGATCAACAGACGAAGTTCTTGACTTAGTTCATCTTCCATCAAGAAGTTGCTGTGTATTTGCACTATAGGGTTTTGTAACCAAGCATCTTCCTGCTATTCATCAAGTGGATGAACTGAAGAACTTTGCAGCCAACCATTCTTCCTCAGTTGGTGTTCTGAAGTCGCGTACTTGGATCCGCGCATTGGTTAGTCACGTACTTGAGAGCCGTGCATCAAAAGTGGAGACTGTCACTACAGATCAAGTCCAATTGGGTATTGGGGTAAGGGTTCAACTGTAGGTTGGTAAGGTACTTGGGATTCCTTTACTTGTAACCGCTTGATTTGATAATAGTGGAGTTTCGGGAGTGGTGACCTAAAAATCACTCGGTGGGGTTTTTGCCATTAGGGTTTTCTCCATTCGTAAACAAATCACCGTGTTATTTATTTTCCGCTGCATATTTAGTTGATTGGTGATTTGTTTGTGCTTCCATAAAATTGCATGATTAATTGATTAATTAATTACTTGGCTAAATTAATTAATTAGGGTTAATCACAAGGGGTCATTCAGATTGTGACCTAACAGGTGTGGGGGGCAATGACCGGGGTTCAAGTCTCCAGGAGGGAGCTTCACACACATATACACTTAGATTAGGCTAAAGCAAAAATTCTATCTTGTATCAAAAACTAAAATATATGGTTTTTTTTTTAAATCAAACAGAAACACTACACGCATGTAATAGAAACAAAGACAAAATTAATTAGAGTTATTTATATAAAATAAATAATTTTATAATTTATAAGAACAAAAAATGGTTATGAAATTCAAATGTGGCAATCCAAGTGAGGCTTGTTTTTAACTATGTAATACGGGTGCGTTTTCGGATTAGGGTGCAGGTGCAAGTGCGGGACTCGGCAATTTTTTAAAAAGTAGGGTGCGGGTGCGGGGAGGGAGGTGCGGTGATTAAAAAATTATTAAAAATATTTTTATTCATATTTTTTATATATTGCTAAGTATGCTTTTTTATATAATAATAATAGAAAACTCATATAATAATAATAATAATAATAAATAGATAGTAATAAGCACACCTTTGATCAATGTAGGGATCTATGTTTGACAGCTTGTGATTGCAAAGCGTTCAAATACAACTTTGACGAGTATTACGGTTATTCAAAATGTTATCCTAAGACACGATTGCTAAATGGGTATCGTACACCGAATTTAAATGGAGACATCTATTTGAAACTACCGAAAAGCAAAATCTTGTCCCTCCCCAATCCTCTAGAAGAATTCAATTTAAATTGCCCAGGCGATGGTACAATACAAAGTGGTAGGAACAGGACACAAAAATTCAAGCTCTGGTTTGCTCGTGGAGTGGGTGGACTTGAAATCATCTCTTTCTTTCTGGTGTGGTGTCTTTTCATCAAAACCGAGAAAAGTTTAGGTGTTGACAAGCAAGCCTATGATCGTGCTGCCATCGGATTCAGAAAATTTACATATACAGAACTAAAAAAGGCCACAGAGTTTTAGTGAAGAGATTGGAAGAGGTGCGGGAGGAATTGTCTACAAAAGGGTGTTGTCTGACAATCGAGTTGCCGCAATCAAACTTCTCAAAGAAGCCAGCCAAGGAGAAGGTGAATTTCTAGCTGAAGTAACCATCATTGGAAGGATTAACCACATGAACTTAATAGAGATGTGGGGTTATTGTGCAGAGGGAAAGTATCGGCTTTTAGTGTATGAGTATATGGAGTATGGTTCTTTAGTAGATAACCTTTCAACCAATGTACTTGATTGGGAAAAAAGGTTAAAAATTGCTGTGAGCACTGCAAAAGGCCTAGCCTATTTGCATGAGGATTGCTTGGATTGAATTTTGCATTGCGATGTAAAGCCGCAAAATATACTTTTGGACTCAACTTATCAACCAAAAGTGGCAGATTGTCAAATCTACAAAATAGAAATGTCCTTAAGAATTCAAGCTTCTCAAATATAAGAGGAACACGAGGTTATATGGCTCCAGAGTGGGTTTTCAATCTACCTATCACCTCCAAAGTTGATGTTTATAGCTATGGGATTGTTGTGCTGGAAATGGTGACAGGAAAAGGTCCATCAAGCAGTGTCCATGCAATAGATGATGGTGGGGAGGCAGAGCACAAAAGGCTGGTTACATGGGTGAGGGAAAAAATGAAGAAAGTGGCTGCAAATACTTCCTTACTTGAAGAAATCATTGATCCAATGTTGGTAGGTAAATATGACATATTTGAGATGGAAGCTTTGGTTCAGGTTGCTCCATGATGCGTAGAAGAAGACAAAGATGAAAGACCTACCATGAGCCAAGTAGTAGAGATGCTCTTACGGCAAGAAAAAGTCAGTGATGTTGTTATATTTGACGAGTGCAGTGATGAGTGTAGTCTCATGGCCTACAGAATATGATATGTCAAGTGACTACCAAATTTCATTCATAAAGCAATCATAGTTGTTAACCTGTTCTCTTCTATAGTTTAGCATGCACTTTCATGTGAAACAAGTGTGTGTGTGTGTGTGTTTTTTTTTTAACTTATTTAACCTTTACATTAGCTTGCATCTTCCCTTTAAACTAATCATGTACCTGCAACAACGTGATTCAATAAAATCTATGACTTAATTCTCTTAGATTAAAATTTCAATAATAAGATAAAAACTTTGGTTAAAATATACTATTGATCTCTAAATTTTATTATATTGGCAGTTTTAGTCCTTAAAAATTAAAGTGATCACTTTTAATCCTTAACAAACTTAAAATAGTCGCTTTTAGACCTTAAAAAATTTAAAGAGGTCAATCTTGGTCTCTAACAAATTCTAAGTAATTGCTTGTTGTCTTGTGGAATGATAATGTGTCAACTTCTAATTTGACCATGTCATATAAGGGATTAAATATGATCGCTTTAAACTTTATTAATAAACTAGCCGTGAACCCGCGCGTTGCGCGTAATAATTATTTTTATGGTGGTTTTATTAAATTTTTTTTTTTTACAATTTAAACTAATCTAATAATGAGTAATGTATTTCGTAATTATATTTTTATTTATTATAGGAACAATCATAAATGTAATATAGGAACAATCCGAAACACCAAAAAAATATAAACTAAAAAAAATTAATAAAACTTAAAAATGATTAATTGAACTAATATTAGGATAAAACTTTGTTTTTGATAATCTATTAAAGTTATTTTCTTTGTAGAAATTATAATTTCGGCCACCCAAAACATATTATCAAATAAAAAATTATTAGCAAAATCTAAGAATTAAATTTCTATACATGCATTGTTATAAAATAATAATAGAGTACTTCTTTATAAATTTCTATACATGCATTGTTATAAATTTCACCTATCCGATTATTTTCATTTGGCTAACCTTTACTTTTTTTTTAAATGAATGGTATTATAGAGTACTTCTAATACAACTATTAAGAGTACTTTGTCCACCACAAAGGATTAGAAAATAAACAAAAATTAGTAAAGTCTGATAGTTTAACATCTAAATTAGTTCTAAAAAAAAAAATTTTAATTGAGCACTATAAAAAATCATGATATGTAACAGAATAAATACCAAATTATCCAAATCATGTTATGTAATAGAATAATATTATATTTTTATATGCTATATTTAATTCTTTAGAACGCAATAGGATAACATTTAACAATCAAAGAAAATAAAAAATAAATAAAAAACAATAACAACAATTTAAGAAACAAAACTAAATCGCATTAACCCAAAATAGAATTTTCAAGAATATAAAAAAATTATCAACC